>OX375781.1:2748000-4074500 GCA_947359385.1 Chesias legatella | reverse complement strand
TCTACAATTTAGTACGAAATGACTTTTTACCAATTTCATACGGTAAATAAATTGATTACGAGTATGTTATTATGTGCTGTAAAAGAAACTGAATACATATATAATGAAAGAATGCGAACGAGCCAACTCCACATACCCATATTATATAAGTTTATTTTAAGATAGCCACTGTAAAACTTCAATCAAGGAAATAATTAAAATACAATTATACAAAAATACGAATCTCTTCCAGAGAATTAAATAAAGTTCTGAGAGAAGCGATTTTTTTATTTTAATTTAAAAATAAATTATAGTGGCCAATGGCTATAGTAGAATAATATACACATTCATAGCCCCGCTGGAGACATAGACATAGACTTAATATCGAAACTAACTTTGGTGACTTCTAAAACGTGTCTGACTCGGCCAGAGATCGAACTCGCACTTCTAAAATTATGTTCTTACCAACTTAACCACTTCTATCATGAAAGGTTTTAGTGCTTTTAGTGATTTTAATTAATTAATGGCTGATCTGGAAAGAAGTAAGTTCGTCTTCGTTCGTTATACCTGGTACATACAACACGTGTCGAACTATTGTAGTATATAATTATGTGGGTACATTAAAATTATCTCCAGCGTTTATATGGTGTTAGCCGGCCTGAGGCGTGAATGGTTACTGCCTAAAATTATTGTTTTGAAACAATAGGTTTTTATGACTCGATCAGAAAGTATGTTATTAGTTCGAAAATTTCCTTATGGCATTGTGTAACTGAATATTCTTCAAGTATCAACAATTTGTTCCTGCCTACCATTATTTCTGGTTTTCAATAATATACGTATTTTCCTTCATTTTACGGTTCCTTCCGTAGAGAATCGTCACAAGATCTCACTGAACGTTAAATTTTTCACAAACTCATGTTACTTTTGACACTTACAAAGTAACACCACTCGACTCACTCGTGTGGAATTTGGTTTGTTGCTAGTTAAATTATTTTTCCAAAAAAATATGACACTTCATTTTACCCCCATAGGGGGGGGGGGGGGGCAACTAGGTATCAACTGTCTACGTTCTAATAAATAACCGTCATTTCAAAAGGATATCGTCAAAATTTCAGTCTGTTGTCACGATGTCCCTAACAAAATTTGACATCCATTATACCCATAATCTCACCATAATAATAATGTTGATGGACATTCCACACGTCCTCATCATAATAATTCCTCATTTTTCTAACAAAATTGCAAGACAATTTTCAGATGCAGAGGTCGTTGCAGCTGTAGAAATTTATACATACATATATATACAATTAGTTATACTTTATATTGAATTATAGAGAAGGGCACATCAGTCTATGTTGCTTTTCTTTAAATTATCCAGATAGATAACGAGAGAGTTATGAAATGAAATTATAGGCAATTATCTTTAATGAAATAATATGTTGCAAGCAAAGTTTATTGATTTACATACCATATAATTAAAGTGCTAAACAAATACAAGCAATAACTATGATAAAATAACCTGTTAATAAGATCACTAATGGTGCATTTAGACTATCGTGTATCGCAAAGCAACACGAACCACGCATTAAAACTACCTGAAGTTGGATGAAGTAGTTCGGAGCTTGGACGATAGTCTAACTGCGTGGTGACGTTGTGTATAATTTTAAGTTTTACCGGTTGAGAGCCGTCTGCTCTCACCAAAAGCCCGTGTAAACGCTGTCAAGGCCATCTGCGGCCAACAGCATAATGTCATTATAAAAAAAAAAAAAACTAACTGCAATACTGGAAGTAAAATGAGGAGTTCGGAAGTTGGACGATAGTCTAACTGCACTACTGGAAGTTAGGTGAGCAGTTCTTAGGTCGGATGACAGTCTATCTGCACCATAATGCTTATTTCCATCGACAATTTTGTAGCTGTAAGTTAGGAAGTTTTTAAGAGAGTTACGGAATCAGCTTGCTCCAAGTAGCTCATAGAATTGGGTTCTTATTTATTCTGGTAAAAGTTAAGTTGCATCAAGTTCCTCTGGTCACTCAGAGACTTGAAGGTGGAAATTCTTGTCCGCCCGTATTTCTCCAGCATCTGTACCTTTCGACAGTATCCAGTATAGTAGTTTGGACTGTTTGTTAGCAGAAAGGTATAGCAGCTGTACTTCCATGGAAGAATTCGACGAATTTTGACATCTAAAAATTTTAAGACGGTATTGTAAATCATGTTGAGCATAAGCCTCGAGCCTAGTGTCCTCACTAGGCCCACTAGGACACTAGGCTCGAGGCTTATGCTTAATATTAACATCCAGACACAGAACAAAAAGTCCACCAATTGAATATTAAATAAAGAATTAAATTATAAAAAAACTTCGTCGCACAAATGTTTGTCCCCTTTTTGGGAATCGAACGCTCGATCTACATTGCAGAAAGCGGAGCTAACCAACTGAGTTGCGAGGCAAGTCTGTCATTAATTTAATAGTGTAATTGTATTTTGGGAGACGTAAAGAAATATTGCAATTTCTAAAATAAGAATAAATAACAGCCTAAATTAATGTAAAAACCGAATGAAGTTACGGAAAATAGCTATTAACTGTTTAATAGTATGATGTAGCACATATCGTGTGAGTTCAAGTTTTTATGACAATAATAACAGGGTTAACTGGGCATGTAATTGTAAGATTGTTGTTGATTGGTTGAACAAAAAGTGGGCTATTAGTGGGTACAATTAAATATGGCCATGTTTACTTTGTAGCGTCACGGTACGGTAATTCTGTGTCAATGTTATTGTTTTTACAAGCTTTTATTTAACTTGCAATGTATTTAACTATGCTTGTTCGGGTGGAATCTTGCAACTCAATTTCGAAGCAGATACCTTTAACCAATTGAGCTGAAATTTTGTACAAACGTTTAATTTGGATGACAATGCATGGTTAGCTGTGTGACGTCATTCTAAATCCAACATGGCGGAATACCCAAGATGGTGGATAACTTATTTTTAATGCACTATTGCAATATGGGTATCAAATGAAAGGGCTTGCTGAGAATAACTCGAAAAATAAAGTGACATCATTCTAAATACAATATACAAAAGCTTGTTTTTAAAAAAGTATTTAAATCTTAGTTTATTGATCGCTTGTTTTGGAAGTTTGAAATTGTTTTATCATATAAGTAGTTACTAGAGTAATCAATCGATCGTCAATCGATATTAGAATGAGATGAGTCGATATCGATCGATTTTGGTGTGGTAGGACTGTCAGCGACAAGTGACTTCATCTACAATAATTTTAATTTTTTTTGTTTGATAAAGTTACGGAACGAGCAGATGGCCCAATTGGTGTTAAATTATAACCTCTGCCCATAAAAGTTATTAGTAGTATTCTATCCATCGAATATCAAAGTCAAAGTCTTTATTTCCATAGAATTCATAAAGCAATGGCTTGGAAACGTCAATAATATTCAAAACATAAGGTCACGCGTACCTATCGCTAAGTTTGACGCCTGTTCAAACCCTATCCAACCCTCCATGGGAAAGAACAGCCAAGAAACGCCTAAAGGATTGCTTTTTTTTCATTGATTGGAGTGGTTGTCCTAACATAAATTGACAGTTTGCTAACCATGATCCATTTGTATACTCTGTACCAACCGCAACCATCACATTCCTGGTACCATTTTGTGCAGTTCACGGCTACTTGGCGTGTTGGTAATCTGTGGCACCATTGACCCGTCCCTCAGAGGGCCCACAATGGGAGCTATGACCATTTACCATTTAGTAGTAAGTGATAGATGATTCACTGGTAATTGGGTGCGAAAGGAAGTGTTTGTACGTCTATCGGTGTTTACTAGATATACAATTAGGGCTGGGATTGTGTAGTGCATTCTTTTGTAGGCTGGCCTCGCAGGTCAGTTGGTTAGTACCCCTGCCTTCTGCGCTGTAGGTCGCGGGTTTGATTCCCACCCAGTACAAACATTTGTGTAACGAATGATGTTTGTTCTGTGTGGATGTTAATATGTATTGTATGTATTTACAAAAAGTATATAAGTATTCTATCAGCTGTCAGGTTCCCATGATTCAAGCTATGCTTAGCTTACTTTGGGGCTAGATGGCGCTGAGTGAAATTTCCACCATTGTTTATTTATTATTTTGTAGGATTATTAGCAGAACAGACGTATCTTATTTAAAAGTTTTTTTTTTTTATAAAAGAGTTACTGGACGACCTTATGGCCACCTGGTGTTTTGTTGTATACTCTGCCCATAAAAAACGATACGGCTTGGGTCCTACTACGGTACAAGACCCAAGTCGCGTATGCGCGCCTAGGTATCAGTAACTCTGAGATCGAATGTCTCAAGTGGCTGTAATTTCACCGGCAATCATGCCTTTCAACACAACCAGAACGCAGTAACACGAATGCACGTCTGCTTGGAGACAAAAATGGGTATGATTTATACACTAAGGCTTGCAGTATGAATAAAACCTCGCGAAAAACAAGTGTTGCCATGAATTCATTGACCCAGCACGAATATAAATTTTCTCATTAAATCTATGGATATTATGCATTCTCTATAGTTTCTTGCCCCGCCATTACGGGTTGTATAAAAAGTATGTAAGTAATGTATTTCTTTTTGTTTATCAATTTGTATTTGTCCTCATATTATCGGCTACAAGCGAGACGGCGGACTTCAGAGGATTGATTTCAGATATGTCATAGAGATGATACAACTTTTTTACATTACGTACTTGTATAGGACCAAGCCTTTTTCTCTTAAGTTAGAATCCAAGAATCTCTGAAGACAGCATAAAATGGCCTCTTTTCACCTTATGGGAACTTACTGGAGAAATTGTTCTAGAAACATGTAATCCCTGATGATTTACATGAAAATGCGCCGTTGTAATATGAAAGCTAGGATAACAAAAAAAAAATTTAACAGAAGCCATTTACCCCAGGAAAAATAAAGAATTAAAAAATAATAAAAAACCATTTATGGCTTCATTTTTGCAGTAATATAGTAAATTGCATCTACTTAATATAATTAATTCCACCATTTATAAATAATGCAAGAGTATAGCAACTATATTCATGATTGGTAATATATACGACAAAATATCTATTTGCGCAACGAGCAGTTCACCGCTGTTATTGATATTAAGAGACAACTTCTGCCCAAAATTGGGACGTAGTGGGGGAAGACTCAGTTCGTTTTGCTTTGGTCTTCCCCTAAATATGACATATCTTATTGCGCCCGCATGTCATAAAGTGGGATTTCGCAAAGCAGTAACATATTCGCATTTTTATCTTCATGGTTGCCTGAGGAATTAGATGTACTTCTAATTCCTCAGGCAACCATGAAGATAAAAATGCGAATATGTTACTGCTTTCCTCCAGAAATAAGCATATGTAGTGCATATTTTTGCAAGACTTTTTTCGGTGCCAGCCCATGTATACTGTCAAAGATTGATAGTATTGTAGAAATAATTAAAATAAAAAATTACTTACCAAATTGTGTATTAACCACTCTATAAACATGTTATGAAACCGTGGACATTTCTCATACAGGTAACTACCGAGTCGGTTCATTGGACTTTTTATTGAGCCACGTTTGTTACCGAGATAAGGCTTTGTGGCTCTTATGTTCTATCTGAACTATATTTTAGCTGACTTCTCTTATTAATGATTGAGGTATAAATTATAGGACTGATATCGGTTTTCGGATACAGAAGTGTGTATTCTTCTTGCGACGAATCACAAGTATGAGCGTGGTGGTCTAGTGGTACTGACCCCGAGTTAATCGCCGGTTCACATCCCGACGTGCACCTAAAAGTTTTTCGATTGAAAGATATATGTGCCATACCACGTTCTCAAAACGGTGAAGGAAAACATCGTGAAGAAACCGACATGTCCTAAAACTAAAAATTCGAAGACATGTGTCAAGTGCACGAAAGGAGCCTGTTTGAGGCGCACTTAAAATCCTTTCACCACACCGGTTCGAGAGAACCAGTGACTCGAATAACAGAAAAAGACAAGCATTCAGAGCTTCATATCCTTCACCTTCACATCCAAGACCACTGTTGGTGATGTGTTTTTTTATGATTGTGGGCAAAAAGCAGACGGCCCACCTGATGTTAACTGGTTACCGTCGCCTGTTGAAATCTGCATCCTTTTTCTAAAGCTATTCAAGAATATTTCGCACTCTGACTCAAAACAATCTAAAAGAAATAAACAAAGTACTAATAACACATTATCTGAGTCATTTATAAGGTGACAATCTCTAACAAAAGGTAAGTAAGTGCACGGGAAATGGTAGCATTTCATGTAAAGTGTGGCGAACTGTGGGATCGAAGTGTGTTTGATAAGCGTGTCAGTATTTTAAAAGTTTTTTTTTAAGTTGTATTGAAAGTAAGTTTTAAAGCTAAAAAATAAAAAAATGCAACGTAAGTAGCTTTGCTTGTTAGCTAACCAGTCCAGATTAGTTTACAGCTGATAAACAATATATTATATCTCTGGTAGGACTGAGCTGATCTACGCGAATCATAAAAATATGTATTTTTAAATTAAACTTAATTGTAGCTTAAAACTTAATTTCTATAAGATAACACTTTTGAAGAAAAATCATGTAACCGATCGACGATGAAAAAAAAATCACATTATAACAAATATACTGGCCTCACAGCTCAGTTGGTAGTAACCCTGCCTTCTGCACTGTAGGTCGTGGGTTCGATTTCCACCCAGGACAAACATTTGTGTGACGAACGTGGTTTCGTATTATTAGATGTTTGTTCTGTGTCTGGGTGTTAATGTGTATATAATGAATGTATATACAGAAAAAAGTTTATAAGTATTATATCAGTTGTCTGGTTTCCATGATAGAAGCTATGCCTAGCTTACTTTGGGGCTAGATGGCGCTATGTGAAATGTCCACTAATATTTACTTATTATAATAATAAACTTGCATGCATAGCACGTTATTAGTTCTTAAGTCGAATGATATGAGGATTATTCTTATCAAAGGTAAGAGCTGGATTGGTAGTACATGTGTAAAGTTCAATACTTTTATTTATTGTTTTACGATGTGTTTTATACAGTTCAATTTTGATGTAAAGGGAGAAACACTTACTCCAGGTTTTAACCAATTTTTAAATATTCTGTGGTTTCGGATTACATGTTTGTTAAACAATGGCACTTGAATGTTGTATTTAGGACTTATTACGTATTGCAATACAAATAATAAATCGCGCTATAACCGTCAAAAAAAACCACTGAAAGCTACGAGTACGAAACCCACCAAAAAAACAGCGTCTCTCTATACTCTATACGTGCTGGTTTTATTAATTGTGTTAGTTTCAATTAAAATTCTTTGCTCAAGAATTTTTATTAAACTTACGTCTAGCTCTCATAATAAAATCTTTATTCAATCCACGATTTCAACTAGACTCTATTGATTAATATTTCAATTTTTTTCAACAGACTACAGCATCTTTCCGCCAACTATGGTAATGCTGATTGTCCATCTAAGTTGATTCCGACAAAAAGTTGCGCATTGACAGAAAAAACAACCTTAATGAGTTGTGTGAAGATAAAAATGCCGAAGCGGCGAAACACAAAGGCTACAAATAAAAGTACTCGGAGATCTGGAAGGCTCTGCGTACCTATTGTCTTATAATAAAAGTGAAACAACAATAGGTAGCCCTTTCAATGGGTAATGCCGCCACAATGAGAGGTTGGTGGGGTTACACTGCGCTGGGAAACGATTTCAGGCATTTATGTTGAGATTGTGGAAAATGCCCCATCACTTTTCACATACCTAACATTGGTATTGGTGCTAGATCAAACTAAATTAAAAGGTATTACTCTCGCTCTATTTTAACTGGAGGAAAAAGGAATAACATCGTATCTTTTCAGAATTATAAACATGTGTAAAGCGAGAGTAATTCGGTTAAAAATAGAATTACAAACGATATGGGATATTTTTAACTATAGGTACTTCTAAATTTTAACGATTTCAACAAGTTACAGGCGGATTTTAGTCTAAGTACTAAATAGATTATGTTTTAGGTCTCTGTTTACAGAATGACATGTCTCAATAATTAAGGGTGATTTTTGAGAATTCACAACTAGACATTTTTATATACGTACATGTATGAAAAAAGTGAAACAAGTATTTCTGTAGGGAGAAACAGAACTGTGCGCAACACGGCGCCATGTAAACCAACCACGGTCCAATCCCGTACATAAGTGGACAATAGTCGACAACATCCACCTTGTGAACATAATGTTAATGTGAAATACAACATCACATTGTGCAGTCAGCTTTGCGCGCGCCGCCGGCACCGCGCCGCGCCGCGCCGCGCTGTCATTACTGTCAATGCAACGTGACAATTGTTTGACAACTTCAGTTGTTTTGTTTTTTTTTTGGTCGCCTGGATTTATTCTAAAGTCTAACGACATGCTGATGATGGATAAGGTAACACCACTTTCAAGCTTGTCTGTGCTTGAATGTCTATAGACTGGATAGTCTTTGCTTGAATGTCTAAAGACTGGGTAGTCTGTGCTTGCATGTTTATAAACTGGATAGTCTGTGCTTGAATGTCTAAAGACTGGATAGTCTGTGCTTGAATGTCTAAAGAATGGATAGTCTGAGCTTGAATGTCTAAAGACTGGATATAGTCACACTTCCAATAAACATCTGTCTGAATTTCAAAACTTTATGTTTACTTGTTTTTTAAGTAGCATAGTTACGTTACCAGCTAATGGCCTAAATGGTGTAGAGGTAACTTCTGCCCATGACAAGCATTTTGATGTGGGTCCTCCCCTACCTAGGTGCAACAAGACCCAAGTCTCTGATTCTCTCTAACTCTCTCTAACTCTGATACGTGAAGGTGGAATGTCTCATATGTCTGTAATTTCACTGGCAAGCACCCTTCATACTGGAACACAGTAACGCGAATGCATCGCTGCTTGGTGGCAGTATTCTCATATCTTCCCATACTATATTAATGGTACGTTATTTTTACTAATAATCATTGAACGAAACTTTTGGAACTTTAGGGTTCATAGTATTTTGGGTTAATAGTATCATGATAATAGTCAATAGTATTTTAGTACTCACATTGTTTTACAAGTCGGTTTCTATTCTACATCAATTTGTCAGCTAGTTTTGACAATACTAATTAATCTATACATATAATAAAATTGTAGAAAAGTGGTGTCTGTACAATGGAAATATATAAAAAAAAAGTAGCAGGGGTTGTTATTATATCGATGCCGAACCCGAAATTGTAATTATTATTTTTTTGTCTGTTTGTCTGTTTATCTGTGTGTTTGTGCACGCTAATATCAGAAACGGCTTATTCGATTTAGATACGGTTTTCACTAATATATTGTAGTAAGCTTCACTTAACATTTAGTGTTTATTTCATGTCAATCGGTTCATAAATAAAAAAGTTATGTCAAAAATCACGGCAAACATTTTTAATTCTAAATATGCTGCCCGAAAAGTCACTATTCCACGCGAACGAAGTCGCGGGCACAGCTAGTTACTAATAATAAAAAACACTGGATCAAAGTAATAAATACTGACAATAATTCATATTCAGAATGAAATATTAAAAATTAAAATAAAAATAATCATAAATTCAAAAAAATTAATGCATTATACTATGCTTATATAAATTCTTCAGAACTGTACTAAATAACGAAGCTCCTGGATTTCGAAAACCCATTGTACAAAAATGGTAGATTAATATCGAAACCGATTGATTCCATCCGGTGCTAAGGTGGTAGCAACAGTTTAAAGATTCGCTTCACCCCATATCTTAGCTTTGCAGTGCATAAGGTAAGGCCTAGTTTTCCATAAGTGTAGTGATATAAATAAAATTGGTAACAACCTTACCTTATTTTAAACTTGGTCTATTACGATGTTTGTTACGGCTAAACCACTAAAATGTTGACTGGCCTCATAGCTCAGTTGGTAGTTACATGGCCGTCTGCGTTGTAGGTCGTGAGTTCGATTCCCACCCAGGACCAGCATCTATGTGACGAACATAGGTGTTTGTTCTGTGTCTGAATGTTAATATGTATTATAAAGGGTATGAATTTACAAAAAAAAAAAACTGTCAGTTTTCTGGTTCCCATGATACAAGCTATGCTTAGCTTACTTTGGGGCTAGATGGCGCTGTGTGAAATGTCCATCAATATTCATTATTATTATTATTATTAATATTATTATTATTAAAGCAATTTGGCAGGAATGTCGGACATAGGGTGAGTCTGTACTCTTTTTTTTTTGGCTGACATTTGACCGCAATCTCACCTGATGTTAAGTGACGATGCGGTCTACGATGTACCATGCTTGCCTAGAAGTAACCTATTCGATCTCGTAGCTGGGTAGTGGTATTCAGGGCTCCGTTTGCTATCCCCTATTCTCTTCTTCTTCTTCTTCTTAATTGATGGCTACAGAGGCTATATGAGCCCAATATTCCTATTCTCTACATACCAGCAATAGTTTATCTGGAATGCAAGACAGAATTAGCACTTTTCGCGGACTACACAGTGCTAAACGAATCTGTTCGCGATGCAAATGTTTATATTCAATTCCTATTTGTGACAAATTTCTTTACACCGGATGAACCCAGCGTTCAAGAAAGTGGTCTCTAATCGCTCTGCTAGTCGCTCAGCTTGTCTCATGTTCGACTGATGCCCAGTTTACGCGGCTAATAAGCGACCGTGGCTGTAATTACTGCTAATGGCAGAGATTGCCACTGACAAATGAATGAACTGATGTCGCTGGGACCTGCTTATGTTTATAAAATCGAATTACTATGTGTTCGTCTGTTTGTATGACTTTAGAATTGAAAGCAGATCTCCGAAATACTATTTCAATATTTTTCATTTTTTTATTTAAATTGTATATATAAAGAATAAAGAATAACATACCAAAAAGACCCATGGAAATACAAATCCTTAAAACTAAAATACATGCTTTATACAAACATTTCAATATCGCGTAATGGCTGCGATTTAGTGCGCGACATCGCCTGTAAGGCAGTCGTAAAAGTAAGTGTTATCTTTTTATAATAATTATATAGATAATAAATATTGGTATAGATGGTGTGAACTTACACCAGCGGGCAAGGCAACGGGCGAGAGTTAGTTTAAATAAAAATTAATGTCGTTGTACTGAAAACACGAGAGATATACGGCGCGATATTTGTCACGGCCGTTTTTATATATTCAGCTGATTGCATTTTGTGATTCAGATGTTCCTTGAGATTACTCTGTGGATTCTCGATTGAGTTACATCTTATCAGCACAGTTTGGTAACTAATCTGTAAGCAATACGAGTATATTTTTACAAGAAAGAATATAATGCTACGAATACCATACTGCCCTTGATACTGCAACTGCAGGGAAATAGGCTACTCTCGAAATGCAGTCAAATGTGCCAAACTTATAAAAAAAAACACTACTGCAAATCACGAAATGATCCTTTAATGTATTAGGTAACTATGAAGTCACAAAAAGTAATCTTACTTATCTCATCATAAAATTTGGGTTGAACCCTCAAACCTAATCAAAAACACAATTGACGTATCGTTTTCATACAAAATGGACTCTTTTCGGCAAACGGGTCCTACTACCATCTTTACAGTCAACTCACTCTTCCCCTACCAAAGTACAACAATTATCATTCCAAAGTAATATAATTTTGGAAGTTTTAAATAAAACTGTGTTGTGATGTGAATCGTTCTCGGATCCTGGAATCCGTATCTTTTGTTTTTTTTCCCATCTTATTTTTTTAGTTGTTTTTCCGCCGAGCTGTTGTATAGTGAACTCAATATGAGGCTGTTCATTTAGTGGTTCGGATTAACAATAAAAACGAAATTTGATCATTGTGACCGCGATGGCTTTTGTTAAGGGCAAGACGTTATGAAAATAATTATATATATTGGAGGACATTTTGTTAATCTATAACCTACGTTCTGAACTTACATCCCAATAAAATTAAAAACAATATTATGATCATAAGCATTAAATAAATAAATAATGGTGGACATTTCACACAGCGCTATTTGGTCCCAAACTAAGCATAGCTTGTACCATATGAATTAGATAATTCATAGAATAATTACATATTTTTTGTATATGCATATACTTTTACTGAGCTGGGGCCAAGACGACGAAGCAAACTGAAAGCAACTCTATGAAATATTTGCCTCGCTTGAATATGTCGGTCAAAACCATTTAGTGTTTATTGCTGGAAAAATATTCGTGATTGAATGTCATAAAATATAATTAACTATTTATGCTAACAGGTGGCTCTAATCAATTAAGCAAAGTCAATATAAATATAAAATGGAAATTTTGTTTGCGTATCCATAATTTTGAATATGAATAAATTATACAAATGTATTGAGGAAATACGGATATTTTTATGAAATAAATTCTGATGAATATTTTGTAGGTACGTTGAAAGAATAGAACCGACGCCGACGCCTGTTGTGCATTAGTCCTTAACTCGTACCACTGAGCCAAAGTCGATAAGGCGGTATTGGTTCTAAAATGTGTTATACAAGATTTATTCGCATATGTTGTACAGTACTGCATTTGATGATAAAAATGAGTATGGCTATACATAATGTTTTCTTTATGGATTTTTTATGCTGCCCATGGACATCTGCAATCCAATGGCTCTGCTGTAGCTGGTGCATTAGCTGCGATGTTAGCTTAATTAGTCCATGGAAGGAGCCTTTTTATGCACACTGTAAGCACCTTTACATCACACTGGTTCTGTGGTGTAAACTAAAGTGGTAGTAAACTGAATGTCCAGTTGAACAAAACGTCTGCACCTTAACGCATTTGTCGCGTTATCGGATCATCGCCTGCGCCCAGTATAAATAAATCCAATATTTTATTGGCCGGCCATTGTTATCCTCATTAACCTTTGTCTCATTAGATGCCTTCATATCTGAAGTTATTTCGTTGCCGCCGATGACTGTCTCGATTAGATCCCCTTTTTGAAATTTTAAAACATTTTCTGGATTCTGTTTTGTTGCGGCCAGTTTTGTAATTGTTTTATTTTTGTTTTTATTGTTGACAACCAGTTTTTAATGTATTACAAAGCACTGAGTTAATTTTGTAAAAAATATTTGATTGCAAGTTTTTAAGTAGGTCTTTATGTTTCGTATTATGTTGTGGGTTTTTTATTGTTTTTTATTTTCTTATTTAGTATGAAGATCAAATCTTTTCTTCTTTTGGAGGAAATTGGAATAATAATAATATATAATAATAATATTTTAATAATAATAATACATATATTATATAACAATTATAACATATTGAGTGTCTTTAAAATTTGTAGTGACAGCAAATTTGTATTCTATTAGCAATTATAGCATTAACTCTCAATTTATTGTCTAATGTCTGTGGTTCTAACATCAGGATATATAACATCATACAAAGGTTGCCTGGAAGAAATTGCTCATTGCAATAAGGCCGCCCATTGTTATTCCTCATTTAGTGTACACATAAATTTGTTTTATTTTATAAGTATTCATTTGTATTGTGGTTTTGCAATAAAGTGTTATTGTATTGTATTGTATTGTATCAGGTAAAAAATTGTCGCTGGAGGAAACTGTCAATGAACTAAAGCTCAGAGAGAAGAAAATATAACAAAACATTATGTTCAGAAGAAATGAAAAACAGGGAATCACTGGTTTTTCATCAATGTTCTCACAATAGTGTAACTTGACAATGTAGGAAATTAACTTTGATTCGCTTTCTTCTTCAGGGAAAAGGTGCCAAAGTGTATCAAACAGTTTTTATCCTGTTAATCCATAACCTATGTTCTGAACTTACATCCCAATAAAGTTAAAAACAATATTATGATCATAGCATTAAATAAATAAATAATGGTGGACATTTCACACAGCGCCATCTAGCAGCAAACTAAACATAACTTGTACTATTGGAATAAATAACTGTTAGGATACTTGTACACTTTTTTTGTAACTTAAGTACAAATGTCTCCGTTAGTCGCACAAATGTTTGTCCAGGGTGGGAATAAACCTATGACTTACAGCGCAGAAGGCAGTGAGGCTACTCATGCATCTAATAATTAATTACATGACATTATTAAATGTAAATTTATACTATTTACTCTTTCCTCAAACTATAATGTCATCTTATGATACGAGTTGCAAATTTTTAATTAAGGACATTTGTACGGGACGGCTCGACCGGGGTCTATAAGGTGGTAGTGGACTGTATGTTGCTGTTGTTATTCCGCCGGTGCGAGGGGTCTGTACACGCTATTACTGGGATTCTGTTAAGAAAACTTCAGATGGTGTTTCTATACTGGAGGGTTGGGTTCCGGTTGTTCCGAGTGGTACTGCCGATCTGCTATCTATTTCTATTATTCCGCGATTAGCGCACTACTATTTAAGCCAACGTGTCGACTATTGCTCGACTTGACGCTGGACTATTAACGCACTGGTTGCGAAGAACTGTTACGTGACTATTTACGGAACGCGTGTCGCCTATAGCGCGACTACTAACGAACTGCGTGAACTATACGTATGAACTGTTACGCGACTATTAACCAACTACGTGAACTATACGTGTGAACTGTTACGCGGCTATTAACCAACTACGTGAACTATACGTGTGAACTGTTACGTGACTATTAACCAACTACTTGAACTATACGTGTGAACTGTTACACGACTATTAACCAACTACAACTATACGTGTGAACTGTTACACGACTATTAACCAACTACAACTATACGTGTGAACTGTTACACGACTATTAACCAACTACGTGAACTATACGTGTGAACTGTTACACGACTATTAACCAACTACAACTATACGTGTGAACTGTTACACGACTATTAACCAACTACAACTTACGCCCGAAATGGCGTTATATTTATACCACTCGTCACAACCATATTTCCGAACCCCTTTCCAGTTTCCTTTATTGTACTACAATTCTATTTAATTCTATTTAACTATAACCGGCTTGTGCCGCAGCTGCCAATGGGAGCGGTACGACAATGCTGCGGCTTATCTTTTAGTATTTATTCTAAGAAGGAGATTTAACTATTACTATTTTCACATGTAAACACCAGGTGTTATAACAATAGACCTTACTTAGAACTATTCGAAGAAGGGAATTAACTATCTGTATTTTCACACGTAAACACCAGGTGTTATAACAAAAGATCTTACTTAGAACTATTCTATTGTCTTCTATGATGCTATTTCTAACTTATACATTTTTAACTATCTTAAACCTAAGGCGATGCCGTTTCTCGTACGGAACATCTCTCCCGCCGTGCAATGCCTCCTGGCATTGCAACCTATGGTGTGGAGTACGTCGGGTCTGTTCTTGGGCAGGATTTCTATTTTGCGCGTAGGTCTTCTCAGCACGCCACCTAGGGATCAAATGTTGACTGCGCGTACTATTCCGTCTGCTCCTGGGTACACGGCGACTATGACCCTCTTCAGCCGAGATACCTTGCGACGAAGGTTGGCGTCTATACATCGTTTTGATATCTTCCCTCTTCATTAGTTGAGGTGAAAGTTTTAACTCTGCTATCGTTCGAGCTTCTATTGTGTGCTCTTCTGTGCCTGTAATAGTGAGCTGTATTCTCTGTGACTGTGTTTGTCTCACTTCAGAGTTTCCTATGGCTTCTATGGATAAGGGCTCTTTCTTTCCCTTTGTCCCTATTGCCTTTGCTATAGATTCTTCTACCAATGTAACCGTGGATCCGTCGTCTAACAGCGCGTACGTGTCTATTTTCCCTGACGGTCCAAACACGGTGACAGGTACTATTTTTAAAAACGTTTGGATGTTTTTGGGAGTCCATGTGGAGGCTACGGCTTCCCTTTTCTGTTGGGTTTCCTCCTTCTTGAAATGAAGGAGTCCATGATGCCAGTATTGGCAACCATCTATTTCGCACCTTCTCGTCTTACACGTGTGATTTACCGTTTTCAATCGAAGGCATCTGAAACACAATCTATGCTTCTTCGCTATATCCCATCTATCCGGAACTTCTGCCTTCGTGAATCTATTACAAATCGTCGTGGGATGGTTTTCTCTATTGCAAATTAGGCAAACTTTTCCTTTTTTCTCTTCCACCCTCGCAGCATAACTTCTATCCTTGAAACTAGTTCTATTGGTGGTTTCTGAACGTGGGACTATTTCTGGCCCTGCGTAGGGACCGCATCTGCTTGCTTCTCTATCCAGGAAACGAGAGAGTTTCAGAAGATCAGGCTCTCCCGCCGGTTGCTCCGTGCTAAAATCGTACCATCTTGGTTCATCCCAACAAGTGTTTTCAGGTTTCGTAGGTCCTCCAGGCTGGCCCACAATCTGGTTCACTATCGCACTATTGTTCACTCTGGCACAGTTGTTTGCCAGGGCACTATTGTTCACCATGGCACTATTGTTTGTCAAGGCACTATTGTTTGCCGAGGCACTATTGTTTGCCAAGGCACTATTGTTCACGTTTCCAATATTTTTGGCATACGCGCTATTGTTTGCAGATGCACTATTGTCTCCAAAATCACTATTTTTCATGTTGGTTCTATTTAACACTGGAAGTTCATATCCGTTATTGGGTCTGGGCACATTAAAACTATTGAGTCCAGGTCCATCTACAAATTTGCTATTCATCGGTCCGCGCTCCTCGTTCGCTGCTGGCAATTCCTGTTCTGTTTTTATAAGGACTGCAGGAACCGCAGCGGGTGCAGGGCGCGGTGCCGGTCTATCTTCAGTGAGCAGCTCCGTCCGTTGTTCCTCCGTTGGTAGCACGGAGGGTATTGTTTCCCTCTCTTTTCGTTGTGATTCGTTTGCTATATCTAACACTCTGGTTGTGTTTTTCACCCAATCGGATATCATTGACGTGTTTTCAGGGCCAGAGATTACTATTTCATCGTCGTTCTCAGACTCCTCCATGAGCTCAAGTTCGACGGCCGCTATTTCCTTCTGGATTTTCAGCAATTTTAGTCGGGCATTTGCTATTCTATTATTTCTTGCCTTTGCTGAAGTCGTCGACGTAGGCTTGGTGGTCGTAGTTTGCTCATTGTGCAACGACGTTTCTCTATCGGGATCTCTCTGGTTTCTCCTGCCGGTGACTTCGGTGACAATCGACTCCTTGGAATCACTCGCTGTTTGGCTCGACGCTATTGTTGTGCTCTCTGTGCTGGCTCCGCCACTTGATGAGGCAGCGACAGCATCGCTTGCCGGCACGAAGAAACTCGTCATTCCATGTAAGGTCTTCCTGCTGGCTGAAGTAGGCGTGAAGTCGGCAGGAACGCGCTTCCCGAACACAGATTCTAACGTCGGTGAGGCGCGCCTTGCAAACACTGTGTCAGCCAATGGTCTGGTTCTCGGTGGTGAATGCGCCACAGAATGGGTGCGTGGCGTGGCTATTAACGGCTCCATGTATCTTGACGGAGCGTGTGCCGTCGTAATCACTGGAGCTGTGGTGGTAGGCGCTGCGGTGGTGTTGGAGGTATTCGAAGGTTCGGTACGAGATGTGCTCGCAGGCCTGTTCCCTCCTCCTGATTTCGTGATAACCATCTTCTGTCTTCCAGTATCCGGTTCGAAGGACCAAAATATCCGGCTCGAAGGACCAAAATGTACGGGACGGCTCGACCGGGGTCTATAAGGTGGTAGTGGACTGTATGTTGCTGTTGTTATTCCGCCGGTGCGAGGGGTCTGTACACGCTATTACTGGGATTCTGTTAAGAAAACTTCAGATGGTGTTTCTATACTGGAGGGTTGGGTTCCGGTTGTTCCGAGTGGTACTGCCGATCTGCTATCTATTTCTATTATTCCGCGATTAGCGCACTACTATTTAAGCCAACGTGTCGACTATTGCTCGACTTGACGCTGGACTATTAACGCACTGGTTGCGAAGAACTGTTACGTGACTATTTACGGAACGCGTGTCGCCTATAGCGCGACTACTAACGAACTGCGTGAACTATACGTATGAACTGTTACGCGACTATTAACCAACTACGTGAACTATACGTGTGAACTGTTACGCGGCTATTAACCAACTACGTGAACTATACGTGTGAACTGTTACGTGACTATTAACCAACTACTTGAACTATACGTGTGAACTGTTACACGACTATTAACCAACTACAACTATACGTGTGAACTGTTACACGACTATTAACCAACTACAACTATACGTGTGAACTGTTACACGACTATTAACCAACTACGTGAACTATACGTGTGAACTGTTACACGACTATTAACCAACTACAACTATACGTGTGAACTGTTACACGACTATTAACCAACTACAACTTACGCCCGAAATGGCGTTATATTTATACCACTCGTCACAACCATATTTCCGAACCCCTTTCCAGTTTCCTTTATTGTACTACAATTCTATTTAATTCTATTTAACTATAACCGGCTTGTGCCGCAGCTGCCAATGGGAGCGGTACGACAATGCTGCGGCTTATCTTTTAGTATTTATTCTAAGAAGGAGATTTAACTATTACTATTTTCACATGTAAACACCAGGTGTTATAACAATAGACCTTACTTAGAACTATTCGAAGAAGGGAATTAACTATCTGTATTTTCACACGTAAACACCAGGTGTTATAACAAAAGATCTTACTTAGAACTATTCTATTGTCTTCTATGATGCTATTTCTAACTTATACATTTTTAACTATCTTAAACCTAAGGCGATGCCGTTTCTCGTACGGAACAACATTTTATAATTACTTGTTAATTTTAAGGGTTCTTAAGTAAGGGATCGATTTTGTCATTATCCTTGGAAGGTAATCCGTCAAATGCCAGATAGTTAATGCGTTTGGTTTATTTTTAAGGTCGACTACATGGTCAGTAACTAGAAGCTTAGGAAAACTATAGAGTTTCAATAATTATTTTGTTAAAATATAATTGACTATCCCAGACGAGCTTACAGCAAACTTTTCAGGTTTGTAATAAATGTAGTTTGAGCTTTTATATTTTTGTTCTCTTTTTATTAAGTTGGTGTTTTTCATGTTTTAATGGATCGTCTTAAATTTCTTGTCACTACTTTACGTGTTATTCGATGAAAAACATTATTAACAATGGCAAAGCATGCATAATTATGTAAGCTACCATCTGACAAGTTTATTTTCTTACAATAATGCAACCCAACTGAAGAAGGACCTATTAAATTGTAATACATTTGATAAGAGAAATGAAAAAATACGTGCCTACGTATATTGCGGTGTTACATTATATTAGTACCTTTAACAAAAAAGGAAGCCCTCCATTAAGGGTTTCTTGTCTGTTCTCCCATGGAGGGTTGGATAAGTACGCGTGACTTTGTTTTGAGTATTATTGACGTTTCCAAGCCATTTCGTTAGGAATTGCATGGAAATAAAGTTTTTTGACTTTGACTTTGACTTTGACTTTGGAACAAAATGGAATATTTATCGTGGCTATTCTATACCACTGCGAGTGACATGGTTTGACAATCGGTCGGCGAGTGTAAAGGGCTGATGAACAGGTGTTGTCACGCCTTGCGATAGGCTAGCCCTTTTAGCATGCACGCCGCCGCGCCGCTTCGTGTGTGGGACAAGGTTTGCGACTACTACTAATATTAGTACTAATGCAATTCTAATTTTTATGGATAAATACTATTCTAGAAAACCTCGGCGTGCTTTATAAAGTTATTACTTATTGTAATAAGTATTGATATACCCAAAAAACGGGTCCCTCATGTGAAACACATGTTATACCTATATACAAACAATTATAACCATTATGTGATAAATCTTAATATAATAACTTAATATTCTGACGGACCAACTGATCGCCCGACTGATCAACCGACTGATTGACCGACTGATCGACCACCTAATCGACAGACTAATCGACAGACTGATCGCCCGACTGATCGCCCGACTGATCGCCCGACTGATCGCCCGACTGATCGCCCGACTGATCGCCCGACTGATCGCCCAACTGATCGCCCGACTGATCGCCCGACTGATCGCCTGACTGGTCGGTTTTTCGGTTGTCGGGACGAAAAAAATCAAAAAATCTCAGCTACAGTTATTACTAATAAATAAAAAAATTACGAGAAGCATTATTTATTTAATGAAACTGCCCGTATATAGTTTGTGCTTACTGTGCTCAGCCGAGACGGGCCGCTAATAAATTGATATAATTGTACCGCCTTTAACTTGGGCAGTACCATTATCGATGCGGCTTCAGTTAAATGCTTACGCTGACCAATAGTGCCAATTTGTTGCACATTATCTACAAACAGTGGGACAAACTGACGGATTGGCATGTACTTAGCTCATGTGGGAGTCTGGGAAAAATGCTCTTTAGTGGTCAACCTTCCACGAATGATAAGGCTCGCGGGTGATGGAGTTTCAATATTCTTTTTTTGTTATTTGATACATGAACGGGCCGATGGCCCACCTGTTGTGAAGTGGTAACCTCTGCCCGTAACTGTGACGTGAAGGTGAAATGTTTCATGTGCCTGTAATTTCATCGGCAACCAAACCTTACAAAAATTTCAAAAATTTACAGTACACCAGGATCTGACAATGTCTTTAACTGACAAAACTTAATTTCTGACTAGAGCAGGTCAATTCAAGGTCATATCAAACGTAAAAATGTAACAAATCTAATGTGGATCCTTGTTGAAAATGACTACAGATCAAAACTGCAACCTAGCCAAAAATTACAGAGTGATAATCCAACCAAAAAAAAAGTTGTTACACACACACTTCTCGTGAGAAAAGCTCTTAACTCTTCCCTGTAACATTTATGGCAAGAACAAACACGAATATTCAAGCAAGGAAACTACGACATTAGCCACGAAGCAGTCAAATCAGTTTCAGCTTTGGGAGCAGTTCAAAACTGTGAGAAATTTTCCGAAATTCTCATTTCATACGTATTTCAAGTATAGCACCTGTTAGGTTGGAAGCCACATCGGCTGTGCACCACTGATTGTCACATTGTGCCGCTCACAATAACTCGATTAGAACCCCAGACGATGGCCGGACATGCTACCGAAAGTATAATGTGGACATGCCTATAACAGTTTCTGGCTTGTCTACTCAAAACGCTCCAGTTATCTGTTACTTATAGTATTTTATAACACATAAAAACTAGTTTATATTTTATGTCTCAGCAATGACGGGAGCATGGAGAATTATGTGTTTAGTGTTGTTGAGGTATTTTAAGATTGGATTTATCAAAATTATGAGCATGCAGATCCGATAGTGGTTATTATAATAAGGTATATTTTCTAAAGTTATACCAATAAACTTTTCATCTACTGATAGGTACCCATCAACAATACATGTACCTAGTAGTGATTATTTTAAAGGACCCAAGTCGCAACATATTTTGCCCATATATTATATACTAAATAAATCTAATGTACAGTGTAAATACCTATGTCATATTTAAATTAACTTCTGACTGAGCCCCAACTAGTTTAGTCGTATCTACATAATTCTAACGTCTTGCTACCCCCAATTAGGCGAGTACGGTGCTACCACTGCACAAAGGCAAAGATAATGGTCAGTTAACTTAGTTCTGAAGATAGTTCACTTAGGACCAACTTAACTTTATCAAGTTGCAATTAAGTTCGCCCGCTTAATTGAATGTTCTCACGGTCCGTATCACAATTACCCCCTGACTGGACCATATCGATCCGGGAGGTTAAGTGCGTTATGAATTTGGCCTATTTGAACTGAAAATTATTGCGCAGCGAAATTTCATGCACTTTTTTTATCATCAGGAGAAAATATGCACCTATTTCGGCCGCTAAGCTGCAATGCATACGCATTTACTCATTACTCTTTGGAGGCAACATCACTAATATACTCTATGTTTTATTTTTATATTGTCGCGAAACTTTTATGAATAATGTTAACGTATAAAACATACTTAATTCTGTAGAATTAAGCGAGAAGTAATGTCTCAGGTGCTTGTAATTTCATCAGCACCAACCGTATTTCAACCGGAATACAGAAATGAGATTGCATTTTTGCTCCATGTTCGTTTGAAATAGGTTTGATGGCAGTGCTCGACGTAATAATGGTTTTGTTTATTTTTTTTTATAAAATTACATATGAAATGTTAATGTGTCACATCTAATAAACTTTATAAATTAGGTGTTATATATTTATACCTAGGTAGAGTTGTATCTTCATGTCGTTTCGCAAAAATAAATGTCTTGGTCATTAATTAAGTGCGAGACCATATTTTACACCTCTTTTATTCCAGTCCTTAAACAATAAAATCGAAAACCACCTACAACTTAATTTAAGAAAATTAATTAACCATAAATAATCGATCGCACAACCTCAATATTTTACTGTCAGTTAAAAAAAGCATTTTAAACCAAACTCATATCAGAAACATTGTTTTTAATTGCAAAAAATTGTTTGGATAATAACTTCATACATTGGTCGGTGGTCTTGGAACAATAAACGTTATATAAAAATGGATGTAACAACGTGTAAACATACTGAAGAAAAGTGAGAGTTATAATGTCTGTATACTTTAAGTAATTTTTTGGTAACTGGACAAAATTTTTGAAAGAAATGCAGAACATCAGGACATCAGTAGTAGAGTAGACAACAGCATCACAAAAAAAACATGTTTAGATGCATGCACATAAAAGTGCATGAAAGCAGCCTCTTCGAGGCGCACTTTCACACCACTGGTTCAAGAGAGCCAGTGTAAATATTTAAAGAGTAAGTTATTTTTCGATTTCGATTCGAGTGTGTTCGTTTTGAATTTTATTTTTTAATCATGGTTTTAATTTTTTATTTTATTATAATCTTGCAATAGTTCATTATAATAACTATTCTCACAAAAGGCCCCAATATCAGTGCTAAGGACTAAAAGAGAAATAGTACAGAAATAGAGTTTTAAACTAGTTCGGGAGCCAAAGGCTTAAACAATCGATTGTACATTGATGGTAAAAACAATTAAGATGATTATTATTATTAATTGTGTAATGAAAAAACAATGAATGTTTAAACAGAATACTATAGGTAAGTTACGCGATAATGGCTCCTGAATATCAAAACATAAGTAAACCGATATATCGCAAGTGAAGTCGCAGGCAGCGGTACTAGCAAAAAATAAATGTTGTTAAAAAAAATGGAGCCGGTTGCAGACAATGCTCGCGGTACGGCGAGGCTTGACGTTTTTATCATTTCGTGCGGAGAACAAAGGGTGAAGGCTTCCTGTTGAAGCTGCATCACCATTCTTGTGAAACTACCTGCATTACTACACACGTACCATTAGCTTAGCTAACATGTTTATGTTGTTGATGGGTTTTGTAAATCCATATCTGCTTTAACAACAATTTTCTTTTCCCTGATGGGCAAAAGTATCATAATCTAAATACATCATTCTCAAAATACTTAACAAATATTTTATTGCAGATATATGTTTAGTATTATCTGCCTAAAACCAGGCTATTACTTGCTGCCACCTTCCTTAGATAGGCGCATAAGTCTTATTAAGTTTAATTTCCACGGGGAAGTACAGCCACTATGCCCGTTTCATCCATCAAGCAGTAGCGCTTTCGGGTTACTGTGTTCCGGTTCGAAAGGTGTGGTTGCCGGTGAAATTACAAGCACATGTCAAGGCTCAAGTCGCATACGATGCGACTTGGGTCCTGTCGTACCGAGTAGGGGATGACCCAAGTCGTATCGCTTGTTATGACCGAGGTTACCACTTTATACCAGGTGGGCCTTGGGTTCGTTCTGTAACTGTATCACATAAAAAAAAAATGTCTAGATCATTTATATAATTTATTTATGATTAATATAAATAAATTTATTATTAGATACAAAAATTACTTATTAAGATTAAATTATGTTTGTTTAAGATCTGTAGATTTTGTTTGTGGAACTAAATAACAATAAAAAAACTACAAAATGTTTTTTTATAAACTATTCTTGGTGTGGTAAAATCATTTGAGTTTTAGGCAGTGTAGTTTTTCCCAACCAAGTACTTTGCAAGACCCAATAAACACAACATTTTCTTTCGATATCAGATACATCCTTGCTAGATTTTGAATTGTCACAGCCGGCGCATTACCAATTTGTAACGTCACCGGGTGCTGGGCCATCGTTGGGTCGGTGTGTTACAGTCGTCCTGTCCCTTACATTAACTTACAATAGAGGTGGACGGTCTATTCATTGGCGCCACAATACGAGTACCATGCGATCGGCGATCGCACGTGACGACAATGCGAATCCTATGGTAATACGCGCAGATCATTCTATTTCATGTAATTTAAATCTCCACTTGACTGAATTCACATGTCAGTGGTATGGCTACCGTATACCATTCCCATTGCAAGTACAAAACACGAGAGTATCGAAATGGAATTTCAAACTAACTTATAGAGCCCAATAAGATTTAAATATCTAATATGCATTTGAATTGAATCTTCTGGGTGTTTTTTAATTGCAATTATGATGGCCTGCCCACCTTTAAGTGTTAACCTCTGCCAATAAAAAATCAATACGACTTGTGCCCTACCTTACTAAGGTACAAGAATCATCTATCTTTACGTATAGGTATATAAACTTGCGCATATACCCGTAAAATTAAACAATTATCGATGTGATAGAGCACTTCCATAATGCACTGTAACTTTGCCAATTCATATGCTCCTAAGACATATCATTCAGCAAAAACATTAAAATGTGTAATTACCTGGTTTCCCACACCTACTTTGACCAATTAGCAAGGCAAGTAAGGCGCGGGACACACAGGGGTCGCGACTGCGATTTGTCGCAGTAACGAGCGACAATGCGAGCGTTTTGGTCGCTGGACCCCCGCTACGTCGTATTTGTAAGCGGCGGCGCGGCGCGGCGGCGCGGCGCGGCGGGCCGGCGTACACCAGCTTTGATTTATGGCTGGGGAATTTGAATAATGCTGGTAGTTTTGATGTTATTCCAAGTGTGATATGAGTTATGGCATGTTTTGGTGTTTCATTGTTTTGTACCACGTTCTCAGACGGAAGGAAAATATCGTGAGGTAACCGACATGTTCTGGAACCAAAAATTCGAAGACATGTATCAAGTGCACGAAAGGAACCTCTTTGAGGCGCACTTAATCCTTTCACTACACTGGTTCGTTAGAATACACACATATATATAGGCCACATATATATAGTTAAGTAAGTAAAGTTATGATAGAAATTACGAATCTGACTGGACTAGAAAGATTGTTTTGTTTAGTATTTGTGTATGTCAAGGTTAGAATGCTCTCCTTTTAATGTCAATACTAATGTTCACGCTTTTATCCGCGAAGGGGCATGCAGAGCTTCAGTTTGCCTATTTCCACCTTGTCACTATCGTGAAAACGTAAACATGAGGGAGAAAGCTAGAGAGCCGCCATTACTTTCTCACGAATAACATTTTCGCCCTATAATATTTTGCTTAATACCTACTAGTAAACTTTGATTAAAAATAAAAACAGTGAAACAGACACAATATAATATGAAGAAGTAATTTTGGTGGAACGGTTATAATATGAAATGAATTCAATTCAAATTATTTATTGCCTATGTTGTTGCAAAGATCTTAATATATTTATAGGACAGAAACATAAACCCTGTTAGGGCACAGCAATTTTATTATTCTAATGTCTAATGTCGTTATATATATTATTTTAATTACAATTTTGTCGGATAAGCGTCTATTTACAAATCAACGTAATCTTTTCACGGTTAACAGTAAAGGTTTTAGTCACTTGAGAGTTTCCTTAAACTGTAATGAAAGTAAGTTTTAAAAGGTATTAAAAATTGGCTACAAAAGTAAGAAAATAATTGAACCATAAACAGTAAACGGTTAAATTATCAAGTGACACAGTGACCTCGGTCAAAAAGGCAATATTCTATACCCAGTGTCCTCCCAACCTAACGATATATACAAAAGGTTGCATCGTTACGCCCAACTAAGCGGCTAACTATGGTTATCTATTACTGTTATTGTGTTTTCTTTTGACAAATGGCCGGTGCCGCACCGTTAATAAAGAGGTGTTCGTTACATAACATATTGCGGTAGGTTTATTTGTTTGGTTAATTTCAAATATGGTCGCATGATATTCTAAACTTTGATGATATTCACAACTTTGAGGCATTAAATATATTGCAGATTTAAAGTACATAAAGAAGTATAAAGCATTTAGCAGATATTAGTCGGACGGGAATCAAAAATGCGATTCTTACGACTAAAAATAAAAATAACTAAAAATCACGGTAGCGTAGTACTACGCTACCGTGATTTAACTTTCAGGCCCTATTTATGAACAAAAATAAAACTAATAAAATTCTAAACTAAAATGAACGAAATGAATGAAATGAATGGTACTAAAATGAAGAAAAACTGAAAATATCTATGTATTAAAACACGGACACTAATATCACCGTCAAATATATATAGATACATACAATACGTAACATTTGAGTCTAATGTATAAAAAAATCATTGATTTTCAAATTACGCAAAAAAAAAATTCATAAAGGATTTTTTTTTTCAATTATAGATATAATATTGAGCAGTAAAATGAGTCACATAATTGTTTACGATAAAGGTTCACTTGTCCCCACACTAGGATTCTGTGTTGTGGGGGACTAGTCCCTTCTAGGAGAAAACAGTGTACAGGTCTTAGACTAACATTTATACTATAGGCCACATATATATAGTTAAGTAAAGTTATGATAGAAATTACGAATCTAAAATATCAATGATACCTATCAAGACCCGTTATTTCACTTATTATAGAGACCCTACAAAGAATCAATCAAATTGAACCCGAATTGGACAAGTGTAAAACAATGCGGGCGAAATTCGACAAACACCAAAAAGGTCTACAAAAATACGGCCTCTTTTTAAAATAGCATTCCAGAAAACAATGTCGGAGCTGACGCGCCGCCTCGGGCGAGTGCATTAACGAAGTACACCTTTGATATTAAGCGTATTATTTTTTACGTTCAGTTTTTTCCTTTTGGTATCTGTATCACGGCACTGGTAGCCAGCCCAGTCGCCCGGAGCAAATCGCTGTTTATTACCCACCACTCGGCAATTTATTATTGCATTTTTTGCATTATCAATAGCATCAACTCTTCTACTTTTTTCAGTTATTAAAATGGCTATTGTTTATGAAAAATCGCTACGTAGATCGCTATCGACGCGCTTCAGTATGAGGGGGTTTGTTTGAATTATGTTGTCGGAACACGCTCCTTGAATTGCCACGTTTTGTTTTTTTATTGTAACGAATAAAATGATTTTTTAATGACTAAGAACTTGATTAGTTTTGGCCGCGGGTGGCGGAATATGTCAAAAATGCAACCTGTATTAAAAACAACGCATGACAATAAAATGAACCGGTCGCTGCCTTTCTTGTGCCAAGCGTATAATCTATTTAATTTACAGCCTCCCGCGGTACGGTCCAACTAAATGAGATAAGTGCTTATCAATTTGACGAGGTCCCTTTACCGAACAAAGTGGCCGAAGAAATTAGCAAGTCCCCCGACAATTTTCTCAATTTGCCAACGGAGAAAACAAAAATAAAAGTACCACTTTGTATCGAATTGTTTCCTACCCATATATGGAGGCTGAGTTCGACAAAAGATTCCCGACTACTGGTCTTCACTTTAGTGACAAACCGCTCGCATGACTTAACTGGTCTAATTTGGTCGCCGGCCGGAGGGAAGAAAAAAGTAACAATGCCCGCGAAAAGGCAGTGGCATTGTCCATTCCAAATTTAAATGAGGAAGACGAGGGAATAATGGTGCTGGTTCTTGAAACAGGAACGTCGAGTTTGAAAAAGGAGACGGTTAAACGGGGGCCGTTTGCGGGTAATCACAGGCGACGTGCACCGAACCTAAGGCTGCGTTCTGCTACTATACAACAAAGCGAAATGTTGCATATATTACATTTTCAAAATTCACATACAAATAATAATTACAAAATTATTTTAGAACAGGGAATAAAATTCGTGACAAAACCGACGGATCGTCATTAGAATGATTTGATTTTTCTAGTCGAATTGAATATTTGATACAACAATTTATTCACAAATACACACAAATACACAATATACGATTTGAGAACCCACTCTGCAGATTATGTTACAACGAACGTAGCTGCGGGTCCGTCATAACATAAGGTTTTTTCTGTCACATTCAATAAACTTATTAACACATACAGTTTTATTTTAAATCGGCTTCGACCAACTTTTGTCTCAGGCTAAATCTATTTTAAAGTGATCCTTAGATAGCGCGCGTCTAGATAGGATATCTACAGGTGAAGAAGAAATGCGCCAACTTCATTATTCCAATTACTCTGTAATAATTGTTTAGTATTGTTTAGTAATAATAAAATATTAAAAATAGTTGTAATAGAAATAAATAATGCTTCTCATCTATCCATTGATTTTCATTGTGTTCGGTGTCTAGTTGTTAATATTTATTATATATATGTATGTATTTACAAAACACGTATAAAAGTATTCTGTCAGTTGTCTGGTACCCACAGTATACAGGCTATGCTTAATTCGGGCCTATTTTACGCTGTGTGAAATGTCCACCAGTAAAAAAATATTAAAATAATCATTACTAGAGAATTTCACTGGTCAATAACCTGTATGTATTGTCACATTATTCAGAAAAAATACATAATCCTCAGAAACACAAAGAGGTCTAGTTTCCACAGAACATCCCCGTTAAAACCTAGAACAAAGTTCAATCAAGTCTTAAATAAAATAAAGCATTGTTTTCTTTTACTTTAGCCAGCATAATTCAAATATTCACACATACAGCACTTTTATAATCAACACCGATCGACGTTGATCGCTTACAGAATCCAGTTTGAAGTGGTCCTTGGATCGCGTGCGTCAAGATACAGGTGCGCGCCGCGCGCCGGGAGCGATGCGCCAACTTCATTCATTGTTCCGCGGCCAGTAATAACCGCATAGCATTGTCTCATCTATCATCTGACAGCCACCATCATCATCACCATCACTGCAGGATATGTGGACAATGACTCTTCTTGAAAGGATTTTAAGTACTATAGGCTCCTTTCGTGCACTTGACACATGTCTTCAAATTTTTAGTTCTACATGTCGGTTTCCTCAGGATGTTTTCCTTCACCGTTTTGAGAACGTGTTATTGCGCACATAAATCTTTCAAGCGACAAACTCATAGGTGCACGTCGGCATTTGAACAAGCAACCTCCAGATTGAAACTCGGGGTCAGTACCACAAGACCACCACGCTCTCAAAAAAAAAAATCTTCAGAGGCTAGGACTAGTTTTAATAACCTTGCACTAGAGACTTCCTGTAGAAGAGTGAAGTAGAAACTGACCTGCATGAACTCAACTCCCTCGACTGGTAAGGAATCGTACACGAAAGGAAAGCTTGGCGTAGTCTTGTGTTGCCAAAATCCACTTCATTGATCCAGCGGAATAAGTTTTCTTTTTTACGTGACGTAAGTGACTGAACGAACTGATAGCATACCTGATGTTAAGTGGAAACCGCTGCCAATAGACAGGAGCAATACGACTCAAATCGCATTGCGTTGCGTCCGAAACTCCAAGTTTGATAGCCTATAAGTATCAGAATTCATGAGATCTTCAGGCAGACATCTTCCTAGCAGTTTGTATATTTGGCAGATTTCAAGTACTTCTTAAGTATATGTAAAACGACCATCTCACGATATCAGAATCATGCATCATCTTACCATCATCATCATCATCACCGTAGGATGTCTCTAGACAATTAACTCGCCTGAGCACTTGTAATTACATTTGTAATGGTCCCAGGCTACACACAAATTACACGCAAAACAAACAGCCTTTTACGAAATTGTTTTTTCAGGTCGGCGATCGAACACGAGATTTCAGCCAACCTTTTTACGGCTATACCGACGATTCAGCATCTTTTCTTTATTGTAAAACAGTTACGGAACGAGCCGACGGCCCACCTGGTGTTTAGTGGTAACCTCTACTACCCAACAACAATATTTAATAAATTAATATTTACAACATAACATATTTGGTAGACATAAATGAAAAAACGCAATATACTTTTTTAATACCTACTTTAATACACATCTTATGTTAAACACATATGTTTGTCCTGGTAATCGAACCTACGACTCAAAAGGCAGCCGTACTTACCTACTGGGTACCAATTGAGCTGTGAGACTCGAAAACATTAATAAACATATCAAACATGCGTCTACAATTAATAACAAGCCAGCCATGGCACAAACTCACGCGCACGTTAATCCGATAATGCGCTGAAATTGAATCGTCAATAATTGCGGTACTGATATGAGGGGTCACGAATAGAGACCCCTTGGAGCCAACTCTTGAGAAAGTTTTCATAAGCAGGAAATGCAACTTAACTATCAGATTACCATACTAGTTTAATATTAGCATTGCATTGATGGTGGCGTCTCAAAATAAAGGTATTTTTATATTGATAGGATTGCATTTGTTCAAATGTGACCTGATATTGCGTTGCATAGAGCTTGGATCAAGCACTGGTTCTCATATGAGGTAATCGAGATTTACTGTTAGGTGTCTGTAAGTATAATAATTTACTCTTAAAATGGAAAGAAGTTGATTTAAAATAAAATGATTTGGTTTTATTTTAATTAATAAATAAATATTTGTGGACATTTCACAGTGTTTTCTGTATTTCTTTTCTGTGAAACAAATATTTGTCTTGGGTGGGAGTCGAACCCACGACCTAAAGCGCAGATGGCAGGGTTACTACCGACTGAGTTGTGAGCCCATTCAAAACATGTTCATATTTTTGGATGAATAAGTTAAGTAACAATTAGGTAGTCTATCTGGTGTCTAGCGGCAACTTTAGTAGTAGCCTATAACAAAAATTATATGAATTGGGTCATCCCTTTCATTGGTATGGGAAGGCCAAACCACGTCGTATTAAGCCGTAACGCTGCGAAATGAAGGTGAAATATCAGTGCATTTTCACCGGAAGCCGGTGGTTATGTAGTAACCTCGCCCCATAACAACCGATGCGACTTGGGTCCTCCCCTACTAGGTACGACAAGACCCATATCGGATCGTAAACGCCCGTAACTCTGCGACGTATAGGTGGAACCGTCTCATGTGCCTGTAATTTCACCTGTAATTTTTAATTCAAAGGATAATCACCTACGGACGCAAGCAATGTCTACAAGTTATTATTAGTATTGTCGTTTGCTTGAAATAAGAAACATCTCATCGACTCAGCTTCACATTACGTCTTATTTTTTTTACCCCCACTTTCTGCGGGCCAGCTCAAATCTACCAACCAGTCCGCTAATCGGTCCATATGACCGATCACCGTCATTCCAAGCATCCGACCGTCGTAATTATTTTATTTATATTACAAATAGCTTCCTTTACGAGCGTGACATTGTAGAAAGTTTGGATCTAATTCTTGACAAATCTCGAATAGTTTTTTTTTATTGATGGATTCAATTAATTCTTTTTACTATTTCCAGTGCAGCGACGACCTAAGATAATTTCGTTAATAACTTTCATTGCATAGTTTTGAAAAAGTATTTTTGTGATAAGCAGTATCTAGGTATGTAGTAGTATTGTATCAGTTGTCTGGTTCCTATGATACAAGCTATGCTTAGCTTACTTTGGGGCTACATGGCTGTGTGAAATATCCACCAATATTTATTTTAAATAATTTATAATATTTAGAAAATTCAAACTCGTGAAATCTTTCAGGGAAAATTCGCGGTCATCATACATCGATCGCACACAATTTGTTTTAATGTCACGCGTCCAGAATAAGGTTTTTTAAAATTATAGTGGTTTGCACATGTTATCTATTAAGTTATCGCATGTGTAGAAACTAAGGCAGTTATAAAGTAATTAAGTTAACAGAATGTAAAAGCTAGGAACGTAGACATCCTGTATAAGCGCAAATCTGATCATTGCAGGTCTTATAAATAAGACCTTGTTCGATCAATGATTGATTATTAATTTATAATCTCTTTCGCTTTTTAATTATAACCTGTTATCATCAGGGAGTTAGTTACAAACCTTTTAATTAATGAAATTTCCCTCACTCAATGAAGTATGGATGTGATATTGAAAATTGATAAAAATTTACTGAAATAAGTCATGTACCTAATAACCTTACTGGCTTATAAGATTAGAGTGGTTAATCCTTTTGTCTCTTTAAATCGATCATACGTGTTTTTTTCATATAATAAAGTTACGAAATAGCAGCTATCCCAGCTGATGTTAAGTGATATAATCTCTGCCCATAACAAATACGACTGGGTTCCTCCCCTCCGTAGGTACAACAAGACCCAAGTCACATCGTATGCCCCGTAACTCTGAGACGTGAAGGTGGAATGCCTCATGTGCCAGTAATTTCACCGACGACCACACCTTTCAAACTTTGTTTAAAATACACACTGAAACAAGTCTGTACTTAATAACCTAACTGATGTATAAGCTCATAGGGACCAACCTTTTTGCCTGAACTTTCAGATCGCTCAGAAGGCATCAGACTCGTAATATAATTTGATTTTAATATAAGCCATAATGCAAGCAGCTACTCTACCTAATCGTTGGATCTGGTCGTATCTGCATAAATACTACTTTCGTTCAACCTAAATCAATTTCCACTTTGACCATCGACAAGAAAGCCCTCCTTGTACTCTTGCCATGGACAAGAGAATCCAACGTGTAGCCCATAGACAAGGGCTTAATACTCCAGCCTCTTACAAAGTGGAAGGCAACAGCTACCACATCAGATTGCTAAATAATAACGCGCCTGTTACTCATTAACTGAGGGCTACGTCTAGTGATGGGATTACCACTTCGAAATGATCGACTCAAGTCTATTCTGATAGAGTCAGTTATCAGAAATTGTATTGGTTCTTGTTTACCTCTAAATTTTTAATGATCCATAAATGAAAGTAATGGGATGCGAGGAAATGTTTGTTGAATAAAGCGTTATTAGTGACTTAAACATATTTACAATTTCACAGGTTACGCGAAAAAATCCAAATAGCGTCTTACAACAAAAGTATGTTCTTTATTTAAATCAAATATTCATAAAATTACAAAAATATGTAAAACGTTGAAAACTATATTACGAAATCCCTAACAAATATTTTCATCAGGGCAGTATCCAAAATATTAGATACTAATACTTAAACATTGGATGACACTTAACACAGCGGCATCTAGCCTCTAAATAACTAAGCTTATATTAGGGAACCAGACAACTGATACAATGCTTATATACTTTTTGTAAATACATACATTTAATACACAAAACCCAGACATAGAAACAACACTATCTTTGACACATACCTAAATGTTTATCCTAGGTGGGGATTGAACCCAGGACCTAAAGTGCAGAACACAGGGTTACAACTGAGCTGTGAGGTGGCCCGTACATTCATTTCCACTCCGAATTTCATTTCATATATGATACGGCACATCACTAGTCACACTACGCCGTGTAGGAATCGTCGCTGGCTGTCTATTGCCGCCAATATATCATACGAACGATAGACATTAGCATTAGCTGCGCAGACGCACGACCGCCATCTTTGATTTAAGAATTGATAACCAGCGCAAGATTTAACTAGCTACATAATGATTATTAAACTGTAAACTGTAAATAGTTTTTACAAATTAACTTCGTTCCTATGATTATTAAGCCAAATTACATTACTTAGTTTAATATTTAGAAGTCACAACATATATATATATAATAATATATAATGTCTGATATATCAGACATTGACGACACGGACGGCAGTTGCGGTGTTCGCAAATCATAACAAAACAAAAATAAACATAACAAACTTAAAATTAAAATTAAAAAACAACTACTGTGTGAAACATTCCAGTGCTACTAAAACGTTAGAAGAATGGTAGTCGGAAGAGTTTCAATTTTATTGGCCAATTCAAAATTTAATTTAATTAAATTAATTAAATAATTAACAATACGACGATGCAGCGAGGTGGATAAAAAATCCTAAGTTGCAATGGAGCGAACAAAAATGATCAAAAACGTGTGTTGAGAAACATCTATGTATATCTCCGCTTTGTAGAGTGGACGACAGCCTTTATGTCAGCCGCAGTACCACGCGGGAACATAAACGTGAGATTACACGCACGGTGCACGCGTGATTGAATGGTACCATCGCAACGGTAGATAAATTAATGGCGTTTACGAAGGGACGCCGGAAAATGCAACAATTATTGATATACAAAGTATTGACTTGTCTCATTTGATTCGAGAAAGGTTGATGGAATAATGGCATTGCAGCAGTAGAACTTATGACAAGTTCGTCCGGCCTACTGCCACCATACCCATTTTTGATCTCTTAATTGCCATCTTAATTTTGATCGCAGAGAGTAATTGTGATGATACTGTGCTAATTTCACTAGCAGAAAATTCATTCTTGCATTTGAGTCGGATTGGAACCTGCGACCTTCTAATGGCAACATAAAGAATTTCACAAATTTTATAATAAATCTTGGACTATTAGCAATCAAGCTACTAGGTTTACGGTCAGTAATTATGAGTTTCGATCATAATCCAGTCATTAACCCTGCTATGCCCATCATAAATGGTTTATTGAACTCAACATATTTATAAGACGAAACAATCAAACGCAATGCGACTTAAGTTATCTCGTAAGTACTCTGTGGAGAGGACTCGAGTCGTATTGCTGTTGTCTATGGGCGGCGGTTAACACTTAACATCAGGTGGGCCGTCTGTCACTAATATGACATAAAAAAAAGTCTGGTCGATTTACAATCAAAGCAAGTTGTAATTTATTCGGACAATTCGTCTTGTCACGCCAATAGCACAGCCATTATTTTGCATTCATTTCGCGTCGGCCAATCACGGAGGTAACAGCGCCTCCCATACAAATTTCGGCCAATCGGAGCTGGATATTTGAAAAACAATAGAACATTAAAAAACCGTAACGCTTGTGCGCACGAGTCTAGCGTCGTTATGTCGTTATTCGTGTTAAACTTTACGGTATTTGAATTTGGAATGACCGAAGCTTTTTTTTTATGAATTTGCTGTTGGCTGCAGATGGCTTTGAGAGCGTTTACACGGGCTTTTGGTGAGAGCAGACGGCTCTCAACCGGTAAAACTTAAAATTATACACAATGTCCCCAAAGGCCACACATAAACCACTTAGGTTTGGACCTCGGCTTGGGGCGTTGCGAGTCGGGAGGAATGGGAGAAAATGCGCCCCGCGCGGGAGTTTACGGGGATACTTCGACCCCGCCGGCGGGGTCGGTGCGAAGGTTTTTTTATGTGATTCGGGTGGTAGAACGAGCTGACGGCCCACCTGATGTTAAGTGGTAATCGCAACCTATAGACAACAACAACACGACTCAAGTCCTCTCCACCAGTGTATGAGATGGCTCAAGTCGCATTGCGTTGCGTCCATCACCCTGAGAGGGGGATGTTACGTCTCATAATATAAACTTGTAGATACCAAGTTAAGTAGGTGCATGAACACAATTGATATAACACTAGACATCCTGTGAAGAATACATTGTGCAACTGATCCCAGAGATTCTCAGGGTTACTCTCCGACCTCTGAGACTAATGTTCGCACCGGGCTCCATCTAGCATTGTGTTTTATTTGTATTCGCTAATGTATACAATCTCTAATTACACGCAACGCCTTCTTGCCTGCCAGGGTTGTCAATTGTGCAAAAATATACTTCTAATTCGTAAATTTTAATTTTGTTTATTTTCTTAACGTATTTACAGTTCCGATTCTAACGTAAAAATTTAAATTATGTGATATATTAATCTCTCCTCACTGAACCACTTTTCTATTTGTGGATTACGCTATTAGTAGGGCGTAGACGTGATAAGTGATCAGCTCATCGCCATCAATGTCTTCCCAAGAATAACTGAATAAATAAATAAATAAATATTGGTGGACATATTGGTGTAGGTATAAGGTGCAAATAAAAATTATTATTTATTATTATTACATTTCACACAGCGCCATCTAGCCCAAACTAAGCATAGCTTGTACCTACTATGGAAACCAGATGACTGATAGAATACATATGTACTTTTTTGTAAATACATACAAATAATTACATATTAACACCCAGACACAGAACAAACATCAATGCATTTCACATAAATGTTTGTCCTGGTGGGAATCGAACTCACGAGCACGCTCAGAAGGCAGAGTTAATAACCAACTGAGCTGCGAAGTCAGTCATGAGCGTGACTCTACTAACCCTCCGGTAATTCATTCTTTATTAAACCATCACCAAGCATCGCCAAGTTACGCCATCGAGTATCCACAATTCCAGGCGAAGTGCAACTTACAATCTTACTTAATGACCACAATTATCATAATGGTATTGGAATTATCAGCAATAACGGGGGAATTACAATCAAGATTGTGAACTAGGAAATAATAAAAACGGCTAAAATCCCGATGATCTTTGCCGAGGCAACTTTCTACTCTCACGAGATAACACGTGTATCTGATGCTATAACTACTTTAGCTAATTAGCTAAACGTTTCACATTGCAATAGATCAACAAGCAGTGTAGTTTAGATATAAGAGTACATAAAAAAGTGGTTTTGGAACATCCTGTGTATATAGGGTCATTGTCAATATGCTGAAAACCACTTAGTTAACTTCTGTGCACCATACACAACTTTAAAATCGACTTAATGAATTATAGGTACGATGATTTATCTGAAAATTTTAAGCTGAACGGAATTTCTCCAAATTAAAAATTTGTAGTTCGATTGTTATTCATAGTGATTTACAAAATGGCCCTTGAACAACCATTTATTATTTATATGGATGGAATAGGTATGTAATTATAACCCTAGGTATTGAAGCTAAGTGAGGATATTATGCAATCTGCAGGTCGTGGATTTGAATCCTACTTTACACAGACCACACACATAAATCTACAACAACAAGGAAATGTTAATTAAATTATCTTTTTTATGTTATGCTAAGAAAGTGTACTAATCGTATCTCTAGCTCACTTGAACCAGTGTGGTGAAAGGTTTAAAGTGCACCTCAATCAGGCTCCTTTCGTGCACTTACATTCAGTCTTTGAAATTTATGGTTGATTGGCATTCCAGTAAGAGAAGATATGAGCTGATGATAATCAAAATCACTGCCTTTTTTATATTGGTGCACAATTCACACAGCGCCATCTAGCCCCAAACTAAGCATAGCTTGTACTATCGGAACCAGACAACTGATAGAATACATATATACTTTTTTATGTAAATACATACATATTAACACCCAGACACAGAACAAATATCTACAGGGTGTGGCGTAATGAGTGGATAATAGGGTACCTGCGGGTAGGGGCCATTGTGGCGGTTCAGAAAAATATTTGTTATGCTCAGTAAAAGTGCCTCGGTTTTCGAGATATTCGACATTTTCGCAATTTAAGAAATATTTCACCCTTCGTCACTATTTTTGGCGCCCAGACTGCAAATGAAATTTTTTTTCTATCTGTTTTTTGGATAGTATTCTTGGATAGATGTGCTATCGAATGGAAACTATTATTTTTATAACACAAGCACAGTTATGTTTTTAAAATAAGATTTCACTAAAATTTTACTTGCTTTCGTTTGTTTTCCTGACCTTTACCCTTCTGTGGTGTAAAAAAAATGTATGGTCACTTGAATGCCAACGTTTAAAAAAATTTGCCTTTTTCATCGAGATTCCGAAATGGTATATTACATGGTATTTCCACAAGTTGATTCAAAATTAATTCCTATTAAAATGGGTAGAGCTAATTATTATAAAATTACAAATAGTACTAAAATTTACTTCATTACTTAAAATCACCTAAAAACATTAGTTTAAAATTCGGTAATGAAATAAAACGAAACAATAAATTTTAAATGCATTTCATTTATTAAATTTACTATCACAAAAGGTGTTCGAAAAGTCCACCACGTGCTCTGATGCATGCTCTGCACCTTTTGATAAAAGATCTTTTAATCCTGTTCGCAAATCTTTGCTCTGTGATTTTCTGAGCAGCTAATCGCACACGCTCCCGTAGCTGGTCCACTGTATTAATTGGGTCTTTATAAACCTTTTCTTTAAGACATCCCCAGTAAAAAAAGTCCAATGGGTTGAGGTCTGGTGAACGAGGTGGCCACAAAATTGTCCCCAAACGACCGATCCATCGTCGACGATATGTTTCATCGAGGTATTGTCGAACATTTCGGGCGTAATGAGCGGGGCAACCATCGTGCTGCAGCCACATTCTTCTTCTATCTTCTAATGAAACATCTTCTAATAAAAGTGGAAGTTCGTGCCGTAAAAAATGTAAATACGTTTCTGCAGTCAATGTTCCAGACAATTCGAATGGTCCGATGATTTTGCCATTTAGAATTCCAGTCCATAAATTAATTTTGAACTGGTACTGGCACCTGTCTTCTCTGGCCAAATGAGGGTTTGTACGCTGCCAACTGTGCAGATTGTGCATATTAAAATACCCATCTTTTTTGCACGTGGATTCGTCGCTCCACAAAATTTTATCGAAGAAATCGGGATCAGCGTTCATTTTTCTCAGCATTGTTTGGCAAAATGCAACTCGTGCAGGGTAATCTCTTGGTTGAATTAATTTTGAATCAACTTGTGGAAATACCATGTAATATACCATTTCGGAATCTCGATGAAAAAGGCTAATTTTTTTAAACGTTGGCATTCAAGTGACCATACATTTTTTTTACACCACAGAAGGGTAAAGGTCAGGAAAACAAACGAAAGCAAGTAAAATTTTAGTGAAATCTTATTTTAAAAACATAACTGTTCTTGTGTTATAAAAATAATAGTTTCCATTCGATAGCACATCTATCCAAGAATACTATCCAAAAAACAGATAGAAAAAAAAATTTCATTTGCAGTCTGGGCGCCAAAAATAGTGACGAAGGGTGAAATATTTCTTAAATTTCGAAAATGTCGAATATCTCGAAAACCGAGGCACTTTTACTGAGCATAACAAATATTTTTCTGAACCGCCACAATGGCCCCTACCCGCAGGTACCCTATTATCCACTCATTACGCCACACCCTGTATATTCGTCACACTAATTTGTCCTGGGTGGGAATCGAACCCACGACCTACAGCACAGAATGCAGAGTTACTACTAACTGAGCTGTGAGGCCTGTCATAGTTACGTAAGTTATCATTTACGTGCCTTCAACGTAATATGAGCAACTTCTTGGCATCGTATTAACGTGTGTATTGTGACCCAATGCGTCAGTACCTACCGGAGTTTCATACCCGGAGGTCACTGGTTCAAATCCAGGTGCGCAATGAGTTTTTGCTCAAATTCGGTACCAAATATGCTAAACATTTCACATCTACTAATCCGTATTAGTTACCATTGGTAGATTAAAAGCCCGTTTACTATTGCTTCTCGAGAGTAGGTCTAGCGAGCTGCTGTTGGGATGTTGATGATGCTGTTTTTATGTGATATAGTTATGTAACAAGCAGATGGCCCACCTCGTTAATTCGTAACCTCTGCCCAAATAAGCAAGACTTGGTTCCTCCACTATCTAGGTAGGTATTACAAAATACCCCAGTCTCATTGTTTGCGCCCGTAACTCTGAAACGGTAAGGTGGAACGCCGCAGAGCCTGTAATTTCGGCGGCAACGGAACACAGTAAAGCGAATGCATTGCTTGGTGGTAGAAATGGGTATGGTGGCAGAACTTCCCAGCGCGATCTTGGCGTGAGTTCTACTACTAAACTCTCCTCTTCTTCTGCTGTTGCCGAAGCTATTCGCTCTGTGCACACAAAATTAGTCTTCTGCAACAAAATATTTTTTATTATTTATATTTATAAAAACCGCGTAACACTGGCAACCCTATTCATATAACGCCAAGTCGCCAGCGCCCAATGTAGTCCCAACCCTAATTAGGAACACTTAGGTGTTGGATACCTTGTTCCTTTCTATTCTGGAACGTGTTGGAATAACCTTACTCGTTTTGTTACTGTGGGACCGGAATAATTAACTTCATTGTAGACATTGGGAAAGAATAATAAATATATATTGGTGGACATATCACATAGCGCCATCTAGGCCCAAAATAAGCATAGATTTTACTATGGGAACTAGAAAACTGATAGAATTATTTAACTTTTTGTAATAACATACATCTAAACACGTATAAACATCCGAACAAAGAATCAAATACATTATGTTAGTCACATAAATCTTTGTTATTGGGAACTGAACCTGCGACCTGCAGCGCAGAAGTAGAGTTTCTGCCAACTGAGCTGTGAGGCCAGTCAAGAGAAAAAACGAAGACTAAACTAATAGTCAAATGGCAAATAGAATGCAAAATATGGGGAGATCTCCCATTTTCAATTATTTTTTTCGACTTTCTTCGACGTTTTTTTTCGAGGAGATTGTAGCGTTAACCGCTCTAAAAATGCATCCTTCTTGCTTGTATGTGAGAAGACTTCGATTATCTAATCTTTAATATGTCACAGTTTATATATAACAGCTGGCATTCAGTAACGCAGAGGTTGATCCTCTCACCACAATAACACAAACTGAAACCAGACCTCGAGCACTTATTGGCAATTGAATATCATCGCTCCATTATTTTAGATTTTCAACGAACGTTACTCCAATCTGTGTTTTATCTGAGTTAAACGACACAGTACAAGTGCTTTCCACGGTTAAACTATTTAGATAACGAGTTGTTTATCCGCCTGTGACTGAGATAAGTAAATTTGTTGGACTCTCAAATGTTGAACGGATTATGCACTTAGAATTATTGAAGGAAACTCAGTTGCGAGATAAATTATTGTCTACTATTAACAATACTCGTATGACTGGCTCGAAACAACGTTTTGCAAGGATTAAATGCACCTTAATGAGGCTCTTTTCGTGCATTGATCAAACTTAGCGATAAGTACGCGTGACCTTATGTTTTGAATATTGATGACGTTTCCAAGTCATTTCTTTAGGAATTCAATGGAAATAAAGTTTTTGATTTTGACTTAGATTTGACATAGACATGTATCTTCGATTTTTATTAGTTCTAGGACATACGTATGGGTTTCCTTATAATTTGCAATGAACTGATATTTCTAAATGAAATTTGATATGTACATAGTACTTACAAAACAAAAGGATATTGATTGAGCTACATAAATACAGTTTCCACCGATAAAAAGATTAAGAATTGATTCAATTTATAACACAGTGAGATTGTACCCAAAATACTGGTGAAATTACCTCGCTGGATAGCAATACTCAATCTCAAAGCCAGGTGCTCTTAATCGCGGATTAACTTTTTTTTTTTAACAAAAAACCGAATAAATAATTAAAATAAACTCATCCACTCAATTGTTTAAGAGCAATTAGAACTCACGCCAAGTTCGTCCGAGGAAGTACTGCCACCATGCCCATTTCTGCCGCCATGCAGTAACGCATTCGCGTTACTGTGTTCCGGTTTGAAATGTGTGGTTGCCGATGAAATTACAGGTACATGAGATATTCTACCTTCACGTCTCACAGTTACGGGCGCATGCGATGCGACTTGGGTCTTGTCGTACCTAGGAGGGGAGGACTCAAGTAGCATCGGTTGTTATGGGCAGAGGTTACCACTTAACACCAGGTGGCTCATCGGATCGTTCCGTAACTGTATCAAATAAAAAACGAAAAATAAAAATTTTTACGGTGACTTTTTTCCGGTCGAACGTCCGAAGAATGTCATCACCTCCGTAACCAGTCAGTGAAATTATCCAAGTGTAAGTTTACTGCTACAAGGACTACCGATAGATTGTATCTCCAGAATCTATCTCTCGCTGCGTCTGTCGTTCGTGGACAACGGGGTAATTTGATATGGATATGGTCATTTTTATGACTACACGGACGGATATCACGACGAACGGAAAGCGTAATAAACTTGTTACCGGCAAAGCTTTCAATGAATTAAATGAAACTAAATAGTAAGATATACGACTCGAAGATGTTATGTACAATAAAGATATTGTACATAACATCTTCGATCTTAACTAATAAGATCACATCTCAACCTAATATATTAGTAATAGTATAAAGAACAAAAAAATCCAATAATCATCTTGTGATTCACAGCAATTTCTTGCAGGTAATAAAAAATAAAAAAAATTTGGAGGAAAATTAAATCCAAATGTTATTAATCCGCGACTGTAAAAAAATGTACGGCGTTATAATATTGGTAGACACTTCACACAGCACCATCAAACCCCAAAGTAAGCTAAGTAAATAACTTGTATCATGGGTACCAGACAACTGATATAATACTTAAATACTTTTTTGTAAATACATACATATAATACAATGACACCCAAACACAGAACAAACTTCTATATTCGTCACACAAATGTTTGTCCTGGGTGGGACCAACTAAAAAACCGAACCCACGACCTTAGCTGTGTGGCCAGTCAGTTATATGTTTGCTCGGCGCTAAGACGGATCTTATGTTACCGAACAGCACGGTACCAGAGTCAACTACCAATAAATCGAAGCTTACTCCATATTAATTAGCTCGCGTGCACTACACCGCTACTGCATTCTGCCATAAGATTTACATACGGCCAATGGTTATTTAAATTTATTTATGAAAAATATATGTCCATTTATTTTGTAGGTATGATCTACGAATGATTGTATCGCGTGTGGACCCGGTTTTATTTCCAATAAGCTGTTGCCCGCGACTTCGTCCGCGTGGAATTCGATTTTATCACGCACCCCTATTTTATCCCTCGGAAAAGTAGCCTAAGTTACTCCTTGTTACATCAGCTATCTGCCAGTGAAAGTCCCGTTAAAATCGGTTCAGCCACTTCAGAGATTAGCCGGAACAAAAAAGACAGACTGACAGACACAAAAATTTAAAAAAATGTTGTTTTGGTATTTGTACCGTGTATACATCTATATGCACTTAGTGAAAAGCGGTTATTTTAATATTACAAACAGACACTCCAATTTTATTTATTTGTATGTATGTATGTATATGTATAGACTATCTCGCACACAGCAGTCGTTACGCTGTTTATAATACAAATGATTCATATTAGAAAGAATGTTATTTGTTTATAAATGATATGGTAATTGATGATTTTACATTTTAGTGATGTGAACTACGATCTCTGGAAAGGTTAATGATAAGTGTACCCTCAGCTTTAGGTACATACAGTATGAAATAACGATAATTTTACATCAGCTTTTATGTTTGCGCGCAGATGAAAGTCGTGATTTATGTTATAAGATTTGTTCTGGCTGTAGGATTATTAAAGAGTTTTTGTAAGAAAATGGTAGCTAAGTTATTTGTAGAATACAAAGTGGGTAGCAAGCTAGTGACTAGCTCGCCACTTTTCATGCTGTTCCCTCAATAAGGTGTCCACGAGTTGAGGTCCACTGATTATCTGCCTACTATTTTGGGTAATTCGACTTAAGTTTATAATCTTTGATAGATTTCTACTCTCTGATTAAGGGTAGTTGGTAATTTACTGCCATCTCTCGAATGCAACCTGCAAATTAAATTACACATTTACCTCACAACCTAAGTATGGGAAGACTCAAGATAAGTTTTACTGAATGAATAAAACCTGGGAGCGCCACGGCCATGGCCCACGGCCCACGGTTGTCTAAAGAACTAGATAGTCTATCTATCTATCTATTTATCTATCTATCCATATATCTGTCTATCTATCGATCTATCTATCTAACTATCTTTAGTTTGATCAATTGATATACCTAGTTACCAAATGAAATTATGTCCACATCACCGTTGGTATATAGTCCCAATTAAAATTATTTAAAAAAATATCCTCAAGTTAGCAGTGTCGTGTTCAATTGGATCGTCCCCAATCTCCTTAAACACAATTTATCGCTCTCCTGTGCGGAATAAGATCGCATAGCTTATTAGTACTTGCAAAAATGCTTTTTCTGAAATCTGATAATACCCAAGCGTTCAATAACCATCGCTAAGTTATAACGCCGTCTGTTATTTGTAACGAAATATGTTTTTACAGATGTTTATCGGTATTTTTAAATGTTTAAGTTCCGAGTTCATATAATACTGACAAAGATTGAGAGGAATTTCGTGTTTCAGCTGTTTGTGCATTCTTCGTGTCTCAACCTAGATTATATAAGTGTGTGTTCTACTATACTGTGAAGTATATATACATAAAGCAGATAAGAAAACACGTTAATCTTGTACAATGCCCCGTTTGTAAAATGACAGTTTGGGATTCCTATTACAAGTAAACGAGGGAGGAAAAACTTGTATTGCTGTTGCTATGCGCACTTTAGATGGACCCTCTGTTTTCAATTATCTACGTAAAATAAAAGATTTCCGCTTATCTGATACCCTGATGAATATAACGGTTCTCACCAAAATATAAGTTGCGATGGAATTTCATCTGCTCGAGCATACTATGTTACTGTAAACTTATAAAATACGAATTACGAATATAATGTATTAATAAAAATATAATTGCGAGAGTATGTCTGTTTGAATCGATGTGTGGATGTATTCTCTTACACGCCGATCTGCTGTACCAATAAAGCCGAAAAGAATAATAAAAAAAAACATGGATATTTCACAGCACTATCTAGACCCAAGCTAAGCAAAGCTTTTAGAATCCTAGGTACCAAATAACTAGTCGGATGCATTTTTTTTTGTAAATGCTTACATAATTATACAAATTGACAACCAGACTAGGAAGAAAATCTTAAAATTAATATTTTCCTTGGTCGTAATTGAACCCACGACCTACAGCGTAGAAGGCACAGTTATTAACTGAGCTGTGACGGCCATGATCATATACCGTAGATGATGACTTGGTAATTATTTTTATCGCAAGTCTACAATAAACAACACACAAAATAATCAATATTTCAAGTGAGGAAATCAAGACGTAAAGCTGTATTAATGGTTTCCTCCGCAGCGTAGACCGGACTGGGATAACGAGCCCAACCTAGCCTGACCGCACCTATGCACTTAGCCCTTTGGTGGTGTTGCCATCTTGCGAAGATGGGTAAAAATTGATTGCGGTGATAACACTGACGTAATTGTATATAATTATGTCTTTAAGACTCGTAAATCATCGATCTACTACTACTAATCGTGTCAATCGAACAAGTGTAGTGAAAGACAACTGATATATATTTATTGTTGTAAATACATACTACAAATCATATGTATTATATAAATATTAACACCCAGACACAGAACATACATCTATGTTCGTTATATAATTTTTGTGCTGGGTGGGAATCGAACCCATAACCTACAGCGCAGAAGGCAGGGTTACTACTGATTGGGCTGTGAGACCAGCCAAATAACATTCAGAGTTTTATCTAGACTACTTATTGTCTATTGTCTATATGTCATTAAAGAATTGAAAAATATAGATCACCCTTTTCATCTTCAATAACTTTAAGTTTCACAAAAATACTATCTATCCGAAGTTATTACAACCTGGACACGAGCCACGCTTTGAGCTCAAATCCAAAGGCTGGTATTGAGAGATTTTCTATATCCGCCCGCTTTCCTTTATGCTACGTGCAATTTTATCCCGGGCTACCGTTATGAAGTTGCAGCGATGATGTTATATGGATAAGTAACCTTTAACCTAATTTTTATTTTAAGTTATTTGGGAAAAGTGAAACGGCTACTAACAGTAATACAGCACTAGATACTTGTACGAAAATTACGATATAATAGATATTATATTTTGTTCGTACTAATCGTTTCCAAATACGATATAATTTTTTTGCATAATAACTATTGGGGTGTTTACCCCAAAAGTTCTAATGCTTCAACAATCTGAAATCAAAATCAATTCAAATGCTTATTTAATGAATTAATAAAATCCTTGTAAAATCCACAGTTAAAAATTAATTATAACTAGAATTTTCTACAATGGTGAAATGTTATTTTCAAAACGGTGTCCTAAAATGCTACTCACCTGATATTCTATTTTAATTATATTAGTTGTGGTGAGAAATAATAGCATATCCACATTAACCACAACATCTGATCGGACATCATTTTCTTAGCTCCTTTAAGAAAATGCAGCTGACTAGGAGTCTCTCAATAACTTCACCTATTGAATATCCTTCTATTTTTTTCAATACTTCATAAACGCGGCCTATTCGACTCGTTAGTGGAAATATCTTTACTAGATTATTGTTACAACATGTAGTGAAAAAGTTTCTATAAGTTACAAGGAAATTATATTAAAAAAATACAAACAATTGATGCAAAAGTAACAGTTTCAGTAAAACTAACTTGACTCTATAAATCATAAAACATTGAAAAGAGAAAGCACAGTTCCATAAAACAATCAATTACAAAGAGAAACTGTCAAACCGAAAAGTCCCCCAAGGAAAACAGGTAAAACATAAACATGAGCCAAATGAGAACAAAACATTGATTAATGATGAAATGCACTCGGAACAAACTGTCGAACTTCTTCAAATTCCCAATACAAATGCCTTAGGAATAACCCCTCGAAAAATAATGGTTTCCTTCCCTTCAAACGGCAATATTGACTCAAGCTGAATACGCACACTCTACCATGCGATACGGTATAAAATCCTGGGGCAAATGAATATAGGGTAAAACACGAAAAATTGACACAAGATTTTCTCGGTTTTGTTGGTTTTTTGTTGTTGTGAGGAAACGGAAGTGGCGTATAGGGACGTGTGCTTCCTCTTTTTTGTTGCGAAATTGTTTCGGTGCCATTAAGCCGTTGACAGATCGCCTTAGAGTAATGCCTTTGGATTGTTCGCGAAAGAGGGTGGGTTTGTGTGACAATAGGTGTATGGGGACGATTAGTGGGCTTAATGTTTAGTAAGGAATGTTTCGTTTGATATATTGGAATCGTAGAATAAACGTTTAAGAAGTCCATTTCAGAAGTTCATTTACGAATTAGAAATTAGACTTTATTGAGACCATGAGTAGAACTAATGCCGAATATGTACGGGAAGTACTGCCACCATATCCATTTTCAGGTTACCACTAACACCATCTACTACGTAAAAAGATGACATATTTTTTAAAAATAACGTCATACTTCTATGGATGTATACAAATATAATGATATAATTGGAATTGTTGTGTAATTTTGAAAGCATTTGCAAGCACCAAACGTTCTGCAGTTGTAAACACTGAGATAAAAAAAAAATATCTAAAAGGTAGTTTTGTTCAATTATAATCTAATTCAGCATTCCTCATCTTGCATATATTTCAAAACGAACTAATGGATGTAGCACGCATTCTTCCCCGATCACGTCCAAAACTACACATCTTTATTTATTGATATTGTATACTCCGTACCAATACAGATTAGTCAATAATATTATCGACTGCGGGTAATTTGAATAATTTAGCAATAAAAAGGTTTTTCTCACGGTTGCTAATCATAAAGTCAAAGTAATCATATATCAACGTGTTTTAAGTTTGTACTCAGGTGTTATGAGGTTGACTGGTTGATTCATAGGTCGTATACAGAATAAGTTTGCAATGTAGGAATACAATGTATTCAATAAATAAAATAATGGTCATACGGAATACTCATATTTTTTATTTGACAGTGCAACGAAACGAGCTGATGGCCCATCCAGTGTTAAGTGCCTCTGCCCATAACAAGTAATCAGACTTGGATCCTCCCTTACCTAGTTACAACAAGACCCAAGTCACATTTTCGCGTCCACTTTGGGATATAGACGTGAAAAGTGGTTCACTTATCGCTTATTGTTATTTTTGATAAGCTTTCATTTCCACGCTTACTCTGCCCACCGTTACCACACCACAAGATCAAAAGCCACCAAGCACAGAGGTGATTATTTTATCTCAATTGTTATCTCAAAACGTAACATGAAAATACTAAGATATATTACTGAATCGATATAAATTTATGTTAGGCTTTATTTATGGCATTTCGGTCACGACTAAGTTTTATTTTGAATGGTGAATTAATTGGTTATTGGTTAATTGAATTGGTTATTGATATTTGTGGTTCGCTCGATGGTTAAATATTGGTCACTTTGTGAGCGTTCATCACTTATATAATTTATAAGGCGGTACCTGCTTGACCTGCTGATAACAGGTAGCTTTCGTGTTGTAAAGTAAATATAAAGCAACCTTGCACATTACGTATCAACGTTGTTTTAATATCAGAATATGTAACATAACGAGTAGATGGCCCCTCTTTGTTAAGTGGTATTGACTACCTATTACTTAATGCATGTATAAATAATAAATGTATCTTCTGACTACTTCTTGTATCAGATTCTATTTTTTCTTAAAAAAAAAGCACTCAATTTTTTTTTGATATTTTGTTGGTATAACATTTGACTGGCCCATAATAAGAAAAGAACACTGAGGCCCTGCCTACCCCTCCGGGGAAAAAGGCGTACATATTTGTTAAACCTAGTGATAAGTGCACCACGACTTAGTATGCCACCCCGTCCTAATTAAATGTCAATTTTACCCCTTCTATTGTGTATATTACTTTCAATAGAGTACAATACAATAACTCTTTATTGCGAAACCACAATACAAATTAATACTTATAAATAAATAATATAAATATAAATATACATCAAAGAAATAATCTAGCTTAGCTAAGACTTAAGTGTTCCCTTACTAAAGTAGTCGGAAATTTTAGTTGCTATGTATTGCGCTAGTTAGCCTGTGAGCGTCATAGGTATGTGGCTGCGCTTTCAATGGCTCTAAAACGTTCAATGTTTCTGCCACCAAGCTATAAGGTACCTTACAGCTTGGCGGCAGAAATAGGTATGGTGAGAATACTTAGTCAGCAAGCTTGAAACGTGATATTAATATTAATTTTATTTAATAATTATCTCTAAACATAAAAAAACATAGAGATTTTACCAAACCTTTAATTTAGATTATTTTATATATTATACTCGATGTTTCTTCATCTGTACACGACGAAACATACGATGCCTAAGCCATTCATAATACCTAGAACTTAGATAATAACTCGGCCGATGCGCGACAAAAAACCTCACCTCGAAATAGGGCTGCCAACGAGAACCAACGCGTGATCGCCTGTAATTGGCGTCGACTGATGGATGAGACGAACCGCTTCTCATTAGAGAATACCCAACTTTGTTCTACACCCAGTTGCTCAATACCCAACCTTGCGCACCACCAACAAAGAGTCAATATGTATAATCAGACCGCAAAATTGTTTGGTGCGAGCAGAAACAGTTGGTAATTATTGGCAGCCCTACGGGGAAGGCAAGTATCTATTGCAATGCGAACTCACTTATTTAATAGGTCCCTGAATTCAATACAATTTATAAATCATTGGTTCGAAAGGTTTCTAAAGATTTTGTAATTGTTTTGTAGTAAGAAAAATGTGTCACCTTATGTTTAGGTAAAGAAAAAATAAATTTGAACTAAAACTGTACTTAAAATATAACACCATGCATTACAGATTAGTAGTAGTAGTAGTGGTTGGTCTCTCTCTGGCAAAACGTGACTAAATGACCTCTTAACTCCTATTTAAAATGTTACAAAGATAATTGATTAAAGCAAGTTTGAATTTTTGACTGCATTCAAAATGCCTGTCGTAGAAAATGACCAATACTGATTATATAATCAGTGAGTATCTATATCAAGTTAAAGTCCTTTTATACAGAACTATTTTCAAAATATTAATGTCACATTGTGATATAAATAATTTCACACAACAATCAATTATAATTTCACTGCATGTTTGACAAATTTCAATTGATGACTTTACAAATCGTTTAAAGGAAAACTATCATGTTGAGTATATAAATGCGTATGTGATTGTGAAGAGTACTACAACGTGGTAAATAAATAGTCTAAAGGCCATAATACTCTACTCTAGAAAACTCTAAAACCATAACTCTAAAGGCTGACATCAGAACTGTATCTCAGTTGTGTCAAACACCTCAATCGTCTAACTGTATTTTCATAATTTACAATCAGAACTGAAATCTTAAAAGTTTCTTAAAATCTTGAACTCAGACTTCCGTCTACTGCAAACAAGATCCCACAGATTTCGTCATGGCAGGTATGCCAAATATAAGTCTAAAGCTGATGACTTCGAAAACAGTGGGTGAGTAGTAACAAGGAAAGTGGGTCGTGGGTCTGATTTCCACAGAACACATGTTCTGTGGAATGGTTCAAATTCTGGATTATTTAATCTTAGTTTAGTCTCACGATATTTGTAGATTCTAATAAAAGCGACGTATGGTGGGATAGTCTAATGTCGTGTAGTATATAAAAAAATGCAAAAGTTTCTTAAAAATTCAAAGTACAGGTTGATAAAACGCGAGGCGATCTTCCCATAAGTACGTGAGAACCCCTCTACACGTATTGTTTTCGTTATGTATTAATGGTGGGCCATCTTGATCGCTCCGTAAATTATTCACATTTATTTATGTGAATGATGTGTCTCACAAGCTGAAAGGCTACCTAATAGTAAGTAGGTTAACTGAACTTATAGCCTGCAACACTCGAGGAAATAGCCAGCGCGGTGCTTAGCACCAAAATACATACTTCACCAGAACTAACTACGGTGACTAAGGTGAGCTATGAAAATTAAATGATACCATTTGTGGTTATGCGTCTCACTAACTCTATTTCCTTGGGGAAAGATAGTATGACTATTTCAATCATTTCAGAAGGCTTGCATCGTATTGCTAGAGGTGAGGTAAAATAACTATTACAACATCAAAACAAACTCAGCAAAGTCATTACGAATCATTAACCAATATCAATTAACATAATAAATGCAATTTTCAAATTAAGAACGATTTACACATTGTTTTAGCCAATCTTACAAAACAAAAACTACCAGTTGGTGCTATAAAGAGCGTTGGAAGGAAGCATTGCCCACTTATGCATGAAATTAGCATTTAGTGTAGGCGCGTTCAGTCCGTATTACTGATTTTGGTCAGCGGCAGGTGTGTCGAGAATTCACTTTCTTGTAACTGTTTTAAATTAATTAGTGATGTTTACAGATACTGTGCGAAGTGTTCTAACTAGATTAATAATAATAATAAACCTTTTATTTCACATAATACAAAAAAAAAGTTAAATTGACGTAATTATAAATGTCCGAGATAAAATATATTCGAAATTATTTTAAATTTATATTTTGGGTTGTCCATTTTTGGACAGATGCCTCTTCCATCTGGCTCTAGAGTGGTCTGTACTGAGCTAAGTGCTGCGATGTCATCGGTCCAGTCCGTGGCGTTGTTTTCTATCGAAATGCATTGACAGGAAAGAACGTTAGCGGATGGGCCGCTATTTATTGAACTGAACATTATTTGATTAATTATTTGACCACCTATACGTATTTCCATACACGAAGATATTATATACGTAATCATTATTATATACTCTGTTAAAAGCCTTTGTAACATATTTTTGGGGTAACTCTTGTTATTTTACACATTATGTATCTCATAGTGATATGTATCACGAAAATCATTGTTTACCACGAACAGTGTTATTAAATAACCATCGAAATGTAGTACTCAATTATTTCTGATTTAAACGGAAACACTTCAAATTACGAACAAAGATTTTAAATCCAGACAGGCGATTGGTCAGCGCAAAGTGACGCTGGACAAAGTGCGCTGTAATTGGTGATTGACATGTGAGAGCTTCCTGATTGGTTGCATTTCAAAGGAACAGTGTTGCCATACAATTCTATTAGAATGGATACGTAACAGGATCATCATTTAATATTGCTCAATCTAATGTATTTAATTTTTGGTGTGTTGCGAAACAAATATTATTGAAAATAAACATTTATTTTAATGACAATACAAAAAAAAAATGAAATCTTCTAGAATAATACGATGATAAAGATTTTAGTCAATGCTAATAGTCTTCCTAATAGTCGCGGAGACATTCGAGCGAAAGAACTTTGTCTTCAACCTGATTCCTAAAAGTCGCGGAGACATTCGTGCGAAAGAACTTTGTCTTTGACCTGATTCCTAAAAGTCGCGGACACATTCGTGCGAAAGAACTTTGTCTTTGACCTGATTCCTAAAAGTCGCGGAGACATTCGTGCGAAAGAACTTTGTCTTTGACCTGATTCCTAATAGTCATGGATACATTCGTGCCAAAGACCTTTGTCTTCGACCTGATTCCTAAAAGTCGCGGAACCCAACGAGCATTTTGACCTCTATACATTTGTAACTCTGCAATAAATTCTAAAACAGTTGAATCGTTATATTCAGAGTCCGTAGGCATCGGGCTTTTTAAGGAAAAATAATAGGAGCAGCCCTTTCCGAGCAGCCAATAACCAACTCCACCTTACAATGTGATGGATAACTTAGTTTGATTCTCTGATTTGCGTACTGAACCAGATTACTGATGAGCTAGAATTCTTCTCTTGACAAGCGACAGCGTATACTATATTCCATCATACTCGCAAAACCCCAATCTAGTTCTACTCTCTCTCTCGAACCAGTTCCAAACCAGTCTGCTGAAATGATTAAATATGCTCCCTTTGTGCATTTAACATTTTTTTTTTCCCAGCACGTATCGGTTTCCTCATGATGATTTTCTTCAACGATTTTAGAATGTGGTACTGGGCTCATACATTTTATAAGTGAACAACTCATTAGTGCCCGTCAGAATTTGAACCAACGACCTCTGGACTGAAACTCCGTGTTTGTACCACTGGCCTATCGAATCTAAATTGATTGATTATATCATTAAGGAATGCACTTCTTATTTAAGTGTAGTGTTACATCTATCTAAGACGGACGAGTAAAAGAAAAGATAAATCACTCCTTATCTTTAAAATTTTAATTTGTAGTAATTTCAGTATGTTCATATTCACAAATTGTTAAAACTACTTAATTAAGAAGAACTGTTACAATAATAGTTCATAGTCGATGAAATATCAGTTATATTTGGATGGTAATCGTTCGAAAAGTACGGTTCGATGTAAAGTTTCAGGAGAAATTAAAGTCAAAAGTTTTATTTCCATATAAAAAGAAATAGCTTGGAGACTTCAATTACTACATACTACAAGGGAATATTTAATATATAAGGTACCTTACTTAAGACCTTGTTGATTCAAATACTCACAATTAGAGCTGACAATTCCTAATCTCACAGATGACATGCGACTTATCTCAAACATTACAATTAAATTAAACTCCCTGTATCACATGGCAAAAGACGACTCATGTATCATGATGTAGATTTTCCAACCCTTTCCCCAACTTAATTCATACCCTATTTCTATGACGATAAAACCTGTTTTTGGTCGTGCATTTTGAAGTGAGGTTTGCATTATTAAACAGATATTCTGTGACCCCATTCGAAAAGCATTAGATAGGGCATTATGTGTAATTTGCTTGTTTTAATTCAGTTTTGATTTAACAAAGTATGCTGTTTAATTATTCAATAAAAGCCGGCGGGAGGATTTCGGAGGGGCGTGTTATATTGTATATTAATTGTATGCCATCTCTTTAAAGCTTTATATAATTAGTTTAAGATACGTAATCGTAAAGAAGTCTTAATGTAAATTGGCTCAAATAGATTTTTCGTTACATAAGTTGTTTATGAAGACAAGAAATCGCCCAAACTACTGAGATAAGCTTAGATACTTGCCTTTTGTCAACTACTCTTTCATAGTTATATTTAAATTTATCATAGTCAAAATCTCATCTTATTTCAAAATCTTAATCACTGAATATAACCCATTTTGCTTATTTGACATCGATTTAGCTCACAAAAATAATAATTTTCATAAGAATAAATGTATGAAGTAAATTTTTGTTACCTAACGTAGTTTTAAGGAACTATAAATTCTGGTTGACCAAGTGGGATATTTAGTAGGTGGGGGTAGTCGCTTTTAGCCAGTACATAATTTTGTTCACTAATATAAATAATCGTATGTTTACCTAAATTGTATTTTACGAAACACAGTAGCGCATTTGCTTCTAAGCGTTTGAAAACACCACTCGCTCTTGTGAGAAACCCCGTACCTAAATACACACATTTAAAAACAATTCCAAACCCCTTGGCGTAATCCGGTGAAAAATCGATAGCACCTGTCAGTGTTCCAATAAAAATGCCATTATCAACCCCATCCCCGCGCGGCTATCATCGTGCGTTTGTCAAAACAAACACCCCTACAGTTTAACCCTTTCAATTAATCGGCCCAATTTATGAATTACTACTGAGCCGTGGGTGCATAATGTATGAAGGAATGTTATTACGATTTTCCTGTTCAGTTTGGGGGATATCATTTCATATTGATTACTCATTGCTTTACTGAAAAATAAATTCAGTTTATACTTTGAGAACAATAACCAGGTTTAAAAATAAAAACTTAAAAACTCACTCGTCGAAAACAAAAAATATCAGCTGGTTTCATTTTTTATACCTAGAAAAAAATACATTTTATGTTGATTTTTCACTTGTTATTAACATGGTTTCAGTAATTTTATAAATATTTTTTCACAGCATTCCTTGTTTACTTTTCAACAACGCCTAGAAAATATCGGTCTCTTTTTTCAATGACAAATGACACATTTGGACATGAAAATATGCTAGAAAAACCAGAAATACTGAGTGTGTTTACGTTTTTATGAAGAAGCTTGTAAAATTTCATGAATCAACGGTTTCCAAATTCCAGAGTTATTAATTTTTTTTAGGAACACTTTGTTTGTTTCAATTATCGTTTTACCCTAATTGTTAAATCTTATTTTTAAAGAGATCCTAGGCCTTTTAAGCTGCTATCTACCTACCTTATTAAAATTTTATGTCACCAAGAAAAGCGTTTAGTCTATATTTTACCTAACAGTAAGAGTTAGTCAGTAAGAGTTCCTGTTTTCTATTATGCTTATTTGATAGATAAAAATTATTCAAAGTATTGCTGGAATTGTCTGTAAAACGTAAACTAATTATGAATTCAGTTAAACTGAAAAGTAACATTAACATAAATTCTAACTCGAAATAAACTCATTTGCCACAAATCAAATATCATATCGAAACCAAAGAAATATTTAAACAATTCTGAGTGTGGTAAATATTTGCATACAAATAGTTGATGTGAATAAATCATTCAGGACGGTAATCCACCGTTTTGACGTACAGCGCCATCTGTGTCAACTGGGTGAATTATTATACTCAGGGTTGCAGCGGAAGGGTTAAATTAATGTTACTATTGAAAATAAAAAACATTTATAAAATCTGTGTTTAAAGTGACTTATTTATTTATTTTGTATATACATTAAACACTTGTAACACATTGTAACACATGTAACACATTTGTAATACATTAAACATTTAAACGAAAAATATCACAATTAGAAGTGTACATATCGTTTATCACTCACACTTACACTCATGGAAAATTAAAAAGAAATAAGTACTTAAAAATAAAAAAGTTAATATGAATCAATCATGTAGATAGGTTATATATCAATATAATATAACAATATAATAACAAATAATACAATTAATCCAAATCGGATAGATATCCGATTTGGATGAAATGTGCAGATATTAATGTTAAAAAAAATATTTATTGTCAAATAGTGCAATTTATGTATCAAAAGTAGGATGATGGTTGAAAAACATACATATCTCGTAAAAAAACTGGACTTTGGAAAAAAGAGAGTGTCATTGTAAATAACTTATTTGGCACATATCACGATCGAGAAACGCGGATTCGACTTTTTGACCGGTAGCAAAAGAATTGTTTACCGATTTTTATGGAATCTAATCTTGTTGGTAATCTCTGGGTGCATTAACTACGAGTAGAAATGAAGCCGCTTTTGAAACAGTTTTCGATTTCACCAATGTCTTGTCGCTCAAAACATTTATAAACAAAAACACTTTGCATTCCCTCATCCATCATAATCAAATTCGCCAACCCTACATTTGAAACGTAACATGATTTATAGGACAACCCCTTAAAGATTAACCCCCGGATCGTGCGCGGATCACGCGCGGGTCATACAGACAGACACTATAACATTATTATTTATTGTTTTTCGTTATGGTCCATCAGGATGCAAGGGAATTAGCATTTTGATTTATGATTTCTGATACTTAATGCAAGAAGAAAGGGTTAGAAGATCGTAATAATCATAATATTGGTGGACATTTCACACAGCGCCATCTAGCCCAAAGTAAGTTAAGACAACTGATATAATACTTATATACTTTTTGTAAATACATACATATAACACAAATTAACACCCAGACACATAACAAACATCTATATTCGTCACACAAATGTTAGTCCTGGGTGGGAATCGAACTCACGAACTACAGTGCAGAAGAGAGGGTTACTATCAACTGAGCTAAGAGGCTAATAAAGACACGTACTGTAATGTCATTTTATACTTGATTTTGCAGTATCCACTTATTTGACGGCGTTATATGAAATCTATTATATTAATAAAAAAAACTTCACATCTAAATTAATCTTGTTTCTAGGTTTCTGCCTGTGCTGGTGTACCTACAGTGTTAGTCCAAGGGCAGTTTTATTGGAAAAACCTGACTCCTAAGACATTATAATCTAGATTCTAGATGGACCCTCATGCGAAGAGACACGCTTTCTCCTCAGGGTTATGTAGGGCCACATGGGGTCTTATGTCACCGTGAGTGCTATCGTTTGTTTTTTGACAATCGTTACAATCGTCTCCGCAATTTTTTTGTATTCCCACGAATAACTTGATTGACGCTTTCTATCAGTAATGTTCATTTTTATACAAACCTATGGAGCCTATTAGTCCATACAAATTATTTCGTAACTTGGTTATCAGTAAACAGATATTCAATTTGATTTGCTTACCGTCATAATATGAAAGAAAGTGCCTCAAAATATAATGTATGAGATATTATAGAAAACAAACTGCCCACGTAGTTGAGATGCCCTGTTTATTACAAGACATTCTTATAATGAAGAGGCATGATGGAGCACAACAAGACCAGGATCTGAGAACGCCCGGGGGGAACCGGAGGATATATTCTTTTAATTACCATTTTCTACCGTGCTACACAAATAGCTAAAATGATTAGAGATGCGGTACAGTGCGCAGAAAAATCGCAAAGAATTAGAGTTCATTCACCTCTATAACCGATAAAATGACGGCTGATGTGAGTGGTAAACGTGCCTCCTCCGAGGGGGGATGGGTTCGAGTCCCGGACAAGGAAAATATAATACAAGTAATAATAATAATAATGTTTTATTGTACATCATAAACATTAAAAATATCAAAAAACTTAGACATTAGTAGGTAGTACAATGGTAAAAGTACGTATGATGATGAGTTTATAGGATGTTTGTTGATGTGTATTGGTGTGTATTGGTACAACTAGTAGGTAATAGGAAATACTAATAAATTGAAGAGCGTTAGTTAAAAAAAACTGTATTTAAATTATGAATATTATATTTGATTGAAATAAACTTGTACTTTTGAGTTTTCTTATAGCTTTTAAGAACCAAAAGATTTGGAAGGATGTTAATCTGACACCAACACGATCAGCATATTTAGTATTTAGATTTATTGATTGATTCATTCATAACCTGAGAATTAACGTACATAACGTCTTATTTATTATATATGCCCTAAATGCCTAAGTATTCTTATGTGGAATGATAATGTGATGTATAAAGTTATTTCAGAAATTTTTCGCCAATAGATAAATTTAAATTAGTATTAGCGTGCCCGGAGTTGGAAGAGAAAGTTAGCTGAGTTTAACGTAGGAAAACAACGGCGATAAACTCACCATTTATTACGTCTACGTTCTCACGATAGTTAATCCGAGAGACACAAGTGGCACATTGAGACTCTTCCTACCCTTTCGGCCAAAAAGGCGAGAATATATGTATAATTTCGTAAAAATATTGAATGAATGAACAAAATTTAATTAAATTATGTCATAAAATGTTACAGACAAGACTTTGTGAAACATTCACAATCCTTAATATTGGAAGTCACTAAAAGTTTTAACCAACAAGATCTTCAAAACTCAGAATCGAGATCACGAAAGTGTTATTTTAACAAAATTACAATAATGAGTGCCAACTTTGCAATCCACACAGAGAATATTTAAACTGATATAATTGAGGTTGTAACGGAAGTTTGCCCTTAAAATGTTGAGAAACAATTTTGTGGGACTCACTCTCGACTTAACATTCTCGAGGACTTGGGGCACTTTTAATTAGTAGCTAATAGGTATGTAATTCGGAATAATGTCAGTATATTGAGGAATACCGAAATATTTTTTTCTCAATTAATTACATTTTTTAAATACTTTTTTTAAAACTACTGACTTGCTTACATAAATACCAACAATGCACGTAGGAAGTCTCAGAATAAAAAACATTTGGATAAGCTGACTAACCTCTGTTAATATCTACCCTGTAATGATCACATTTTATAATTAAAATTCATTTATATTTAAATATCAATTAATAGAATTCAAAAATCAATAGCCATCATATTGCACCGTCATAATGAGATAACAAAAATAAGTTATCCATATTTGATAGAATATACAATATACATTAAGTATTTTGATACTACTACGCAATGGATATTTTTCTGTCTCAAAAAATGTTGTTTAATGATCAAACTCAGGCTCTTATATTTGAGTACATGTATAGGTATCAGTTGTCAGATTCTCACAGTTTCGGACTGGACGGTGCTGTGTGAAATATCCACTAATAATAATTTAAATTATGTAAACGATAAAGTTTGCACATTTTTGTCCATCGGTACATCATAATGGTGCATTGCGCCAGCGCATCTCAGGTAGCTTGATTTAGTGCCGCCTTAATGAAACCTGTTATGTAACTGGTATTATTTATTATTTAGACCAGAACAAGTCTAGGATGGTGTTGGCTTCTGTCTTGGATAATAGCACTGCGTAATATCTAAGTTTATAAATAAAACTATTATATTACGTAAGTTAGCATACAAACACTTTGTACCGCTCGAAAACGTTATAGCAAGATATATGTATGTGTTCTTTCTAATGCTTTGTGGGACATTTACTACTGTGTTTTGATAATATTCATGTGTATGTAGGTACTACTATAATATATTATATATACTATATAATACTTTTATTTTTGGTACTCACAAAAATAAAAGTATTATATCAATTGGCTGTGAAATGTTTTTACATACAGTAGTACAGTAGAATCTTTTTCTAGTGCTGTTTTGTTGAAGTACTTCCCCGAAAAAACTTGGCACAAGTTCTACTGTCTGAGTTTATATATTTTCTGCTGAATGAATCATTGATTCTTGTTCCAGTGCTCCGTAGGTTGCAGCTTGGCCGAGGAAAGCATTAGTGTAATGAGTATGAAGTTTTTCTTGGCTCTTGAATGATTGTGTTGTGTGTGTGAGCATTAATGCACCTGCGACACAGTAAGAGCTAATGTGTCAGTTATCTGTGAATAAGTATTATTAAATTTTATAATAGCTACCCGCTCCGTCTTCTGACAGGAGAAAGCTCTCTAGAGACTCATGTTTACGAAATAAATCGACAATCATAGGTCAGCAAATTCACCATTTTTTTATGAGTTGTGCTCAAAATTTAGTACTTATACCTCATAATGAAAACCATATTAAAATCCGTTTCGTACCTTCTGACTCTTCTGGGGTTAGGTAAGCCTATATAAACAGACAAGACGATAGAAAAACGTCTGTGAACTTGAATTAATACATGTATGGTTTCTTTGCTCCGTTAATGTTTTCTATTATTCATACTTAAAGGTGTTCTTTAAGTTATTTTATTGATTTGCTGCCTCTCCATCTACGCAGACAATAACATCTTGCATTCCTAACTGAGGAACGCGCATTCCGTTCTTCACAAAAAATTACACATTACGACACCACATACCAAACACGGGATAAAATCAAATACTTTGGAACTAAATGTCTTAATTATGTTATCGAATAGAAAAACGTGTTTCATATGAGCATTTCATCGCTAACAGAAGCCATAAAAAACACTGATTGAAATCATTTTAAATCTATCGTACTGTTCAAGATTATAATTAATTTTCCTTGAATTTGACTAAAAAAATCTGAGGTATTCGCGAGTTTGGTTGGTTGAACAGCTAATGGATCACATTGGAGCTGTTAATACCGCCCTGTTTATATTTGTCGTATTTTACGTTATATAGTTATATACTGTAATAATTTATTTGTAGCTGAAATTAGAAATGCCAAGTATATCAATCTAGTATGACTATGAATGTAGACTTTGAAATAGTCTTTTGGAGCTTACTCCTAAGAATGGATTTCACTTAAAGCCTCCGGTACGAAAATTTGATGGCTAATAAAACCGATCACAAACAAAAAGTGTTATGAAAAATGTCATTGCTCTTTAAGAGTTTTTTAAGTTGATATTCAATCAATTTTTTTAACGTAATTGAATTCTCCCCCCTACTACAAATCGGAAAAATACGTAATTCTAAAAGTAATGTTTGGTTCCAATTTCAAAAGAAATATTTGAAGTTATATTAAAATAATTATTATTTTACATACAAATTGCGGTATGTTTTTTTGTTTGTGTCAGAGACAAAACTTTCTCATAATTGTTTTAAGACCAGTGAGGGCCTGAAAAAAGTGTTCAAGGATATATTTGGCCAATGTCAAACTTTTCTCTCCGTTTCGGTATCCAGCTACATCGTGGTTATATCAACTCTATCTATATGTCTCAAGTCACATTGTTTTCGGTTCACCATCCATACTAAGCGTCAGTAATGATCATTTTTTGTAACAGATCCCATCTCAGTTCTGTGTTTATTTATTAAACATTACCTTAATATGTTTACGTTTATTAAACAGGCAATTTATAAATGAAACGATTATTCACGGGCTTATCAAGGCGGTATCTCCTTACGCATCTTGAAATACACTGTTTACTTGTTTTGGGTACGCTTACAAATGACTCAGTTGTATTTATAAAACTGAGTTAAGTAACGGTTCTTTGCGTGATAATCACTGAATATCAGAATTAATCAATAAAGACAGTGAGTGGAATCGGATTTCAAAAGTTCGAAGATGTGTACCTCTTGCATCATAGGAGCAAAGAGGCATTACCTCGTCATTTTACCGTAATGGTTCGGGAGAGCAAGGAGAGTGTTCATATCTGTTATGTTAGTAACCGAAAGTTATTTTAAAAGTAAAAAAAAAACTCATCTCATTCTCAGATCATTTTTTCGGTTTCATAACCACTACGGTATATACTTTTTGAAAATTTGAAAATTTATTTATTCCGAGATGATTTCTAAATATATAAACTTCAAATAATACTGTAAATTGTATTGGAATTTATAAAGAGACTGTAAGTAAACCAGAAAAAACAGCATAACGAAACACTTGTTGTGCAGTGTATGCTAGCAATTTTAACTTACCTTAACCAACTGATATCAGTCTGCGTAGACAAATGAAATTTTTCGAACCGTCATTCAAGTAAAGTCAAAGTCGAAAACTTTATTGCCATACAATTTATAAAGGAATGGCTTGGAAAAGTCAATATTATTCAAAACATAAGGTCACGCGTACTTATCGCCAAGTTTGACGCCTGTTCAAACCCTATCCGACCTCCATGGGAAGAACTTAATGTCAAATTGAATTATTTGGGGTTATGATTTAGGAACCCAGAGGTCAATTACATAACATTTGACTACATCAGTTAGCTAGTTCAGTTCAGCTATTATTTTCAATGATAAATGAATGGATTTGGCAGTGGAATTGATAGAAGGGGCCGAAACAAAGTACAAATACCCAGATCTACTAGAATGAAGCGTTGAGGTATAAGTTACGGCGAAAGAATTAAAAATTTGTATACGATTGCCATTAATGTTAGCATTTATACTGAGATATATTTAATTATTCTATCAATAAAAATATTTACAGTACAGATTGCAGATTGTTTGATCACAAATACAAACTTAGCTGACAAAAATATTGTTGCGTATTTCGGAATTTAAAATTCAGTTTTCTTTTTTTATGAATATCTTACGTAACTAGGTAGCAAAAGTTTGATCAAGGATTTATAACATTCAGGTCTTTCGTGTTTCGTCACTGAGTATAGTTTCGAGATATCTCATTTAGGGTGATCTCTAGACCCTGCGGTTGCATTCTAAATTCGCGAAATAATAGACGTGGCATATGTAAATGACGTTTCGGATCTACATACATCGATCTCAGCGCTGGCCGATACCGGGAAAGGGCCACGAAGTGGTGTTTATCCATTGGACCACCTTCGTTTGTTGCAGGTAGCCTTACCATTACCAGGTGAATTCCTTAGGCGCTATCTGCCACCACACAGTAACGCATAAGTTTATGTGTTCCAGTTTGAAAGGTGGTTGCCGGCGAAATAACAGGCACATGAGACATGCGGTTTGAAAAATTTGTGTAATCTATTGTTTTATAAAATCATTTATATATAAAATACGGGTTATCAATGATTTAGCCAAATGACGTAGGTAAAAATAACTAAATCTTATGTAAATCAATACTGTAGCTCTAACTTCACACAAAAATAGCAATAATTACGTCTTTGCAAATCATAACAAAAATTAAAAAAACAAATACTGTGTGAAACAAATGTTGTGGACAACATCACAGCGGTTGTGGGAATGTCCCCCGCATCGTCTTCTCAACTCGTTTTGAATAAGGCACGGTGGTCAGATCTGGTCTAGTTTTTGTAGCCCGCTACGTTTGGTCTGTCTTTGTGCCTCTCATTTCCTACGTTCACTTATAGGCAACTTAGATTTCTTTTTCTGTCATTTATAGCAAGGTGAAATATTTAATGTGATAATTACCAAACCTATTTCTCCAAGGTGTTTGTAGGGATAAAATGAAACTCCGTTCCATTATTAAGGAATTTCCCTTTTGACAGCGTTCGAATCAATCCAGTCATTACTATACATAAGTAAGTCACGATCAAAGAACTAACTTGTAATAAGTATATACCAAATATATCACATAAGTGAATACAAAGCTTATGTAAAACATATGGAACGATAATAAGTCTGTAGCAATTACCAGCCGCTGATACAATTTCGAGTTTTGCTTAGTTTGTGAAGTTGAAAAGCTTTATTTAAATAAACTTCCACAAATTAGTCTTATTTTCTTTGGTCTTGTTTGTAACATCTTAATTAATGTATGTTTTATAATGATATTCCGCCATATTTAATAATATTCTGTTAATATAAAGCTAAAAATTATAACCCTTTAAAGGCAGAATCAATAGCTGAACGAAGTAAGCATAGACGAAGGGTCCAGTCAATAAACATTAAAAACATTTATTATATTTATAATAATTTATATTTATAAAAAAAAATATAATAATTTATTGAAACGTAAAATACAAACATAAAAATAAAAAAAATAAAAAATCAAAAAAACTTTCCAAAAAAAATCCGTGTAAATTTGCCTGTGGACCCCGCACTAGGGCTAGCCTGTCTCGCGGGTGTCCAAATACGATTACTTAATTCTAATTAGGTATAGGAGAAAACATGTGAGACAGTTAGGTAATAAAATTTTAAAACAATTATGCTAGAAGTTATACAAATAAAAAAACTATTATAATTTCAGTTTTACACAGACCACAAAATATCCATGTTAGTTAATAAAAATAACAAATAACAATTATATTTTTATATATATATATATTACATATTTAGGGCCTGCACGTTTTCAAATAACATTGCAAGTCTGGTGTGTGTGTGTGTGTGTGTGTGTGGGTATGTGTGTGTTTGTGGGTGTGTACAAACCTACATAAGTTTTTATGCATCCAAATGTGTTGGTTCATTAGCAAGACAACGGCGCGGCGTTATCCGCTATCTGTGCGAAGTGTTATATCGCAGAGATTAGAGGACGGCCCAGAATAACGTACCTTTAATTGCAGTTGAGATCTTCGTGATCAGTGACGCCATTAACGGGCGACAGCCGCTTTGTCTTACTTAGAAATATGCATTTTGAGATTGCGGCTTCTTCATTGAACTTAATTATGAATATGTTGGTATAACGTTTCGAATTCAATTTTGATTTTAAAACCAGATAAAGCTTGGTCTACTGACGAGTACGTTATCGAAGTTCAATTGTATGTCACTGGTTCAAATTCGGTTTTTCACGAACAATGAATGTTTAGTTTGAAAGTATAGAATTCAATTATCCAAATTATAGATATTTAGTTTACATTTTCTAAATAATAATTCAAAGTGACGTTCACACCTTTGACTTTTTATGAAAGCATTTTTTTAGAACATTAGAAAGATTCCCCTCAAGAAATATATCTTCAAGCAATAAATAGCAATGATCACCATTTTCCCCCGTAAAATATGCTAACACAAAGGGCATAACGATGTCCCAGAGGAAGTCGGGGACTAGGGGAGAGGGGACACGGGAACAAGGGCAAATATAGACAATGGGACGAAATTACAGCCGGCCAATTGAGCTGACGGTAAACTTGATCCCCCCTATTGTTTCCGCAGTTGATACTCTGGAATTACACATATTGATACTTTTGTCTTTTTTCCATTCTCTAGATCAAGAAAGCCATAGAATCTAACTAGAGATTAGAGATTAACGCTTATAAAACTAAAATATGTATACCACCCAAAAAATCATTATGTGGAATAAAGCGACATAGAATTATGTAACTTAACACTTTATAAAATACGCTAAACAATTGCTATTCAACAAAGCAAGGACAATTAAAACCTCTCAGGGAGTTATTGAAATATGCAGAATAGTTTAATAATTAGTATAATATTACTAAAAAAGGAAAGTTAATTATATTTTTATATATTAATAATAAATACCTAATCACTTTGCGCAGTAAAACGGATAACCTCGTTATAACGTACCTGGATGACATATTTTTTCCAGTTATCTGATTTAGAACCCAAACTTAGAACAAACGTAAAAAAACAACTGAATTGAGAACTTCATAATTTTTCTCAAGTCGGTTAAAATAAATAATATATTTAAGAGAGAAGTGTTTATACTAATGTTATAAATGGCACGATTCGACATATATTTTTTGTATAGATTAATGTATTATTGTTCTGTGTCGTGCTCGTTTTATATCAACTAGGCGATCTGTAAGTTCCTCAAATAATTTAGTCCCATAAAAAAACCGTTTACCTTTGTAGTGTGTGCTAGTAATGCTTTTTATTCGTACGCTTAAACATGATGTATCAAGGAGTGCTGGTCACAGTAGATAGGTGCAATACCGCTCGTGAATTTGTTCGCATCAACGCCATTCTATTAGTACTCCGTTTGTTCCGTGAGATACAATTTATCTGCCTAATGATGCTTTTGTATCAATAAACATTTTACTTTTTTGATTTGCGAAGGCTTTGTCATTGATAATAAAGCAGTTTGTGAAGTTTTTTCGTATATATTGATATAATCACAGTAGTCAAGGCAAAGTATAATTAGAAATATTTGCTAAAAAAATAAGAAATCAGATCAGTATTCATCGAAATATTGGCATCTTTAAGGCCAGAACTGCAAAATTGAATATAGTGATACCTAATTTTCATCACACAAAAATAATTAAAATACCTTGTAAATTGCAATCTAGGCGACACTAAATAAATGTCGACTCTTTCATAGAATTTCTTCGACAACCCTAACGAACACTCATTAGCGACAAAAAGAATACAAAAATGTTTGCACAAACACCTCATACATCCCAATCAGCGTAACATCACCGCTAAAAGAAACGTCTCCACAACAAATCAGTGACAGCCCTGTGTTAGTGTCAACAACACACAGAGGAGTAGGTTACTGAACAAGTTTTCGGATATGTTCATTAATCGTTTCAAACATTGTAGGAGACATCAAATACATTTAATTCTATATTGAATGAATTTATTATTATGTTCTCACTTCAAATTGTATAAGAAATCAGTATAATAAATATTTGCAATCAATATAGTTGCATCATATCTCAGACAGCTAACGAAATTTTGTAGCACTTGAAGCATTGCCTGCAATACAAATCCTTGTACTTTGAAAAAAAATTGTAGACATGCATGCAACATGCAACATAGCATGGCTACATAGGGCAAATTCATTATATCCTTTATTTTATGTTTCAATTTTAAGTTTTTTTAAGCATGAGTCAGCCCTGCAAAAACAAATATCATATTGGCTTACGGCTGGTGCTGTAAGGTTCATGTATGCCACTCGTTTATCTGCATATAAGTGGTAGGGACATCTATTACGGTCCCAGGAAATGATTCTAAAATATTGTTTGATTTGATGTGATCAACCAGTACTAATCTTTACAATCAACAAATAATTAATGAGCAAGATAATAGTTAATTAATAGCTAATAATAATGACATTTGTCATTACTATCATGTGTGTGCTGTAGTAGTAGGTAGTATAATTATTGTACATATTACATTTCATTCCATATTTTGCAGAGTGATCTTCTAGTGAATTTACCAGACTGATGGTTAAGCAAGTATCCTTTGCTTATAACAGCGACCGAACCTTCAGTTAATCGCCAACCGGGGCAGCCGTGTGTCCACATACTAAAACAACGCGACACCCAATTAAGGGGGGGTTGAGAAGCAAATTTTTCAGCGCGCCAACCCTATTTGGTTTTAACTCCGTTCGTCAAAGTACTTACTTCGCACTCATACAAACGCCGATCAAGTGGAGAATCCCGGCACCCGTCGCGTCGCCGCTTTATAAGGCACCGCGTTAAATTAGTACCGACAATTGTTGGCCCTGTACTACACTCGCAGAACAAGAGTGAACAGGCACGCGATTGTCAAGCGGATTTATCAGGTGTTCGGTTCATTACTATTACAGGAAAGTGCAGGAAATGTACAAATAGTTAAAATAAATATTTTTATATAAAAAGTAAATTGAATCTGTGCAATAGTTATTTAATCGGTGATTAGGACAAGTAAGAAAATGTGGTGGGTTTTCAAAGAAAGTTTAGTTACTTTGTCTATAATTTGTAGACAATGTAATAATCTCTATGGTTTGGTAGCGAGAAGTTTCTTCCCTGCCATTTAGTGTTGGTTTGAGCAAACGGCCTTCAAGATTTTAGGGTAGGACCTAAGAGTTCATTTTGTTGTAACATTCGTTATGAATAAAAGAACTTGAACTTTTTGCTACTAACAGAGGATACCGTTAAACAATATTATCTGACATTTCACACAGCGCCATCTAGTCCAAAGTAAGCTAAGCATAGCTTGTATCATGGGAACCAAACAACTGATATACATAATTATATACTTTTTTATTTTGTAAATACATACATATAATACATATTAACACACAGACACAGAACAAACATCTATAATCGTCTCAAAAATGTTTGTCCTAGGTGGGAATCGAACCCACGACCTACAGCTTACAAGGCAGAGTTACTAACCAACTGAGCTGCGAGGTCAACTTTCGCCGAACCTACTAGTCCCGTTCGCAACCTGATATTGATTAATCCGCATTAATATTTATTAAAAGGCACGCCATCAATCGTTTTCGCAGGAAACGTCTATCCACGTGACCGATACTGCGGTAAAATAGATATGATTTCCTTTGCGCTAAGCTGGTGTGAACGGTCGATATATTGAGGTTTTTAACTACCGACAGGTTTGAAAAAAATTATAAGCTCCTGTTTGGGGAATCGAACCCGTTTACATATTACCTAATCGTTTTCTTAAAACACTCTGCCAACAAGGCAACCATGTTCCTATCCTTTTAATTTTGTGACTTTTTCTCAATTAAAAGACAGAAAACCTTTTCGGTGGTGATAATATAATTCACTTTGATAGTATCTACAATTTTGTAGCTGTTTTATCTTAATGTTTATGCGTTTTTGGAAGCTATAACAATGTCTGGTTCCACTGCTGACTTCATCATTGTTTTCAACTTTTCCTGTTTTGAGAATTAAATTATCAAAATGCGAAAGAATATCGTGAAAACGTCGCTGCACTAGATTCGTAATATTTTTTTATTAGGTACTAATACAATTTTTTACGTACCTGTACGATCTCTAAGTCGTGGGTTCAAATCTTACAATGAGCTCCAGATTCTAGAGAAGGAAAGATATTTTGTACTGTACCATCGTAAGGTCACCTTCAGATAAAAATTTCGGAGTTTATACCGTCAGCCATGTTCTTTTGTAAATTTTTATGTAACATTTATCCGAAGACATGGGTTTTGAAATTATTTCGTCCCTGTTCTAGAAAATGCTTTAAAATTACACGCCGTGACTTATTTATTGCAGATAGGCCTACTCTAAATGAAGCCTCCGCTAAATCAAGTTGCGCGGGTACGTACAACATCATACGGCTTTCAGTAGCAATATAATTGGCGAGCAATATTTATTGTTAAGATGAACATATCACCGGCTGCGACATAAGTCAGGGCTTCTGTGCGAGTCCTCCATTTTGTATCGGGATGTGCGATAAGTGGGAATTGGAAGGGCATGGAGTCGATTATACAACATTAACTCTATTCAAAATATTATAAAGAAGGTTGCATAGTGTGAGGGATTATAAGAGAAGTCAGTCAACGGATGCATGGGATATTGGAAGAAATCGACTAAACTATTGCTTGCGTTTTTTCTGCTTCTTATTTGTATATTTAATATTCAAATAGTATTGAACTGATACTATATGCAAATGAATGTTTGATGTTACATCACAAGTAAGTATTGTTTAAATTATAATTTTTTTTTTATATGAGACGATTTCTCCACCTGGCGCTTCATTTTTTAAGGTCCATTATTTTTTGTTATATTGGACAATATTCAGGACCGCATCAATATAATTTAATATAAAATGCTGTTCCTCACACGAAAGTCCTAAAATTACGGAAATAGAATTCAGTTCATAAAATTTTACAAATAAAACGTTAACCTTATTTCGAATCAAGTTTTACACTTAATTAGACACTTGTACTAACTCAATGGGTTTAATTAAGACTAAAACGATCACTCAAAAAACTCGAACTTTTAGTCACAAACCCTACTCAATGTAGTTTATAACCACCCGATAGCAATTTAACGAAGCCGCATCAGAGATGTCTTCATTTATATGAAAAACAAAAGCAACAGAACGGATTACAATATCAATTTAGGAAAGTGAACGTAGTGATTTATTATATATCGTTTCATGTAAATATTGAGTTCGTTTGCCTAAGGCATCGTGTCGTGGCTAAAAGGCTTTAGTAATTACTTCAGTTGGTAAAAAGGTTTGATCATGATATAAGTTAAGCAAACGACAGCTAAGGATAACGAAGAATCGAGTTGAAACGACATTTTGTAGTGATTCGTTGTAAGTTTTTTCAATTCGAAAATGCGAGTATTGAATTTATATACACATTTATATATACATCGTAGGTGAAATTAAAACCTTGTAAAACTGAATACTATTTGAATAGCAAATGAAATTGTTTGTTATTATTATATTGTACAAGAAATAAAGGAACCTCATTTGCATCTGCAACTTGCATGTCTCTCGATTAAATTGTTTCACTGAATCGATTAAGCGGCGTCTCGTATCGATTCTAAATCGATTATTTTTTGTTCACTCCCCGTTTCAAGTTTACCGCTCGTGATGTCTTTATTAAACGATTTTCATTATTACGAACGAACGCACATACATTTAAGATGAAATACATTTTTTCACATAAATGTCAAGATACAGCTTATCTATACAATTAAGCACTATTTAATAACATTTTCAATTATTATTTTAATTCTACTGGTACTAAACTTTATAATCAAATAAAATTCAACTGTTTCATCCAGATGTTGAAATTTTTAAATAAGTTTTTACTTCAGCCACATACAGTGTATGTGGCATACATGCTATAATGTAGAAAATATTTTTTTAGAACTTCATTTAGTATATTTTATATTAAGATAAGATAAGATATAGATAGAAAGATAAGACATAGATAAGATAAGATAAGAAAATGTTCTTTTTTTATTTATAGCTCAGTTTTTCTCTCCGATACCTGATTGTAAATGTGAGACGTGTCGAACAGTTTGCAACTATGAAACAAACCACGACGAAGTCGCAATACCACTTTTGACATTATAACCGGTACAGGATTTTCTCCCATCATTACCCAGTTAAAGAAAACATGAAATGTTAGCAGGCCCTGACATTTGACTCCTTACTACAATATATCATTGTCAGCCCCGCGCTGGCGCTGCGTTTAAAATGTTTTGAGGTAACCGAGTATTGGATCGATTTTATAAAACAACTCTTTGTTGTTCGATTACCTCCCAGGACCAACATTTGTGTGATAACAAGTCTGGGTGTTAATGTATCATATGTATGTAAAATATTCTACGTAATACAAAGAATATTACACAATAAATAATCCAGTAAAATCCACATTGAACCGGATAATACAGTGTAATACGTGAGTCGGGTCGCATTATTCGCGCCCGCGCCGGGAGGAGCCGCGGGCGCGCGCCACTCTTTATAATTTGATCACATTTGTACTGGACAATGCTCGCCCAAAGCAAGGCAAGACGACAGGTGAACAATAAATGAATGGAGTAGACTTTTTAACTTCTTACACTTAAGATAATGGATGCTGAGTTATTATAGCGGATGTTGCAGTTGCAAACTGTTTGGATTTGAAACCGGGCGTCGTGAAGCAGCTGGCCCACTTTTGGAAATAGAATACAGTTTGGTAGTTGTATTACATAAATTATCGTCTTATATTATTATCTTTAAATAGAATAAAATGAAGTCGCTCCCGCTGTCACGCTTAAATATTTTAAACTACACAATAGATTTTAATGCAGTTTTCAGCAATAGGTAGAGTGATTCAAGAGGAAGATTATACGTAAAGTAATTTTTTAGTCTTTTTATTTGTTGTAATATGACGACAATTGGTTCAAAATGTCGGAAGAAATCTAGCCGACTGGGAGCTTTACTGGCGTACACCGCGTACACTGGCGTGAACCAATACAGTTGTATATCCTTATTAAATTATATCAGAACATCGTTTTTGGGAATTGTCCATTGTAAAAAGTATTTATTAAAAAAAAGTGTATATTATGTATTATATCAGTTGTCTGGTTCTCAAGTACAAGCTATGCTTAGTTTTAGGCTAGATGGCGCTGTGTGTTTTATGTATGTGTATTGTCCACCAATATTATTATTATCATGGAAACAGACAACTGATATAACACTTACATACATTTTTTTTTTGTAAAATACATATTAACACCACCATTGCAGGCCCAAATACCATGTCAGCTCGTCCGTGCAAAATTTTCCGGACTAACTTAATTTAAAATTAAGAATTTATTTATTATATTTTTTTTCTGCTACTCCATCCATCTCTTGTCCCAGCACCGAGACGGCTACCTCAGCACCGCCGCCTGAGGCACACAATACCCGCTACTTTTTCCTCTCCATAATAAACATTTGTATTCTCAGCGCGGCTGTACATTATACTTACAGTATCTACGTGAGCAATTATTGGGAAAATTATTTTAATATAGATTTTTAAGAGATACAAGCAGATGGTACGTTTGAAATGCATTTTTATGCGGAATTTAAGTAATGGATTATGTTTTTTGATAATCATAAGTAAATAAGTAATAATATTTTGCTTGTGTGTTATTTAACGTGATTCGAACGGAACGTTTCACAATCAAGAGCAGTAGACCTCTCGCCAAGTTTGTCCGGGGAAGTACTGCCACCATACCCATTTCTGCCGCCAAGCAGTAACGCTGTACTGTTTTCAGGTTTAAAAGGTTGCCGGTGAATTTACACGCACATGAGACATTCCATCTACACGTCTCAAAGTTACGAGCGCATACGATGCGACTTGGGTCTGTTGGTACCTAGTAGGGGTGGACCCAAGTCACATCGCTTGTTATGGGCCGTCGGCTAGTTCCGTAACTGTACCAAATAAAACAAACAGTGAGCTGTTGAATAATATTTATAGGGTTGCGTTTGACGATAAATCATCAGGAAAGATCAGCTAAGCGATTTTCTTACCGATGGTGTCAACAATAACGCCTACAGCTTCTTACTTGCTTAGAAAATACCCGACGAAGTCAAGCTGGTCACAGTCAAAAATTGTCTGTGCTATAAAATATTATTTATATTTATTAACGGCTATATATTATAATATATATATATAACGGCGCGCCGAGGTATTACCCGCGGTGAATAAGTAATCCCACGGGAACACTCCACTTTTCCGGGATCAAAGTAGCCTATTTGTTAATCCAGAATATAAGCTATCTTAGTACCAAATTTCATCGAAATCCATTCATCCGTTTGAGCGTGAAAGAGTAACAAACATCCATACAAACTTTCACGTTTATATTAGGATTATTTCCGTATTAATAATAATGCGAAAAATGTAATCACATATACCCAGACAATTATTGTGTCATGAAAAGAATAATAACAAGTCTTATTTCTGTTTTATTCAAACAAATAATGCTACAAATAAACTACAATTTAAAGATTATTTTTCATTACCGTTATGAAACTACAAGCTGATCAATTTTTGGAACATGAAATAAAACAATGACAATGATTGAAATCAGTATGGAAATATACAAGTGTGATAAATACCGAAAATGTATCGCTTATTGCAGGTGTTTTGACGACATTGTTGCTCTTTAGGCCGAGAACAGACGGTCAGTAAGAGCAACATTTAAAAATAAGTATCAATCACGAAATATGGGCTAAGGGACTCAAGAGTCGAAATTTAAACACAAGTTACTAAACTAGCGGCCGTTGAATTATCTATCTTGTCTATGTTATTATTATTAATATTAATAATAATAGTATTGGTGGACATTTCACACAGCGCCATCTAGTCCCAAAGGAAGCTAAGCATAGATTGTATCATGGGAAACAGACAACTGATTTAATACTTATCACTTTTATGAAAATACATACATATCATACATATTAACACCCAGACACAGAACAAACATCTATGTTCGTCACACAAATGTTTGCCCTGGGTGGAAATCAAACCCATGACCTACAGCGTGGCGTTACTACCAACTGAGCTGTGAGGCCAGTCGACAGTCAATAGTGAAATGATATCAAAATTGTTATTAAAGATTATGATACGAACAGAAGTGAAACAAACGCGGCAGAGAACTTTAATTAATACTTTAGGTGAGTGTGCGTTTAGCTGATGACTCTCAAGCAGTTAACACTTGAACTAACTATCATGCAATGTACTCCTAGGGATTATAAGCATAGTGGTGGGTATAAATTGCATGTAAAACATTAACATTAACACATATATGTATGTATTAAAACACGTGTCAAACATTAGTAAAGAAATATTGACGGCCCCTCTAATATTTACCAAATTTTCAGTCATAGTCTGTTCTCAAATATTTTCTGTACAGGTGGTTCAAAGAAAATGCCAGTACTTTCGAATATATTCTTTATCAAACTACCTGATTCCTCTCATGTCTTCATTTTCATTAATGCAGTACATTTATAATCGAATATTTGAAAAGTAGCAAGCGTAACTCTGGTTTAATAATAACAGCTGTCTTTCGAATTAATACCGAAATTCCTTTTCTAAGCATATCGGACGACTGCTCAACGTAGGTAAAATAATGTACGTCTATCTTAGCCTAACGCGAAAGCTTCAATTATACAAAACGAGTCCGTAAGTAAAAGCACTAAATTTCTCCCTGGACATTATGTATGTAATGGCATTTTAAATTCGGCCGGTGTACCCGCTCATTATTGGAAACAAAAGGGCGATCATCGAAATAAATTTCGCTAAATTATTGTTATTTTGTGCGCCGAAGGCGGTGTCGAAATTATAGCGGTACAATGTGTGTGCGTCGGGAGATTGTAAGTTGTGTGCTCCACACAAAATTGAGAGTTTAATAAAGTATGTTGTTCATAAAGCTGTAGCGATAAAAAGTTATTTTGAACTTAATTTTGTTTTATTGCCATCATGCGTTAATGTTCTGTAAAAAAAGAAGCAAGCATTATTCAGACTTTGTTTTTGTGTGATAGAACTAATTCCCTTTAAATTAATTATGTTTCGTTCTAAAAATGAACATGATGTAAAAACCATTTTTGCATAGGTTGAATAATGAAAAATAGGTTTAGTAGCAGTAGAACTTATGCCAAGTACTGCCACCACACTCACTTCTGCCGCTAAGCAGCAATGAATTCGTGTTACTGTAGTCTGGTTTGAAAGGTGTGGTTGCCGGTGAAATAACTGGCACGTGAGACATTCCACCTTCACGTCCAAGAGTTACGGGCGAATACGATGCGAGTCGAGCCTTCTTGTACCTAAGTAGGGGAGGTCCCTAATGAAACCTTTACTTTTTTTATAAAGACAATATTAGTTGAGTACAAGTTTGCCTCTGTAAATGATTTCCCCAAATTTTACAATGATTATGTTTTACGACCATTTTGGCGAAAGTACGTTAAAATAAAAAGGTTATATCTACTAGTCGTAATGAAAAGTCACGAGAAGTAAATGTATATTCCGAAGCCTTTATTTCTTCTCGCCGTCGCAAATGCAACGCGATCAATCCTCAGCCATAATAGATTCCATCGGTAAGATGCTTAGTGAATGACCCGGTAATGGTTAAAAAACTCATTGTCATAAAAAAATTATGAAAAATATGTATTTTCAACAAAGAAATACATAAAATCTTGTTGGTTATTTGAGTTGGTTAGTAATTCAGATGTATATCATAAAATGTTAACCCGTTTTGGGTTAATACATTTTATATAAGTTATCATAAAAGCAGTCACTTTTAGTTTTCATTTGGGAATCCTTGCTTGGGGCTTCAGGGGTTGATTAAAAGTAATGAAGATTTTACTAAAATCCTTACTTAATCATTACTTAATGCAGCATTAACATTTTAATCACCATTTTTATAGAAGTTGATTTTACAACGAGATTTCAACACACCTGTTCAGAGTTTAGTATCCATTTTATTATCTTTCTAATTCTGTAAATAATTGCAATAAAGAACCGGTTTCATCTGAGTGGACAGAATAGGAGGTTGGTTGCCAGTTAAAGTTAACTATATCAAATTATAGGTATGGAAATCTATCAACTTAGTTAACGCTAGAGCAACTACGATTACTTAGTAGTAATCCTGCCTGTGTAGCGAGTCTCAGGTTCAAATCCCAGTCTGCATTTGCGTGATGAGCAAAATTGGATTTTGTCCTTGGTAAAGGGAGTTTCAGTTACAAAACTCCACACGTTTAAACGATGCCTCAAGCCTTGCCACCTGTCTACTTTGCCTTGCAGAGTGACAAAGGAAATTTTGTAATGATTGATAATTACAAAATTGCCTTTGTCACTTTCTAAAACGACCTCATTTTCATAGGGAAAATTATTTCAGGTTCATTATTATATTATGATTACTGATTTTTTTACTAGCGGGGACAGTGTGACAATTTTAAGCAGGGTCAATTACCAGCTTAACTTATATTATGTAACACATTAGGAAAAAATATTTTAAAATGCATTTATCTAAAAAAGTGTAACCGAAATATTAGAGCTTTCCACTTGTCGCCTTTACGTTCCCGCTACACTGCTACACACAATGTAAAAAATGGCCCGTCTATTTAGGCTCTGCCTACCCTTTCGGGTAACAGTCGTGATGGTATAATAATAATATAATAAAATAAAATCGACCCAAAATAAATGATATAAAATCATTAATATGGAATGCTTGACTCTTGGAACTATTTGTCCGTGAAAAATCTAACTAAGGTTAATATTTCTATACCCTCGAAATCTTTGCAATTTGAAAAAAATATTAGTAAAAGAACAATCGCCATAAAACCAAAATTAATTCTCATCCCCAAGAGTTTAATTTTACTGGGTATCGAACCCTAGAATCTCTACTTGAAGGCATGATCATTACTTTGGTAGCGATAGAGCAGTCGTTATGTTAATGTATAGTATATTCATTTACTTGATCTACTTGAAATCTATCTCAAGTTTTTCACCTCATAAATATCGATAATCACTTAAATCATAGCCCTTGTTTTCAAAGTAACAAGTTCATAAGGTTGCTAACATGATAAATTGGTCTTTGTATCTACTGATCATAAGGTTTATGTTGTTATGCATAAAGCTTAAATACAACTTAAATTGGTTTGTTCCTTGCTCTATTTCTATGAGCAGTAATTTCTCTTCATAAACTTCAACATTCACTTGTACAGCACCTTTTGTTTTCAAGGCTAGGTACGCGTCAAACGGTAACTTACTGGGATTTATGTGTACAGAGGAATCGGCACGAAATGGCTTCGTAGCCTCGAGGAGTTCTTAAGTTATGAGCTGGTAGCATTACAGCTATCGCGCCATCTCGATGTCTGACGTGCTTTATAACAGGAGGCCCTATTCACAACATTTCGAACGATTTTTATACCTTAAAAATGTAGTATTAATATTTATATAACCGTTGCCCTTAATTCCTTACCCAGTGGTAGGAAATTAGTTTCATGAAAATTCAAATCACACCTTTGATTTTCGGGCAGTATTTTACCTTAGTATTATTCTTTGAACTATCAGTATTAAAAATATCCAGTGTCTAAAATTTCTGAAAATGGTTCTTAATAGATATAAATTATTAGGGGCTCAGGAATTTAAACTGAACTAATTGTTTTTTTTTAAATGTCTTTTTTATACGATGCTACATGGCTCTTGTCGTACCTAAGTAAGGGAAGACCCAAGTCGCATTGCTGTTGTGGGTTGAGGTTATATCACTAAACACCAGGCTCGATCCGTAACATTAAGACGTAAAAAGTATTTTATCGTTCAGAGAACAAATTTAAAAGATATAGATAACACCAAGTTATCTGAAAAACTTTAATAGTTAAACAATGCGAGATATCGTGTACATAGTTGAGAATATGACCCCCCATGTAGCTACACTTGTAAGCTTAATGACTTTTGATATATGAGAGCTTATCAGAGTTTTGTTTGTAGCACTTATATATAGGTTATATTCATTAGGTATTCGTTAATATTGATCAATGGATACTCGTCTCTAATAAATACAAGTGGGTAGTCTAGATTGTGTTATCAAAGGATCAAAAAAAAAAATTCTTTCACCACAATGACCGAGAGAGCTATTGACATTATTAGTAGTATTGACTGACCTCATAGCGCAGTTGATAAAAACCCTACCTTCTTCGCTGTAGGTCGTGGGTACGATTCCCACCCAGGATAAACATTTGTAGGACGAACATAGGTGTTTGTTCTGTCTGGGTGTTGATATGTATGTATTTACAAAAAAGTATTTAAGTATCATATCAGTTGTCTGGTTCCTATGATACAAGCTAATTACATAGCTTACTTCGGGGCTAGATGGCGCTGTGTGAAATGTCCACCAATATTGATTTATATTTATTACTAGTAGTGCACAACACGGAGCATGATTTTATATATCGAATAAGTACCTAATAGATCATACTTTTCACCGGAATTGCATCACAGCTTTCCTTGTTACAGGATATTTCATAAAACCACCATTAATATAGTAATAGGGGGCCACGTTGCTCGCGTCCGTATGTGATAACCCTTTGAATTCATACACGTGTCCCCCGGGTGGTGCGACAGGAGCAACCCAAAGTAGCAGTAGAACTTGTGCTAAGTTCGCCCGGAGAAGTACTGTCACCACACCTGGTAATCTGCCGCCAAGCAGCGATGCACTGTTATTGCTGTGTTTCGGTGGAAGGGAGTGGGTGCCGGCGAAATTGCAAACGCATGAGACGTAACATCCCCGTCTCGAGGTGATGGACGCAACGCATTGCGACGTGACTCATTCATACTATGGAGAGGACTTGAGTAATATTGCTGTTGTCTATGGGTGGCGGTTACCACTTAACATCAGGTGGGCCGTAAGCTCGTTCCGTCACTTCAATAACATAAATAACCACCATTAATATTGGCTTAGGTACTGTTGCAGTGCGCAAGATCTCAAGATAGGTACGTTTTGTGATTGTATCGTTTATAATAAACGCAAACAAATGATAAAATCTTTAACTTGTTATAATGCTTGATTGGTACTACTGTTGTGTCAGTATTGAATTATGTATTGTATTACATTTTAGAACGTAATTCGTCGTTAAACCACTGATTGCTGTCGGATTTGCACGATATTTAGATAGCCATATAATTTATAACAAGCCAAACAATTACTGAATACAAAATGTTTAAATTCTTTTCGACTCGCGTGGTAAAAAACATATTTAATAAAAACACGAGTCTCAATATATATCTGACGAGTACACAATAATTATTAAAATATCATGATTAGTCCCATTTCGTACCAATCTGTAAAGGCGTTTACGTAAAGTGCACGTGGAAAGAATCCCGCTTGTGTTTTGAATTGACCCTCTAGTGTTCTTAGTTAATCTATTAGTTATGCCCAATTTTAAGAGTCCTCTCTTTTCTGTTGTCTGTGGTCTAAAACTATATTTTAATCAATGTTACATGGGTAAACAATAATTTTAAGATTTTTAATTAAAACTGAAGTCAACGGCCCAGTAGTTATGTGGCTTAGGTGTTACTGTCCATACCTATTCGTAAACAACGGTTCGCCTCTTCGTTTACAATGCGAAAGGCACCTGCGTCTATCTTGCTTGATCACTTCAGCCTGAGGCCTCTTCAAGTCAAGTGTAAAATTTGTCTTTTAGTGCTCCACCATCACACATCGCTTAACATCAGATGAAATTGATGATCCTTTGGTAGAAACCCTGCTTTCTTCACTATAGGTCATGGGTTCGATTACCACGCAGGAAAATATTTGTATATCGACACGGATATCGTATCGGGTAATGGGAAACCGCTCTTACGGAAAGATTTGTTTCCCACTCAAAGCAGAGTTTCTTAACATCGGAATGAAACGGGTCCACGACACTTGTCCATTGACAATCTAATTGCCATCGATTTCTGGTCATAGAGTGGATACTACGAACACAACCGCCGCGCCGAATGAAAAATTATATGAACATATGATAAGGGATATTGATTGAGGCTATTAAGCACATTAAAGATGTAATGACAGGCCTCAGTTGGTAGTAACTCTGCCTTCTGTGTAGTATGTCGTGGGTTCCATTTCCACCCAGGACAAACATTTTGTGTGACGAATATAGATGTTTGTTCCATGTCTAGGTGTTGTTACTATGTATTATATTTACATATGCATTTCCAAAAAAAGTATATTTGTATTCTATCCGTTATCTGGTTTCCATAGTAGGTACAAGCTATGCTTAGATTGAGGCTAGATGGCGCTGTGTAAATTGTCCACCAATATTTTTATGATTGTTAATAACGGCTGTATGTGTATTGTAAATAAGGTGAAGAAAAGTATTTTTCAAATGATAAAATAATAAGTACTGAATATTCCAGTGCAAGACATTTACTTTGTTTTCCAAAGCACCTTGTTGTAGCGACTTTATCCCGAGAGGTGGCAGCGAGTGAATGTCGCAGGTGTTATGGGCACATTTCCTCCAGATAGTGAATTAGTTCACTCGAGCTACCTGTAGGTCTTATGAAATGGTATTTACATATCTCAGTTGATTCCTTTGTATTGAGTAAATATTACGAATGAGAATCCAAAGTAAGTCTCTTTATGGAAAAGAATTCCTAAACATCTGTTTTGCGTGCCCGTTATTTTGTAATTTCTCCTTAAATAATTAAAAAAAGTATCAGTTCCTGAAAGTGATGACTTTGCCAATTTCAATTTTATTACTTAAATTAAACTGTAAGTTCGCGAGTGGGTTAACTAAATCTATCTATCTATCTAAAATAATAAAGGTAACACTCCACTAAGAGAAAGCCTGTTGAAATAATAGATGCGATGGGGTATTATCATCTCTGTATTTCTACAAAATAGTTTACAATGTACACGCAACCAACGATTATCTGCCGGTAGGACAACTGACAAATAAACAGGATCCTGTCCGTTGTTACGTAATTTATTATTTACCATCTCGCTATTATTGTGTACGGAAAATTATTGTTTGAAGCAGCCTTAGCTTTCGAAGATTATCGGTACGGTAGCCGGTAATTTAAATCAAAAATAATGCAGCATAATTTTTGTAACCAATAATTTCTCGAATGGTTTTTAATGCAACTGTAATGATTTGATCGATAAAAATTGAACGTAAAAACCACTCGAGCTTAGATTAAAACGTATCAGCCAACTGAATAATTGGAACTGAGCACTAAAACTTAATAGCTCTCGTTTAATAGCCAGTCAATCAATAAACTGACAGATTTATGACACAGAAATGACATTAAAATGATTTATAAGTGGTAACTTTGACTTCGCATACGAGGCGTGACAAAGCCGTCATAAAACAGTAGTCGATACTCTGTGGGAAAATACATTGGGGGGTACTACCAGCTCTATGTGGTATACACAACTTGTGCAAAACCTGTCGCATGCTGAGCACAATAATTTTATCTAACAGCAGGAAGACTGGCGCCGCTACTGCTTGTCATATTAACTGAGCATCGTCACTCGAACACAGTGAACGGATGACCTCCAATGGAAATTGAGATTTACTGCATTGCCAATAGATTCATTATGGCTCACGTTTATATAAGGACCCTCGGGCTTCTAGTGCAAAAATATTTCCAAGCGGATTTGAACTGTCTCGCTCTGTCTTTCTCAACAATTTCGTTTGCAGATTCTCTTCAGATTCTTACAAATATGAAATAAGTGATTGTTCTTAACAATATCAATTTTGATTTATTCTATGTCGCTGTTTTAGTTTTGTATGTGGGTTTGATTGGTTATCACGATGAGAAAGCAATGGTATTTTATATTAAATGGAAGTAAATAAGTTTAATAATAGTTTATTTAACTACTTATAGGGTTGCATTATATATCCCTGATAGCCTGCAGCCAATGTGATGCCACGCAAATAACGTGAGGGACTTGGTGGCAGATTTATAATTGAGGGTAGCTGATCATTTTCACTACCACCTCACTATGATTTCCTTATGGTGTTTCTTCCACTGGAAGCTCGAGGTCATGAGGAATCGAACCCACAACGAACAGATAATAAGTTGAAGTCCCGACTAACTTACGCTTATAAAAATAGTTAATTTCATCCGCTCTGAAATCCAATTTCGTGAGAAATCAACGACAGAAATGATAAGATTCAACCAGTCAATCTTAGATCTTTAGATTCAAGGAACTAATTAACGAAACATTTTCCCGCGTAGTTCATATAAATTAGAAAGGCCAGTTTTGTCAGAATTTATAGATATCTCACACGATATACTTGGTTTATCGATGGTTTGGGAATAGAACCCGTGACTCATGTTATTCAAACTTCTATACAACCAGAGTTCTAAGGAAATGTCAACGGTTGGTCACTCATCCAAATGAAGACCTTGAACTTTAAAAGAATAAATATTTTTCTTGATGTTTTGTGGATAAGCTTCACTGCGAGCAATTATAACAATAAAAATTTATTTGAATAAACCATTATTTACAGTTTTGTTAAAGCTCTGATTTCCGAACTAGCGTTGGCTGTATGTGGGAAATCAGTTTCTTCCCTTACACAAGTGCAAATAATTGATATTGGTTTGAATATTTCTAATAATACATAATAACAATTTAAAATGATGAAATTAAAGTAATTGGGCGAATCAATCGTCCTTTTGAAATCCACTCACTTTACCTTTTGAAATCACACTTGGTACAAAGTTGTGGTTGGTGGTATTACAACTCTATATACATACGGCAGCCAGGTTGCACAGACTCTCTAAACAGTAGTCCGTTGTTATTACATACCACATACTTACACGCGGTACGTTGACTCCTTTTAATAGTATATTGCGTACAAGCGGATTAAGTGGTCGGTTTATATGGTGATCGTAATATTACTCATAAATTCAAAAGTAGACTCTTACAGAGGTATCTCTAAGAGAGATCTCTAAGAGAGCATCTGTTCTTAAATTACCATTGATTTTTTAAAGAAATAGCTTGGACTTAAAATTACCCCTGTTCAAACCCTATCCAGTCCTATTTGGGGTATATAAATAAATTAATAAATAAAATAAATATTGGTGGACAATGTCACATAGTTCCATCTAGCCCCAAAGTAAACTAAGCACAGCATGTGTCTTGGGAACCAGACAACTGATATAATACTTAATGATTTTTTAGTAAATACTTACATATAATACATATTAACATGTGTAACACAGAACAAACATCTATATTCATCACCCAAATATTTGTCCTGGGCGGCAATCGAACACACGACCTACAGCGCAGAAGGCAGGGTTACTATCAACTGAATTGTGAGGCCAGTAGTGTGTATTAAGTACACACTGTAGAAGCAGGTGCTTATTATATTCTCATGCCGTACAAAAGCTTTCCCATATAAACCGAGCACAATAAGGAAAAGATTGGCACATCTCGTCTACCGTTGCCCGTGGCTACCGTCTTAGGTAATCTCGCTTATTATGTATGAATTAACTTACGTATAAACCACTGGATTAGCACATAAGCGCCCTGTTATGTACTGGATAGTTTTTTGTGATGGGCATTAGCTTTTAATGTTTACTTGTTATAATTCTTTGTCAAAATGCTATTATATCAGAAACGTTAATGCCTTTTATATTTTAGAACTTACTACTTGTCATGGACTCTCGCGTTGAAAATAATTAATGAGCCTTAATGAGGCTACTTTTGTATAATAGTTAGCTTTCTCTACCTGGGTGGTGTAAGAATAATAGCAACTCAATAAAGCTCCTTTCTTTCACTTATAAAATTTCCTCGCTATGTTTCTCTTCAACGTTATGAGACCGTGGTATTTATAATTTTATTGCGCACATACATTTGTCAGGTAAAAAAGTCATTGGTTTCAATCTGGCGGTTGCTGATTCGAATCCTGGCGTACACGACTGGGAAGATACTGCTTAGCATCAGATGATAATAATATAGTAATAATATTGGTGGACATTTCAGCGCCATCTAGCCCCAAAGTAAGCATAGCTTGTATCATGGAAACCAGATAATACTTTTTTTTGTAAATACATACGTATCATACATATTAACACAAATAACTAATACAGATAAAAAAATAAATGATACAGCACAAACATCTATGTTCATCAAAAATATTTGTCACAAATGTTTCTTCTGGGTGGGAATCGAACCCACGACCATTTTGGCAAACTGCACAAAAAACAAACAGTAAAAACTCGGTTTTAGCACTATTTCCTATTTTGGCACTATATTTCCTACAACACATTTGACAGTGGAATTCTAAGGTCCGAATCCAGACAGTTCCTTAAAAATATCACAATACCTAATTCATTTAAATTAGTCAGGGGTCATTTATGAAAATTGATCACGTATACCATAATTACCGCTTGATTTCCTCATCTGACTCTCTCCAGTAAAAATTTATGGTAGCACTCGGGTAACTTGTTATTCAAACAACAAATTAGACATAATTGTGGTTGGAAATAGTTGTTTATTGATTTGAAGGTTGCTTATCAAGCCTCCACTCGTATTTAAGATTGATGGTAGAATGAGATAGATCGACATCGACTGATCCGACGAGGGACAACGGCTTAGTTTTATCCCAGAGAACATACAGTTACATACACTTCTTCCCCATCGAGGGTCGGATAGGGTGTGGGGAGAATAGGCGTCAAACTTAGCGATATGTAGATAGATAGGCAGATAGACATAGCTCACAAAATCAAAATAACAACTATCAGTAACAATATACAAAAAAGTGAAACAATGGGCGGTATTATCACTATAAAGCTATCTCTTACAGACAACCTTTTAAGTACGTGTGATCTTATGTTTTGTATATTATTAACGTTTCCAAACCATTTCTCTATGAATTCTGTGGAAATTATATTTTGACTTTGACATTTGAATTTATCATCTTTATAAAAACAATATAATTCTAATAGAATACATTATGAGTAAACAAAAGAACAGGTGCAACACAATAGCTGAGCGGTCACGTGCGTCAGTGCGTCTGCGCATTATTTAGATTGCATGATTCTGTGTGTGGTCAGTCTGTATTGTTTACCGTTGAGAGCATGGTGGCCCAGTGGTATTTACCTGTCAATCCGGAGGTCGCTGGTTCAAATTTCGATTAGACCGGTGGGGTGCTGTTTTTGAGCATAAAGGACTGAAAAGATTAGCTATATAATAATAATAAAATAACAAACACACATATTAATATAAGGTAAATAACATTTCACATTTAATATCTAGCCCGAAAATAAGCTATGCATAGACATCGGAAAAATGTTTAAAATGGCTGGCTATCGAACTAGGAATATCCGTTTCGTGATCAAACCAATAATCTACGATTATTTCAGAACTGATGCAATATTTTTAAAGGGTTCCTTATTACCTACCTTGTTTAATTTGCGTATCAATAAATATATTTCTTTCTTTCTAAAGGACGGTGCCCTATAATATTGGACTATGAAATTTTTATGACAGATACTAATAAAAAGGAAATATGTAATTTAAAAAATTGTAAAACAATTAGACGAAGTGTAAAACGTAGGTATGCACAAGTATCAAAATAGATGTGACTGAATTGAAATATATGAATATTATATTTTTTGGTGGGGAACCCTCTTACCACCATAACAACTTGCGCTTGTCTGTTGTATTTACAATATCAAAAGCGGCGTCTTTAGCCTCTAGCGATTTAATAAGATCTGTTTAACTGCACAAAAGCTGAAAAGCAGTTTTTGCAAACATCTTACAGTATATAAAGGGGCTCATTTCAATCCCCATACACATGCAAATAGCCACTATTGGACGCCAAATCGATTTCGTCCGGTCATCCATTCGCGTCATCAATCACTCGAGATTGAACGGGTGTCTTCTCGGTCTATCTGGTTTATAGTTTTTAGAAGGGCTCTTACAGGATAGCGGCGGCGTTTGTCGGAAGCTGTTTTTCAAAATGTTCTAGATAATATTCTGAGTAAATAATTACTCAGTCTACTCATACAATTAGCCAGCGTACATGACTTGCCTCACAGCTCAGTTGGTAGTAACTCTGCCTTCTATGTAGGTTGTGGGTTCGATTCCCACCCAGGACAAATATTTGTATGACGAATATAGATGTTTGTTCTGTGTTTGAGTGTCAATATGTATTATGTGTATGTATTTACAAAAAAATGTAAGTATTATTACAGTTGTCTGGTTCCCATGACACAAGCTATGCTTAGCTTCTTTGGGGATAGATGGCGCTGTGTGAAAGGTCCACCAAAATTTATTTATTTATTTGTTTATTTACATGCACACGCTATCGTGCAAAACAAATATTAAAAACCGAAAATGTTTGACTTGGACCCTGTTGAGATGTTAAACCAAATACTTCTACTAACGTTGGTGATGGAAACCGTCTGGTAAAGGATAAAGTAGGTTTCAAAGAAAGAGGTTTCAAAGAAGTCTTCCAATGTGTACCAAAAAGTTTTCTCACATATCCGGTAAATTTTAAATTCGATAAGAATATAAATAGATAGATAGAAAACTTGCACACCACAATATAAACATAAACAATGATACAAGAAATAACATGTAAATGTGAAGCACAATGGGCGCAATCTCTTCGAGGCAACCTATGGATGGACTGGACTAAAACAGGAATGATAAGGGACAGTGATGTTAAGTTTAAGAGAAAAACACCATAAAAAATAACTAAAACTATACTAGATTAGATGTACAACATAAATACATAATTCATTCTACACAGTGGGGAACGGAATTATATAAGATACACACTTGTTTGTCCCCGAAGGGAAGGCAAAGCCTTAAAATCACATAGAAACAGAACATGTTTCACCACGAATAACTCAGTTAATATTTACATGCAGTAATTCATTCCATAATAATCCAACAGTGAACACAAATCTTTACCTTTAAAAAAATACCTACAAGTCCGCTTGAAGAAAATAAAATAAACTCGTTCTTTGAGAAAAATTCGGGATACCACTTAAAGCAACACCTACCACAGACAGCCACAGCGCGCGGCGGTAAATGCAAATGGAACAAACGTATTAGGACACATTAACCGTTTCTAGCATCGAAATGATAATATCGACATTAAGCGGCTTCCACCGGAAGCCAGATAATATTTAATTGGCGTGAAAACTCAATAATTGGAGATAAAAATCAGATGGTACAGAGCAAACCAATTACTGCACTAGCGCTGTGGTGCACGCATCCGACCGCGGCTGCTAGTGAAGGACTTATGTCGATGTTTTATATTATCGATACAACTACATTATCATAAACTTACTAGCCTACTTGATTTATGTAGTCAAATTATGTTATACAAATTGACTAGACATTAAAATTTATAGCGTTTAAAAGAATACCTTAACACACTTTATCTACATTAGGTCACTTATATTGATTGCTAGCTATTTCACAAAAATTAAAGGTAATATAAATTAGTGCGCTAGGGTTTTTAGTCCTATCACAGCTTTGAAAATTACTTGAAATACAAGATAAATTTTATTAATTACCTGATATTACCGAAGCCTTTTCGGACAACAAATAGTGTTACATAAAATTTTAGGCAAATCAATCAAATTACAAATGTAAATTTTTAAAATTTTATGCAGATTATTGATGTATAATGAGTGCTAATATGAAAACAATTATCTAAAAATAATATTTATTTTTAGTGAGCCAATCACTGTTCTTCCTACACTACGACACTAAAATGCTGAAATGTCATCTGTACCCTAAGCTAAACTAAAACTTTAAAACAACTGATGTGTGATTGTGTGACAATTGATGGTACATAAATAATGTAGATTGTGTTTTTTACGCAAAATATCGCTTTGACCATGCATTTAAAGTGAATAATAAAAATAAAAAAAGTTCACATATTAATAAAAAAGATCGTCAATATTCGATACATCGACACACAGCGAGGCCATCACTGGTTCGCATGCGGTTTTTCGTCCGGCACTGCGGCTCTAACAACTCATTAGCCGGGCCGCGGCCGGTATCGCGTCTGCCTTTTTGCGGCGAGCACGGTCGCGGGTTAATTGTTTTAGTACGACCTCTTACGTGTTCTGTATTCCGTATTACTTCTGGTATATACCATGCCACTTTTCCTCTATGCGGGGGGGAATATGCTGCTATTTTTGATTAATGCTTTTATTTTCTTTTTAATGTAATACAGTTACGGAACGAGCCGACGGCCCCTGGTGTTAAGTGGTAACTTCGGCCTATAACAACCGATGCGACTTGGGTACTCCCCTACTAGGTACAATAAGACTCAAGTCGCATCGTATGCGCCCGTAACTCTGAGACGTGCAGGTGGAATGTCTCATGTGCCTGTAATTTCACCGACAACCACACCTTTCAAACCGGAATACAGTAACGTTACTGCGTTACTGCTTGGCGGCAGAAATGGGCATGGTCGCAGTGCTTCCTCGGACGAACTTGGCGTGAGTTTTACTGCTCTTAATATGTTTCGGAACGAGCTGGTGGCCCAGTTACCTCATAAAAAACAATAGGACTAATGTTAAATTTCGATTTTATACATTCAGTACTTAACAGTTGCAAAGATATATTTCAAAGAGCCAAAATGTATTCATACAGCAATGTGTTAATACAATGTGACTGCTTGACTGCAATAGTAAAAAAACATAACACTTAGCACATACGAAATGACTACTGAAATTCACATCACAGTCATAAAAAAAGATTTATGAAATCTTCAAAGGAAACACACGGATACAATCTAATCAGAACGAATACAAATGTTCGTAAACAATGCCGCATTCACATAAAATTGTTATTTTATCTGGCTCCAGCAGGTGACACGATTCGTTCAAAACGCAGACAAAATATTCAACATCGTGTTTCGATACAATCGCGTGAATATTCCAAATATCGAGCGCGAATCTGCCACTGCACCATTGGTTCTCGATCTTACCACAGCAGCTCACTTCGGAGGCACCTGGGTCCGTTGTCGTGGTGCATTACACAGATAGTAAATTATAGTTGTATTACAAATGTATTTATGGGTGGAAACGTCCTAATAGAATATCACAACTAATTTATTAGAAGCTTTCCACACATAACTATATGCACCTTATTGATGAATACTTTTGAAAAGGATCAAGATCGCGAATAATAGAGAGTACCTACCTGAATAAAGTTCCAAAATACAGTACAATCCAAAATGTAAGGTAATTTCTATGCAAAAAGTAAAAAAATGTATCGTCCTCTAATCTATCGAGAAATAATTCTAATGTTACGAGAAATAAAATACTGTGAAACTGATATCAACTTGAATTCTCGAAAATAATGCGTCACATCGTGTTTTCAAAACATTTAAACATTCAATAAAAGTCTACGACATCTGCTATTCATTTTACAGCCAACAACATTAAACGGTTTTAAGACACTGTTTTAATAAATTCAGATAGACATTTGATTTGATTATCAGTTACATTCTAAATAATTACTGGAGAACTGTGATATTTGTACCATCAACACCATTTTATAGTGTCCCGTAGAGGTATAGCATGGTGTTACTAAGAGCATGTCTTAGTAACTTCACCGACATTCATAGACAGTTCAACTTTTGACAGGCCTCACACCTCAGTTGGTTGTAACTCTGCTTTCCGCGCTGTAGGTCGTGGGTTCGATTCCCACCCAGGACAAACATTTATGTGATAAATATAGATGTTTCTTCTGTGTCTGGGTGTTAATATGTTTTATATTAAGATAGTAGTATATAAGTATTATATCATTTGTCTGGTTCCCATGACACAAGATATGCTTAGCTTACTTTGGGGCTAGATGGCGCTGTGTGAATTGTCTACCTTATTGAATTATTATTATAACTTCTAAAGTTACTGATCATACTCAAATTTGTAACTTAGTAAAAACATATATTCATTTATACTTGTTAGTACAATCATACATCTAATAGAAGAGTGTGGTTGGCGGTAAAATCACAGGCACATCTCAGAGTTACGGGTGCATACGATGCGACTTGGGACTACCGTACCTAAGTAGGGGAGGACCCCTATCATATTTCTTGTTATGACCAGAAATTACTACCTAAACCAGGTGGGCCATCTACACGTTCCGTAATTATGTCACGTAAAAAACTTATACGAACAAATAACAGTATTCGTCACGCAAATGTTTGTCCTAGGTGAGAATCGAAGGCACGATCAACAGCTGAGCTGTGATGCTAACTCTTCCGCCGCGAGCTCTACAGCATTTTACCACTCACTTTTCTACAAGGTGTGTCCGAGAAACATGCTCTTCATTTAACGATCGAGTTACAGAAGTATCGATTAAATGTTAGAACATTCGAAGCTCGCGTGAACGATGCCATCGTCTCGCTCCGGAATCGAATACATTATCTTGTACGAAAGAATCCGCGGCTGCATAATTTGTACCAATATCCGTGAAAGCTCTTCTATGCAATAATGCAACGATTTGGAAATCAGAGAAAATTTGACTAAAATATCAGTATATGAAGAGAGAGTTTCGATTTATATATAATTACAATATACCTAAGAAGTGAGATAAATAAATAAATATTGGTGGACATTTCACACAACGCCATCTAGTCCCAAAGTAAGCTAAGCATAACTTGTATCATGTAAATCAGAAAAGTAATATAATACTTATATTTTTTCGTAAATACATAAAATACATATATTAACACCTAGACATAGAACGGATAGAAACATCTATGTTCGTCATACAAATGTTTGTCCTGAGTGAGAATCGAACCCACGACCTACAGTGCAGAAGGCAGGGTTACTACCAACTGAGCTATGAGGCCAGTCTAGATATGTATATACAAGGTGTTGTTACATTATTTTAGGCCGTTTGAAAGCTGCCCGCATCATAGCAGAAATACTAGAAAAACTAAAAAAAAACTATGAATAATGTCGTAAACATGATATCACAGGTCAAGAAATTCGAATGAAAACCATCATTATTCTATAATAATCTCTATTATACTATGTCCTTTTACCTATTCACAGAAGCCTTAGTGTTTGCCGATTTCAATATCGATTCTTCGTACTGTGAGAATCGATTTATGTTTACGATTATCCATTCGATATTCAATCAAAGACCGGACAAAGGGTATCTACGGGTGGGACTGTTAGGTTTCTAGTCATGATTTATTTGCCGGCCTGAAATCATATTCTGAACGTTGTACGTGTGACATAAAAGTTTTGTTTTTGTGTGTTTAGTCACTACATGGTATAAAACAGTCGCTTCCCGCTGTCTGTCTGTCCCTATGTATGCTTAGAACTTTAAAACTACGCAAAGGATTTCGATGCGTTTTTTTTAGATAGAATGATTCAAGAGGAAGGTTTATAAATATAATACATGCATAATATATTAGAGAAACACTGATAATTTTAAAGGTTTCTAATGTGATGTCGTATATAAACACATTTTTTTGCGCTTACATTGCCAACGCTGGCTGAACCCTACGAGACAGATCAAAATAATGTACTTCAGTATTGTACACCTTGAAAAGGTCTACAAAAAAATTCGCAGTAGTATATGTCTATCTCTTAGGGATAACCCACAATAACCATTTTTTATCCTTTACTTTTTACGAGAAATAATGGCTTATTTACGAAGCGATTTTAAGCAATGCAGCATCAGCATTACACCCGTATGAAGCCCGGGCGGGTCGCTAGTTATAGATAAAAATATATAATACGTGGCAAAGTTTATGGCGAACTTACCATAAACCTATGTCAATGGCGTCCGCATTTGCTTCAGCATTTGCTTCGCCATTGAAACACAACAATAAGATTTACATTTAATTGCAAATAAGTCTATTGTATAAGAAGATGTACCGTACCTTATGTGTTGACGCGAGGTTCGCTTGTACAATCACAGATGTATAACATATACTTTATAACAATAACAGCATATTTCAAGCGATGACGGTTCAATTCGTAATAATAACAAATTTAAGTGGTCATTTCACACAGCGCCACCTAGCCCCAAATTAAGTATAACTTGCACTATGGGAATTAGACGACTGATAGATTACATATTGTGGGTTGATATATATTACCTCTATATGTATGTATTTACAAAAAAGTATATATAAGTATTATGTCAGTTGTCTGGTTCCCATGATACAAGCTATGCTTAGCTTATTTTGGGGCAAGATGGCGTTGTGTGAAATGTTCACCAATATTTATTTATTTATAATTTGTTATATCAGAAAGATTTTGACAAAAGCTTAAAAAGTGTCTTACTGTCATGACCAGTTTAATTATCGAGTGATGGGAAACTTAATATCGTTTCTCGATAAACATCGTGCTTTATGAGGTGTTTTTAATTCATCTCGATTGAAATTCAGATTGTCTCAGTCTGTTAAGATCGAATCGTTGTTTTTATCGATAACATATTGAGTTTCAATGTAGAGGTGTGGATATAAAATGAATTCTGAACACAATGTGGTTTTGTGGTGGTCAGATTTTTTATGGCGTAATTTTTTAGAGTAGTTTATTTTGTGGTGTCAGTTCTTTGTCGATATCCTTTGGATGCCTCTAAGAAGCTAGCTGTAATATTAAGTAAATCAATTAAGTTTCTATTTCTCAAGACAGAAAGGAGCTTCTTTGAGGCGCACTTAAAATCCTTTGACCACACTGGCTCTAGAGAACTAGTAGAACTAGACTCGAATAGAAGAAAATTATATCCAGCAAGTAAAAAACTGAAAGCAAAAATATTTTGTGAAGATCTTTGATTATCCTGATAGTCTGATGAAACCGACATGTCGGGGTATTTCTCATTAAAACTAATGTCACTTCAATGCCTTTCAATACAGTAAAAAAGAGCTGATTATTTGTTAATAAGATTCCGAATTATTTAAATTATATGTAAATGAGGCGATACATGTGAGAAAGAACATAAGACTGCTGTTCTTGCCTTACCAATGATCACGTAAATGAATAATAGAATTAATCTCATTACCACACTATCACAACTTTTACTCGTATCTTCACCATTATATACCATATTAGTATATTATTACCATATATAGTTTTATTAGTAGCAGTAAAACTTACACCAAGTTTGTCCGTGTAAGTAATGCCACCGTATACATTTCTGCCGTCAAACAGTTACGCATTCGCGTTACTGTGTTCCGGTTCGATAGGTGTGGTTGCCGGTGTAATTACTGGCACATGAAACATTACACTTTCACGTCTCAAAGTTACGGGAGCATACGATGCGACTTGGGTCTTGTCTTACCTAGGTAGACTAGGAGGACCCATTTTGGTTGTTTTGCACAGAGGTTACCATAACACCAGGTGGGCCATCTGTCGTTCCGTAACTTTATCCTTAAAAAAACATATATTATAAAACTATAATTGAACTTGATCACGTCTCAGTTGATATTGAAAATCTATTGCCAAGCACCTGACGCTACATACAGGACACATGTCGGGTATGTAGCTCTAATTGAGAGCTAGTTCGCAATCCAATCGTTGCTTGCCATCACCATCGGATAGATCGGATAGATCACTCATCATCAATGATATATCCCTATACAACGCAACAATCGGTTGAAAAAAAATATGTTTGCACATCAAGTAAATAAATACTACAGGATCGATTTGATTCCAACTTATAGCGTCTAAATGCTATCTACGCTATATTATATATATTACAATTGAAATTAACCAAAATCATGTCGATGATAGTCTGGTAACAACAGAGTAAAAAACTGTAGGTAACTGGAACTACCTGAAATAGCAACGCTTTAGTCATAATATTGCAGTTAAAATTTGTGTTCAGTAATCACATTACTTGGTTTAAAGAGAAACAATGGGGTTAATTTCATTACCGTCTCGAACAAAGTCCGTTGTAACTGAACCGCTTAATAAATAAGGTGTTATCAGTTATAATAAGTTGGCCTCAACCGAACAATACTTCGGTACGTGTGGGAGGTGGATATTATCTATTTGATGAGGATTTTATAGAGCTGTGTGTGCGAAAATTGCCAATTATGTTGCCAGTAAGCCTGGCACACGACTAATAAATTGTTACTACTGGCCTCACAGCTCATTTGGTAGTAACCCTGCCTTTGCGCTGTAGATTGTGGGTTCGTTTCCCACCCAGGACAAACATTTGTGTGACGTATCTATGTACGTCACACAAATGTTTGTCTAATCTATCTAAACATCTATATGTTTTTTCTGTGTCTGGGTATGTATGTGGTATGTATTATATGTATGTATTTCAGATATACAATTATTCTAATTAATTAGTATTATTGTATATCTGACTAGCCTAAGTTATGTAATATAAAGAAAAAATAAATAAGAAATCTAATCTAATATAATCATTACAAAAAAGTATATAAGTGTTATATCAGTTGTCTGATTCCCATGTTACAAGATATGCTTAGCTTACTTTGGGGCTAGACGTCGTTGTGTGAAATAAGTAACAATATTTATTATTTATTTAAAACTACGAGTTTTACTCAAACATTACCTATGAGAATGGACACTAATACAAATATATAATAACACAAATGAACTACTACTATCCCTGTACTAGGGGAAGACAGACTTACTTCACCTAGACTTAGGTACACGATCCACAGCGCAGAAGGCAGAGTTGCCAGTCAATCCCAGATCAAAGTGTAAAGTTTAATATATATTAAACGTTTTTTTGGGTGGTATTAGCATCTCTATATGTGCATTACAGGCTAGCACGACAGCTCGTCTGATTTAATTGTGGGCCGCGTTAATTGGCCTTTGTCCAACATATTGGCTGCCCTCAGCTGCCCTGGGTTTAACTATGGCCCTTTGTTTTTTGCAACCCCTTTGTTGGGAGATATTGCTACATGGCTGGTAGACAAACATTGATTGTTCTCTACAACGCTTTATTGATTAAATTACTTAACGAAATACTTCATTATTTATAATGTTTTTCCTTCATTATCTGACTATTAGTCGTAGCTTATGTTTAGCATGATTAGAGATGTAAATTAAAATATGAATTCAATATAAATTTCGGGTAATTCATTCAAGTTATGTAATGAAAATTCAAACGTGACTTATCCTCCCCTACTTAGGTGGAACAAGACCCAAGTCGTACCGTATGCGCCCTTAAATCCCAGACGTGAAGGTGGAATGTCTCATGTGTGTGTAATTGTAATAATAATTTGAGCAGTAGAACTCTCGCCAAGTTCGTCCGGGGAAGTACTGCCACCATGCCCATTTCTGCCGCCAAGCAGTAACGCATTCGCATTACTGTGTTCCGGTTTGAAAGGTGTGGTTGCCGGTGAAATTACAGGCACACGAGACATTCCGCCTTCACGTCTCAGAGTTGCGGACGCATACGATGCGACTTGGGTCTTGTCGTACCTAGTAGGGGAGGACCGAAGTTGCATCAGTTGTTATGGGCCGAGGTTACCACTTAACACCAGGTGGGCCGTCGGCTCGTTCCGTAACTATATTACATAAAAAAAAAAAAAAAAAAAACACCGGAAAACCGGAACACAGACGAGATCCATCATGACAGTCAAACAATCTTCACAGGCAAACGAGTTATTCCATCCTCATGTCTGTTTGAGATTCAAACGTAGGTTTCAGCTAGTATTTTCCATAATATAACCGTCCATGTTATTCTATCCACCAAAGAAAGAAATTAGTTAGTCGCAATATATTTTCAATGGAAAACTGTTAAAACAGTCTCGCCATCTGCTAGTTCCTTCAATATTAAATTATCAATATTGTTATTCCTTCTAATCTCTAAGCTCTCTGCAAGCTCAGGCACAAAACCAGAAGCACTTATTAGACAACGCCAAGAAATTTATTGTTATAATACTTACCGACAGTGTCACCGCTTCCGAGATCAAAGATATAAATCTATAAGATAAAAACCATAAGGAAGACATTATGATATCTTGTGAGAACAAAATATAATGGCTTCCAAGTTTGCACCGAGAACCTGCCTTCTCTGAGACTTAAGCATAATCATAATAATTAAATAAAATAACGTATGCTATCAGCCGGATGCTGCAATGAAGCTGGACATCATCTTGACCCTAAGCCTTGTGACAACCCTAACAAAAAGTTAGTTTCAATATCCATGGAGTGTTTTGAACCAAACGATCAAAGTAACGTGGGACAAAACCATCAATGGTTTTGTTTCAAGTTGTTATTGTCGGTAGGGTTGTCGTGGGTTTGTTAAGTGTCAGAAACCAGTTACGCAAATTATCTACGTAGAATCTAGAGTCCACCTGCCTGGTTTATTAGTTTCGCGTGAGCATTGTCTTATTACATGCATGAGTAGAGAGAATAATTTTATGATGGGATTCAACTGAACCATTGATGAAGAGAATGCAGAATGCCCATGATCACTTAATTCTGGTAGGAAATGCGTTAAATCAATAGAGAGTACATTTAAAAAAATAGATAATGAAAAATGATAAGGAAAATTTTGACGTCATCCTGGGACATGTAATATTTTTGTGCCTGTCCGGAAACAGTAACATGCATCTCGTGATCGTGGCAAAAATAGAAACGATTATACTGGTTGTCTATTCCAGGACTCACTTTGAATAGAGGTTCCGTAGCTAGTAGTGACTATGCTTTTAAAGTGACAGATAATAAATTCATTTCCTGTCACTATGTTTATAAAATTTTTATGGCTCAACGATCCCTTCTGTTCTGATCCCGCTACAAGCATTTTGAATTTGATGCCGCGATTATTTTATATGAAATTCTTATTAAGACGAAACTCCTGGTCAACAATGGGTATAATTCTCAACTGATACCAAAAATTTCAACTGTAAAATCACCCATACCACCATTACCACCAGTAAAACAGAAAAGCCACTAAAAAAGGGAGAAAGACTAAGTCTAAGAAGACTACGACTATATACGACTCTATATCGTTTTTAGGGTATATAAATTGTCTAAATATGACAAAAAGTCAATAACGTACTGGACGTAAAAGGTCGTAATCATTAAAAAACTAATTTAAAATAACCGCACTGAATTACAACCAGACAATAACAAATGCGCCGGAACAATAATCGAACATAACCATACATTTTAAACAAAAACAAACAACAATTTAGTGGCTAGTTACTCAAGCGAGTGCTCAAAGATTTTTCAATCAGCGACACAGCATGATGCCTAATTAAATGTATATCTAATGAACTGGATACATTTCGTTGTAATTGAATACTTAAAAAAGCAAATTTGTAATCGCTTGAATAATACATAAGTAATTAATAAGAAAATGTATTGGTTTTACTATAATTATTTTGTATTGTGTGCAGCTTTTAGAGGAAGCTGTGAATCAGTTTCGTTAGCCTTACATTATATTCACTAATCCAGTGAATATATTTATTAACTTGAATTAATAGTGAACTGATAATAGAAAGAAAGTAATTGATAGAAATTTGAAACGTTGTACGCAAATTTAATCGAGGCATATTTTGCGAGGTTATTCATAAACAATTTTAATAAAGTTCGCCTTGATAAAATTTTATTTATCTACTCTGAATGTATGGAATGCACAAGTAAAATGAAAATTAAAAGGGTCCAGTGAACAATAATCCCTAACCCAGCCAAAAGGATGGTTACCTACCCTTTGAATTTAGAATATAAGAAAATAGGTCGTATCTGAAGATAAAAAAAAAGTCACACACTATCTTTATTCCATTTGTTAATTTAATTATTATTATATATTCATTTCATTATTTCATTTCATACTATATTTTTATTTAACGTGAACCGTCTGAGATTTTAATGTATTTAAAATATGTTATTGAAATTTTTATGATTGTATATGGATATTATTTGAAATAAAATTGTTATTTTTATTATTATATTACTATTACTAAAATTATAGACTTGATCTGTATTATATTTAACGTTGAACTATTTGGACCACTACTTACTTAGGTCTATATTTAACATTCATTTTGTTGACAAAGCAACACTTCTCTACCCAGGGAGGGTTGGATTATGTAGGTAAGTAAAAGATTTTCCTTAACGGCAGTTAGAATTAGTTAAACTTTCTTTAAATGTTTAATATAATTAGCACGTACAATGTACATGTCTAAATCGTGATTTTAACTGACACTTTTATTACATAATTCTAATTACTTCCTCAATAACAATTTATAAATTTACACTTACATCACTATTGCTCTTCTGGCAACACACATCTTAGCATTTAAACTAACATGTACCATTCAAATTTAATTAAAACTGGCTTAGCTTAGTTATTGATTATTCGAATTGAATGTGTTACGTTTTTAATTAAGATCTAAATTACCTTTTACCTTAATTAAAATGAAAAATGTATGAGAACGAAAGTTTGGGATGTCAGAAACATTAACAATCCAAATCAAACCAAAGCAGAGAACTGTGAAATATGTAATGAAATATTTTACGTAACAAATAATTTATAAATTGCAATGAGATTGTTAACCACATAAATAATAAACAAAATAATATTCTTGGACATTTCAAACAGTCTCATGTTTGAATCAAAAGCCCCAAAGTAAGCTAAGCATTATCATGAGAACAAGACAACATATATAATACTTATATACTTTTTGTAAATAAATACATATAATAAATAATAACACCCATACTCAGAACATACATCTATGTTCGTCACATAATATACATACATTAAATGAAACTACCAATCAACACTATTATCTTCATTCATTATCTCGATACAAAAATAGCCGATCAAGTTTAACAACCAAAGAGTAGAATAAGTTTCATTTGAAAATGCAATAAAAGGCGCAAATGAAATCGCGCACTAACCGTATCTATGAGATGCAGATGTACAAAATGGGTATAAAGGAGCCTCCACAATAAACTGCCAGACCGAAATGAGCTTGAAATGAGCTTCGACACTTAAGAAATTTGATTACCTACTCAGTGACTAAGTTGGTCATAGTTCTGTCTTCCAAGCAAAGAACTCTGGGTTTGATCCCAGGGTGATGCAAAACATTTGTGTGAAGTTTTTTATGAGAGTTTTTTTAAGATACGCAACGAGCTGATGGCCACCTACGTGTTGTTGACCAATTACGGTGTTAAGTGGTAATCTCTGCTCATAACAAGCAAAATGGCCTGGGTCCTCCCCTATTTAAGTACAAAAAGACCGTAATTCTGAGAGGTAAAGGTGGAATGTGGCCGTAATTTCACGGGCAACCACACGATTCCCACCTAGAACAAACAATTGTGTGAGGAGCATAGATGTAACAAAAAATACAAAAAAAAAACATTTAATTATTCCGTCAGTTACAATGTTTCCCAAAATACAATATATGCTTCATTTGGGGCTGGATAGTGAAATGTCCATCAAAATTTTATTATTTATATAATATTATAATACCACATATTTTTAGGAGTATTAGTTTAAGTAAAGGCTCAGAATAAAATATGTGCTAAATCGAATGGGTTCTGTCTCCAATTTCTTCAGCGCTTGAAATGGTATGCTCCAGTATGTCCCATCGCATCAGGCTGTGAGGAACATTTTAGCATTGCTACATTTGTGTGGTTCTGGTCACAGTATGCAAGGACCCGAAGGTAAAACATGCGTTGCACAGTAATATTTGCGAATAATCCGCAAACAGGTAATACTATACGGGGAGTGGGAACAGAGCCGAGATAAAGAAAATATCAAGACTATTATAGCCCGTCGCACGCACGTCGCTCTGCGCTTGGTCATAGTGTGGACATGCCTACAACAATAATGTATGTGGACATGCCTGCAACTATCAGGTATTTTATGATACATAAACATTACTAAAATTATCACAAGATATTTCTCAAGCTCAGACAACTTATATGGATTAGAATAACTCCTACTGTATTTTGAGTGCAAGCAACATTTAAACAAGTCACAAAAGCCACATCCATAAATTTTGATGCATTCAATAAATTGAAATTGTACCGACACTAATGTGTCGGTACAATTTCAGGAGAAATTATTGGCTTTTGTTAATACAAAAGCCAATAATTTCTCTAAATTGACTTAGACATTGTGGCAGTATAAGTATGTGCCAAGAAAAACGAAAACACTTTTTAAAAAGTGTTGCTTCGTCATGTCGGCCTAAGCACGCCATCGCAAACCAACATTTGGCTGTTTTATATTCGTAAATGGTAGACCTAGTGCAAGTTTCAAATTTGTGAGTGCTGTTACATTCTGGACATTCCAACGCACTTACATCTATATTGGTCAAGCAGAAACGGTTACTCGGCTGAGTCGGATCGTATCCACAGTAATCCAACGTACCTTTTGTAGTATCGCATCCAAAGAGCTGTCATACGGCGGGGCTCAGCGAATTAACACTGGAGTTAGTTGCATTATATGTGGTGGCTTTTGTAACGCCGCACGCCGTTATATTCGAGTGTTGAACTTGTAAGGGACTTAAAGTACCGGCGCTGGTGCGGAATTAGTTTTCTTTAATAACTGACTTACAATAGCGTTTTGATCATAAACGTTTTTATATCTTGAGAGATGATGTATGATGGCTCTAAGACATTTTGTCTAGGTTTTTATGCTTTATAATTCCCTTGTGTGCCTCTCGTGTTGAACTGCTTGACCGCGGTCCATGTAGAAATTATAATTAGCTCTTGACTGCTGCAAATCAATGCAGTAATCTCCTCATTAAAATGACTCAAGTTATGGTCACTACAAAGTTGAATACATAATCAACGTTTGAACTTTAGACCAACCCATTTCAAGCTGGGCTCCAATTAAATATAAAAATATATATAATTATTACTTATTGACTGACTGAAATAAAAACAATAATGTTATTACAGGACGTATTACAAACTATAAAAATATGTGTGTATTTATTTAACAAAATTATGTTACATAATGTTTGATAGTTGTAAAGAAGAACCACCTTTTTTATTTATTTATTTAACCACTCACAAAATTTTAAAAAATATAAAATTTTGCATTTAAAAAACACATTGCGCGATTTGATTTGAGTTATTTCGTACTTTGGTGGAGAGGACTCGAGTCGTATTGCTGTTGTCTATGGGCGGCGGTTACCACTTAACATCAGGTGGGCCGTCAGCGCGTTACTAATATGATTAAAAAAAAAGAGATCCACTTCAAATTAACAGAAAAAAATGATTTATCTTATTTTAAGTTTAATACACTTTGAAATTTTAAGAAAAAAAAACAAACAAAATTATTTGTTATTTAGTTTGTTTTGAAAACTATTTCTTATTTTACACACACGGGCAAAGCAATCGGCTTCTCATTCATACAATATTACGACTATATGGTACAGAAGACTGGTTCGATTGCTTCGGCCATTAATTATTCAATTACGGTCTCGGTTTTCCTTTATAGAAGCGGTTATTCAACAAAACGATTGTAAATAATGAAACAATGGTATTTGTGCTCCGTACAGCCTAGCTGCCATTGTAGCTAATTCACAACTAAAATACGGTACCTAATAATATTCGTCTTACTGTTTCATCGAGCCTATGCGCTGAAATTATTAAAATTCAATTCAATTCAAATTCAATTTCGTTTATTTCAGACAACAATAAATTATGATACAAAGATATATAAAGAATTATAAATATTAAAAAAAAAAAAAGTCTCAAGAAAGGCTTTCATGCACTTGACAAATATTTGGGACAGGCCTCACAGCTCAGTTGGTGCCTCTGCCTTCTGCGCTGTAGGTCGTGGGTTCGATTCTCACCCAGGATAAACCTTTGTCTGACGAATATAGACGTTTATTCTGTGTCTGGGTGTTAATATATATTATATGTATATATTTACAAATATATATATATATATATGTATTCTATCAGTTGTCTGGCTCCCATAGTACAAGCTATGCTTAGTTTGGGGCAAGATGGCGCTGTGTGAATTGTCCTATGGGAACCAGACAACTGATAAAATACATATATACTTTTTATTTAAACATATTATACATAGAACACCCAGACACAAAAAACATCTACATTCATTAGGCTGTTGGTCCTGGGTTGGAATCGAACCCACGACCTACAGCCAAAAAGGTAGATGTACCACCACCTGAGCTTGAGGTCTGCCAATTGGCTATATCCAAATCATCTTAATGTCACAAGAACCAAATAGTTGATGGAATGTTTCAGAAGTTTGCCGGCGGAAGGGTTTATGATAACGTATTCGCACGTAGGAAGTGAGATATTATAGATTTCTAGATTTTTTTTATTTATTAAATCTCTACTGCTTTGATGCATCGATAATTTCCAACGTATTGATTCATTTTACACAATTTTCCGGTCACTTATATTTCCAAGTATAATATTCTACTAGAAACTACTCGGCCTCATTCCTAGTCCTTGCATTATGTAAAATACATTGTACAACTATTCCGTACAGATGTATCTAATAAAAGATGGGATTGAAGTGGGGAGAATGTGAGCTGACTGGATGATAAAAATAACGGCTGATTATTATGTTAATACACTCGATATACAGTCAGGGTAGGATTTCAGGTAAATCCTGTATTATGACGTGAGTTTTCCCATACCTAAGTAGGGGAGGACACAAGTAAGATTGCTCTATAAAGAGTTTACCACATCACATCAAAAGCCCCATTCTGAGGCAGTAAACATTTACGAAAATGTATGTATTCCTGTTACTGTACTTTTGATCTGACAATTAAGCGATTACAGGAGATTTAAAAAAAACTGATTTTCTACCATCCTCATTTCCAGAAACTGAGTCACTGCATACAAAATTGTTCTATATTATTTTGACTGGCCTCACTGCTCAGTTGGTAATAACCGTGCCTTCTGCGCTGAAGATCGTGGGTTCGATTCCCACCCAGGAAAAATATTTGAACAACGAACATAAATGTTTATTCTGTGTCTGGGTGTTGATATACATTATATGAATGTATTTACAAAAAAAAAATATCAGTTGTCTGGTTGCTATGACACAAGTTATGTTTTAGCTTACTTTGAGGCTAGATAGAGGAGAGTGAAAAAAAAATCAATAAATTATATCAGTATTACTTGATTCTGCCCTGGTAGCTCCCACTTGCTGGATATAATGCCTTTTATGCAGGTTTACACTTAGGCACAATGCTAGTTGTAAACCTAGATCCATCGGATTTGCATACACCAGCAACAATGTTTGGGATTTGTATTTACGATCAAAGGAATACAAATCAAATGTGGATTTGTGTAATTCACACAGACTGATAAGGGATATACATTTTTATATGTATATACAATATTGTGGAAAGAACAGAAAGCCCATCTTAGTCGTATGTATGTGTTACCACATACATACGAGTAAGATGGGCTTCCTGGCCATAACAAAAGCAATATGATTTCAGTCCTCCCCTAGTTATGGAAAGACCCAAGTCACATGTATATTGCGCATGTGTATATCCCATGTGTCTGTAGTTTCACAGGATACACCACATGTTTCAGTGACGGGCGCAAAGCAAGTCTAGCATGTTTTTTCCAAGCTCAAACGAATATAACAGAAGGCATTTTGTTTAAGCTATCATTTTACCTTACTACAGACTCTCTCACTTTTGGGAATAACTTTGCACAATGAGTCCCACTACCTAGAGTCTACCTGACAAAGCTTTTTCCAAGATATGACGTTCCAAATTGACCCCTCACTAATGAACACCGCCCACATAATAACCACTCAAAACTAAATTAACTAATAGGATAATAAATACAAGTTTCATTTATTTGTACTACACAAATTGTTATCGTCTCCCTCCGGTAGCGACAGTCGCCGAGGGCTATCGGTAATTGCCGAGAACGGCCGAGAACGGCCGAACGGCCCCGAAGTCGCCCGAAGGTAAGTTGTGACAGACATTAATTTGTTTATGAGATAATATTGCTTTGTAATTACCTACATTTAGTTGACAGATGAAGTTTGAAGGAATCAGATAGGAATGACAACACAGGCACAAGGAATGGCATAGACAACTTTGTAAGTAGATTAACAATGTCCGATTATGAAAATCTAGTAATAGCCTTTATTCATTTGTAAAGTTAGCAGTTCTAATGGGGTATAAAAATACATGTATTTACAAATGTATGTACGTTAATGAAACTCAGGCGTCGAGGAAAAACTTACAACGGCCGCACTCACTCGCTACTTGAAGGCCACATAGCGGCTGCTATCCTGTGACTACGCTGAAAAATTTTTGCAAAGTACATAACTATATAAGACGGGGTAGACTGGACGCCTTATTAATAATGAAACTATCCACCTATGTAGATGGATAGTTCATAGTAGTACATAGTAAACGTGTAAATTTTTCAAAAGTGGTAATCCAAAATGGTGGTTTAAGAGGGGTATTATGTATGTTTGTATTTACGTATGTTCCCCTAAGCTGCTCATTATATTCTATTCCAGTCATACTTGTATTTCTTATAGTTTAAATTGCTAATCATATTTACGTTTTAAAACAATGTTACCGGCTATCAATGGTATCTCGTAAAATAAAGATGAAATCGAATAGAAAACAAGATAAGGTAATACGAATAAAATTAAAAGTTGCCGACAGAGGGCGGTATAAAAAACTCATTTTATTTGTCCACGGGACAGTTACACCTTTCATAAGGCGATTAAAACCCCGAGGTGCACTTTGAAATACCAACGCCAGGCACTATTTTTAGTTTAATGGCTGAGAAACGGCACAATATATTGTTTACAAAAGTTTTGTTTAGATGAGAACATTTTAATGTTCATTTTTGCTCCGAATACTGGATAACATAGAATTAGACATTACATTATACCGCAAAAATGTATTTAACAAAGAGTGTTGATGATTCTCTCTAAAGATAAAATGCAGTAATTTGTTTAGGTTGATAGATATTTAGAAAATATTTACAATAAACATCTGTTGCGGGACAGGAACGCAAGACCAGATGGACGATATACTCAAGCAGGAATAACGAATCTGCCACCTACTTTTAACACACACATTTGTTTTACTGTGTCTATGTTTTAGTAAATACTAAAAAAGAAAGAAAGAAAGAGTAATTATTTTACACCAATAACAACACAACACAACGACAATGTAAATACATTGTCTTGTCTTTCTTTCTTTTCTACTTACTCTGACACTCCAGGCACTCCGCTATCATTCAACCTCCTATGCTTTTCCGCAACCTTTACAATCTGGACAGCCTGGATTAGGTTATATCAAAGCATGTGAGTCTCTTAAATGAATATCAACGGATCCTTACCACCTCACTGGTAAGATCGCAACCAAGATAACGTGCTTAATGAAAACAAATATCGGTAGTCAAGCTTAATATAAAATAAAACAGAACGCCAACGCCATTAAACTAAAGCGAATGCAGAAAATACGCGATTTGCAGACAAAAGGATACGTTTAATTTATGCGGTTAACTTGTAAGATTACCCGGGCATTTTTCAAAATGACGCCGCTCATCCATCGTTCGGCTAAAACAAACAATGAAATATACAGCGGAGAGTAGGGAAAGGCGGCGGATTTTGTTAAGGAGAAACAGTTATACGGTTTAATGCACGAAAAGCATGAAAATATTATGTTAGAAAAAGGTTTATACACTCATATGCTATGGATGCTTAGATTCCCTATTCCTCGTGTGTAACAGACACCAGCAAAAAATGTATATTCGAGACCAGAAAATCCACACAATTTGTCCCGACCGGGGACAGAACCTGGGTACCTTTGCTCCGCCTTGTATGCAATGATATTACTGACAGTCGTGGATATTCAAATTAAATTCATCAAAAATACAGCTTTGAAATGTAGGGTATCAAACATTAAAATTAAAAATTACTAGGTTTCGCGTAATTTTTGGTTAAATTTGGCACATTTCAAAACGCTATCCGACACTCCATGGGGAAAACGAGATAAAACCTAAAAGAGGGTTTCCTGACTTTAGTCCCATTACAAACAGACACATAACTTGGATCTTCCTCTACTTACGTCGGAGAAGAGTCATGCGTCGCATCCGTTCCGTTTTTCAGTACAATTTATTTTGACCACAAAATTATCTCCACTCACGCAATTATGTTGACATAAACTTAAAATCAAACTTGCATAATTATTATGAGAGAATAACAGTCCCCTTAATAAGGGAATTTAATCTTCAAGATGATAGCGCTGAATGATGGCCTGTGACCATGTGTTTAATTGAAAAAGGTAGCTTCACCACTGCTATTTATATGGCCGTAGCGAATCTGAGACAACAGGAAATGGCTGTGGATGAACCTATATTTTATGTCCCTTTTGTGTCGTTTGTAATTAAGGATAAAGAACGCGTGGACGAGTGGCACAGTACGGACTGACTTAGCTCAAAGGAAGCAGCTTTGAAGCAAGGGATGTAGCGAGCAAATATACACAAATGTAATTACTAAGTTGGCTAAAAACATCTTTAGACAATGGTTCCATTTTAATAGACCGAATCGGAGGTATACTAATATATGTGAGTTAATATAATTTTCTATACTATTAAACACGATGAAAACTCACCTGTAATATAAAAAGTTAATTGAATTATCTGAAATTAATTACATATTTCACTCTGACAACATCCGTGGCAAAAATTATGAAAATAAATCCTATTCCATCGTCTGAAACGCTTTTAAACAAAATAGGAAAACTAAATATAATATTATGATTATATTAAATACTAGCTGTTGTCCGCGACTTCGTCCGCGTGGAATTCGGTTTTATCATGCACCCCTATTTTAGTTTGTCCTTGGTGGGAACCGAACCCCACGACCTACGGCGCAGAAGTCAGGGTTACTACCAACTGATCTGTGAGGCCAGTCGTATGACATATGACGCTTCCTTAAAATTTTACTTAACTCTCATTATCGATTATCGAGTCTAAGACGTTTCACTTCAAAAACCCTCTGCTCTCTGAGCCAGTATTTGGAATCGAACTCAAACACAAAACATCCGACCCTTAGATACTTCCCGTTACACTACGACTCATCTCTACAGAGCGTGGATCGATTCAATCAATACGTACTGATCACAGCAACATTACAAACGGCATTCTGCAAAATGACGCGGAACCGATTGCAACAAACGGTTAACCAGGGCCAGGTATACCCGGTCCGACCACAATGCCATCTAGCATCCTATAAAAATATCAAGCCACTTCTCTGAGCCTTATATGCAGTACAATGGTAGACGTGCATTGCGGGACAGGTCACTGAGAACGTAACGACTCTACTAGTTCGGGGCTTAATAATAATACATTTATTTCAAGCCCACGACTCACACAAGAAAAAATACAACTAAAGGCTTAAGAATTGTCTTTTTTTATGTTATGTAGATGATAGAACGTGCTGACGGCCCACCTGATGTTAAGTGGTAACCGTCGCCCAATGTACAACAGCAATACGACTCAAGCTCTCATCCACCATTGTGAGACGACTCAAGTCGCATTGCGTTGCGTCCATCACCCCGAGACGGAGATGTTACGTCTCATGCGCCTGCAATTTCACCTTCTTCATCTGTCTTCTAGGATCGTCTGTTTTTCAAACTGAGTATAATTGCTTATTTTCAAATTAAACAAGATAAAATAGACAAAAAAGAAAAAGTATTATATATTTGGAAATATTCAAAATAATTTTGCAAAATTTCAAAATTAATATTTAAATGTTATATTGGTTATCCTCACAGCGTCGTCTCTCACTATTTTCATTAACCGACTACATAAAAAGGAGGTGGTTCTAAATCGATTGTATTGTTTTTTAATGTTTGTTATCTCAGATCTCTGACATTTATTAATCGATTTGGAAAATTCTTTTTTATATGAGAGGATATGTATAATTGGCCCCATACGAATTTCATAAAAACAAAACTACTAAACCAATTTGGTTTATTAATTTGGTTTTTAAATCTAAATAACTGTCAAAATAGATGTAGCTCTAGATAATCTTTCTCGTTCATTGGCGATGAAATCGGTTTTTTCGTTTTGCTGCGCAAAGTAATTATTCGAAATGTGTACTGTACGTTCTCAAGCATTGCGTGCGCGCAGATAAACGTGAAAATCACTATTTATTGTCTAAGTGACGAGTCATAAATCGCCGGGACAGAAGACGTTGCATTGTGCCTCGCGGTTTTATTGCTTCACGTATTGAAAACCGCCTCTTCAATTGTTTGTATTTGCTCTTACTGTGTATTTAAAATTCAATTTGTATATTTCAAACGCATTGAAACTAGTGTGTTGGGTTATCGGGTGCTTGCTAAATTCACTAGAGGAACAACTTTCATAGTGAGAGGCCATTGTAAGAGATTTCAATGAAAATCTTGCGTTCAAGTGTTCGATGATCTTTGTAATTTTCATTTTCATTATTTACTGTGCTAGTTTCTGAAATACAAGGTACACCAGGTGGGCCGTCTGCTCGGGGCTTTTTCGCATAAAAAACGCTACATCTGAATTATGACCCCCTTAAGAGTTGATTCCCAAAATTCTTTCAAAGGTGCGTTATCGCCCTATAAGGAACATACCCTCAAGATAAATGGTCTCTAGGGTCAGTGGTTTAGGCTGTACGTTATCTGTCAGTCAGTCATCAGTCAGTCAGTCGAGATATTCTCTGTGACAGCTACTCCGATATTTTCATTTTATAACAGTTCCTTTCAAATTTCCAATAAATATATTTGCATGGCTGGTTTAGAGTAAAATCTATCAATAATGTTAAAGCTCATTTTCCTTGATACTGTATTTGAAACTGATGCCGGAATATCGAGATTCAAGAGAGTCAAGATGAAAACACTGGACCAATATAATCGATCTCCTTCATTTCACCTGGACCTCACAAGTCACAACGAACTATACGGTAAATTGTCATTTCCAACCAATACCGCTCATTACAAACATGATTGATCCAGAACTGGTTGCGAAGTTTCAGATAACAACCAAGAAACGCATAAAGCTTCATTAAAATTCCCGACAAATCATATATCTGGACGTGTAGTGACGTAATTGAGGCCAGAAGAGTTGCCTAGAGACACCCAGTCACAGTACACTTAGAAAAGCTAGGTCTCTTCTAAAACTTACGACTACGTCGTTCAACTACCCTGAGGCTAGGCCTAGTGGAGCCACAATTAAAACTAAATGTGACAATCTGCAAAATTTTGTTTTTGTATTTCTTTTTGGTTTAAAATGAGTCAAATTATGTATTCTAGCAAATAAACAACTTTTTCTTACTCTTTTTTTACTCTCGAACTCTGGCAATACTTCGCTAACCTATGCAAGATTGCGCAAATAAGGTGTTTACAAGATCTCAACTCGAGCTAAACTTCGGAAGCCATTGATTGGTAATACATTATCTGTTAATGGTTCGGAACCCTGCATGAATTACCTATTTACATAATTGGAGGTTGGACGAGCGGTTCATTGGTTGAAAAGAGTATAATGCAGGGGAGAACTGTTTTAAAGGTTGATGGTTTTTTGGGGGACATTTCACACTGCCATGTCGCCCCGAAGTAAGCTGAGAATAGCTTGTATCATGGAAACCAGACAACTGATACAAAATGTTAGAAAATATTGAAGAACACACATACAATATCATGCTTAAATAAATAAATAAGATATATATTGGTGAAAATTTCAGACAGCGCCATCTAGCCCCAAAGTAAGCTAAGCATAGCTTGTATCATGGGAATCAGACAACGGATATACATACTTTTGTAAATATATACTTATAATAATATCAACAGCCATTATACTCTTTACACCTTTCACATTATGAGCTGTGACAAAGTTGCCACGACAGGCGTACGACACTAGAAATTCTATGAATAAATTAGTACCCGCTTCTGTGTGGAAATTATCCAGCTTTCTTACAGATAGAATGTGGTTTTTCTTTGTACAATAACGATAAATAACAGTTCAATACAGGTTGTATCTAGATTTAGGAAATCGTTAAATACGAATGCAACTGGTTATATATTATTGTTTTGCAGGTTTCGCAGATTTCCACAAAAACATCATATATTACTTGAGCTTTCGTCTCGGTTACATCATCATCTTGAAGGTAATCAGTGAACATGTTATACTGATTTGCAAACAGATAATAAGAATACAGGAACAGAGCAGATCTGATCAAACCTATGTCTTACTATTATAATGTGGAAACTAAAAGTGAATGCTTATAATTATGATGTCATGCCCTCACATTTATGATCCGAGATATTTACTATTCTATTCGAGTTACTGGTTCTCTCGAACCAGTGGGTGAAAGGATTTTAAGTGCGCCTCAAAGAGGCTCCTTTCGTACACTTGACACAGGTCTTAGATTTTTAGTTCTAAGACATGTCGGTTTCCTCACGGTGTTTTCCTTCACTGTTTTAAGAGCACATAAATCTCTGCATCGAAACACTAATAGGTACACGTCGGGATTGGAACCGGCGACCTCTGGATTTAAATTCGGGGTCACCTCTAATAATTCGGGGTACCGGTACCGGTAGACCACCACGCTCTCAGATATTTACTGGCGTTTCGACATAGAAAAGGGCGATTTTTTTTATTTACTTACAAATATTTTATTTATGTGCTTAAAGACATGAACAAAAAATAATTAACGTTGGCATAAGTTAAAGTTAAAACTGTTTTGCAGAGCACCGCCCTCCTCCGTAATAGAGAAAACAATGTTCTAGATAATGAGAGGAACCACTCAAAATCAAACAAAATTGGCGAAAACAAATAAATAATAATAATAAAGACTGGTAGACATTTCACCCAGCGTCATCTATCCACAAAGTAACCTAAATATATATGTAGGTTACTTATACCATAGCTTGTATCATGAGAACCATGCAACTGCTAGAAAAACATCTATAAACATATAATATAATAAACATCTATGTTCGTCGCACAAATGGTTGTTATGGGTGGGAATGAAACCCACGACCTTCGGCGCGAAAGGAATATTACTACCAACTGAGCTGTGAGGCAGAATATAAATGCGAATTGCGAATAAACATCTCTCGGCAAATCAGGAGGAAATTAACCAGTAGGCAAACAATTAAAAAAACTGCCCAAGTCACTGACATACGCAAGGTCATTAATTACCAAAATTACTTTAATGCGACATCAATAAACTTTCCCATCAGTTACAAAAACCATGCGGAACTGTATCAAACCGAGAATAAATCAAATTGACCCAAAAAATGTCTGCTTTCGGCAAATTTCGACCATTATCGGATCGGTGGGCCGCAAAAAGAGCAATTTGGGCCACGTTTTCGGACTTTTTTTCTTGCCAAGTCCCGTAAGACACAATAAACATACGCATCAGTAAGTATAATTGTAAATTAATTATTTTTATATGGGTAACGATGAAACAAGTTGATAGTCCTCCGAATTAAAATACTATGAAATGGTCCTATAATCTTACCAGCGGCCGTACCTTTCAAGCCCTTTGTGGCAAATTCAATGCATTTATTGAACTATTTTGTTACAAAGATCTTAATATATTTATAGGATACAAACGTATACCGTGTTAGGGCACAGCAATATTGATTCTAGGTGACTATTTGTTTTAATTATATGTGTACATTTTAGTTTATTATGGTAAGATTAGTTATAGTAGATAATATTCTAAATTTAATCTGGCCTTTTGAAGGTAAGTTGTCTTACTTAGTGTCACATATGCAGTGCGTGAAAGCCTCGAGTTGCTGTAATTGTTGCATTCATTGTTCCCGCGAAAATAAAAGTCGCTTTGTTTAATTAAAATTTTGGCCCGACTCATGGGAATTTGGCTGGCGAACTTTACTCCGTTGTGGCCACACCAAACGAAACAAACATAAAAAGGTAGCTTAAAAATATATAACTCTTAGATATAGATGTATCACAATATTCAAAACATAAATCTTCTGTTTTTGTACTCTTTCTAATATGACAATAAACTATTCTACTTCTGAACTACCAACAAAATTATACACAAAATAACACTTTTTACTATCTGGCTGTCACAAATATAGTTTTCTTTCTCATAGATAAAAAACACAAATAACGGAATTGAGACCAAAATGATGATGAAAAATGTTGTTGCAGCTTATGAAGAATCGGACAGAAGTTTTCATACCTCTGCTCGTTTTTCTTTTCCATCCACATTTCCATACAGTCACGAGCGACTGTTAAGCGCCTAGAAATTCTGTCACCAATATTTCAGAGTCCACTAGACGAATGCTTTTTTAAATATGTATATTTATGCAAGGAATATATAAATTCAAAGAAAACTTTTGGATTTTTTTATTTAAGTTATATCTTCTCTTTTTTTCAAGAACGTTTTTTTTTTGCTTGAGATCGACTAAAATGAAATTTAAGTCAATTTTTGTCGTGGAAATGTCTTGATAGAATTGGAGCGAATCAAGGGCAAAGTCGCCAGTAAAAACTAGCAACATATATTGGATGACCGATGAACTGTTATTTCTTTCGATAGGTATAGAAGCATAATATAGGAAAGTACTTTAAATGTTGAAACGTGTATGCAACAGGTTATATGATTGAACTTTCAGTTTTGACTCACGACTGTACCAAAATTGAAGACAAAGCATGTGAAATGAAGCTAATATTGTTTTTTCTATGTGAAAAAGTTACGGAACGAGCAGATAGCTCACCACAGTGTTCAATCGTAACCTCTAACAAAGCAACACGCCTTGGGTCCTCACATGACTCAAGTCGCATCGTATGCGCCCGTACTTCGTACTTTCAGTTGTGAAGGCAGAACGTATCAAGTGTCTGTTACACTAGCAACCACACTTTTCAAACTAGAACACAGCGACGACAGAAAAAGGTGTGGTGGCAGTACTTCCCCGGACGAACTTGGCACAAGTTCTACAAGTTCTAATTGCAAACAGCTGCTATATAAATTTATAGCTATTAAATCTTATAATCACTAACACGCTGAAGATAAGGCCGAAGACTTGTAGAAAAACTACTTTTAACATCACCACATATTGGGGACTGTCCTTATTTCGAACCCACGACCTCAGTGCAGAAGGCATAATTACTATCAACAGGGCTGAGGCCAGTCAACGCTATCAGCAGTATCTGAACAACTTTGGATATTCATAAATAAATTAATTATTATCCACATCTGCCTCAAAGTAGATATTATCATCTCGCGTGCAACCAATCAGCTTTGTGATAAACGCACCATCAAAATAATTAAATAATCTTTGTTTTTTTAAATGTTTAACACGAATGTTTGCAATTATTTTCGGTATGTCTTATGAGTAAAGTTAATTTTGATCGAAATATTTGCTCCCTTTGCTACAATATACCTACATTTCGGTTACCAAGCATTACATAGAGTCCAGTCGCACAGACTCTAAGTTTCAATCCTTAGTTTGTAGGTTCGATTACCGACGTGCACCAATGAGTTTACGACGTGTACGTGCGCAGTACCTCGTTCTCCAAACGGTGAAGGAAAACATTGTTAGGAAACTGACATGTCCTAGATAGACCACACATTTGAAGACATTTGTCAAGTGCATGAAAGGAGCCTCCTTGAGGTGCACTTTATCCTTTGACCTTATTATCAAGAGAGCTAGGAACACGATTAGTAGATGTGTTATTAACAAAAAGGTACTTCAGGAAATTACAATTACCTGTGAAATTACAAGTTAGACATTATATAAAAAAAAAATAAGGATATATCAATTACCTATGAAATTACAAGTACAACATTAGATAATCCATGTTTACATTATAAAGCTACGGTTTTATTTGGGGTTTTCTTACTTACTGCCAACATAGAACTGAGCCGGGAAACATAAATAAAATTTTGAGAAGACGTTTTATAATAGTAGTATTACTTCTATTATAAAAAAAAAGAAAGAAAGTTTCTATGGATGGATGTTTGTTACTCAATCACGCCAGAAATTAATAATAATAATAATTAACATCCTATTTAGCAATATTTATATATTTTGGATTTTTTATTGTGGAGTCATTACATTTTTTTTTTCTTTCTTTCTTTCAAATTCTAACGAATCTGGATGGAATTTAGAAGAGAGATTATAGTCTAGAATACCACATAGGCTACTTTTTTATCCTGGAAAATGTACGGCTCCCGTGGGATGAATAAGCAGCAGTAAGCAAGTAGTAAGCAGCCAGTAATTTCTACTGTTGGATAAGCGAGTACATCACTCATAATCAAACCAATTATCAAAATCTTTAGTGATATGCATGACAACGTATGCAAAAACATGTGTAGTTACTTACTCAAGCATATATTATTTAAATAAAATGAAATCAATTCAGCTATCTGAGATCGTTTGAAGGTTAAAATATTATAATATACAGAATCATTCCAGTCCAGACGGAGTACTTAGACCGTGTCTAAGTCAGGAACGTTCGGATTTAAGTATTCTTATTTATTACAATTTGTCAGCTAAACGAGATTTTAAACTTGTTTTAATTGCTTTGAAATGTTCTCTAGGGCTGAACAGAATCTACCACCTTAACTCTAGATTTATCTGCGGTTTTGCCTGCTATTGTCGTCAGAATTTATATGCTCTCTAGAACAAATGTAACTAAACAAATCTAATTGAAGTGGATGGATAGCTTGTATCATGGGAACCAGACAACTGATATAATACTTATATACGTTTTTTAGTAAATACATTCATATAAAACATATGAACACCCACACACAGAACAAACACCTATGTTCGTCACACAAACGTTTGCCAAAAGATTTTTTATTTTTTTTTGGTGGAAATCGAGCCCATGAGCTACAGCGCAGAAGGCAGGGTTCCTACAAACTGAGCTGTTAGGAGTCGGTAGTAGTAAAAAAGTATTTACGCGTATATAATTCTAGGTTTGGTGCTTATTTAGACGGGCGTTAGTACGCATAGGCCGTAGGCCTAGCTTCATGTGTGCGCAGTATCAGGGACTAAACTCTAACTTAAAGATTTTTAACCCTCAGCTAAATAAATATTATAATATGTATCAGGACTGGCAATATAATTTATAACTGGTAGCCCTGACCCATCGCCTCAGAGAAGAGCCATTTTGTTTTTGTTTCGAACACGCGAATATAAATGTATGCAACCGCGCACTCAGCAATAGTGACTACTGATAAATAGCCGAAGTATCTACGACAGAGTGGCAAAAGAAATGATGAGAGTATCACTTGAACTTAAACCTTTCAAATTTTAAGGAATATTTTTGTGTTAGAATGACTCTTTTGGTTGATTTTATATTAAGCATCTTATATGGATTGACAGGGGATTATTTAATATCATGAATTGTGATAGTACAGTGTTAAGTCAAATTTCACAGGCAGTAGCCCTAATGCCAAGTTCTTCCGGGGAAGTACGGCCACCACACCCATTCGCGTTTCAGTGTTCCGGTTTGAAAGGTGTGGTTGCCGATGAAGTTACAGGCACTTTAGACATTCCACCTTCACTCTCAGAGTTGCTGGAGCAATATGATGCACCTTAGGTCTTTTTAAACCTAACTAGTGGAGGACTCAAGTCGTCACTTGCTTGGCACAGATTACCACTTAACACTTAGTGGACTAAGTTGTCGCTTGAAACTTTATCTCAAAAAAAAAATTACGCACATTTGCTTCCAAGCTCAAAAATTCAACATTTTCTAACGAGTGTCGAGAGCTGTCAGTCATGAATCAGGCAGGAAATGCCTTGATAGGAGGTTGATTGTGGCTGCGGCGAGGAAATGGCTCAAATTGCCACTTGTAGAGTGCGCGGCTCACAATCGAGGTATTTAGGGGAGGGTTATTAGGGTAGAAACAATTTAGAATGAGTTTTAACTGAGCAGAAATTGAGGATTTATGGGAAAAGCTGATGAAATTGAAGAGACTTTAATTTATCATCATTTTGACTGGCCTTGCAGCTCAGTTGGATAGTAACTCTGCCTTCTGCGCTGTAGTTCGTGGGTTCGATTCCCACCCTGGACAATATTTGTGTGAGGAACATAGATGTTTATTCTGTGTCTGGGTGTTAATATGTATTATATGTCAAAAAATAAAGTATTTAAGCATTATATCAGTTGTCTAGTTCCATGATACAAGCTATTTACTTAGCTTACTGTGGAGCTAGATGGCGCTGTGTGAAATGTCCAAAAATATTTATTTATTATTTTATTATTTTGTATGTCAGGCTAGTTGAAGTCATGCTAATATATAGCACTGGGCACAAAACACCAATGTTCTTAAGATTGTTCGCCTAACAATGTTACAATTGAATAATGTTTTTTATTGTGACTATATACAATCAAAAATTCTTAATAAAGTGGGTGTTTCAATAATTTCTCCATCAATAATCGATTTCCTTTATTTCCGGGACTAAATTTCCGGTTGAGGGTGATTTCTATAGACGATTATTGGTTTTTATGTGGAGTATAATGTGACGCTATTTTTACCCGACATCGGCAAAGCCAAAAGAAAGGGTAATGAATGATTCTAGCAGTATATGTATATTTTTGGCCGGAGTTCTTGGTAATTTCATTGGTATGAGATTTGTCCTCGCTTTCGGGATATTGAGTAATGAGATAGATAGACAGATTAAAAATTTTATGTACTCCACACAAATACACACAAATAAACTCTTGTTTTACCTTAGTTGGGTACATCTGATAGTATTGCTTTGTTAAGAGAAGAGAATACAACTTAACACCAGGTGACACTTCAGTTCATACCGTAAAATTACTGATATTTTAAATTCATCTTAAAACGCAAAAGACATTAAAAGTCAAAGTAACAAAACAAAAAAAAAACTTTTATCTATAATTATGTACTATAGGAATTAGTTCAAATTTATAACTTATATGTAAAGATAACTAAAGAGAATTTTATATATTTTTAATTATTTGTTTCCATAAAGGTACAATTCTAGTGTAAATATACAAGTGGAATATATATATAGTTTGTAATATCTCTAATTAGATTTACTTTTTGAAATAAATGTGGTGTTGGTTTCTTAATAACATTTTAATTGAAATTACTTTTCACATCAAAAAATTATCTTTATCATTACGTCTCAGCATATACTTAAGTTTTTGGACTATAAAGCGTGATTTTTTGTACAATATAAAGTATATTACACTTTCAAAACTACCTACAAACAGGCACATGAGACATTGCACCTACACGTCTCAGAGTTACGGGCGCATACGATGCTACTTGGGTATTGTCGTACCTAGTAGGGGAGGACCCAAATCGCATCGGCTATTAGCCGAAATTACCACTTAACAACGGGTGGGCTATCAGCTCGTTTAGAAAATGTATCACATAAAAAAAGGTGATATTTTAAACAAGATATGCGATCTCTTGAAGTACATACACTACTTTTCATTCTGATACGGACGAAGCCGCGGGCAGAAGCCAGTTGCATTCTATATCACTTACAAGACACAACACACACAACACACACAACACACACACACACACACGGTGGAGAATCATTGTCAAATCACGCGGTTCTCATGTTATACAAGTTATTATGCGTAGACTAAAGCCATTATGGGATGGTTCACGTCTCAATCTAAAGGTTAACCGTATGTCTGTTACTGTCAGGGATCGCGCCCCGCTGAGTTTTCGTACGCGCATCTTTTACCTGTTGGCTCGTGTCATGACATTTCGCGTTTAATATATCTTAGAGCTAGACACACTTTATATTATTTTTATTTATTTTTAAAAATCATAGGCACAAAGTTATAGATTCATTGATTGCATAATAATGAGAATGCCATTGTAATTTCCTTACTCATTGTATTACAAAACAATTATAATAAATATTAATCTTGCAATTTTCAAGCTTTATGTAGTTATTCTAGCAATTTTATATGGTTAAATTATTAGACTTGTCTCTAATAGCGTTTTTCAAATTTTCGGTTGTTTTTTTTTTCAATAACAATGAATAAAAAGGTAGAACTATTCGACAAAATTATACATAACTGCAACTACTCCAGCAATCCAGCAATTTTCAAGTAATAATACTGTGTTCCGGTTTGAAAGGTTGGTTGCCGGTGAAATTATAGGCACATGAGACATACCACCTACACGTCTCAGAGTTACGGGTGCAAGCGATGCGACTTGCGTCTTGTACCTAGTAGGGGAGGACCTAAGTCGCATCGGTTGTTATGGGCAGAGGTTACCACTTAACACCAGGTGGGCCGTCGGCTCGTTTTGTAACTGTATCACATAAAAAAACCGCTCCAATCTTATCACTTGTGACAACTTCTTATAATTTGTTCAACTAAATTGTAATACCCGCGCTTAGAGTATAATGCTTAATAACTTGTGCCACGGGATGCTGTTGTAATAGTGCGCTCTCTGATTGGACGGCTAGAACAAATAATATTAATAACTGAATATTTTAATAATTCGTGTTTTAGTTCCGTGAGGAGAGGTAATCGGTTATCGGTCGAATGTAATAAGTTGCGATGGATATTTGTATGGAATTAATTATTAGTGTATGAATAGAAATAAATATTTGAAAATAGAATTATTTTACTGATATTCCAGTATAACTAGAAAGTTAAGATTTAAATAAATACCTATGCATATTTTTTCAGGGAAGTACTCCCGAGATACTCATTTTCGCCACCAAGACTGTACATGAAATTCAATTTCCATCGAATTATTAAAGAAATGCATTTGAAATGTTGGTTCCAAACTCACACATACTTATCGCTAAGTGTGTCACAGCTTGTTCAAATCCTATCCCATCCTCCAAAAGAAAGAACAGCCATGAAACTCCTACATAAAGGGTACACTGCGCATGCATGATCATTATTACAAACTATTTTAAAACCCATAAATTCTACTGCGCTCACATTACCATGCCTGGTTTGAAATTGTGGTGCTGGTGAAATTACAGGCAAACGTTACGTGCCATCTTAATTCTAGTCTCAGTTTGATGAGCAGATTTGATGGGCAGATTTAAGAGCAGTAGAACTCTCGCCATGTTCGTCCGGGGAAGTACTGCCACCATGCCCATTTCTGCCACCGAGCAGTAACGCGTTACTGTGTTCCGGTTTGAAAGGTGTGGTTACCGGTGAAATTACAGGCACACGAGACATTCCACCTTCACGTCTCACAGTTACGGGCGCATACGATGCGACTTGGGTCTTGCCGTACCTAAGTAGGGGAGGACCCAAGCCGCATCGCTTGTTATGGGCTGAGGTAACCACTTAACACCAGTTGGGCCGTCAGCTCGTTCTGTAAATGTATTATTATAAAAAAAAAAGAAAATATTAGCTGCGAAATGTCGATGATGCATTTCAAAATATATATTTTTTTAATTATTTCTTATATTTATGAACGACACTCAAATGTTGGCTCTGGCCGGGGATCAACCCAAACCCTCTCAATTTACATGCAAGCTTATTGCCAATTTCACTGTGGTCCTTTAATTATTTCAGCTAGTTTATATGTACCTCGAGTTTCACAGATGTGAATAAATGACCTGAAGTCACGTACAAAGAAAACATTTCTCAAAACTACAGAACAATTGGCACTCAGATAAAACCAGTACGATTATTAATTTAGGGCATCAAAACGTGTTTTAAATCAAAAGACTCCCAAACAATAAGTCGCGAAATCAAGAATCGAAAAGAAATCAAAATCGATTCGTGAGATAAAAAGTCGATTCCGAAGCATGACCCAAATAATTAGACCAACTTCGTGAATAAATCATCTCTCGAATGATATTTATGACGTCGAATCGGGTGGTCAGTTAAGGAATAATCCAGTGTCACATAATATGAGATACTACTTTTTTCTTCAGCTTACTGTTTTCCAGTTTGAAAGGTGTGGTCGCCGGTGAAATTACAGGCACATGAGACATTCCACCTACACGTCTCAGAGTTAAGGGTGCATACGATGCGACTTGGGTCTTGTACCTAGTATGGGAGGACCCAAGTCACATCGGTTGTTATGTTCCGAGAATACCATTTAACACCAGGTGGGCCGTCGGCTCGTTCCATAAATGTATCACAAAAATATAAAAAAACAAAAATAAGCGTTTCTTAACTTCGTAAATACAACACATGTATACAGGTTCAATTTCAGAAAAATATAAAATATAATTAAAAAAAACCTTTTACCTCATGGTGGATCTTAAAAAATCTCTTTCGAATACCGTGATATACATGGACTAAAGCGATCGCTTCGCAGTGGACAACAAGTCCAAAACTGTGGTGGTATTAATTTAAGGCCCACTAACTACAGGGCCCATAAACGATGCCAAGATTGACTTCAACATATCTGAGTGATGATTCCGATTTCCGTTTACATACAAATTCTGATGCCGTTCTCATTTCGTCGTACAGTTAGGTATTTTGTGTGTGTCGTTCCAAATATTTCGATAAGAGACCAACTTAGACAGCGCCCGTTTTATCTATATAAATAAAAATGAATCACTGAAATGTTTGTACGCGCATAACTTCCAAACGACTGCACCAAATTGGATCAATCTTTCTTTTATGTGTTCGTTATTGTCAGGAAAAAGTTTGTATGAAAAATAATATTAAAAAAATAATAGGACATATTTAAAATAAAAATCTTAATCTTTAGACAGTATTGACGGCAAAAATACCTATTATATGGCGGTACGAAGTTCGCTGGGACAGCTAATTTTGTATAAAATATTCGGTGTTTATTGTGGTTGTATTTCGTTTTTGATTTATGATAAACCAATGGCTACGAAGAGTTTTTTTTATGTGATTCGGGTTGCGGAACGAGCTGACGGCCCACCTGATGTTAAGTGGTAACCGCTACCCATAGACAACGACAATACGACTCAAGTCCTCTCCACCAAAGTATGAAATAACCTAAGTCGCATTGCATTACGTCCATCACCTCGAGACGGGGATGTTACGTCTCATGCGCCTGCAATTTTGAGCTCTGAAGTTTTTACATATTTTTGCTCATTGCATCGAGGCTTATTTAGACTACCTACCTTCTTCTGGGAAAAGGTATGATTCCTTGAATACATGACATACAAAAAATACATGTGTTTTATCAATAATACACTGCGGTGTGTGTCTTATCACAGTTGTCATAATTATTTCTAGTTGCAAAATTTTATGTCATAGAATTTCGACCATTATATTTAGGACAGTACGAATAGTTTTTTCAAAGGTAAGTCGCGTATTCCAGATTAAAATTTTTACTTTCGAAGTTGTAGCAAAATCATGTTGGTAATATATTTCTCGGTATAAACTGTCGATAAATCGCCTTAATCGAAACAAGGGATAAGTAACAATGAGCAGGAAGGATTTGTGGTCCTCCCGTGTCATAAGTTTATTTCATTCCACTGTAGTCATTTGCATACAACGCGTCGGACTGTAGAGCTAGGAACGTTTGGAATTGGTTGAATTAAATTTAAATCATAGTTAGATAGATAGCCAGAAAAACTCTATATTGTACATCAAAGAAAGAAATAATTTTTAACAAAGAAAATAAATTGTACAATAAGCCGGAATTATACAATATCACTAAAAGTGATCTCTTCCATGCAACCTTAACTTGTTTGCAACCATAGTTGTTTATTTTATAAGTAGAAACCTATTTACCAGTTATTGGGAAACTTGAATCGTATGCAAATGCTTCACAACTCAACAATTGCTATATAATCTAATCAGATGGGCCTTCAAGTATTTTCAGCATAATTTGACATCTAAATTTAACACAGAATGGTTTGATTTCTATCTTATGAAAATAGTGTTAAATATATCTGAAATGAAGCAGAGTGTAAAAAAATATATATACTAATATCCAAATAATTATTTGAGTAGGTGCGAGTAATTATGATGAACCTAATTTTGTTTTGAATAACTAGTATATTTGAAATATTGAACTATGAAATCTCTCACTTTGTATTTAATTGACTGGCCTCATAATTTGGTAGTAACCATGCCTTCTGCACTGTAGGTCGTGGGTTCGATTCCCACCCAGGACAAACATTTATGTGACATTTGTAACATTGATGTTTGTTGTGTGTCTGGTTGTTAATATGTGTTATATATATGTATTTATAAAAGAAAGTATATAAGTATTATATCAGTTGTCTGGTTTCCATGATACAAGCTATACTTAGCTTACTTTGGGGCTAGATGGCTCTGTGGGAAATTTCCACCATTATTTATTTATTTATTTATAATTATTTTTTTTATTCCCTGTCTTAATTTATGTAGCCCAAGAAAAATGTTGATTTAGGTATGGTGTGAGCCGACAACAGTCTTATTGTAATGACGACACCAAACCTTGTTACGATTATTTAAAGGGCAAACAAACATGCGAGTGGTAGGTGATTGCGGTGAGGTGTTTATGGTACCTCGCGGCCGTTTTAATGGTTCATTTGGAAAGTTCTCGGTCCCTTCTACCCGACTGCGGCAAAGCCAAGGGGAAGAGTTTTCGTTTAATTAAAGTGTAATATTTTGCCACTGTAAGGTTAATCTATCAGCTACCGAACAAAAAGCAAACAATTTGTTGTTCCAAATATAAGTATGTTTAAAGATACACACATCTTTACGTACTAGTGTAAAACAAAGTCGCTCCTGCTGTCTGTAAGCTTAGATCTTTTAAACTACGCAACGGATTTTAATGCAGTTTTCTGTAGATAGAGTGATTCAAGAGGAAGGTTTTACGTTAAATTTAATATAATTAATTTGTTGAAAAATGACGATAATTGTTCAAGATGTCGAAAGAAGTCAAGCCGACTGGGAGCTTTACTGGCATACTACACCGCGTACACTGGCGTAAACCAATAGAGAATATACTTAATAAATTATATTAGACCATAGTCTTCTTTTTTAGGCGTATAATGTTCTTCTACCCGTGTGAAGCCCGGGTGGGTCGCTAGTTATGAATTAATTCAAGTTTGTTTATCGGTTTGCTATTGTTTTACGCAAACAGAAAACGAAACTTCATGAAATTTGTAGTTTCAGCAAAGCAAAAGAAAAAGTCATTTGTTTTTGGATTTCTATTCCAGCACATAGGCCCTTTAGATAAATATGGACCTTTGATCGAAGCCAAGCCGCAGGCAACAGGTAATACTCTGTGTATCACTACAAATTTACTGCAACTGTGGATTACACTACATTTACAGAAAGATGAATAGTTTATAGTCATCACTATTGCTTTCCTACGAATATCTCCGTCAAAACTATTCACTTCCTCTCAATTAGGTATTTCTTAATAAACCGACATGATTATAAAGACATAAAAACATACAGATACTTTGCTTAAAATATTAAAATACCCCTTGATCTCTTCGTTTCCTAACGACGCCTATCCTAATCTACCATGATAGCAACAAAATATTCTCTTATCTAGGTATTTCACAAATACTAAAGGCCTAGGTATTAGGTAATGTTCCCACGATACGCAACAAAACATTGTAGCCGTTGCACAAAAACACTGAAAGCTTTAGCGCTCGCTTTGTTCGAACACTTCTTGTTCTAAAGCACTAAAATATTATGTTTCATTACAAGTTATTCGTTAGGTATTATTGTTTGGGTCTGAAGGCGTTTGAACTATGAAAGGTATTCAGCCTTAAGATATAGGACCCGTTGTATGAGAACAAGCGTCTGGGACCGCTTCGAACCGGTACCGCGGTCCGAGTAGCCTACATTTTTAATGCAATAATGTTACGGAACGAGCAGATGGCCCATCTGATTTTGAGTGTAACCTTTGCTTATACACGATTTGAGTCCTCCTCTACTTATGTAGGACGGGACCGAATTCGCATCATATGCGCCCGTACTCTGAGATGTCAAGGTAGGATGTCTCAAGGTGGTTTCAGACAACCGAATGCATCATTGCTTGGCGGCAGAAATGGGTATGGTAGCAGTACTTACCCGTACGAATTTGGCATAAGTTCTACTGCTACTAAGTTATGTTATCTATGTTATTCTGTAGTATGGTAAGGCTTTGCGCTAGCTTCCAAACACGCTGTATAATTCGATGAAAGTTTTCTCACAAACAAAACCAAAGTAACAAGCTTTGAAACTGAGAAATCGCAGATGCATCCACGATTGAAAACGGTCACCCATCACATGATCTTCACGCAAAATCACTCACGTACCATTCGATGATTGTCGCTATCTTCCTATAATCACGTGGATATTAGAGATATTACGCCCAAGTGGGACATTATGCCCCAAGTGGTACATTATGCCCCATGTGTGGAATATGACAAGGGAACTCATAAGGTATGACAATCGTTTTAGTAACTAGATCAGATTAGTGGATGTTGTTATGCGATAGTGAGTATGCTATACATTTTTTTTTGTAATAACTTAGCAATAGAACTTATGCCAAGTTCATCCGGGATAGTACCTGCTGCCACCATACCCATTTCTGCCTTCAAGCAGTAATGCATTCGCGTTACTGTGTTCCGGTTGGCAAAATGTGGTTGCCGGTGAAATTACAGGCACAAGAGACATTCCACCTTCACGTCACAGGATTACGGGCGCATACGATGCGACTAAGGTGTTGTCTTACCTAAGCAGGGGAGGACTTAATTCGTAACGCTTGTTATACGAAGAGGTTACCACTTAACATCAGGTGGGCCATATGCTCGAACCGAAAAATAATTATATAAAAAATACATAAATAATGCGAATGCAAGAACTTGCATGACGACATCCTCTATGAAGGAAGAAACGACAAATCCAGAAATGACATAGATCGCAAAATGATTGTCAGTTACCTACTTATGATGTGATTTGACGCTTTCCAATCTGTTATGTTCTTCACAATGCAGTGCACTGCAGTGCAAAATAACAGGACGAGCACATTGTAAAGGCAAAATGTTCAAAAGATATTTTAGAAAAAAAAAACGACCAATATTATTGAAGTAAACTTATTAGGAATCGATTTCGTTTAAACAAATTACGGTTAGTAAATTGAGCGTTAACAAAAAGTGGTAGGACAAATGTAATTGCAGTAAGGAGTAACTTTAGTTGCGCTTCGGAACGGACACGCATTTTTTGTTATTGAAAATTGCCGTCGTATCTATTGTACTAAAATCAATAATACCTTTAACTGAAATTATCTCATTAAAAATATCATATTCAATAATTTGTGGGATGTGGCTTTGTAATTTGGTTCGATTCCCACCCAAGACAAACATTTGTGTGACGAATTACTTAGATGTTTGTTCTGTGTCTGGGTGTTAATATGTAATGTATATTATGAATTAAGATAAAAAAGAGTATTCACGTATTCTATCAGTTGTCTGGTTCCCGTAGTACAAGCTATGCCTAGTTTGGGGCTAGATGGCACTGTGTGAATTTTCGACCAATATTAAATATTAAATTGTTAAAATAATATTTAAAAGTATTAACGAATTTTTTGCACTGAAGTGTATCGCGGAACCGAATGTCACGTGCAAACCAATCATAGGCATTATTGAGGCGTGACGTCATCAACGGGCATGCCTGCAGCTGATTTGTCATTTGAATGACAATCATGGTATAATGTAATACCTTTGAAATTATGCGGCAAAGAGAATAACTAAGTGATATTCTATTCAATTCTATTTTATTCGAGTCACTACTTCTCTCGAACCAGTGTGGTAAAAGGATTTTATGTGCACCTCAAAGAGGCTCCTTTCGTGCACTCGACACATGTCTTCGAATTTTTAGTTCTAGGACATGTCGGTTTCCTCACGATGTTTTCTTTCACCGTTCTGAGAACGTGGTATTGTGTACATAAATCTTTCAACCGAAAAACTCATAGGTGCACGTCGGGATTTGAACGCGCGACCTCCGGATTGAAACTCGGGGTCAGTACCACTAGACTACCACGATGTGGTGTGTGAGAGGTAGAGAGAATTAGAATGTTCGGAATCATTCGGAATACGTTTTGAAATTGGTTCTGAAAATTCAGGTTATTTCAGGTATGAAGATAGAAATACATGGCTTATACCCCTAAATATGTAAATGCAGTGGATTATAGTTATTAACATTCGATTTTTCAGTTTCAATTGACCCCAGAAACTAAGCACTTCTGTGACAAGTGTTTTACTCGTATCGCCCAACACGGATATCCTATAAATAACATTATAATAATAAAAGTTTTCCTTAAAAAATCATATTTGACCCTTTTTTTTGGTAGTTTATTAGTATTTGGTAGTAACCCTGCCTTTTGCGCTGTAGGTCGTAGGTTGGATTCCCGCCGAGGACAAACATTTGTGTGACGAAAATAGATGTTTGTTGTGTCAAATGTATTATGTGGGTGTAAACAAAAAAAGTTTTATATATCAGTTGTCTGTTACCCATGATACAAGCTATGCTTAGCTTACTTTGGTGCTAGATGGCGTAGTGTGAAATTTCCACCAATTTAATTAAACTTATTTTAAATGGTTTTCTGTCAAGCTTTTGAGTATGTGGTACCTGGTTACGTGAAATATACAGTCATTCAGAGCAAATATCTTCCATTGTATAAACACGCAAATATCATGAATATGCATTTATTATCTGTGGATCAGCTCGCTCTATCTAGCCGGCTGGCGTCCTGTCAGATGGAGTAAGATCGAGCACCGCCTTAGTTTATAAGAGTCGTGTGACCTAGGCCTTATCTAGAACGTCTGGGGCTTAGGTATTTATCGATAACTATAGAAACATGATCTTTATTCTAGGACTTTGTATTCCTATTTGATGGGTGTTTAGTATCTAAGTCATGTTGCTTTCGTAACGCGTTTGAGATATAATATAAAGCTAAATGTTTCAGGCAAAAGAACTTCTGCCAATGTTGTCCAGGGATGTACTGCCACCGCACCTATTTCTGCCGCCAAGCAGTTACGCATGCCTACGAATTATTGTTTCGGTTCGAAAGGTTGCCGGTGAAATTTTGCGTATAAGAAATTCCACCTTCACGTTTTAAGGTTAGGCGCAATACAATGACAACTAGACACATGTGCCTGTAATTTTACCGGCAACTACACATGTCAAACCGGAATACGTTAAACGAATGCTTGGCTGCAGAAATAGGTATGGCATTTCTTCCCAGGACGAACCTGGCATGAGTTCTAGGTTCTACTACTCTCTTATTTCGGCCGCCAACCAGTAATGCATAGGTACTACGCATTAGGTAGGGTACTGTGCTCCAGATTGAAAGGTAGGTATGGTTACCGTTGAAATTGCATGCATATGAGTCATTCACTGGGTAGGGTAGGATTTTTTAATACAATTTGTATGTACTTTGTAAGTAATTTTATGTAGGTACATATATGTAGATAGGTACTACTGATACCAGATTTGTTGATTAGTATCTTTGAAATGTGATGGCTCCAGAGTTTATATAATATAGTAAATATGTAGCGAACACGGGTAATCCAAGTGTCGACGGTGCTGGAAAGAAAAAAACAGTGATTTTAATATTTTACTTAATGATAAATAACATGATATGGCACTGTCAAGTGTGGTCCGTTTACAATTAGTAATCCAATTATAATATTTAGCTATTCCACTACAAGATAACATAAAGTAAAAGGGTATTTTATTCAGCAAATTATAACTAATAATTAAATATTTTATTAACCAACTCGACTTAAATTATAATAACATTTAATTTTATATTCTGCCATCTCTCCATATTCTTATGAACTAAAAATCGGTTTAGCGCTAGTGAACTAAAGAGTATGGCTCGTGTTTGTTGCATGATGGGTAGCGCTTGTCATAGCTCAGTATACAATTAGTTCATAACTATTCGGATAGATAGCGCTATAAAAGTATCGAGGCAATCCATCAGCCACGCTTACATATTAAGTACCGATAAAAAATACGAGATGGCGCTGTTACAATATTAATGAATCGTTTCGGAAGTTCACGTAAAGTTTTGGCCGATACTATTTAAGTACCTTTATACTACATACATACGAGTTGTATATGACTTCTATGTATGTAGATGCTACCTGCGATGGGTGGAAGGTATTTCAATTAAATCACATGCTCTTTAATCAAAGGCATTCCGTGTCTCGGTTTCCTTTCATTCGTAGCGGAAGAACGTCCTTTATTAGTTGAAGGAAGTAGGTGGATATTAAACTTATGCGTTAGTTTCATGCTCAAATAATTAGTTACTTACAAGATAGGCCCCTTATCTACATATATACAGAAGTACGTTATTAACTATTGACTTGATATTTGATATTATGGTAGAGTTAAAATGAGATAGGAAACTTGAAAATTTGAAAGTGTTTGCTTTTGTTTCTTAAGAAACTGGCACAGGTGACAGTTACACTACGGATGGTCTGGCTATACTTCCTTTGACATTCCCATTTTAGGCTGAAAGTTAATAATATTTTTCATGATCTGGCTATACTACCTTTGACATTCCCATTTTAGGCTGAAAGTTAAAAATATTTTTTTAATTCATTGGTAGCAAACTTTATTAGCATACTAAAATTAAATGTATCAGAAAAAGGCATAGTATTCCAACGGCCTAATTTTTAAATAAATTCGTAGGTATAGGATCCGTCATGTACGCCGGATAACTAAAGAATTCATTACTGGAAAAGAGCGTTAGCTGCATTATTCATGGCAAATGCCACCACTTGTCATGTCTATATTCCCGACCGTGTAACCCACAAGGTGAAAAGTGACCTAGTGAGGTTCTACATATCTCCTACAAAAATTTAATATACGTATGCTTATAAATTCATGTAAAACATTACGTTTTTCATAGACTGAAAGAAAGATTTTTCTTTCCAATTTATTCTCGTAAAAATAAACCCTTGGATACACACTAAGTAAGTCTGAGTAGACTGTTCATTTCGTTGTTGAACTCTTCAAGGGTACTTCAGTTTTCATACTTTTCCAAGGGTCGTAAAATTTTTAACTTTCTTTCAACGGATTAAGATAATTAGTAGGTACTCACATAATTTTTGAACAAACTGAGTTCGCAAAATCACTTTAATCTAATATGAAACTTATTTTATATTCACAGTTAGAAATACTTTGTGTATCTTAAGAGCAGTAGAACTCTCGCCAAGTTCGTCCGGGGAAGTACTGCCACCATGCCCTTTTCTGCCGCCAAGCAGTGACGCATTCGCGTTACTGTGTTCCGGTTTGAAAGGTGTGGTTGCCGGTGAAATTACAGGCACATGAGACATTCCACCTTCACGTCTCACATTTACGGGCGCATACGATGCGACTTGGGTCTTGTCATACCTACTTTGGGAGGACCCAAGTCGCATCGGCTGTTATGGTCCGAGGTTACCACTTAACACCAGGTGGGCCGTCGGCTCGTTCCGTAAATGTATTACTAAAACTACTAAAAAAACTATAGCATTTTTTTACATTTAAAACAATATCTTCCTGGAGGAACCTAGGCGCTATAAAAGACATTGACCTTTTTAAAGTTCAAAGGAGTTCACATCACTTATACAATCAAACTTTTTGCTGCAGAGCTGTCGTTCGCCATTAAAAATAAATCAGTTCAATTTTCGAACACACATTGTCATAGAAACAAAAGTAACAGGACGTGTCGCAAATTTTACAGATATTTTTTTGTTAAATAATTGAATAATAAATCATGTTTTCTGATGATGAAATAAAAGAAATACCGGTGAACAATTACATGAGGCCAGGAGACGAGATTATAAGGTACGTCAATTTATAAACTTTTGAAATAATTTTGGTTGATGTTCGCTTATTTCGGAGACAAGTTTGAAGCGCGGCCAAGTCGATTTTTCGTTGTTTTTGAAACAAGTTTTAGTTTGATATTGTTTCAGCATTCAAGAAGTGTGCTTGGCTGACAAGTTTGACAGGAAGGACTTGGGACTTCACTTGGTGCCAAGTTCGACTCGAAATGACGTGAGTCTTCCTGTCTTGACATTTATTGCGGGACTATCTTCTATGCCATTATATATTTTTGTGTTATGGGTATGTTACGGAACGAGCAGATGATCCACCTGGTGTTAAATGGTAACCTTTACCCAAAAAAAACAATGCGACTTGGGTCCTCCCCTCTTAGGTACAACAAGCAAGACCCAAGTCGCATCGCATGCACCCGTAACTCCGAGACGTGAAGTTGTATTGTCTCATGTGCCTGTATTTTTTAACCTGATAGGCTATTAGTTTTGGCACTATCTACTAAACTACAACTATAAACTAAAACTAAAAAAAAAAAAAAAACTTCTTTCTTTCTTTCTTACTTAACATCGATACTACTACCTATGAATTGTGTTACTTTCTCTCGAAGCAGTGTTAGGTTGTGAGAGGTTCCACCCTCAATCCCGTCTCTAAATTACGGATGGGAAGCAGTGTGACTTGGGTGTTCCCATATCTTAAGCGGTTACCACTTAACATCAGCTGGACCATCAATCGTTCCGCCCCTCGAATTACATAAAAAAAAATACTGTTGGCTGAGATTATTCACAACTCCCAACTCTTACCAAACAGTCTCCAAACAATTCACTGGCTAAGAAAATAAAATCTTGATTACGAATCGTTGTGTGATGTTGTTTTTCATTCCAAAGCTGGATTCCCGTTCGTTATTCCGCGACGGGTTCTACCCGGATGGTCCAGAGCAGGTGCAAGCTAGGTTCGCGTGGACGGAGGAAGATGGCAACATAGCGGCTCTGGTTTCCGAGCCTGGGTTCGGCACTACGGGGCAAACTACCTTCGGGAGGCAGATTGATGCGGCACTCAAAAGTGAGATGAAGGTGTGTCTCTGTATTTCACTATCTACACCACTTCTCAGAATACATCAGGTTTCATTGATATATCTGTAGATGAAAGAACCTTATGTTTTGAATATTATTGACGTTTCAAAAGTTTCCAAGCCAATTTTTTGTAACTTTTTTTGACTTTGATTTTGACGGTAACACAGTGGGTCTGATTGCCAAAAAAATGAAGCTTTGATGAATGTAATATATACTTCTGTTTCTATTTTAACTGGCCTCACAGCTCAGTTGCCTACTACGATGCAGGATTTGGGTTCGATTTCGACCAACATATTTTGGGTGACTAACATAGGTGTGTGGATATGACTTTTAAATTGGTAGTTTGAATTGAAATTACAGACACATGAGATATTATTCCCAAAGTTGAGAGCGAAATAAGACGTGACTTCAGAAGGGTTGGATTCTTATGAACTGATGATTTCCACTTCACATCAGAAGAAGAACTACCGCCTTCCTCCAAATATATCTCCTACTTTAATCTGTATCATTTTATTACAGGAGGCTGACACGTCTAGTTCCACTGTTCAGCCGACGAACCGGAGTCTGTGCAGTAAATCTTTAGGCGAATTTGTATCTTCAACATCCTCAGGGAATCCAAGATCAGGTAAACACCGCTACCACTCAAATGTAGGTACATTATTAAAGACTGACGAATCTTTCTCTATATAAATAGTATAATATATAAATAATAATATTGGTGCACATTTCACACAGAGTCATCTAGCCCAAAAGTAAACTAAAATAACGTACAATTCTTACAAAATATTCCAGGTTTGGAACGATCGAAAAAGAGTGCTGGTGCGTGCAAAGTGGACAAAACTGATCCTCGTTCAAGATGTCATTTCGTCAAATACGTCAAGCGAAATGGACGCACCGTCAAACTGTGGGAATGTGGGATTTGTAAGTGCTTTAGAAACGTTTCCTTTTATTACAGAAGTCTCTGTGTACTGAAAATGACATCCATTCAGCATTTCTGTCCACCATCCATCCATCAGCGATAGTTCAGTTATTAATTATAATTTCCCACAGCGCCGTCTAGCCCCTAAATAAGCTAAGCATAGCTTGTATAATGGGAACCAGACAAGTGATAAAATACTTAATTGCAGGCGCGTGAGATGTAACATCCCCGTCTCGGGTGTTGGACGCAACGCAATGCGACTTCACTCATCTCTTACTCTGTGGAGAGGACTTGAGTCGTATTGCTATTGTCTATGGACGGCGGTTACCACTTAACATCAGGTGGGGCCGTTACCTCGTTCCACTACATAATCACAAAAAAAAATACCGTTGATCTCAAGTAAGTCACTACCACACCAACTGGCTCACTCGACTGACTTCACAGCTCAGTTGGTAGTAACCCTGCCTTCTGCGCTGGAGGTCGTGGGTTCGATTTCCACCCAGGACAAACATTTGTGTGACATTTGTAACATAGATGTTTGTTCTGTGTCTGGGTGTTAATATGTATTATACGTATGTATTTACAAAAGAAAAGTATATAAGTATGTATATCAGTTGTCTGGTTCCCATGATACAAGCTATGCTTAGCTTACTTTGGAGCTAGATGGCGCTGTGTGAAATGTTCAATATTTATTAATTACCTGTATTATGGCGTACCAATGCCCTCTGCCGGGTTAGGTGAAAAACTTAATGAACATTTCACATTATAAATTGCAACTTTAGAAATCTTTCGCGCATTCGGTCAGGTGGTAGGGAGTTCCAGCACCAGTACACGCTGATGCGCCATCTGCCGACCCACACGGACGAGAGGAACTATCACTGTGACACATGCGGCAAGAGCTTCCGGCAGCTCTCCACCCTCAGCCAGCACCGAGCCATACACTCTGCTGCGAGACCGTACGCATGCGAGGTCAGTGTTTGGCCTCACACCTGGTAGTGACTCTATTTTCTGCGCTGTCTATCTATTGTTCGTTACATTTACATGTTTGATCTAATTATGTATAACACAAATTAAACTTACGAGAACTACTTGATTGGCCTCGCAGGTGGTAACTCTTCCTTCTGCGCTGTAGGTCGTGGGAATTCCCAGGGAAAATTTTTATGTAACGATCAATAGATGTTTGATCTGTGTCTTATAATAATAAAAATAATCTTCTCAGACAAATCAATACTATTAATAATGTAATAATTAACGTTACATATTACCCAAATAAAAAAAAAGTTTATTGGTTTCCATGATACAATTGGAAGGACCCAAGCCGTACCGCTTGTTATGGGCAGAGGTAACTACTTAACATGGGGTGGGTCATCAGCTCGTTTAGTAGCTATATCGAGTCTTCGAATTTTTCGTTTAGGAATTTCGATTTTCGCACGATGTTTTCATTCACCGTTACGAGAGCATGGTACTGCTAACGTCACTTCTCTAAGTGAGAAATCTCATAGGTGCACGTCGGGATTTGAACCAGCGACCACCACGCTCTGTACCTACTGTTCGACAAGCACGTCTGTAATATAATAAGGACTTATTGTATAAAATCACTACTTTACTGTACTTTACTTTTTCTTTACTTTACTTTTTTTTTACTTTACTATTACACCTTTTCCTAACATGTTTTCTCCTGAACAGGCGTGTAAAAAGACCTTCAACCGTGTATCTACCCTCATCTCCCATCGCAAGACCCATTCCGACGAGAAGCCATACAAATGCCACATTTGTCCCAAAGGATTCCACCAGAAAGGTTCCCTCTCCTTATCCACCTTTATCCCCGATGTAACCTATGAAAAAATAGATTCACGACTTTGTCCCCGAAGGGGTAGGCGGGTCATGAGTGAGCTAATTATCTCCTTAAGTTACTCTATCGAGGGAACGTAGACGTGCCGAAGGAAGAGCTCATATCCATTATTTACTTGCGAATTACTCGGCTAATACTTTCTTCCAGTAATTCATACCACAATAATCCGACAGTCGGGAACATTATAACAAGGAAATTGCCAACAAGTCCAGGCGATAATAGGCTATAAAGATACAAAATAATATCTTTAGCATTAATAGTAATTAAATAATATCATAGTATTCTAAGTAGTTCCAAGCTGTAGTTATCGGTGAAATTACAGGCACATGATCAATTTCACGTTCACGTCTCGAAGTACTTCATCGTCAATGAATGAGAATCATTTCATGTTATCTCGTTACTTTCGTTACTTGGATGACATATTTTTTCCAGTTATTATGATTTTAACACCGAACTACTGAAATAAAAAAAAAACAAATAAACTAATGACGGGGATCTGAGGTAACAAACATAAAATAATACAACCGGATTGAAAACCCCCTCCTTTTTCTGAAGTAATAAGTCATTTAAACCAACGAATAAGTATTTTTTTTAAGTAACAGCAAATCTAGCTTATCCAATGTATATTTTTCCGATGATGACTACATAAATTGCAGCTCAGTCGCTAACACGAACTGGAATATATCTTCCAGGTAACCTTCGAAACCATCTCTTCACACACACAAACGAGCGCCCTTACCGCTGCAACATCTGCTACAAAGGTTTCAACCAGCAGTCGAACTTAGTCTGCCATAAGAACAAGGTATCAATCAACATCATGCAAAAGATTTAAATTAAAATTAGGAACATAATGTATTTATAATTGATTTTTTTAGTGTTTCCAGGCGCAAGACGATAGTTCGGGACCAGTAAGAAGAAACTTTGTACCCCGGGATAGTAGAGTCGATTCTGCGAAATCTGAGGAAGCGAGGTAAAATTGATTACATTTTTGACTGGCCTCACAGCTCAGTTGATAACCTTGTCTGTTCTGCGCTGTAGGTCACGGGTTCGGTTCCAGGACAAGCATTTGTGTGACGAACGTAAAGTTTGTTCTTGTTAGGTATCCGGGATCTTGATCTGTGTCCTAGGGGGCAAACCAACTGAACCCCAAAAAGGATCATTTACGTACTTGTACTATTCAACGCAATAATTTCTCAGTTTCCAGATGTTTAAATTTATTTTATTTAAAAAAAATATTGATAAAATAATGATTTTTATTTTTAGTTTTTTTAGTTTTGTTGTACTTATGTTTGTATTTAATTATGTTTATAATTGTTTTATATAAATAATATAATGATTTTTATTTTTTTATATTTTTCATACAAATGTTCGTCAACTTTCTGTTACATGCATAAGTTTAAGTGGCATTTATTGTGGTAACTTAATAACATGGTTCTTAATAACTTTTGGCCCCAATATACTATATAACTTAAAAATAAATTAGTTTGCACCGCCTAAATGGGAAATGGGACATATTGATAATGAAATAATGTTTCGAGCTTACTAAGTGATCCACTCGATTGAACCAACACTTTCAGTTCACAGGACCACTGCGAGGTATCATCCTCTGTAGGTTCTTACCTATCAACGGAGAGCATTTCTTTGCCGGCGTGGCAGTTTTCCCCCACATCCGAGGCGGGCTGGGGTCTCACTAATGGGGTCATTGTGGACCCCATAAAGACGCACCACATGGAAGTGGCACTGGCTACTAAGCAGACTCCGTTTGCACTACTGAAGCCAGATAGCGGTGGTCCTGTTCTCGTGAAGGTGGTCGATACTTCGCTCCCTGGAGGCAAACAAGTTAGTATTAGGGTACTACTCAAAGTCAAAAACTTTTATTTCCATAGAATACATAAAGAAAAATAAAAGAAAAGCTTGGTATGTAAATAATATTCAAAACATAAGGTCACGGGTACTTATCGCTAAGTTTGACGCCTATTCAAACCCTATCCGGCCCTCACTGGACCCTCCATGAAGAACAAACAAGAAATCCCTAATGGAGGGCTTCCTTTTTTTTCGAGAGCACGATTCTCGTAACAATCTCTCAATCTATTTGGGTACTACTGATATTACTAGTGTCACTGGTTCTTTCTAACCAGCTTGGTGAAAGGTTTAAAGTGCGCCTCAAAGAGTCTCCTTTCATCCAGTACGTTTCAGATTCCTCACGTTAACATGTTTTGTTTTGGATAGATGCTTGTGCCTGCAACTGCTAATGATTTGAGGAGTGGAGGCAAAATTGTGATGAAATCTGAAAATGAAAATAATGAATCTCAGGTAATTTGCCAATCTAGCTTAGTTGGTGACTAGGCGGACTGCAAAGCGAGAGGTTTGGGATTCCGTCTCTGACCCACCGAACGTGCAAAATGTGATGGTGATGATCATGAAGGGATGAGAACTTTCAAAGCTTGGATGTCTGTATCCATGCCACATGTGACACAGGGAGCTTTAATACATTTGTATGGGCGTGAAAGCGTAATCTTACATCGTAACAATTATCTAACAGTTAACTAAGCTATTTCTCTAACATAGGGTTCTAGCTTCGTTTTTAAACAAAATTTTGTTATATCTTAGAACCATTATCTGTGGTAACATTTCAAATAACATTTTGATCAATATTTATGTTTTGGTGGATCATTATCGCTATTGTAGCTATATCTATTTTTTTGGATGTCATCGTGAACATAGTCTAAAAGTCAGTTCTCCAAACGAAACCTTTATTAGATAGATAGATAATTACTTTACGTCGCCAATGAACGAGAATGAATCCTCGTTCTCGCACTTACATTACATATATTTTTCAGTTATTTTGAATTACAAACTATTTAAAAAAGATGTAAAAAGAAATTTTTATGACACCTGAAAGGATATCATTTCAAATGAAAGAATTTTCCAAATCGGTTTTTAAATGACGGAGATTTCAGGTAAACAAACATTTAAACAATATACAACAATAATATACAACTGAATTAAGAACCTCCTCCTTTTTCTGAAGGCAGTTAAAAACAAACCACATACTTATATTAGAACTGTTACCTTCTTAGTTACTATATTCTGTTAGCTTCTCTATATTATACATCTATAGGGTGTTCCAAATCAGTGTCGGTGTTAACTACAGGGTGTTGTGGTGCCAAGTGGGAACGATGGTGCGGTCCAAATCCGGGTTCCAGTTGTGGCCACGGTGGTCCCGAAGATCAACGGCGGGAGGCTGCATCTCAGAGTGGAAGAGCCACATCACTCTTACCACACCACTTTATCTGCTGATGGTAAGAAATAGTTGAAGAAATAGCTCAAGGCCCTGGCAATCGCCGATGACTTAAGCAAATTATTAATACCTTGCTCGCGTCTCCAAGTGAGAGCAAAAAAGCACAAAAAAGATTTATTTCAAAAATTTGTTGGATAATCGAATAAATCAACCGTATTCATTATTATTATAATAATAATAATTTTGGTGGACATTTCACATAGCGCCATCTAATCCCAAATTAGCTAAGCATAGCTTGTATTATGGGAACCAGACAAATGATATTTGACAATTTTTTTTTGTACATAAATACATATAATACATATCAACACCCAGATACAGAACAAACATCTATATTCATCATACAAATATTTGTCTTGGGTGGGAATCGAACCCACGACCTACAGCGCAGAAGGCAGGTTTACTACCATACCAACTGAGCTATGAGGCCAGTCAGTATTGAATAACAAGTTATTATAAAATTGCATCTAATCAGCATTTTTTATATGTAATTGAAGTTACGGAACGAGCTGCTGGCCCACCTGGTGTTAAGTGTTAACCTCTGCCGATGCCAAGTAATACAACTTCCCTCCCCTACTTAGGGAGGGAATTGGAATAAGTTCATGTAGCTAAAGTACACTAAACTTTAATAATAACATTTCCAGTTAGTGAGGTTAAAAAAGAATCTTGCTTGATGAAGACTGACGGCCCACTGTGGCACACTCCTTCAACCAATCAGTCTCACTGCATCGAACTGAGCACCAGCTACAACAAAATGAACCTATTAAAAGGTAACAAGAAGTAGAAACACGATCTTAGTAGTTCCTATGACGTGACCCCTTGGGGTCCTGTAAAGAAAAATATACCTTGCACAAAACTTACGACAATCCACCTTGCGACAAACATTTTTTTTTGGAAGTCCCACCAAGGTGGTTCAAATCCCAACGTCAAATCCCAACCAATGACTTTTTTCACTTGACAAATTTATTTGCGCTGTACCCATGTTCTCAGAACGGTGAAGGAAAACATCGTGAGGAAACCGACATGTCCTAGAACCAATAATTCGTGAAGACATTTGTTAAAAGGGGTCAAAAGGCTCCTTTCATGGACTTTACAAATGTCTTGAGGTCTTTGAGGCTGTTTAAACAGTGTCTCAAAGTACAGGACAAATTATAACTCCTTAGGCTTAGATTTTTGTGTTCTGTGATATTGGCCGTTTTTTTTTTTTATGTGATGCTGTTACTGAACGAGCCGACGGCCCACCTGAGGTTAAGTGGTAACCTCTACCCATAACAACCGATGCGACTTGGGTCCTCCCCTACTAGTTACGACAAGACCAAAGTCGCATCGTATGCACCCTTAACTCTGAGACGTGTAGGTGGAATGTCTCATTTCTGTGATTTCACCGGCAACCACACCTTTCAAACCGGAACACAGTAACGCGAATGCGTTACTGCTTTGCGGCAGAAATGGGCATGGTGGCAGTACTTCCCCGAACGAACTTCGCGTGAGTTCTACTGTAGTGTATGTGAATAAATCTTCTTTCTTTCTTTTTTTCTCTCTGTTACAGGATTTACATCGTCAAATTACAGCATACCACCGGCCACGATGTCGCCTCCTCTCGACCTAATCGCTATGGACCTGTTTGAACCCATGGAGTGTATGCCTCTAGGTGAACGATTGTATATGTAATTCTATATATAGGCCACGACGAAGCCTCTTTCAGGCTCATTTATATCCTTTCACCACACTGGTTCGAGAAAACTGGTGACTCGAATAGTAGTAAGTCAAAGTCGGAAACTTTATTTCCATATAATTAATAAAGAAATGGCTTGGAAACGTCATTAATATTCAAAACATAAGGTCACGCGTAGGTACTTATGGTTGTTTGACGCCTGTTTAAACCCCTATTCGACCCTCCATGGGGAAGAACAGCAAGAAACCCCTAAAGGAGGGCTTCCTTTATTTCGCGAGCGCGATTCTTGTGAGAAAAGTAGCGACTGTAACTTTTTATTCTTTTTTGTTTGGAGAAGCAGCAGCTAGTTTTGAATATCTATATAATATCTAGATAACCAGTTTCGCCGTTCTAACTTTGCCGGGAAAATGGTTGCCCTAAATTGTGCAGACGCACAATGTATTGTCAAAATGTACTGCACATTTTCAATTTTACCCTCAACCCGGGCGAAGCCACGGGCACAGCGGTGGCGGCGATAAATCTATATAAATAAAAATCCTTTTTTTTATGTTTGTTCCGTATGCGTTCCGAAACCATTGATCAGATTGTGATAAAACTTTGATACTGTTCTGGGGACGCCCGACAGTTCCTGGCCCAAAAATACTATATACAGGGTTACAGGAAAAGTCGTGCTACATCCGTTAGGGGCATGGAGTACCCATCATTTCTGACTTATTTCACTATGAAACACCCTACCCTAAACTTAACCCTTTTCGAGATATTCGACTTTTATTTTTTTTATTGAAAATTGCCGATTTTTAGGCTACGAAATTTATTTTTGTTTATTTTGTGTATCTTATTATTATTATTATTGCATTTTTACATGTGTAATAAGATGCTTTAGGACGTCAATCATTAAAATAGTGCATAAGTTAATTGAATAGACCGTGGTAGACAAGTGAAAGTAAAGAAATAAATAAATATATTAGAAAATTTATTTTTCTCTAAGGGATATCTAAAATAAATATTATGACAATTGTTCGGCAGATATTTTTTAAAATATCTACGTTTCATCTGCTATCTAACGAGGTCTAACAATCTAGGGTTTGTATTACATTTCGTGGAAAAAAAGTAATTGGGACGCTCCAGGTAGCAGTTCTAACGGTCCCGCGCCTATTTTCCTTCAAGTTAAGTTCATGTTCATGGGGGTGCATGAAAAGTCTTGTGTACAGCGAGCCGAATCCAGTTTTGTCTGTGGAAGACTTAAGAGAAAGGATTGTGGATGCAGCAAATAATATGAGGACCACGTTGACCACTGGAGTAGTGAAGACTGGTCTCCGTAGAAGGATGCGACAATGTATCAGAAATAGAGGCGGCCATGTTGAACATGAACTGTAGAATAAGAAGAAGTTGTGTGAAAACCTTTAATAAATGACATTTCATGCTTACCTAATGTTTTATTTTACTTTTTAGGGCTAAGTATAAATTTTCTTCTCCACTGTCGCCTATGAAACTAATTTTTTTCCAATGCATTTGAATAAAGCCCTAGATTATTATACCTCGTTAGATAGCTGATGAAACGTAAATATTTTAAAAAATATCTGCCGAACAATTGTCATAATATTTATTTTAGATATCCCTTAGAGAAAAATAAACTTTCTAATATATTTATTTATTTCTTTACTTTCACTTGTCTACTACGGTCTATTCAATTAACTTATGCACTATTTTAATGATTGACGTCCTAAAGCATCTTATTACACATGTAAAAATGCAATAATAATAATAACAAGATACACAAAATAAACAAAAATAAATTTCGTAGCCTAAAAATCGGCAATTTTCAATAAAAAAAATAAAAGTCGAATATCTCGAAAAGGGTTAAGTTTAGGGTAGGGTGTTTCATAGTGAAATAAGTCAGAAATGATGGGTACTCCATGCCCCTAACGGATATAGCACGACTTTTCCTGTAACCCTGTATATAAATGAATATTTTTAATTAAACTTTTTGCACATATTTCATAAAAAACACTTCAAAAAACAATATTACTGTTATATATTTATTTGTTTATTATTCTCTTTATTTCTTTTTACCTAACGTGGCATTGTAACACATGCTGCGTATAGCTAGTGGATTATAAAATTGGATGTTTCGTTTATAAACAGGGCCTCAAATAACTGCCGTGGAAGATCAAATGCCACCATCAGACGAAACTGACGTATTTATAAAGAAATTGGAGGTATGCATATATGTACCTATTATAACAATATAGATTTGATGAGACTATCTCTGTAGCCCTATATGCAACATAAGCAAATCATGTTACCTAACATATAAAAATGTTATGTGCTAGCGCAGGATTGGCAAACAGACAATCTAATTTGATACAAGATTTACAAACTTTAGTAGAAGTAGAACTTATGCCAAGTCTGTCCGGGGAAGTACTACTACCATACCCATTTCAGGCGCCAAGTAGTCGTGCATACGCGTTGCTGGTTCTTGTTTGAACGGTGTGGTAGTCGGCGAAATTACAGACACAGGAGACATTCCACCCCAGGTTTCAGAGTTAAGGGTGAATACGACGCGACGTGGGTCTTGTCGTACCTAAGTAGGGAAGGACCCAAGGCGTATTGCTTTTTATAGGCAGACGTTACTACTGAACACTAGGTGGGCCATCTGAAAGAAAGAAAGAAAATGTTTGGCCATTCATCCTTTTCATCTGGTCGTTCCGTAACTTCAAAACGAAAAACTTATGCAGTAAAGTATTTTAATGAGTATTTTTCTTTTCAGGAAAGCATTCCTCTGTCCGATTCTGAGTGAATAACATTTTATGGAACCTTTTTTTTTTGTTTATTATTGTTAATGGCAAGAGAATGAAATTCTTATTTAGCTTTAAGCAAAATATATTTTAAGTTTTACTGAATAAAGAATATGAAATGTGTGAGGAAGATTTTTACTCTCAAATATGTCGTAGATACGTAGTTTTGATAAAATCGACAAAACTATTAAAATATTTTTTAAAGAAAAGAAGAAATAAGATAAAAGTTGTTCATTTGCTAATTTGCTAGCATACATAATTACGACACATTTTAGGTAAACGAAAAAGAAATACTAAACGAATATTTAATGTATTTATCATATTTTAAAATATTTTTTTCTCTAACACAAAAATATCACAATGGCCATTATAATATACAAAAAGGCCAATTTCCTTCCGTCTAATGTTAATAATCCGCTATTATGAGTGATGACGTCATACCGAACGATATCGCCCTCACGTCGCATTGTTGCCGTCACGTGGACGGAAATAGGCCCTTTCGGCATGTTTCGGCCCTTCTCTGCCAACACTGGGTACCATAGTTCCGGAAAATTATCAGAGATGGCGTTGAGGGTACTGATTAAAATCAGTTTATAAACGTTTTTTAACTGTCTAGACATACAAATAAACAATATTAATTAACTGGTTATAGGAACTGATATAGGTACTTAATTATTCAGTATTTTGTAACTTGAATAAGTTTATAACTGTTTAAGAGATAAGAAAACAGCTAACCAAATACCTACTTAATGAGCAAATATTTAAATACATTCCCGTGAATCAAATTAACTTCCATTAGTAAGTAATATTCTTCTTAATGATGAGTTTTAAATTACTTTTGTTACCATAATGTTACATTCGAAAAATAATACTCATAATTATATTTTAACTTCCCCTCAAAAGATGGCGCTAGTAGTAACAAGCTTTGAAATCTGCGATATAAAGTTTTATAAAAAATAAAAATTTCAGGCCACAGTAGCTTCGTGTGAGCTGTGTTTGGGGATCTTTCTATGAGTGTATTTTACCAATATTTTGTTAGTGCATTGTTATCGTTTGGTTCACTACCTTGGTTTCCTATTAAACTTCACTTTATCTCCCATACGAGATCCATTTATTTACAGGAGTGAGTCCTTATGAATAATCGATTCATTTAAAGCCCCCGGAAGAAAAATTTATGGGTAGTAAAACCGAGCATTACCAAAAAGCGTTATAACAAATAACATTACTATCTTGGGTCGGGAATCTGAGGATCCAACCCGCACATAATTTTCTGTAAGACGCATTGCGTTGCTACATGCTGTACAGCAACGCAACACAAAGAATTTTTTGACGCAAGTGGTTTACTACGGCTAAATTAATTTGTAAGACTACTCCTCGTTAGATGGCGCTAGTGTGATTCGTTAGATGTTTGGACGGCAATTTCGCGAAAAGCTAAGTTTTTGAAGTAGATATTATAGTGAATTCGTTTCATAGCAACGCAACTATCAATAATATCGTTCCAAATTAAATATTAAACAATTAATATGTTCATATAAAAATAAAGAATTAGTAGGTATATATGCGCCAGTTGCGTAAATTACTTTTATGCAGTGTGTTTCGTTTTGCTATTTTCGGTGAAATTACAGGCACCCAAGAAAACTTCAATTTTCTTGGGTGCCTGGAAGTGTTACATTTCCCATAAAAGTAGGAAGGCCTTAGTATTTTTCTTGTTATAATTTTGATTTATAATGCTGCTAAGTACTTACAGGTTGGGCCAACAGCTAGAATCATCTCTCTAACAAAAACAAAAATTAATGAACTTGAAATAATCTTTCGGACTTCTTACTTCATTTGTCTAACATCCGTCCTCACTTTCGGTGAATGAAAAAATGAAAAGAAAAATTTCGGTCTATGAAATACCAGATTTGCTATTTCAGAATTTTGATTATGTTCTAGGCGCATTATTTTTCTAAGATTTATTATATTATTCGGTATTATGTTACAGTATAAATATTTCAATGGAGATTAGCTGAATATTTTTCTTAGACCAAATCGGTGACATATCGAAAAAAGGCTAATCAAAAGTACCCTAAAGCGACAACCATGCCAACCAGAGTAGACAGATAGATGACAATTTATTGATCACCAAATCATAATAACAACAAAGAGTAAAACAACGGGCGGTCTTATCGTTATAAAGCGATCTCTGACAGACAAACTTTCGATGGACAAGTAGTATGTTATATGAATAGATGAAGCATAAGAGGTATGTGAGGATAAGGTGGAAACCGTGCTGCCTTCCTGCCTCTCCGGGAAATGTGTGTGTGAAATACATGCAAAAAACTATGCTTTACTTTATTAAGAATTTATATTGATTGAACCAATATAATTGGGAACGCGTTCAACGCCATGCATCGCGTCATTACAACTAATGACAGATAAGCGTCGTCCACACGGGCGACCGCAACGAGCGACAAAAAACCGACATAACATTTAACAAGAAGAATGTGACAATAAAACGCGAATTACGCTCGTCCAGTTTTTTACCAAAGACGCACACGTGGCTTACACGCGACCCAAAATATTAAAACTAGTGTCAGATCTGACACGCGGCCTTTCCCACCAATAAATAGTCTTGACAACCTTACGCCGAATTACCAATCTCATTAAGATAACTTCAATCTTAAACGACTGAGTTAGAGTTCAGATTTGCAAGTGATGACAAATGGAGATTTTCACCAAATTATACATCCGAATTAGAGTTTTATTTTGAGCGATTAAGGTTGAATTTTGAATGTGTTACAGCTAATAAAGTTAGGGTTATCCCCAATGGTCTAATACCGCCCCCGACGGTTATCGAATAATGCGTCGGCACGTGTTGTAACTGCGTTTTTTATCGAATTTTTATTTCGTCGTGCGAACAGAAGTGCCGTCTGGTGCGGACACAATGCCAGCTTTATTGTGGGACCAAATCGGAGATTTTCTACAGATTAATATTGGGAAAGGATAAAGCGAAATAGGTATTTTACATGGGATATATTACTGCCAAACTTCTCTATAAACAACGTCGAAACGATGAACATAACTTTAAAAAGTGAGTACGAAGTATAATATATATAATATATAAGTATATTTTGAGACTTTAAAAATTTCAAACATATTGTTACTTGAAGCTAACTTAACAGATAATTTGAAACAAATCGTGAATATTTTATGTTGTTTTTTTCTTATGACTGGACAATTTGCTGTTGGCCGCAGATGACCTTGACAGCGTTTACACAGGCTTTTGGCGAGAGCAGACGGACGGACAAATATCGTATAGCTTATATACTTCAAGTAGAAGTTAGTTAAGTTCAATTACTAGTTAAATTCAAGCCAAACAATTCCTTGAAAAGATTGTCAATAATCCACCTTATCAGTTTCATAAAACATCGTTAAAACAAACATAGGGCCAGACTTGTCCCTTTTGAGAAGGCCCCAAATATAATTTCATATTTTGATTGTGATATCAATGTCACCCACTCCCATACAAGGGCCCCGGGGCTTTTTATATCCATTGTCCGATAATACACATATTAAACTATTACAAGTCGCGTGCCGCTGTTATAATAATTCATAACTATAATGATAAAAATACTGGTGAGTGAATTCGTTTTTTATTGTGAGAATTGCTGTGATTTGATTTGGGTAAGAAAAGGCCCCGGGGAATTCATTATTAGTGGTAAATATAAATTGGTATAATTAGGTATGTTTCATCATATTGACTGGCTTCACAGTTAAGTTGTTAGTAACTCTACTTTTCGATTCCCACCCAGGACAAATATTTGTGTGACGAACACTGCTTGTTCTGTATCTGGGTATACTTTTTTTAAAGTATGTTACATTCTAACTGTTATGTGGTTCCATAGTACAAGCTATGCTTAGTTTGAGGCTTTTTGAGCTAGCCTCTAACTATCAGATGTGAAGTTGTAATGTCTCGTGACAATAATTTCAAATCCTTAATTTAAGAGCAGTAGAACTCTCGCCAAGTTCGTCCGGGGCAGTACTGCCACCATGCCCTTTTCTGCCGCCAAGCAGTAACGCATTCGCGTTACTGTGTTCCGGTTTGAAAGGTGTGGTTGCCGGTGAAATTACAGGCACATGAGACATTCCACCTTCACGTCTCACATTTACGGGCGCATACGATGCAACTTGGGTCTTGTCATACCTAGTATGGGAGGACCCAAGTCGCATTGGCTGTTATGGGCCGAGGTTACCACTTAACACCAGGTGGGCGTCGCCTCGTTCCGTAAATGTATTACATTAAAAAAACTTTTCAATCCGGATCTGCCTAATAGATAAAAAACTAGAAATATGAAGGATAGGTTACTTTTAGGCAAGCATTCTACATCGTAGACCTCATCGTCACTTTAACATCAGGTGAGATTGCGGTTAAATGTTAGATAATAGCAAATAGATAATAACAAAATTCAAAAACTACCATACTTAAAGAAGAAAGAAAGAGTATTTATTTTGCCTTTACCAATAATACATATTTCTATACTAAAACACACATCTTAAAAACTAAAAACAATACTTGATGCTACCATGATTGACTTTTTTTTTATTTGATTAAATTACAGAAGACCTGTTGTTAAGCGGTGACCTCTGCCCATAACGAGCAATTCTAATTGGCTCATCCCCTAAATAAAAGACTCAAGTCTTGTTTCGCTTCCAAGTTCTCAGTTGGAGGTTTTTTAAGTGATCGAATCCGTAACGAGAAACTTCTCAGATATACTTAGTAGTAAATAACCTTCAGAGTGAATCAACTGAAATGGCACGTGTATCTCACATTTGGATTACCGTTGGGGAAGAACTGAACTACTGAAATCTTGCCTTTTCCCCCGAGGGAGTATAGACAGAGTGACATAGACTCATTTCTCTCTTAAACAGTTGTTCACGGACTTCCTCCCAGCGGAGTAGAATTTTTAATTTTTAAGAGGAGTAGAACTCTTAGAAATTTCCATGTATAGTGGTCAATAAAGTATTATCTATCTATCTATCTAACTCCCGCGACGTTCATCCGGGGAAGTACTGCCACCGTGCCCGTTTCTGATGCCAAGTAGTAACGCATTCGCGTTACTGTGTTCCGTTTGGAAAGGTGTGGTTGCCGGTAAAATCACAGGCACATGAGACATTCCACCTACACGTCTCAGAGTTACGGGCACATACGATGCGTCTTGGGTCTTGTACTCTGAAATGAAATGAAATTTATTTCGCCAACAAACATTATTAAATTAAAATGCATTAAAAATACATACGTAGCATACAGATAAAACATTTAAACATTTTTGTTTGGAACCACATTGGTACCCAAACTAGGATGACCTGTGTTATGGCGTACCAATGCCCTCCGCCGGGTTAAGTGACTGATACATAGTTTTACAAAAAAAATATATTACTATGACTTGCTTTTAGAAGGCACCAATTTATCCAGTTACTTAATAGAACATTTAGCAATTAAATCAACTCATTAACTCTTGCTGTACTAAGTAGGGGGATCCAAGTCGCCTCGGTTGTTATGGGCCGAGGTTACCACTTAACACCAGGTGGGCCGTCAGCTCGTTCCGTAATTGTATTTTATTATATAATTGTGTTTTTTTTTCCTCATTTGTGATATATTGTCTCGCTACAATATTTCCTAAGAATGGATAACTTTTTCAAACAAACTGAACAAAAGTCATTACTGTTGATAATGAACGATGTTCACCCGTCGACGGGCGGCGCACGACTGCGGCACGACTCCGGCACGCGGCCGGCACGCGACGCGACCCGCGCGACTGACGACTCAATCGCGGATTTTGTCGCTCTGTCGACGGTAATGAGCTATGACATTGCCTTTTTATTGTGTTGTCACATACAATTATTTGGGGGTAGTCTGTAAATGTACATTGTTTAGCTGCGGGTTACAAGTTAGATTTATGTGAACACGGTCAACTAATATTTATATGTGTAAGTAGTATTTGCGTGGCGCAAGAGTGATTTTGTAACGTAAGTTTAAAAAAATAGGTAAAAAAATTAATAAGTGGGAGGTAAAAAATTTGGACCCCAAATACGGACTAATTTATAATTCACACGTACATTGTAATTACACTGTACATGTCTGCCGCGCCAGATACTGAGAATGGAACATATCTGTTCCACCACCCACCGCACACCAGGCGGGTAAACCGATCTTTTCTGTAATTTCATTGAGATTTGAGTTACTGAAACAGAAAATAGAAGGCAAGCATATTCTAATAAAATTTAACAACGTACAGTCTTGTACATGGTTCTCTTTTGTATTGCACCCTCTCCCCGAAACAAAGAAATAAAAAACTCGTATAATATTTCGTTATATTCCATATATTATTACTTCTTTATAAGTATAGAGTTTAAATAATTATATTATGCTCTGCACGGAATTACAACTTTTTCAAAAAAAAACACTAATTTTTTATATTAAATTTTATATATTATCAGTTTGTAATCACATTTTTAAATTCATCTATTAAGTGGTGATATGATTTTAATATGATTAATATAAGCATTTTTAGTATAAAATATATATAATAAAATACGATGATTTCTCCAAAACTGAGGAGCCAACGTCGGATTACCGAGGCTGAGTTAGCATCAGACGGCTTTACCTCTTCAACCTTCCCGTTTGACCAACCGTGTGCAATACACCCTTGCATGCTAAAATATCAGACATAAAATGAAACTAGGCTAAAAAAAAGGTTGCCTGGAAGAAGTCGCTGTTAGCGATAAGGGCGCTCATGGCCACCTTAGCTTAAACATTACGAAATTACCATGTATGGTGGTCAATATAGCATTATCTATCTATCTATCAAGTTACAATTTTCAAAGTGCCAATCACGGATATAAAGAGCGACCGCAAAGTTCCCCAATAAAACATCGAAAGCAATTGTGGCTTTTACCACGGAACAATCGAAACAATTTCAATGTAGAATGCACAGAAAAAGTGTATATCGCTTCAGGCTGCATATCCCACGCATGAGCGCAGAGGCAAATTGCTCGCTAACCTGATTACAACTAGTTCCACATTGTCTTTGCCACCCTGTACCCTGCACCCTGTACACCACCCGCTGCGGACTCACAGAGGTTGGTTTTACTGGAATTACTATTTAACTAGCTGTTGCCAGCGACTACGTCCGCGTGGGATTCGGTTTTATCACGCACCCCTATTTTACCCCTCGGAAAAGTAGCCTAAGTTACTCCTTGTTACATCAGCTATCTGCCAGTGAAAGCCCCGTCAGAATCGGTCCAGCCATTTCAGAGGTTAGCCGGAACAAACAGACAGACAGACAGACAAAATGTTTAAAAAAATGTTGTATCAACGGAAACTGGAACGTGATTCCCGCCAGCAATGGTAACATTTAAGTAGTATATAAATCTAAGTATGTAGATCATAAGTAAATTTAGATTTGTTATTATTTTTATATATATTTTTATTATATATTTTTTTATTTATTTGTATTATCTTATGCCAAAGTCTTTTTTGCTGTAAATAAATAATTTTTCATTTCAATTTTTTTCAAAGGAATAGGCAGATCTGCAGTGTGCCACTTTTCACCGTGACAAGGGGTGACCCGTCACTGCTATTGCTTTCTTGCGAGCAACTCAGCACATTCTTCCAATAATTCAATCCTTGGAAGAATGATTTTTGAGCCAGGAAAATCCTATACCAACAAGTTCTCGCGAATGATATTGTATTAGCATTTAAACTATCTCATCAATGCAAGCTAGAAACGGCGAAATACAGAAAAACATACAAAAATTATAATTATCTTCATAAAAGTACAATAGGAATGAATTAAAAGCACATTTTGTACTTTTAAGTCTTCGTTGAGTCGGTCGGTAGACCGCCAGATTTCTCTATAAATTCATTATATTCGGCCGGGATGCGTTTTGATAATTCAATTCGGCTGCGGCGGGCGGGCGGCGCGGCTCGCTGATTCATTTCTGCTTTTTATTAATCGTACTCGTAACAATACAATATTATTAGTGTTTTTATTTATGTTAACAGTGTATGTAATAATAAATAATAAATACTGGTGGACATTTCACACAGCGTCATCTAGCCCCAAAGGAAGCTTAGCATAGCTTGTATCACGGGAACCAGACAACTGATATAATAAATAATTATGTACTTTTTTTTGTAAATACTATATAACACACAGAAAAAGACAAATATCTAAATTCGTCATACAAATACTTGTACTGGGTGGGAATCGAACCCACGACCTACAGCGCAGAAGGCAGGGTTACTACCAACTGAGCTGTGTGTAGTCAAATATATCATTACTGTGTTCTAGCCCTACTGTGTTCCATTGAGATAGGTTTGCCGTTACAACAGACATCATTTACAAATCTCAGTGACGGGTGCATCATGATTCAACTTGGGTCTTCCCATACCTACGAGAAGGGGACAGTTTAAATCGTATTGCTGTTGTCAAGAGCAGAGAAAATTGCATCAGGTGGGCCATATGTTCGTTCCTAAGTAAGATTTAAGTCACATTATAATAAATGCAAGTAAATGTATCGTTTATCTCTGGTACCTACTGCTTTTTATTTTAAACATATATTTGCTGTTATTTGTAGCAAATCGCATTTTACACTTATAAATCGGTCATAACACGGATCTTACCACTTGGAAAATCAAATTGCAATATTATATAAATAAAAAAATTCTCAGATAAATAAAAAGAAAACAAGACCCATTTCAATGTTGTTAAAAACAGAATCTCTCTTCAAACATACTTACAGGCGATTATAATTAGCGGGCTCCCCCTGTAAGGGTAGTGAGGGTCGCGCAGGGTTGTGCGAGGGCTTTTATGCAATAACTGCATATAATTTGATTTTTATTTTGATCTCATTTGTCCGTCTGATTGTGGGCTCGAGGCCAAGATAGTTAACTTCGGGAATTCGGTAGTAGCTTTGTTATACATTTATTAATACATATTTCATTACAATTTGTATCTTGCTGCCTTTTATTATATTTACTACCTTATATACCTGTATATATTGTACATACATAGAGTTGAAAAAGTAGCATTGTTATAGTAATAATAATAAATCGTTATTACATATTAATTAAATTTTCGAAGTCAAAAACACATATTTGATTCCCTTATTTCTATTATGAAAAACAGCGAGGCCCAAACTACATGGTTAAGCCTCTATCTGGGGTGTCAGGAGTACGAATTACCTAAATTATATTTTTTAAATTCATAATACGTTAAATTATTGACTATTAAAAATTAGGAAATTTTATTTATTTTGTTGCGTCACGTTTTTCTCTTGATATAAGCATATGCCTTTAAAAATAGTCCAACTCACTCCTCAAATTTTTCTGTACCGTTCGTTATTCGCGGATTATTACATTTAAATACATGCCACAATATTTATTATACTTATATATATATTTTGCATTAGTTATTTTTATTTATAATTCATATGATTAATTTTTAAGTTATGTGCATAAGAGAACTTCGAATCTTGACCGTTTCGTCACTATTAAAGACGAGCAGATCGCCCATTGGTTTTAAGTGGTAAGCTCTACCCATGACAAACTATGCGGCTAGGGTATTCCTTATTTAGGTAAACAAGACCCAAGTCGCATCGTATGCGCCCGTGACTCAGAGACATGAAGGTGCAATGTGTGCCTATAATTTCACCGGCAACCACACATTTCAAACTAGAACACAGTAACGCGAATGCATCACTGCGTGGCGGCAGAAATGGGTATGGTGTCTGTAGTTTCCCGGGCAAACATGGTTCCTACTTTGGTACAAACAAAAAGCTTCCACATGTTTTTTGAAACATTAAAATATATTGAACACGTCTCGAATAACACACAAAGGCCAAATTAAAAAACAGGCGAAATTAAAATTCAAAAGTAAAGTACCACACACGTTACAATTGGTTTTCCCTTTGTTACGGAAACCTTTGTGATACGAATACGAGGACACTTTGATGAAACAAGCTACATTATTGTTTTAAAAGTTGAAAAAATATTTTTAAGGTTCCGTGCTAAAGATCGAAAACCTTTAAAAGCGCTATACTTTTCAACCGTAGTAAGTGATTGGTAAAAATTTCAAAAACGATGTCATATTAAGACATATTTTTATATAATGTAATGTAACATAAAATTAATAAATATTGGACAGTGGACAAGACGTATTTATCAACGTTTATGCATTATTTATAAAATGGTATTATAGTGCAAACTGATCTCAACTCTCAAAAAAAAACATATAAATTAACGGCCAATTGTGAGTCGGTCTCGTGCTAAGGAACGCAAAACAAAAAAAACATTGTATTGGTATTCACGTAACATCACTAAAATATAGACACACTATTTGTTACTTATGCGAGCTGGTTTCCGCATCTGGGCCACCAGTGGACTCTTTTTACGTGATGGGTGGAAGCTGCTATTCCAGCTACCCGATGTCCTCCAGAAAGGCCAGCAGCTCCTTAATACCAGTGCAGGCCTGGCTGGGTGTCCTCGGTACATACACACATTACATTACTAAATATAAAGGTATAAACCTTGTACGGAATCTTTGGAGCGCTTGTCTGTCTCTACTGGAGACTTGACTGGTTTATTTAATTTATGTTAGGTACCCTGCATTGTCATATATATTTATGGTATTACAATTAGTATGATGTGGGTATAAGTATTTACGTAACACTTTTTTTCACACAGATTTTTCCTTTTTTGTTTTCGGGGTGGAGATCTGATCGACAGATAACCTCCCTCTTTGAGGGTGCGACAAGGTTATGTGAGGTTTCACGGACTCACTTAAACCCTCCCGGAGGCCGGCCTCGGTACAAAATAGGACCCGGTCTTAGCATGGAGCTGATTCTATAAGAGAACACAGTACTGATGCCGGGGACAGCGCTTGCTTTGCAGACCCTGTGATGAGGGTGACATCTCGGACGGAACCATTAATTTAACAAAAATTAAAATAATAATAATATAATATTTTATATATCTACCAATCCGGAGTGAAAATCTGTGTAATTAAAAGCCCATTTACTCTCGCTTAATGAGTATGTATTAGAATGTTACGGGTACTACCAGCATTCTTACAAATCGTATATTCTTTTAGTAGTTATAGAACTAATTTCAAGTTCACCTGGGGAATTACTGCCACCATACCCATTTCTGCCACCAAGCACAAATTCATTCACGTTACTATGTACAAGTTTGAATGGTATGGTTGCCGGTGAAATTACAGGCACTTGAACCTTCACGTGTCAGACTTATGGGCACAAACGATCCGACTTGGTCTTGTTATAACTAAGGAAGGGAGGGCCCAAGTCGCATTGCTTGTTATTCGCAGAGGTTGCCACTAAGGTGGGCCCGTCCGCTCTTCGTATGCAAGCACCTCAGTGAAAATTCTACATCCATCACACATGTGAGCATGTAGGCGCAGCTTTGCATGTTGGAATTCGAATCGCAAATATTTCGTTAGATGCAGATCGACTTTGTTCGACAAATATAAATTCTTGAATCAATTTGTAGACTGCCTCAACAGAACAAATAGTCAGGTAAAATGCTTTGGAGCTTACACAGAGTAGTCAAGTGCAGACGAGATTTAAGCTATACTTAAAATTTTGTCATTCATTAACTTAAACAGAAATCATTAACTTAAAATATGTTCTCTTTGCCTGGAATATATATTGGCAGTTTTCTCTAATGATGGCAAAATCATGATATATTTTATTTTATTCAAAGTCAAAGTCGAAACCTTCATTTCCATAGAATTCATAAAGAAATGGCTTGGAAACGTCAATAATATTCAGAACATAAGGTCAGACTTAACGATAAGTACGCGTACTTATCGGTAAGTTTGACGCCTGTTTAAACCCTATCCGACCCTCCATGGGGAAGAACAGCAAGAAACCCCTAATGTACGCTTCCTTTTTTTTCGCGAGCACAATCCTTGTAAAATCTGAGTAAGCAGATTACAATCAGATATGTGATACATAAGATAGGAAATAATACAATTATTGATCTAGTGATCTAGTCAGTTATGTGAAAATAACAAAGCTAGTGTTATTAACTTAATCTTAAATATATCAAATCACACAAAAATGATCAGGAGTACATAGTCTATTTATTTATCAAAATTAGACTTAATTATAATTTGGTGGACACATCATTTAAACCTATTATTCTTTAAGTCAAAAATATCTAAATCGTTTTTAGACTCCAGTTCGTTATACAGACGACATATAGTTGAAGTTGTTGCTATTTCTTAGTTATAAATTCCACTGATGGTCACCCATCTAGGTGGTGGCCGCTGTGCCGTTTGCTTAACATAACTAGCACTACATTTTGTTTGTCCGTTCGTCTGAATTCATGTTTTATTCTTTGATAATTGGATGCCGGCTGGGACCAGCGTTGAATCAGTTGAAGCCTAGATTTTGTAAATTTACTAGATTTAAAGTCTCCGCGCCAGTTTCTTGGGGCGTGCTATGCAAATTTTACTTGTGTAGCTTAGTACTCACTAGGGTAGGAAACGTAGCGTCTCGATTTAATATATTATAGAATTTATCACAAATTTGAATTCTTTACTTTTCAAGTGTACATTGATATATTTACTATGTTAAATTTTATTTATTGAATAGAAGTAAAATAAATTTTCGTATTAATATTTGAAAATATTCTTATTTCAATATTATAGTTTTAACTGGGTTTTATAAAATTTATTAATAGCCAGTTAAAACACTTTTGCAACCTTTATAGATTAGCTACATACATATATTAATAACGGTGAAAGTTGACTTTTTTTTACACTGGAGATAGATATCTGAAATCAGCATTTTTTTTTTCGTATTTCATTTAAACCAGTTTGACGCACATCATAGTATTAATTTGTCCTTTTTTATTTCAAGTAAAAAAGTGTATTTGTTTTACGAAACGGTGAACGACAATATTTGCCAGTGTTTTTGAAAACATTCGGTTTTAAAAATATCTATATTTTACGTTACGGTGAAAGTGAGAAATAAAAACGCCGCGTTTTCTATTACCAGTGGGTACGAGTGTACACGGAGAGAATTCGCAATGTGGATGTCACAGCAGGCACCGTGACGTCTGCCCCGACTTATTTGGACAAAGGGTTTTTCCACAGAAATCCCTCCACATTTTCTTACCCTTATTTCGGAATTCGAACTCTTCTCTGATTGGATTATTCAATTTCAGGAATTAGTTTTGTGATTGCGTTAAACGGTTTAGGAATTTGTTAATTGAGTTGGGAGAGGCTTTCGAGTTAGGAATTAAGAAATAATTTTAAGGTGAGGACGGAATTCAACATTTGAAATTCCAATGGTTTGAATTTTCTTTTGATTTGCCTACATGCTGTCCTATAATAATCCTATAAAGGGGAAAACTTAGGTTTAAAACATTAATTTACAACTACATCTTTGGACTTATAATACTTAGAGTAATTGTTTGGTTTTTGAAGCAGACTTGTTGTTAGAGGCCAACTATGTTATCAGCATTTTTAGACCAACTTGAAGATCAGTATACCTTATAGCTTGCTACAACCGAGACTTAAAATATATGAGGCATATTTACTCAGATATTGGTATCCATATCTGAGTATTTTCCCACACTTGAGTAATGACTGCTTAAAACGTTAATTTATGTAAATGATGTGCCAAAAACGACTGGCTGTGAAGCTGTGAAATCATTCGCAGGATTAGGTAAAGCCATAAAGTTAATATTTCAAACGAATTCACTACCTACCTTATTTAAATAATTGACTGTGTAAAAGGCACCTACCTCTTGAGACTGATTTTCAGACTAACGAAAAACATTTACCGGTTTTCCGTGAAAAGGAATCTTGCAAACTTTGTAGGATCATTAAGGACGATAATATCTTTGGGCGTATTCTTTTACTGAATACTTCACAATGAGTTCCGTTGGATAAGCATGGCGCTGTGTTTACCGTGCCCCATTCGCCAATTATTTTGCAACGACTGAGTACACACACAAATTCTCATTCGTTCAAAATTAGAAACATTTTTCTACATCTGAGTAACCATAACTATATAATTTAAAATTTCAAAATGGCGTCAGCTCAAAAGTAACTGTTGATTTGTCATTGTTGCTACCACAATGCGCACGTATTCTGGAATTAAAAACGCGGATCGCATTGAAATCGTCGCGATTTCCGCGCGAGTTGGCGTCCAAAATGGAAAGTTAACAACCGCGGTAAATAACCACAAATCACCGTTTCCTAACGCCCGCGGCGAGATTTAAATTCACGCGTGAACGTTACTCAGTGCGTGTGCGTTGTTTGATTGGTCACGATAATTTTTATTTGCAACTAGCTTTCGCCCGCGACTTCGTCCTCGTGGAATTCGGTTTTATCGTGCACCCCTATTTTATCCCATGAAAAAGTAGTCTAAGTTACTCCTTTAACATCAGCTATCTGCCAGTGAAAGTCCCATTAAAATCGGTCTAGCCGTTTCGGAGATTAGCCGGAACAAACAGACCGACAGACGAAAAAAAAAAATTTGGTTTATGTCCGTGTATACATCCATACACTTAATAAAAAGAGTTTTTTTTTATATTACAAACAGGCACCCCAATTTTATTTATTTGTATAGATTAAGTTTCTTACGAACTTACAAGTCATAGTATTATTTTGTTCTGTTATATTGAATTAAGTAATTGTCATCTTACAATTACTTAAAAGGTATATTATTATTGTTAGCGCTGTTCGACCAGACATCGTAAAGGGGATACCTAAGGCCCAAAAATATCGTTTCTCATCTAAACTCAGTTAATATACTTTAAATGGTTAAATAATTAAAAGGGTGTTCAATTTCAACTAGTTTTTAGTTGAAAAATCACATCAGTACGATGAAAACATTGCGTATTCGGTTAATATAATTGTGATAGGCGTATGAATGTAATTAATGCTTATATCTTTTAGTTATAATTAACATGTAAGTTTGGAAATAAATATTCTTATTCCTAAAACACAAAATATATGAAATACATTCGGTTTTTATCGTGTGTCATTGGAAACACACAGCCATACCTAACCATCAAAATCAACATGCGACCGTAGCGTACATCACGCAACAATGAATTCAAAAGACAGAGGGACGGGCGATGACGTATTATTATTTTTAAATTCATACACCATCACTCTAGACTGACATTTTGAACCTTACCCCCTTATTATAAGGGTGTGTATAATGACGTCATTAATGCACTTGTTTCATCGTGGGTGTAGTGCGGTCGGTGCGCGGCGAATTCGCGGTTTTTACAATTTGACAATGAGTGGAAATATCTTCGGCGTTGCGAATCGACTCGAACTGTCGTCGCTATTGTTGGGAGTTGAAGAATAGTTACGGTGCAAATACGTTATTCGTAACTTTATGATGCGTTCGTTAACGATATCTACACTTAACCGAGTGTGATAATTGTGTTCCTGCTACTTTAAATCTCGTTAATAATCATAAGAAAAATATTGTACGTCAGAAAAAAATTGCAGTATAATAAATATAATAATATAAAATTGGTGGTCAATTCTAGCTCCAAAGTAAGCTAAGCATAGCTTGTATCATGGGAACCAGAGAACTGATATAATACTAATCTACTTTTTGTAAATACATACATGTTACAATGCATATTAACACCCAGACATAAAAAACATCTATGTTCGTCACACAAATGTTTGTTCTGGATGGGAATCGAACTCACAACTTGCAGCGCAGATGACAGGGTTACTACCAACTGAGCTATAATGCCAGTCTAAGTAATAAATTGTAACTTACTAAAACTCCAAGTTGAACTAGAAGAATAGGTAATATTTGGAGTTTTAAGCATTCATACAATATTATTCTGAAAAATAACTAAAATTCGTAACCCCAAACGACTATGGTCTTAATTCTAGTCACCCACAAACGTTCCGGAAGTGACGTCAAGAACAATGAATGGGAGTTAGCTTCCGGTGCACCGCATAATGTCATCACATCCGAATGTAATTTAGCGGGAATTTGAAAATATTGCCATTTTGTGGACAGAATATGTTCATGAAAAGCAGTAAGGATAGGTATTGTCATATTTTTCTTAGGTTATTAGCGTCCTTGAGTATTCATTCATACACTCGAGATATCACTAACCTATTTCCTTTTTTCGATTGAAAGATTTATGTGCGCAATACCACGTTCTCAGAACGGTGAAGGAAAACATCGTGAGGAAACCGACATGTCCTAGAACAAAAAATTCGAAGACATGCGCAAGTGCACGGAAGGAGCCTCTTTGTGGCGCATTTAAAGTCTTTTCACCACATTAGTTTGAGAGAACCAATGACTCGAATAGAATAGAACTAAACTAAAGAGCCAACATTTTTCAAGATAATTACTAGTTAAAATTATAATGACTAGAAACTGGGATAAACATCTGTTTGCAAACGGACTGAACTTATTTTCGCCAGTCTAAAACAACTGGCTAAATGTTGTCTTTCCATCTCATCTACTAAAGTATAGAAAAATTGTATCGGATTGAAGAAAATCTAAGTGGATTTTTTAAAATATTGATGCATAGTTTAACGAATAAACGAAATGATATATTTTCAATAAAACCATTGGAATCATTTCCGGCAGTCAGTTTCTTTATCTTAACATCTTACATTTTGGAATCCAAAATGGACGCCATTTTCTCGAATGTCCTATTGATCCTGAAAATCCTTTTGATATTTCGAATTTCCACAAGGTTTAAAAGACTTTTTAGGTATAATTTTATTAACATTTATACATTAATCAATATATTCTTATAAAATTAACCATATCTTTAATCTTTGTGTACTCGTACTTACAATCATTACTGCTTCGTTTCATACTGTGATAATAAGTATGAAAATATTGCGGCCGAGGCGCCCGCCGGATGTTTAGGCGTTGTGATCTCCTGTGACGTCACAGGTCACGTGTCCGCTATTTGCGAACAAAAGCGCCCTGAACCACGGAGTCTGTTATATAGCTGTTTACTGGAAATCACCGGGTTGTGTCGCCGTTGCCATGCCTCGGCCTCGCCCCATTACGTTTTCGGGAGTAATTTAACGGTTTTGCTGTCTACAGTTAAGCTGTTAGCTCTAAAAGCTATTTTTTTTTACGTGAACAAGATCAATGATATCTGAAGTTCATGAAGGCCATCTGATTTCCCACCTTAAAAAGCGGGCCATAACAAAAGTAATGTCTTGGATCCTCTATCTATATTGGCAAACTCATGACCCCAAGTATTGCACCCATAACTCGACGTGAGTGTGGTCATAAGCCTGAAACTAATATTACATACATTACATACTTACATATATATTACCTAATTTTTTTTTTTTTTTATTATGTGTTATACTATGGATTACGATTTGCATATTTTATATGTGTGACTGTGATATATGTATATTTACAAAATGTATATAAGTATTCTATCAGTTATCTGGTTCCCATAGTAAGAAGAAAGAAAATAACTAAGAAAAAGTTTTTATTGACTCCACAATACAAAATTACAAATTACATAAATATTACTCTAACTAGAAGAAAAACAAACAAAATTAATACGAAAACATGCAAAAACAAATCTTTATTAAATATTAATGATTACTACGAGATTTGGTTGGTTAAGGGCTGTGTGAAATGCCAAACAATATTTTATTACATTGCATTTGTACAATCACTGACAAAATGGTATTGTACAAAAACATGTTGGCAGCTTTAGATCTGGACATAATAAGATGAACATTTTAGCAAACAAGCTAAGCCCCGCGGTAGTTCATTAACTTACAGTTTAAGATGTTAAATAAATATACGGTATATTATTGAATAACTGGATGGTGTAATGCAATAGTTTGTATTGTAACCATGACTTAAAATAAAACAATCTTTAAAATAAATTCATATCCGACTTGATAGATAGATAAACTAGTCTATTTGGAGAAAATTGGAAAATTTTGAAATATGGATTTGGAAAAGTCTAGATTTTGAAAGGAATTCGGAATCCATGACTTAATCTTACTAATAAACAGGACACTTTTGTAAACAGGAATAATATCCGAGTAATTTGCTGAGCTATCTACTTAAAAACTTTATCAAAAAAGTATCTTTTTCAATTAAACCCATATAAATGTTTCGGTATAATATATTATCGTCTTAAATATTATTTCTACGGTTGATATAAAAAAAACAAAGACACTTTGTATACTACCATGGTTTTTTTCAAGCAAAAACTGCCTTTAAATGACAGACCTTAATATCATGTTTCAACACGTTGAAAAATAAAAGTAGAAAGGGAACACCAAAAAGTTAAAAATAATTTAAATTTAAATTTTAACTAAAAATAAATATATTTTTAACCCACTTATTCTTGCAACGCTTTCGTATACCACCATTCTCAGCCCCCCATAGATTAAGAACGCTAATCAGTAGGGTGAAAACTACCCTTACACTATATACTCGAGCGGGGGCGAAGTGTTAAAAACACAATAAGATATAATACACGAGAACCAATAGAAATTTTCATAAAAAAAATTCGGTATTGCCCGATTTTGCACTTTACCATCCAAAAAATAAGGATTACAATAAACAATGCTGAAGTTAAAATTGTGTTGTAATTTTGAGTATAATAATTCGCAACGCCTTCAAAGTGTCATATCAGTCATACAAAATACATCATTATTTTGAATTGTGATATTATACAACGTTTAAAATGGGGTCCGTTTTGTTCGTAAATTGTTATTATCTTTTTAAAGTGCAATAAATAATAATATCTGTGTTTTATACCTTGTTTATGATTTATAAATAAGAGAATAGACAAATATTACTGGCCACATAGCTCAGTTGGACACTGCCTTCTGAGCTGTAGGTCGTGGGTTAGATTCCCACCCAAGACGAACATTTGTGTGACAAGCATTGATGTTAATATGTATTATATGTATGTATTTACCAAAAAAAGTACATATATGTGTATTCTATCAGTTGTCTGGTACTTATAGTACTAGCGCTTAGTTTGGGCCTAGATGGCGCTGTGGAAATTGTCCACCAACATATTATTATGTATTTAGCTGCTACAGACTCGTAAGCAAATATTGATTCATTCTTTTATTATAATATGTTTACCAAGACAACTATTTCAAACGCAGAGAATGCTTTATTCATAACAAAACATGTAAGCTTATCAGATGACAAATATCTCCAGAAACATAACTTTGCATAGGTTACATTATGTAGTTACTTCAACCAAAAATAAACACAGAATATTCAAAATTCCGTACGATTATTATTTAAATTCAGCAGGGGATGTCGTGATGTGTGTCGGCCGATTTGAATGACAATACGGCGCGGCGGCGCGGCGGGTGGGTCCGCATTTGGACTTTAAAATTTTATGGCGAAAAGGGACGATGTGGCTAGAAATGTGTTTTGAAGGAATATATTTTAACCGGCACTATTATTGGCGAAATTCAAATTAAAAACTGATTGAGGAGTTTATCTTCTTTTTCATGCTGACTTGAGAAGAATATTGGTTCCATTTGCAAATCGTATACAAGTAACAAATCTAGTTAGTCAAGTGTAATCCCTCAATACTCAGTTTAATGATTTGTGGTTCTAATATTATAATAATGGAGAAGCGTGAGGGAAAACATGTGAAAATAAGTCTGTAGAAATAAGAGATAAAATTCATATGAGACTTTAATTTTTATTTCTTATTTTCCTCTTTCCATCACTGATATTTTTGATCAATCAGAAGTGCCGTAATATTTTTGTCTGGCTACAAGAATTCTTATAGATCAATAAATATTATATTAATTAACTTCCTATATTTTCTTTTTAAAATACTGAAACAATTGAGTAAATTAAAAATTGTAAAATGTCGGATTTTATATTCCCCTATTAGTTTTCAGATCGTCAGTTCCGATAGGCGTGTAATAGATGACGTCCGTCCGTAGTCCGGGCCGCTTCCGTCTAGGCACGTGCGGTTCAGTGCCATTTTACAATTTTAAATACATATTTTATCGTTAGATATAACGATATCTAACGATAACATACCCCCGAGGTACAAACCATAGGTCCGTTGGCTCAAATCCAGAGCACCAATGGGATTTTTCCGGGATATAACTATGTGCGCTGGTCACTTCACGAAACGGCGAAGGAAAATATCATGAAGAAAACGGTATAAGAAGTACGAGTGTATAAGAAGATTATTTGATGCGCTAACTGTTATTGAATCCTTTCACCACCAGCTAAGATAGAGCCAGTAATACTAATAGTATAGTAGTGTAAGAGTATGTATGTATATTGAAAAGAAAAACCAATGACATAACTAGATGGCGCCACTGGAAATGTTTGAACGCAAAATTGAAAGAGAAAAGGACATTTACTTATGTTGTATATTTTTGTGTCTTTTATCTGTGACACTGTGAATTCTATCAAAGATTCAAGCGTTGTATTGGTAAGGGTAGAAAGAGCGATTGGAAACTTTCACGTTTAGGCTCAGAAATGCTAAGAAAATGTTACTTTGTATAGATATTTTCCAACAAACATAAATAACATCTTTTGTAAAAACAATACGATGCACAGCACTGCAGTTTCGTTAAAGTTCTGTGTATTCAAAACTAGATGGCACCACTAGTAATCTCACGCTGGGATTATGAAGACACACATTTTTTCGTAAAAATCCATCCGCTGGTGATAATAAATAGCTACACCCAGTCTTGGCCGCATTTGTATTGGCTGTGTCCTGACTGTTAGAAACTAAAGGTAACTTGGTTTTGTAATACCCAAAATAGATTAAATGTTATCAGGTGAACCTTGAAGACAATATAATTAAAATTGAAGTCTCTCCGCCAAGACTTTCCACCTCATCATGGAAAGAGAATGGACGCGAACAATGGAACGAAAGATATGGAACCAAATCATGTTGTATGTTTAATTCTGTGATATTTCGAATAATTTTAATTAAAATTTCTCGACGATGAAATTAAATACAGAATCTATGTCATCAGTTTTAAATACAAAAATAGATAGTACAATTACATTAATCTAACCATTTTGTTTGTACTCTGATGCAATTAAATACCGAACAGAAAACAAATTTACAACCAAAGCCATGTAACATTACCGAAGCTTGAAAAACCACACTCTCGATAAACCAAAATCTCTTTTTATCCTATGCTAGTCTGGAAGAGATTATTTTTTAGCGATACTACCGCCCATATATCATGTAGTATCTATCTAGAAATATTTAAATTGTACTTTTAGAAGTAAGTATTTTTCATTAATGTAATAAAAAACATTTACCAGGCTAAGATACTAATCACAGCCCTGTCTCAACTCAAACACCGCAGAATCCGACCGCAAGATTAATCTATAAGAAAAAATGGACGCAAAATCTTTCATTTCCTCAGAAATGAATGGAAGAATGGAAGTGAAACGCGCAATACTGCGATGGGATTGAAACCCAGTGGAGCGAGTGACGCCGGGCGCGAGCATTGTACTCTACTTGCCCTTGTTACGGGGTAGGCAGACAGATGGGCTGGTTATTGAACAACCGGGTCATTGCGAGAAATTACAACTTAACGCTTAAATAATTTTTCTGGCAACATAGATCAATGTTTGTCTAAATAATGCACGGAAAATAACTGATTTCTTTCATCTTGTTTTTAATTTTACATATAACATTCGCTTTTGGCAGAAAATTAATAAAATATAAAGTGGGACTCAATAGCAGAACGCACAAAAATCTTAGGAAATAGATTCATCTTGTTCAAACGTATGCGTCAAGCTTTAATTTTCTACAGAAACACAAATAAATAAATAAATATTGGTGGACATCTCACACAGCACCATCTAGCTCCAAAGTAAGCTAAGCATAGCTTATATCATGGGAACCAGCCAACTGATATAATACTTATATACTTTTATCTGTAAATAAAGAATGAAAGAAAGAAAAAAGTGTTATTGACTCCACTAAAAAAAACATACATATAATATTATTATTATATATTATATATCATATTGACACCCAGACAAAGAACAAACATCTATTTCGTCAGACAAACGTTTGTCCTGGGTGGGAATCGAACCCACGACCTACAGCATTGAAAGCAGGGTTACTACCAACTGAGCTGTGAGGCCAGTCAAACACACATATTAGAACATACATACATACATACGGTAAACCATGGCAGATGTACCCACTGACTTGTCTAATGCGATTTGTGCTCTCACTTCGTTAGTCGCGGCAGTAAGCCCCTTATTGATATATAGCTTTATATAAAACTGTTTTGTGGTACAATCGGTTTTGTTATATCCACGCAGACCCGATTTATTTTAGAGGAATTATGCAATACTTAACACATCCTGTAGAAATTATTCGATTATGAATTTATGCTAGGCTCGCTCAGACTTGGTGGGTAATTTCCTTTTTATAACATTTGTTTTGGCTGTTGCAGAATGAATTGCTGGAAGTGAGTATTATCTGAGTTATTCGTGAGTAAACAATAGTGGCGACCAGCTCACTCCTCGTCGCGTCTACGTTTCCGTAGATGTGTACACTACAAGGTGAAAATTGGATCACTGAAGCTCTGCATACACCTTCGGGGATAAGGCCTGAATCTATGTATGTGTAATACAACCAAAAATTTTTCTAGGGAAGTAACCATATAGCCTCTTGTCAGTGCACTCGTATTATTGTTAAATGGTTTGATGATATTGAAGTTAAAAGCACGTTATATGTACTATTACCACGTCTTTGAATGACAGGTGCAGCGCACTATCATCGCGTATGTATAATAAAAGATATATAATTTTTTTATTAGTAATAGATCATACTTTGTGTCAGTACATCATCAGGGAACTTAAATCATAACGAGTCTCAAACAACACAAACTTTATATTCCCTTCAGATTTTGCACTTTTCGTACTAAACCCCGACTTGGAAGCCTCGAGTACCTAATTAATCCCAGCCCCTCCCGACGCATCCCATTCAAACTCAAAACAAGAACTGCCATTAGCCTAAAAAGAGGCATTTTGGAATACCGAAGTCGTGAAACTTGGATCCACCATTCTTACCCAATGCCATCTGCATAGCAATCTTGAAAATGCATTTTCCAGAGGGGCGGGGCTTCCGTCAGCCAATGTGCACTCACCCGATTTATGAACCGGCCAGTTCACGAAGAACCTCAGCACAAACCCTTGCCATCGGAAAATCAGGCATCCGAAACCATTCACGTAGGTTTCCACAGCTCTGGAAAACCTGGTTTTTCCACGGACTCCGCCCATTGGCGCGCTCCGATGGTTTTCCACACGAGCTAGAGCAGAACAGATTACAGATTAGAGCAGTACAACTGCGACTTTTCTTAAAGATAGTTGGATTATATAAATTGACAGCGTATATAAAGAATCTCTAACAATGTGTTGTTATGTAAATCAGATGGTTATTTACGATTTCGCAGAAATTGATGTCACATTGTGGGAATATGTGGAAAGTTTAGCGTAACGAGGGTGAAATTGTGAAGCAATATTTTCTGGGTATTGGTTTTGTTGTGTTAAAAGCAAATATTCGTATTAGAAACAAATATTTTACGTATTCATTTTACCTAACTGTATATTGTAGATACAAGCTTTTGCCCACGGCTTCGTACTCGTGTTATTGAAATGAAAACTTAGACGTCATTCTCAGTCAGTCCTTTTTACAAACCTTCAGCCAAATCTGTTTACGAGTAGGAAAGCGTAACAAACATACATACTTTACTATTTATAATATTAGTATAAGTGTGATTTTGATTATCTTATCTATGCTAGGGAAACATAAGATTACATGTAAACTTACATTACTGTTACTTCTGGAAGGAGCTAGCCATCCACATTACAGGGAATCCTAGTGCACATTCTTGCACTGTTATTCAGTCTGATTCAGTTAAGCATTGAACTACTGTGTTACCTATTTAAGTGCTACGATGTATGTATGTTTTTGTAAGAAATCAAAATAAATTTATTATTATTATTAAACATTTCAGGATCGATTTCAATAAATTAACATTACCTGTCCATACTTTTGTATCATATCTGGGCGTCAATATGGGCACTAACAGTCCTTATACCCATGTCACGGGAAATCTTTGTTAAGTGTTTAAGTAAATTAAAAAAAAACTGAGTGTCTATCATTTTACTGAACCTAAATACCGTATAGAGTTTTATTCATCTAAACGTCAAGCTCATCTCTTCTTAGTCTAGACACTACTACGGCTACGTTGTTGCTTCGTGATAAAGTCCCGGGTTCGGTATCTAGCTGGGGAAACTATGTGAATTTAGAGCATAAAACTTGGTTCTAATTCTTGTATCTCTGTCCGAATAGCTTTGAAAGAATCATAGGTAAACACTATCCTTCGAGAAACGCAATTATTATATCCATGAAAGGTGATAATTTAATATACGTTTACTATTAACAACATCCAAATCTAGTTTTTTATGTGGTAGTTACGGGACGAGCAGATGGCCCTCCTGGTGTTAAGTGGTAACCTCTGCCCATAACAACAATGCGACTTGGGTCCTCCCCTACTTAAGTGCGACAAGTCACATCGCATGCCCCGTAACTCAGAGACGTGAAGGTGGGATGTCTCATGTGCCTGTAATTTCACCGGCAACTACGCCTTTCAAACCAGGTCACAATGCATTACTGCTTGGCGGCGGAAATGGGCATGGTGGCAGTACTTCCCCGGACGAACTTGGCATTAGTTCTACTGCTCTTTGTTTATCTCTATAAAAGCGAATTGTTCAAATGCTTTTCTTGATTCAAATTAGTTCTATGTATTGTTTAGGTACTTAGCAAAAAATAACATTAAATTATATCTCATTTTAAACATCCCTCTTAACTTTATATTGTTGGCAAACTTTAGGTAGGAAATTCGAAACAATACGGCACAAGAGGGTTCAAATCTCCAGACAACCCCTAACTGCGGGGGAGTTGGGTAACTGCGCCCATAACCGTATTTCACCCGCTTCATAAAAACTATAAAACATTCCGCCGCAACTATAAAGTTAGATTCAAGACTCTTTCTTTATAGGGGTTTGGACATTTTTGCATGACGCCAAGACACATAATGGTTTTAAAAAAATGCATCTCACCTAAAAATGCTGCTTTCGTGACAAAAAGATTTTTTTTTATCATGAAGAGGAAATACGGCTAAAGTATTTGGAACTATTGAAATAATCTTTTTATAGAGCAAAAGAGTTGAGCTCACCACTTGCCAGGTTTGCATTCTATCTTGCAACCTGCATATCGTAAAGTTAGCCTAACAATTGAGCGAATCAAGATTCCAATATAAACTCAGTTACAAAAACATGCAATTTTTATTTTTATTCAAAGAGTCATAGTCAGAAAATTTATTTTCGTAGAATTCATAAAGAAATTGCTTGGAAACGTCAATAATATTCAATACATAAGGTCACGCGTACTTATCGCTAAGTTTGACGCCTGTTCAAACCCTATCCGACTCTCCATGGGGAAGATTTTTATTTAGATATTTAATTATACTAGAGTATACCGCATCGCATTTACTTCCCCGTAGCCTTAGACCATCTCAAAATATCAGATAAATCATATTTTCTTGAAAAACTGGCCACCCCTTTACGGCATTACGGCATATAGTTGGAAGTACCCGCCTAATCTGTCCGCGTCCCCAACCCCACATACAAATGGCGCAACCCTCGCCGGCCATAGAACGCAAGGCGGATTTCTTTTCAGAATTTCTTGGTGTTTTGAGTTGTTTGAAATGTATCCTTTTTAGATTTACCTTAACGAATCACATCATGTCTGAAAGGACAGTCCTGGCTAGCTTATTAAAACGCAGTTGCAAGAAGTATTTACAGAAGTATTAACAGAGTCATTTCATTTTCAAGGCCTCACAGCTCAGTTGGTAGTAACTCTGCTTTCTGAGCTGACGACCTACAGCTCAGAAAGCCGAGTTACACGTACATCGCCATCTAACCCCAAACTAAGCATAGCTTGTACTATGGGAACCAGATGACTGATAGAAGACATATATACATATTTTTATTAATACATATTAACACCCAGACACAGAACAAATATCTAATATTCGTCACACAAATATTTCTCCTGGGTGAGAATCGAACCCACAACCTACAGCGCAGGGTAGTAACCTAGTAGCCTTCTGTAATATTTGACTGGCCTTCTACCTCAGTTGGTAGTAACCAAATGAGCTATAAGGCCAGTCAAATACTATGCCATTCAATTTTCATCCCATTATTTGATCCTTAGCATCTGAATAGGCCCAGGCGCATACAAATCGATTACACTAGGTAATAGCGGTACAGTCTAGCATTGTTCCAGGAGTGAATGCGGACTCATTATCTGTAATGGCGGGCGGTGCACTGCTATTCTGTACACGACTGTACATCACTATTGAAATCTATTATCTACCTTGGTAGCTATTATGAGATGGAGTTTTAATTAACAGATTTGTAGCTGGCTTTTGATGACTTTAAATACATATACAAAATGTTTATTTTCATTAACTTAATATTTAAAAATAACACTTTTGAAACCACCTTTTAAGTATTAAATACTTGTATTAGGTGGTAAATGCACTTACAGTATCATGTACGAGTGATGTGGCTGAGCTAAATTGGGTTTTGTCTTTTCTCTTCAATTTAAAACCAGCTTTCTCAGCAATGACAGAACACTGGTTGGCTAAATAAGCTTTTATTAACGTTTTTAAGTAATCTTATTATAGTTATACTGTTGTAGGTTACCAAGTAATGGGTGTTGATATAACCAATCATAGAATTTCTAAAAAATATTATAAAATTTACAAAGTTATCATATAAAAATTATTTATTTATTCCTTATTTTTCCCAGATAAAAAAATACAGGTTCTCAGTAAGTTGCTTAAGGGAATACTTTGAACAATAATATAATAATTTCAGCTAAATAATGATGGGCGTAGAAATAACTGGTATGTTCTTTATAACCAAAAGACACATAATTTAAACATCTTTTAGGAGTAACGCTACCTGCCCTCTTGTTTCCTAAATAACTAACTCCATTACATTAGCAATCAAAATAATACAAACTACAATCCACCCAACATTCCAAACTAAAAGCATTCATAATCTTGGATTGCAATTCCCAATTCAAATTCTGCATATTGTGCCAACATGACGATACAACGTGATACAACGTCAGCGCGCATAAATCCAATCAACGGCCGAGACGGGCTCGCGTCACGTTGTAGGTACCTGTACGCGCATACGTACCTCTACAATGTTGCATGCCGTATGCGTTGATGCATTGCAGCGTCAGGGCTGGCACTAGCTTCACATTCGTTCCAAATTTAAATAGTGTAAGTACCTATGTGTTAATGATTTGTATTTTCAGTTGGTAGTAACGCTGCTTTCTGCGCTGTAGTTCGTGTGTTCCCAGGACAAACATTTGTGTGACAAACATTAGATGTTTGTTCTGTATGTAGTTACAAAAAAAGTATAAACCTATTATACCAATCGTCTATTCCCCAAGCTATTAGCTTACTTTGGGGCTAGATGGCGGCGCTGTGTGAAATGTCCATAAATATTGTTATAATATATTATTATTATTGTTATATTTACCAATATAAATTACAAATATATAAAAGTATGGTTATTAGCTACTGAAAACAACAGAGGTTTGTGCTAGTGCTGCTAACAGTCTACGTCATACAAACTATAAAATAAATTTACAATTTAAAAGTACATAAGTAGAAAGAAAATATAAAAAAAAATATAACAATATAAATATAAATTAAAAAAGCGCTATGAACAGTTCGATGTTCAAATACAAAAAGGTACAATGTGCGCCTGCGCATACGTCCAGTTAACGGCCGAGGGCGTAGCCTCTCGTTACGCAATACGTAGGCAACTGCTACACATACTGCTACACTGTTCCATGTCGTATGCGAATCACTTGCGCCATATTTGTTCTTAATTCAATTTATATATTTGGCGTTCCAATTTCAAAATCTGTCTGTTGTGTCATAGTGTAGGTTCTTTTTCTTTCTTTTTTTTTCAGATAAAATGCCAGCACAGATCATGATTCATCATGACCTAGAGTGCTTCATTTCGTTCCATATTTAAATTACTCGTCTTTAGCGCTCCATCTGAAGTTGTTAAGCTTGAATGTATCTTTATGGAACATCAAAAGAAGAAGGTAAGCCACGGTTTTTAAAGAAAATCTGTATTTATTCGCATCGCTCGTAAGTAAATGTTAGTTTAATTTCTAAGAGTTACCTTGTGTATGGTATAAAATTAAGTTTGTATTTCAAATTAATGTGGCATTTTCAGATCATGTTGCATGGATAAAATTTATTCTTAATAATTATCTCTAACATTTGCCTGATTTCTCTCGCTAAGCTTAAATTTATACATCACTATGAAACAGACAAGCTGCGCTACGAGCGCTTTGCCCATGCATTGGTATAATGTATATTGGCAAGTGCTGTGTAGCAGGAGGCAGCCCTGGCCGCGAGGCGGGCACCGCGGTGAAGTCATTAGCAGTAATGGCTGATCCACTCCGCGCCGGCAGATTTAGTGCGGTTACCGTGCCGTGTGCGGCGCGCCTTACTGTTACTGTTTGTATTGTATATACGTTTGATTTCGGCTTCTGATTCTGATTAGCTTGCGAGGTGATGGTGCACACACGAGTGAAATGTACAAAGGGATTATGAGAAGTAAGGTATTTTTGACTGGCCTCACAGCTCAGTTGGTAGTAACCCTGCCTTCAGCTAGGTCGTGGGTTCAATTCCCACCCAGGACAAATATTTGCGTAACGAACTGTGAAATGTTTGCTCCGTGTCTGGGTGTTAATATGTATTATATGTATATTTATACAAGAACAAAAGTATATAAGTATTATATCAGTTGTCTGGTTCCCATGATACAAGCTAAGAAAGTGAAATATCCACCATTATTTATTTATCTTAAGTAACCACTACTAGGAAGCAGTTTAACCAGTAACGTTAAACTCTCTATGTTAGGGTGTAGACCACCTGTGTTGCCATGCAACCGTTTTTCAGGTAACGTCTAATTAAACACATTACATCCTATCGGCAGCCAATAAAAATACCATCAAAGCGGTCGACAAAGGGTGCATAGGCCTAATTGGCGTGAAGTGAAAACTGAGTGATCACCTCCTACCTAGCCTGTACGCAAGAGGCGTGAATATTGACCAGCGGACGGAAAATCAACGGGAAACTGAAGGTAAAAATAGTATTAAATTTTTTGGAAAATAGAGCATTGTACACAGTTTCACACAAGAGACGTTAAGTTTGAACAAGTGGTTTGGGAAAGTACACCCATTTTATTTTATTTTACGCTGTTGAAGCAAGGAGTTTTTCCAGAAAATGATAAGTGAAGTAAATATGTATGAGAAGAATAAAGTGTATGATTGTTTTCATGACTAATAATAATTTTGATGGACAATTCTCACAGCGCCATCTAGCCCCAAACTAAGCATAGCTTGCACTATGGGAACCAGACAACTGATAGAATACATATATTTTTTTGTAAATACATGCATACAATACCTATAAACACCCAGACACAGAACAAACATCTATATGCGTCACACAAATTTTTGTCCTGGGTTAGAATCCAACCCACAACCTACAGCGCAGAAGGCAGAGTTACTACCAACTGAGCTTTGAGGCCTGTCAATAAATAATATATTTGTTAGTTATTTTTATCAGTAATGTACATTTTGGAAAATTTTGCACAAAGTTATCACTTTGTAAGTTGTAAACTTAATTTCGAAATTTTCAAAATCATTTCGTGTATACATTTCGTGTACATTCTTTTAAATATCTTCATCTACTGCTAAGTCTGTCTGCAGTTATTTTTGATATAATTTTAATTGTACATATTTCTATACATTATTTCCTTCAATATATAGAAAATTGGAATCAGGATGTTTACCGAATTTAATATTGAACGTATATTAGTGTTCAAAATTCATGCCTATTTCCCGTGACCGCAGGCACAACAATTAACGTTCCAATGAGGATTCGACGCATCTAATCAAACGTTTCCGTCAAACAGACACGCAAACTGTACACGCACGAGCGGAAATACTCGTTGTTATTAATAAAGCCAACGCTCCGCGAATCTTTGTCACCGTCGACTCAAACCATTGGCGCGTGTACTAACTTGCTGCCCGTTGCATATACGAACAACTAACGTATTAACAGTGGGAGCTAAGATTTTACAGCGGCGCCGGCGCGGCGGCGTACTTACAGCGGCTAACATTCAAAACGGACCATGAGATGAGATAGGGATAAAATTAATTAATGTTACCTGTATTCTCGCAAATAGATATTCATTCATTCAATTACAAAAGAGCCCCTTTTCATGATAATACCATTTATTCAATTATTATGATAAGTAAATAAAGCAATGAACTTGATGTTATCAAGCACGTAAATAAAAGTTTTTTTATAAGACATTTAACAACATGCTATATATAATACCTGAGGTGCCACTATTAATACCACGTCTAGTGCTGAAACACAATCACAATATTCTCTATTTGGAACGTTAAATCTCATGTAACAGAGGTGATATTACAATAACGTTATGAAATACAAGGTGCGTGCATAGGTCGCGCTCCTGTGCTTGACAATAATGCATGGCTGGGCTAATGTTTGCTTTGTACCAGCTACACTAGTTATGCGACCGCGGTCCGCCCGGGGCGTGATTGTATAATTTGCTACTGGAGAATAGCCAATTAAAGAGGCTCATGCATTTTGTATGCGATCTAATTTGATGGTTGTTTTGTTATGAAATTGTGCCTTCATTATTGCATTTAGTTTTGTATACTCTGTGGTTATCGTGATTATGTTTGTTGTAATGATGGCGGAAATTTTTAAATTATTTACCAATCACAGCAATCCACCAATCGTAAGTACAAAGGTCACCCGGAAAAGATTTTTATGTGATACAGTTAGACCTGGTGTTAAGTGGTAACCTCTGCCCATAACAAGCAATAAGATTTGGGTACCTACGCCTCCCCTACTTAGGTAAGACAAGAAGTTTTTTATGTATTTAAGTGACATGTAAGAAGACGTGTCAAATGCTTGAAAGGAGCCTCTTTGAGGCGCACTTTAATCCACCACACTGGTTTTGAGATAGTGACACGAGTAGTAGCCGCGCGGCCATCTGAACTAACCCTAAATCTATGGATATTATATACCCCAATATTGCTTGTCGGAATCCAATCAGCGCATTACAGACAGCAGGATATAGTCAGCGAACCTAATTGGATTCGCCTAAGTACTAGTGGTCATTGAGTGTAGTGGCGTCTAGTGGTCCTTGGGATTAGTTCCCCAGTACACTCGAGTAGCATGCCCATATATCCTTGAAGTGTGCATGCTCCTGCACACATTACACTGTACATGTTTATAAATACATCTTCCTCTTTAGTATATTTGGGTGTCTAGATTAGTGATAATTGAATAGCAGCTTTCAGAAAAACAACTAATTCTCAGAAAATTTTGCTTATCGGCTCTAAATTACAAAATTGGCTTTTTGTCTCATGATATCAGAATCAGAATCATTTATTTGCATAAAGCCTGGTAGTATGTACAAGATCTTAAAGTTACATAAATAGTAATATGGGTTACTGCGCCTCGCGGAGTTAGCCGCGGTGAATAAGTCATCCCACGAACACTGCACTTTTCCGGGATAAAAGGTAGCCTATGTACTATTCCAGACTATAGTCTGTCTTTATGCCAAATTTCTACTAGATACATACAGCCTTTCTGGCGTGTGATTGAGTAACAAACATCCATCCTTCCAAATTTTCGCATTTATAATCATAGAATAATATACAGTAGTATCAATTCGGAGTCGGATAATTATGTTCTTGTAAATAACTAAAGTAATAATCACGACTTTTGTAAAAGTGTCGGTAAAGATGTAGTGTCAATGTCATTTTTTTCTGTCTGGCCAGCAGCGTTCTAATAATTTGATTATCTTTAGTTCTACGAAGGTTTGAAACAGCATAATTTTCGCATTTAACAAAATGTCCATCAAAAATAAGTTTCACCATAACTTTACTTTCAAAATCCATAGATCTATCTATAGAATACTTCGCTAATCACTATACTCAAGTCTAAACAATACAGGCCTCTTGTAAACGCAGCGCACCACAAAACACATGTCCGACGGTCATGGGGCTCAGCATAGACTTACCAATTTGCTAGAACTGAACAACATAGTATTATGGAAAGACAAGGTGACGATAGCGTGGAGTAAGCTTTTTCTTGTCTGGAGGACAAGAAAGTGAACACTAGCAGGAAGATGGACCTATGATATCCTGATATAGGACTGGCTTCATAGCTTGGTTGTAATATTACATTTAAATACATATCAAGCAATTTTTATAATTTTGATATGAAATTTACATTATTTATAGTATAGTAAATTTACAGAATTTATCATTCTTTCTTAAGTTTTCAAGAGTACCCACTGCCTATCTATCTATCTATCTATGTCTATCTATCTATCTGTCTGTCTATCTATTGGTCTATGGTTCATTTCCTAGGCATAGCACGTCGATACGCAGACGTCAGGGGCATGCCCTCGTTCGATCGTCGAACCGATTTGAGATTTCCAATATCTGTATAGTGTTCTAGGCTTAGGCTGTGCGCTGATGTGCAAACATATACTTTTCTAGTTTATTTTGTGTATGATACAAAACTAAATAATATTTGAGTGAATTTTATGGTCTGTCGTAAGTAACGGCAGTTTTTTTCGAATTTTTGGATGAGATTGCCAAAACTACAGCGTTTATACTGTCAACCTCTTAAGACAAACTTCTGTACGTCATAACCAATTTTATTCTAAGACTTTTAGGAGTTTTTACAGGTTACTCTTATAACTACTCGAGTAACTGAACTCATATCAGTCGTCATGAGACGATCGAGTTATGCTGTTAATTTTGAAGTGAGTGGGAAAGTTCTACAATTGAAACCGTTAGTTTATTAAGGCTACTTAATTACTTCTGCGCTAGAATTACGTATTTTAAACATTAAATAAACATATTTTATTTAAACATATAATTTCAATATCATGTACACAGATTTATTTTTAGGAAAAAAGGCTCACATGGTAAAATATATTTAGATTTTTACCGGCACGTGTGCGCCAACACGGGTACACATGATTTTCACGGCGCTATGATTCCAACCTCTCGCCGTAACTCTACTTTATTTTTAAAAGCAAAAATATTTTTCCCCGTACAGTCACATATTTTTAGGTCGACGTTAATTAATTTATATTGTTTTAACTATTTTTAATGTGTGCCAGGAAAATTTGGTTTCTTTATAATTTGGATTTATTATGAAAAAGGCTGTTTGCCTTTGGCAAAACCGATACGACTTGGATCGTTTCATACTTAGATATGGGAAGACGCAATTCGTATCGTGTGATGTTTAATATGTCTATAATTTTGACATTTGCACTTATCAAAATGGAACACAATGCTTGCAAATGCCTAAGTATTTGGCGGCAGATATAAGTGTGTGTATGTTTTGTTTCACTTGGTTCAAGACTGTTTCACACAGATATACATGCAAACTAACCAAAGTTTTAATTACCCTCTATTCCTAAAGATCGGTAAATTAACAATGACTTAAAAGTATGTTCCGGTTTGAAAGGTGTGGTTGCCGGTGAAATTACAGGCACATGAGACATTCAATACGTCTCAGAGTTACGGGCGCATACGATGTGACTTGGGTCTTGTCGTACTTAGTAGAGGACCCAAGTCGCATCGGTTGTTATGGGCAGAGGTTACCACTTAAACAGGTGGGCTGTCGGCTCGTTCCGTAACTGTTTATAAAAAATATAGAATTTTCTGCCATTTCAATTAAAATTGCAGGTATTTTTGTAAATCCGCACACGATCTCAAATGCATAACGCACCGAGAAGCAATATGGCGTTGCACAGGCACGTTGAAATAGTTTGGAGTTTTGCCAGTTATCGAATATTACATGAAACAACAACCCCCGAACAGGTGAATTTTCCTGTTTAAATTACGTTGCCTTTAATGATATTTATATCTAAAAAATGGTGGTAGAGTTTTAGAACATCTAGGCTTTCTTTTCATGGATGTTATATGTGTTACTTATTGAAGGTAGTTATTGGGTTTGTGTGGGTTGACGCAATAAAGTCAGTTGTTTCTTACATCCTGAACTAAGTGTTTTACTTGAGCGTTAAACATTACTACATGGTGTCAAGTGTGGGGTTCGAACCCACGCTCCCTCTTGGGAACCAGAGCTTAAATCTGGACTAGGATCTACTGCAATGGAGAAAAATTTGCGCTATACATTTTACCTGCAGCAAACGACTGGACTTGTGATAAATTTCCCTGGTATAAGATTTGTCCTGGCTATCGGGTTATTGAGGAATGAATTACTGAAGAAAGAGTTAGCCAAACAATAGCAGTGACATGCTCACTCCTCGTTACGTCTACGTTCCCACTATAGTGGAACCCACAAGGCGAGAAGTGGCGGACAGAGGCTCTGCCTACCCCTTCAGAGATAAAGGAGTGAATCTTTGAATGAGTTACCATTTACAAAGAAACACGTAAAGAAAAGTTACGAAATACAATGAATGAAACTAATTGATCTAAAGATCATTTCTACCTATCAACTTTTTTTATGTGATACAATTACGGAACGAGCAGATGGCCCACCTGGTGCTAAGTTGTAAACTCTGCCCATAACAACTTGGCGACTTGGGTCCTCCCCTACTAAATACGACAAGTCCCAAGTCGCATCGTATGCGCCCGTAATTTTGAGACGTGTAGGTGGAATGTCTCATGTGCCTGTAATTTCACCGGTTACATATAAGTAATATATATTTGGCCTTATTATTTTCTTACTAGCAGCACTCAGACAAGAGATAGACTACATAATCCGGGTATCAATATAGTTATATACGAGTAACAAATAACTTACTCACTTCTCACAATATTGGTATTGAAACTTGAAACCGTCTTCTTTGATGATGCTCGTCAAATTGGCGGTTTGCGGCGCGAATCATATTCCACTGTTTGATCAACTCGCTCTATGTGTAGAATCAGTAAATGGATGTTTTCACCGTCAAATGTTCTTACATACCTTTCATATACACGACTGGGTATTGACTCATGGTTTGCAATAAAATCCTTGAAATTAGTTATATTTAACATTAGGGGTAGGTACATCATACCCTGCCACCGTGTACACGATAGTAATTTTATAAATTAACTAGGGACCATTATATGTAGCAGAACATTAATACGGCTGAAAAAGAAGACAATGTTCTGATATAATTTAATAAGGATATACAACTCTATTGGTTTACGCCAGTAAACCAATGCTTGCTCCCGATCCGACTGGGAAGTCGGCTTGATTTCTTCCGACACCTTGTACAATTATCGTCATATTTCAACAAATTAGTAAAAAACCATATTAAACTTTACTTATGAATCACTCTATCTATTGCTGAAAAGTGCATTCAAATCCGTTGCGTAGTTTAAAAGGTCTAAGCATGTATGCTTTTGCTGCTTTTTCTGTTTGTAAACAGCGGGAGCGACTTTGTTTTAAACTATGTATAGATATTGATTTTCAAAACATTGCTTTTGACAGTATAACATTATACTGAATTGACTTACTGTTAGAACTTAATTTTTGAAGTGGCAATGTTGATATCCTAGCTGATGGCCTGATGGTTTTGAAAGAGTGTGCCTATGATTACAATAAACCTTATAAACGAATTTCATTTATAAAGTATAGTATTGAAAATTGCTTTTAGTCGTACTTAAATACATTGGATGGGCAAAACTAAAATTAAAATTATGATATAATTAGCAACCTACCTACTAGAATGACGCACTTAAGTTAACATAATTAATTATTTGTTTTATTCTTATGTAAGTGACGTATGTCTTTTTTGAGAAATAAAGTTATATAAACCTAAAGTAGTAATGTCACCTAATTCACAGCATGTTATTAAAATGTTTCCCTACACGATCCGAAGCGCTCCCTCGTATCAGAATGCATTTGAACGAGATAGTTGCGTTTGACGGCGATGTGGCTGACATCGCGTTCATATTCATGCATCAGTTAACATCAGTGCGCAGACATTATGCTCATTTTGACATTTTGATTGGGGTAGTTGATGTAGTTAGGCGGGTGCAGATGCGGTCAAAGGTTTCATTAATACATACCTTGGCTTCGCATTTGTTATTTTCTCACTTAATCGATAAACATTATCACCTTGACTGGCCTTATAGCTCAGTTGGTAGTAACCCTGCCTTCTGCGCTCTAGGTCCTGGGTTCGATTCCCACCCAGGACAAACCTTTGTGTAACGAACATAAATGTTTGTTCTGTGTCTGGATGTTCATGTGTGTTATATGTATGTATTTACAAAAAGTATATAAGTATTATATCAGATGTCTGGTTCCCATAATACAGGGCTATAATTAGCTTACTTTGGAGCTAGATGGCGCTGTGTGAAATGTACACCAGTGTTATTATTGTTTTTATCTGATAGTTCAACTGTTATAAAGTTATTTCTACTACTTCTAGACTGTAGGGACACTTTTTTTTCACAATTTACCAGCGATATTGTGTGTTATCTAATGTAAAAGATTAAAATATTTGTGTAGTTTCTAGGGAGCAGTAAAGCTACGTAAGAAAAATAGTATTCAGTTGTATGCTGGAAGACATCACGAGTTATAGTGATCTTTATGTAAAGATTTTCCTCGTATTTCCTCCTGCCGAACGCACTATTGAACTATTCCTCCATGTCGCAGTAATCAATAGTCGATTAATCAGTCGCAGTGCGTTAGGCTGCAGCGCACTCTCGCGGAAAATCTTACAAAAAATCGCGAGCCCCGTTTTTCACGCACTAGCGGTCACGCACAGGGGATGCGTTGAGTCGATCTGTGGTTTAGTTTTGATAGCGGGTTTCACAACGAACTGTAATCATTGCCTTGTTGATTATCGGTTGGTTTGTTGGTTTGCACTTAAAGTTAGATAGATTAACTCTTTACTGTATACCAGAAAAACATTTTACAAAAAAAAAACATTATTAACTCTTTACTGTATACCAGAAAAACATTTTACAAAAAAAAACTTTATTAAATTAGGCACAATGGGCATGGCATTATCACTGAGTGATCTCTTCCATACAACCTTTTTTATATAAATAATAGATGTTTATATTTAATTTTATCTTTATTTTTAAAAGTTTGTTTATGTTTGATATTATGTGTTGTTTGCAATAGATTTCTTATCTACTTCAGGACAAAACTATTGTCTGCCCGCGGCTTCGCATGTGACCTAAGATAAAAAGTAGCTTATGTGTAATTATAATTTATTGGGTGTGACTAGCACGACTGTATATTTAATTTCGTAGTATTGCATAATGGAATTTCAGGAACCATTATATATTATACGTCATTTTGTATGGGGTAATTGGATTTTGGTTACATTAACAATTGAATGTCTTGGTTATTCCCCAAATGAACGATGTTATTTGTCAGTAAAATTGATGGATGATAGGTTACTTTGGTCTCTAACTTTCTCGAAAGACATAGGTACATTTAAATTTTTGTATAAATGGTTTTTTATACTGTAATAACTTTAATATTATTCTTACATTTCGACTGTGTTGCAACATTGGGTCACGGGCGACTTCACACGGCGGGCACACTTCCTCTATAAACATGTTTTAATAATATCTAAAACATTTAGTTTAACTATTCTGAGCATACTCCATAGTTGGGATCCATTGAGGAGAAGGGTAGGCTGTGAGCTGTCGATAACAGAGCATCATAAATCATGGAGCGAAATGTGGCAAATGTCTTGCCGTTGACTGCAGATGCCGATTTGCCTGTGGGGGAGGTATTGATTGCACCTTATTACAACATTATTGGTAGTTTGATTTTATCTTTGTTGTCAACCTACTCACGGCAATTCATTTGAACTGTTTTTTTTATTGATAGGTTTGCGTTTCGGCTTCGTAATTATTATTCAGCTGATGGATAAGCATCCTGAAAATATCATTTCAGAAACCAATCTTACATATTATAAAGCAAGATCCCGCGACATCAGTATTTCATTATTTCATAAAAGCTGAAAGTTTATCTGTGTATGTCCCTAGTATAGGTAAAAACGAACCGGTAGCAAAGTTGTATAAGACTGTACCTCAAATTCGTTAAAGTATAAAGCTCATATTATATATTTTTCATTTTTTGAATTATATTAGAAATCACTTCGTCCATTGTCAGACAGTATAGTTGCAACCCCCTGTCAAACACCCTTAAATTATAATGAATTATAATTATACTTAGGTATTACTTATTACTTTATAGTATAAAAGCTAAGTTTTATATTTGTTACTTGAGGAACTATTAAAACATGTTTTCTCTGTAATCAGACAGTTTCGATCTTACACCTTGTCTAGGCGCTAAAAGACGAGCTACTAGCTAAGGTAAAAACCTAACCCCAGTAACAGCTCCTGGTCAAAGCGACAGGTAACCCGAAAGCTGGCTCAGACCACCAGTGGTTACGAATAATCCCGCCTGGTAGCATTGAATCAGTTGAGCTTCATACAGACAGTGAAACCGTTATTTATAGCGACAGTGACTTATGCGTATGGCAGATCGCTCGTCGCGTGACCATCTGAACTAGCCTTAAGCAGTCAAAGACAAATTTTATTTCCATAGAATTCATAAAGAAATGGCTTGGAAACGTCAATAATATTCAAAATATCATATAAGTCACGCGTACTTATCGCTAAGTTTCACGCCTTTTCAAAGCCTATCCGACCCTCCATGAGGAAGAATAGTCCAGTCATATATTAAATCACATTTCAACAAATAAAACATACTTATTTACAAATATATCCAGTTTCCGAAGCAACATACTGGAATCCCTACACGAAATAATTGGAACAGAATGAATATCTCAATACAAGACAATTTGTGGAGCGCGTCCTCTCAAATTGGTGCGCCGTTTAACGAATACCTCACAAATTGAGAAGAAGGGTCCCTGTGTGCCCTTAATTTGATGCAAATGCCGATACCTACGCTAAGGCACAATTTACAAATGTTGAGTGGCTTTATATCACATTTGTCTCTTTTATCTGTGTACCATTACATAACTGTATGTATTTTTTTAATTATAACAGCATAACAGTAGGGCCAGAGCGATTTTATAACATAAAAACAAAAAAAAAACATATTTCATTGTCAGTTTGATTGAGCATCACGAAAACTACTTGATACATTTTGATAAAACATTTTATGCTTAAACAAAAGAATTGCTACAATGACGAAGATGTAACTGTGATGTGGCCGATGTCGCGGGAAAAGCTTGTAAATACATCTTTTCATTTCAATACATACATTCATTAGCTGGATCACAGATAATATCAAATTTTCGCATTCGTATTACGATAGATAATAATCTTAAAGATCGAAATAGCCAGGAAATAATACGTGAGCATCAAAAAAGAAAAAAGTCTGGTTTTTAGGCACGTTACTTGGCGAAATATGGCATGAGGGATGAAACTATATGTGTATCGAACGAGCTGACGGCCCACCTGATGTTAAGTGGTAACCACCGCCCATAGACAACAGCAATACGACTCGAGTCCTCTCCACCAAAGTACGAGATAACTCAAGTCGCATTGCGTTGCGCCCCTCACCCCGAGACGGGGATGTTACGTCTCATGCGCCTGCAAATCTACAATTGGACTAACGATCAGTATCCCCAAAGAAACATAATACGTATTATTATTTGAACAAAAAAAAAAATCACATATTCCGTTACAAAATGGTTGAATGTAGGACGATTGCTATATTCTCAAATTAATTAAACGAACCAACAGGGCGAGAGGATTTACGGCGCAGACATACCGCCGCGCGTGACGTCACACATGACGTAACATATTATCGTATTTCGGGACCTTTGGAAGGTGTATTGGTTATAAATCCAAAGCTAGATTGAAATTACATTATATAGACCCAAGACGATGAAACTACTATATTTATATATTGTTTCTCGGATTTAATTAATAAATTAATTAATAATGATAAATCGGCGTCCTTACTTTCAATTTATTAGATACCGTTGATGGGATGTTATCTATTAAATAACCTGTTTGTAAAATAACTAGATCATCATGAGAATTTGTCATAAAGCTATTAACTAAAGAGCTAATTATTAAGAATATATAACATATATAGCAATATATAGGTGACGAGCTCATTCCGGTCTTCCCATGAAAATACAGCTAACTCCTGCTAAAATATTTGTTTGTAAATTGGGTTAAACACTTCTTTTTTTAATTCAATAATAAAAAATATTTTGTAAATGAGTCTGCAAATGAAAACTTCCCAGTAAACTTGACTTGAAATTCATAGAAATCACATTTTTTTATGGACCAAAGGCATTTAGAAACGGGGAAATATATCTTTCGCATATTTTTTTACACTCATTACTAGAGCGGTTTCCTGCTTTTTTGCCTTTTTTCCGGTGAAAGAGATAAAAAATGAAGATGAACTGCCGAGGTGCAGAGTAAATACGGGGTCACGTAGTGATGGGTTAGTTTTGTGTGGAATTATTTAACTGTAACTGATAATAAGATACAATCATGCGTGCTCTCAAACTTACTTTTGTCTGGGGAGAAGTTTAGCCATGTTATGAGGTAAATTGATTGGTTTTAATAACAGACTGAGAGGCAAGTTTTTAATTACTGGCCAGGCTTAAAGTTTTTCATATTAGCACTGTTGAAATGTCCACCAATATTAAAAACAAAGATATGCATGATGGGTGACCTTCCGACTTTGTCAGTCTGATAAACACTCAGTTTATAAATCACATCGGAAACCATGCTGTTACCTTATCAATGTTGGACCTAGCTCACAAGAACTGACTTGTTTTTTGAGTTGCTTATGTTTTAGTAGAAATAAATTTAATATCAGAAAGCTTCTTATCAAAACAAAGCCCATTATTTAAACTAATTTCCAATCACATAGTTTTTTTTTTATTTGTTACAGTTACGGAACGAGCCGATGGCCCACTTGGTGTTAAGTGGTAGCTTTTGACCATAAAAGTTTTAATAAATGGGCCTGTAGCTAAATAATCTTGATAGTATCCGTAGGCTGAGGCAAAACACATTCGTTATAGGGTTATGGGCGTTTGTGTTGTGTACCACGGGTCACGACAATTATTTATAAGGTGTGTGTTTTTTACAAAAACAAATTGTTTATTCAATATTTATGTAATGTATTTCTCACTCAACTGTTAATCTCTTTTTTTTTGCTTGCAGCCTATGTACCTGTCTGCCCTGTAATTAAAGTAACATTAAGAAAGACTTGTATTCGTTGAAATACTGTTTATTGTAATCGGTGTTTATCTAAGCTTTGTTATAATAAATAAATCAACATATCAACAAATATCCGTGCATCCAGCACTATCGTGCCGGCCGCAGACCGCACGCGCCGCTAGACACGAAAAGTCGTTCCCGGCAAATATATTAGAATATACATTACTACGTGACTTCGGTGGAATGAATAGCCCGGGCTATTCCACCTCCATCTCTCTCCCGGCAATCCGTATATCCATCCGATCCCAATTTCGGACAAAAGTTTTTATGTTCGTATGTAAATGCACGGATATTATATAAGTTTATGTGGAATGTGTAGCGATGGGCATGTTATGTTGCCGTATGAAATGAAACTTACGGAAATTGAAAGCTTTTTCGTGGTAATGTCGAGTGGTGTTTTGTCTCATTCTGTTGCTCAGTTATAAATACGTAAATATATACGTATTTAAGCTGTATGTTTGTGTTAAGATTATTTTATGGGATTGGCGATGCCGCAATTGTTTTATGTATACACGTTACGGTTATTAATACTATTTATTTACAACATCTCCTAAAATTAATTGGTTTTCCGTATAATTTTTTTTAATATTAAGAAAAAATATTTCTAAATGGCTGTTTTAATTACATTGAAGCTTGTCTATAAAAACAGTTCAACATTTTTAAGGCATTGTAACAAGGCTTGCGATCAGGCGACCGATCTTCACTAAGTCCACGATAGATTTAGGTTTAAACTATCTAACTAGCCACTAGCTTCGACCCACGGGTTTGATCACATGGTACCGGGATAAATAGGAGCCAATGTATATATTCAGATCATAATGTTTCCATACCCTGTAAATAAACAGTAAAATATTTTCTATTCTATTCGAGTCACTGGTGCTCTCGAACCAGTGTGGTGAAAGGATTATAAGTATACCTCAAAGAGGCTCCTTGCGTGCACTAGTAAAGTAAAACATTTAAAGTATATTTAAATTTGTTCACTGTCATTGTATAGTCCATCTTGTTTGAAAAATATTTGATCCTGTTACAAAATAGCTTAGAATTTGAGAAGAATGTATAAAATCTGTTCGGTCGTCACTTATCGGCACAGATTAAATTTTCACCTTCAGCTAACTGAAAAAAACCATTACTTCCACCAGATGTCACCGAAATCAAATGTCGCTGGAATAGTAAAGCTATGGAGTATCGGAAAGTTGCAACTTCAATATCGCTTTGGGAATGTGATATGACTACTTCTGGCTCCAACGGAAGACCAGAGCTGGGAGCATTATGTGTCCCAGCAAATGCTGAGTTGGGTGCCGTTTTGTGGCTATCCTGTCTCTTAGACACAGCATTAAAGTAAGATAATCATACCAATTATTAATTGTACTTTTGTTTGCTTTGTTTCTCTGTTCCTCATTATTTTCAATGTCTTGTGTTCTATGCCTGTTGCCCGTTACAAATAAATATACTTTTAATTTTTTCTTTCTTTCTTATATTGCGCATGTGAGTTTTCTCATGATACCTATGGATAAAGTTGATTAGACCTGATGGATGACCAGCCGAAAAAATAATGATTATTTTGTTTTCGTGGTAGTCTTAGAATTTTAGTAGTTACAACAATTATGGAAATGTAAATATGTCATTCTATAGAAACTGATATTATATTCGATACCAGAAGTCGATCTATATACGTGATTTTATGCAGAAAATAAAATAAAACAACTGGTAACATATTTGCAATATCCTACACGGATATTTAGAGGAAATATTCTTGTAAATCTTTGTTATTGATAAAAAACTCAGCAACCCACAAATCGTAATTATTTCAGAAATTTTCCACCTTGGGTTGCAACTCCATTGTTTCCTGTCCACGGCATACCACTGAAACAAACTTTTTTATCCGCGAGATAGACAGACATTAATCAACGTCTATCAGACGCAGCCTCCATCGAGATTCACGGTGTATTGCAGCTTTTGTCTTTATGCGTAACACAAAAACGGAATCGGTTTGTTTGTTAATTTTAATATTGAACATGGCGCTTGAAGTGATTGAGAACAGGGTAGGTGGATTGGTAATTTGGTGATTAATCGTGACTTATGTAATATATATTTAGGTATACAAGACTATAATTATTATATTAGAACCATTCTGGCGACACAGAAATATATTTATATTGGCATGATATTATAAATAATAAATAATGGGAGACATTTCACACAGCGCCATCTAGCACCAAAGCTAAGCATAGGAACATATCATGAAAACCAGTCAATCAATTGATATAATACTTATAATATTTTTTTGTATATACAAACAAACACCCAGACACAGAACAAACATCTATGTTCGTCACATAAATGTTTGTCCTGGATGGGAATGGAACCCACGACCTACAACGCAGAAGGCAGGATTACTACCAACTGAGCTGTGAAGCCTGTCAAAATATAAAAATATTAAAAAATATATTTTAAAATTTATTGCCAATATATTTTTTGTATGTTTTATTACCTGAATAATAATAATAATATCCGATAGCCATGTGTTTCTCGGAAACTCTGTGGGTGGCTAATTTGGAATTATCTCGATCCTCTTTCCATTACTCTTTTGCTATACTTACTCTCATTCGTCATTAAATTGTTCCAAATAGGTTCCTTTTTTAAGTACTTAGCCTATTTGATTAAAGCACATTTTTAATTGAAAAAAATGGAAAGCGGCTGAAAATATCACAATATAAACTCAACATCGTAAGCTGAAATAACTGGAATGAAATATTAATTTATGAAGGCAAATATTGAGTTATACACCGAAATATTATTACATTTCCATCTCTAAGATATAACATGACTTTTCCGGAAATACAGCAAAATTAATGAATTAATATTTAAATTTCATTATCTTTGCATATTAAGAAGTACAGTCACGGCAACAATTTGAAAATGATGATTATTATTCTTTACTTTGTGTAATTGTGCATAAACAAAGTAATTACGAAAAGCTAAAAAAGACAACGATTACAAAGAAGCTCGAAGAAATTATAAGGGACAGAAAAAATATAGAACTGTTAAATATATTTTTATATCTAATCCTGAAAAGGAAAAGGTCTCACTGGACACCTAATTACTGTGGAATTAATGCTTTCGTTGAGCAATTTCTTAGCATATCGTGACTGACCTCACAGCTCAGTTGGTAGTCCTGCATTCTGCGCTGTAGATTGTGGGTTCGATTTCCACCCAGGAGAAACATTTGTGTGACAAGCATTGATGTTTGTTTTGTGTTTGTCTGTTCTGTTAATATGTATTTATATGTATGTATAAAAAAGTATAATGTATATATTCTATTAGTCATCTGTTTCCCATAGTACAAGCTATGCTTAGCTTAGTTTGGGGCTAGATAACGCTGTGTCCACCAATATTTATTTATTTATATATGCACACAACAAATTGTGTACCAAAGAAAGTCTACATGTCGGTGCGGAAAAATGTAAAGGTATATTTTGTAGTGGAGGTTACATTGAAATTAAATCTGAAATTCTAATTATTCGGTACCGACTGAAACGCGAGGAAAGGTCGGAATTCATAAAATAAGAGACAACTAAGTTTGCATATTCCGATAGTAATTAGACATTCTGAATTATGGGTGAGGTTTATTATTTATTTAGGGATTTTCTTGATAATTGCGGAAGAGAATTAAAAAATACGGAATATTGCCAAGTTTCAAGTTTGTCAGTCAAAAAATACGATGTACTTTCGGAAGTTTTCTTCCCTTTTTGCATAATACCTTAATAATACCATAATGCCTAGTTCTATGTGAAAGTAAAAACACTATATTAGACAACTTAACCCAGAAAATATCATTTTTTACTAAGTCTCAACGCTAATGTCAATTAAATAATTCTCAAGCTAATTCGTTTGTAATCCCTAAATACCACAGAGTAATAATATTGCTACCACTTCAGACTGAGAGTTTATATCTGATTAAGCAATACGAGTTGGTTGTTCCTTCCTTATTTACGTATGGGAAGACCCAAGTAGCTTTCACGCATTTGGTGGCAGAAATTGATTTGATGATAGTAGATCCATGATCGATCCTGGCACATTTCTACTGCCTGAAGACCTACATTGAATTAATTATACAAGATTAACGTTTAAAAGAATTATCGAAATATACTGATGGGGTGATGGATGCAACGCAATGCGACTTGAGTCAACTCGTACTTTGGTGGAGAGGACTTGAGTCGTATTGCTGTTGTCTATGGGCGGCGGTTACCACCTAACATCAGGTGGGCCGTCAGCTCATTCTATCACCTACATGGCATATAAAAAAATTATATATACTTATCGAAATTACTAGGGGCTGATAATCAGTCAGTCCCCAGTAATTGTATTAAAACTATTCAGGACTGCACAAAAACTTGTAGCCTAGACTACATTTTCAGTTTATATAAGAATTATCTTACGTAGCACAGACAAACAAGTACTAAACTATTCGAAACATCTTTCAAAATTCTCAGAGTTCCTAGCAGCGTCTACGACGCGAGCTACGAGATGCTACGAACGGCATTTCCCGGTCGGCGGGGCTCTACGCCCGAGCGCCGGCACTGATCGAATTATGAAGATTTGTTAAAGGATTGAATTCATTTCCCAGAAGTCGTGTATTATTTGGCTTCTTCTGCTTTATTGTATATTTAATTGTTTACAGTCCACCTTTTTCTAGGATTGATTTATGTATGACATTATAATGTATTACTTCAAATTGATTCAGGAAATGAATAAGGGAGCGAATTCAAAGAAAAAAAATTGCATAACATGTTATTTCGTGCTCGTGATACTACCAAACTTTAAGGTTCATTTGTATTAAAAAAAAACTGGTTTTTCTGTCGCGTTATTATTTTTCTTCTTCTTCGAGTCACCGGTTCTGTCGAACCAGTGTGGTGAAAGGATTGTAAGTGCGCCTCAAAGAGGCTCCATTCATGCACTTGACACATGTCTTCGAATTTTTAGTTCTAGGACATGTCGGTTTCCTCACGATGTTTTCCTTCACCGTTTTGAGAACGTGGTATGGTTATTATTCTAACCCAAGCATACGACTATCATGGAAGTATTCAACGCCATTCAAATAAGAAACTACTTATCTCATCAGCAAACTACCAACAAACTAGAACCGAAGACGCTTCAGTCGGAGCGTGTAACCGCATCGCGCGGCGGTGCGTGAAAGCCTTCCACTGATCCTGACTGACGCGTTTGATACCGTCGTATGTGGCATACCTTATGAACCTTATATAGAGCTGATACAACTCAGCTTAAGCCTATGCTGAGATGCAGGCAACGCAGTTCTCCGCAGCGCAGGACAGTGATATGTAGTTACGCATCGCGCAGTAACTTACCTTTTTAACTCATCACTTAAGCCGCAGGAAGGACATATATGTCTGCGTTTCACGTGCCTGCGTTTCAATGTACTATAGCTGTTACTATACTGTAGCTATTCTACACTTTACTAAATGCCTGCCCTGCGGTGCGGAAAATTGAGTCCCCAAAATGTCGGCCTAAGTTAGCCTTGGAGTGCGTCCTGATTTTGAAAAATTACTGGTCTAACTAACTTATGCAGAGTGTGAGTGAGCGCGGATTTATTTGGTTTTGTTGCTTCGCGAAATAAACTTGTGCGATACACCGTCGTTCAGTCACTTATCGGCTTTAATACAAACAGGGCAATTCTTCCCAGTTGTCAGACAAATTAAAAAAATATTTCCATAGTATATACATACTGAACCATATGCATAATGAAATGAGTTGGAAACTGATTTATGAATTATGAATTATGATTTTATGAGGTAAATTTATATAAAGTTCACGTATACTTATTGCTTACTTGGAAGCCTGTTCAAATCCTATCCAACCCTAAAGAGGGATTCCTTTCTATTCGCGAGCATGTTCTCCTTAACAATTGAAGTACATAAGTCAATATTGTTTACATTCAGACTCAGACAATATAATACTGGATGTTTAAGATGTTTTTATTGTGTCATGAGCACAGTGAAATTAGACCGTGGAGATTTATCACGTATTCATCATTTAAAGTGTAGAGTACACTTGATTTACGAAACTATTGCTTAATATATCTTGGGTTTTGACCCAAGATATATTAAGCAATAGTTTCGTAAATATAATAATATAATAATAAATAAATATATAATAATAATTCGCTTAGATGGATTAATTTCTTCCTTTACATTCAAAAATTAAATAAGTTAATAATGTGAGGGGTTACCATCTCTATATGAGTATTGTTGAAATCAAATGGTACGAGTGCAGCGAGCCGGGTTGGCGCGAACGTGAATACTTCCGCAGCCACCGGGGTTGCCATTTTGATTTACTTCAGACGTAAAGTATTGATACGACTTCCGATTTGTGAATAAGGAAGTTTAATCTGAATAATGTGAAGGTCTATATGTTGACGAAATTGTAAATACAATTCTTGCGCCATGGGAACCAGATAACTCATATAATACTTATATACTTTTTTTATTAAACATACGTGTACAATTATTAACACCCAGACACAGGACAGACATTTATGTTTGTCCTTGGTGGGAATCGAACCTACGACCTTCAGAAGGCAGGGTTACTACCGACTGAGTTATGAGGCCAGTCATCACTGCGTCCCGTGGTTACCCCCATCGAATATGTCAACCCACGTAACCGTACATTTTTCCGTAAAAAAAAATATAATCTATATATACATACTATAATAATTTAATCTACTGTATGCAGCATTTCATCCAGATCCGTTCAGCCGTTATGGCGTGATTGAGTAGCAAACATCTATCCATCCAAACTTTCGCATTTACAATAGTAGTAAGATTATTTAAATTCCCATTAAAGTCCCATAAAATTTTGTGAAATATTTGGCCTAATTACGTGGAAATATTTGAATGTTCATTATGGTTTCTTTATCAAACTACGCGATTGTCTTACATAAAAGCTATATGTTTATTTCACTAAAACTATATAATTTTATCTAAAAGCCACATATTAATAGAGCTTTTTTCAAGAGTTTTGGTGCATTCTGACACAATAACAAACACGACATCGAATCAGTCATGAAGCTGAATTCACGTCACGTCCTTCCACCGATTATTTCGATTTTCGAGTAAAAAATCTTTGTCGGAGGTTTCCGCGCACTGCCTCCCAATGCGGCTATTGTTGTCGGATTAAATTATATTTCTGAGAATATACTGTGCTCCGAGCCGGGGAAATTGTTTATGCGACCACTCTGACTTTGGACTTGACCAATTTTCATAATACTTCTAGAAAATTTCATGTTGTGTGTTTGACCAAGACATTGGAAATACCCGAAAACCTTAGAACTTAACATAATTGCTGGTCTGCAAGTACCGTTTATCCTCTGACGCGAACCTTAAGTTATGTAATGTTATTATTTCATTAATATAAGTCAAAATAAGGTAAATAGAAAATATGCAGGAAATTTCAAAAAACCTGTTTTCCTCATATCCCTAATGAAACTTGGTTCCAGGACAATAGGCCCCGACGCGACGCCGTGAAGTTGTATACAAAATGTTTGTACCGGCTACCTATATCATGTGACATTCTAGTGCAGATTTTACGCCATTGGTAAATAATTCAGATTAAATATGAAACGAATAAGCAGCCTAAAATTACCACTAATACCCTCTGTCCAAATAATATTAATGCTATAATGTGTCTGTTACGACAGTTGTTATCTACACTAAAACTACAGGACCGATTATTTTGCTTAAATTTTAAACATAGATACGGTGACCTGCAGGTACCATCAACTTTTAGCTAGCGATTCAATTCCGATGCGTTTCAGTATAGGTTCTTAAACTGGATAGTATTTATTTGGTACCATGAGCACTGCAGCCTCGATCGCATTTGGATAGAATTAACGAAACCATGTTTGCGACTCAGATTAGGTTTTGTTTAGGCGGCAACCGAATCGAGAGTTTTAAACAAGGTCATATGGTACGCACTAAGTTATCTATCCATTTTAAGTCCTGAACTGAATCACAATACGACGTTATGGAAGCCTTTAAAAATAAGGTAGTTTAACTCCGGTACCACGTAGGCAAGAGCATTACCAAAAAATGTTAGATAAAATACCTAAGTCTGCAGTTTTTGTGGCGGCATCAGTAGGGCTGGTTAAGAAGAAATGAGGTTCTGATTCCGTGTGGATGGCTGATCTGATCTCATTCTCTTCATGGTACGACGAATATTATTTCTCTACGTATGAAGCTTAGATAGAGTATAGATTTATTATTGTTACATGTGGACAAATTTAAAGTTTAATTAATCCAATATTCTAGATTTTAGGAAGGATTTTAGTGATTAGTGGTACCTATTCTCAAATAACTGATAAATAAATACTGGAACCACCCAGGAGAAACATTTGTGTGACGAGCATTGTTTGTTGTGTCTGGGTGTTAATAATATATATAAAAAAAGTATTCTATAACTCATCTGGTTCCTCTAGTAGAAGCTATGCTTAGCTTAGTTTGGGGCTAGATGGCGCTGTATGAAATATCCACTTATAATTTTCTATTTATTTATAAATTAATTTCATAAAATAAACACTCATATATGTAAATGTGCACAAAACAGTGATAAAATTACTGAAGCAATTACAATCTCTGAACCAGGAAGACTCTTTTCTTCCAAGCGCATTATAGTTTTGACAGTTATACTTGATATTGTACTTGAGAACGAATCCTAAACAACTGACTAGGTAATTTTAAATTTCGGTAATAAATAATATTAGACAATGGTCACTTTATTTTATTTAAATTACAACAATTTACAAATACGTATGCCTCCATAATATTTACGTTGTACAATGTAATCAATCGAGCTATCCAAAGACCGTTCTTTGTCATTCCACCTGTTTGTGAAATGGTTTATATCAGTTATCATCTGCATTATATTCAGAAGACGACGCTTAAACTGTGGTAGGTACATTTAGCAACATCACCCAGACCTATATTCTGTTTAGCCACATTTCATATAAAATTTCCAGCCCAGATCCACAATGCAATTTTCAGGCCATCTGCTAGTAATTTCCAATCACGTGAGTGATAAGTTGGCATCGTCCTCAATATTTCCGTGTGGCAAAGCGGCAAATTTCTCATCAGAGCGATCGGCGTTGGCTCGTGTGATGGCATCGGCCGATCGGTGCATCGTAATTGCATGTTTATAAGGTATCAGATGCATCGTTTACTTATTTTTAATATTTCAGGATTTGATCCGCGGAGTGGGGCACTGGTGACTGGTGTCACAGGTTTACATAAACCTATTTCAGGCACCAGTCTTTCACAAAGCAGGTTAAATATTTACATTTTAGATGTACTTTCTTATGATACTCTTATATATGATATGATACTCTTCTATAGATGTACTTTATTCTTTGTATACCTGTTCTTCTGAGAGAAAATGGAAGTGTTCTAAACACTTCCACTTCTCATTGTAAAACTTCTGTAAACTTCTGTAAGCTTCACAAGGCAAGACTCTTGTCCCACCGTATGCGCCCGTAACTCTGAGACGTGAAGGTGGAATGTTTCATGTGTCTTAACTCACTTTGGTGAACCCACGGAACCCGAGTTTTAATCCGGAGGTCGCTGGTTCAAATCCCGACGAGCACTAATGATAATGCTTCCCGGTTGAACTTGACATATGTTCTACTGCTGCTAATGCTTTTGAGAATAATTATTTCACCATATTTTTTATGCATCGTCTTGTTTCTTTTCTAAATCCACATACCCAATAATCCTCCAACAATGACCACCAACGTTCGACCAGCAGCTATTTATCTAGCAGACCAGCTAAAGCAGATAACTTAAGCGGGTACCGGATCAACGTCGAACCATCCGTTAGTCTAATGGAGCACAACAGATTAATAAATGACGCTTAAAATTTTCCCTTTTTTTGGCCGACCTAATGATGCTTAAATAATTAGCCACTTTTTATAGCGGACCACATACGGCCGGATTTTGTCGATAAAAACCTTTACGGTGAAAACGATGAAAGAAACATAAAGAAACTTTATAAACGACAGTTTAATAGGGAAAAGTTTTGTATAATATTCCTAACATTTTGAGGATAGAACTTTTTTGGCATACAAATGGCGCAGGAAGCTTTACTCTGTTACGATACGAATTAGAAGCTAGCTAACAATAAGTTGCTTTAGGTATTAGTATTATATATCATCCTACATGAAAAATCCCTCCTCTAGGGATTTCTGTTTTTTCTCCTCATGGAGGGTCGGATAGGGTTTGAACAGGTGCCAGACAGCAATAACTAGGTACGCAGAACCTTAATTTTTAAATTTATTTACTGATGCTTTCGAGTTATTTCCATATGAACTGATAGGAAATAAAGTTTCTATGACTTTGACTTAACTGAGCACCTCAGAGGCGATTATCGGGAAAAGATTCGCAAAAAATTGCTTCTTTGTAGTATTACTTTAAGCTGGCTAATGTGAGCAGAGATTTATTGTCGGGTTACGCTGGAAGCTTGTGAATGAGTTATTTTTTGGTGTTTAGCACGGTTCGTTTTTTTACTTATTTACTTAAGCCATATTTCAGCATTTGGTACCTTATATAGTCTTTTTTTATGTTATGTTTAGGCAAAAAGGCTTACGGCCCGCCTGATGTAGCGCGGTCACCGCAGCCTATTGACGTCAGCAACACCGGGAGCATTACTGATGCATTGCTTACCCTGGAGATTACTTTTTATATTTCTCTTGAAGCTGCCCACGTCATACCTTTCCGGGAAGACCTTAGGAGGACCTCTTGCCAATGCGCTTATCGTTAGCAGGAGGCATATTGAGGAAATCGACCTGTTCTGGAAGAAAAATGCGAAGACATGTGTGACATATTTGTTTAAGGTTTGCTTGGCTCCCATTGTTTAAAGAAAGCCTTGATACACGAAGCCTTGAACATGAGTTGTAGGTACCTAGAAGTATTAGAGGGTTTTGTTTTATTTATATCAGGCAGGAGTCACGTTTTTCTATATGTTTGTATGGTACTAAGTATGGATTATATTACTGTACGCGTCCATAGACTGGAATTTATTGCTTAGTTAAGTTGTCAGCTACGGTAACCTCCAGAATTCCTCCTATATATATTTTCTCGTCGCTGAAATTTCACCGGCTACCACACCTTTAAGACCGAAGCAAAGTAACGCGAACACAGCTTCTGATTTATGATTCATAACTACACAGCGATAAAAAAAAATATTAGTTAAATCTTTTATATAGAAAAAAGGAAAGAAAAGACAAAGCATTTATTGACACAAACTGTACACAATAAAATGCATTTAATAGATTTATATTTTATATTCATAATATGAATTTATATTGTTTGTATTATAGAGAATTTTAATGTTATTTTATTTTAATGATACCTATCGTTTATATGATTAGTATATATACACATTGTTCGAAGCAATAATTTGCGGAACATAAAACAATACGATTTCGCCTTCCTTCTTTTTGTCCCCCTCCATACATTTTAAAAGATCCAAGTTACAAGGCATTGCGCCAGTCCCGGAGTAGTGGCAGTGGTTCAGTCAATGCGGAGGTCGCTGGTTCGAATCTATTAACGTATGTGTGCATGTAGACATCGTGAGGAAATCAGCGGATCTTAGATTGAGAACCGAAAATTCGAATGTATCAAAAATCTAGTAGAAGTATATGAGGCGAATAGTCCTTTTACCACTAGCGAGGGAGCCGGTGATTATTAGTGAGTATTAGTAGTTTCTTGTCATTTCAGCCTGTTGGCGCCCAGTGCTAGGTTGAAATGACAAGAAAAAAAAATGTGAGCCGTCACGGGACGCCTGGCAGATGTGAAACATCGACATTATTTTGTAAGAAACTAAGTACCCCATCACTAATAATGTTTATGATTTGTCGTAACCTTGAACGGACCAATCAGCGCTCATGCCGTGGCGACACGTCGCCAAGCCAGAAATCGGTTTTACGTGCGGCTATAGATGTTTCACATCAAAAATGAAAAATAAATAATAATAATAAATAATAATTCACTTATTGCCATTATTCACGGTTCCTTGTCCCACCACCATCCCGACATAATGGTCTGCACCGTGGCTGACTACAAATATTGATAAGTGCAGTACGTGGAATATCTAAGCTGCTATTCACGAAGGTGCAGTTGAGATGAGTGCACTTCGTGGAATACGTCCACATATTGACCGACCTCCTTTGACAGCCTTGGTCCAACTATTGTTTATGTCAAAAAGTTTAGGTCTTTTGTGAGGATTCATATACTATATATAGCGTACGAAGTATGAAAATGTTATCCGTGATTCGAATATTACTCACCTGTACAGTCTTCGAAACCATGTAACTGTGATTTTCACGAATGAGACATCAATAAATAGTTCACTGTTTATTGAATCTTGAATATAATATAATTATGAATAGGTATTTACAATATTGTTCGGATATTTTCACTAATTATATATTAGATATATTCCTATATATAAATAAAGATAGATACACAACCGATATTGCCTACGGATAGGTGTATTATATATTATATATATGTATTATGTATTATATATATTTTCGAGATTTATGTAAAGCATTATAATTTCATATAACTATAAAAGAGAAAGCATAATACGATAGATTTAATATTAATATATGTTATAGTTTTTTATTTGTATGTGCTTTTGTATTAGGCAATTCAATCCAAAGAACTACTTTTACTAACGACACAAACACCAAAATACAAAAAGTTTGTAAAAGCTATCGTAAAATCATATATTTCATTCGGCAGTGTAGTTTCATTCGTTATTCCACTATACCAATACTTAAAAAATAAATAAGGTGATAAGGCAAACAGAAATGCATATTTTTTATGTCTAAATACTTTTATGAGATTTCAAGGTACTTTTTAATTTCTTAGTGAATACTATTTTCGAGTTCATTCATCACTAGAAACAAACCGGAGTTCTTTCTTTGATATGCAATTTATTTTGTGTCAATAGAAATCAACGACATTAAATATATATAAATAATAAGGAATATATATGATTCAAATATCTAAAGCATTTTTTCTAGTTTTTATTCTATGAACACTTCTCGTTTGAGTTTTCTACGATATTCACCACTATAATATTTGTGCAAACTGCATATCCTTATCTCGTTCCAGCGAAGATTATATAATTAATGTAATAGGTAATTAATATCTTTGGTATACTTTCACATTTACCTAAAATATTACAACATTACGTTTTTGCATTAAAGAGTTTTATATAAATACCTAAATTTTATTTTGCCAGTCATATGCATTATGCCAAAAAAGGATTTTAGTAAGCGTAATTTACTAATTTCATAAGAAGAATCGAAATGATTTTGTAGTTATTACTTAATCTCTCTTAATCGGGAGGGGAAAATTGTATGTTCTAGCGATGCTACAGAAAATATGTGAGCAAAACTTGATCTATTCCAAAATCGTACTACGATTTATTTCTAAATACAAAATGGACGACTAAATCTACCAATCATAGCCTTGTTTGTATAAATCAGTAATGATACGAAAATTGGTGTTCAAATGAGCAATATCAAAACGGATAATAAGTATCTTCTATTCTTTTGAGTTTGTATATTTTTATTTACCTGTAATTGTATTTGGCACAATTTAAACATTATGTGTATTTAATTTTAATTATATAACTATATATTCGTAATATACTTTACATACATTAAGATCAAACGTTAATATACATATACATACATTTAACAATGCTATTTCAATAAAATGTATTCGTTATTCATAACAATAACATGTCATATAAAAAGCTGTGTCACGTAACATATATAATTTATGCATTCATATAATAAGCAACAGGAGAGTGAAAATAAAATAAAAAACAAAAATGATTTGAATACTTTACTTTTTCAAATTATATCACAAATATTACAAATCTCAATAATAAATCAGACTTGATAATGTTACACATGAAAACGCAAGGCCGATATCTATAATTTTGATAAACCACACAATAATGAACAATTACAAAATACAATAAAACGCCACAGGCTTGAGCAATCTGTTGCCATAATTGAAGAAAACATCGAAATTTGTTTCGAAACTTATTTTGTCTAAGACTGATTTATTGTATTCTATGTAACATTACATAATAACTACAGGCAAAATTAACATCTGAAGCCACATATCATACATAACAGAATCGATAACAGTGTGTAGACAATGCACTGGGCGCATATCAAATTGAAAAGAAGAAATATGGAGAATGTATTTCTTTTTTGTCATAATGAATTATGTAACTTTTCTTTCTGGGGAAACTATCCATAATCATAAGAATAGTGTATGTTAGGGAAAATAACGCTATGAGAGCGTTTAAACAATTAACAGTTTATAAAGGCATTATTAAGTGATTTTCATGTAGAAGTGCTTTTGAATTTTTAAGATCTCAAAACTCAATGCTGCTTTGTGATCTTACAAAATATATTTAATGAAATTGACCTATTTTATTACGGCATTATTGAGAAAGTTTCAAGTTCAGATGAGACCCCACTATAAGACCTGTGCTATAAATTTGATAAATAATCTATTTCATTGAACTCAGTGGTCTATGACCTCATAGGCGATAAAACTAGTAAGAATAATTTCAAAATGTATTTGGTGAGTATATTGAGTGGCTCACTGAAGGGAAACAGAAAAATAGTAATAGCAATATTTTGATAACGGATGATATGTTTATGTACTATCAAATATAATAAATTACACCATTGCTTTAATTTTGCCATACGATGTGTTTTGTTACTAACTGTTTATGTACTAACTCCACTGAAATAACTACATATTTATATACAATACTCATATACGACACCGAATAACTGGTAACGTATTTCAATACAATCTCTAACATATATTTAATATCGAGATTATAATATTTTAGGCCTATCCATATCAATGTAACGTACAAAATGCGTTAAATAATACAAAGCTTACTAGATGCCAATAATTTATGAGATAATATATATAAATTATAATATATTCAGAATACATAGAATTAAAGTACAATTCGACACATTATTGGACCAACATGTTTGCTGCTTATCTTCCAGTTAGAACAGAAAAAGCTAATGAACAGTTTTATGAAAGACTAGCTGTTGCCCGTGACTTCATCCTTGTGGAATTCGGTTTTATCACGAACCCCTATTTTACCCCTCGGAAAAGTAGCTTAAGTTACTCCTTGTTTCATCAGCTATCTTCCAGAGAAAGTCCTGTCAAAATCGGTCCAGCCATTTCAGAGATTAGCCGGAACAAACAGACACGACAGACAGACAAAAATTAAAAAAATGTTCTTTTGGTATATGTACCGTGTATACATCCATATGCACTTAGTAAAAAGCGCTTATTTTAATATTACAAACAGACACTCCAATTTTATTTATTTGTATAGATTATTTCATCATTATTTATTATTATTTCATCATTTGAGTATAAGCATTGTTCAATATATAATAACAAAATAATGTATAAACTCGTTCGGTATTCTTCAAACAACTATTATCACGCATAATCACTAAAAGGAAACAAAAATATACATTCATTAAAAACCTACTATAAATATAACAGCCCCTAAAATTTTACTATTCAATAGTAAAACTGTTTATCTCTCTAATATCATACAACCGTATATTGGTTTATGGTTTTCAAAAGCAGTGGCGAAATCGTGATTATATTAGTTTAACATCAATATATGGCCCAAATGCACGAGGCCCATAAAAATCGTAACATTAACACTGAGAACAATATTTTTAAATTTAGCTTTAATACGTCACAAGGCTATCATCAAGTTACAATTTAAATTTTGCCATACTAAAAAGTCGGAAGACTCATCTGATTTAGGAAGACTTACGCATTTGTAGGCCTTTATGTTTTAAATTACCGACTTATTTAAATTTAACATTCCAATCCTTCATTATCGTACGTTTTCTAACAAACAATACTTTACATTGATGACTTGGTACTAATTTCGTACAATTAAATTAACATTACCTTTCACAATTCTTCGGTCGATGCTATTGGAGCTTTTAGTAACGGGGTCCGTGGACTCCTGGAGCCATCAGAATTTCTTGGTGCTTGGAAGTCTTCATTGGACAGTGATGATGGCAGCGGAGCTATCTTGAGCTGGTGTCCGTTTAGTTTGATTTCGGTGATGGAATGTGATCTCCCGTGGTTGACTATAGGTTTTTCTTTGTTGCTCGTGGTCGTAGGATCGTGAGTGGGGGTTTTTGCGAGAGACTGGGTAACTCTAGTTCTGTTCGATTGCTCTCGTAACGCCATTTGGTATGCTACTTCGAAAGCTTCGCCGAGTGTTAGGATGACTTCCGTCGCTTGATCCTGTAATTAAAGTTATTTCATGTTAAGATTTGCAGAATTTTACTCCAAACTCATCTGGACATCTATTAGCCAATCAACCTTGGTAGCCAATCGAGTAATGTGATTATTTTTAGAAGTACATATTTCATAAAAAGGGTCTGGAACAAACTTGAAAACTATTATGTGTGAATAGCGAGATTTGTGAGGGTTTCATGTATTTACGATTACGTAATGAAAATTGTAATGAAATTCTATTTCTGAATATTTTGTTGTAAAAGCAACTTCAAATAAAAAGTCGTAAATATCAAGTACCTAGATCCTTAAATTTAACTCGTTTTTAAAGCTTATAATATGACAATCAATAAAATCAGGCTCACCATAGTAGCAACTCTGAAGACATGACAGTAGTGGCTCTTAGTTGTGTGGTCCTTGGTAATGTATGCGAAGTGTGTCAGATCATCGGCGTCCTGGCATGCGCAGTGGATGTTCCTTATTTCGTGTTCGCAGACCAGCTCCTTAAGATAAAGAGTAAAGTTATCTACAAGTTGCACAGTGGTACGTACAAAGTAGAAAATGTTGTTGAAGGATATGAAAAGTATAAGAAATAAAAGTTGTCATATCTATTATCGCGATGGTGTTGTCAACATTACAAAAAAGTATTCATAACTTTTCTCACGATAGTTAATTGTCAGTGAAATGAAACTCATGACTTTATCGACGAAAAACCGTGTATTTATGTTTACACAAAATGGCAGATAGGGTAAATCTGTGTGTTAGTGTTTACACTAAATGGTAGGTATTTATTGTGAAATTCTCTCTCTTTGTGTTTTATATGGATAGGTTTATTTATTACATTATTTTGTAAACCTTTTCTGATATAGCTACCTAGTCTTTACGAAATACTACAAGAGAAGCGAATGATGTACAAAAAGTATTTCAAGCAAAAAAGAAGAATAATTATTAAAATTAAATGTACCCTGCCGTAAAAGGAACAACCAAACCTTATTTTTTCTCAAAAAAAGCTAAACAACCTAAAATTAATTATTCCACTTAAGTAACCGTGAAGGGTTAACAAAAAATTATAGAAGGGAAAGAAAAAACAATCCTAAGAAACACAAAGGCGATGGTCACGGAACCGATGGAGTGTGAACAATGATCCATAATTAAAAATCAGATGGTAAATCTCGAGGGTGCCTTACGATGTTTGCCTTCTCTACGCTTGAGTGATCAAATAACGCCTTATAGTCCCAAATTTACTATGAAGATAACTTTCATATTACTGAGAATGTTTATTAGAGGTAGAATTGAGATATTCATAGTTAATGAGCTCTGGGTAAAATCACCGATTAATATAATGCAGTGAGAATAATTTTGGTAGAAAATTTTCAAAATTTCAATGTAAAACGTATTTTTTGTGACTTGTGACGAAACGGGCTAATTGCCCAAACGATGCTAGGCGGCAACTTCTGCCCATAACAACATCAATAGAACATCTTCTTTTAATAAGTTAACTTAAGTTTCTCCTTTTACTTGACACATGAAGACATAATTTCTCAGCTCAAGTACCAGTCAAAATGAATTAACCGAAAAATGGTTTTTTATGTAGCCCAGTTCAATTTGTTTTTGTGATATCAGGTGAAACGATTTTAACTTTTTCTTATAATCATTCATTATATTAGAACAAGCACTTACCCTGGTAATAGTGTTCAAGAACTTGACACCTCTATAGCTGATGGAGAGGATAATGTCAGGGGAGTCTCGCGGTTCTTTGGTAGTTTTCTTCAGCTTTTGAATGGATTTCTTTGTCGACTCCGTGCCTTTAAGCTCCTTGACTACTGTTGACCCTAAATACTGTTAGAATAAAAAGGGCAAGTGAATTTTAGGGCAATTAATTAAATAATGCATAACAAAATGAGATTGTATTATTTAGTTCAGTTTTAGTTTAACCTTGAATTAACAAAATTGACACCGTTGTCACCGGTGTTTAACTTAATTGCATAAGAAAAACACAATAATTTTTCGAAAGATTGCCAAATAGAGAAATATTATATCTTTATTTCAAAATCGTATTCCAGGTATGTATGATGGCCTACGGATGAAAGGGTTTAATAAGACCAACGAAAAGATGGTTGGTTTGTGTGAGGAATAATGGAGTTGAGCTTGTCTAAATCAAACTGAACTAATACTGACAGGGGACAACTATATGACAGGGGAAAGTGGGAGAAAAAGTTGCGCCAGCCCCAATAAATATAAATGTACCTTACAAATGATTAAAAATTAAGTGTACCAATGTCAAAAATACAAATTTAGGTCGATTTATAATAAAAATTATTTGATTTAATTTGAATTGAGAAATGGGCAAGGTGATGACGATGAAAGTGAAGCGATGACTGGCTTAAGGTGACGGGCAAGAAGTGAGTGCAGAGAACCGAACAGTAGCCTAAGTGCTTAGCGCACAAACGCGGCGGTATCTAGTACGGCTGTACTGCTCAGCTCTGCACCCCGGTTATTATGTGGAGCTATTAACTAGAACAGACTTAAAAGGGGTCACTTACGTTAGCCACATAGGTCACAGCACCAGTAACAAGGACGAACGGCTGATGCTTCCACTGAGTCTTCAAAGCTCCCGGTACACCGACCAGCAGTTCGGAAGGCGCTCTGATCTCCAGATCTGAGGGTCTAGGCGGCTGAGGGGCAGGTCTGTTCTTCTTGCTCCTCTTCAGGGTTTCCCCGCCAGGGGGCATTAGTGTTGGGACCACGGGAGGGGGAACAGGTTTGAGGTTCTCGCTCATCGGTAGCTTCTCTTTGATGTCTTCTTTCGTTTGCTGTATGTTATTTTTCTGAAATGGAATTTATTTTGAGTATTTTGGAATATTTTGTAGTTTACAAAAGTAGACTAATATAAAGTAAAATGAAGTAAATCACGTAAATAAGTTCGAGTTTCAAGTATCTGCAAAACCTCAAATACATTTTGCAGTATATCTTCACAACACAAGTGCAAGAATGTTATAGAACTAAAAATTCGAAGATATGTAGTTATTTTGAATCGAACTTCCGTGGTAGATTACTCTCGTTTATGTAGAGTGGGCCACGATTACATCTCATTATCACGCCCGAAAAAAACAGTTTCTGAAATAGCTAAGAAATCACCCATCTATTACAAAAAACCAGAATTAGAAAGAAAGAAAGAAAGAAAAAACATTTATTCAGCACACGACACTTACAAACGAACATAGCGCAGAAAAAAAATATAGAAACTAAGATACAAAGAAAAAGATAAACATATGCAAAAAAAAACACAAACAAATTAAAACTACATAAAAAAAAAATGCCAAAAAATACGTTACAAAACTTAAAAAAAATATATCAAATCAAATTACAAAAAAGAAACAAAACATTTATTACTAAAAAAAAAATATTATAAAAAAATACGCAGTGCCTAGTGCCGAAAAGGGGTTCGGCTCAGCGTGTGCTGGGTGAGTTTCACTCAGCGCTGATTTTCAGCCGAAAAACCTAATTGTCGTGCAGCAAATCACGAACGCGGATGTGCCCGCCATTATCAAATATAATATAATAAATTATGTATTGCAAGTCATTCATATATAGATATTTACCGGGGAAAGAAATATATGAAGTTCAATATATATATATATATATGTAAAGTTAACTAACTGTTAACTAATATTAACAGAACGGGTTACGGATACGATGGGCCCAAAAAATAAATTAATAATAAATAATGAAAAAATAATAAAAAAGGGCGCAGCATAGGTGGGAAAGAAAATTAATTAAATGTTATAACAGAAAGTGAAAAGGAACAACCAAATATGAAGCCCAGTGAAGATTTCATATAAATCTCAGATAAAAGATTTATCGTCGATAATGTTGCCTAGTTGTATCTGGGCAATTAATTCATATTTCATAAACGAAATCAGAGCAACAATATTTACCAGAAGTCTCGGAACAAGCGACAAATGAATAAAAAATGCCTTAATTAAATCGAAAGGATTGCGAACAAAGGGAAAACAACAGCGAAAAGGCACTCGAACATTTTCGCACCTCAGAGGTGTAAAACAAAACTGATGACGCCATAATTTAAAGTGATGACGCCCAAATCACGGACAAGATAGCGTAAAATTTTAATTAAGGCACTATAGAGACAAAGGGAAAAGTGCTACAGTGGATGTGACGAGTGCCATTTGCCATTAATAAAAAAATTGGATAGGTTTATTAAGTATTCAGGTTATAGTGAATAGAGAATATTCCAACTTGATGGTTTCAATAGTGTGGGGAGATTTAAGAGAACTCTTGGTTTCAATTTCGATAACTATACGAGCCGAACTCGATTCACTATATGAATAATTTAAATAAAACTACGACCGACTAAACCAAATATAATATATTTTAACATAAGTGTAAATATACTACAACAATTTTCTTTTTCCTTCCTTTCTTTTCGTTTTCCTTTCGGTTTATTGGATATATTAGATGAGTTTCATGAGAAAGCATTTTCGGCTGAACCGTAGATTATTTACGACTTTAACTAAATGGTCTTTGGCCCTGCACTCATCTTCCGACATCAAGTTGTTCAGTATGGATCTGCCTATATATTGAAAGAAAACTTAGTAATATTTACTTAGTTATATTATTAGTGACTAACAATTTTTAACACAATTCCGAAAAATCTGGCAGCATTTGATGATTTTCCGTAAAGTCCTGTTGCACCAATGGTTAGGGTACCATTACGAGCAAACTTCGGCTCGTTAAGTGCCCCACTCGCACATGCCGTGAATAGACGTCGAATTGAGCTCTAATTACCTATACAGAGTTGGCGACGTGTGAAATTAAAAAAAGCACGGCTACAGGCTGAATGAGGTTGCACAGAATGTCAGGCACGGTGTGGAACTATGACGTATGATTGTATAGAATATGCCTGAAACGTCAGGGCATATGGTACATAGAAAAAAATAATACATAACTATGCATAAATGCTGAATAAATATATTTTTTTATGCAGTTTATATTATGTCGTAAGAATAACCCTATTCCAATTTAATAAAGGTATCGCTGTGTCGCGTCTTAATCAACGACGACAACCCTTAAAATTTGCAATGAGATTAAAATGGCTAATCCCCACTAAATTGCTCATCTAGTTCTTAATTATGATCACGCACGTGCGCGAGGGGGGGTAGCCTGGCAACACCCTACAGGTGTGATAATATCTGATGCAGTAAATAGGTGCCACTTTATATTTATTTCAAATATATCGCTCATTTGAAAGGTATTTGTAACATTCACGAGCGCGTTACTCAAGTTGGATTTTTAATCCGTTATTAATGTAACATTCAAATAAACAGAGCTATTGCTAATATGATAGTAACCTCTTAAGGTAACAATATTATCAATAACATATTTTTTTTAACAAAATAGTAAAAAATCATATAACTAGGATTTATAAACTTATAAATATTTTGTTATATATGAAATTAAATAAATGAATGTTGAATTAACTTTTCAATAAAACACTAAATTAATTCAGTTTTCGGATTTATATATTTGCGTGACTTTATAATATGTACTTATTTAATAAACGTCATTCCAAGAGCTTATAATAAAAATGAGTTTATATTTTCTAGATATTGCAATGAATCCTTGGCAATGATGATGATTTAGCCAAGCGCAATTACTGAAAGTATGAGTAATTTGCGTTTTACTGTGTTAACGATGTTAATGATGTTATATTATATCAGACGGTGGCCTTTTCCATTAGCACATTATTGAAGTAAGTAGCGAGGACAGATCTGATGTCATAGTTATAAACAGATCATAACAACTACGTACTAGTTATAATAAGTTAGTTCAGTATCTACTGAAAATATGGCTCAATATGGTTCAACCTACCCTATCGGGATTATAAGGTTATAAATTTGTTATGATTCTACTATAAAACAGAATTTTAACTCTGTTTTTTTTTAATTGCATTTCCGACCTTGTAAAAACAGTAAAGTCAAACAGTATATTATATTGACACCAATACTTTGAAAATTCCAGCTTAAACGAAATATAAGCAATCTTATAATCCGCTTTGTGTTCTCGTGGGAAAAGAGCAGAGCGTATCAATTTCAAACAATGTGACAAAGTATGTTTAAGTTTTCATTTGACTGAAGCATCAATTTGTGAGAATTTGATTTCATATTAAACCAGAGTGATATATATAATGTGTGGTGTGAGTGATGGTGCAAATGCCCAGATCTAACCTTCAATTTAACAAACTGCCGCCAAGCTCCTAAGTTTGTTCTGGCGGACTGATGCATTAACTTGCTTTGACATGCTTAAAATTATTATTTTTATTAACATCAAGTCAATATTAAGTCAAACCAACATTAACACCTTCTAAGAAGTAAAAAACAAATAAAAAAAAACAACAGATGACTCGTTTTTATCCTTCAAACCTAATTCGTAGCCAATTGTCTCATCCAGTTTGAATCCCGGGTGTGTCGTAGCAACACCCTCTTTATAACTCGACGATCGTTCACCGCTGACGGAGGATATCCTCTTTATAAGGTTTTCGATTGATGATTGCTCACTTTAGTGCATCCGATATTATCTCTTGTTCGCTGCACTTTCTTGGTACTTTTAGTAGTTCGTTAATGTGTAATGACTTTTGATAAGTGATTGTGGACTTTTCAATCATTTAGCTAGAAATATTAGGTAATTACCACTATGCATTTGTGTCATAGGCTCACAGACGAGTGAGGTGAAAGGATTAAAGTGAGCCTCTAAGAAGCTTCTTTCGTGCACATATATCTTAAAATTTATGCATTTTAGGAGGGCTGGTTTTCTAACGATGGTTTCCTTTACCGTTTTACGAACGTGGTGTAACGAACGTGGTGCACATGTTTTTTTTTTCATGAGAAAATGTTAGTGTTCTTCAGGATTTGAACCAGGAACCTTCGTATTAAAAATGAGGTCTTATACCACTCGACACCGCGCTTTAAATATGTATGTATGTTTTGAAACCAAATAGCAAAATCAGTCTGCTGAATTTATTTAAATCGTGGTAAGTAGCTATGCTTATGGAAACATCATGGTATTCTCGTTGACATATTTTGCTGCTTTTGAGAGCTACGACATTTTATTAATCTATACTGATTGATATTTTGTGTTGGTACAGACCTGAACTTGTCGAATCATCTACAATGTATACAGTGAATAAAATAGTGGGCCAATGAAACATCTTGCGGTAACCCACTATAATAAATAACCTAATATTGCCGTCAGGCCCTGACAACATCACAACTTTCAATTCTGTGATCAAATACTCACGTTATATCATAAAATATTTAATATGCGCAATTCGTTCATATCGTAACAGTGGCGTGCCGAGCTTCAAGATAACGTAACGATTCCCTATCAAAGGACTATTAATATTCCGTTGGCATACCTGATGCTAATAACAACGTCTATGGCCTCTTTTAGAAATTTGGTTTGCAAATGTATGACTGTTTGCAGACAAGACCTGTGGTTTTATTAAGTGCGGAAACTACACTCTAGAACCTAGTTCTATTAATATAAATTACCATATTAAGAAAGCACAGATAGTTGAGATATTGAATTAAAATTTCGTAAAAGGTGGTATACATTTACAAATATCATTTTTATAATGGAATAATTTAAACAAAAGCCATATTTGCAGTTACTGCTTAGAAAAAAACGTATATAAGCAGTGTCATACTTCAATTAAATACAGGGACACTGGCCTACTCTTGACAATCAAGAGTAGATGATCTACAACGGTAGCTCATGCAACTTGCAATATGCCTGCAAATGTTTGGTTGAGATGCCGATTGTATCAATGTATTTTGAGACACGGCATTACAATAGTTCGTGTAGCCCGATTGTTCTGGACTAGAACCATGGACCATCAGATTAAGAGTAAGAATCCATACCAGTCGACAGTTCACATATTCTATAATCACCTCCTTTGATATCTATTAAGTTCCTAAATACGACAAACTTAAATGTGCATAAGCACTTACCATTGTGTTGAGATCAGCGTTAACATCCTCCACGTGATTGTTAAGGGGTCCGTTCTGTTCCCCTGCCACAGATGCCAGTATCCGTTTCCTGTGTCCCGCCTTCTGTATCTCTAGCACAGCGGTCAGCTCCACTTCCCAGATTCTTCTCACTCTATCCATATCGACATACAAATGTTTCCTAAATGTATCACTATATTGTTCTAGATTTATTTGTCTCAGCCATTCGTCTACAGACTCGTTTTGGTTTTTTTTACTTATATTATTATTGTTATGATTATTGCTTATTTCTGCTATTTTAAGAGGTAATTGTTTCGCTGACTCTAGTATTTTTTGCCTGTCGTTTTCTTCTATTCCCATTTCGCGTAGATCGGTTTCGTCTAATATGCCATTCTGTAACAATAGTTATACACTGAAAAACTTACGAACCGCAAATTTTCACGAAAGTCAGTTCATTTAATTTTGCACACATAAATACGCAAAGAGATTTCACATTCCAATACCCCACACTAAGTATCAAAAACTATGGTAGCTAAATATCCATATAAGAAATCACGCAAACAATTTCCCATGTGAGGTTTGAACTCACAACACGAGACGCCGTCGGAAGTGAACTGCGTTAAGTGACCAAGTTACACAAAGATATATTAATACAAACTATAATTGAAAGTGAGTTTCTTAGTTTATAATATTCTTAATTCTGATGGCTCAGGCCAAGGGTAGACAAGAAAAGCTGTGATATGGCTCCAAACAATTCAAACAAACATAAAACGGAAACTAGTAGGAATATCGTGATACAGAGTATACTTAGATTACGTAGCATGTTTTCGACAACAGGACGTGCAAAAAAATTCGTTTTTAAGTATCTACTAAACCACGAAACGAATTTTGATAAGACTTTCACTAATAGAAAGATAAACGAGGAAAATTTGTGTATATAATTTGTAAATTAGTTTCACCCGTACAAAGCCGAGCAGGTCATAAGTTTATTATATTTTTGGAATGGGTCTGGCCTCCACGATTATGGTTAGGCCTAGTGTGGAGTTGGAGACCGCTGATTAAGTAAATTGTATAATTCTGTGTCAACATTTTATAAGATATTGTATACCAATCCGTGGTATGCTGCAGCACTAATAACACTTATTTATGTATTTATAACTTAAGAATATGTACTGTAGGACATAGTAATATTAGTAAATAAAATAAACATGTACAATTGAGTATTATTAATGAACTAATCTGTATAAGTAGTACACTTTGTTGTGTGACAAATATTTTTTCATTTTAATACTTACTACAAAATCGATGTCGTCGTAACCGCTTTCCAGAAACAGGCTCTCGTAGTCGTGCAAGCTCATCCCCGACAGCCAGAGGCCGAGGTTAGACACCACGGACGGGCTGAGACTGGACTCGGAACAGCTGAGACCGAGCCTGGAAGTGAACTCCTGTTCCAGCTCCGAGACGAACACCGACTCTCGGACCAGTTTGCTGCCAAAGGAGGCCATTATCTCGGAGATCTTTGCCCACTCCTCCTGTCAGAGACGATAAAAATCAATGTAGAAGATAATAATAATATTGGTGGTCAATTCACACAGCGCCATCTAGTCCCAGACTGAGCATAGCTTGTACTATGGGAACCAGGCGACTTATAGAATAAATATAAACTTTTTTGTAAATATACATACATATAATACATATCAACACCCATATACCAATATTATATCAAAGTGTATGCCACCGATGCATACATCCTGCGATTCGCTTGGTAAGGTAAGTAAATTGCAGACAGTCAAACTTGCCAACCGGAACGAAGTCTTTAACGTAGTGATTATACATATGTGGCATAGTATTTCATTCTTGTTAAGTAAACAAAATGTACTACCAAGCTACTTGTTGCTGGTTGAAATTATCAGACTCGATACAACAATGTGTCCCAACGTAAGCTATGTTTCGTTACTTTTAAAACACATTTTAGTTGTTTGATTAATGTAACGTAAATAAAATATTATCTCTTCCGTTAGCATTTGCGTTACAAACACCACGAACATCTGCTTCTATGGAAGCGTCACAGCTAAGAAAAGGCTCAGCTAGTTAGCTTCAACAAAGATATATAAATATATAGATATGTAACAAAGGTATGCCAGGTATACAAAATCGACTAAATAAAGGTAGGGTATTTCTGTTCGAAAAAAGGCCTTTTTTACCTATTATAATGAATTAAGTTTAGCGACTATCTAAATATACAGGGTGTCCGGTAATGAATGGATAACCTTGAAATGGGTCTTAGTAGAACTATTGGGCATTCGGAAAAAAATATCAAATAAAAAAAAACCAAGTAACTAATAAAAAAAACACAAGCAAGCTATCACTCGATAACGAAATATTATTAAAAAGAAATAGGCCGGCATCAAAATCCAAAGAGTTAAAAATAGGGCAGAAATGGAGAAAACGCTGCCCGCTAAGTTCTGAGAGATTACTTACTACTACGTAATACTCGTATGCAATCTCTCATATTAAATGTGACACAAAATGGCTGTTTATTTCGCGTTAGGCGCTTTCGCATTGCCGTTAAGCATAAAGTAAACCAACCAGTGAGTATAGGCTGTGACCGGTTGACAGTTTTTTCCAAACGCACCTGCCTACCTGCATCTCGTGACACTGGTGTTAAAACAAATAAAAAATGAGTGCACCACGCACCCGCATCTCTGTCACAATTTTTTTGTGTGTTATTTTAGTTGTTGCTGATGACAGATTTTAATCTCACCGGGATAGGGCTGTGTGCATTTTCTGATGCATTCCAGTGCATTACAAAACGTTGAGAGACAACCCTATGACTTTCATTCTCACCGCTTTAGGCACATTACTCAAAAGACCGCAAAATCGATTTAATTATTTGTAACTGAAAACTTTATTTTTTTATTTTACGGATCAAGATAAAGGCCCACCTCGGGTTAAGTGGTAACCTCTCCTCATAACAAACAGTCCGACTTGGGTCCTCCCCTAACTAGGTACATCAAGACCCAAGTCGCATCGTATGCGCCCGTAACTCTGAGACGTGAAGGTGGAATGTCACATATGCCAGTTATATCACCGGCAATCACACTGTAACCTGAACACAGTAACGTGAAAGCATTAGGTACTGCTTGTCGGCAGAAATAGGTGGCAGTACTTTCCCGCAGTAATCAAGAAATCTATAGTAAACTACTAATCAACTAATCAAGAACAGATCGCGCTATGTGAAATGTCCAACCAATATTATTATTCTATTATTATTTACTCTTGTTAATATTATTGTCTTGTTCATTTCACTAGTAGTTTTTTCTTTCCACTGAAGATGTAAACATGATAACTATGTTAACCAAACTTAACTGTTCTACACAAATAAACAATACCCGACCGCGGGTGGTAAAACCGTTCGCAGTCAATTTTGCCGTTTCCTGTCTTTGTCACAGTTAAATATTAACTTTAGCGTTTGTCATATCGTAATGAGTTCAAATTGCGTTTGCAGTATAACTAAGTTCTTTTGTTGGAAACGTGTGTTGTCAGAAGAGAATATAATTTGCAATTTAAATTGTCATAATGTTTATGAATCATGGTCAAGGCATCGCCGAGTCTTAGCTGGGTAGCTAAGTCGTGTTGCTGTTTTCAGAGGATACCGCTTAGTACCAGGTGGGCCATTGGCTCGATCCGTAACTTATTCAAAAAACTTATAATCACTGTTAGGTAAGTAGTGTTCACTGATCATACCTGTAATTGAATGGTTTGATTGGTAATAGAAAAAGCCTCGGTAAGTTTAAAAATAATTGGAGGCATCTGCCTATAATCTATCTATCTATTCGAGTCACTGGTTCTCTCGAACCAGTGTGGTGAAAGGATTTTAAGTGCGCCTCAAAGAGGCTCCTTTAGTGCACTTGACACATGTCTTCGAATTTTCAGTTCTAGGACATGTCGATTTCCTCACGATGTTTTCCTTCGCCGTTCTGAGAACGTGGTATTGCGCACATAAATCTTTCAATTGAAAATCTCATAGGTGCACATCGGGATTGGAACCGGCGACCTCCGGATTGAAACTCGGGGTCAGTACTAGACCACCACGCTCTCTGCCTATAATGAATGAAATTAAATGATAACACCCAGATACCTGTAATTTCACTGTCACTCCATTCCAACACATAGCAATTGATATAATATAAATTTTTAACTATACGAAACTGATAATAACATACTTCTTTGGCTAACTCTACACAACAAACTCAATATTAAATGAATAATTTGTTATATAAATATATATAAAACATACAGATAAACATCGATACAGAGACATTACTTTTTAAAGCATTTCAGTTTTATTTCCCACTAGAACGTGTAGAAATAACAATAATTTAATATTATTGAGAAAAATATATCTTTCAATGAAGTCAATGGAAGAATCTTATCGGAAAACGTGTCAAATCATGTTTAACATCATTTCTTATCTAATAGTATTTCTTATGCGACTGATTTTTTGATATGTTTTATATTGAGGTACATGATTAAGATTTTTTGCCATTTTCTATGATACATACTTATTTTAAAACACGATTCTTGATCATTCGCCCAAACATGTTAGTTTTTTGTTAAAAAGACATTTTTAATCGAAATAATTATATGAGTTTGCCCTACCATGTCTATGTTCTCGCGACAGTGGTAACGAAATTTGCCCATTGTTTATATATCCACCCTTTCAGAGAATTTCGCGATCCAATTTGATCAGATAACATACAGAAAATCACGACATTTCTCCCAGAGGCAGAGGCAGAGGCACTGCAGGCTTCATTACACTGTGGGTGTTGCTATACTGCATGACAGATAAGTGACTATTTAAAGCCGCCACTATTCCCACGAATAACTCAGCTTAGTGAGATAATCAGGCTTTATACATACAACACATTACCACCAAATACGTACGATAAATAAATAATAATAAATAATAAAATATAAATTTGACACCGCGCCATCTAGCCACAAAGTAAGCAAGCTTGTACTGTGGGAACCAGATGAAGATAGAATACATATACATTTTTTGTAAATACATATTTATATAGAAATACATATTAATACCCAAAAACCGAACAAACATCAATGCTCGTCACACAAATGCTTATCCTGGGTGGGCGTCGAACCCACGACAGAAGGCAGAGCAACTACCAACTGAGTTGTGAGGCCAGTCAAAATAGACTGTTGAGTTTCTCACCTGCTCATCAAACGGACTGAGTATCGAAAGACTTTTGTCCGCGCTGTGGTTCGACGAAGTGGTATTACTTCGTCTCCTGACCTCCTCTTCCACCCCATTAATACTTCTTTCAACCCCATTGTTGAGGGCCCCATGCGGTTCGGTGGGGGATGAGTCGTACACTGATTTCAGCTTCCTCAGCGTCTTCGGCCGTTCGGCTGGCATCGGCCGTAGTCCGATGCCGTCTAGAGTCGTGGTGGAGCCTTTGAAGAGGCCTGCGGACAAACGAAAACAGACTTTATTAGCTGGGTGATACTTAACAAAATACATTAAGGGTTTTTTTTCACTATGAAGGTTCTTTGTCCGAAACATTCAAAAAAAGGTTCTTTCTAAATGTAGTGTCCGCCTTGGCAGGGGTAGGCATCCATGAGCTAAGTATGGGGTTTTTATCCGGTAGGTACGGAAAAGGCATAATTCAAATAATCAAAATTCAGACAATTCAATCAATATTTACGCAAGAATATATGACTACCCACATGTTTATTTTAGAAATTGATGTACCTAATAATTAATAAGAATTTTAACAGAAGGGTTTGATATAAATAATTGATATCAAATGCGCAGAACAACTAGTTTTCATTTTTCACAATTGTGTGAACTAGATGTGAACGAGAATGATTATTATAATTATTTCAAAATATAACAGAGACTGCGCAGTATGTCACTTAAATATTGTCGAAGCAATTATCAGCTTGATAATTACTTAGACAATTATGACATAATAATAACGAAGTGTAATTTATGATGTACCTTGGGCCTTTGTAGCAGAAGGTGCAAGTGTCAATGAGATAATTTTGCTTCGTGAACTATTTGATAAGAACACACAATACTAACAATATTATTTATATTATTTTATTTTAATGTTCTCATTTATTTAAAATGAAAATTCGATATAATCCTTTTTTTGTTGTATTGTAGCCCTCATTGTCAATAAATTTACCCGTGGCGTTTTGCTAACCTTATTGATATCATAGAAAAAGAAAAGTGGAAATTGTGAAAAAACGGTGCCAAGGTTTCAGATACAGTTATCGTAGCTGGTGCACGTTTATGCAAGGCTGAGTGAATTACCAATTACATTTTGTTTATCTGTGACAGACTTACATTTGCCTGTATAACTTTAGTAAGGGTACCACTATATAATATAATAATATATAATATTGGTGGACAATTCACACAGCGACATCTAGCACCAAAGTAAGCATAGCTTGTACTATAGTAACCAGACAACTGATATAATACAAATATAGTTTTTGTAAATACATACATATAATACATATTAACACCCAGATACAGAACAAACATCCATATTCGTCACACCAACTGAGCTGTGAGGCCGCCCGTGGACAAAAACAATACGACTCAAGCCCTCTCCACCAGAGTATGAGATGACTTAAGTCGCATTGCGTTGCGTCCATCACCTAGTTGGACTAGTCATATTATAAATGGAAAGCGTTTGTCAGTTTCTCTTTCAAGCAACATTGTAAGGGTAAGTTTAGGTTTGTTTTGTCGAAGGAGAGAAATAGTTTTGGAGAGTGACTTTTAATCTTGAAAACTAGGATAGCATAGATATAATGTAGGAGAGCATCGAAGCGTCGGGCAATAAAAGTTATTTATACCATTTGGTACATATATAGTCGACATATATGTACCAAAATGTATACAACTTGCATGCTATCGTCACGTGCGCATTCCTTTTCGCATTCCATACAATTGTGCCAATTGTACGTAGAGAATTGTAACAAGAAATAACAAATGGCTTATACGGCTTCTACAAATTTTACGGAAAGGAATATATTGCGACTCGCGTCATAACTCAATAAATAATTGGTATTAAACAAATATTTTGGGATTCAAACTTGTATACTTGAGAATCAGAATATAGTGCACTTAACTAATGTAAGTACTCATGTTCGTGATAAGTAAAGCAATTTATTCTATTCTATTCTTGGTTGTTAGTAACCCTGCCTTCTTACAAGTTATGCTATAAGGCGCTGTGTATTTGTGTCCTATGTCCATATATCCTATATATGCCTCATAGCTCAGTTGGTAGTAACCCTCCATTCTGCGCTGTAGGTCGTGGGTTCGATTCTCAACCAGGACAAACATCAGTGTGACGAACAGAGGTGTTTGTCGTGTCTGCGTGTTGATATGTATTATATGTATGTATTTAAAAAAAAAGTATTATATCTGTAGTCTGGTTCCCATGATACAATTTACTTAGCTTACTTTGGGGCTTGATGGCGCTGTGTGAAATGTCCACCTATATTTTTTTTTAAGCAATGTTTGTTTCGTTTTTAGTACAACTCAAACACACGGGAGTTTAAAGTTGAAGACGACAACGAAAGCGACAGCTATGGTACGCTACGCATACAATGGATAACAATGGACCATTGTTACCCTGGACGATGATACATGTGATGGTAATTATGTGACCTATCCGTACATACACACATCCCTTTGCCACTTGTTGGATATATAACCAAAAACATAAAAAAGATTGGAACCTGCTACTGCTAGTAGTTATCTTTATATATATATTTATTTCTATAAAGATTTTAAATTTTTTAAAGAGTTTCGTTAATATTTGACCATGATACAAGCTATGCTTAGCTTACTTTGGGGCTAGATGCCGCTGTGTGAAGTGTCCACCGACATTTATTTATATTTAATGAGACAAATTTATGTATAGATTTAGGACATGTCGGTTTCCTCACGATGTTTCCCTTCACCATTTCGAGAACCCACGTTCTCGAAATGTATACATATTGTGCACATAAATCTTCCATTGAAAAACTCATAGGTGTACGTCGGGATTTGCACCGGCGACCTCTGGATTGAAAGTCGTGGTCTATACTACTAGGTCAACGCGCCCTCTATGACTTTATGACATATTACGGACAGCAGAGGACGTATCACCAAAAAGCTCAGTGTCGAAAATACGAGTACGTTTTGGTTTAGAGTATGTGAGTGAATCTCAGAAAACATATATCAGTCATATCATAAATGGTTGCATGTAGAATATTCCAAGGGTAATTATCCCTGGAGGTAGAACATGGACCAGCAGTGAATTATATTGAAATATAATGGAAATTATCGTGAGAATAAAATGAAAAGCGTTGAGCTTTATAACTGGTTATTCTAGTATACAGAGGTCTGACCAGTAATATCTGCTTAACAAGCAAATAAAAGTCAAATTGTTAGATATCGTTAAGTCAATATATTTAATCACTACGATAGTTTATATATAGTTATGTAAACTTGCATTTAAATTGAACTAGCGGCCCTTCCCGGCTTCGCATGGGCAGTGTTAAGTTTCCGAGGTTACCATACCATATAAACTTAATAACTTCTTATTCTCCTTTATAACATTAGTAAAAATAATGCTTATAATTTACAGTGTTACCATTGATATCCCCGCATTGGGATACCCCTTTGCAGGTGGCATCTACACACACAGATACTTAAGCCCAACATAAAAGAACATACATTTTAACATCTGTATATTTTTTAAGAGCAGCATAACTCTCGCCAAGTTCGTCCGGGGAAGTACTGCCACCATGCCCATTTCTGCCGCCAAGCAGTAACGCGTTCGCATTACTGTGTTCCGGTTTAGAAGGTGTGGTTACCGGTGAAATTACAGGCACATGAGACATTCCACCTACACGTCTCATTACAGTCTCAGTTACGGGCGCATACGATGCGACTTGGGTCTTGTCGTACCTAGTAGGGGAGGACCCAAGCCGCATCGGTTGTTATGGGCCGAGGTTACCACTTACCACCAGGTGGGCCGTCGGCTCGTTCGGTCACATTAAAAAAACATAGGAGCAAACTTCATGCTCATCATAGAAACGATAACGAACTAACGAAGCTAAATGGAAGCTTCTTTTTTTATACCTTAGCGAGTGCTAACAGGGCTTCGTGTTCAAGACCAATAAATGTTAAAATCATCCGCTTAAAAAGGATAACGTAAAAAATGACCGTGCACAGATATGCCTTGTGTTATCCATAATTAACTTTGTTTGTACAAGAACATCTGTTATACAGCTATTCCTGTGTCAGAGAAATCTTCGTTTTTATTAAAATTTATTAATTTATTATGACGTCATATTGTTATTAAATTTAATCGTCGCATAACGTTCTGCGGAAATATTTCGTGCACAGGTATAATTTATCTTCTTAAATTATAGGTATGATTTAATGACGTGCTTAATCTAGTATTACTCGTACAAATTCATAAAAAACTTCCATCTTTTTTTTCTTCAATCTTCCAGCATGTTTTTTTTTGTATCTGAGTTACTTTTGGGACCAGCAGCGACGTGAAAGGACCCAGAACACCCGCCCAAAATACTGACAGATGCTTTTAGAATAATAGCTTTGGTGCTATTCCACGAAGAGCAGAGGTTTTCGACGAGAATGTCTGAAGAGTAAAGGAATCAAATACGTTTGCTGTGTCCTTCGTGGAAAACGTCCGTTACTCCCGTTAGTCTAAGATTTGAACATGGATCATGTCAAGCGGTTATAACTTAGTTAAAACTATATGAACCACAACAAATAATCAAGCTTCATTAAAACTTAACGATTTAAAACATGATATCCCAATCTACTTACAGTTCCCCATCAGTGTGATAAGCATTAAAAACTCCATAAGACCGAAACACCGTCATTTCTAGTCGCATCCAAACACCAATTTATTTCTATCACGAATTATTTTCACACGTTCACCATAGTTCACATCGCGTTAAGAATTCCGACGAGTCAGTTATTATTGTTGATGTGAGGTGCTCTATCGATCGCGTGGGTCGTATTTATGTGCAATTTGAAGACATTAAAAATAAAATACAGATGGGCGAGGTAATGCGGTCGCGCGAAGTGCCGGCCGCGTACCAACTGCCGATGTACAGAGCAAGTGAAACATTATTGATAAGACCGCGACGTCATTTATCGACCACTTTATTAATCTGCATCAATTTATTCATGAAGACAATTGGTTGAATATGTCACTGTCTGGTTGATGGCCCCAGGGGCATGACAAAAGGGGAGAGATAAATATTGCTTTCAGCCAAGGGGCAGTTTCATAAACGTACCATTAAAAAAAAAGTATACAACTCTAAGAACAGAACGGGAAAGTTTCACAACGCATTCTCACAATAATAATGTCACAACTAATAAATCATTACCCAATCGATATCATCAAGCGGATATTGTAAACATTTGTTTCCTTGATATACCTACATCCACTGTAACCTCATATATGACTCCGCGTGTGGCGTAAAGTAAATCCGATGTTTACTGCGAATCGCTGCATTATCATCAAGTGACAAGTAACAGATAAACTGTGATATACAACCAAAAAGCGATACTCGACCGTTACTTTAATTTTCCTTGTATCGTGTTGACTTTATTACTTCTCACTGAATTATGACAACATTGTATTTTGTGTTATCATTAAAGATATCAGTAGCCTGTTAAGTTACGCAGCTGGTTCTAGAGTTACATTGACACGTGTAGAGTTTTGTGAATCGACACGATGTAGTTTAGATCACTTTTACTGAGAAATTTCTTTGGAATGTTTTCACTGACAAATTATACACTTTATAATAAATCATAATGTAATATATCTTATGTCAGGTTGGTTAAGACTGTTTACACATTAATAAGCAATAAATTATATTAATTAAATTAGATAAATTTTCATAAATTGCAAGGTTTGTAAAGTTTTAAGTTATTCGTGTATATAAAAAAAACTTCCTAAATCCCTGTATGTCAAAAACTAGTGTCTATTAAGTCAAAAAAACTAAATTAACTCCAGATTCGGTTTTCGTCTAAAATGTGATATCAGTAATGGCCCATAAGCATTATTAGATTTAGAATTCAAATCACTTTCACTGATAAAAAAGCGAAATTCTTACTTTTGTTCCGTAGGCTTATCGACTGTTACTAAGTTATTTCACATATTAGCATAATTATATCCGCTAAGTTGTAATTTACAAGCAATTAAGATAAAAGTTCCCAAAAAATTCAAATGCATAACATATTTTTATCTTAACATACAATGTATTTAATTAATGGTTATTTAATGTGAATATTTTTTGAATAAAGATTAAAAACAAAATTCCCATGCGTCCCAGCGTTTTGGTTGAGTTCATGGTATAGCTTTGCAATCACTCGAATAAAAATCATTGTCGGTCATCATATTTCCCGTGGAACTAACTAGTCATGTTAAATACACAGAATCCATATGATAACATTCACTAATCAGGTCACTGGGTTATTATGACAACTCATATACAGCGTTAAAACAGTGAGGCCCATTCAAGTTACAAAGTTACAATACGAGCAGATGGCTACCTGGTGTTAAGTCGTAACCTCTGCCCAGTACAAGCAATACGTGTTGAGTCCTATATTCAGGCAGAAGAAGACCAAGTTCAGCGTATGCGCCCTAAACTCTGAAACGAGAACCTGGAATGTGTAATGCCTGTAATTTCACCGGCAACCACATCTTTAAAAGTGGAACACAGTAACGCGAATGCATTACTGCTTGGAGGCAGAAATGGGTACGGTATTATGGTAGTACATCCCCGGAAGAACTTGGCATAAGTTACTACTGTATTAGTATTATGTTATAGAAAACCATCCTTGGTACATATATCTTTCAAATAAGTAGGCCTATGAATAGTAAATGTCTATCGTTACTTGCCACCCCTCTCAAACCACATGTTCTTAATTAAGTTCGAGTTACCTAACTCGACACATGTGCGTCCAAGGTTACTCAGGTTAAATACATTTCATTAGAATTTATGAATATGTTATATCGCAAATGGTCACAGCAGAAATTCTAGTAATTTATGGAATAAGGAAAACAATTTTATTTCTCTACGAAGGGATCCCTTCAACACGTATAAATCTTTCGCCTTTTACTAAAGATTTCTGTGAAGAGGAACACTTTTTGATATAGTGAAGGCAGCAGGAAAACAGTGGATGAGTTTTGCCCAAGACCGGCAACAGTGGCGTGCTAGAGAAGAGGCCTGTACTCAGCAGTGGGTGTTACTGGCTGAATAGACAGATAGATAGACAAAGGGATATGGAAATACTATCCGAATAGAAAAAACTTCCACGGATAGCACCCAAAAAACGTGAAACCCGATCCAGTAAATTTCTTACAAAACGTCAAAATTCGTTAGCAAGTCAACGATTAAAAACTATTTAGTATTAAAGTAATTTCGACCTTATTTCAAACACGTTACGTATCAATATGTAATGCAGTTATTCAGGTGAATTAAGCTGTCGGGTTTAAAAGTGAAATTTGATAGTGACTTTTTTAAACGGAACTCGACTGTAACATATTTTTGGGAATGTAAATAAGAAGATGAAATGATGATAACATTTATGTTCATTTCGGTTATCGTACATGACATCTTTTTCAAAACAGACCACAGATAACATAGTGTACATTGTATGTAGAGTATGGAGCTAATGAGGTGAATATTTTTATTCACGCTGTCTAATTAAATGTATGAGTTTCTACTTATTTATTTCAGAATACATCAGTTTACAAAGACATAATATAAATAGAACACAATGAAACCAATTGAGCTATCTAAAATATCCAGGTGATCTGCTGATGTGTAAATAAGTCCAAGTTCTCATAGAATTCCAAGTCACATGCATTTCGAGCAATTTGCTATGACGTCGGTAACCAAGAAAAATGACGTCTTTATTGAATTTATTTTCAAAAATGTGTCACCGAATTACAAATAAATACTTCACATCACACAATATTATAAATGCGAAAGTGTGTTTGGATGTATGTTTGTCACTTATATCAAAACTACGGAACTAATTGTAATTACTGTATGTCGTGAGTTCGATTCTCACTCAGAAAACACATATTTGGCACACATTTTTGTAGGTCAATGGTTGTTCTGGGTGTTAATATGTATTTTGTATATAATATTTTTTTAAATTTGAAATATTTTTGGACATTTCACACAGCACCATCTAGCCTCAAAGTAAGCTAAGCATAGCTTGTATCATGGGAAGCAGACAAATGATATAATACTCTTTTTTTTTGTAAATACATACATATAATAAATATTTACACTCAGACACAGAACAAACATCAATGTTACAAATGTCACATAAATGTTTGTCCTGGGTGGGAATCGAACCCACGACCTACAGCGCAGAAAGCAGGGTTTACCAAATGAGCTATGAGGCCAGTCAATATGTGTGTATACACCTTTTTTATATGACAAATGATACATTACTCTGATTCCACACAGAAGTTGAAGCAGTAGCAAGTTAATTGTACGATAAGATCATACTGATATCTTAATCGAACACAAGCTACGATAAAATCGCTTACACAATATTTCAATGTCGCATTAACGTTTCAAACAATGCGCAATTGTGACACCGAGTTAATTTACCTAAAGGCTTCTAGAATATAATTTCACCGAATTACTTATAGTTCCGTTTCTTCAATCTGTGTTTTCTTCAAATTTTGAGGACTAAGATTTATCTGAATCTAAGCCGTGATTTCGTTCCCGTTTCAATTCGTTGGTTGTTTTTATGCGTGAAAGTTATGAGCGAATGGCCTTATTAAGTGGTAACCTCTGCCCATATAACCAATACGACTTGGGCCCTCCCTCTTATGTACAAGAAGACCCAAGTAGCATCATATACGCTCGTAAATCTAAGACGTGTAATGTCTTAAGTGCCTGTAATTTCACTGACAATCAGACCTTTCAAACTGGCACATAGTAATGCAAATGCATTACTGCTTCGCGGCAGAAATGGACATGGTGGCAGTACTTCCCCGGACGAACTTGGCTCGAGTTCTACTGCTCTTGAATTCGCTTCGGATATCGTAGATATAACCAGACGACAACAAATTATGTGTCATCGGGCAGTCTACCGTGAAATGATCGTAAGAAAATCAAGGAAACCGAATTCCCTTGACTCACAAGACGCTTGTCTTGACTCAACGTACATGAGTCACGCGTAGGGTTGCCAGGTCGTAAAACCGAAAAGCCGGACAGACCGGCTAGATTAGCCGGACATTTTGGTAAAAATGTCGGACACCTCAAATTTTTTAGTCTAACACGACAATTTTATTTAATTAAAACTTGATTTTTTCATCATTATATCAAACCATAATCATTTTACTTTTTCATTTTCTTAAATTCTAATGAAACAGCAATAAAATTGAATGAATAAGTCTTTATTTACACCAACATATGAGAAAAGTAAAGAAACTGGCCAAATTTAAAAAGCCTAACAACCAGCCAGAAACCAACGAATTTGGCCGGACACGCGACCAGGAAGCCTGACTGTGTCCGGCTTTATCCGGACGCCTGGCAACACTAGTCACGCGTAATGCTAAATATTTGATAACCGCTCTTGTTTTTATTGAGCAAATATAACCTTGACAGTGTTATTGATACTGGATAGAATTGCTGATGGTATCAGCGAGCATTTGATCTGAGAGCGTGGTGGCCTAGTGGTACCCTGAGTTTCAATCCGGAGGCGCCGGTTCAAATCCCAACTTGCACCAATGAGTTGAAATATGTAAGTGCGCAATACCACATTCTCAAAACGGTGAAGGAAAACATCGTGAGGAAATCGACATGTCATGGAAACAAAAATTCGAAGACATGTGTCAAGTGCACGAAAGGAGCCTGTTTCAGGCGCACTTAAAACCCTTTCACCACACTGGTTCGAGAGGGCTTGTGAGACGATTAGTAGTATATTCGTGTTCTGGCTTGAAAGGTGTCGCCAATGAAATTACAGGCACTTGAGACGTCCCACCTTCACATCTCAGAGTTACGGGCGCATGCGATGCGACTTGGGTCATGTCGTACCTAGTAGGGGAGGACTCAGGTGGCATCGGTTTTTATGAGCTGAGGTTACCACTTACTACCAGGTGGGCCATCGGCTCGTAGCGTAACAGTATCAAATAAAAACATATTTGGAATGGAGCCCTGCGAAGATTCAAACCTATACGAATAGAATTAAACTAGGATCATAAACACTCGCGGGTCATTTACTCAGACTTAAAGGAGCAATACATTTCTGAGAACTCAAAATTATCGCCATCTTCACAAAAGAAACATTACCATAATAATACACTCAAATATTTTTGTTATGGTTGTTTGTTTGTATAAACCCTAAGATACCCTTGCAGTTAAATATGCTCGCCATACAGGGTGGACAAAAGGTGGGTCGACGACTCCACTTCGTCTCGTTTCCATTGTTATACGATAAAATATGGTTATGACGGTACTACGGTACGGTTACTCATAAATTCATCATGATTTGTGTACATTTATAAATGATTTTGATCATTAGCAAGTGATATAAAGTTCTTGGCGGTATAATATTATTTTCGTAGAACGTTGGGTTCTCATTTTCCAGGATTTAATTTAGGACCATCGGCTCGTCCGTCACTTCAATGATATAAAAAAAAACATAAAAAGAAATAAGTTTTACTAAGGTAAATATTTTTATATTATAATCATTAATATTTATTTCGTAAAAGTAAATGCGAAAACAGGGTTAGAGGTTTATTATATAATGACTGATGTTAATAAATATAATGACATTAATAGCAATTTTAGTTTTGATGGCATTGTTTTTATTTATTGTATTAGATATAATATTATTTGTAAGTTTAATTTAATTTAGTTTAACTTAATTTAATTTGATTTGTTTTGATTTTATTGTATTTGATTTGATTTTATTTTATTTTATGTGATTTATGTATGGGCATTTTAACTATTGTGATTTGTCTGAAATAAATGATTATTATTATTATTATTATTATATTACGGGGTGATGAATTCTAAAAGTATATAAAATAACATTATTATCCAACACTAACCCATATCTGATTGTGATTTAATTTAGCAATTTTTTAACAACCAAGTTCGTTGAAATTTAATAATGCGTCTGTAGCAGAAATAAATCATTTCCTTCTATCTTTTTTCGCGTAGGTATGGGCCATTCGTGGGGCAGAAGAGAGCAGTTCATTTCTCGTACCACATGAGACATTGGAAACAAGAACCGAGTCGTTGCACTGACCCTCCACACCTGCTGACCTTGCAACGCCGACAATATTTTAATCGCATTTCTCTATTAGATGGCAATATTTTCTTTCTAGGTTACAATAATATGGGAAGCTGCATTTAATTACAAATATATTAATTGACAATTCTAACTAACATTATAAATGCGAAACTGAGTTTGTTTATTTGTTACACTTTCACGCCTAAACCGCTGAATCGATAAATCAAAGTTAAAAGCTTTATTTCCATAGAATTCATAAAGAAATGGATTGGAAACGTCAATAATATTCAAAACATAAGGTCACGCGTACCTATCGCTATGTTTGACGTATGTTCAGACCCTATTCGACCCTACGTGGGGAAGAACAGGCAAAAAATCCCTAAAGGACTTCCTTTTTTCGTGAGCACGATATATAATGATGAATTTTGATATAGAGATAGATAGCGACCATGGAGAGGGCTATATGCATTTTTTTTAATTATAATTATGAATTAAAGTATTAACGATTAGCAAGCGTTAACGATTTCTGTATCAATCAACAAATTGGTTGACAAAATCAACATTAACGCGGGCGAAGCCGCGGGTAAAAGCTAGTTTTTTATAAAACCAAAAGATGTACTTACGTATTATTCGTGCCTGTGGTTATTTTGCTTTAAATCATTTATAAAACGAATAGAAACAGTAATAGAAATTCAAATTTTATGTTGGTATTTATTAATTTATTCATAAATTGTTTATGGCTGGTATACTTGAGATTGAAAATAGGTACCTATTTATTTTAAAAGTATTTTATATTTAGAAGTTTGACAAATTCTATTTCCTTTTGAAAATTAATCATGTCACTTTGGTATTCGAGTGTAGTTTGTAATTCCTCTAAAACTTTCCATATAATAAATATCATATGAAGAAAACGTTTAATTTTATGATTACTATAATTAATTAAGGTAGAGGCGCGAAGTCGTGGCCATCTTAACATAATTATATTACGACCCGGCTCGTCTGAGATTAATTCCTACTTTCACATATTTCGTAACTAACAGCTTAACTCTAGTTACATTTATGGCCGTCTGCACCAAAGTCAAAAAAGATTAGGAAAACTTCGACTGGCCTCACAGCTCAGTTGGTAGTAACACTGTCTTCTGGTCGTGGGTTCGATTCCCACCCAGGACAAACATTTGTGTGACGAACATAGATGTTTGTTCTGTGTCTGGTTGTGAACGATATGCCTTAAAGCCACTCCTTGGTGTTTTTGACACAGTTCGACGAATTTTTCTTTCCCCTCATAATCTCTACAGGAAAATTTTAACTACAAATATAGAGTATGAGACAGCTTTAATCTTCAATAACACACTGAGAATATTCCATATTCCATTGCGTGTTTAAACATGATTTCAAATGGCATAAATTCACCGCGCTCAAGTAAAACCTCTCTGCTTATATTTATTACGATGAGGTAATAATCTCTAGTGTTGTTTGTAAGTCGATAATAAAATATTGTTTGTATGTTTGTTTCATTTGAAATTATGTACAGAAAATGTTGACGTATTCAATTTTTAACCTAGAACTTCATCAAAACCAATACGCGGTAAAATGATCCTTTGTTAGGTAATTTGCAGGTAAATGCTATGTACATATATATATATAATATATATGATATAATAAAGATGGTCAAAAAAAACAAATTTAGTTAAATACCAGATAAATAATAATTTGCCAAAAATATATATTCTGAAGCGGTAACGCGAGGGTCGCATTCGCGTTACAGTGTTCCGGTTTGAAAGGTGTGGTTGCCGGTAAAATTACAGGGACATGAGACATTCCACATACACGTCTCAGAGTTACCTATGCATACCATTCGACTTGGTTCTTGTACCTACTAGGGGAGGACCCAAGGCGCATCGCTTGTAATGGGCCGAGGTTACCACTTAACACCGGGTGGGCCGCCGTTAGGCCGTCCGAATAACATTAAAGAAAAGTCTATGAACAAATAATCTTCATAGACAAAGCAAGCGAAGTAGGTGGCTGCAGGCAGTCTATGGTTTAGTACAACCTTGCCGTCAATAAATGCGACCTACTTGACGAAGGTGCTAAGTACAAGGGCCTCAAATAAGCAAACAGCGCGTGCGCAACTACTTTCCAAACATTACCCACCAAATCGACACGTAGCGTCAACAGTTCCTAAAAGGTCACGTTTAGCTTACTGTTTATTAATGTACTTATCTATAACTTAACAAAATTAGGTTTTAGGTAATATTTCGCTCAAATAAATAATATTGGTGGACATTTCAACGCGGCACAAGCTAGCCCCAAATTAAACATAGCTTGTGCTATGGGAACCAGCTAACTGGTACCACATATATACGTAAATCAAAGTCAAAGTAAAAAACTTTATTTCCAATTCATAAAGAAATGGATTGGAAACGGCAACAATATTCAAAACATAAGGTCACGCGTCAATATTGCTAAGTTTGACGCCTGTTCAAACTCTATCCGACCCTCCATGGAGAATACAATCCTAGATACAAAATATAATCCTAGACAGAAAAAAAAACATCTATGGTGATCAGACAAAACGTTTATTCCTGTTTTATGTGATTCTTAAGAAATAAATACATAGTTTCATTTCTTATTTTTACTGAATGGTAGTATGGAGGAATAAAAATTTATGTAAATAGCCCACTATATTTAGAGGTATGTTTATGTTATCTACTTTTAGTGTTAGTACACTGGAGCGCCCATATAAATTTGCAATGCCTGAAAAAGGTAACTAAGTCTTAAACACCAAATTAAAAATATAAGACCTTATAACACTTAGTTGGCAAATAAATTTTGTATTTGTATTTGTTTTTTTATAATATAAGTATACTCAACAATAAAGTTACATACAGTGCAAGCAAGTAAAAATAATATAATATGACATAAAAACATATGTAGCCTCACAATACAGCAGAAAACCATTACAGACAGACAAAACGTCAAATCAAGTGCAACACCTATTGTTCCTTTCACTAAAACCGGAAAGGGCCACCTGACTTCCGGTAGGCCCATTCTTCCGCCCTTCCGGTCTATTGAGCCTTTTTATATGCTCCTGCATTCAAATGTATGGAGGTTTAGATATGCAAGAAACAGAGTAATTTTAATGATTATTCAATCAGACTAAAGAATTTGTACCACGGTTCTAGCTATAGAAGTTTATTTATAATTTTATCCATCTATGGGCTAATGTGAATATGTTACAACCAACTTCTCAATAGCTAACAGCAGAATTATATCGTTTATACTCGTTAGATTAGTCTTGACAAGTACTAAGCTCTCGGTGATAGTATCCAATCCAGGGACCGATTGTAGAAGCTTATTTTGGACTAAACATCTGATTTATTCTCTTGTCTTGTGCAGTATCAGTGGTATATATAATATTTTATATTATTATATATATTACACTACTATCTATTCGAAGACATGTGTCAAGTACATGAAAGGAGCCTCTTTGAGGCGCACTTAAAATCCTTAATATCCGAATAGAACAGAATGCTATATTATATCCAGCAACATAGTACTTGTGGGGAAATAATTTACAAAATAGATCAATTCAAAGATTGTGCACAGCGTAACGTCCATATAAGGCCAGAAACGCCATCAAAGTGTAACAATACTCTGGTATTCTTAGTTCTCGTATTGTTTAAGTTATTGCGACCGTATGAGCTGAATGCGCGTAAAAACATTTCTTCGTTATAATGCAGTGAATATTCTCGTTACGTGCGCGACGTAGTATAATATTGGGAAACAGTATCCTAAATATTACTCAAAAAATAATATAATTAAACTCAGCACCAGCAACATATTTAAATTTAAATGTGACATTTACTTTTTGTGATATGACCAAAAAGCAGGCGGAGTTAAGTGGTAACCTCTGCTTATAACAATATATGACTTGGCTCGTTCCCTACGTAGTTGCTACAAGATCCAAGTCGTATGCGCCCCTAACTGACAGTACTTCCCCGGATGAACTTCGCATAATTTCTACTGGTGCTAAAAACCCATGCAATAAAATTGTATATAAATGAAAATTTGGTGTGTTTAATACTTCGCATGGCTCCAATTAATTTACAAATTATAATACTGTCCTCGTTTATCGCTTTTTCTATTAGTGAAAACCGTAACAAAATCTATTTCGTGGTTTAGAAAATGTTAGCGGAGAAAAATACAGACGCAGGTAGCGACTTTTTAATACTATTTAGAGATAACTGCGCTGCTTACAAAAGGATCAAATACAATTGAAGAAAAAAATACTACCTTGTAGTTTGACGAAATAAGTAAATATTGATGGACATTTCACACAGCGCCATCTAGCCCAAAAGTAAGCTAAGTAAATAGCTTGTATCGTGGGAACCAGACAACTGATATAATATTTAAATACTGTTTTTTGTAAATACATACATCATATCAACATCCAGAAAAAGAACAAACACCTATGTACGTCACACAAATGTTTGTCCTGGGTGGGAATCGGACCCACGACCTACAATGCAGGGTTACTACCAAATGAGCTATGAGGCCAATCAAACTAAAAATGTCAAAAATTTTTAGTGAGAAACCACACCTGTTTTGTAAATTTAACAAAGCTATGGACCTCAGTGGCGATGTATTTTTGATAATCATTATATGAAGAATAAAACCATAACGCGTAAATGTTGCCAGTAAAAAATAAAAGACATATGGGAGCACGTGCAAGAATCCGCTTTACACGATGAAGCTCCTCGACTTTATCCTCATTTTCTATGGAAATAAACTGGTGTCCTCCATGCATTGTACGCCATTATCTGATCCCAGAAAACACAATGCACTCCAATAATCATTTTATAACGTTCAAATGAAATTAAACCTTGTTCCAATAACACAAGACTCACTTTACAGTGGTCGTCTCAAGCGGCAAGTAAAGGTATATTTTATTTCACTAAGTGAAGTAAAATATACTTTAATCTCTCAACATAGCGTTGATTCTCACATACGAGAAAAATATAACCGAATAACACGCAGAGGAATTTTATACTTAATCGTTGCAATTTAAGAGTGGTTTTTCGAATATTTTCTGTATACATACTGTTTCAATTCTACACTTTGGTTCGGACGGGATCTCGACTGCTCTAGATTATGAATGGAGTTTAATTCTGTTGAAAGGTTTTTAATGTCGAGTTTATTATTTTTATCTCACAATGGACAATTTATCTTCAAGGATAAAAAATCGTCTGGTGCTTCTGTCAGATCTTTTGTACAGTTTTCATTATAGAAATAAGTGATATCGTGTCGTGATACATTGATTGATGGTGATGATCTATAGAAGTCGGATTGATTAAAGATCCTTTATTGAAAGGCCTTGATAAAATAAATAATACACATTCAAACTCTTGCATTAAGGTTTTCTGTATGGCAAACGACATAGAAACACATAGAGGCATCCAACAAGAAACAGTAAATAAAAACATAAAATTTTAATAAAAAAAAGGTTTGCTGGAAGACCGCCGCCCGCGCCCGCGCCGGCTCGTTCCGAAACTGTACCAATTAAAAAAATGTATCTGCATTTCACGTCGCGTCACGCGCGACTGTTGAGTGGCCTCACAGTTCAGTTGGTACTGGTGCCTAGACCTGGTCTAACCTGGGGTTACTACCAACTGAGCTATCATCCCTTGTAACCATTAGTAAATTCCATCCTCGTCTACCCATTATCTTTAGGTATATATATTGACTGACCTCGCAACTCAGTTTTTAGTAACTCTGCCTTCCGAGCTGTAGGTCGTGGGTTCGATTACCACCAGGACAAACATTTATGTGAAGAGCATTGATGTTTGTTCTGTATCTGGGTGTTAATATGTATTTATATGTATGTATTTACGAAAAAAGTATAATGTATTCTGTCAGTCATCTGGTTTCCATAGTACAAGCTATGCTTAGTTTGGGGCTAGTTGGCGCTGTGTTAAATGTCCACCAATATTTAATATTATTATTTTATTTACTATTTATTATCCCGCATTACCCATACATAAAACCAATAAACATAGTAAAATAAATGGTAACATACCCATTTGTTCTGTAACGTGGGCGGGAATGGTATCCGTAGCACTGTACACTCAATCACAGAAAATCACCGGACATTTTCCGCCCTACATCACCTGTACTTAGAACTCATTTCCAAATGTACCTTAAAAATAAAAATAAAAACTTAAGATGACACATTATGAGCACACGTAACGAGCAGATGGCCTGCTCGATGTTAAGCAACCTCTAATCATAAGAGTAGACGAAACATATTCCTGTACTTAGGTGCGGGAAAACCCAAGTTTATACCATTGCGTCTGTCACCGTTAGACATGAAGATATAACTTTTATTAGCATTTTGTTAGAACCAGCAACGGACTCCTCAAGTGAGTACTTAAAGTACTTCCTCGGATACGTTTGCTTTAAGAAATGAGAAATAAATCGGTCAAGTGCGAGTCGCGCTCACACACCGAGGGCTCCGTACCACCAACTATATTTTTATAGTATCTATCAAAAAATCATATGACTAATTCAGTTCGAAATCCTCAGTGCGAGCTTGACTCACACTTGACCAGTTGTTTTTTATTTGCTAGGCGTAGACTTAGAGATTAGGGATAGAACAAATTATCTTACATAGAGAAAACAGTTTACAGACTGAAAATAGATGCAATCGTTGAAAGTATTCAGTCATTATGGTTACTAATACTTAAGGTGTTTTCAAAGACAGTTTTATATTTTAAAAATGAGCATTTAAAAAAATACCGGTTTGGTTAACGGACGGCAAATATAACACAATTATCTTACTAATTAATTAACCAGACTCCACACAAATCAGCAGCCATAATCCTTTTACATTATATTTGCACACCTCGGCAATAATTTACACAATATGTCACACAAGCAGCGATATTATTATAAATTCGACTGGTCTCACAGTTCAGTTGGTAGTAACCCTGCCTTCTGCGCTACAGGTCGTAGGTTCGATTCCCACTCAGGACAAACATTTGTGTGACGAAGATAGATGTTTGTTCTGTGTGTGTTGATATGTGTTATATATATGTATTTTCAAAAAGTATATAAATATTATATCAATTGTCTGGTTCTCATGATACAAGCTACGCTTAGCGTACTTTGGGGCTAGATGGCGCTGTGTGAAATTTCCACTTATATTTATTTATTATTATTAAATAACAAACATCACAATAAAACTCTGCTATAAAAGATTCACACTCTGTAAAAGGACTTACAGAATGTCAATACCCCACCTCACCTACTCATCTATCTAAACGGCCGAAAGGATATCCAGTTACAGATATTATTTCAGCTAATAACAGTTGAGCTCATGACACCCGTTTGGGACATATCAAGTCCTGTCATATGAACAGGCGGGTAGCTCATCGAAAAACAGCTCATTCACTCACCTCAGTTAATAGGCTGAGAAGAAACCTTTCTTATCTAGTGAATTTTTACATTTTTTCCCAAAACGGTCAATTAAGCATGTAATACATGCATTTAAAAGCATTCAGTTTCCCTTTAGCAGTATTAAATACGGCTAAAGTTTATGAGTAAGTAGTTACTCTTTAAGTATTAAAGTTGCTATTACTCTCAGATTTCACATAAAGGAAAAAGGCTTTCAGTATAGGTAGGTATATTAAATAACATCGGACATTTTCTGAATCAGACACTAATCCACCGGCAAATAAATAATTATTCTATTAATTATAGTCTATATTATTTTGTAGCGTATTATTATTAGTATTATTTTTATCTTATATGATTACAAATATAACTCTATAGGGCTAGTTAGCGGCTGTTCTAAATAAATTGATATAGCTGTAATTTTAAGACTGTAACCAAGACGAAACTTAATATCGCTTACGTAAACATAATTGTTTGACTTATTATGAATATGTTATGCTTCTGTTGAATGAGAATTGTTTTCACATAAATATTTCATGCTGTATCAGTAGCATTTTCGAGACAAAAACTTTTAACAATAGACTGCGAAGTAAAAAAAACCTTTTTTTCTACTTATTCCTTATGCAACCCAGTTTATTATTTGCAAAAAAAAATGTACACACAAGGCATGACTACGGTTTTATTATAGGTATATGTGTAAACTTCGTGTAAACTTTAAAAGAAATCGGTTGCAACGATCAATCAGAAAGCATTTACCTTCAGTTATCTTAAAATGTATATGAGTGAATACACATTATGGCGAGCATAAACAATAGAAGTCATCAGCCGGGAGTTCCAACGAGAATAGGAGTTCTAAATTTAAACCGGGCGTTAGTTTAAATTATTTAACACGGGAACCGCATTCTAAATTCGAATTCTTTTTAAAATTTAAATCTTGACGTCTCGTCACGTTCAAGGTCGAGGGGACTCATTCAACGACTAATTTATTTCTTTTTTTATTAGAGGAAAAACATCTGGCTCACATCACATTCTTCCGCCAGACTATCTAAAATTTAAAAAATGTTTACGTTATCGGTTTCATAAGCGGAAAAGGATCGGTTTTTCAATTGAATTTATGGAAGCGTTTACCATCATGACCTTGGTAGCTAAGCTGGAGGGATCGAGTGGGCGTTTTATTGAACGCATCCATATTGAATGAACTGTATTTAGCTCACAATGGCTGCGTGGATGCCACTCTACATTAAATTAGGTATTGTTCTACTAACTAAGACAAATATTTAGTATACGATTATCATAAGAATTGTCCAGGTACAATAACTATTTAAGTACATTGTAAGTAACTTTGATCTACTTCATTTCCTTTCTACAAAGAAAACATTATTTTTAATTTCAGACAGTCTACAGATAAGAATTCCAGTAACCAGATGAGATTATTTCTCTACCATAATTAGTTCCAAATATAGAGCAAAATCCCTCGTAAGTACTAACGTTGGAGCACGAACGCTAAATATCCCTTATCCTGTTGACAGACAGATAAATTGGTTTTCTAAATCCCTCTCTTACTTAAACCAGTATAAAGAAGGCTACCTTCAAGAGTAAAATTGAGCGATCGATAGCTCAGTTTAGACTGGTCCGGTTTCCTAAAACTGATTTTAAAAACCGATAAACCAAGACATTGTCCGTTGAAGAAAATTAATGCCATGAGGGGCCTATTGAGGCTGGTCTTGTTTTCTCGAATTGGTGAAGATGAGCTTAGTTGGTTTTGTGCAATCCTCAGGGTGTCAAGGTGTCGGTTACAGCTAAATATAGGAGGATGTGTTCCGAAAGCAATAAATTGTCTGAATATGTCAACGGTAGAATTTTAAAAGATAAGGGTCATATTCGCATGAATAAAAGTTTGGTTGGTTCTGATATATATATATATACCTACGATAAATTGGTTATAGATTCCGACGAGTATTTTACAGATATTGAGTCGGCGGGGTCTCACCCAGTAGTCCAACTGAATATTTGCATCATTTTTGCCTTCTCTGCGCCAGACAGACTAGGACACTATAAAAAGGAAATTTCAAAATGTTAAAACGAAATACTCCATAGCTAAGTTGGTAATCCTGACTAAACCTCACTTATTAAAAATAGCTCTTATAAAATAAACTCAACGCAATTGCATAAAGCCAACCTAAAAACGAAATGTAGTAACCTATAACGTTTGTAAAAACACCATATGGGACATTAAAGCTGTCCTTTTGGACACGTGACGGCCAAATAGTAGTTTTTATGTCCATAAAAACAGTTACAAAAACCGACTGTTTACAGAAATATAAATCAGTTGAGTTAGCGTGAGAAAAGCATTTTTATAGCCAAAGTGCCGCTTGAATTTATACAAAGAGATATTAAGAATTTGTAAATCTTAATACTTTTACTACTACTGATAACTTATGAAGGCAGTAGTTACAATGATAGTAAGCCAAGGTTGGGGACCAAGTTGCTCGCGTCCGTAGTTGATAACCCTTTGAATCCCTACACGTGTCCCCCGGGTAGTGCGAAAGGAGCAACCCAAAGCAGCAGTAGAACTTGTGCTAAGTTTGCCCGGAGTACTGCCTACACACCTGATAATCTGCCACCAAGCAGTGATGGACTCGTATTGCTGTGTTCCAGTGGAAGGGAGTGGGTGCCGGCAAAATTGCAGGCGCGTGAGACGTAACATCCCCGTCTCGAGGTGATGGACGCAATGCAATGCGACTTGAGTCATCTCGTACTATGGAGAAGACTTGAGTCGTATTGCTGTTGTCTATGGGCGGCGGTTACCACTTAACATCAGGTGGGTCGTCAGCTCATTCCGTGACTTCAATTAAATAAAAAAAATATATAATTATTTTAACAAATATTATGAGTTTTTCATGTGCCAGTAATTTCGCCGTCAATAATACACTTCAAATCGTAACATGTGTATTACATACTGTGTTATTGCTTGGCGGCACAAATGCGGCACGTAATTCCCCGGACGAACTTTCCCAAGTTTTACTGTCTGAGAAAAAAAACTAAAGGTAATAGAAACCCATAAAATAATTAAACTTAGAGCAACGGCCGTAATAAAGTCAGTGTAGAGTCGACGTAAAGGGAACTATTCTTCGGTAGATACTCCACGTCACTATTTAAGATATTTTTATTATATTTGACTACACTTACCTTTTTCTGGAAAAAAAATTAAGCTGGATCTACCAAGATTTTGAAGGATGGGTTTATTTAATAACTCCCAAGAACACGTTGCATGATTATCTGAACTGAAAGAAAGTAATAGCGGTAGTTTATTAGCTAAGCTATAACCTATATGGTAATTTCATTCGATTAAGCTTTGTCCTGGCTGCCGGAATATTAAGGAATGAATTACCGGAAGAAAGTGTTCGCAGAATTACTTGCGAGAAAACAATGGCAGCCCTCTTCACGTCTATGTTGACACGTTAGTGACCCCCACAAGGCGAAAAGTGCCTTACTGAGGCTCTGCCTACCCTTTAGGGGTAAAGGCTTGTATCTATGTATGTATGCATAAGCAATAAGCTACGAATTTTCAATATTGTAGATAATATAATTTTTATAAATATAATAAAATATAATAATTTTATTTCTATTTTCAATTTCTTAGCTATGCTTAGTTTAGGGCTAGATGGCGCTGTATGAATTGTCCACCAATATTATTAATATTATATTTACCCATGAGATGGGAAATTTGGGTACCCAAAGTTCAGTCTAGACAGGTTAAAATTTCAGTTCTCTCGTAAATCGAGAGATGGGCCCGCTGGACACTATAAGAGTGTGGATACAAACATGACCATTATGAACTCTGTTGAGAGCCGTCCGCTCTCACCAAAAGCCGGTGTAAACGCAAGGCCATCTGCGGCCAACAGCAAATTGTCCAGTCATAAAAAATACCATTATGAAACACGGCGAATACGTTCGATGGCAGAGGGCAAGTCGTGACCGCGGTCCGCTAGGCTCCTTCAATTACGGGCTAACGGGCTAAGGCACGCGCGGCAATTGTTAATCGCTGGTTATACACTGGACAATATGGGCCTCATATATGGAGCGGATGTGTTTAAGGATTGTATGTCCTTTTGTTAGTAAGGACTACAGCTGTGGCAGTCGTTTACATTAAGAATTGGGTCGGACTCCTGTCACGTTTATTGGAGTGCCCCTGGCCATAACGATTCATAAGTAGGGCCCGTAATGCGCAGCGCTTGTTTGGACTAAATTGTGTAGGTGAAAGAGGCAAATGAAACCTATGATGTTATATATGTATTACAGTATATAACTATTATATCAGTTGTCTGGTTCCCACGATACAAGCTATGCTTAGCTTACTTTGGGGCTGGATGGCGCTGTGTGAAATGTCCACCAATAGATGAGATAGATGAGAAAAAACCTAAGGTATCCAAACATTTAGCACCTCAGCCCTAAGAGTAACACCTTTACTACGTAGGCGCACTGTCTGTCACCACTCGGTGAATGGTCCCATCACCTGTAGTGTACTGTATCTATACAAATACATAAAATTGGAGTGTCTGTTTGTAATATTAAAATAACCGCTTTTTACTAAGTGAATATGGATGCATATACCAAAACATTTTTTTACAATTATTGTCTGTCTGTCTGTATGTTTGTTCCGGCTAATCTCCGAAACGGCTGGACCGATTTTAACGGGACTTTCACTGGCAGATAGCTGATGTAACAAGGAGTAACTTAGGCTACTTTTTCAAGGGATAAAATAGGGGTGCGCGATAAAACCGAATTCCACGCGGACGAAGTCGCGGGCAACAGCTAGTTTGGTATAAAAACACCCGGTGGTCTTATCGGACACACGCTGAGACATCCCACGTATGTTGTTACAATTGATTGGAACCGAATGGAATCAGCATTTTTGTACAAATTTGTCGTATTCGTATGTAGATTAGATAAGTTTGGTTGAAAGTCAAAGTCGAAAACTTTATTTCCATACAATTCATAAAGAAATGGCTTGGAAACGTCAAGAATATTCTAATAATCAAGTCGCATTGCGTTTGGTCTGTCACCTCGAGACGTGGATGTTACGTCTCATGTGCCTGCAATTTCAATCAATGTCTCAATCGAAAACTTTATTTAGAGTTATATCGTGCTTAGGCTCGCTAGGTTTCTCTTGACAAGTACTATAGTCCGGTGATATCTAGGGTAACCGCTTGTTTTGGAAAAAAGAACTCGGCAAAATGTATTCCGAAAGTTTTTTTATGTGATACAGTTACGGAACGAGTCTACGGCCCACCTGGTTTTAAGTTGTAACCTCTACCCATCGACCTCATGGTCGATGCCTCTACCCATAACCGATGCGACTTGGATCCTCCCCTACTAGGTAAGGTAACACCCAAGTCGCATCGTATTCGCCCGTGACTCTGAGACGTGGAATGTCTCATGTGCCTGTAATTTCACCGATATCTTGTGACTTCTATGTCCAGTAGATTAAGCTGACAATTCGCATACACACAACGCCTTAGTCAACCGCGTGAATTAATTGTAATTAGTCATTGAAGCTTCCGCTCTTTGGCAGAGCAGTTTTGATGTGCTCAACTGACAACAATTGTTCCGCGTAGATTAGTGCAGAATTTAAAGTCTCTTTTGTATGTGATAAGGTTAGGAACGAGCAGATGGCCCACCTCGTGTAGAGTGGTTACCTCTGCCCATAAGCAATACCTGCGACTTGAGTTCTGCCGACTTACGTAAGAGAAGACCTAAGTAGCATTGTATGCGCCCTTAACTCTGAGACGATGTGCCTGTAATTTCACCGGCAACCACGCCTTTCAAACCGGTACATAGTACGAACGCGTTACTGCTTGGCAATAGAAATGGGCAAGGTGGCAGTATTTTCCCGGACGTGACGTGGCGTCAATTCTACTGCTCTTAAGATATATTAGGTTGATCAGTATATTTACGTTACATACCCTTGGGTGTACTATTTCTATTTAACCGTTCAATTTATTATGGAAGGTACGTCATTGTAATTAAATTCGCTACTTATTACAATGAATCCCGTTTGCACTTGTATACCCATGAGTCGACAAATCGCCTGTAACATCGTCACACAAATCCCCCAGTTAAAGTTCTAGACGCTACTTTGGGTCGGGTTGACGGGGCCTTTAGATGGTATTCGTACAATGTTGGGCAACGCATGATTGACTGGCCTCACAGCTCAGTTGGTAGTAACCCTGCCTTCTGCGACTTGGGTCCTACCAGTACTTGGTAGGGGAGGACCCAAGTCACATCGCTTGTTATCGGAAGAGGTTACAACTTAACACAAGGTGGGTCGTCGGCTCGTTCTGTAAATATATCACATAAAAAACCATTTACGTTATCATGGTGATTTGTAATGTGGTGTGGAACCTATCGAAAATACGCACTAATTCACGAGATGATCTTGCGCAGTAGATGTCGCAATGATCATTCGTAAAGTTGCGTCATGTCATACATTAAAATTATTTCCCGTCGGAATCTATAATCGCTGAGAATCGAACGCCAATGATGTGACAGTGAGAAAATAATTATAATGATAATAAGAATATTGATAGACATTTCAAACAGCGCCATCTAGTTCCATAGTAAGCTAAGCATAGCTTGTGTCATGGGAACCAGACAACTGATATAATACTTATATACTTATTTTTAAACACATACATATAATACATATTAACACCCAGACACAGAAAAAACATCTATATTAGTCACACAAATGTTTGTCCTGGGTGGGAATCGAACCCACGACCCAGCTCATAGTGCAGAGTTACTAACCAACTCAGCTGCGAGGAGGTTAACTCAAATATAATGACTGTCGCCTTCTCTGTCGCAAATGATGTGTCACTACTAGGAGTGGATTCGACGGTTTTATTACATACTCGCGCGTTCTTGTAAATATTGCTCAACGGATTAAGCCCGAAATAAAACTTAGTGGAGGAACCGCTATACCACGTATTAGACGGCAAAATTTAGATAAGAAGGAATTTCAAGGTACATATAGAATAGAATAGAATAGAATATATTTTATTCACACACACACACACACACACACACACACTACATGAACTAAAATATATATATATCATATAGTACGTTATTCATTTCCATTGATATTCGAAGATCAGATAGGATAAGTAAAATCGTTATGAAAGCTCTCGGCTGACCCTGATATATGAAACCGATTTGGTAACTGTTAACTTATCTACGAAAAAAATATCTGTATACAAAAATTATAAATATTTAATGTTTAATAATGCCAAATTTCTGTCAGGTTAATTTTGTTGGAAGATTTAGATATACCTATCAGTCATTCCAACCTTTATTTCATTATTATTCTAACACTTAAATATGGGCTCATATAGGTACATAAATATGCCTAAAATATAATTTCAATCTTATAAATCAGTAGTGCTCTTCAAATTATAAAATACAAATACATATGATATAAATAATATTAAACATATATAGAGGTATAATACATATCACGCATACTGAGCCACTTTGTAGCTACATTTATGTATGATATAGAACATAATTAATCTGCATTGCACCAATAAATCAATGATAAAAAATACATATTAATGCCAAACGCTATTATGACTGCCAAAACTGCTATCATTAACCAAAATCCGAAATCAATTACAAATAAAATTATCGCTAACAAAGATCCATTAATCGATGCATCAGTATGCTTTTAGTATGCAATTGTAAATGGACGTTGGTATGGAGCGTTATAGTACACGCTTCCTGTCCGTTCTGTGAAACAAAACATTAACGGACTTCCATGGTGAATTTAGATTAGGTCACGATTGTAGTGAGGAAAATTTATGAAGAGAAACCTGAATAAAATTATTTGTTTGAATAAAGTATATATAAACAATCTGTAATATAGCCATGATAAAGTTTCAATAACATTGAAACAATCAGACATACAACAGAACTGAGACATAGAAACATAAAATATGATACATGGAGCATGAATTTGAGTCACTACATTTCGGACAATGCCTGTCATCGCATCTTCGTTTTTCAGCTTTTAATCTGATATAGGGCTTCTTGACGGGTTTCGAAACGGGTTCTTTGTGGCGTCAAAGATTCAGAGAGACAATAGAGCCAAAAGAAAGGACACACTAAAAGAGACATATAGTCAGTTCAATAACACATTCTCACAGGAAAAAGCTGTTGCACTTTATAAATAGCACAATAACTGAAGGAGCCGGCATCAGTGATGAATTTCGTAATATTGAAGAAGGAAACGAACAAATTCCGTTCAATTACGATTAATTGTTGTAATCAAGCAATTGTCAGGACAGTTACATCGCTGAAATTAACAATGATAATAGAAAAATTAACGACAAAATAAAATATAACTTTATAGATCATACGAATAAGGTTGATAATGCAGCTGAAGTAGATATCACAAGGCTAAATGAAGTGAATACCTACTTAACTAGTTAAAACTAAGGGAGACAGTGATGGCTATTTAGGCTCTAATGGCAGTGTAAGAGCAATTTATAATACAAAAGTGTACCACATTAAAACAAATTTAAATGTGCAATCTAATAAAAACTTTATTTTGTTCGAATGTACTGAAAGTTTGCGGTCCGAAGAGTGATAACTCCGTAATTTTTATTTCGTACAAATTTTACGGTTAAACATAAATTCTAGAGCAAATCCTTTTTTGGTAAACGCGAATTGTTTCTCCTTAAATGGATATTTTAATGTACAAGGATAAGTTAAGTACCTAGTTCCTTAAATAACCCATTATTGTCCTCTATTCAAATGAATAATCTTCGCATTGTTAGTAAATTAGTATACTATAAAAAATATCTTGATATCCAGTACTTTCCAAAATTTACGTCACTTACTTCCTTGCATTGTTTGTGATACTAGTTTGCTTTTCAAAATCATTGTCAATGCCAAATCACATAACCTCAGCGTGAATAACCGTATCCAATTCAGTTTTGTATGATTCAAACCGTGAAAATTCCTATCTAGATTACGTCCGAAGGTCGCGACCTGCATAGACGATATCAATAGGGTCCATTTAAGTCGGTCGAAACCAGAATACGATGGTCCCTATCAAGATATCGCTTGCACAGATTATATTTCTGATGCAAATGCAGCAAGGAAAGCTAGGAGACCAGGATACAGTGGTGTTGCATCAAATCATTGTTACAATAAAATGTGGCGTTACTGACAATCGGGTGTATACCGTGACGAACGATGGTGTAATTAGGGCGTTGGTTCGTCATGCTTTCGCACTGTTGCAATTTTATACACAAAACAATTGCCTCTTTTGAAACAGGTACAAACTGCAATCAAATAGTATCATCCGTTACAGACGGATAATAGCACCGCTCTGGTTAGAAAGTAGCGATTTCCGATCTTTGTATACAATGAAGCAACTAAGATTTTACCTATTGTTGTACAGTTTTGAAATCGAATGAGAATATAAACAGGAAACAAAAGAGAATCAGTATTTTCTTTACCATTTATGGTATTTCTTTTTTGTGATTTCACATAGGCAAGCGTTTGTTTTCGATTCTCACCTGATGTTAAGTGACTCTGTGGTCTACGATGAAGCATGCTTGCCTAGAAGAATTTGTTTCAATTGTTTCTTTATTTTGTTTACTGGTAAGTAACAGAGCTATATAACCAGACAAGCTATATAGCTTTTAACAATTTTAAAATTATGATTACTTATCATATTTCTTTTAATTCCAGCAAATGTGACATCATAATAAATCCCTTGTTCTTTTATCAGCAAACCTCACATCAATTTCATAACCCACTTTCCTCACAAAGTTATATGAAGCAACGGTTACATTATCTGTTTCGCCAGAGGATACAAGGCCAGGTATAATGTTTGTCGAAACTGTTAGGGCCCAAGTATTTGTACAGATAAAGATTTTTTATAGAAGACAGTGAAGATCAGCATATATTTTCGAGGAATAGATAAGGAACTCTCGTACAAAAGATTACTTTTGTGTACGAAGGGTTCTCTTTGTTTACCCTACTTAAAAACGAGACTCGAAATTTTGGTTGTTATTCATTGTCAGTTTGGATTATGAACCTAATAACGTATAATAGTAATAATATAAAAATACAATGAAACCTCTGTTTTATGTAATTTTTTTCCCATCGGTGTTGACGGATTGCAATTAAGCTTTCTATAAAAACGCTGCCCATAAGTTATATAAAACTTGCAACAATATTATTACTTGGTCCTCAATAAGTCAATTACTTAGTTCTAGAAGAGGTCAACCCAAACGAAATCCTCGAGGAGACATGACAGCAATAATATTACCAGCAGTTACCTATATAGTGTACACCAGCAACAAGTGGTAGTACATCAATAAGGTGTGCAAGTAATATTTAGTCTACCTACGTGCGTCTAAATTACGCACATGGTAATTTATCCTGTCGTATCTGGAATCCTGGCTTCCTCGGCGCATTAACTATATCAGTAGCTCAGACCTCGTTTATCTTCACTAACTTATTTATAGATACAGAAATACTAGTGGCCAAACTTGTTATGATAGTTTTTAGAGGATCTATATTTTGATTTTGTTGATGTAACAAGCATCAGTATACTTTTAACTACAAGAAATTCCGCGAAACGTAAACTTTGATAAGGTGCTCATACCACGTAGGTACTACAGTTATACACAGACTAGGTACTTCAAACTGTTTCCAATTAAGTAATGCCTGCATTCATAAAGGGATAAAAAACTATTGACTTGTATATTAGATCAAGTATTTTTATTGAGTATCATCCAGAATCATGACATTTCAATTTATTATTGGCTCAAGATTTCTCTTCAGTGCTTTCCGAAGACATGAGGTGTCCAAGACAAGAACAATATCGAAAGCGAGAACCATTTATACTTTAAAATCCATTACACTCACCACGTCTTTAGATATCCATTTAGTTATTTCACGATCAATTCATTAAAAACCACTAAACGTTATATCAATTAAAAGAAAATGCCTTACAATCAATTCCCTGACATCTTTCTCTCGTATCTGTCACCATTAAATTCGTGATTGCTGTTGATGGAACACCAATTTAGGAAACCTGCTTTTTTGTTGTGGTCATCTGAGTGGTGTAAAACGTTCTTGCCTTAGCATGAGAAATGTGCCGAAGATGGAAAAAATGTGTTTTTGGACATGGTATGTTGCGTATGAATCTGACAGATTAATTTCAAAATACTACAATCGAAACACGAAAAACAAAAAGCACACTCGCTAAAAGCTACAAAATATAATACATCACACGGACTGCCGTGTAATGTGTTAGATCGTATTATATATAGTACATTATTATGTACTAAATATAATACGATACATACAAATGACTACAAATCTAAACATTTTGTTGACTGTAGAAACAAAGGAAAAGTTGAATTAAAAACCAATATAACAAACGTTTCCGTATTTCCCACGAATGTAGAGATAAAAATCAGGTTTACTCTTATAAACTTGATCAAGATTTAACTTGACGTTGCACAACTTAACGGTACTTTCGGCAGTGGAAGTGGGTAAGCAAGCATCTGCCATCATCCGGTAACACTCCAGTGCCGGATACTGGTACGTCGAAGTAAAAAAATATTGAATTACGGCTTTCGGATCCATAACTAATAGATTCAATATGTTTCATAATAATATTTTGATATACGGGTTGATGTTTTTTAAACGGTTAAAATGTCAGTTATGTTAAAGATGTTGATATGAATGTTTCGCATTCTGCGGTAGGTAATGTAACACTAAGAATTAATTGTGGTTACAAGGAACGCGGAAGAATACCAAGTTCAAGGGCTGATTTTTCTATCAAGAAACATATAGAATAAAAACTATTCCAGCGACAATTAATGGCTGAAAATAAATTATACAAAGATCATAAAATAAACAGTTGATAATAGACAGTTCTCAGTTCAAAGACACAGTTACTTACAGATTTAAACTTAACGATAAATAAAAAAAAACTCCAAGCGACAGTAGGGGAAGTTGCACCCGCATCCATCCGTTTAAAAACAGGAACATAATCTTTAAAGTTTTATGAAGAAAATGTTGCAAAAAGTACTCTGTGTAACTGTCAATTTATAAGGAAATATGCCACTGATGAAATGCATCGTAAACTAGAACTTGTGACAATTTCGTCGGAAGAGTACAGCACAGTACAACAGAGTAGCATTACAGGGTACAGCAAGAGAACATCTACCATACCTATTTCTGCCGCCAAGCAGTTTCACATTGTTATTAGTATGTTCCAGTTCAGTACTCCTGAGACTGAAGATACAAGCTTAACCACCAAATTTGAGCCTCGCTGTTTTTCATTATAGAAATAAGATAATTATTATATGAGTGAAATTGACTTTGAAAAATATAATTAATATTAGGCAATAAAGTTTTTTTTTTATTATAGTTTAAAAGGTGTGGGTGTTTGACGAATGATGTGAATTTAGAGTAAACTTCTCCTAAACAATGTTCTGTACAAAATATGCATGATACACATGTGCGATTCACCTTCATCAGAAAAATATCCATAAGGTCATTTCACCATGTCTTTCAATTAATCATAGACAGTTGCATGACCGCACACGTGGGAGAGACGCTTAAATATAGATTGGATTGGAAACTGCACGCGAGAACTAGACTTACAAAATGAATAATGATAAATCAACACTCTTAATTACATGGTAATTGAAGAGGTGTGATAGAAATGTATGTAATGGCATTTTTTATTTATCAGGAAGGCAATTTATTTTGTGAAACATATTCTCTTTTATTTATAATATGGTTCAGCGAAGTATACTTTTTCGAGGCAATCGCTTGCTAATATGGTCATTTAGAATAGTTTACATGAACAACGAACATTTCAGAGAATGAAAAATAGCTTATTTAGCCATTATTATGATCTTGGGGTGATATAAAAACTAAGACAACAGGTTTGTGCTTAAAAGAACTTGCTTACTTGTATAACTTGACAGTATGTTGTGTGAACTAACAGCATCGTAATTATCATTGTTTTTAAAGAAAACATAAAGATTTACGACGTAAACATATTTTAAATCAATAGTGAATCATAAACTAAGCACTGATAATATAGTTATGTAACAGTTCAAACAAATATGTTAATTAGTTTCTTATCTAATTACATGATGAGGTCAATGGCTATGTATTTTTTATGAGCTAGCAATTACGTTTTTTGAGATGGCAATGAAAGTGTTGAGAGCCGATAAGCGAAAAATTTGGAAATCTGATATACTTTACCAAGAAATAATAGTTTCAGGACACCGATAATCAGTTGATTTAAGTATTTATATGCAAATAAACGTGTAAAATATACTGTGTACAAATTAAATAAAAAAGTTAGTCACACACACACAGATAAAATGGTTCAAATCGAGTGTATTCGTATAAACTTTTTATTTTTTTAGAAGCAGGATTATTAACTGTGTTTCTACCTACTTATCTGTAATTCATTTATTTACCCATCTACCAGTAACAAATGAATTAGACTGATTTCCTCAGCAACTCTACACACAAAACATCTTGCAATATCTTATTCCAAGTCATAAATGTAACATAGATTAAAGTACTCAGATCGTTATATGGATCATGCTCGTGTAAATAAACGAATCCCTCCTTTAGGGGTATCTATCTGTTCTTCCCATGGAGGGTCAGATAGGGTATGAACAGGCGTCAAACTTAGCGATAAGTACGTCTTAAACATAGGACATCTATTGTCCTATGTTTTGAATATTTTGATTCCAAGTCACTTCTTTATGAATTTTATGAAAATAACGTTTTTATCTTTGACTTTGACATCTAAATAATAGATTTCAATCGGTATCTTGGTCTTCAACAAAACTTGCAGCAGGTATTAACATAAATTGTATCGAGTGATTATTTAGAATGTTCGTATATGTATTGCGTTATTAATAACCTAACCGAATGAAAACACGATTAACTAGTTTTGAATCCAATCATGACCTCTATATTGTAATGATTGTATTCGACATTAGAACGAAACCTTCATAACATAAACATGATAATAATATTGACAATTTCATTAGTTGGGTATTACGTACACGCCAAGTGAACCAATGTTACATCAATTAGATGTTCTTCATTCATGACTATGACTCAAAATGTGTTTACTTTTGATGATATCACGGATTCCGACGAGATCCAGACGAAACTGTTTAGCCAAACGCAGATAATAGAAATTTATTTTTTAAAAGTTAATTTTGATGCCGTGATAGCATTGAGAGTGTTAACCAAACCACTATCACTCTTATCTTAGAAATGGTGATGCATGGCATGATAAATAATAATAAAATTAATTAAATCATACGTACCAATAAGTCTGTAAGGAACACTAAACAATTCACTGAATACCTATCAGTTAGATGCAACAAAACACTAGATGTAGTTTCAAGGAACACTGAAAGGATTTGATACAACGATCAATAATTATCAAACTGAACACACGCGCATCAGCCGCGATCGATCGAGCGCTACTGACTACCGGTGTCGTTGGAGCATGCGCGAGCGCACGTTTCTACTGGTCGAGTTGAAGTTGTCGCTCTTTCTTGGAAGTTTGTTGAAAGATGGTAAGATTTTAAATAAGTCGGATAATAGCGTGTTTATTCACGGCTAAAATGTATTTTTAGTAGACACGGAGACGCAGGTAATAACTGCTGCAGGGCCAAGGGCTGCTGTTACAAAAATTGTATATTACTAGCGATAAGTAAACTTCTCTTTTGTGATAGGATACTTAGGTAACAAAAAACAACTCTGTATTATCTTGTTACAATTACTGTAAACGTTAGTTAAAAATAGGGAGAATACAGGCGACTGGGACCGCATTACAATAGTTTAATTGCTAAGTGTAATTATTTTTTTAAACTCCTATATTTCAGTTTTTCATCTGTTAGATAAGGAATATCTGCCAAGTATGTGTTGAAGCAAGATAGACTTGTAGTTTTTTTCTTTTTTTGCCAGATTTCTCAAAGAAATATTTGAAGAAGTCACTTGATAAATAAGTAAGTTACCTACAAGTTAAGTATTGCTTAGTTGCATATTTTATTTGTAATATATCGTAAAATACAATATAACGCGACCAATTCCGTGGGTTTCAATAGAAAAAGAAGAAAAAGTTTGTTCGCCTCTATATCTTCATGAAAATTATCGATAGTTTTTTCGATCCATCCATTAAATCGAAACAGAGGCCCCAATTCATTAGAGTCGTTAAAATCGTTCCACATACGATCTACATCTGTATACTGAAAGTCCGATTTGGACCAATAACACGGAACAGTGGGCCGGTGTCAACGAACGGGCGGCATCGGCACTCGCTCCTGCGAGGAAGGACGTCGGATTATATAACTACACTTGGTTATCGAAAGACCATCCAGTCTCTTCAAGTACTGTGTGTTTAATGATAAGTAATTGACAGGCCTCACGGCTCGGTTGATAGTAAAAAGTATCTATATTCGTTATACACTTGTTGGTACTTGTTGGAATCGAACCCACGACCTACAGCGCAGAAGGCAGAAATTCTACCAACCTAGCTGTGAGGCCAGTCAAAAGATAAATCAAAAGAAATTCTAAACACATTCCTGAGCTCGCATTTCGCCGTTCATCTGATTTAAAAGAGTGTAATGCCCAACTGAGTTCGAAGTCCGATATATAAAGCACATGAATCAATAAGAGGAAATACATCACGACCCAGAAACAGTCGGCGTCGCGTCGTTATGACGAAGTCGTTACTTCGTCGCGTCATCTGTCTCACTACGCGCGATAATTCGGATTTGGCTTTACGTCTTTATTTCGTTTATAAGGCGGAAACACTCGAAATAAACGTCTGGTATATTATAGTCACTTCATATCAGATGATATTATGTAGTCAAAAACAAAGATAAGTAGAAAGTAAATAGGTAAAAAAAATACTAATTCTTCATTTTCTTAAGTGTTTTTTTAAAAACTATTGAAGAAACTGAAAATTTTCAATGAGTTTTTGAAAGAAAAAGATTTGAAGACGTTTGATAGACAAAATTCATTAATAAAAGTTTTCAGTCATGTATAAACTTCAAGTAAAGAGCTTTCTGAGTTAAAAATAAAAAGATATAGTTTAATTATGGTTTAGCATTTCAGAGAATGAAAGGAAGTCTTTGTATCAAGAGTTTGGCAAATATTTATTAATACACACTTCATCTAGACTGGTTAGTATAATATAAAATATTTTTTTTTATTAATTATCCGAATATGTAATGATATTTGACCAAAGTTGATATGTAGGCATGTATGTATCAAAACGAGCTTTTAATAATATGCACATTTTTTGCTTTTAATTTAATTAACCGGCATATGTCCAGCAGGTGATAGCTTATATTTGCATATTCACGTGGATATAGGAATTACCTACTTAAAATATGCATAAAAATCCTTGTTACTTAATAAATAACGCATTAATTAGCTAATTCAGTGAATTACGGTTATAAATGCGTAATGAGCTAACTGATTTGTATGCGAATAACATATGCAAATACTATTTCGCAAGTATATTAAAATGCAGTTACACGCTTTTTCATCTGCGGCGGAAAGGATACAGACTCGGCTACTTAAGCGTTTAATTCATACTTTATTGCCTTACCTGTAAGGTTGATTTTGTATTAATGTTACGTTTAAAACTTGACTGTTTTTAGCAAACGTTGGCGCCACTGGCCTCTTTATTACGAGGCGGTAGGGTTCACATTTGGTTTGTTTGTTTAAAACTCTGAGTTTGTTTTTAGTAGACGGTGTCGCGACTCCGAGGCGACGCTGTCGTGATTCGTTGCGCTAGGTCGTGACACTTTGTTTATTTTTAACTAAATTTTAAGGTGAACTTTAACATGAATTAATTTAAAGGCTATTTAAATAAACAAGCGTACAATAAAGGTCGACATGGCAAGGGAACACGAAGGAGTTTACGAATTAAATGGTAGGTAGTAGTAGTACTAGTAGTACCTACCAACTGCTGAGTATTGAATCTTGACGGACATTTCAATTCAAACTGTAGCTTTTATTTATTCAATAATCTTCAACAGAAAAACTAGAATTATATATTTTTTTTCATTATACCAAGCTAATTATAATAAGCTGGAACTTTTCTATGTAAAATACAGAAAGAATGATTTATATATTTTTATGCTTGGTTAATTTTGAAGAGTATCTTTCTGTATATATATGTTCTGTACAGTGCGTTTGTGTGTATGATTAAATATCGTCGTTCTTTCTTTCTTTCTTTCTTTCTGTAGTCTCGCGTAAACAAAGAATCCCCTAAGTGAGGGTGTCTCTTCATGTCCCTCGAGTAGGGTCATCTCTAAACTATGATCTAGATTCACATTTTGAGTACAATTTATATATTTGGACTCCGCTTATACAAAAATGGTTTATTAGATATATTTTTTTTATAAGCCGAATGATGATGAATTCTTGAATTGGAAACTGTCCCTCAAGCAAGGCTTTGGGGGCCTTAATGTTAATAATGAGGCACACAAGCTGACGGCCCACCACCGTCGCCTATACGCCTGCAACACTCGAGAAATTGCCAGCGCGGTGCCTCAGCTACTTACTAATTTTTTAGCCGAATACTTATCTCCCAAGATTAAGGTATTCAATTAAGACCGATATATATCCGATCCATATGTATATATTCACCATTCGACGCCTCCCGTTATGTTTATGCTATGTCTGGGTGTCGTGTCTGTCTGTCATTGAATTAATTCGTTGTCTGTATATTTTATTTGGCTTTCAACACGCTTGTCTCTGTTGCTGCAATTAATTTTGGCTGTACATGTGAAGGATCATATCAAAAAAATTCAGAGTCCACCTACACGTCTCAGAGTTACGGGCGCATACGATGCGACTTGGGTCTTGTCGTAGCTAGTACGGAAGGGGAGGACCCAAGTCGCATCGGTTGTAATGGGACGAGGTTACCACTTAACACCAGGTGGGCCGTCGGCTCGTTCCGTAACTCAGTATATGTTATCATATACATATGTACTTTTATAGGTTATATAAAAGTATATATGTTACAGTCATCTGGTTCCCATAGTACAGGGTACGATTACTTGGGGCTAGATGGTGATATATGATGTGGCCACCAATACATATTATTATTAATTATTCAACACGGAGTGTATTAATATGTAATAATTAATTTCACGTCGTGAATTCAATAAGGTGAAACTCCTTTAAAAAATTGAGCATACATCAAGTAAGGTTTGGTAGCAGTATATCTCCAAAATATTAATGACAGACAGCTTAATATTCCCGGTTCATTTTTCAATTAAATGCTGACATTTTAATGCAGTGTCTCTTAAATTGGTACCATACATTATCTGAACGAATTGACATGTCTGCTTTAGGGTGTTAACGAAATACTGGTAACAACGAGGCATCCAATTTATATTAAAAGCTTCTTAAGTACTTACATTATAATTTACCTTTGACAGTCCTCACAGCACAGTTGGTATAAATCTACCTCCTGCTCTGTAGGTTTTGGGTTCGATTCCCACCCAGGACAAACATTTGTGTGACGTATACGTTTGTTTTGTGGCTGGGTGTTGATTTGTATTATATGTAGTACAAAAAAAAGTAAAAATATATTATATCAGTTGTCTGGTTCCCATGATACACGCTATGCTTAGCTTACTTTGGAGCTAGATGGCGCTGTTTGAAATGTCCACCAATATTTATTTATTTATGCAGCAGCTCTAAGCCAATTTTCTTTTGACAAGTCCTCTGCCAGTATATTGGGCACATTAGATTAGCATAACAAATAGCAAACAATGCTTTGAAAGGCTGCCAGATTAGTTCAATCGGACCTTGCGGAGTGATCCAATGTCTCACTTCAGCCGTTCGCCGCGTGCATAAAGCATATCTATACACGATCTCACAACCGGTCTGCAAACAACCTCTGACCCGTTGATTTGTGCGGTCGATTTCAACGTAATATATGAATATAATAAACATTATCTCACGGAACCTTCACCCATATATGTTGTTAGTACTCTCTTAGGAGTCGTTACAACGTGTATGGGTTTTATAAAAGGTATGCTTACAGAATGAATGAATAAATAAATAAATAAATATTGGTGGACATTTCACACAGCGCCATGTAGCCCCAAAGTAAGCTAAGCGTAGCTTGTATCATGGGAACCAGACAACTGATGTAATACTTATATACTTTTCTTTTGTAAATACATACATATTAAAACCCAGACACAGAACAAACATCAGTGTTACAAATATCACATAAATATTTGTCCTGGATCGAACCCACGACAGCGCAGAAGGCAGGGTTACTACCAACTGAGCTATGAGACCAGTCAATATTGTAGGTACCCACCTAACTTTTCTCGATCCTATTTCGATTATTACTTTTGCCACCTAGTATTATGCTATTCCTTGAAACGCTGTCTTTTTTCTGAGTATTAAATAATAGGCCGTAAGACTTAAATGCTTAATCCATTTCTCACAATAAATAAAAAATCAGCAATTGTTGAAAAATTATAAATAAATTTAAACAGACAACAAAATAACAGAAGCTTTGTCAGATTTAATCTTGATCGTGCCATCATTCAGGTTAAGAGATCAAGTAAGCCATTCACAACTTCGATGTTTCGAAACATAATCAACAGTTAGTAATAGACAAGCCAACAATAAGTTGTTAAAGGTATAATATAAATCATCCAACGTACACAGATTCACCAGAAAACATTCCTCAGTTTAATAGACCTCAAACCACAGAAGCAATCAGAGGCATTGCCGCAATATATAGCTACTCTTGCTGCACACTGAGGAATGTGTGCAACGGAATTCAGAAAGTATATCTAATATATCTACATTAACATGTACAAGTGGACGTACAGACTGACAGACAACGTACAGCCTAAAACTTTTAAGAGTGTGTTTCTCATAGAGAGTCGACGCACAGTATTATATTAGTGATATGGAAATTCGACCACTAAGGGCTCTAAAATCTTGACGCAATCTTACTTGAGTAGATGAAATTTCATATTAAGACTTCAACAAATTAAAAAACATGAAAGCGCATGTTAATAAGTTTACCTGGAAAGCTACATAATAATGAGTAAGTTTTCCCACCCAAATATAATAGAGATGACTGTGGCACTTTCGAACATAAATGGTGTTAGGTACTAAAACTCGGAGGGCCTGAAGGTCAAAATCTGAATTATAGTGTGTCGTTTTGAAAGGCATTCAAATTCGAATTGTTTTATTGTTTATGATTAAATATTTATTACTTCAGACCCAACATTTTGTTAGAGTACTGGTCCTCAAGATTTTGAAATAAGTTAGTCTATCGTTTAAGAGTACTTAATGGTCGGGTTTTATTCAATAACTATATTAATCATAAAAAATTTCGATGCTACTTGGGTCTTGTCGTACCTAGTAGGGGAGTACTCGCATCGTTCCGTAATGTACCACATTAAAAAAATACGATCACACAATACAGTAAAGAAAAAATATATAAAAAATAAAGTATTTCTCGATACCAAAGCTTTAATCGATTCGTGTAATCATAAATATATTTTTATTTTTGGCAAATTGCGCCGGTGTTATGTGTCCAATTAACGTTTACCCTTTGTTAAAAACTGGTCATATAAATTGACCCAATAGTCATTCACCTACTTTCAGCACCAATAAATTGAAATAAAAGACATAAAGTAAGGGCATATTCACAATAAAATAACTTTGAATGAATGAAGTTATCTATTCGTTGATATAAGCTATGTCCGACTTCGCTTTTTCTGAGGGATTCGAAATGACTTTTTGTATGCCAGTATTAAAAATAGCGAAAAGCCTTTCATTACACGAAAGCCAGTCAAAATGGGTGAAAATAAAACGATAAAAAATGGCGGCGCCAATGGTTCCATATTCTTTTTTACGCCTCGACATTGCGTGCGCGTGAGCTTCGTGCGAGGCGAGGACTTACACATTATTAATGGAGATAAAAATACCAGAGTGCATCGTGTAAATGGTCAAATATATTAGAGGAAAACGTTATAGTGGTTTAAACTGGACCCAAAACCAAGAATGGTAGCAGATCTCTTAACTTTCCCATTAAATTAGCAAGATATACGAGTATATTTGATTTATTTTGTAAATTTAAATTAATATAGTCCGTTTTTTTCAGTTATATACCCTTTAAACGACCATCTAAGAGACACAGGATACGTATTGTCTGGCCTTATAACTCAGTTGGTAGTTACCCTGTCCTCATTAGGTCGTGGGTTGGATTCTCACCCAGGACAAACATAGATATTTGTTCGGTGTCTCGGTGTTCATAAGTGATACATGTACAAAGGCGAGCTTAACCCTAAAAAGAGTTCTCTTCCAGCAAACCTTTCAGATCTTCCTCCTTCTTTAACCGCGTCATCTTTAACACCAGTCCAGTCAACATATCTCTGGTCTGTGTCTAGTCTAGTGGGTGTAACAAGCTATAAAAGTCTATGATACTCCAAAATACTAACGAAACGAAGCCTTTGCCTCTGATTGTAAAATGATATCAACGCATTTGCGGTCAGCGGACTAATGCTGTTCAACAGATTAAACCATATATCAGGAAACCTGTGGCTTCTGATCTATTATTTGTTAATGAATTAGATTGATTTCACGGTCATTACTACTATTGATATATGTATATATTAGTGACGATAAGACTTTTCTAAATAAATCTGTAGTTTCTCGATCGGTTAGAAGAGGTGACGTCATTAAATAAATATTGGTGGACATTTCAAACAGCGCCATCTAGCCCCAAAGTAAGCTAAGCATTGCTTGTATCATCGGAACCAGACAACTGATATAATACTTATGTAATTTTTTGCTAAATACATACATATAATACATATCAACACTCAGACAGAACAAACATTATGTTCGAAGAAAAATCAGACAAATGTTTGTCCTGGGTGGTTATCGAACCCACAGCCTACAGCTCAGAAGGCAGGGTTACTACCAACTGAGCTGTGAGGCCAGTCGATTACAGTTAGAATAACAAAATTTCATATCACGGTCGAACACTTGCTCAATACAACCTTCTTCATACTAATAACGTTAACACACAGCGACTTTGAAAGCGACATATCATAGTAGCTATTGATTTGGGAGCGTGACGCTTCAGTGGTGCAGACCTCAAGTTTCAATCCGGAGGTCGCCAGTTCAGTGCCGACGTACAACACTAAGTTCACTTGAAAAATGTATGTGCTTAATACCACGTTCTCGCAACGTGAAGTAAAACATCGTGAGGAAACCGACATGAGACAAAAGCACGAAAGGAGCCTCTTTGAGGCGCATTCTGCCGTCCTTTAACTAAAAGGCCGTTAAGCCCAAAGTGTTGTTTTTGAGATATGTTCATAAAACTCTATAAATCCGTGACTTAACTTATATCCGTGACTTAAGCCTATAATTTTTTTTTATATCTCCGGATCTAATTATAAATTACAAACGTTTCTCAGACAGAAAGATAGAGAATTTTGAACTGTATCGCTTCCCATTCTAAGTCAAAATTGACCTTTTGTGGGTTAACGGCTTTCTAGTTAAAGGACAGCAGCATTATAGACCTTACACCATATTGATAATGGTTCGAAAGAGACCGGTGATATGAGTAAGTAGCAGTCGCAATAGCGATTTATCAGGGGTCCTTTCAGAGTACTGCATTATAATTAGTTATAAGTTACTTTTATTTTAGTTTTACTTTTAAGGAAGTCTAAAAGAAATCGTATCATACGATAAGACTGCCTTTTGTACAAAGGCGGTCTTAGGCAGTTTTTGAAAACTACGTATGTATCTGTGATTTTCCAATAAAGAATTATTACATACTAGCTGCGTCTCGCGGTGTTACCCGCGGTGAATAAGTAATCCCACGGGAACACTGCTCTTTTCCGGGATCAAAGTAGCCTATTTGTTAATCCAGGATATAACTTATCTTGGTACCAAATTTCATCCAAATCCATTCAGCCGTTTGAGCGTGAAAGTGTAACAAACATCCATACAAACTTTCACGTTTATAATATTAGTTGGATCTGTGCGTATTATTACTATTTATTATATATCTGTGAATTGATGATAAAAATACAAAAATAAGAGCTAACAGTACTCATCTATGTACATATAAAACATATTTATCCAACATCAAAATTCTAAAACGCTGTAATAAATTCCTGGAATATATCATAACCCAAGTTCAAATACCTCGTCACGTCACATAAAAGTTACCAAATATTTGGTAAATAAGCCAGCGGGGATTTTCGGTGGAAAACAATGTAGTGTTTGTTTGCCGTCTGGCAACCCAGCGGCGCGTTACCATATTTGCTCGATAAATATACCAAAAAATGGGGAAAACTACAACTTCCGCAATTTACGCGTATTGTATTTCGGGCTGACGTTCAGTGCCTTTTTGATGTTATCCCTTTTTTTATCATGCTATTTAAATACATGGCTTTTATACCTAGGTAACGCTCTATCTATCTTTCACCACACTGGTTCTCTCGAACCATGGTGAAAGGATTTTAAGTGAGCCTCAAATAGGCTCCTTTCGTGCACTTGACACATATCTTCGAATTTTCGGTTCTAGGACATGCCGGTTTCCTCACGATGTTTTCCTTCAACGTTTTGAGAACGTGGTATTGCGCACATACATCTTATATCTTTAATTTACTTAGTATAAGATTGAATAAAGGCTATTATTATTATTATTATACTTACCAGAAAAAGGCACACCGCACACGTACTCTTCCACGCAGTTGTCGGTGTTTCCGCTTCTGTCCGTGGCGCCACTGGCGACAGAAGCAGCGGACGCCGCTCGGAGCAATCTCACGTCTATTCGTGACAATTTCCCAACACTTATCACTTATCAGAGGAAATTAGTCTGTACTTCACAAATGATAAGGTTGAAAGTGACTTGTGTTCAGTACGAAGGACGTGGATTACAAGTTTAAGAGTCCTACTTGCGGTCGCTTTATGATTTTCTAATTAAAAGGTACAATTTAATTTGAAAAAAAATTTTTTTTTTTCTTCATTTGTGTGTTCTTCATGTATTATATGTATGAATATATAAAAAAAGTATTTAAGTATTATGTCAGTTGTCTAGTTTTCATGACACAAGCTATGCTTAGCTTACTTTGGGGCTAGATGGCGCTGTGTGAAATGTCCACCAACATTTACATTTATTTTATTTCTTATTGTAGATAAAATAAAACTGTAATAATAATTGAATTCTTTTTAATATTTTGTCGTAGTTATCATAATATTTATCATAGCAAACATTTATATTTCTCAGTACATAGACTTTTTTTATAATAAATTTCTACCCAAGATTAGGAATATTTATTAGTCAAACATTTCAACCATAAAATCCAGTGTTGTATGTAAATAACACTATCAGAAATGGTCATTGACAAATTGGTACGCTCAAATAGTCTCTTAAGTGATCTAACTAAGATGAAGAAGTTAGTGACTTACCGGCAAAAGGCAGATCGCACACGTACTCTTCCACGCAGTTGTCGGTGTTTCCGCTTCTGTCCGTGGCGCCACTGGCGACAGAAGCAGCAGACGCCGCGCGAAGCAAACTCACTTCTGTTTCTGTGTAGCTGTCGCGAAGAGTCGACCTCCGCTTGTATTCCTGTCCAGGAGAGAGAAATATTAACATAACCTAGCCAACAGCCATACATACTGATGCCTAAGGATTAGGCATGTGTTGTGGGAACCTTAAAGTTTTAAGGACATCATACCTATTACAATGATGTCCGTGAAACTTACTATAGAGCACACTACACTATTTACTATCAGTCTGCTTACAGTTATTCCTTTAAAAGGAGCGCCATCTGCCGGCCAAGAATCAACCTTGTAAGTCTAGCCAAAATGTTGCAGTTGACATTATATGTAAATCTTTATTCACTTCACTCCACTCGAATCTTTAACCGGGCTACAGACCTTTAGTTTTAACTGATCAGTTGAACTGTTCAGTTAAAATGTGTGTGTAGGCAAACTGAGAGATGATAATCTAATTAAAATATCGTTAGATCATCAGTTCAACTGTTCAGTTACAACTGATCAGTTAAAACTAAAGGTCTGTAGACCGCTTGTGATGCACTGTGTGTGACATAATAAGATTGACTGACAGCAAATATTAGTCAGTGATGCCCATAACTTGCCTTAAATACTTACCAATATGTAATTAGATAGGTCCGACTTTTCTGCATCTACATGATGCAGAAAGTAGTTTCCCTGGTTATTTTTCCTTGATGAAATATCCTAACTTTAATAGTGTCTGCGTCGTCTAGGTTTCCGGCGTTTATACATTCAAGAAACAAAAGTTGTATTATTTTAATGTTTTTTTCATTAAAAATAATACATTTTTATCTTATATTGTGAAATTAAACTAAATTGATAAAAAATGTATTGATTGTTACTATTTTTTTAAATGGTCAGGAATCAGTTTTGATCTCAGTAGATATAGTAGGTACAAGCCATAATGGCGCATCAGGTATGCTCTGCTCAACTTAAGTAGGTATTGTAACACTTGCGGGAAAGAAATCAATATGTGACTTTAATATACATAATCTAAAAACAATTCTTTGGTGGCAGTAATCGGTGTGGTGGTAGTACTTTAAATAATGGCTTTGCGATAGTAATTAGTTAAGGAACCAGTAAAACATCTTATTAGCAACTTCGATAGTGTTTGCTGTAAGAAAATACTCAGGCGTTCTAAACACCAACAATAATTCGACATTTTGTATGAACTCTCAGGGTGAATTGAAGGTGATGAGGCTAAGTAATATTCGAGGATATTTGAGCAATGCAGACCCCTTATCTTAATTTTAAGAAACAAATGTATTTACATTTTTACCGTATAAATAAGGCATGGAATCGACCGATTTCTGATGGCAAAAAAAATCCTCCTTTAAGGGTTTCTCTTCTTCTCCATGGAGGGTCAGATGGGGTTTGAAAAGGCGTCAAAGTTAGCGAATCAAAGTGTTATTTTTGAATATTACTTATTCACTTCGCCGAGCCATTTCCTAAAGAATTCTATGGAATTAAAGTTTTTGACTTTGGCTTTAGACTAATAAATTAAAACGCACAGACAGACAGACGAAATACATGATACCTACTTACATAGTGCTTGCTACTCTATCCAAGATTACGTCTCTTGGTTGTGTAAAACTAAGAAGATCGTGTCACCAACATTGAAGGTCCCTTTTTAATGAATGAAACTCATCAAGTTCTTCTTGGGAAGTACTGCCACCATACCTGCTTATTTCAGCCGCCAAGCAGTAGCACACTCACGTTACTGTTCCGTTTGAAATGTGTTGGTGCTAACCAAATTGATCTTCACGTTGAGACGTGAAGATGAATTTGAATATGAGTTGGAGTATAACTTGGGTATTTCCATTCTTGAGGGGAACTGTACTGCTGTTATGGGAGAGACCGCGTAACAGGTGGGCCATCAGCAAGTTCCGTAAAAGATGTCATAGCTTACATACATAAATAAAATCACGCCTGTTTCCCGGAGGGGTAGGCGGAGATCAGGTTTTCCAACTGCTACGATCCTGACATACCTTCATACTTCATTCACTCTCATATACTCGTAACATTCTTCATGTAAGCTCGTCGGTTTAGGGTACCTACACATGATGGCTTTTTCCATAAAAAAATTAAAGATGTCATGAAATGAAGCAATTTCTGCTTCCTGTTACGACGTTCCTGTTGGGGAGGCCTTTCCCCAAAGAAGGGTCACTACGGGCTAACAGTAACATTATATATTCCTGTTTTTTTATATATATTGAAACACACGAAAGTGTTAATTAACTACTTAACTTACCTTGGAAAAATAATTATTCTGATATAGATAACATCTGATTAATGGCTTTATAATCGACGTCATGAATGGATATTATACGTACAATGAAATGAAATAAAACATGCAAACAAATCTGTAGTGATTATTTTCTCTATTATTATTATAGTGTGGGGAAGAACACGTAGCGCTTGCTGGAGAATACATTAACTGTTCATTTTTTTATGTAAATAAGTTACAGAACCATCAAGATGGCCGACATGGTGTCAATTTGTAACATCTGCCCATAAAAGCAATATGTCGTGGGCCCTCCCCAGCCTAGGTATGGGAAGACCCCAGTCGCACTGTATTACGCCCGTTACTTTGGTCATGAATACGGAATGTCTCGTGTGCCTGTAATTGCACCGGCAACCACACCCTTCAACCCAGAATACAATACTGGTTGGCGGTAGAAATATATATGATGACAGTACTCACCGGACTAATACTAACTTGACACAATGCTACTGCCTGAGTGATCATTTGCGTACAAACGATAACCGTAGCTTGGTCGTGCCAGTTGTATCCCGCACTGTATGATATACAGGGTGTACCAAAAGTCAATATCAAGCCGTAAGTGGATAATAGGCAGTGATGACAGTTATCAGAAGGGTTATTTCATTTTGCAATCCTGTATGTTATTGTAATCTGGTGAATAAATTGGAGTGTTCGCAAATGATCACTGCTATAATAAGAATAATTATTACACTTCAACGCATTATGCCTCAACACTTTAAATAACGTATACTAAACAAGTGACACATAAGCTTCAATTATGCAATGAAAATAATTAACTTAAAAGAAAACTAAAAAAAATTACAGTAAAGAATTTATTTTAAGATTGGGTAAATAATTTTAAAATAATAGGTAAACAAACTTAAACATAATATAAAACTAAAAGCGAAGTAGGATAACTTTTTAAATAATTCTTATTTAGTATATTCATAAATTCACTTTTTGGAACATTTTAGTTATTGTTTCAGTCTGAATATGAAGTCTTTCACTTGTACAACCAATTTTAATACTCAATCCAATTTACTAATTATAAATGATATTTTTATTATTAACCTACGATATACTTTTTGGATGAATGTAAATACTGAATCTGTTGTATTACTTCATTTTAAAAAATAAGAAAAAATACTACGTAAAAACATGCAAGGACTATTTTCTATATTAATAACGTAAATCATAAGTTTATGTGAAATGTGACCAATTTGCACCTCATAAAACATAATAAATGCCTCAAATGGAATTTTATTTGTGACATAAAAATACTTAAGAAAATACTAGCCCATTTGTACTAAAGTCAAAAAGCCTAGACTACGACTTAGGCCTGGCTTGGTAATAATTTTCCATATAAATCTGTTACAAAACATACCTTTGATTCTAAGTTTTTTGACCTTTGTGTGGTGTAGTACTTATGTTATTTTAAAATTAGGCTAATATTACATGTTATCACTCAAATCAAATAAAATATATCTTAAACAATAAAATATTTAAATTCATAAAATTTAAGATTATAATCATACAACAATGAAAGCACCTAAGTAAATAATACAAAAGTATTTAGCACCCTATATACTTAGCGATAACTTCGTGTATATTTACAAACTATCAAATTTTATTACAACTACAGAGCACCATAAGCATAAAAAATACTATAATTCTTTCGTGGAATCGAGCTAATAGGGAATTATGGAAACTTGCGTCATTGGTCGCTGGGCTTCCGGCGCGTTCACATTTCATCCAAACAAAAGTCAGTCTCATCCTGTCTCTCGCGCTGTACGGACGTGTAGTTGGCGGATCACCGAAAGGGTAAAACCGTATCAAAAACGGATTACTTAAAACAGTTAAGTTTGAACGTTGTTATATACTTGTATACAGTTTTCGATTTTTTATTTTATTATTATTATATGAAAGTATATACGATAGTAATAACAAAATAAATCAATTTTTATTCGTGTGTCTGACGGTTTGATCCGGCTAATCTCCGAAACGTCTGGACCGATCAGGATGGGACTTTCACTGGTAGATATCTGATGTTATTAGGAGTAACCTTAAGCTACTTTTATAAAGTTTAATTTACAAATTGATAAAAATGATTAAACACGTAACTACTCTTAGTTACAAAATGAATTAACCGCGGGCGAAGCCGCAGGCACAGCTAGTGTAAAATAATATACCATACTTAAAATTATGATATCTAAGCAACGGTGACGACATTCGGTGTATGTAACTCGGATTTATTTCCTTCTACGACATCATCACTGCAACTATTACAAAAACTTACGAAGTACGCGCAGAAGTTATGTTATTAAAATTTGCTTAATTATACAGCAATATGAACGCACCCTTATATTTTTTGATATGTCACCCACCGACCAATCATGGTCACACACAACTGTGCAAGCGAGAACGCCCTGTATTAGCTCGTTTCCGTGAACAAAGTATAGGGTGCGTAAACAAACATAGAGCGGGAGCCAACGGCCACTTTAGAGATAACATTTCTAAAAATAGTATGTCAAAGCAATTCCATATAAAACTTAAGATTTAAACGCGACGCACGACACAATATCTGCTATTTTGTACATAGAAATAGTCATATGACCGAAATAATAGATATCTGTCTTGAAAAATTTGTCATCAAAGTTCATAGCAACCCGTAGATGATAAGGTCTTTTGACAGGCTTCTGATTCAATCGCTGAAGTAGAAGCCTTCAAAATGTATCTTAAAACGACCGTAAGCTCTCCAACTAAAGGACAATATGTGAATTCTTAAACTCAACTATTCTTAAGGTCACCCTGCGACTTTTTTCTAATTCTTATCTCCTCTACAACCTCCATTATAAGCTGAAATATTCAAAAATAATTTGAAATTATAGAAATAAAATAACGTGTTGCCATGCTCATGCTAAGTTAACTACGGTGAGTTATAAAAGTTACATCAAAATATTTTTTTCTTTTTAAGAGACAGCGAAAATGTCTGATCGAGGAATATGCACAATATTCGGTAATGTTATGATATTACATATATTATAACAGAGTGCAATGACATGCAAATTCTCTAATTGGTACAAATATCGATACTCCATTTTACCATCATTTAATATATTTTTCACACAGTTTAAAACGTCCACCAAAAAAGGTACACGACTAAAAAAACTACTTCGGATGAACTTGTATGGAACAGTGAACTCTTGGGAAAACCTCGTATACTTCCGCGAAATATCAGACAATTCCATTGTCTCTGAATTCCACTGAATCAGACACACATTTTAATCACCGAATTATGAATCACTTTCCATGTTAGAAACAAAAAAAATGAATTAACTCCGCGAAGACTTTTTCAGTGAAATTTTTGACCTACGTGAATTCCAGTATAGTAGCTTTCAATCAGGACTAACCTGGCTCAAAGGCCTGATCCGTTCGTGTATACTATTCTCGGCTTGCTTGGCTGAAGGCGGTGGATGTTCTGGCGTCGGCGGTTGTTCGTAATGCGAGGGCGACAGGGGAACCTGTGTCCTCGGCCCGTCGTAGTAACGCTCACAATCGCTCGGACTGTTCATGGACTGGTCGTCTAAGAGACTTTCGAGAGAAGACCTCTCTTGGTTCGAGTACTTCCGCACCCGATCGTTCATCCTCGGTTCGAAGGACTCGGGCTGAACGTTTCTTCTGAGCTTTCGTCTCGGATTCTGTTCTTTTATGATTACGTTTTCGTACATAGCAGTTATCGCGACTGGTTGTGGGCGTTGCTTCAGACTGGGCCGAGGGTTGGGAGTTGGGATCACTCTAGGGGAGTTGTGGTTTTCTTCGTATTCTGAATAGGATAGTTTGCTTTCGTAGTGATCGACCGAGCGGCCGTGTTTGAGGTAGTGTTTAGCACCCTGTAACAAAGATAGGTAGAATTATATAAAGTTCATAAGACAAGTTCGTTTTTATTATTCAATACTTTTTCATAATTACTCATACTAATGGTTTCATATTTCGATACAATCATAATATCAAGTTGGATATATTGTCCAGCAATATCTTAGACAGTATTAACTTATATCATCTATTCAGAAACCTACGGGCAGATGACAAGTTAAAAAACCAATCTCTCAAAATATTTTTACATCTCACTATCAAAAGTTAGTTTGGCTTTGCGAGTATTAACTGACGCAATACTATCATTCATGATGCAACAATAGGAAACCGCAACATTTCTTTATTAGGTTACAAACAAATGTTTTCATTTGGTATATGCCACATTTCATTTGACGCAGGACGTCTTCATACATTCAGTATTCAAAAGAATAAACTGATAAAATTGGGAAGAAAACATGACAGCATTGAGTGTCTGGGTCGATGGAAGTACAGAAGCAATGAAAATGACATGATTTATAAATAACATTAGTATACTAGCTAGGAACGCCAAGTATCGAACAATTCATAACACAGGCCCAAAATATATCCTACCTAAATACTCTCCTAACACTATCATACCTAAGGTATGAACAAAATTATAGGTGATGATAAATACGATGGCTGATGATAACGCTTACACTCTAGGGCGACGGGAAAAGAAGAAAAGAAAATCTTACACCGTGGACACAGCATAATATCATGAGAACAATACGAAGATAGCTGGAAAATAAGCATCAGGACCAGGAACATAAAAGGCAAAAGCGAAAGCGAAACAAATGACGGGAGGAGTAAAGTTAGATCGCCAAAAGTCAACTGCAAGGAATGATGGGAAATAATAACTTAAAAGTTAGCTACAGATCACCGAGAGTCAAACGGGCCCAATGTTACCTGTATATCGTCCAAATCGTCCTGACTCCTGGCGTGGATCGTCAACTCGTAGCTATACCCTGATGAGGGGGAGTTTGCGTGAGTTGGGGACACGGACAGGTTCCGCCGAGGAGGCTTCTTGGGCGGGGTGGGCTGTAAGGGGCAGGTGTGTCAGGACTACCACGGTGGCGACATATTTCTTGATGACAGTGCGAATTAAATGTAGGACAACACAAAATAAGTGTAATAATTTAGGTGTGGAGTATTTGATAGATTTTCGCTCGCGCATTGAAAAGTTTGGTCTGTCAGATTAGAACACCTTGTTAATATGAGAGAAAACTTTTTCAACTGCATTGCAAGGGTACTTCTAATATACCTGAGATACCAAGTCGAGTGAATTTCTTCTTTTCATGAATTTTAATGTTTGCATAGTTGTGGTGCATTGAGGGTGTTGTACGGATTTGTAATGGAGAAAATATTTATTTCGTGGTACGTCAGATAATTGTGAGTTATCAAAATGGCTATTAATTTCTAATGAAGTCACGAGAAGCTATTCATGTCAACATATCGCAAAAACCTATTTGTGTCGTAAGAATAATAGCTATAGCTCCTAAATTAGATATAGAATCCGTATTAGAGTTTTTACTAACTTTTAACTTGCAATGTATGCTTGTTAGGGTCGAATCTTGCAACTGAATTTAAGAACACATGTAACTTTGATGACAATGCAATAACATTTTAACATGATGGCGGTCTCATGATGGAGTTGGGAGGCAGGTGGCCATAGGAACTCCTAAACTTCTATAACTCTGTCTTGTTTGGGCTCGTTGGATTTGTCTTGACATGTACAATAGCCCTAGGTGATGTCCAAGGACTGATTTTAAAAAACGAATTTCTAACATCAACTTATATCGATACAAACCGAATGAAGAGAAACCATAGTTATATAGTCATACATGACCTTTATTTATTTGATTTTCGAATTATAAAATATATGTTCATATAACTGACCAATTTATTAGCAAACACGCTAGTCTCATATTGATGTCATCATGAACGCGAATACCGCAATTGAATAATAGCGAATTTGAATGCCTACGAGAATGATATTAGATGTGGCACAAGTGTATTTCATTCAGACATACTTCCTTCGTCATCGGAAGTGATTTGGAGATAAGAGATTAACACAACTACTGAAGTAATCCATACAAAATATAGAAAATCGCGCTATTTGAAAGTCTGAAATATCGCGAGAAGTTAACTATGACGGAAGCCTTCTAGACCTGAGAGTTACAATAATAGGATTAGCGATCAACAGGATTTCACGAGTTAGCTTTCTATATATTACATACATACATAAAATCACGCCTGTTTCCCGGAGGGGTAGGCAGTAATCACGGTTTTCCACCTGCTACGATCCTGACATACCTACTTAGCTTCATCAACTCTCATCACATTCTTCATGCATGATTGGCTGTTTAGGGTACTCTTGACCTGGCCTTTTTCCAAAACGTCTATGTCTATATATTAATGGGTTATTATTTTAGCAAAAGGATTTTCTAAGGAATAAAGCGCTTTGTGACTTGATGCCTCATGCTTTAGACACATTACAATTAAAAAAAACCAGCAAATGAGGCGCTTTCTAAATCGCTTTTCCTTATAACGTGGGCCACATTAAAGGCCCGAGAGGTCCAAGTAATTCAATACCAAGCCGCGGATGAGAAATAAATTGGTCACAGCCGGTGACTGAATGGGCCATTTTCGAAGTAAAATGCCAATTACGAGTTGCAACCAGCCTACGTCTGGGAAGCCTACTGGATTAATTTCAATTTCACAGCGTCGCATAAGTGCCATTTCCTGACGAGCGACTTAAGAAAGTCACACTAATATTATTCCTCATATATCTCTTACTTAGATTGTTTTTTTACTGAATTTCTCGCTATATGTCAATCCGTCTGTCTAAGCTAATCTCAGAAACTACGGTATTTTGATATAGTTTACACAAAGGATGAGACTGATTTATGGGGAAAAGTTTGTGTACACAATACAGGACATTTTGGGGAAATTTAAATTGAAAGAGAGGTTGTGGTCTAGCGGTACTGACCCAGTTTCAATCCGGTCGCCCCGGTTCAAATCCCGACGTGCACCTATGAGTTTTTCGATTGAAAGATTTATGTGCGCAATACTACGTTCTCATAACGGTGAAGGACAACATCGTCAGGAAATCGACACTTCGTAGAACTAAAAATTCGAAGACATGTGTCAAGTGCACGAAAGGAGCCTCTTTGAGGCGCACTTAAAATCCATTAACCACACTGGTTCGAATAAGTCATAAAAATTGCTAAGTTGGCAAGTAAAATACATCCATGAGGTTGAAAATTTACTGGGTCCTATACCTTATGATGGCGTGAAAAAGAAGGAAAGAGCTTTAAAAATAAAAGACTAATGCAAATTTAGTAACTTGCTTTTAATTTGTGAGATAGCTAGCTCAATTGACTTACGCAATAAAATTCCTTGGAATTGCTGATAAAAACAGTCATAAGCCCAAAAGAAACGTAAGCAAACCGCTTTTACTCAGCGCAACAGTTTTATGACAAACAAATTCAATTCAAAACTAAAATAGAAAATACCATTGACGTAAGTAAAACGTTAATTAAATTAGTAGCGTATAAACAAGACTATATACACATTGACAATAAGGAAAGAAACATACACAACTTAATACTAATAATAAAACTGGATATTTGGCTGAAACTGCCAATCGGAATTAGTTAAAATCTTTTCACAACCGAATACGTAATTTAACAAATCAATTTCTTAAACTACGCAACATTTCTGACATAAACCGCTAAGGATAATAATCTCATTCATAAAAGACAAGACTGGACATTTAAACGGACATGATATTAACACTGCCAAGCATACAGTCTGATATTCCATAAACAAATTAACACGAACGCTAGAAAGCCACTAAATTCTCCGAAACATGATGTAAAGAGCACAATATTCGACATCAAAGGGTAAGGGCATAAATTATGAGCGTATACGCATTCATACGGCGCCAACACGGACAGTCCATTGATATGATGGGGAATGTGAACACTGGCCGTGACTGATCGACTTTATTTCAACTGTGGTTTGATGTCTTGGGCTAATTTAGGATTAACAAGTAGGTACCCGTGACAGAAGTCAGTGAGAGTTTTATGGACATTATTAGGATTCATGTTGATGATACTTTATGTTCTATGGAAAATTCGTTTAGAGACGAAGGAATGATAGTCGTTACGATGACGGAGAAGAATAATGAAATACCAATTAATTGATCACCAATTCATTCGTTTCATAACATTCTGATGGGCATGTTGAAATTCAGCTTGAATTTAATAGAGTAAAATTAAATGTTATGTAGAATAAAATAACGCCACGTTCTGTCTCCAGAACATAAAATTAGACCAGAGCGTAAGCTACATCAAGCAAAGAGATAAATGGATACGTATTTATACCTGACTAGCTGCGCCCCGCGGTGTTACCCGCGGTGAATAAGTAATCTCGCGGGAACACTGCACTTTTCCGGGATCAAAGTAGCCTATATGTTAATCCACGATATAAGCTATCTTGGTACCAAATTTCATCCAAATCCATTCAGCCGTTTGAGCGTGAAAGGGTAACAAACATCCATACAAACTTTCACGTTTATAATATTAGTAGGATAAACAGTTTGTTTTACTTAGTTTACCAGTGTTCAAAAGTGGAACGTTTTTATGTATTTCCCTCCTGACATACAATTGGACTAGCCATGGAAGCTATACAAAGCAAAGACAGGATACTTATTTCGACAGGAATGTTCAGTCTCCTCAGAAAGAAGTAGCCGGGGTGAAATAACCCAGGTGTTTCACCCCGAAAACATATAATTGAAGTGGTCCAGTAAGAGTCACTGACCTTAATTCTGAACCAAGCATAATGCAGAACAAATAGGAAAATTCATCATACTTTATTTCACAAAAGACATAAATCACTACACATTTCCTCCGCCCTAAAAGCAATGTCTAAAGAGAATAGTTGAACCACTAACCCACAATTTGGTGATGAAACCACCATATAGCTAATATGTTCAGGCAAATGTTTGTTGTTACTAGATTGCACATCTGTTATCTATCTACTTACACTGTTTACCCATGCTGCAATACCACATGGCTGAAAAATGGGCGTTTTCAGACGTTATTATTTAAAAAAATCACATATTGTGTTTAAAGTGTGTCATCTACATTAATGATTACGTTCGAATTGTCATCAGGACATTTTAGTACAAGTGCCTGCAAGGATATTAACACAAATGTCATTATGACAGAAGACTTGTTTCATTAGAAATAAAAAAGGCTAAATCTAAGGTAAATTTAGCTATGAATAAACTTTTACAATCTGACCTTTTCATATTTTCTTAGGCATATTTAATTTATATGTATGTCTAGGCTGCCTAAAACAATGTTTTAATTGAGAAAATTAAATGAGCCCCAAAACTCAGCCTTTCATGAATCCTATGCCATCTATCTCTTCTCAAACATATTTTCTTTCACAAAGTTATGATTTTCATTCATAAACAAATGTAATAAGTTACCTAAAACAATGTATTGAGCAAATAAATGTATATGTACGAATATTTTACACCGGTTCGTACTGGCGACCCGCCAAACGCCAGTCCATTAGCTATTTCCGTAAATTCAGAACTTTCAATATATCAACATAATAATATACACGTATAGTATTGATGAACGTGAATAGCAACAAATGCGCGCACAGTTGACTGTAATTATTTGTTGTTAAATAACAATATTTATATAAAACACGTTGATATGTTGTGAGTAACATATAGTCAAAACTCTGATAATAAAACAGTGTCCCATAATCAAGAAGATTTTGTAAATTATATATCATTTGTTTTCAGTCAATTCACAAAAGCAACGTTAATTGTGGAAAAACAAACTTGTTGCTCACATATATATTAATAGCAACAAGGGATACGATATATCGGAACTAGGTTATAGAGCCCTTGACACAATGTTTAAAACAAGATGAACATTCCTGTTTCACAGCACATTCCATCGGCAGATAATTTGGAACAAACGACAATCAAAAGGACAGAATGAACCGTCATCAAATTAAGTAAGCGGTATCTGAGTACTTTAGTTGGATAATAAGCAGGATGCAAAAGGTATTTACTATGCCCTAACAGGGTTTATGTTTGAATCCTATACATATTGTTCTAGATCTTTGTAACAACATAGTACAATAAATGCTTCCGAGTTTCAAGAAAATTTAAAAGCCACCAATACCAGACCAACAAGAATTACGTCCTTTTCCCCAAAGATTTATGAGCCTAGACAGGCCACGTTCCACGTAGTAAGCTCGCCTGGTTTTCCCACGATTAACACGATACTCAGAAACACATTCCTAGCATTTTTAAAATCCGAAAACCAGGACCAATCTTACACCTTCCAAAATACACCAGCAAATCCAAGCGAACAATATAAAACGATCGACCTGAAAACGACACTTATTACTCATTTCCTAATCCACCAATCGACATTCGCTCCAGATAAAATTCCTTATCAGTACACTTACAAAATCAACCGCAAGATATCCGCATCACATCACTTCAAATCACATATTCACACACTTTCACCTAATTACACATTCGCGACATCGATTACTGATACTCGCTACCGATTATATCGATATATATGTCCCGATTATCGATATATTTGTGCCGATTACCGAAAGACGCAAGCGTCAATGTCTTGCGCGCTGGCACGACTGACCGCCCAATTTCTTCGCGTCAACATCGTACTCTGCACATGTGGGAAGAAAATGAGCTCATACAAGCGCGTAAAAATATAGAGCTAAAAATATGTGGCCTATTGTTGATAGATTAGAAATCCTAATTGCTTGCATATTATGAGAAGGAGTCCCTACATAACTCAAAATTATATTTCGAGATCCGATCCTTTAGATCCTTGAAAGAGATTCTTGGGTTTGGCAACATGAAAAAATATTCTGTAATTATACCTAGCCTCGATGAAAACATGTAAGAAAATGTTAGCTACAATTATGTGTTTAACGTAAAACTTAGTCAAATGAGTAAACGTTTCAACAAATTAGCAGACAACATGAGATTATCTTGCACACCACGTGAGAAGCAACGCAATGACGTTTACAACACTTCTCACGATGTTTTTATTATTCTCAGTAGGTACGTCATGTAAGTAGATGCTTTCTTTTATGCATGCTATACGATCTCTTTTGATGTAGACTAAGTAGGGCACTAATTCTGTTTTTTTATGTCTTTGCAGTGACGGATCGAGCTGACGGCCCACCTGATGATAAGTGGTAACCGCCACCCATAGACAACACCAATACCACTCGAGTCCTCTCCATAGTACGAGATGACTCAAGTGGCACTGCGTTGCGTCCATCACCTCGAGACGGGGATGTTACGTCTCATGCGCTTGCGATTTCGCCGGCACCCACTCCTTCCACCGGAACAAAACGACACGAGTGCATCAATGCTTGGCGGCATATTACCAGGTGTGGTGGCAGTACTTCTCCGGGCTAACTTAGTTTAAGTTCTAGTGCTACTTTTTGTTTTGATATTCACGATTAATGAGTTTACTTCTTCCCCATGGAGGGTCGGATAAGGTTTGAACAGGCATCAAACTTATCGATAAGTACGCGTGACCTTATGTTTTGAATAATATTGACGTTTCCAAGCCATTTCTTTATGAATTCTATGGAAATAAAAGTTTTGACTTTGACTTTACTCCAGGGGACCTCACATCATTACTGAAATTATTGGTATTAACATAATTTTTTTTTAATTAACATGTGTAACACGATCATTCAAACATGAGCAGAGTAAAAAAAAGGATGAAATCTATTTACTTTGATAAGCTAAACTTAAGTTTGATGATATAAATAATGAAAACATCAAACAGTCGTGTTTCGTGACTCCATCAAACAAATAACGTGACGATAAATGTTAATAATAACATTATATGGTCGCGTGACGGGACCGCTAATAGTTCAACAGGTCACCGGGTGAACCGTAATTAGATTACCTGCTTTACCATTAATTTTATGAAAACACGACATAAATCAAAGCACTGTTATTATGCATGTCTATCAAGGTCGAAAGGGAAGTGTTATTCGTCAAAATGACCAAGCAGAATAATATCATAGTGCTTGAGACAATATAGGAAATTATCAATAATCCGAATAAATTTGGAGGTGCCAAGATGTAAAGTAGGTTTAATTACAGTAGGTTAGTAGGTTTTTAATTTACACGTTTCGTACAGTAAAACCATAGCGGGATAAATATAAAAAATATCTGGTGGACTTGGGATATCTGTTCAAAATTAATAAAAACTTATTACATATGGTTTTCTTACGTTCATCTTAGCAAATGTACACAAAAATATTTTTTTGCTTTTTTAATATATGGGTCCTTTCATGGGAAACGTACAATGAAAAAAGCCATGCGCAGTCATGCTCTTCAAAAAGGGCTCATAAACAGTCGCGTTATACTCCCATGACCTTTGAGGCAGCTGCTTTATATTTTACGGAATGATGACCCGCTATGATGTTGATTGTGTTCAATTACAAGTTATTCCCACAAGCAATTTAGCGTTATAATTTCAATGATAAAGGGCGACGGAATGAACATTTAATTATACCTTTACACAACAATTTTGTAACCTAAAGCTATTCTGTACGATGTAGAAATATTTGTCTGTGAGATGAAATTACAGGCACTTGAGACATTCCACCGCGTCTCAGAGTTTGTATCGATTCGTTTGGTACCTTGGTCACATTAAAAATAATAAACAGCCTAGGTCTGGGTTAAAACGGAAACATAAAACAGTGACAGAAAATAAAACACTCACCGACACTTTGCTGTATTCGTGGTGATGCAACAAGTGGAGTGGCGCGCAGCTTGACGCTGCACTGGAAACGCTCAGTGCGTCACCTTCGCTGGTGCCTTCCATGTCGTCCCACCGGCGCCGCCCCGACCCGCTGCGAACACCCCCGGTTACCGAACCCCGCTCAAGCGAAGCACCAAGCGACACGTCACCCCTCGGAACACCGCTATCGTACTCGCCTCCAGACGACGAACTCTCCGACCCCTCGACGCTAATACCACTCTCAAACTTAGATGACATCGATTCCAGTTTGCTGTCCTCAAACGAGCTGTGGCTCTCCTCCGCGATAGTGTCTATTTCCGTTCTGGAGTTTCCACCGAACCGGAAAGAGTCACTGTGGACCCACGGTCTTTTAGCCGTGCTCGTGTCGGATTTTACAGTCTCCGCGTCGGAATCGTCGTCTGAATGCAAGGTATCGTCGGAATCATCGGATGACTCCTCGAGGCATGACTTGAAAGATAAGTCGGATTTGATTGTAACGTTGGAATTACAAGATTGTAATGACCAATGACCGGAGTGTTCTGAGGAGCTAGACTTTCGAACAGGCAAATGCACATCGGAAGCTGTAGACAGGGTTGAGGCAGTCGACGTTGATCGATTTAACGAAATCACTTCTGCAATATCTTTTATGGAGTAAGGACGAGCTGATGAGTTCGAAGACAATGTAGACGGATGAGACATGAGAGTGTAGCCTTGTTCGATAGCACGTTCGGCTGATCTGTTTCTTTCAACGATATCCTCAATACTAGTTACTGCGTATGGCTCTTCGAGATTATGAGGTACGGACAAATTTTTAGGTAATTTGGTCTTCTCTACCGTCGCATGAGGAGAATGTTGTAGAGTAATGTCTGGAGTCGAAATACTTCTTTTTATTACTGAAAACTTTACAATTAAATCGTTTGTTGATTCACGACGACTGGAATGAAACATGCAAGATTCAGAATCACAAAAGCATTTGAATGAAGTTGCGAATATTTCGCGTCTATTTTTCAACGCTTCTGTATCTATAGTAACCGTCTCCTGTGGTTCCTGTGGCATTCTTTCTAACAGATCCTCGGCGCTATTGTGATGCTTTGGAGGTCTCGGTTTACAAAAACAGATAGCTGTTTCAAAGTAACTATTTCTTTTATCATTAGGAATTTTCGTAAAGGGTGGGACGTCTTTATACAGAGTATCTCTGTTGAAAATGTATATAAACTCTTGCACCGTAGGCGCTTTGTGAATACAGTGACCAGTACCTCGTATATGATAGTTAGGCAACGTTTCCTTTAAAAACTGATTATCCCATTGCGGTAGATCTTTAACTTTTATGGAGTTCCTGTCAACTTCCATATTCGTGAATGTCTTATGCCGGAAAAGTACTTTTTTCTTTTCCTTTACTTCAGACTTTTTACTTGGTAACGTGCCTGTCATAGATAAGTATACAGGTTTATTATCTTCCATATCCCCACTGCAGTCTACATTTTCTATAGCACTTGCATCTGATCCTTCAGAAGAACTTGATGCAGTGGATTTAGTTCTGCATGCATCAGACTTATAAGATTCGGAGTAAACGGAAGACACTTTTCCATGCCGAAATGACTTAGATTTTGTGGAAAGTAAGATATCTTCTAGATTAGATTCGTCTACCATAGAGTCTACAGAAACGGTAGATGATCTACTAACACTGCGAGAAGAATCTTTTTCTAGACTTTCGTATCGTATTTCTGATGGGAATAAAGTTCTTTTAGGTGGGTCTGGCTTTTTATCACGTAAAAGTGTAACATTTTCATATAAAACTTTCTTTTCAACCTCATCAAGTGGTAATTTTATAGGAATGTGTGTTCTTGCCGCTGGTGTTGGTTTTGGTTTGATATTAAGCAAATTTTCATACACCAAATTATCATTACTAACAGTTGTCACGATATTAGGTCTGGGTAAAGGTCGTGGTATTGTATTTAGTACCTGTTTATCTTCGTTGAACTCATACGACTCATAACATTCATTAATTAAATTAGTCGATCCTAATGATATCTTTGAAATAACAGAAATTCTATCCCGTGGTTCAAATATATTGAGGTTCGTATTCAATGCTTCATTTATTATGTTTGAACTATTTTCTTCCGTTATTACTAAGGACTCCGCGATTGATTCTTGATCACTGAGTTCGTTGTTTTCAGTTATGTTCGGCAAAGATGTTTTGAAACCAGGACAGCTTCTGTTACTTCTATTCACAACAGAATCTCTATTTAAAGTACCTAATCTGTCTAGAGATATTGTGTCGAACTCATCATTGCAAACAATTTCACCGGATTCCTCCTTTTTTGAACGTATTTTGAAAAATTTACTATTACCTATCGATATAGTAGTAGAAGTGTTGTTCTTAGATTCACATCGCTTAGATGCAACATCGACCTCTGCTTCAGCGCCTGTACTATTTATGTTAGGAGCAGAGTTAAATTTAGCTTTTAGGCCTAAGCATTTAGAAGCAAGCTTTTTAACAAAACTTTGAGGATGTATTTTTGTTAGGGATGATGAGGATGGTGATAAAAAGCTCTCTTTTTTGTTAAGACTATCCTGGGTCGCTGGGGCTGTCCTGTAAAACACATAGAGCAACAAAAATAAAATAATCGTAGCACAAACATAATTATAAGTTAAAAATAATGAAATAAATTGTTAGTATGAAATTAAAATAACCCACAACCACCAGTAATATTAATATTTTTTTATATTTTTAATGAATAATATTGCCGTCTACCAATCAATTACAAATTCTTTTAATTGTTCCGCTTTCTTTTTTAATAATAATAAAATTCTTTTTTGTAGCTGTTGTACAGGTTGTTGTGACGATGCCGCCGAGTTGGCCGACGTTGCTGACTTTATCGACGCCGTTGAGTCAACGCTCTGTTCTAGAGGGTTCGGAGCAGAATCTTTCGAAGGTGCTGGTGTTTCAAACATCTTTATTTCTTCTTTAGTTCCGCTCCAGTATTCATCCGCCAATTCTTCACAGCTAAAGAACTCGTCTGTCTCTATTTTTTTTTTATTATTGTCCACACCTCGACAATAACAAGGCATCATACCAACCTTCTCTTTTTTCTTTATAAATGGCAGTACGTCTCCGTGTATAGTTCTAGGATTCAGTTCGTAGACATCATGATATACATAGGATTCAAAACAACAGCCAGGGGCGCCCCTTAGGTGCATACTGATAGGTCTTTCAAAGAATTTATAATAATCGGGAATAGATCTCATGCGAACTAGTTCCCTCGCTTTCCCTTTTTTCATATCTGAAACTTCTTCAAAATTAACATAATCGTAGGATAAGCTCAAATTTCTTTCTTGTTTTGTTGGAAGGATATTAGAAGGAAAACTTTGGCGTGCTCTACTACTAACAGGGAATTGATCCATTGGTAGATATAAAGGCTCGTTGGTTTCAGTTGCATTGGATATGGCTTTCATATCGTCCGGCATGTTCGAGTCAATGTTCTCATAAATGAGATCTGAAGGTATTGAATCATAAATACCACAAATCTTATTTTCGCTCAATTGAATAGTGGTAAACGTATTCAACTCTTCATATTGCCGGTCCTGCGGTGATACTGGTTGGACATAAGTATTTATTTCTCTATAGAAATTGCTGTCATAAGTCTTGGCAATGATCTTGGGTTTAGGTAGGGGCCTTGGTTTTTTTTTGAGACTGTTATAATCTTGTTGTGTTGGGGTACTTGTCGTCATTACATATTCGTCGTTGAAGTTGTTTTCATTTCCCAAATTATACTGTTTAATACGTTTCGCGTTAGGTTTATAATATTTACTATCCATTGTTTCTCGTCTATACATTAATTCAGTTTCTAACTTGTAACTTTGCAGACTGTCGCACCTTGTCAGACCGTCATTAATTCTGCTTTGAATGTATTTGTTGTCCATAGTTTCACGTCTGAGTTTTTTCCCTCGTTCGAACTTTGGAGATTTGTTAAATCTAGAAAAGTCACCAACAACATTTCCTTTTTCTACCGAAAAACTTGAATAAGTGTTATGAGTTGTTACTGGCTTGGAGGAGCCCAATTCATCTGTAGTTTGTATACTAAAGTTTCGGTCTTGATACATAACAGATCTTTGTCCAATTTCGTCATCAGTAATATCGCCGTGTATGGTGTTTTTATACGATTGAGTCGCATTGACTGTAACTCCGAGAAAGTGATTCAATTCTCTCTGCAACTTAGGTTTCACCGTCTTCATAAGACTATTCAAACCGGTGAGAGAATTCAATTTCTCAGCTTTGTTGTATTCAATTTCAGTCTTTTCGTGACTAACAGCTTGTTCGCGGGCCAACTCGGGCCATTTATATACAGTGTTTTCATATAAAGGACTACTCATTATCTTTTTAGGTGAAATTTTAGATAAGTTGTTTAAATTATTAAGAGATTTCAGCTCAGCCAAAACCTCATAATGATTATTTAAAACTTCTGAGCCCCTCTTCACTTCCTCAAAAGGAACATTTCTTATTTTTTCTCTGTGTAAAAAACTATCGGTGTTTATGATAGATTCGTATTCCGTTAACGAATCTAGACTTCCGAATTCATTTAGTGGAGATGGTAGCGGCTTGTTTTTATTAGGTGATGGTGGTTTTTTAAAAGGTAAACAGGCATTAGTCACAAGTTTTTCATTAGAAATATTTAAAAGTACTGAAGCTGTTTTATTAGCGCTGTGCGAAAAATTGGGTGACGATTTTAAAGAAGGGGACCTGCAAATTGAAATATATAGTTTTGAAATTCCTACCTGAATTACATAAATGATAGTACGGAACGTAGTTCCATTTTACTCATGTTTATAGGTATGTTCATGGTACCCATTGATAGCACTGTAGATCAAAAGACACACGTTTCTGAAAAAGATCGTCGGAAATACTCGTGAATTTTATAAGGTTTACCTTTTCACTGGTCCTGCTTTATTTTTTAAATTCAGAACCTTTCACCTATCAAAGGAAGTCGACGCGGGTGAGTCTGTTCTTACAGAGACATCGCGCTGGCCGCTTCCAGGCGAAATCAAAGACACGGAAGATTTTAATGAGGACCCTATGAATGTTTTTTCTCGTTTTTGTCTTCCTTTCGTCGCCGCGTGAAGTTATTTTTTATCAAAGCGAATATATTTGATTATGTTTTTAACAGCATCAATATTTTTGGTTTGAATCGTTTGTTGCATAATTTTGTGAACACGTCAAACTAAAAAGAAAAGTGGATGATAGAGCTGAGATAGCAATCAAAGAGTTCAAAGGTGGCATAGAAAGCGTGTGTTTTAAGTCGCGGTACTCCAATTAAAATGAATGTTTAGTGCGGGACTCTTTGAGTGAATACGGACGTCCCTTTTTTCCTCTAAGATAAACGCAATTTGTACGTACGTACATTTAAAAACATAATTCGTGCATAATGTATTCTACATGTTATTTTTAAGAGAAGATAGAAAAACCCAACACCTTCACTTATAGCATGTTTAATTATGGTTTATGCACTACTACTAGTCTATGGAAAAAAATATACAAAAGACTTGTTCATATGTACAGTTGCCGCAGTGGAAGTTCGAGAATAGAGTGTTAGAAACACTCTCGAGAGTCGAGAATGGAACACAAGAGGCTTAATCACATCGCGAATGTAAAGGTGTTAAAGTGGAATTAAGAATACAAAACTTCCATTTTGACATTATACTCGATGTAAACATACTACCCCCGAAATCTGAGTATCAGACACAGCTTCCCATATATGTAAAGCCTCATAAAGTATGCTTTATGTAACATCTAAATCGTATATGTGATTCATGACTGTTTTAGTATTGAACTCAGAAATTATCTTATTTAAGACAAATGTTTGGCCATGTTGCTAGTAATTGAGAGAACGAACATGAAATCCCAGAAGAAATATCATACCATATCGCGGATCGAAACCGGTATTGCCAAACTACAATTAATAAAATGTTTTTGGCGGTATACCCGCATTTAAGTTCATAAATAAGTAATAGAGAAACCAGGTCTTTAGACAGTTTTCGGGGCTAGTCTTCATTGTATATGTCACCGGATAATGTAGCCAAGTTTAAGTTTATTACTTTTACATTTATATACATGTGAGTTTGTTATGAACGGGCAAGAAAGTTCTCGTGAACGAAAATGTACCGAGCGCGGTCGATTCGACTCGATTCGATTCTGTTATTGGCTGTATGAGTAATTTTAAGTAAGTAAGTAATTTTAAGTAAGAGCTGTAGATTCTGTATGAAAAATAAAATATAATAAAATAAATTAGCATTGCTCATCCGATGACATATATTAATTATAAAAATCAGATTAAAATTAATTAATTTTCATAAAAAAATAATGCGCAACTGGAGTTTACTCTTTAAGTTCGACGCATAACGCTTTTTCTTGACGATCGATTTTACTACTCAAATTTTCGTATCGTGGGCTTGAATGAAATCGATTCTTATAGAGTAAATTCCCAAATACAGAATCAAATCCAGATGCTGAACAGACATGCGATTTGTGAAGGACTATTTTTCATTTAATATAGTATGTGTATAGTCAGCATTTTTATTTGATGCAATCGAAGATTTCGTATTTTGATAGTGTATAAAGCTTACATTGGCGCAGGCGGACTGTCCGAGACAGGAAATGGCGGCAAATCATCTTCGCTATCATAAGAACATCGTTGGTTGACAAATTCTGTTAACAAATATACAAATACAAATGATTTATTTGGAACGAATCACAATGATACATAAAACGACAAGAAACGATGACTACTGCAAAAGTTAGATTTAACTGTGTAGCAGAGTCAGCGCCCACCTTAACCAGTAAGCAGTGGTTCCAAAGTTAGTTAAAATTAAAATCTATATGAATACTTATTTATTATACACAAAGATAATAAAGAAATAAAAATAATAATGTACAATAAATACATAGATACCATACATTAACCCTAAAAACGTTGCCATCCTTCCTTTTTTTTTAACGAATTTCAGATAAAGAAGGAGGTTATCAAGTCGGTTGTATTTTTTTTATGTCTGTAACTTTAGGTATATCCTCGTCATTTATATACACAATTATACACAAGTTGAAAAAATCTTTTTTTCCCAGAGAATCCCTTTTTTTATATACTTTCAGATTGGTCCCATAGAAATTCCATTAAAATCGGTTTAGTCAGTAGTGTGGCTTAGAAATCAAAATAACTGGAAAAAAAATATGTCATCATAAGAGATAACGAGGAATCATTCTCGTTCATTGGCCATGAAGTGGGTTTTGTTTCAAAAAATAAATAAATATTTAGACATTTTACACAACACCATCTAGCCCCAAACTAAGCTTTATCATTATATAGAAACATTGCTTGTATTATGGGAACCAGAGAACTGATAGAAGACATATATTTTTTTGTAAATACATACGTATAATACATATTAACACCCAGACACAGAACAAACATCTACGTTCGTTACACTAACGTTTGCCCTGGGTGGGAATCTAACCCACGACCTATAGCGCAGAAAGCAGGTTTACTACCATGTGAGGCCCATCACAGTTCAATTGGTACTGTTTGGCCTACTGTGAATCTTTTTACACGACTTCCAAAAATTATTGGGAAGTCATGTAAAAAAGGCCTTATAAACGCGTCCCATACCTCGTATGACCTCCCGCACATTCCTGGTGGTCTCCTCGGGGTAGTCAGCGAGCAGGTTGTACACTGTCCTGCCTTTGAGATCGCGCGCCTTCAGGTCGGCGCCTCGCCTCAGCAGCACGCGCACGACGGAGTCGCGCGCGAAGCACGCCGCCTCGTGCAGCGGCGTGCCGTTCTCCGTCTTCAAGTTCGGGTCTATCCCGGCAGCGAGCAGTTCCTTTACTACATCCCTAGTGTAGAATACAATTAGATAAAGTGCCGGTGTAATTGCAGGCGCATGAGACGTACGTTAGGTGATGGACGCAACGCAATTCGACTTGACTTCGTAATTGGGTGGAGAGGACTTGAGACGTATTGTTTTTGTCTGTGGGCAGCGGTTACCACTTAACATCAGGTGGGCCGTCAGCTCGTTCTACCAAACTGAATCCAGCATAAATTAAGTTAATACATATTGGTGGATATTTCACACAGCGCCATCTAGCCCCAAAGTATAAGCCCCGAGCTAAGCATAGCTTGTATCACGGGAACCAGACAGCTGATATTTTTTTTGTAAATACATACATATAATACATATTGACACCCAGACACAGAACAAAAATCTATGTTCGCCACACAAATTTTAGTCCTGGGTGGGAATCGAACCCAAGACCGACAGCGTCATCGAGCTCCAAAGTACTTGGGGCCCAAGTTGCTCCGCGTCCGTGTGTGATTACCCTTTGAATCCCTACACGTGTCCCCCGGGTGGTGCGAAAGGAGCAACCCAAAATAGGCGTAGAACTTGTGCTAAGTTCGCCCGGAGAAGTACTGCCACCACACCTGGTAATCTGCCGCCAAGCAGTGATGCACTCGTGTAGCTGTGTTCCGGTGGAAGGGAATGGGTGCCGGTGAAATTACAGGCACACGAGACGTAACATCAACATTTAATCTTAAAAGGGGAAATTCGAAATGAAATATATTTCACGGAGGTCATTTCACCAACAGACTGTAGTCTCAATTACAACTTAGAAAGTTGCCAATAAAAAATAGAACTTAAAATGACCGAGCTATCATATTACCGTAGTAACGGCCAATCAACGTCATGTCGTTACACACAGACAGACATCCATAAATCAATTGATACATATTCATGACAACTAACGAACACTCTGTTTCAGAGTGGGAATGCAGAGTGAAATGGAAACACATTACCGAAAGAGTATTTTTAACCGACTTCAGAAAAAAATAACGAGGTTCTCAATTCGGTTATATTTTATTTATTTTGCAGGTTTTCCGTCATTTATAAATAAATTTAGAAAAATCTTTTTTTTTTAATTGCAAGGACATACTTTCAGATAGGTCCCGTAGAAATTTCATTAAAATCTGTTTAGTACTAAAATTTTTAAAATCAAAATTACTGGCAAAATATGTTATCCAGGTACGAGATAAGAGAATAATTATCGTTCATTGGTGATAAAGTCGTTATTTTTAGGCGCAAAGTAATTAAATCGATATAAAGTTACAGCTTAACATTAACAGCTTAAACGCAAATCTAAGTTTCTAAGATTGTATAACAGCAAAATGAGATATATAGAGGTAGATATATTTTCATTTTATTTTATTTAACTGTAAATAATTATTGTAACATGAAAATGTCTATTTTGTATTTTTTGATGAGAGAGCACACAGTCAGTGTGCTCTATGAAGTTTTTCTGAAATGAATTATTATTATTATTATTATGGAGAGGAAATAATCCAAAAAAAATACAGCGATATACAATTATTATCTGCGCAAACAAAATGTAATATTTCAGGGAATCCTTGATTGAAATTGCGATGTTTTATTTATTATTCAAATTTCAAATCACTAATGATTACCTTACAGAATCTTTAAATCATAAGCTTTGAGCGGGTAATAAATTCTCATTCTAATTCTCTTCATAGATGGCGCTGTGTTTAAAATAAAATCTATATTTACTTTGTCTTGCAACTAAAGATGAAAGCGATTTACGATTCTTATCACATAAGAAGTTTCACAAAAACTTGTAAATCGATACTTACATTTTTTGGTAATTAATTCTAATCACATGTTTAGATTCAGATGGTTTAGACTGAGCATATTTTTTCATGGAGTGATAGTGACCTATTCCGGTAGATGATGAAGATAATTTCTGTTAAATGACAATCATAAAAAAGTTTAGAATAAGTATTCATTTCATTGTCATTGGCGGGAACAGTGACCTAATATAGTGAAAGTCAAAGAAAAAAATACATCTTTTTTCCAAGACAGAGGTAGAGATCTATTTAGGGTTAATTTATCTGATAAAAAAAATACTCAAAAATAGTTTTCAATAGTATTATTTGAAAAGGAACTTCAAAATTAGAATTATTAAATGTTTGATACATTTTAAAATTGCTGTACGTCTTTCTGGTTTGAAAATAATATCTGACTGTGAAAATAATTTACCGATTATTAAAAAAAAATTATAAAATAAATAAATAAAGTAATAGTAGTAATAGCATAGAAGCGATATTCCGCAAAAAAACCGGCACTTGCAAATTGAAATCCCTAATTCTATGAAAGCTGATTTTCGACCCACAGTGTGACCCCGCAATTCGCATAACGATAATGGCGGTCAAACTATATAGTACATGTTATTCGGAATGCGGCGGATCAATATTAATAGGGTTTATTATATATTATGTCGCAGTTTTATATAAACTTAACTGAATTAGTTTTACAGCAGTAAAGATAATGAAATGAAATGAAATGAAATGAACTCATCAATCAATATGTTTCAAACTAAAATTAATTTGCGACAAAGGAATTCGCAAAATACCAAATAACGTTCTAGTAATTTTCATAAAGAAATGGCTTGAAAACTTCAATAAGTAATATGCAACACAATAGGGTCAAAAGTAATTATCGCTAAGTTTGACGCCTTTTCAAATACTAGTCGACCCTCCAAGGGGCAGACCAGCCAAGAAACCCCCAATAGGGTTCCTTTCCTTTTTTTCGCGGACATGGTCGTTAAGTACTAAAATTTATGTTGCAGCCCATATTTTACATTTGCTGTGATACTGACAGCTGTTAGAAGTTACTAGAAAGTTCATGTTTTCAAATCGCTATCTCCTTTCATCTGGAACACACGTACAGACGAAAGGCGAACGCCACGTCAAGCGTCACAATTTAACCCTTCGCCAATGTACGCGGAAAATTGACACATAGAACGCGACACGGATGATAGAAATCCAAAAATGGATGAGACAACTGTGTGTGCTCTATAAAATCGTTTTACAGAACGGTGAAGGTGATTGCATTTATAATACATAGTGTATCCAAATATAATATAATGTAACTCCAGGTATTGGATAGTTCCAACATTATAATGTGTTGTATCATCGTATGTATGTCATAGCGTGTAACTGTAATTTTATTACCAAAAACGACCACACACAGAAAACTAGAAGTTCTGGTAATATTTGGCTATTGACCGCAACAAACTTAAACAAAATATACGGTCAAACAAAAATCTACGCTCCTGTTAATTTTGAACGAATTTTGTAGTACACAGCAAATGCTGAGTGTTAGGTCATTTATACTGACCCAACGTCAAAATAGTATACTTCAAAAATTTGTATTAATTGTGTATTTTTGATCACTGTAGTTTTGTCTAACAAGATATTTAATAATTCACTATTACACAGTTAAGAATAGTATATGAGCTATATTTCAAGTCAGGCTGTCATATATCTTAAAATTAGCAATAATAATATTGGTGGACAATTCACACACAGCCTCACCTAGCCCCAAACTGAGCATAGCTATAGCTATGGGAACTAGACAACTGGTAGAATACACATAATTATACCTTTTTTGTAAATACATACATATTAACACCCAGAGACAGAACAAACATCGACGAATATATTATTATCGTCACACAAATGTTTGTCCTGGGTGAAAATCGAAACCAAGACCAATTGAGTTGTATCTTAAAGAAATACATTTATATACGAATGCCACATCAACTATTCCCCACTCCACGTAAACAAATTTACAGACACGTAAGCTATCGATGCGTTATAACGAACGAATGAATATGAATATTGAGGCTCGCGACACGCCTTCACATCACCATAATGTTAATAACGTAATCGTTAAAACAACCTATTGTTTGGTCACGCGATGTGTTTTATGCTACAAGTTGAACGGAGAGGTGGAAAGAAAGGCAAGAAACTGTGCATGTTTCTTTTTATGTGGCTGTGTTACGGAACGAGCTGATGGCCCACCTAATCGAGTCTACTCGAGTCAATGGTTCTCTCGAATTGGTGTGGTGAAAGGATGTTAAGTGCGCCTCAAAGAGGCTCCTCTCGTGCACTTGACACATGTCTTCGAATTTTTATTTCCAGAGCATGTCGGTTTCCTCACGATGTTTTCCTTCACCGCTTTGAGAACTTAGTATTGCGCACATAAATCTTTCAAGCAAAAAACTCATAGGTGCACGTCAGGATTTAAACCGGCGACTTCCGGATTGAAACTCGGGGTCGGTACCACTAGGCCACCACGCTCTCACACCCACCTGGTGTTAATTGGTAACTTCTGCCCAACAAGCAATTTGACCTGAGTCCTCCCCTACCTAGGTACAAGACCCAAGTCACATCGTATGCGCCCCTTACCCTGAGACGTGAAGGTGAAATGTCTCATGTACCTTTAATTTAACGTTTTGCAAAGCTTGCGTGCGAACTGTGGCGCTAAAGTAAGCCTGTCTAGGGCGGTTAATTTTGAAACAAAATAAATAAAAGAACCAGAATTTAAATCTACTCCTTATTAATTAAATACATAAGTATAATACATATCGACACCCAGACACTGAACAAACACTTACGTTCGTCACACAAATGTTTGTCCTCGCTGGAAATCGAACCCACGACCTACAGAAGGCAAGGTTACTACCAACTGAGCTATGAGGCCAGTCAACTATACACATAGAATATAAACTATGAATCACTCACTTGCGTCCGTTTTTGCTGGCGCGGTGCAGAGGCGTCGATTTGAAGATCACTCCATCCCGCACCGGCATTCGGTATTGGTCGATGAGTTGTGGACGCACCCGGAGCAAATGTTTCACCACGTCTTTCCTATGGGAATACATACATTAAGTCATCTATAACATTAAGGGGACGGGTATCGTCGACGACCTTGAGGGTCTAGCTTCAAAGTCAAAACTGTATTTCCATAGAATTCATAAAGAAATGGTAAAGTCAAAGCTTATTGACGTTTCCAAGACATTTCTTTATGAATTCTATGGAAATTAAGTTTTTGACTTTGAACAATGGTGCGGCGGTGAAATGAACCAAACATAAATACAATACAAATGCAAAATGTTTATTTGCTTTAACTTCATATTTTAAAATAACAATTTTGTAACCACCTTTTAAGTATGAAATGTTAGTATTAGGTGGTTTCTCTTTTCCTTACATGTTTAAGCACATCTCATAGAAATTAAATTTAGCTCGTAATAAAATGTCTTTACAATTTCATCAAAATTAATCCTGTATACAGTTTTGAATTGTAAATTTTTTATGTAAAATAAACCCAAGAATTTGGAAAAAAACTAATTTTAAAGATTCGTTTCTTATTAAGCGTTATGTTTGAAGAAGTTTTTATGAAGCAAATAATTTCCAATTCTGTTTTGGGTTCTGAAAATGTCTGCCTATAAAGTTATTTTAATTATTTTGTTTTCAAATTCATAATGTCGCGGTTTGGTAGACAGACTGCTTTGGAAACTCCCCTTTTGAGTATCCGGGGCCCTTAAGCACACAAATTCATCAAATTATCAACACTGAAGTGATAAAAAACATTTCACCATATGCCAAGTTCTCAGAGCACTGCTTCAAAGCAAAATAACTTAGTCGGAATCCGTAATGCGAACTATTTGAAAGTAACGAAATCTTACTTCGCAACTGCGGTTCGAGTGCTCTTCAAAACTCTACAAGGATCGGAAAAGTTTGGTTTGTTATGTGGTTGGAAACGGTAAACGAAATGTTAACATTTTTTCGGGTCACTGGATTTTCTTTGACCAGAAATACGTTTCTGAAAATACCTTTCGATGATATTATAGTTTTTTATAATGAAGTTACGGAAAGAACAGATGGTTTAAAATGGTAACCTTTTTCTAATAAGCAATACGACTTAGGTCCTCCCCTACTTAGGTACGACAAGTCCCCAGTCGCATCGTATGCGCCCATAACACTGAGATGTATAGGTGGAATGTCTCATGTGCCTGTAATTTCATCGGAAACTACACCTTTGAAACCACGGAACACAGAACGCGAATGCATAACTGTTTGGCGGAAGAACCCTAAAATTAGTTTTAGTGGTTGGCAACGCAATCGTAGGGATTGCTCGACTGTGAGAAACAAAACTTTTGCTGCTTACTTCATGTGCCAATATCCGACGCTAAAATGCCTATTTTAATTTTTGTGATTTATTCTGTATTCTGGTACTAAGTTCACACGTTATATCGTATTATAATACACCGACATGACTCAACTTGGTGTTATCACTACATATAAAAGAAACTCCTCCCGCCGCTTCTACCTGAACGCGATAACACAACGAATTTTCATACAGTTTTCACTAAACGAAGTGAATCATGAGGAGAGGAAGGTTTAGGTGTATAATTAAACGCCTAAACGCATCTCAATTTGATTCGCCTCTGGTTTGGAAGCTCATACAGAGGACGAACTCCCTTTTAGTTATTAAGTACTAAAATTAGTATTAAGTTGATTTCATTTTATGTTACTAATATCAATGGATTTTAATGTCTGGATCAATAAAATAAATAATTTATTAAGATTTTGTGTCATTGGCTGAAATGTGAATGATCGGTGAGGATGTCGGAAAAAATCATGCCTACTGCTAGCTTTACTGGCGTGCGCCGCGTAAACCAATAGTTATTATAACTGATACCTATAAAAAACAATATTAATATATCCTAATTCGTGTTAACTATTTAAGTGCTGAAATGTAACTATGTTTTTTGTAACAAATAATAATAAATGTATTATTATTAAATTAATTTTCTAATTAAATTATTATTATTAATATACACATAATTATACTACATATATACATATTTCATTTAATAAGGATATATTTTGGGTATATTCCTTTTCAGGTTTTTTTTTCACACGAGTAACAAAGCTTTTGCCCAATGGCTTTGTTACCCGTGCGAACCAGGGCGGGTCGCTTGTCTTTCAAATACTTATTTATTTTATACAAATAAGAAAAATTGGGGTTATAATTATGTTGTATGTAAGCTTGGGTGTGCCTTAAATAAAATAATTTTATTTATTTCTTTCTAATAAATATCATATTGTTTGTAAAGGATGGTGCGAAAGGAGTAACCCAAAGTAGGACTAGAACTTGTACCAAGTTCGCTCGGAGAAGTACTGCCACCACACCTGGTAATCTGCCGCCAAACAGTGATGCACTCGTGTTGCTGTGTTCCGGTGGAAGGGAGTGGGTGCCGGTGAAATTGCAGGCGCATGAGACGTAACATCCCCGTCTCGGGGTGATGGACGCAACGCAATGCGACTTCACTTCGTACTATGGAGAGGACTTGAGTCGTATCGCTGCTGTCTATGGGCGGCGGTTACCACTTAACATCAGGTGGGCCTTCAGCTCGTTCCGTCACTGAAAAACAAATAAAAAATATTGTTTGTTACCTGTCAAAGTGTGCGGCTAGGTCGAGCGCGTTCATATCGTTTTGGTTCTTGATGGTGACATCAGCCCCCCTGTCGATCAAAAGCGCGACAACCGCCGTGTGACCGAAACCCGCCGCTATCAGCAGAGCCGTCTCGTGTTTTTGCGTCTGTTACAAACATTACATACGCAAAGTCAAAAACTTCATTTCCATAGAATTCATAGAGAAATGGCTCGGAAACCTCAATAATATTTAAAACATAAGGTAGTTTTTTTTTTTAATAATAATTAAACACGGGAGAATAAGCATAATACATATTACCATCCCGACACAGAATAAACATCTATGTTTGTCACACAAATGTTTGTCCTGGTTCGGAATCGAACTAACGACCTACAGCGCAGTAGACACAGTTATACTACCAACTGAGCTGTGAGGTCAGTCGAAGAGATACTACGTTGAAATATCTCAATATTCAAAATACCCATATCCAATAATAAAAATTTTACTTATTTGGACAGTAACAATACATTTTAAAAAGTAAGAAACACGATGACTCTCGCTGGAGTAAATTACTGTGTCGCAAGCATCAACTCCCCACAACTCCGAATAAAGTTATTGTACAATGAAGTAATTTAAAGAGTTAAAGGTCGAAGTTACACTGATGTTGGTACATGCGCTTGCGTTCGCACAAAATGTCATCGACCCACACTATACCGGTTCTAGATCCGAACTGCCCACTGATTCAATTTATATTCACCATTGCCTTCCACATTCCTCGACTCACTCACTAGGCAACTATACACATAACTAGCTGCGCCCCGCGGTGAATAAGTAATCCCACGGGAACACTGCACTTTTCCGGGATTAAAGTAGCCTATGTGTTAATCCAGGATATACGCTTGGTACCAAATTTCATCCAAATCCATTCAGCCGTTTGAGCGTGAAAGAATAACAAACATCCATACCAAACTTTCACGTTTATAATATTAGTAGGATTGAGAGAGATTTTTGCCTCGGATATAGTTGTAGCATTGCACTAAGTTTCTGTGCAGAAAGCTCTCTTGGGCAGTGTGCTTTGGCAGCGTTGTGGAAATCAGACAACTGATATAATACTTATATACTTTTTTTTGTAAATACATAAGACAATACACATCAACACCCAGACACAGAACAAATATCAATATTTGTCACACAAATCGTCCATGGTGGGAATAATCCAACTTACGACCTACAGCGCAGAAGGCAGGGTTACTACCAATTGAATTGTGAGGGCCTGTCTATCACAAGATATTATTTGATATACATTTCTTTTAAAATCCCGTATCTAATGAAAAAACTCAAGGCATAATCCATTCAACTCTGAAATTGTAAATAGATTGATGTACAGTTCTGGCGGATCATATTAGCAAATCTGAGGCTGATAGGTGCCAGGTTACTTTCCAGCATGAATGAATGAATGAACGAATGAAAATGTTTTTTTCAGCATGTTTTGAAACATTTTGCATCCAACTGTACATATGAAAAGATCCGTCGGAACTTCAACAGTAACAAGTGACACTCACCAGCTGATCTATGTTGACAGGCTGTGTGTTGTGCGCGAGCAACATGGCCACTATGTCCGCGTATCCGTTGAACGCGGCGAGGTGAAGCGGCGTTGCGCCGATCTTGTCCGTGATGCATGGCGACGCGTCCGCCGACAGGAGCAACTGAACTATGTCCCTGGGAAAGGTCAAAGGTCACGTCGGGTTACACAGCGACAGAGAACACGGCCAAAAAACCCCATCGGCCTGAACTATCTCGATAGAATTTGGCTCGGGTGGGTCACTGTAGGGAATATAGATATTTAGATATATATATATATAGATAGATATATATATAGATAGATAGATATATATAGATAGATAGATAGATAGATATATATATATATACAGGGTGTGGCGTAATGAGTGGATAATAGGGTACCTGCGGGTAGGGGCCATTGTGGCGGTTCAGAAAAATATTTGTTATGCTCAGTAAAAGTGCCTCGGTTTTCGAGATATTCGACATTTTCGAAATTATATAGGTACATTAGGTTACATAGGTATATTATATAGGTACGCCATAACACAGGTGATCCTAGTTTGGGTACCAATGTGTTTCCAAACAAAAAATGTTTAAATGTTTTATGTGTATGCTACGTTTGTATTTTTAATGCATTTTTAAATTTAATAATGTTTGTTGGCGAAATAAATTTCATTTCATTTCATTTCATTTCATAGATATATAGATGTATAGATAGATAGATAGATGTATAGATAGATAGATATATAGATAGATAGACAGATAGATTAACTCTTTATTGCATACATCAGAAAAACATTAAATAAATAATATACATGTAAATGAAAGCGCGACCGCATTGTAACACCCGTTTATGCAATATAAACTCAACCTTACTAGCAGTGAACTCATGCTAAGTTCGTCCGGGAAAGTACTGCCACTAAACCCATTTCTGCCGCCAAGTAATGTTTTCACTTTCCTGTGTTCCGGATTGAAAGGTGTGGTTGCCAGTGAAATTACAGGCACGTGAGACATTCCACCGACACGTCTCAAGAGTTACGGGCGCATACGATGCGACTTGGGTCTTGTCTTACCTAAGTAGAGAAGGACACAATTTGTACTTGCTTGTTATGGACAGAGGTTACCAATCAACAACTAGTTGGGCCATCTGCTCGTTCATCAACTTTATTACAAAAAGTCCGAACAAACATGTATTATTGTACTCAAAATAACAGTATCTGTGACGTGCCCACAAAACTAATAACCCAGTCACAGCTACGTTTCAACGAATTGAAGATCGCGTGCGGCCTTGCCCGCAAATGGATTGAAGTGTGCCAATTATGGTCATGGAACTACTGCTTATTAGATCTGGTGTTTTTTATTGCGATGGCAGTCAATGATATGGTCCTCAGTGAAGGTAAGATATGACGTGACTTGCCAACTAGTACTTCTGGTGAAAGGATTTTAAGTGCGCCTGAAAGAGGCTCTTTTCTTGACACAATATGTCTTCGAATTTTTGGTTCTAGGACATTTAATTTCACGATATTTTCCTTTACCGTTTAGAGAAGTGGTACTGCGCACATAAATTAATCCAGCGAAAACCTGAATGGTGCTGGTCGGGATGGGAAAGTGGTATCATATTTAAGATTCTTCAACTCATTGCTACCGATTATTCAAGATTTGAACCTGCGACCTCTACTAGGGTACCAAGTGGCTATTAGGAGTGATATCCTCAACACCACGAGTTATTGTCTTGGCACTAAGTGGTCGTTTTTATGATTAAAGCCAGCTTGAACTAGAATTAAAATTAGTCTTTCATGTATATGTTTCATCAATCCAAGGCAACATATTGGCATAATTACCTGTGTATACAGGAAATTCTGCACTAAATAATAATTAAAACTACTAAATATATTAATTGTGTTGTATAATCACAATTATGATATCACAAAGTGAAACTTACCTGTGGCCATTCAAACAGGCGTGATGTAATGGCGTATAACCATTATCATCCTTGACGTTAACGCCAGGGCCTCTTCGTATGCTGAAACAAAGGAAAAGATGTAAGCAAAAAGTTTCGCAGTCGGTAGGATTCGAACCTACGCTCCCAGAGGGAATCTGATTTCTAGTCAGACGCCTTAACCGCTCGGCCACGACTGCTACAAACGCGACACCGAAAATGTCTTACTAATTGATTTCGTATTTACATAGACTGGTTTCTTTTAGCTATTTATACAACCACCTACGTCACAGAATTGTAACTTTTAGCGAAGCAAAGTTTCAGTTGTTAGAGGACCGTCTCTACTAACGTTCTTTTTATCGGGCTTTCCCCATTGAGCAACCTGTACAGAAATCCAATAGTTGTCGCGACAAGTGATTCACGACAGCAAAGGACGACTGGATTTTAATTATCTATAATAATCCCAAGTAATCTCGTATATCTTATTCTATCATACATATTATACATGTGAAAATTTGGATGGATGGATGTTTGTTACTCAATCACGCCAGAACGGCTGAACGGTTCTGGATGAAATTTGGCACAAAGATAGACTATAGTCTAGAATAGCACATACATATATATGGCAAAGCCTTTCCATCTCGGAAAAATGTACGGTTCCCGTGGGATGACTTATTCACCGCAGGGCGCAGCCAGTCTATACATCTATAAAAATAAATAAATATGGAGTGTCTGTTTGTAATATTAAAATAACCGCTTTTTACTAAGTGCATAATATGGATGTATACACAGTACATATACCAAAACAACCTTTTTTACAGTTTTTGTCTGTCAGTCTGTTTGTTCCGGCTAATCTCTGAAATGGCTGGACCGATTTTGACGGGACTTTCACTGGCAAATAGCTGATGTAACAAGGAACTTAGTAACTAGTAAGTACTAACTTAGTAAGTAACTTAGGCTACTTTTCCGAGGGGTAAAATAGGGGTGCGTGATATAACCGAATTCCACGCGGATGAAGTCGCGGGCAACAGCTAGTCAAATAAATATAAACGAGTTATACCACCTACTGGCAAACGAATCAAAGTCAAGGCCGGGGAGAAAAACCGACCATGACTCAGTAGTGAATGCAAATTTTTCGTTATGAAACGCTATAAAAATGTTTACAGAGATAAATGATGATTAACTTGCTCAATAATAGGCAGTCGGAAGGGGCGAACTTCCGGGAACGTACTTTGACTAAATTGGCAAAGTACTTAAAAGTCCAGGTCAAAAGTACCTGTAGGCGACGGATGTACGATAAATTTGGTGGGAGTGAGTGTAGCGAAAGGGATATAGAAGAACTATTCTATTAGAGTCACTGGTTCTCTCGAACCATGGGGTGAAAGGATTTCAAGTGCGCCTCAAAGAGGCTCCGTTCGTGCACTTGACACATGTCTTCGAATTTTTAGTTCTAGGACATGTCGGTTTCCTCACGATGTTTTTTGATGTTTTGAGAACGTGGTATTGCACATAAATCTTTCAGTCGAAAAACTTATCGGTGCTCTTCGAGATTTGAACAGGCGACCTCCGGATTGAAACTCGGGCTCAGTACCACTAGACCACCACGCTTTCGATAATAGAAGTAGAAAAATATTTAAGAAATACAACCGAATTCATAAGGTCCTCCTTTTTTTGAAGTCGGTTAAAAAAGCTACCACTCAGCATGTGCTGTAACAGAGGTGCCGCTAATTCAGCGCTGGTTTTCAGCACCAATGTGTAATGCGGGTGCGACAAGTGATACAGAGGCACGAGAATACAAGAAGTGCGATTGTGATCGTTGCGTATGGCAATCCGTGACTTCTGCCTACCCCTTAGGGAAACAGGCGTGATTATACATATGTAATTATATATACTATTACAAGAATCGGAAATTATGTGCAACCGGACAAACCCGAGGACGTGCAGAGAAGGAAGTCACGTCACGGATCGGTAGAAAACTAATTTTATTTGGGTAAACAATAAACTTTACCTTCACAAGGTATCATTATAGCGGTGTAGACCAACACTAATCATCCAATTAATTGGTTTGCTCATATGTTAAACTACCCAAAATATATGCTTAGAACGTATCTTTTTCTCATGACAATAGCTGATACATAACAAATAATTCGTTGTTTTAAAATAATACGAAACAAGCAATAATCATAAACAATAATCATAAATATTAGTGGACACAGCATAGAAAGAAAAAAAAATGTTTTTGAATAGAAAATTGACAGAATTTGAGACAAAGAAATGGAGAAATGGCTTGAAAACGTCAATAAGTAATATTCAAAATATAACTTCACCGTACTTATCGATAAGTTCTACGCCTGTTCAAACCCTGTCCGACCCACCACGAGGTAGAACAGACGAACAAACAAGAAACACCCAAAGAAAGAACCGTACATTACAAATACAGCTAGACAGCTAGATAAATAGATTGAAACCATATGTATAGAAGAGGAAGATGATGAGAAACCAGCTTACCTATTCCTTACTAGCAGTTTATCCTTAATCTTCTTCGTCTTAATCCAGCTCCTTCGAAAACTATACTGCACTTCACCGAACCCATGGTTGATATTTTGTTTAATTCCGCTACAATGCAAATTCAACCCACTTCCGCAGCAAGAGACACTTTCCTCAGAATACATGAGGAGTTTGAAGCTACAGACATAACCAACACTGCTGGAAGTCCGAACGCAACTAAATCAGTCAACGATGACTCAAGGCATAATAATATTAACTTAATTGTCTGCAACAATTCTGCTGTTATACTTGTTACTCGTAAATAGTACGATGGAAACCAAAAGCACTGAACAGTAAGCAACACAGACACGAATGGAACTATTTGGATAAACAAGAAACAATACAAAGAACCGATAAGATTATTCAGGATAAGATACGCTAAGTGGACCAAGGAAATTCAAATTCGCATTTGCATGGTATCTAGAGTTATAAATACTAAAGTGTGTCGAAGACTTGACCTAAAGGGAATATCGCTGACCGACAGAAACAAAGTTAACTATGCAATGTAATATGGATAAAGAGATACGACAAACTTCAGTAGAGTTCAAATCAATTACTACAAAATCAAAATAAATTAAAACTGATTTAAGTGATAAGCTTAATGCTTAAGTAATAGGTTAATGTGATGAAGGTAAAAAAATCACAAAATTATTATGCATCTTATAGGTTATAACCGAAATGCAATGGATCCACTTTATGGTGGTTTTTAAAGCAGTAAACTTGTGCCGAGTTTGTCCGGGGAAGTACTGCCACCATACCTACATCTGCCAAGCAGTAACGCATACGCATTACTGTGTACGGGTTTAAAAGGTGTGGTCGCCGGTGAAATTACAGGCAGGTGTCAGAGTTCACGTCTCAAAATTATAGAAGCAATAAATGCAACGCAGTATTCCCAAATCATGTAGGACATGACTCTTATGGGCAGAGATTACCGCTTAACTAACGCTTATCTGATAGTAGGCCATTATGCTCGTTCCTAAACGGACTTAAAAAAATGGCTTATTGGCAAGATCTCTCCAGACCACAAAACGACAAGTATTTAACAATAAACAAACATAACGGTTATTGTTAAATTAGTATTCTACATGCTTTTCTAGTATGATTATAATGATAGACAAAACACAAAAGCTTGTCTTGTAAGTAGGACAATTGTTTTGTGAACATCCATTTATTCGCCGCTAAGGCTGGTCGACACAATTAAATAGATTGATAGTGGGCATTAAACTTGACATGGTTTCATTACAACCATTATTTGAACCGACAGGTAGGTATTATTTGCGACTTTTCACTTTCACGATCAATATACATAATTATTGGTAATTTTGAAGATGTTTGATCGCGTACTAACAGTTACAACACATAAAGTCAGCAAGTATAAAATACTGAATATAATTAAGGGATATAAAAGCAGTTGCAATTAAAATAAGTTGTTTCGTTTTTGACGAGTTTTGTAATTAGGTCTTTTTAAAATAAATAAATAATCAATATTTAAATAAAAATCTACCGGTACTAAGGCTATTTTTGACGTAATTATTCAGCAAGAAATGTAAAATATCTTCTGACTAACGTAGGATATTATAATCCCGTTGGAGAAAACCATTACGTAGATAAACTACCAAATTTTAACACAAAGTATTCAATAAAATGAAGCGAAAAATGTTTCTTCCCGTATTTACCACTCAATTTCCAAATATTTATCTACCGTTAAAAGCTATCAGTTTTGCGAAAAACACGTTAAGTAAATATTTGCGCCACAAAAACTCCCAATCTGTCAACGACCGTTATGCTTAACTTCATGGCACAATTTTCAGGTAACGGTCAAGACAATGAATTTAACCACGCGATGATAATTGTATACGTTTAGTAAACAATTTTATATTCAAAAAGAAACCCTCAGCTGAAACAACTGTTTTTTTATTTAATTAAGCTAAGGAACGAGCAGATGGCCCACCTGGTTGTAACCTCTACCCATAACAAGCAATACGAATCGATTCCTCCCCTTAAGTTAGTCAAGAACCAAGTGGCATCGTATGCGCCCTATCTCATATGCCTGTAACTGAATGATATCAAAATTATTGGATCAGAATTGTCAATTGATCCTTTCTCTTCGATGAGGAACCAACCGTAATCTGCCCAGAAGATCCCGAATCGTGGTCCACTCCTTATCCAAATTCGGTAGCTTTAACTTCATTCTCACGAAACTTCAACACACTAGCCACAAATTCAAAAACAAACAAATTATATTTCACAAAAACCAGTTCGCTGTCCTGTACAAATATGAGTGTCACGTACTGACTGTTACATGTTCGATCTCCATGCAAATATTAAATTAAAATATTTAGAGGAAAGCGAACGGAACCACAGACTGGCTGTGACTAACCCAATGCGATGGACAATCTCCGGATGAATCATAGAACCGCGGGTCAACAAAACTTTGTTGCGGTATATTTTCCTGCCTAACTGTTACAGGGTAGGTGTACGAAGCGCGGCCTGATTATGTTGAGAACTTAACTAATTAGCTACCTCCTCCAACATAATTTAATTTTTTTTTGTCAATCAGTATTTCCTTTTCAAGCTTAACATCGCAATGTAATTCCTATTTGTGCAAATGTCTTCTAAATACTGAGATATTTTCAGGTTGCTATCCGAACATTCATTTTATACGATTCAAATATTTTAACAAAAGATTTAAAATACAATAACTAGAAATACTTAAATGAGCAGTATAGGAAACCAGCCAAGTAGAACTAAAATTAATAGAAATTATCATACCAACAAACAAAATACCATATCTTCAACAGGTAAATCCGTCGAAAATTACTCATAAATATTAATAGGCTACGCTTGTTGAAACTAATTCATTGCCAATGTTATCTGATGTGAAGTAACCAAGCAGTAGCTTAAGCGGCGTTCATTTTGGGGAACAACGCTAAGTCTAGAACAAAAGTTACAAGTGCATTTAACACTTGTATGTCCTATTTAGAAATGTTACGGAATCGTTTTTAAAATAAGCACCCTGTTTTTTTTATCACGCCCTTTCTGTGAGCTTAGTCAGTCTTCAATCAGTCTTATCAATGTAATTTTTAGTCAAAAATATTTACCGAACGAATTTTCCTAGTGTTTTCCTACTCTTTGTGGTCAGAATTTTTTACCAGATTAGAGAGGTATATAAAACTCTGTCTTAAATTCCTCTTTCTCTTATTTTCATATTTCACAATATATGTGAGGTCTACACAAGTATTCTTTGTTAAAGAGTCATTCAAAAAACCGTATTTCTTGGCCAACCTACAACCTATACCTGTGAGAGCCTTCTTAGAGCGTCGAACATGACTGAAAGGCAAATCGTAACCGGATTATAAGAACTGATTTTCAATAAACGATCAATCACTGGCACGTCCTGGTTGCTTGAAAACAATGTTGGATACGAAAACTTATCGATGGCCTATATAGCGTCTCATGAATCATAACGGAGTAGATAAACGGTTTTTGATCCAAGCTGTACAATTACATTATCTGAAGGAGATGCTCTGATTGTGATAAATCATTCTCAACTGCAATTTCGATTACAGTTCTCTGATGAATAATATAAAAATCTTAATACCGTAACTAATTGTAGATTGAAATTGAATAATATTTGATGTACGAAAACATTTTCTTATCCAGTATAATAAGTACAACTATTCAAAAGACAGCAACTGGGATTGGTCTTCCGAATACGTAGAAATAAGGTCGCGCATTGATAAGTCTATTAACTGATTAACGGAACCTCGGACTTTAATTGATGCGAATACAATAAATAAACGTTGACTCTCAATCATTTGCAGCACGCGAAGTTTTGGTAGCAAGGTAGGTCTATTGATGGTAGCAAGATACTTAGTGATAAATTTCGGAACGAATTTATGCCTCCCCTGGTGTTGAGTGGTCACCTCTGCCTATTACATCCAATAGGAATGGGCTTGGCTCTGCCTTACTTAGGTACAATAGACCCAAGTCGCATCCGTGAGACGTGAAGATGGAATGTCTCATTTTCCTGTAATTTCACCGGCAACTACACCTTTCAAACCGGAATGCAATAACGCGAATGCATTACAGCTTGGCGTCAGAATTGTGTATGATGCCTGTGCTTTCCCGGACGAACTCGGCATAAGTTCTATTGCTACAGCTAAGATATCTTCGTTATGTACTCGAACAAACATATTTCTATTTCATAAACGGGGAACTTTTAAAAGTACTCTTAAGTTTCTCCGACGATATGACACTGGATAGCAGTGCTCATCTTTTAATACTGTTTCTGTAAACTTATCAAAGTACTGGCGTCGAGGATTCGTCTGGCAATTCTGAAGTTGGCAACAAAAGGTTATGTCTCTTACGTGGAAAAAAACATACCTACATATTATGGCCCTTTGCAGCCAACTTCATAGTTTCCTAGACCCAGCGGCATTACTGTTCAAAAACCAGACCATCATCCGTAAATCAATTAAGAACATGTATGCCCTAGCCCATCTAGTTTAGAATATGAGGGTAGCCACACAAAATGAAGGTTTCGAACCAATTATGCTTCTATTTTTAAATATAATAAACAATGAGTATGAGATATAGGCTCCTTTCCTTCCACTGTTAAAAATATTTCATCAAGAATTGTTTCCCTTGATTATTCCTTGCATCTGGCGTGCATACTAACCGAAGGATTTACGACGTACGCTCCACAGACACTCGGACAAAAGTTCAACGTCTGCATCGATTGGCGTCTGGCCACCGGCCAAACACTTCACATTAATGGTTTAACTTATACCTACTTCCATAAATAGATGAGCGTTTCGATGATACGTTTATTCAATGAAAACGTTTCGCCCATTGTCTTTTTCAAGCGTTTACTTGTTGAGCGCTCGATGGAAAAATATGTTAATACAGAAGCAAAAATATTCCGCTGTGGTGGATAAAATTTGCAATTTTAAGAATGAGGATGATGTACTTGGTATGGTATGTTTTCAAATAAAACACGAACCAGTTCCTCATACTTATGATGAGTAGCTACTGTATGACATTGAAACTAATTAGGTTATAATTTGTATTGTTATCAACAAAGATATTAAAACAAATGCTAAATAACTACACAATTCGACAGATTTATTCATCTAAGAGAAGAATCAAGTTTGGTAATCTCTACAATAAAAAAATTTTAGAATATAGACTTATTGGAAATATTTCTAACCATGGTATACTAATTTTGGAAAGAATAAGTAAACTATTACAGATAAAATTATGATAAAACCAGATGCAACTCAGTAAATTTAGTTCTAAAATTCAGTCTGTGGTCCATGATAGATTATTTTCATTCATTATGGAGAAAAAGAGATGTGTGTACCTAAAATCTGATAGAAATCTAGTTGGTACAAGCCAAGAGAATCACCACCAATACATCTTCAATAACTGTGAATCAACTCCTTAACTTCTTTATTGAGGAAGCTTCCACCAATATTATGCTACAATTTCCTAAGGAAACCTGGACAGTTACTTGCATACAGTTACTTCCTAAATGGATAGCCTAGATGGAACTACTGTGAACAAATACAGCTAAATTTAATGTGCACCTAATGTCTTGAATTTTAAAGTGTTCTGGAATGCCTCATGCAACTTGAATAAAATTGCTATTGATTGTTATAGGCAGAGGTTACTGCTAAGGGGCCTATCTGTTCAATCCAGTTACTTACTTTATGTGACAAAACACAAGATACATAAATTATTCATTCCAAGGAGAACACAGAGGAATCCGGCTTCCTCCAGAACCTAAAGATCATTTAAGTGCTTGAAAAGATCAACTTTGAGGTGCACTTTAATACTTTCATTACATTACACACAGAAATGACAAAATTTTACAGTTATTTGATACTCCTAATCTCAAAAGTATTGGAATGGTTTTTTTTTTTTATAAGTTGATTAAAACGAACAGCACATAGGCTACTTTTTATATTGGTAGCATGCACAAAGCTGCAGCGATAAGCAACTTAATATTAATACTCATACACCTATAAACAAAGTCTGGTAGACCAGCGTCAAGAATATTTCTGAATTTTAAATTTTAAAGCTGGTTCTGAATTTTACACAAAAGATTACACATTTTTTAAACTGGCATATTAGAATCCTTTCATTTTGACATCATATTAATTCACTGACACTGGAGTCCTAAAAAATCTGCCCTTTCAACCAAGTACTCTCGGCACTTTTAAATGGTATTTCCAATATCAATCAGTACTATGAAAATTGTTTGCTGTAGGACAGATAAGTCCAAGTCAAACCAACATGGCAAAAGTATCTGGAAAAACTATTATAATAATGATGCTTGGCAGCTGATTGAGAGACAGATACTGGAAGTTCTTGGAGATGACAAGCTCTGTTCAAGCTCGATAAGTACGTTCGACCTTTTGTTTTGAATATTATTGACGTTTCCAAGCAGTTTCTTTATGAATTCTATGAAAATAAAGTTATTGACTTTGACTTTACTTTGATATGAGGTACCTCTCTCTGCAGATCTTGTCGCCTGATGCTTGGGTTACACCTTCACAATCAGTGGTTTACAGTTTAAAGATACTTTTTATTACAATATTTTTATATAATGCTCTTGTTAACAGTTAGTTCCTATTTATTAATAGAATGAAATAATCTTACTAATATTATATGCCTGAAAGTTTGCATGGATGGATGTTTCTTACTCAATCACGCCAGCACAGCTAAACAGATCTGTTCGGTTCATTAATATATTCATAATATAATATAAAATATATGAAATAGCATATAGGCTACTTTTATCCTGGAAAAGTGCAGTGTTAACTTGGGATGACTTATTCACCACTGGCAGCACTGCAGGGTGCTGATAGTAATCAATGTTCTCATTAGGTTTTCTTTACTATGTCATAAAAAAAACAAATGCTTATTATGCAGTAAGAATAATAAAAAAAATATTGCAAAAAATAAACGAGAAAACTAAGATAATGTACCTTCATGCAAGCCCTATGGAGTTACTTGGCCTTGTGAAAAAATATTCTTACTCACAACCGGTTTTTAAGTTAGGATGCATTAACAGAAACCCAGGCGAGTGTGCTGATAAGTAAGAAAACATGCTAGAACTATTTTGATAACAATACATCTTTGTTGATAATATTCAGTTACGAATATCTGCACCTTCATTAGCTGTGGTACCGTACATATACAAAGAACTAATAAATCAACTGTCTGATCAACTCTGTAGAGTTCATATACTACCGATTAATCACAAAAACATGATAAAATAGCTAAGTACCTTGGAAATGGACCACTCCTTTTAGTTATTTGTCCAATAATTTTTTCCACCGTCACCCGATCGGCCTTGCGAGCCGCATCCAATAATTCCTGGCCTCGGCCCATGGCCTATCAATCTAATCACCAGTCACGAAAATAACACTGAATTTTATTCATTATAATATTTTTACACTAAATTTCACACTACACTACAACTTCATTGATCGCACCGCCATTTTTGTGGATTTGACGTGAGTGCGCCCTAGCGGCAGTCGACGGAATCGATTGAACTACTTCTGATTCTGATTTTTTGTCTGTGACTTGCTCACTTACTCCGTTAGTGAGATGCTCAGGCAGACGATGCGACATACTTGACTCACGCGCTGTTACACAATTTGAGTACATAGTAGTAGGTACTTATATATATATGTTTTTGTCACATATTCCTTTGAGGGATAGTTGCATTTACATTTTTTGAATCCGTTAGCTTAATTCATAAGGATTCCATGAGTATAGTTTCTTGTATAGGATTGAAACAAAGGAATTGTGTGAATTATTAAATTGGTCATTTATTATTCAGGAGGCCCTGTGGAAATTTCAAATTACTTAGATGGCCAACACTCCCTAAACTGACAGACCTCAATACTTTTTTGACGAATGATATATATTTATTATAATATATAATATATTTAATATAAAAGGCAGGAATCGCTTTTAATGAAAGCATCATCATCTTAACTCGCGACAACATCGACAAAAGTAACATACTCAATATTTTTTTACTGGCATATAATAATATAATATGCAGATTTTATAGTTTTACAAAGTCTACAATCTTTTCGCCGCACAACTTCAAGAAACACGGAAACTCGATTATCAGAAATATGAAAAGATTCGCTGCTTGGATACCCCTATACCCCCGTATGTTACTTTAGCGTATAAAATGAAGTAGTAATGCAACACAACTCTGGAATTTAAAAACATTTGTACTGAGTGGCAAGTATTTTGATAAATATCAAAGAACTGGTTTATGAACTTACATAGTTGCCCGACGATCTAGCCACCCTGGTTTCATAGCGACAGTTTTTATCTAGTAATTCTTAGTTTCAGGAAAAATGGTTGTGATGGACTTTAACAATCCTCCAGTAGTGTACATAAATACGTGATAGCTGCCGGTTTGCAAATCATCCAATACGCGAATGTTAGTTATTTGCCCGCGTTAGAGAGAGAGAGAGTTCCGTGAACGGTTGCCTAAGTTTTGGTGCTGGCCGATAATTGAACTGCGTGGTGGGTATTTTCAGGATATGACTTGATTTTAAAAGCATTTAGATTAATGAGGCATTTAGTTTATTTGAATGTCAGTTTCGGTCCTATAGTAACCGTCGCGTCGGTCGGAAAGTTGTCTGATTGTTCCTTAGTGTCAAACTTAACTGTCACTGTCAAACAAAGGCAAAAGGTCAATTTTGTTTTGTTTTTTGAATCGTGTCATTAGCCTTGAGCCTTGTCGGCTTTTTGTTATGTCCAATATCATCATCTTAAAATAAGTTCAATGTGCTTGTGTAATTTTTATCATATTTATAATTATTTGCTGAAGTCATAGTGAGTGCAGTTCGTAGCAAAAAACGTACGGTTACTTGTAGGATGAAAGTCCATTAAACTATCAGCTGATGGCACTGGCTGTTGGCTTCAGCTTTAGAAAAAATGATATTAATCTTGTAGTTTTAACTGTTTATAGTTAATAGTTAGACTATGAAAATGCTTCCGAATATATCGTTTACTACAATATTGTTGGTTTGTGCCACAGTAGTTTCCACTCAAGGTAAGTAATAATATTTTAAGCCTGCAGATTCTTTTTAATATAAATACAGCATTTTCGCCCACTAAAAAAAACAGTTTTGGCCCATTGTGAAACAAAGTAAAAACTAATAAATATATATATCAGGGCCATGGTAAGTTTGAATTTCAGCATATTTCAACAAGCATACCCTCTATTTTATTAAAAAGCTGCTATTCAAGGTGAATTTATGTTTCAAACTAACATTATTTTCATAGTTTCAGAATAAAATAATTGATTGTGCAGTAAAAATTTAGGCATGTCTTACTTAATCTACCTGCAAGTTCTGGTTCTGATGTGTATAGTATATAGTTATTGATAAAACTGTTTGTTTTTAAGTGCAAATTCCAAACAACTTCATAACCTGTTGTTGTCGAATTCTAAGTACTGCTAGGACTGATTACTTATTTGTTGTGTATTTGGGGTTTCATGTACTTAATGTCACTTTAGACTATATAAGCATTTAGTACCTTCTAATTTTGAATAATAATATTATTAATTAGGGTAAGCATGTATGGTAATAATTGTATTCGTATGCCTAAGAGTTGCCAAATTTGGATGTAATGTGTATAATGTGAAAACAAAACAGGATAATGTCCATAAAAGTATTGTTCATAAAGGAAGTTACAAACATGCAGCCTAATACTATTATTTGTGGTTATTTCACACAGCGCCCTACAATCAGGCAAATGTTTATCTTGGGTGGGAATCGAACCCACAACCTACTGCACAGAAGGTGGGGTAACTACCAAATGAGCTGAGGCCAGTCATTATAAGCTTTTAAATTATAATTTTATTTATTATCACTTTTCAGCCTCCTAATGTTTCAGAATCAGAATTAGAACAGAAAATATTTCATACAAAAAGAATCTTAGGAATATGGTACAAATTTCAGACAGTTTGTCCATTTCAGACTACATTGCAGTTTTTTAGTCAAAAAGCAAGAAAAAATATAAAATAAACTATGTTCTTCCTCTGCTAGGATGTAGACCTACTCAGAAGTGTGAAAAGCTTTTAGTACCTCATGCTCAATCCAGATTGGTGGTTATCTCATCTTAAAACTTTTGCCTCCAAGATATCCTGTTTTTCTCATTATGTTTTCCTTCACCATTTTGTGGTATAGTGCTGCACATAATATTTTGTCAAACAATGAACTCATTGTTCCATTCTGTACTTTTCTCAGCTACCTCTGGAAACTCAAGGTCTATACCCTCTGGGCCTCTGTATTTCAAACACAGTTTACTATTTGCATATTCAATGTTAAATTTGTACAAATCTTATTGTTCTAGATATAAACATAACAATACCACTCAATAAAGCAACTATATATAGAGACAAGCAGTTGTTTGATGGATTTTTGACTCTTAACCGTTCGTCAATACTCAAAGTGAACTTTAGCAATAAAAGATCGAATTTGAGTTTCATAATATTCCAAGTTCATAGCCACTTATACAATATAACTTTGTATAAAAACGCTCAACTAGAAAATTCTACAATAAGAGGGACTAATTTGGGACTTCACAGTAACATGGAATCAGACCTATTTTTTGTCAAGAATAGTCATGAAAATGTTGATCTCAAACTGTATGTTGCTGTGCACGGGTACCTCAACACTGGTGAGTACCTTCAACCAATATATATACCCGAAGAAAAGGTAAAAAGGACTTACTAATTTTACACTCTTAAGCAGATGACAAAAGTACCTAATGGGCTCGGTGGCATTAGCAATTCACTCTTATAATTAAAGAGACACCTTCATAATTTGAGTACCTAAATATTGCCATAATTTTAATACTAATAATATGTTTTCACTCAAACATTGTGGATTTGTTTTCCAACAAGGAAAAGTGAATTTATTTTTAATTATATTGGCCTCATTCTCGTATTGGTTATCGCCTACTGGTACTAAAAGCTATACCATAATATTAAGGCTTGTTTGTTGGCTTTTAAAATGTAGGCTAATGGACTGCGGTTAAGGCGGTTCCTTATGTAAAGTATATCATCGGTAATGCAAATACTTCTATAAATTTTTGTAGTCGACTCTCTCACTCTATCTTTACTCTAAACTTTCTGTAGAATATTCAAGCAGTGTTGGACATAATCAGCAACCATCCGTCGAGTGACATAAAATTAATCATTAATCATCATGTCAATAATCAAATAATATAATTGAGAAAATGTAACGTGGTTTTGTGGAAGCAAGTTTTGCTACAGATATACTTTAGCTGTACATACATACATACATACATAAATACATCCACAGAATCACGCCTTTATCCCCGAAGGGGTAGGCAGAGCTCAGTGGGACGTTTTTCAGTTTATGGGATACATTATTGCGTAGACGTTACGTTTTTGTCTTTAATCGGTATATTGAACCACGAATTCTGCAATATTTATGTTTGAAGTCGCGGTGGCAGTTAAATTATTGCCAATCCAAGCCATGGTGGCAGTTCAATATTCGAAAATCCAAGGGCGTAGGTATTCAGGTAGAAAACAGGCACCCCGCGCCACACTACCTACCAGCGTTTATCGGAACCGAGGCATACGCAGGTTTCTTTTTTATGTGAACGATTTGACACAAGCTGATGGCCTTGGAAACGCCTTCAACTGGAGCCCATTCCACATTTTGCATGTGCATGGTAGGAACGAGCTGGTAAATATAAATATTAATAAAAATTAATAAATAATATTATACATACATAGTGGACATTTCACGCAGCGCCATCTAGCCCCAAAGTAAATTAAGCATAGCTTGTATCATGGAAACCAGACAAATTATATAATACTTATATACTTTTTGTAAATACATACATATTTGACACCCAGACTCAGAACAAACAATTATATTCGTCATACAAATATTGTCCTAGGTGGGAATCGAACCCACGACCGCGCAGAAGGCAGGGTTACTACCAACTGAGCTGTGAGGCCTAAAGCGCAGTGTGCGATTTCCACGTATCTACAATATGAGGGTGGGCTTGCCATGGTGTCGGCACAGCCTAATACTACAGTGCTTTCAGACCCTATACCTGGTGGGTGCAACATGGAACTACCAGTACCAATATCCCCATTCATGACGGCGATCTATAATAGAGACTACATCTACGTGGACATAGCACCCGCCGGATACGATTACTTGTGCCAGCAATCTGATGAGGAACACATTAACGTGAATTTCTACATGTTGTATTTACCCGAGCAAAATCACGAATCAGACGTTTACTTCGAAGGTATACAAAGTATGACAAGTCTGAGGAATATATTGAGAAATGGGAGATTGGTAAGTTAATCTGTTATTAGCGTTGCGAAATGTTTATTTTGATTGTACCGTGTGACTTCTAGACGTTTAGATGTCAATGATGATGCAATACGGTTTTCAGTGTTGTAATAATGTTATTGGTAACATTGATAAAAAAATAAACTGTATTAGGCTATCTGCTCTGGGCACCTGCTGGGGAAATTATTACCTAGCATAGGTATTGCGATGCCTTGTAATTTATAGAAAAATATGTATTTTGTCAGTCGTCTCATTCCCACAGTACAAGCTACGCTTAGTTTGGGGCTAAATGGCGCTGTGTGAATTGTTCACCAATATTATTATTATAGATCCCAAAAACCAATTGGAACACGCGACGTATGGTCAGCGCGTACCTAGGCACGGGTACTGTGTACGTCGCCGTTGCGTCCGTCGTCGACCAAATAGGTTCCAACACCAGCTACTCTGTGTACGTGCCAACTACTAACTATGGCTGTGCGCCCAACGTTGAGGACGATTGCGATCTTATCCGTGAGTTTTGTTGGACCATCATCATTCACTGGCAACACCGCTCGCTTGGTAGTAATTCCTTCTGTACGTCGCGGGTTCGATCCCCAAGAAAACTATTAAGCAAATCTAAAAAATTCTTTTTGACTCGCCTCACAGATCAGTTGCTAAGTAACTCTGCCTTCTGCGCTGTATGTATTGGGTTCGATTCCCACCTAGGACAAACATTTGTCTGATAAACGTAGGTAATTGCTTGGTATTAATATTAAAAGTATATCAGTTATTTAGTTCCCATAGGCGATGCTTGGTTTAGGGCTAGATGGCGCTATGTGGAGTGTTCACCAATATATATTTATTTATAATGAATTGCAGATGACTCCTTTTCCAAGTTCGTTTGTGCTTGCGTATTCTTCGTGGGTTTATTTATCTGTTATTTCGGACATCGCTTTTTCAAGACACAGACGTTTATGATCGGTTTGTTGAGTGGAATCATCGTGACTTACATACTGGTGTCTTTTTTCTTGGAGTTGGATAAGCCTGGTAGGTAAAATTTGCTCTTTAAACAATCAGATACAAATTCTTAAAAAAAAAACTCGAGAATCTACCGGAAGCTACTAAGCTAACAGAAATCACACAATGAAAATCTTGAGAAATAGAAACAACTGATTGGTCGCATCTTTATAAAACTAATATTAACAGTACATTATATTCAGCTAACAATTCATTCTCCCAATAGACGTAACATCCCCGTCTCGGGGTGATGGACGCAACGCAATGCGACTTGAGTCATCTCGCACTTCAGTGGAGAGGACTTGAGTCGTATTGCTGTTTTCCGTGGGCGGCGGTTACCACTTAACATTAGGTGGGCCGTCAGCTCGTTCTATCACCTAAATTACATTAAATAAGTTTTATAAAAAAAATCTTTTTTGTAAATAATAATATTTTATTTTGTTTTGTATATAATAATAATAATATACATACATTTTATTTATACTGATTTGGTTTTAGCAAAATTGGCTGTGTCCGTTGTGTCTGGAGTGTTCATAGGAGCCACTAGGGTCGTGTACTGGTGGATATACGGGCTGCCTGTGTTCTCTATTATACTGTCGGCGGCTGACGTTGGGTTTTTGGTCGCAGCGCTGGTTTTCTATATATTGCCAGGTATGAAATACTGACGGATGTAACTAATGATATTATAGTATGTAGTATAGTACATGTAGTACATAACATATTCATATTTATTCATTTATTTATTTATATGACGAAGACTACAGCTCATAAAAACATAATAAAAACTTAATAAAAAACACAAGGCTAACAGTTCTTCACTTATAAATATTAGTTTATTTATTATATATAACATGGCCCAATAATTTGTAAATTAGTTTTACGATTTTTTGTTATAGATGATTCTTATTATTTTCAGATGACTTGGCCAGGGCATCATACCTCCACATAGATTTGAACTACTGGACACTATTCATACTAATAATATCGATAGTGACAATTGTCTTGCTGTCAATAAACTTTATCGCCAATCTGATATGTTGTTCGGTGATCGGCGCTTACGCCACTATACTCCCTATAGACTACTACTTAGGGTCCAATATGAAGTACATCCTGGTCAACATAGAGAGGAGGGCCACAGTGACCAATTACAATAGGGCCGTGAAAATGACCACTTTTCAGACGAACGGTCAGTAAAAATGTTAATATATTTGTTTGCAATGTCTGCTTACAGTTGCCAATTGAGGGTATGAAGAAACTTAAAACTTAACCTTTTACCTTTATACGAATATAGTAGTGTTGTAATGTCAAAGTATTTATTTAATACTTTATTGCACACAGACAAACAATGTACAAAAGGCGGACTTATTGCAAATGTATTTTCTACCAGTCAACCAGTACTATATCAAAGTCTATCAGGTATCAAAGTCACTTTCATATGCATTTAATAAAAAGCTGTTATTTCGACTTTACAACACTACTTTATTTTATGTAAGTTTATTGTAGGTAAGTCTGCTTACAATTGCTTACTGAGGGAATGAAGAAAAAACGTAAAACTTAATCTTTTACCTTTATACAAATAATGTAGTGTTGTAATATGCATGTGAAAGTATTAATATGGTACATATAACAAAAAAAAAAATAAAAAAATCTCTGTCTGTCTGTTTGTTCCGGCTAATCTTTGAAACGGCTGTGCCGATTTAAAGAAACCTTCACTGGTAGATAGCAGATGCTATAAGAGGCAACTGAGGGTACATTACAAATTGACAAAAATGACTGACCAAGTACTGAATTCAATACTTTCTATTTCTGTCTTATTTTTTTGGTTCTTGGACATGTCGTTTTTCTCAAAATGTTTTACTTCACCGTTTTGAGAACGTGGTATGGCGCACATTTTTTTTAATATAAAACAATGTAGGTGACTTCGGGATTTGAACTGGCGACCTCCGGATTGAAAATCGTGGTCTGTACCGCTACGCCACCTCAATCTCACTGTGGCTTCAGTTATATTTATTATTAATGGATCTGTAAATTGACATTTACCCCTAAATTGTTTACCCTAAAAAAACTTACCTCCTTTTACAGATTGGGTGTTGACATTCGTTTGGTTAGGGTTGGCAGTCAGCGGTTTCATCTTCCAGTACTATCAGAACAAAGGTCGGCCTCCGTTCCCGCCGCCGCCGCGCAGCGTCAGGGCCGCCCCGGAGGAACCAGCGACCCCCGGAACCAGTACCTATAGGTAAGTGAGGAAAAGCGTGGTGCTCTAGTGGTACTGACCCCGAGTTTCAATCCGGAGGTCGCCGGTTCAAATCCCGACGTGCACCTATGAGTTTTTCAATTGAAAAATTTATGTGCGCAATACCACGTTCTCAAAACGGTGAAGGAAAACATCGTGAGGAAACCGACATGTCCTAGAACCAAAAATTCGAAGACATGTGTCAAGTGCACGAAAGGAGCCTCCTTGAGGCGCACTTAAAATCCTTTCACCACACTGGTTCGAGAGAACCAGTGACTCGAATAGAATAGAATAGTGAGGAAAAGAGAAAAATAGGGAGGGGGGGGGGGTGGCTGTGCGAGGCACACGACCTTTGGTTTAAAATCGGAGGAGGGTTGTGCCACCCCCTCCAATTGGGGGTGGAAAAACGTGAACTCTGCAGACAATATCAATACCACTTAACATCAGGTGGGCCGTCAGCTCGTTCTATAACATATACTACTTACATATATACATACATACATATATACTTCTACCACACTGGTTCGACAGAACCGGTGACTCGAAGAAGAAGAAGATCACATATATTTTTCTATTCTATCACATACATGATAAAAAAACCTCCAGCAACTTGTGAGATTTTATGTATTTCTGTAAGTTTGCCTTATATAATGTCGTTGCAGCATTGAAACTAGCTACTTCGCTCGCTCGGCGCTGGATCTATGAGTGTTGGCACAGTGGTTTCAATCTGGAGGTCACTGGACGTAGTAACTAGTAACTGAAATATTAACTTAAATCTGTTCACCTACTCTTCTTGATTTTATCTGAACGCTTGTTAAATAAATTACCATTTTCACCGTATTATAAACATATATTTTAATATTTCCAGGCGCTTGGACAACGAACCCGCTACCCAATCGCTACCCCACCACTACACCGAGAGGACGTCTTTATTGACGTCAAGACAAACAAGTTACGATGGATGAATCAAATAGTGAGACTGTTTGTTAACATAATTCGCATGTTTAGCGTTTTGCGTATTATAGCGTATTTTTAGCGTAATGCCAAAAAAATTTAGTAATGCCATAAGATAGGCTAAGAATTTCGTAATGCCAAAATATAGGCTAAGAATTTCATAATGCCAAAATATAGGGTAAGAATTTCATAATGCCAAAATATAGGCTAAGAATTTCGTAATGCCCAAAGATAGGCTAAAGTTTTAGTAATGCCAAAAGATAGGCTAAGAATTTCGGAATGCCAAAAGATTTGCAGCAGAAGAATTTAAAAACTGTCATCCGTACTTCATGTACGTTATTATTATTATTATTTTTTATAATAATCAATTATTAAATTTATTTATCGTCTCTTTTAAATTTAGTTTAATAAAGTTAAATTGTGCAAGCATCCCTATAGAAGAACGAAAGTACTTAATAATAGTATTTAAATTTTCCTTCAATTTGTAATATTGTATGTTAGAATATTAATTAGTTCAGCGGTTGTACATACTAAAAATTTAATTTACAATACAGTTGGAACTATTGTCTGAATGAAAGACTCAAATGATATAAAAATGGTGCTCAATTTTTTTAATTACGCACATAATTAATTACTTAATACTGTTGTAGCAGTAACTAAGCATTATTTCCTTTGTTAAAACCATAAGAAATTCTTTGTTCATTAATCGCAGTCTTATATTGATTATCATGCGATTAATTAAAAGTAATATTTGCTTACCTAAAAATAATTTTATAGCTTTAGTTAAATTATGAGTCGTTGCACTTTGGTTATAATAGTGGCGCAAGTTAAATATTTATACCAAACATTTTAGACTTAAGAAAGTTAAGTACTGCTAAGTATAGAATTTATTTAATCAGTTCTCTTTGTCACACAAAGAGGTAACATTATATTGAAATTTATTAGAAATTTATTGTAAGACTGCAATGTGATTTTGAATGATCTTCCAATTTTAGTAAGATATTGAATAAATAATGCCTATAAATTACTGTTTTTAATTTTATATTATTTACGATTTCAATAATTGTAATTGTTTATACAACGCAGGCTAAACACTTGTTTACCGAAGAACAATAAAAATATCTGTATTGCACAAAGCTGCTTTAGTCCCATGTCAACAAATGTCTATTTTGTTTAAACAAAATCAAACTGTCTCCGTATTTGAAACGAATTGAAGGGCGCATACGGATTGACAGACAATCTAATTTGTATGTAGATAATCTACAATTATTACGGCCAGAGGGAGCCACTATACGAATAATTTGAATTACTGAATTGTGTACAGTTTTCACAATTGAGTAACAAAAAGATACTAGGAAGTCGTATTATATGTAAAACAATTTTTTTTTATAAAGTTACGGAATGAGCAGGTGGCTGAATTGTTAGTTACTGATAGATTTGGCATTATCTATCCCTGTTTTCAAAAACAGATAATGATCTGTTACCGCGTCCGTTAAAAACTCCCCGTCGCTATATATTTATAATGCCTACAATACGACACATTTAATCCCATCCCATTGTGCCCACCCCTCTATAAATGCAAGGGTGGAATGCGCACTCATCACATACAATTAATATGTACGGCCAAATGAAGTTAAACATCATTTTTGCTTAGGGCAACACTTCGAATTCGTTACTACCGAAACTACCTTATTTTTAGAATATATCTTTTTTTTCTCATCTCTTCTCATTTTTTTTTAAGTACGTTTTTCTTTTATTAGAGTAATTCAATAGGGTTTTCAGAACTAAGGCTCTAAGTGTGGGTATTTCAGGTCGCAATAAGCAAACAGACTAATGATTAATGCAATATTTATTAATAAATTTCACTGTAATCTTCCCATCTCTCCTTATAATAGAATAATAATTTACACTATACTTAAAACTATACCTAGAACTTAGGTACAATAACTCCTTTACCGCGACCATATTGCATTTTTTTATATTTATACTGAAAATATAATATTTATGTAAAATGTACAGTTCTTAGTAATATTTGTTGATAACTTGTGCTAGGAAAGCACCATTTATAGTGAACAAAATGCTACAGTAAAAATGTCACCTCAGTATACAGTTTTGAACAATCAAATTTAGTTATTACTCTGTAAAGTATAACGTGTTTTGGTTTTTTGAAATGAAAAAGAAGTTAATTCGCTAAAATTAATCACAGCAATGACCTTTAATACAATTTTCTTGCTAAGAAATTAACATAAATTTGTTAATAGAAATGCAACGATTGCAGTTGAGAACACATCGACACGTATACAACATCTATAGTGTAATATAATACAATTTATATCGCAATAATACAAATATTGTAATTCTGTTTGTCAATTTGTAAACGAACACAGGGGTGTCAGTCAACAAACGGCCGTAACGAAGCTTATTGCCACATTTTTGCCGTGCAGATTAATATTTTCGCACCCCTATTGCATACATCAAAGGAATAAAAGGGGTGAAATGTATTTGCGTGGGGCGAAACACTCAATTATTACAAAATGTTGGCACAATTTACATTCCGCGAAGGAAACTTCCTCTACCCGATAACAGATGGCGCTGTATGTACATATGCTTAAACTAACGACCACACGATGAATTTTTACAGGAACGGAACAGTCCGCGTGGATCTTACACTATATTTGAACATCATCAGTTGCCTTATATAGAATAACACAGGAAAACAACATTTTTACATAAAATTACACTTTGCACTTTAGGAATTGTTTTGATCGAGTTCCCCCGGCAATAGTTCGGCGTCGTGTCCGGCGGACATGTTGATCGCGTTCATAGACAAGTGGGAGTCGGTGTAGTTGTGCGCGAGCTCGCCGCTAGATGGCGACGCGCACGCGCTCGGGTTCTCGGGCATCGCGAGCAGACGATGCGGGAACCCGAATAGCTGCGATCACTGAAGCCGGCCCCAGTAGTTAGACGCGAGGTCCGGCCCTTGCGAAGGTATTTGCACCGGAACGCTTACCCCCGCCGATATTACACCTATGAAACAAAGAGGGCGATGTCAATAAAATTGTAGATTATTACGTCGCTTTGTCCCGTCTGCGTCGGTATTGCGAGGGTGGTGCGCCCGATTCCTTTGTAGTTTATTGTTGCTTTCATTAAAGTTGGAATGTTGGCATTCTCACTCCAGATGTCTTATAGAAACTTTAGTTTCTATTGTCCATCTTTTAAATGCCATAACCGTTAACCTACTGACGACAGACGACTAATTTAGAAAACATATTTTATCAAGTTTGACCCATATATTTATTTAAAACTTGAATTCGCCTTTGGGTAGTCAATTATATAAGACTTTTGAATAACAAGCGAATTCTTATTAGACTTATCAAAGCGGCAGTTGAAATTTCAGATCTTTTTTTTTTTTCTTCAGAATTCTTAAAGGCTTTCGTAGCGTAACTCTCAGGCAGTGAAGGCCAATTCAATTCTCGGTACGCCCTCATTAATGTATAGATAGCTATCGTGATCTGTTCCTGACAAATATGTTAAGGAAACCTGATGTTAAAATTAATCCTCTATGGTATAAATATCCTTATAGGCGCGGTCATACGACTAATAGGATTCCGATTACATTCCGTTTATTACTCAGAAATAGAATCCTTAAATACCATATATAAATACCTGACTGGCCTCATAACTCAGTTGGTAGTATCCTGCCTTCTGCGCTGTAGGTCGTGGGTTCGATTCCCACTAACATTTGTGCGACGAACATAGGTGTTTGTTCTTTGTCTGGGTGTTGATATTACAAACGTTTCTTTGACAGAAAGATAGAGAATTTTGAACTGTATCACTACCTATTAAAAAGTCAAAATTGACCTTTTGAGGGTTAACGGCTTTCTAGTTAAAGTACGGCAGTTTACGACGCCTATAACACGATTGTGTGTAATAAACGGAACGCAATCGGAATCCTATTAGACGTATGGCCGCGCCGATACTGAGGGTAATAGCTTTTACGTTAGATGTTAACATGCTGGTTTGATTGGCTGCACGCGGTACATTGAAACAGATAGCTAACTTCAAAGAAACTGTAATCAAATTGGATGCAGAGAAATATTGCCCAATTCCGAATATATAAAATAAATGTTGACGGACATTTCACACAGCGCCATCTAGCCCCAAAGTAAGCTAAGCATAGCTTGTATCATGGGAACCAGACAACAGATATAATACTTATATAATTTACTTTTCTAAATACATACATATAATACATATTAACATCCAGACACAACAAACATCAATGTTACAAATGTCACACAAATATTTGTCCTGGGAATCGAACCCACGATCTACAGCGCAGAAGGCAGGGCACTACTGAGCCATGAGGCCAGTCAAATACACATGACTGATGACCAGTAATCTACAGACGAGTGGTAAACTAAATTTTCCTATACACTTTACACCATATGAATATATTTTGAAATTCAGGTTACCCCGCTGTGATAAAACGTTTATCGTTGCTCCAGCTAGTGCAGACACAGACGATTGGGTAAACGAGTCTCTCCGGTGCTGTTTAGCGGTGATAATAAAGCGTAATGAATACGTGCCCCCCTGTAAGGGGTTGTTATCGCGCGCCCGCACCCGCACACCACCCCCTATTGAAGGGTTAGCTAATAGTCGCGTCGCGTCGCGTCGCGTCGATACGTTCATGTTATGATTATGTGATACTTTTAATTGGATGTAGCGATTAATTTTCAGTAAATGAGAGTTAAAAATCACATCTTTGATAGGTATTTTTAAGGTATGATTAAATAAATAATAAATAAATAAATATTGGTGGACATTTCACACAGCGCCATCTAGCCCCAAAGTAAGCTAAGCATAGCTTGTATCATTGGAACCAGACAACTGATATGGTACTTAGATACTTTTTTGGAAACACATATTAACTAGAATAATATAATACATATGACAATTTAAGAATATTAATATTCAGTTTTTGTCTTAATTCGAATATGAAGACAACTTAAATTCAATTTTCCGTATTTGTATTCTGAAAACACTGTTGGAATATCAAAAAAAATATGTTAATCTCAGTGAAAGTGTAAAAAGCGGCTCGCCAAAAAGCGAAAAGTATAACAAATCCGCATTATTTAATACCGCACGAAGCTGGAAATGCGCCGTAACATCGCAAAAGAGTAAATGAAACGGGAGCGTGCATTTTGAATTGTGAAAAACTCTTTTGTTCGCGGTCGGTGGTGGAAACTCTGCGTCGAACAATGCCGCGAAACGCCCCAAACAACAATAATTCATACCGCTTTCCGCCACCTACGGCTAAAAATGTCCGCCGAGTGATATATAATATCAAATGGGAAAGTTACGGCTTTTTAAAACAATGGCGGCGCGTTCCCTCTCTGAATAATAAATCTGGCTTTTTCTGTTTTTGTATTTATGACTTTAAAGAATGATCGCTGTAGTTCAAAATCAAAATACACGCAGTATTTGAATTCGCGTATTTTGTCTGTTTGTTTTTCTGTGACGTTTTGGAAAAAGGCCAGGTCAAGAGTACCCTAAACCGACGAGCATGCATGAAGAATGTGATGAGAGTAGATGAAGCTAAGGAGGTATGCCACGATCGTAGCAGGTGGAAAACTATGATCTCTGCCTACCCCTCCGAGAAACCGGCGTGATTTTATGTATGTATGTTTGTCTACCGAAGTTAGATATTCAAAATCAATTTAAAAGCCATTTGTTAGGAACAGACAACGGCAAATCCAATCGGGGCTTAAGCTCCTATTTTTCCTCTATTTCTCCTTTTTTGTTTGATGCCATGTCGCGGTGTTGTGGGCGAGACGCCCCTCGCTCTTGACTCAGCGTTTTTTTACATTTTATTGCGAAAGTTGGTAAATATTTTCTGAAGGTCCTCTCGTCTCTGTTTCGTCGATTTTGTTTTGCTTATTCACAGACGCAAGTTTTGTACTTCGAGTTTTTTTTCAGCTCATGTTTGACTAAATTAATTATACAAAGTAATTGTGGTTGTTTAACTTACTTCATTGTCGTTATTAAATTATTATTGATATTTTATTTAATAATGATTTGATTGCCCTTAACTAATCACACAATTTCACGAATTCACGGACCACGGATTGTCTCAATAGCCTGTACTTTCACCGGCAATCACACCTTTCAAACCGGACCACAGTAACGCGAATGTTACTGCTTGGAGGCAGAAATGGGCATGGTGTTACTTCCCTGGACAAACTTGGCGAGAGAGGCGAAAGACGCAATGCGACTTAGGTTTATCATACATTGGTGGCGAGAACTTGAGTCGTATTGTTGTTGTTATGGGCGGCGGTTAGCATCAGGTGGGCCGTCAGCTCGTTCCGCCACCCGAATCACTACAAACAAGTGTACTTACCAGTGCCGGCGGCGGGTTGTGGTTGCGAGTAGGCGGGATGGTGCTGGTGTGCGGCCGGCGCGCGGGAGTACCCTCCGCCGCCGAGCACGTCGCCGAACATGTAAGGGTACCCGCCCTCGCGCTGCTGCAGGCACGATGACGTTAGCCCGCCAGACATAGAACTGCCGGGAAACGCACGCTCAAACAATACCACGACAAAATAAACTATACTAACAAGTACATCTACTATATTAATATCTACTATACTAATAAGTAGGTATATTAATGTATTTGAAGAAAAAGTCGACGTGAAACGAATTTTAAACTTGATATAATGAAGCCATGACCTCTACTAGGGCCTAAACCGGAAAAGAAATGCCATTTTCGTTGCTAACCTCAGAAATAGAGAAAAATTGCAAAATAAAAGATTATAGAAAGCCAGTCAAAGAAATGAACATTGCTTACAAAACAGTTAATTATTCATAGCGGAAACTATCCGTAGGCGAACTGAAGAGAAAACTTCTTCTAGGTTAATTAGCGAGACGACAAAAGCGAAAACTCGTAGTTCACTATTAAATATGAATTCAAGTGGAAAACCGACCTATGGAAGATCGTCTACGATGCAATGGCGGGAACCAAAGAACAAGCGACCGTTGCCGCTCGATTTCATGCGCAATTCAATTAGTGTCGCTGCTCGATGATAGATGGCGTCACTAAATATTGTGGGATTTTAGAAGCTCTACTCTTTGTTATCCCGCGGTTTGCTTAAATCTCAAAATGTTGAACGTTTATTCTGATAATACATGAGAACTATTTTACAGGAGCAAAACTGTTTTCATTTGATTCTCTTGATTCTGTGCCCTAACACGGTTTATATTTATGTTTGTATCCCATAAATATATTAGATGCAATTCAATAGTGCTTTGAATTTGAAATAATTTTGTCTATGGTTGAGCAAAGAGAGCAGTGGTTGCGACCTAAAATCGCAAACTCGTTTATTCTTGAGTTAGCACGTTCAAAGCTGAGACCTGAGTGTTTAGAGTGGGAAATCCTCAAAGCAAAGCAAAGATTCGAGATTTAAGCATAAGGAGTATGTACCATGACTTATATTCAACATTTAGTAACTATACATAAGGAGGTAGGTACTTACCTATAGGTGTCACCCATAGTAGCAATCGGTTGAGGTATCGGGCTGTACATGGAATTGAACCCCCCGTTGAGCGGCAACCGGGGGGCGGGGGGCGCCGGGGGCGAGGCTGCGGGGGCGTCCCTCCTCTGGCTCCTTAGTTTCTCCTCTCGTCGCCATTTCGCGCGCCGGTTGGAAAACCACACCTGTTGGGGAAAGTTAGGTTAGGTCTGGTCTCAGACTGGCCTCACAGCTCAGTTACTCAGTAGTCATACATATAATACATATTAACACCCAGGCAAAGAACAAACATCTATATACGTCATACTAATATTTGTCCTGTGTGGGAATCGAATCCACGACCAGGCGAAAAAGCCACGTAGAAGGCAACAACTGAACTGTGAGGCGAATCAAATTAATGAAGTCCCATACGCTTATACTTTATCGGCTTTCATACTCTATACCAAAACACATTGATATGAAATAACCAGTTGACGACAGAACGAAGTAAAGTGGTAGTACATACCCGGATATACATAGAGTTCAACTAAGCACCTACCGGTAATTCCTATGGTTAAATATGTCAAAATACCCAAGTATTTAGTTGGTAATTAGGTAAGTAAATTACCGCGCCACACCCAACGATTACCGCCTTAATAAAGTTATTTCGTAGTAATTTAAATATTGCGTGCTGTGATGACATTGCTGTTAATTTATTTTGAAATAAACTTGACGAGTTGGCAACACTTCATTTTTGGATGTTTCCTTTTATTATTGATAAAAAGCGTAGTGTTGGTTCAAATACATGATATAGGTAACTGTTGTATCAGAATAAAATTACGCTATTTAATTGAAAATAGTTACTTCTAAAATGAAGAACATTTTCAGATAAAGTTATGAAATGAGCAGATGGCCCACCTGGTGTTAAGTGGTAACCTCTGCTCATAACAAGCAATATTACTTGGGTTGTCCCCCACCTAGGTACGAGAAGACCCAAGTCGCATCGTATGCCCACGTACTTGGAGTTGTGAATTCTGTAATTTCACGGTCAGCCACACTTTTCAAACCGGAACACAGAAACGTAAATGCATTGGTCGTTGGCAGAAGTGTGGTAGCAGTATTTCCCCGGACGATCTTGGCATATGTTATGCTGCTACTAATCACATCATTGGTTGAGATAACCTCATACAAATGAATTTAAAAAATCCCCCATTCGTAAGATCTGAATTTCGCACACAAATATATTTTTTATAACGATGACTTTATTGTAAAATTAACAAACAATATTTTATGTAAAAGACTCATAGCTTGAAAGTATCTAAAAATAACAGTCAAAAAAAATAGTAATAAAAATAACAAGGTAAATTAGCTATTTTGAAATACTTCTACAGCTACTTCAAGTGCGGGTAGGACACAATAATTGTGACATTGAACCGCGTGGAACGGAACGCAACCGGAAGTAGCCCTCACGTGCGCGTCACATCCGCTCGCAGTCATGGCGACGACAATATGGCGCCGCGTGTTCCCGCGCTTTGTCTGCACGCCGGAATTCGCAAATGCTGCGAATATTGTAACACCTAGTTTCTATGTGCCTACAGTACAGAGACGCGCGACCATTTTATGAATACCTCTCTTTCTTAAAACGCTTTAAATCTGCGAGGAATGGGAACGTTTTAATTTCAAACAAGTGGAGCTTGGTTTCAAACGTATATAACGTTTTATGTAAGCTTTTAAGGATATTAACATTGGCGTTTTTTTATAAAATTTACTACGACAAACAAAAGGGATTTAGCGAATGAGTTTTTCACATTAGATAGTGAGTTTAAAATTAAGGAAACTGAATTTCATAAAATACTTCTACAAATTTCTTAGTATAGTACGATATGTATGTAGGTGGTTAGTATTTATATTATAATCTGTGGCGAGAAGGTTTGAATCTAAATTGCAGGCGCATGAGACGTAATATCTTCGTTTCGAGGTGATGGACGCAACGCAGTGCGACTTGAGTCATCTCGTACTATGGAGAGGACTTGAGTCGTATTGCTGTTGTCTATGGGCGGCGGTTACCACTTAACATCAGGTGGGCCGTCAGCTCGTCCAGTGACTTCAATTACCTACATAAAAAAGGTACAAGTAGTCTTCAAGTTTTTCGCTCACAATGAAGGAACTTCCATCTAACTTGAACAACATAAATAAACCAAGCAACCACTCTCGCTTTATCGGAAAAAGCGGAAACGCTGTTCAAAAAAGGTTTCGTATGCGGCAATATGTCATAATATTATTGCTTCGGCCTCCAACAAATTCGGTGGAATGTTACCGGCAATATTTTATTCCAACCCTCGCGGACTGCCGGATAGGGTCCCTAACGGCACGATCACATTGAAGGAAAGTACGAAAAATACTTTCTTCAGTGATAAAAGGACTCTTTGTTCCTATTTAAATACATATTGCGTAATATTTTCCATTATACGTGATATACTTGACTGGCCTCACAGCTCAGTTGGTAGTAATCCTGCCTTCCGCGCTGTAGGTCGTGGGTTCGATTCCCATCCAGGACAAAAATTTGTGTGATGAATATAGATGTTTGTTCTGTGTCTGGGTGATATAAGCATTATATATGTTGTCTGGTTCCCATGATACAAGCTATGCTTAGCTTACTTTGGGGCTAGATGGCGCTGTGTGAAATGTCCACCAATATTTATTTATATTTATTATTATATCAAATATCGATCGGAAAAGCAGTGACTGCGTTAGGAATTTTTGATACGTGTTTTTTATAAGTAATGTTGAGACAATGTTAATTTATGCAGAGCTGATGGCAACCACAAGAACTCTACTAGACACGATGAATAAAAGTTTGACTAACGAAATAATGTTCTATAAAATAACTTTCAAACGCGTTATCAGACAAATGTATGACTGAAAATTAACTACCGTAACTTACTCTTCCTGTTCCGAGTTTTCGTGACCACAGAGCTAGTCCTAATATTATATAGTCCTAATATTATAAACGTGAAAGTTTGTATGGATGTTTGTTACTCTTTCACGCTCAAACGGCTGAATGGATTTAGATGAAATTTTGCACCAAGATAGCTTATTTCCTGGATTAACACATAGGCTACTTTGATCCTGGAAAAGTGTAGTGTTTCCGTGGGATTACTTATTCACCGCGGGTAACACCGCGGGGCGCAGCTAGTCATAAATAACGTTGTGTACCCAGCTTAACGTTTTATAAAATATGGTGACGTCTCCCATTTTCCCGTCTATAGATACGTTGCCTGACAGCGATGACAGGCCTTTTCCCGCCTCTCAGCTATTTCCATTGGTCTTTTATAAATTGTACGTCTACCCTCATAGTTACGGCAAAATAGAGTTAGAGGGGTTCCTTACCAAATGGGATTTTCCCATAATGTTATTAAATAAACGAGCCACAACTCGCTGTACCCTAATTGTTTACTGTCGGCAATTCTGCGCAATATTTTAATGAAAATATGATTTAATTTGGGTATATTTTTGTGTTGTTGAATATGTAAGCGTTCAGTGGCACAAAGTTTGTTCATTAGTGAATTATGAGGATGAAAATATGACTGTAAAACATTGTGTGTTCGCAAACATGAGACTACGCTGTTTGGAAAAATTTTAAATTTTAATGCATCTGTTTTTGGAACGAAACACATTTCAGCAAAATGAAGCCTGTTTAGACTTCGCTACAGGAAATATATCATTATCTCAATACAAAAACGCCTATTAATCAAACGGTATAAAAACAAGGAAAAAAGCAAAATCTAAGCCCAGCTTCGCAGTAGCAACATAGAAATCTGTACTCGTAATGAAGACCTCAAATTGCGACTTTATTTGTATGAGTGTAGAGTTGTATTTGGTTATGGTAAAATATTTAGAGGTGCCAATTTTTCAAAACACCTCCTCCCCCGCACCGGAAGCGCGCCCCGTTTCCGGTAGGCTCGAGTAGATCGATACACACCCCTGGCTATTGTGACTATGTCCAGGGAATATTAAGGATATATTCAATATTATCTTTTTAATTTTAATTTATAATTTTTTATTTTAACGTTTGTTCCAGCAGCATTTAAATATGTGTTTTTTTATATGCATACTGTGTTTCCCTCCAGAAAGGTCGTACACTATGTAATTTTATTTAAGTAGTAATTTTATTATTGTATTGTGTAACACTCAGTTTGACAGACCTAATAAAAATATAAATAGAAATTGCCGTGTCTAAACGCCAGTCATGTGAAAACTGATGATGATAAAAATCATTAATGAGTTTGGACGAAGAATTTGGCAAAGTTAACTGCAATTCTTCAAAATTTGCGATTTTGATAGTGGCGTAGTGCTTAAAGCAACCAGAATGAAAGACATGGGTGCAGGTTTGATATGTAACGGTTAAAATTTAAAAAAATACATAGCTGTAATAGTTTTTTATATCATTTGTTCATCCTGAAGCGACGACGCGACGCCTTAGTTGATAGTTACGTCGGTTTACAATCTGTAGGTCGTGAGTTCGGAGAAAATGAGAGTGAATTCCAGGCGGTGCGTGGCGCAACCGTTGGATCGCCTTAATATCAATGTTATGTTGTCAATCAACAATATGTCAATAGTTAAAAATATCGGACAGTTCCGACGTGTGAATTGAGTATACTCAGAGCGTTTGGTATTGAATTAAATAATGAGTCGAACGTTAAGAAAAACCTTATGTTTTGTAAATATATAACACTTTTTGTTAACGCTCTATTTTACAACCCAACAAATTTTCGAATTTGGGGGCTTTAATGAAATCGATTCTTTAGGAATAAACTTCAAAAAAATTTGCTGTAAATATTACCAGGATAAATTTGACCAAAATTTTGTAAAGAACTACTTAGATAAGTAAATGCCATATCAGAAAGCACGCACCAATAATACCATATAGGTACATAAGTCGAGCAACTTTATAAATACAACAAACAGAACAAACATCTATGTTCGTCACACAAATGTTTGTCCTGGCTGGGAATCGAATCCACGAGCTACAGCGCAGAAGGCAGAGTTAGAGTGAGGTCTGTCAATATTACCAATAGTTAGTTAATATTACTAATTAACATCTTTTCTCGTGAGGTCGTTGTCCTATATAGAATAAGTCCTCGGTTTTCCAACAAAATGGGGACTCTAGCTGATGGTTTGGGCGCAGCCTTGAACCGGGGGCAACACGTGGTAGAGTCCCTCCGAATACAAAACGATGTTCACTCCACTCCTCCGGAGCGTAACCGCCCGTGAATGCATACAAAATTGAACTTTGTCGCCACACTGTTGAAGTCCAATGTGGCTTGTAACGTGATGCACATAACACTCAAGTTACAGATAGGGACGCGACACAACCCAGTTCAATTATAACTGTCGATATTTCGCTTTCGGCTGAAGTATAATTTCAGTCTGTGAATGCGGAAGGAGGAATACATATTTCAATATTACTTAAAACAAAATATTAATGGAAGTCGAATCTGAAAATATGCACATTTTTTCTACAATAGATTTGAATTTACTTTACTATTGACCCATAAAACTATTTCCTTTTTACAGAATGTCTCGAGGTGATGGACGTAACGCAATGCGACTTGAGTCATCTCGTACTTTGGTCGAGACTTGAGTCGTATTGCTGTTGTCTATGGGCGGCGGTTACCACTTAACATCAGGTGGGCCGTCAGCACGTTCTATCCCCACATTACATTACAAAAAGTTCTATTATAGATGCAGAACCCGGCAGACGATGTTCTGCTAAGGTAAAATTGATAGCAAAAACCTTAGCCGTGAGTAAACTCTTCGATATGTAAAATCATGGTGATCGTTCAATCAGTTCTGGATATGATCAACTTTATACATTTTTATATACTTTCGTACATTTTATTATTAAGCATTTTATTCGAGTGATCATCAAACATTTTTCAATTTGGAACTTTTTTTTTATTTTTTGTATAGTAATAATTTATTGTCATATTAGAAACAGTACAAAAACATTGTTTTTATGTTCTGTGTAACCTTAGCGCCACAAATAAAATATTTTTTTCTTTCGTTCTTTCTTTCAATGACATTCCACCTTCACGTCTCACAGTTACTTATACTTGGACTTGGAACATGTCATATCTAATTAGGGGAGGACCCAAGTCGTATTGCCGGTTATGGGCAGAAGTAACCACCAAATACCAGGCGAGCCGTTCCGTAAATTTATCACATATAAAGAGATGACCTGATGTTAAGCGGTAACTCTGCCCATAGCAAAAATAATACGTATACGACGAGAAAACTTTTTTATAACGTGGCTTTTAAATTTGTACCCGCAGACTTTTACTCTCTGTTACATAGAAAGCGGCACAGCACGTTCGGAATACTAAATACCGACCGGCCGCCGGCCGACGACACGAGGTTAATGTGAGAGCTTACTTCTCCGCGAACAATGTCGACGCCATTTTCCTTTTTTTCTTTGCGCGAACTGGGAAACTCTTACGAGGGAACTTTTCCGCTTTTGTGGAATTTTTCTATGGAAACTGCGTTCTCACTCGTGTGTGTGTATAGTTATATATTATATATAACTCATTACCCTATGCGGTATATATCCTATCCATCCAAAGGTTGCATGGGAGAGATCACTCTCAGTGATAATGCCGCCCATTGAGCCCATTTTTCAATATGGTGGTAATATCTTGTAATTGTTATTCTTTGTTTTTGTGTCTACAATAAAGGGTTTATCTATCTATCTATCTATATATACACAATTATATACACGTAGACTTTCTCGTTATTTCAACGCTAATAACCACTTGATAGGTATATCAGGCGCCATTAGAACTTTCAACGCAAGAACATAAAATTTAATTGATTTTGGTTATACATGAGAAATTGTTGAAATATATCTTTTAAAACTAACCTTCACTATCACTAGCTACGTCTTTATTATCTTTCAAGATAAACCTACGAAGCCCAAACAAAACGGGATTATCCTTTTTAATCAAGGGATATCACCAAATTCCGGTTACAACATCGAACCGATATAGACAGACCTAAATATACCTGGATATACCTTTGTCTCAGATTTACTTATACTTATGGGACTTGGGTCATGTCGTATCTAAGTAGGGGAGGACCCAAGTCGTATTGCTTGTTATGGGCAGAGGTTACCACTTAATACCAGGCGGGTCAATTGCTCATTCTGTAAATAAGTTATCACCGTCAATTATTTCCTATGAACGACTAAAACAATTTGTAAAATATTAGGTACTTACATCTATTCCGACAGTCAGTATATAATCTTTCAGCACAATTACCAACAAGGGTGAATTTTTGTTTTTAGTAAATCATTCTTTTTAAAAAGCAAGCCATTAATTTATAAAATGTGCACTTAACAAATCAAATTACGATATAAACTAATAAACTTTTAAAAGTTTAAAAGGTTGCATTTGTAATCGCATTAAAGCATTACAAACATATACTTCGCTGTGATTAATGATTGCTGAGTTTATAAGCGTTCGTATCATATCGGGGTTAGTTTTAAGCTATATTGAACACTTTTAAGAATAACTGATGAATGTTGTGCATAAAAATATTTTTTTTCATAATAGGTTCACGGCATTATCCCCGAAGGGGGAGGCAGTGCTTCATTGAGCTTATTTTCACCTTGTGAGTTCCATACGTGGAACGTAGAGGTAACGATGACTCGGCTAACACTCTCTTCCCTTAATTCGTGAAAAACGAATTCATCGAAAATGAATATGAATGATTTTAAATAAAAAAAAGTACTTAGCACGCAAACACGGAACAATTTATTTTTTGATACTAATGCATGTAATTTTATAACATGTAATAAATGTAGAAAATTAATTATTTATCCTATCAGAATATTCCTTTAATCAAATAATAATAATCCTTAATAAAATAATATTAAATAGTTTGTATTGATATGGATTTAATTGTCTGAAATAAAGAATTATTATTATTAATCATACTTTATTTTTATTAATATATTTTATTTTTATAGTTTCGTTAAATATATATTATTATATTGAAATGATTTTTCATTATTCCTGAACATTTAAACTTACTTAACATTGACTAAACACAGTGGAAAACTCTTTTATTTTTAATGAGGCCTAAATACAGTCTAAATACAAATACAGCTCTAAACAGAGCAAATTCCCCCTAAAATTAAAATCACACTAACCAAACATGTGGCCGAAATAATAGGACACACTTCCCACAATATTGACTTATCTATGTAATAAGTATATTGGCCATACATTATGTATTATATTTGTACAACGACGCCCGCCAGGCCGTTATAATAAGGCCCTTGTTTTTTTAGCGTGTTTGCTAAAGACGCATCTACATGCGGCCCATGCCTACGCAAACAGACAATGTAAACAGGTCCTTATGAACGCATCGGACGCTTTTAATAAAGCCCGCCCTACCGGCGTTTTAGTGGATTTTATTTAATATTGAATTAATCTGCATACATTGATTGGATCGGTAACGTTATATTGCTTTCCAAAATTTCATATATTTTAACAATGTTAAATAAAACTTTATTGTGTGATTAATTACCTAGAGAACGCGAGTTTGAGTTTTATGTCGATACGTCAATTTTAATTATCGAGGCCTGACTTTAAAAGGAAAAAATAATTCGTTGCAAGATTTATGATGAAGAAAACTCGACAATCCATCACCAGTATTTAGCTCGTAACTACGTAATAAAATATGCAAACTAGTTCAGTTAATATATATCCATAATGTTAAAAAAATTCAGCTCCACAACCAATAATGTCTTACCGCGATGTAAACTGGATTTTATTTTACCTGGATACGTGCCTCAGGCAATCCGATCTTTTCGGCCAGTCGTTCCCGCGCAAACACGTCGGGGTAATGCGTCCTCTCGAACTCTACAAAATAATAAAATAAAAATAAAACAGTCTCAAATTGTTAAAAAAATAACAACTTTAAAAATCTCATGAAATATGTCGATATATCGGCGTATTTCGTACATTTTACATAGCTGCTACACTACTACTACAGCTCTCGCGAAACCAGTGTGGTGAAAGGATTAAAGTGAGCCTCATAGAGGCTCCTTTCGTGCACTTGACACATGTCTTAAAATTTTTGGTTCTAAGACATATCGGTTTCCTCACAATATTTCCCTTCGCGGTTAGTAGTATAACAAATAATTCTGCTCAGTTTTCCAAGAAGTCATGTATTGCAAGATAAAATTCAGCCAATATATTTTTAAAAATATTATATTTTCCATACTTATTATTTTTCCTATTTATCAGGAAAAACAATAACTTCGCAATAACACAGTACAACAGCAAAACAAACAAGCGTGAAGTGATTATTAGATCAATACAATAATTGGCGGCGGTGCCACCGTAAGAGAGCTCGCCAAATATCGGGGGACAATATTTATTTGTTTGCTAATAACGGCAAACAATAAATATGGGACAAAATCGGTTTATGAAGACCCCGGGGACCTCTCGAGATTTGTGATTTATGGGACGTTAAGTGTTTGATTACTCAGATCATAAGACGTGAAGATTACGTTGTTTAATGTTTTATTTGCTGGCGATGACATTTTTCGCCAGTTGTCGTGTATTTGCGGCTGGTGATGGCAGAATTGGTTTCCGTTTTAAGGATGTGTATTCTAAAATAAGGACTACAGTCTCTTATATGAGAACAGAGATGACGTGTAAGTTCAAGCTTAAATTTGAGTTTTTCTTAAGAAGTTTTTAGTTTCGAAATAGCTTCTTACCCTTTTCAAGGCTATCGATCTGGTCGTTGGTAAATGAGGTCCGGTTCCTCTGCAGCTTCCTCTTCAGTCGCAGCCTCATCTGCGAGTCTTCGTCTCCTGACGATGCGTGCTCGCTGTTCCCGTCTGACCCCGCTTCTGATTGGATGGTGTCTGCTAAAATACATGGTAAGTTAGCATTCTGCTAATGATCGAAGCGAGGGATTCAAGAGTTATGACTGTGTTACTTTTAGTTTATCATTCTTATAATTAACAATATATGAATAGGAAACACAGAAAAATTATAATCATTTTGATGAATTGGATTAAGTGCAATTATTGGCATTCAAAATCATTAATTTAATTTCTAAAGACAACATTTAATATAGCCGGAGATTATGGAGAGCGTTATAACCTAGCCACCTATTCATAAAATCAAAATTTAAAATAATTGGCAATGATATGTGGTCTGTATGCAACTTTAAGAGTTTAAATACGGAGTTAAAGCTAAGAAAAGCGCCAATCAGTTTTATTTACTTGATTTATTTACACACCACGTTCTCAAAACACTGAATGAAAACATCGTTTAGAAAGCGGCATGTCCTAGAACGCAAAAATTGACATGTGACAAAGACATGTGTCAAGTGCTAGTTAAAAGATTATATTATTGAAGGTCATTTGGCGCTGTGGGAATTGTCCAACAATTCATAAATATTTTATACGAAATGGGGAAAACGTTTCTTAGTAACATTTTTTTCTTTCTCTTTACTATATTCATTAGTAAAATGCACCCATGCGAAGCCAGGGGCAGAGGGCAGTTTGCTAGTAAGTAATAAAAATGGAAATAGATTAAAATGTACTAAATGTAGTATCCATATTGCACCAGTAACATAATCGCTATTGAAACAAATTGTAAAACAGTTTGAAACATGTCATTGGCAAAACGCTAAACGCTGGTTACAAGGGGAGCACAACTCTTCATCATAAACTATCAACACAATGTTGCACTCGAAATGCGTCAGCGAAATTGCACAAACCCCCAACATTACAGACAAAATCATCCCTAAAGACCCCTACACGCCAACCCTTCTCAACCAAACGTGGACCAACTTACAATGGCCTAAAACGTAAGGGCAAAGTTAAACGTTGCCAGTAATGCTGTCGACATGCCTCCAGCTAATTGATTAATTTGCTTTATGGTTACCACTTGAGTCGGGGGTTCGATTCCCGTAATGGTCCACGGCTTGCTGATTTTCAAAAGGACGACTGTTATGCAATCTGTCGCGTTTTTCTGATGTTCTGCGGATGCTTTGTCGTAACAGAGGCTGACGTTTACTGTTTCCCCTGATGTCTACTCTAATTAGGTACGGCTCGCAAATAAAGCGCATTGAGTAGTGAAATTGGAAGTAGTTGATGAGTAGAGCTTAATTCACAGTCTTTTCAGTAGGTAGAGTTAGACTCTACTTATCTTATATAAAAGTTAACAATCGCTCAAATATGTATAAAATTTATGACTTTCGAGTTGATTTTTTGTAACCATATTTCACACGAATAACAAGTTAACAAGAACAAGCTTTGCCTATGAAATATTTGTAATAAAAATCAACACTATAACATTTGGCGAGGATCAATAGCTTCTGTATAATTTGGATCAAAGGAAATTCTATATGCAAATTTAGATTCTATAATCTACAAAACCATAATTCTGTCATTTTTACGAGACTTATCAAGATATTTTATTACATCTTTACAATATAAGCCAACCCAAATGTTTATATCTAATATGAAACAAAACACCATTCTACAGCTCTGTACAACTCAAAACTCATCGTAACTCCAAAATCGAGAGCAGATCGAATATGATTGATGGACGACAAGCGACAAGCTTTCCAATCGGTTGACAATTTTGATTGATCGCTCGCGGTGTGCACACCTCCTTAGCACGAAAACGAATTTATTATATTAGGAAGATATAATTACGTCCATTTTATTACGTACATGCATTCAAACATATATATATATATATATATACATAAAATATACCCGAAAGTGCAGGCAGGGTCTATATAAAACACTATGTGGATAACATGTTCGTGGGAATATAGACATGGCATTTACTGGGCTCATTATCCCACGAATAGCTATACTAAGCTACTAAGCTAACAATTACAAGTAAATTAATGCCCAATATAATCTGATAGCCAGGAAAAATCACATGAGAAAGTAACACACAAGGAAGAATTTATTTATATGCATCTCCAAGTCGCATCGCTTGTTATGAGTAGATTTTACCACTTAACACCACGAGGGCCATCGGCTCGTTTTGTTACTGTATCGCATAATAAACCAAAGAAAGCCTCAAAAAGGGTTCCTAGATTTAGATTTAATTGCGTAAAAAAAGTCTTGTGTTTCACTTGTGAGTGTAATTCGTATTGCATTGAAATCGTCACCGTGAATTCATATAGGTACCATTCGATTCTGAACCCAGCAATATGAGCGCATTTCTAGACGTTGGTAGAGATATGCTAACGGTCTGTCCTTCTGAGCGATATCTTCACAATTGTATAAGTAGGCTCACAATGACTGGCCTCGCAGCTCAGTTGGTTAGTAACTATACCTTCTGAGCTGTAGGCCCTGGATTCGATTACCACCCAGGACAAACATTTGTGTGACGTGCATTGATGTCTGGGTGGTAATATGTATTTATATGTACTTACGTATTTACGAAAAAATATATATGTATTCTATCAGTCATCTGGTTCCCATAGTACAAGCATGCTTAGTTTGGCTAGATTTGGGCGATGTGTGAAATGTCTTACAATATTTATTTATTTAGGTATATATAATATGGTGGAGGTCTTTGTTTTGTCTTTGGATCACAATGAGGATAGATGGAGGACCTTTGTTCCAAACCAATTTTTCCGAACTACCCGTCATTTTCATTATTATCGCAGAACATAAAAGAATTCATTATAAAAACCAATTCGATCGCCGGCACTTAGCCACAATCCCACCAATAACGACCAACAGAATGATTGAAGGAAAAAACTTCCAAAGGGGATGAAACACGAAAAATACATAAGAGAAAATAATAGTAGGAAAATAAAAGGAAAGGAATGAAAGTGGGGGCGGCAGGAAAATAAAGGCGGTCAAGTGCGAGCAACACTCGCGGTTTGATGGTTCAGTACTTTATTATCGAACGTCGTTGTATGTAGTGAACTGCATAGTGAACTTTTAACCCTCTGGTAATTTGAAATTTGGAGTTTATGGAGTCTGTTAGCTTACAGATTAGGTTACTAAAGAAGGAGAGTTACCAAATATAAATTGCATGGAAACACAATTTTTAGTTAAAGTTGATAGGACACATATTGTACGAGTACAATTGGAATGGGTTCAAAAAGACCACCTTTTTTTGTTGATGGACAATTCACACAGCGCCATCTAGCCCCAAACTAAGCATAGCTTGTACTATGGAAACCAGACAATTGATATAACACAAATATACTTTTTTGTAACTATACACATGAAATACGTACTAACACCATTTTTGAGAACATTGTTCCTCTCCTTAAGAAATATTATTAAAATAGTAATCTTGCAGCGTAAGTCGTCATAACAAGTTATCGTACTATATTTTGTATCTACAGAACCCTAAAAAATTGGATAAAATAAGCACAAAGGGGACAAGAAAGTCGGAGTGGGGAGATAAAACGGAATTGCGAGTTATCGGGGCGAAACACGACGGCCGAGGCGGGGGCCGATTCCCAGCGCGGTGAGATCGATAATGTCACTCACGAGAGCCGATTACGTGATGAGCGGTATCGTAAATGAAAATAACTAAAAAACTAAATTCAGAAGCTAACTTATGGTAAAAAAAACTTGTAGGTAAAAATATAATGCGCTTGTTTATGTGATTTGGGGGGCGGGACGAGCTGACGGCCCACCTGATGTTAAGTGGTAACCGCCGCCCATAGACAACAGCTATACCACTCAAGTCCTCTCCACCGAAGTACGAGATGACCTAAGTCGTATTGCGTTGCGTCCATCACCACGAGACGGAGACGTTTCGTCTCATGCACCTGCAATTTCATGTGTATATAAATGTGACGGGTAATTTAAATTTATATATATTTTATATATATATTTATTCGTTTATGTGGAATGCCAAGATAGTTTGTGGAAGACATTTATTGGGGAAGTTTAGGTCCAACAGACGTCTAGATTGTGCGTATAAAATATTGTTCTTAACCACAAAATAATATTAAGCCAATGCCGATCTAAGAGTTAATTTAATTAGAAATAAGTAAATCTTCTTTAAATTTTATTAAGAATATATTATAATATTCAAAATCATAACTTTAATCTTGAAACTCATGTTTACACCATTGGTATAAACATGGAATATTGGTTGCATGGAAGAGATCACTTTTAGTGATAATGCCGCCCATTGTGCGTCTACCTGACTGTACAATCTATTGTTGTGGTAAAAAATTTCTTTCTTTCTTTGGTATACAATAAAAACTTCATCTTTATTAACTTTATCTATAAATCAACCTAAAAGACACTGTCGCTCGCTACAGTTGCCACCAAAACGCGCATCGCTCACACTTGCACCACACCACGTCTCCCAAAGCCAAGATCAGGCCGCAGCGGCTGGACAAGGCGCGAGCGGCTAATTCGACACGCTACCATACCACCGCGCCCATCTCGCATCGCACTGGCTAAACTAAGTAATAGGACATTGGACTTGTGCATTTGCTACCATTCTACTTACTACATATTTCTACTACACATTTATATTATTACTAGCTATTGCCCCGCGACTTCGTCCGCGTGGAATTCGGTTTTATCCCGCACCCCTATTTTAAAAATCGGACTGCTCGGAAAAGTAGCCTAAGTTACTCCTTGTTACATCAGCGATCTGCCAATGCTCGGCACAAATTGGTCGGTGACGCTGAATCGCGTATACTTGGCACCAGTTGGTCGGTGACGCTGAATCGCGTATACTTGGCACCAATTGGTCGGTGACGCTGAATCGCGTATACTTGGCACCAATTGGTCGGTGACGCTGAATCGCGTATACTTGGCACAAGTCAGTCGGTGACACTGACTGCATTTGGATATAGTTAGGCATATTCAGAGCAATATTTACAAATACTTTCGACTCACATGATGACCGCGTGAAGTATTTATTTGAATTCATATTTGAAAATTTACAGTTAGCATTTACTTAATGTAATTAAAAAATAATATATGATATCTACGGTGTGGCCACACAGCATAAAAGTCCTTCAACACAAATAATACAATATTATTCACATTTCCCTAATTAACAAAACTCAAAAATAAGTTCTAATATGCTTTCCCTCATTGAGCCGAAACCACTCAAACGAGACCTCGTTTTTCCGACCTCTAATACATTTAACGACTGTCCCGGGCCATACGGGGGTCTGATATATTGGTCGTAATCATTCAGTTAATGTACTATACACGGTCATCTAAATTACTTAGGGTAGATAAGGTGAAGTTTTTATTAACGTGACTTCAGAGCCAATTGTGTACTAATGTTGGACTTGGGGATGTCTGGGGTGGGGGTTGGTTTGGTACTAATTAATATGAGAGATCTTAGATTATACAGTTAGTACTGGTTACCAACATGTAACTTAAAGAGAAAGAAATAAACTTAGGCATAACTTAACTGAAAAAAGTTGTTTTGCGATTCTGTATTATAAGTAATTTCTATAAAAGATCTTGCCTTACCTTACTTAAAAACTATGCTAATCAGTGTTTTGGCATTCCTTGTACAGAAAAATTAGAATTCAATGGAAAAAAACAAAAGTCTACCTTGGTTATCAATTGCTCCAAAAAAGAAACAAAGTCAGTTATAATTACAAAATTAAAAAAACATGTTTCTTGATTGAAATTGACTACAAGCATTTCAATTAATCGCAAAGTTTTTGTATAATTTTCAATAACTTCATTGATCTGATTAAATTTTTAAGCTGAGGTCCGGTAATAAAAAGCAATTAAATTTCTCTTAACTTTAAAATAATTGCATTGAAACAATAATAACACGTGGCTCGTTTACCTCCAGTGCATTTGAAAGTACGCACGCTTTCGCATTGAAGCCACAAATGCAATGAGAAGCATTGTTCCCGCATCACTCGAATTATTGCACTTACTTGACTTTTGTAATCGATAGTTTAGTTGAAGCTATTGGAGCGACACCTGGCGATTATTTGACTTCCATTTAGTGCGAATGAATTATGTACTGAGTGGATTGGATTGGAAACTTAATTGGACATTTAAATTCTTATTTGGAGGCTGTGCGTCGAGTAATAATAAGTTAAATTTACATATAAAGGTATTTAAGAAAAGACAGATACAATATATTGTCGAATTACCGAACAGTGGTTAAGTGACATTTGAGACTTGTTGGTCGTAATTTTATGTTACGAATTTTATGTTAGCTATGAAACCTTTTTATGCTAGCTAGTTTCCTCTGACTCCGTGTATGTTACAGAAACATCAAATTATCTTCCATCCTCTCTGGACACGAAACCAGAATGACTAACCTGCTATTCAAGCTTGGAAAACTAGCCTCCTATTATCCCGGCTATATTCTTATCAGAGATTGGTTACATTCTAGTATCGTCCTCTGTATATTGCGATGTCTTTAACTGGTGACGAATTTGTAAGTTCTTATAGTACCTAAAATGGGAACAAAAGTAAGACAACTAACGATACAATATCTTGAATATTCATAACTATAAATTATGGCGATAGTTTAACCAAATATTGTTTCGTCGTCAAATTTTATATTGAATAATTTTTACTCTTTTTGACTTTTTTTAGCTCTAACTTCTATTCCCACTTTTATATACCGGATATTGTATATATATATTTATGAATAGTTTCTCTGTTTTATTCCGGTTTTGAAGCTTTCACGTATATTGTAGCCCTGCCTAAGCGAACCAACAAGACACGAACAATTTACCAGGGCGCGTCAACCGACAAAGCAAACATTTACGCCGAGTTTCTAACCTCCATTGTTTATGTAACGAATTGTTTATGATATACATAGTTTGTTATCATATTATATATTTAAATTTAAGCACAAAATTATGAATGAATCTTATTTTTCTTGTAGTTTTTTTTATGTTATATTAGTGACAGTACGAGCTGACGGCACACCTGATGTTAAATGGTAACCGCCGCCCATAGACAACAGCAATACGACTCGAGTCCTCTCTACCAAAGTACGAGATAAATCAAGTCGCATTGCGTTGTGTCCATCACCCCGAGACGGGGATGTTACGTCTCATGCGCCTGCAATTAGTAGGAAATTATCTTTAAAATGTTGTTAATTATATTAGCAGCGATAAAAATTTGTATCAAACGTATTCTCGATACGACTCATAATAAATGTCACGTTTAAACAAGCCTTTATATCATTGGCTATCACCGCAATTTCATATCTATTTGGGCAACAATTCAAATTAAGTTGATCAATGCATGATTAGCTCTAACCGCCGAATTTGGTGTTTGTGCCTGCTGGATGCCATAACCAACTTAATACAAACTGTTTGATCACTGTTTGTGCTGTTTCCACTGGACTCATAATGATTTTGTTTGTTATGAACAATAGATACGACATTGATTTTATAAAGCTTAGAATTAGTTCGCTGCTCGTGTCACTGGGTCTCTAGAACTAGTATAGTGAAAGGATTAAAGTGCACCTCAAAGAGGCTCCTTTCGTGCACTTGACAAGTCTTAAAATTTTTGGATTGGGAACATGTCGGTTTCTTCAATATTTTTTGTTTCATAGTTTTGAGAATGTGGTGGCACATAAATGAAGTGAAAAAACTCATTGGTGTAGGTAAGGTTTTGAACCAGCGACCACCGGATTGAAACTGAGGGTCTGTGCCTGTTCACCAAGAAAAATGGTTCAGTAGAACATATAAATAAAGTTTAAATAGAAAATTCATGTTTACAAGCTTCTCTACGCTGTCTAAACGAGAGAATACTACAAATGCACTGCTACAAAAAAAAATGCAGTATCCAGATATATGCATTCAATTTTTTTATTCTACACGCGCGCTTCAATCACTCGGCTGAACTTTTTGTGCAAAAATATATCAGGCATTACGTTTTTGTCCATTTTTGTACAGTTCCGAAACATTGGGCCGGCTCGGCGACCCGTGAAGCGAACATTGCACGATATTAAAAATGCGTAGGCCGGTAGATGACACCAAAATAAAAATGCATAGCCCGTGGGTGACACCGAAATAAATTGGATTTGATGAACTTGATCGAGTTACGAGTTTAGTTGGTTTCCTGCATAACGATATAGATGTCGCGGATACAATTTATGTATGTAAGAAACGTCAAAACGGGATCATTTACGAGGAAAATTAGGAATCTTTAGGGATATTGGTTTCTTGTATTTTTTGTCTATGGAAGCACTTGATTCGTGGGCGCTTGTTGAAACTCTCCCGCCCCGAGACACAGAACAAGCACCAAAATAAACCATTATTTACTGTGGGAAAAATTCACTTTTTTATATTTTAGTAACTGAGTTCTCTAATGGAAAAATAAGGTTTCTTATGATTTTCTACCTGTAATTCTGATGCGAGTATCAAAAACAATTAACTCTCAAATGTGAAATTAATAAAAATGTCTTAACAATTATATAAATAATTTAAAAAATAAGCTTATTCCTATTTCCCTATACGACCTTAAATAATAACAAAAGGAAAATCCTTCATTACATTAGGACGGAAAGGTGATTTTACTACAAATATATCTTACCTCGTGAAACGAAGCGGGGTAATAAATGCCCTTTTTACATAGCCACGTAGCTACCAGATTTTTATTGGTTTGGGGCTTTTATTATACCTAGACACTAGACGTAGATTGCTATGTGGGTAGTAAAAGAGAGAAACGGCCTGCCCACTGTATACGTTCAGAAAATAGTTTTTTATATATGCAATATTTCGAGGAATAGTTTTTGTATAACTTTCGGATATAATAATTACTTGTTTTGCTAGTAAAATGTAAAATTCTTCATTATTCAAAAGTACTTACTGAAGAATAATGATATCTTACTAATATTTATGTATAAAATCAGGAACTTCAAAACATGGCATGAAAATTGCTTGACTTTGAAACTAAACTTCTAAATGCTAAATTTTGTAACTCCTCAACGGAAACCATCGATTTAAACAGTATTTCTTCATTTGATTTAATGCGAATGAAAATTTTCCACTCGATATCGACTCGAAAGTAGTTGGAACCAATTTTTTCTTCATTATTCAAAACAACCACTCACCAAGTTTCGAACTTGAGTAACTTGAAGAAAGATGGCTGACTCGCTGGGAATTCTCGTTTAGAGAAATTCATTCCAGTCACGTGTTCGGGCAACAACGCCTACACAAGCGACGAAATGTTATGAATTTACTTAGGTAAATATGGCTTTTGACTTTCCTTGCCTAGTAACATTTCTCGTTTCATGTACGGCTGTACACTGTTGATAAGCGAGAGTAAATTACCACTTAACCATAAAACACAGAAAACAAATTTAAATTGGTAAATGGGACACATCATTTGTTTTTTTTATGTTATTAAGTTATGGAACGAGCAGATGGCCCACCGGTTTTAACCTCTGCCCACATAACATGCAATACGAATTGGGTCCTCTCCTACGACAAGACCCAATCTGAATCCTTTGCGCTTGTAACTCTGAGACGTGAAGATGCCTGTAAGTAACTTGATTCTAAGACGTCAGTTTTTTCAGTCAAGTCGAAATCTAACATCAATATTTGATATATTCGTACATTGCCGATACGAAGCTAGCACTTCCATTGTATTAAAGGCCCCTAATAACAGCTGAAGTTCTGACCCATGACATCCCTCCGCTCGCTTAGACGCACGTGACAAGAAACTCACATCATGCAGACATATGGAACCTATTTTCATGATATGAGACTGAGATACTTATATACCAAGGGTGAGATTCTGTGTTTGGCGTCGAGTTTATGACATATGACAGACAGAATATCAGACGTTTGTCCTTAAAATTTCACCATATTTCACTTATATTATTACCGAGTATTTATCGAGTCACTTTCTTTGTTGAATGTTACAAATACTGAGTACAACTTTAATCTAAATTTTATATGATCTAGAGACTTGAACCTCTAAGCATAGTCCAAATATACAATCAAGTAAGAACACATTTAAAAAATGTGGGTCCCGATGTTTTTTCCAATATAAGGTAATGCTCCTAAAGTTAATACATTTTAGTGGGAACTAAAGCGTGCCCTATAGAAAAAAAAAACAATGTCACTAAAGCATGCCTCAGTCTTTAACCAAAAGTTTAATATTAATGCACGTAATTTATTTAAAATGGCTTTCGAACCTGTGCTTAACCAAGATTAAATCATCAAAGTTTAAATCAAAATCCTCAAACACACGACTTTTTGAATTTTTTCCCATGTTCTTGCTGTTACTCAGTACACTTTGTAGTCAATGGGTTTAAATATAATAAATATCGCCAATATTACGATGAAAAAATGCAATATTTTGTAACATATTGACAACCCTCTTGAAATAAGCTTAAAGGATGTGGAATCAAGGGTGCAAAGGGGTTGACCTGTGACCTTAAGGGTTATTTTTGGTACTCCTTCACTTGACTGAGCCCTGATGGAGATTTTCTTTGAACATGTGCTAAGTTTTATAAGTCAATGGGTGCAAAGTAAGTGTTATGTAAAATATTGTCAATGAAAAACGGTCTTAAAATCTTGAAGAATTAATTTATACACAGTTGAGTGAATTATATCATTTTAACGGAAACTTTTGTACAGAGTGAGTTCCTGTTTCATGTAGAACCTTAGTAACATTAAGAGAGATAAATAACACCTAGATATATGCCGGTGAAATTAAGCAATTTGCTTTGCGATTCTTGTTACGATGTGACACTTGTGAGGTAAAAATAAATGAAAAATATGTTTACCCTGCAAAACTTAGAGCTCAATCCAAGAAGTTACCAATGGAGGTTAAGTATCACGATTTCCAATACGATAAAGTTCAGATTCCTATATAAGTGTTTTTGCGTCATCTAAATTACTTTAACCTATTTTTGGAATCTTCAAATTGGAAAATAGTATGCAAATTTTCAGGACTGACGGAGAACTAATGCAAATAATGTTTGCAACCATTAATTCATAAATATATGATATTCATATTTTTTGGTTTTACCAATTCAATAGGTATGCAGAAAAGATAAGTATTTCATATAGGTAAATTCAGAGTAGTTTACTTTTCCAATATATATAAGGTTGCGCAAATATGATTGTTACATAAGCTATATACCACCAAAAAGCACAGGTATGGCATATAATCTGGGCCATGCTGCCGAGGTGTTGGTAAGAAACTCAGTAACAACGAATCATCCCCCACCCTCCGAGAAACAGGGAGAAAATAGGGTTATCAATTTACAAATCTCGTATGAACAATTTTTTCAGACACGTATATAGTAACATCGAATTATTTTGAATTATCTAGTAAATACCAAGTTATGTTTATATTTCATCAGTTTTAGTATATGCTCAGTATTGAGTTTATTATATATTGTATGACTTTAACAAAGTGAATTTAAACCGTGACTGAAATTATACTCCATTAATACAAAAAAAAAGATATATGTGAATGGTAGGTAATGTGTTAAATCATATGATCCCTTATTTACAGGACCATCATTTCAAAAATTAGTTAAAGTGGCTCATAAAAGAAATCTGATATTTTTGATGTTTTTTTTCATAAGTTTAAGTGAGTGGCAACCCTATTCTGACGTCACGCTCTCAAAGGAGCAGCCGAGACACGCGTCAAAGTGAAATACGAAAGAACATTCACAGTGTAAGATGCTACATGTAACTACGTAGATATTTTGAGGTATTAAACAGGCTATTTCACTCGCTTCTCAGGTAAAACTAGTTATTTGATTATATTTTTCTGTCGTTATTAAGTTACAACATAAGGAGAGATTTGGTATGATCTATTTTTTTTAAATTTTTATTTTCTTCCTTTTAAATAAATAAATAGTGGTGGAAATTTCACACAGCGCCATCCAGCCCCAAAGTAATCTATGTAAATAGCTTGTATCATGGGAACAAGAGAAATGATATAATAATTAAATACTTTTTTGTGTAAATACATATATCACACCCACCCGGCAATATACGAATTTCCGACTTAGTCGAAAAACACCATCACAGTGAAGCCAATATGTATATAATATTTACATTATATAAAAAACTTTGGTCTTGAATCTAGAATTATTTAGAAGACAAGACTAAAGAAAGACAGGAGGTGAGAAAACGCGGCAGGGGAAATATTTATGCATGTACTGACGGATACCAATTTTTTTAACAAGCCATTTAAATTCGCCCGGAGAAGTACTGCCATCACACCTGGTAATCTGCCGTCAAGCAGTGATGCATTCGTGTTGCTGTGTTCCGGTGGAAGGGAGTGGGTGCCGGTGAAATTGCAGGCGCATGGACTATGGGCGGCGGTTACCACTTAACATCAGGTGGGCCGTCAGCTCGTTCCCCACACGAATGAAATAAAAAGACAACTATATTTTTTGAAATCTGTCAAGTTCAGGGCCGTCAAATGCAACTGTCGAGCTATACAGTTGCAACCTCTCCTGAAACTAACCTCTTTTATGCTCCTCCGGCGTCCTGTTGAGCTGGGGCGGTAGAGGCGCGGGTATGGGCGCGGCGGGGGCGGCGGGCAGGCCCGGGTACCACCACCCGGTGGCTGCCTGCCCGTTGAACATCCGCAGCTTCTCGTACACGCTGTCGTTCTGCACGGACGCCGCTTGCTCCTTCTGCGATGCCAGGTTCCGAAGCACGCGGTTTATTGAGGAAACCTAACGAGTGATTTCATTAAATTAAAAAAATAACTTTTCATCGCGCTTATTGGTTGGTTTTCAGTTTCTGTTCGGAAAAAGGTGATTTCATGTAGTAAAGTAATATAGGTGTGCATAAGGTATTTATCTTTCTAATATAATCGTACATTATGAAAGTTCAATAAATAATCGTCTTAGTTTAAAACAACCTTTATGAATAATAAATATGTATAGGATATCTGCATTTCACATGTCAATTTTTTACTATTAGGCTGCTTTAAACTACGACGATTATTTATTGATCTTTCATAATGAACGATTATTTAAGAATGTCTTCTGCAGTATGAACGCTTAGCAAGACAAATTTCGTTCATATTAGAGATATATAATATTATTATTAGAGAAGGTTCTTATTAGAGTATTGTAATATATATTATTACGATTATATTGTAATAATAAAGTGTTTTTATTGAGATTCATTCACAAAACAATTCATCTAGCAGGTAGCCAACAAAAACTATCTACTCACCCAATCAAAATCCGTAGACTTAAATATATGTACAGTATACAAGAGTCTAATAGGAAACAAATTGGTCCCAGTCCCCTTTTAACTTACAAACACGTGTAATTTAAAATCTAATTATGATTACTAAATTCCAATCGGGTTCCTCAAAGGGACAGATTAGGGCATCGCCCCCGCCTCACCCTTGAGGGCCTAAAAACCCCAATATCTACCTACTTTCAACGAAATCCACGCATGCGTAAAAACCTACCTACACAATATACTTATTCATATAGTTTTTATAATGTCGGAGTCGATTTCCACAGACAAGTAATTTATAACTGCAGGTATAAATTTGCTGCTTTGCAGGTTAGGCCAAACTTTACATCGTCAGCCGTTTTTTTTTATTGTAAGTTAATCAATTAATTTATTTTTAAATTGAGTTCTTTTTAAAGAGATATTTTTTCGTTATAATGCAACTTAATGTATTATACTTACTTAGAACAACGTACATTGGTTCTAATCCCGTGTATCGCTAATGGAAGATAATGTGGGCGCTGTGCATGCGGTGAGAACGTGTTTAGTGAGAATGTGTGAAATGACACAAACTATACTTAGGTAAATATTTACTTTTAAACAACATAAGAGTGGTTTGCGAAATAATAGTAGGAATTTTGGGAATTTACCAATTTGCGACAAATTCATAAATTTTCTCGCCTGTTTCGTAACTAAAAGAACAAGAATGATTTTTCGTTTTCCAAAATATTACTTTATAATAAAATAAATAGTGTAGGTAATATGTAGTAATAATAATGTAGTACCTAATAGTGTACATGTAGTATTTATATATACCACTACGTACACTATTAGGGCACCCTTCGGCATATTTGTGTATTAAAATTCTATAAGTCTATAATGACTATAAATGATCTATAAATGACTACAGACTAAGTTGAAATAAGTTAGTAACTTAAAGTAAGTACTGAGACTGTTTTTTAAAGAACAGACGCAGTAATTTTTGTGTATAACTTAACACGTAAATGTATTTTAAATCCAAACAGATTAACAAACTTCAAATTAGAATTCTTCTTCTTCTTAATTGACAAATTAGAATTCCATTACTGTCAACCATTTGACATTGACACATATTGACAAAACGAATGACTGAATTCGGATGTTTGCCAATCAGATAAACACAATTTTAGCGCCAAAAGATTTTCAAAATTCGAACACGAAGCGAACCAATAAGAGCGATGCATTCAAAGCGAATTGTGTTCCTGACAGCGGCCCGGACAATCAGATACGTAAGAAAGATTAAAGAGTGCACGATCCTATTAGAATTCTAAATTTATATTTTCCCTTTTTGTTGTTTGGAAGTGTATGAACAGTAAACTAAATGTCTGTCTGTTTTGGTGACATATGTTTTAAATGGTGACAATACTTTTAGAAATTTAAAATGTATTTTAGTATAGTTTTTGTTCCAGGAGAATCTATGAGGGGCACCAAAATCTTTTTTCTTTTCCTTTTCAATAATTAATAAGTCGTAATCTTATATCATATTTAAATTTGGTATCCATTTACTCATTTTTAATTGTTTGAAACGACGGTTTTATCTGTCGGTCACATTAACACGGGCGAGTGAACGCAGCTGCCGGAATCCTATCTAGATATTGATTTTGAATAATTTGTTTTGTTAACTAAGATGTCTTTTAATTATCACATTGATAATATTAATGAAATGTGTCGGTTCCTTTAATTCAGACTTTTGATATTTGCTTATTTTAATGTCTACCTTCATTATAACCCACGTTTCATAGAACCGCATTTTAAGTAGGTAAAATGATTTTCCAGAAGAAATAGCGCAAAATAAACCTTCCTCGTTTATTGCTCGTTGCGTGGTTTAGAAGAAGCAAGTGGAGAAAAGACAAAGGCAGATTACGATTTTGTTATATACTATATGTTGTATATTAAAGCAATATAAATGACACTGATTGTTCATGTTATCATATTTTGTAACGTAATCTTAATATTTTTTCAGTAGCGATATAAGTGAAAGGGAATGCCTCGTGCGGAGGGTAATCAATGCAGGAATTTATTTACGGCATTGATCATTCTCACACAGTCATAATAATTATTGTTAAAAATTCTATTTTTACTAATTATAACATATGTACTCAAACTTTTATGAAATAAAATAAACTGAAATTGAAATATATTTTCCGTATTTTTTTAATGGTGTTATCTAGCTTTACCACGTTACAAATACCTATGTAACGAAAGCAGTCTCAATATCCTCTTCTGCGTTTTAATATTGTGGCTTGAGCTTTCCCGTTACTGCCTTCCTTTAATTTTGATAGTGCAACTTACGCCATTTTTCAACGAAGCGCTCCGAATTAGTGATCAGCGATGTGTGTGAAGGGTCTAAAAGTTTCGACTGTTACACGCACCGGGTGCCTCGGATCGTGGGGGGCTTTACACATTTAGAGAATACTCGTTTTTGAGTGCACGCCGAACTGGCTTACATATTCAAACTAGTTATATACAGTTTAGTTTTAATGAACTTTAATAGATTTAGATGTGTCAGGCTGTGTTGATATCTACGGAATTTCATAAATGTATATATTTTTCCAAAATATGTATCTATATATTTTAGAAAATTTACAGGATATTAATAGTTGAAATAATCAAGAATGCATATTATTTACATTCAGTCAACTGCGGAAATTTTATATATAAATAAAATATATAAAAATTATAAAAACCTATTTTTACGTTTGAAATAATAAGTAGTAACTTAATAACTATTTAGGTAAATGTATAATAAGCAATCTGTGTATATCAAGTTATCTTCAAATCATATGTATTCGGAATACTTACTTAGTTGTATTCTGAACTGTTCACTGTGCGATAATGATAAAACAATTCTATTTAGGAAAAATCAAATAGATAAATTTAATTTGAAAATGAAGCTCGTTAATTATTTACTTTGATGTCTTTCTTGCGCATATAATACGTACCTAGAATTGTAAAAGTATTCTTATAAACTACTAGTACTCTTTACAGACACACATTGATCAAACTCTTGGGTTAAATTAAGGACATCGGCACGAACGCTGAGTGAATTCGGGCTTAAAATCTGGCAACTACCGTACAGTCCCACAAAACCAAATACTCGGCATGGCAAGCGTGCGCCAACTCGTAAAATGATATTGTAAGTACACATTTTTAATAAAATTTAGCAAAATCAATTCTTTTCATTTAAATATTAATAAACTTCAAGAGGAAATTGAATAGGTTACTTCTAGGCAAGCATGCTACATCGTAGACCACATCATCACTTAACCACTTGCCTACCGCTGATAAAAAAAACTTTAATGTTATTTGTCAATGTGATCCAAATTTTGGAGATATTATTGAGATAGATTCTGTTTTAGTCAGTTACCAAAGCATAACAAATCACATTTTTTGTCATGCAAAGGAATTCTTATTAATGTTTGAGAAAGTAGGTTCGTAACGTAGATTTTATTTAATTACATTTTGTAATATTATTTTCCTGTGTATAGTGTGCACAATTATTAATTAATCAATTTATTTGCATTATCGTCTAATTTATCTATCATCACAGAATAATAATAATAATATTGGTGGACAATTCACACAGCACCATCTAGCCCCAAACTAAGCATAACTTGTACTATGGGAACCAGACAACTGATAAATACATATATACTTTTTGAAAATACACACATAGGTACATATAATACATATTAACACCTTGACACAGAACAATCATCTATATTAGTCACACAAATGTTTGTCCTGGTTGGGAATCGAGCCCACGACCCTACAGCACAGAAGACAGAGTTACTTCCAACTGAGCTGTGGGGCAAGTCAAGAATGAAAATTAATAATCCAAATATATACAAAATTCAATGCGAGAGATTATGATAACTTTACGACGAGGCCTCTTTGACCCGATGATAATATCGTATCTAATTAAAACCGAGCATAATTATATCATGTTTCGCGACCACGATGGGCTCATAGATCATTTTCGATTTCCGATCTCGCGGGCGTTCTTACGTCACGGTGACAGCTGACAGGTGTCACGGGCGCTGCGCAAGCGCCTCTCATTAGGCGAGACGTATCGATTCATCTAGCCAGCGATAGTGTTTGAGATCCAATATGTTGGTGGTCTTTGGAAAAAAACGTTTGAGGTAAACGGACGTTTACGCGGTTAAACGAATTTGTTAGGTTTATTGGATTTGATGGATGACCTCGGTTATTTGTTTTGTGGAGTTTTGAGTTTAATATTTTTAAATTCTTTTATTATTGGGTGTTAATATGTGTCGTATGTATGTTTATAAAAAAAAGTATATGTATTCTATCATTTGTCTGGTTTCCATAGTACAAGCTATGCTTCGTTTGGGGCTAGATGGCGATGTGTGAAATGTCCACCAATATTTATTAATATATATTTATATAAATAAATAAAAAATATTATTATATACTTCAAATAGATTTTCGTCAAATTCGTGTGTTACCGGTATTCATTTTATTGATATTCTGCCCACGAATTAACGGTGATTTTGTTTGGTCAATAAAAAAAAGCATATATTTTATGACAACTACTTACGGATCACGTTTAGAATTTTTACCATATAAAAAGGCAAATATCTAGTTGATTACAAAACTGCGGAACCCCGCAAAAAAATCTCATACAAACTGACGCATTAAACGAAAGCCCCCACACTATTAAACCGTACTTTTCCTTGCCGATTCAACATCAAAACCGATGAGTTCCGTACAAAAGCCATTAGGATGAATACGAATTCCTTTGGTGAGGGCACAGATTACGTGATAGGGGTTCCATCCCCATGCAGAATTAGAATTACTATTACCTACATTGGTATTATCTATAAACATTTTAACGTATACGCTTAACCCGCTGAGACCTGAGGTTTGGGGTGCGCCCGCTAGGGGGGTTTTTTGCGAGGGATAGTAGATGTGATGCGTTCCCCGAGTTCATTATGGATCTAAATTGATGTCAGTGATTTGCCTTCGAGTGTTTTTGATGGATAGGTTATTCCGTTAATTCTTGTAATATATTGACATGAAATTGTATCTACCTACTCTTAGTTTTTAATAGGTATAATATACCTTGGCATTATTATAAAATATTATGTTTATTAAATTTTAAATTAATTTAATTCGTGTGTCTTTTGTTTTTATGTTCTGTGTAAACTTAGTGCTGCAAATAAAATATTTTTCTTTCTTTCTATTATTACGAATATTTAGGTAATATAGGTATATAGGTATGTGGTGAGCAGATTTATTTTAATATTTTAATTATAATAATACTTTTTATTTTATTTGATTCGGCTGGCCGACTGAGCTAAAGGTCGATTTATTTATTCACCTATTTGATCTATTTTACCTATTTAATTACTGCTTAAGCCGCAAAAATTATAGAATAATAAAAATAATGCTGCTTTAAAATACTATTCTTACTAATTTCTCCTACAGATAACTAATGAAGTCAGCAAAAAAGCAACCTTGATCTCGAGTCTAATGTGAATCATATTTTCACCACAAACAATATATAGCATCAAAACCAGCTACCGTTAGATACCAATTGACACCAGAAACTATTCCTCAGGGGAATATGTCACAGTGAGTAGGAAGCGTGGCGTGACCGAGGGAGGGTCACATCGAGCGCCAATTGTGCATAACGGCGTTGCATGCTGATAACGGCTGCGTTAGTTGGATTTGATTGCCCTGATGTAGGTATGCAGAGCGTTTTCGAAGTAAGCTTCAAAAATATATCTGTATTTGTAGCAGAAAATTTTACTATTCAGAACAGGTACACAAACTTATTGTGTTGAAGGCATTAAAACTTAGTTAATGCTTATATTAAAATGTATGTAACTGACAAAATATCAAATAATTATCTATTTATTCGATGATTTTAGGTATTTAAAACACGGTACTTACTAGATTCTAGGAAGTATTTTTTCGTTTTCCCCTAATACTAAAAATTCATTTAGGTATACCAAAAATAAGAATATTTATATTTTATAATTAGGTATAGCATGATTCGATAGTAAGTTGTTGTAAATTGTTTTTCAGAAACTCAATACAAATAAATTACACCCACTAAAACAAAAAAAAACTTGTAATTTTTTTTCACTGCTACAACGTACGCAGGATTACGAAAAAAAAACCGTAACACGAAAGTCTGTAACTGTCTCCAGTTACAACAGTTTTGCGTGTAAACGAAAACGAAACCACATACAGGGTGTATACATCATCCAGTTTAGCTACATAATACGAAGCCTCCCAAATGCGTGACAGTAGCGAGTTTTGGCGGTGTCGAGTTCCTTATCCCGGGTCCCACATTGGAACACACTCGGACTGAAAGTTGACGCTCAATTTGGCGATGATAAAACGAGATTGAAAGTGTGGCTTGAGGTCTTTATAACACCTGCATACAGAATCAGAACAGTTAGTAAATGTCTAGAGACCCACCGCGGCTTTGCACGCGTGCTAAATTTACTAAAGCAAATGAGGACTGCGTTTAACAATAACGTACTAAGTAACAGTTTTTGACGAAACACTCATAGTTCAGCCATTTTGTACAAAATATGAACAAATCAAAGACAAAAACCTTCCTCGTTTAAAGTTCTTTCTAAATGAAAACCGTATCAAAATCCATTGGTTTAGAAGGAGCGGAGAAGCAGACAGATGGAGATAGCGACTTTATACTATTTCGATTAGATACTTAGATAACACCTGATTACTTAGAATAAGAACCGTTTATGATAAAGTAAATAGTATGAAAATAACGCGCTGTAAAAGTAGCTATATATTATACTAATAATAACTAATATATATATATATATATATATATATTAAGTAGATACATATATGGTGTTTAGTTTCATTGTTCAATCTACGTTAACCCAAGCTAGCCAAACGCTAACCTAAGCGTTGCTACATAGATAAATTACGAAATAAAATTAATTTTGGTCTGTAAATCGCAATTCAAATGGTTTTTCTTTGGAAAAAGACCATTTGATCTAAATATTGTATTAAAAGAAAAGATCGAAAGAGTTTTAGTTTGTTTTGCCGTTATTTACATACAAAACCCGTTTCTAAAGACTCCAAACATTATAAAGAAAATACTAACTCACAAAATGACTCGAAGTTTTCGTCCTAAAGTCTCCGTTCCCCAAATTCCCTCACATTTCCTCAGAACATCTTTGAACTTAAAACCGTCAATTTCAATGCCATCATAAGCTTTTGACGTTAATCCGACAGACAAGGAGGGTGATATAACTGAATGCACATCTTTACGGAATCACGGTAAGTACGAATGCGACGGCGAATGTTCTGTGCACTCACGCGTTCACTGTGGAATTATTGTATTATGCACGGGGAGAAAAAAGACGTAAGTGTGTAACGCCGCTAGCGCGCCTCGCCGCGCCGTTACTTGCGCTATGTGACTTAAGCTCGGTTGAAAGACCGCTGGATTTGTTTTACGTGGTGGGACAACGTGAATGGACTAATTTCACTCATTTTCTATGCCACTTAAATTTCAGTTGATTTCACTAATAGTATATTAGTTTTAAGTTGTGTCCTTATACCTTGTTATAGTGGGTTACTTACATTTATATTTTGTTGCAATCTGATTAAATAAATAGGTAGGTAAGTAAGTAAAATATAATAAATGTGTGAATTTTATTATTGATAGAAATAGACTGTAGCTAGACAGAGAGATCGATTATTCTATCCAAGGGCTGGTACAACGAATTCTTGTTTAGTGAGGAAATATATGAATTTTTGGGTTAATATTGATGGAATAGCGGTTATTCAAGGATTACAAATACATTCGTAGAGTTTGTCGTACGATATGTTGTCATCGTCGAGTGTCGCTTACGCCCTTCCGCCGGCTGGCATCAATCGATTGTTCCACGTATTTTTGTCCGCTTTCTGTTGGTAAGAAACATCACGCCCATTCGACCGTTATGGCTAGGCAACGGAACGCACGGTAAACACCTATCTCTTTCTAACACGTGTGTAAGTGTATGACTGTACCGCTCACCTATTTGCCCAGTGGGCCGAGTGCGTACGACAGTCATAAAAATAGCCCCTTTGGCGCCGAATCTTCTAGGGGTAGTATTTCGATTTTGTGCCCTCTCGTTAGGAGGGTGGGAAGGTACGCTTATGATTGCTTATGGTTATAGGTGTTCTTGTCTGGCATGTACACGAGCCCCGATAACGATTACACTCGGAAATTTAAAGGTTTTATATAATCCTGTTTCGGGCAAAGGGTGCTCTACGATTGTAGTGAGTAGGTACAATTTACTCGAAAGGAATTTCAAAATGTATCGATTTGAAACCGATTAATTACAGTAATTAATCTAATTTATGATAAAATACAAGCAAATTCTTCAAAAAAATTTTGTATCATATTTTTGGTCGAGTTAATAAATTGTAAACCTCCTAACTACTGTAAAAGGTTTTTTCTATTTATTACATACTACTACACTCATTCACCTCACATTAAGATAATTATTTTTAAACAAATCTTTTAGAGAGATAGGTACAATCCTTAACCATTCTTTAGGGTATGGTATTAGAAACTATGAGTATATACTGTCTTAGGTACAGTAATTTATATACTACGTATATTGTATGTAACTACTGCGTTACCGTGGTGAAAATCTGGGTTCCATATATTAAGTTTACATACATTTCATTACATAATGTTGACCATTGGGTGATTTGTTCTGGTTTTCAAATTTACTATATTACCTATTACTCTTGTCGGTGGCTGTTTCGAATCAGTGTAGTGAAAAAAAGTGCGCCTCAAAGAGGCTCCTTTCGTACACTTGACGCATGACTTCGAATTTTAGTTTCTAGGATATGTTGATTTCCTACGAGGTCTTCATTCCGTCCGTCTATCAGTCGTTTCAATTTAGCGGCCAGTAAGTAAAGTCAGAAGAGTCCAATAAACGGTTAATTATTATTAGAATGAATGATAGTAATAATATTGGTGGACAATTCACGCAGCGCCATCTAGCCCCAAACTAAGCATTGCTTGTATAATGGGAACCAGACAACTGATAGAATACATATGCACTTTTTTGTAAATACATACCTACATTTTATACATATTAACGTTCAGACACAGAAAATTATATGTGTTAGTCACACAAATGTTTGTCCGGGGTGGAAATCGAACCCACGACCAGCGCAGAAGTTACTACCAACTGAGCTGTGAGGCCTGATTATTAACTATCTGTTGCCTGCGAGTTCGTCCGCGTGTAATTCGGTTTTATCACGCACCCCTACTTTACCCCTCGGAAAAGTAGCCTAAGTTACTCCTTGTTACATCAGCTATCTGCCAGTGAAAGACCCGTCAAAATCGGTTGAGCCATTTCAGAGATTGTCCAGAACAAACAGACAGACAGAAAGACAAAAATTTAAAAAAAATGTCGTTTTGTTTTTTGTACCGTGTATATATCCATATGCATTTAGCAAAAAGCGGTTATTTTAATATTACAAATAGACACTCCAATTTTATTTATTTGTATAGATATAGATAGAATGTTGCATCTTGACATGTCCGCAAAACCAATAGTTCAAATTTCTACACTCGCAGCACAAAACACATTTTTTCCCCCGGTGTCATTGTTAGCCCGAGTGTTGACATTGTGCACTGATGGCGGAATCTCAAAAACATGATTTTCGAGTTGTGACATTATTAACAGAAAAATTGGCCCGATGAATGGAGGGAATTTACAATTTTGCTCTTTGTTATTTTTTTTGTCCGCGAACGCAGATGTTCGTGCCGTCTGGTTCGATTACTCGCGGCGTCAATTCGGTCACAGCTTTATTTTTGATATCTTGTACCGCAGATATACGTTTTAACCTTTTTTTACGAGGCTCGATAATTGCGAGCGGCATCGCTGATCCGTTGCTGACTGTAATTACAAATCATACTGCTTTTTGTTTTGTGTCTGTTTCGATATGGATAGTACAGAACGAATCATCTCTATACTGATATTATATGTATGTGCATATCAGAAACTTCATAAAAAGCTTAGGTACAAATTTCATAAAAAAAGTACCTAAGCTAAAATTAAACTTTTTTTGTTTTTGGTAATAAATAATTTAATAATTAATTTATTTGACATCAGAATTACTATGATAATAACATTAGCAGTTATGACTTCAATTCATACTTTTAATTTTGTAAATATTTATTAAAGGTCAATTAGAATCAGGTTATTAAAAAAATTACAAGCAGAGACGCATTGATTCTGTATCTATATGGCTGTACCTAATTACAAATCACTTTGTTTGTAACCATCCTGATTAGGCAAAGTGTTAGTTGAATTGTGTAAATTAGTGCACGAAATGATCCTATTTGAGGCGCACTTTCATCCGTTCACCACACTTGCTGAAGAAATCAAGTGACGACTAAGTAGTAGACAAATTCCCTGTAATTACAAATCAGCTTGCTTTTTATTTCGTGTTTCAGATCTGTGTTCTAACACAGATCTGAAACACGAAACAACTAACTGCACTTAAGCTATTTCGTAGCTAAAGAAAGTGCGGCACTTTGAAAGGTAAAAATAAAATTTATGAACTTCGAAACTGAATTGGGACCGTCATTTGTATGAATTATAAAAACCAACAAAATTGAAGCCATCATCAATTATGTTGGATAAAGTCCTGCATTATGTCCAGTCCATCTTGAAAGCGAAAAGGGAGTTGTTTCACAATAGGCCCCGCATACCGAAACATATGCTCGTATGAAATTCGCAAAATTGGATTATAAAGAATTTGGAGTAAGGGACATACTGTTAGCTTATTTTGATGGGCGGCACAATAGGTTGAGCGTGTGTTTGGGAATTAATTATTTCTGATGTGGTGTTGTGACGATCGCAATACGGATTAGGAGAATGTTGCTTATCTCATTTTTATTGACCATTGCACATGATGAAGTCTCTCAAAGTTTAACGCTGTGTTTTCTAACGAAATTGTGTTATTAAAGGCACATGGGACATTACACCTTCAAGTCTCGGAGTTACGGGCGCATACGATAATACTTGGGTCTTGTTGTAGGTACCTCAGTAGGGGAGGACCTAAGTCAAGTATGGTTTCACTTAACACCAGGTGGAACATCCGCTAGTTATGTAACTGTATCACATAAAAAGGTGCCTTTGATAATAGTGGTAACCTTTGTGTTAAGCTATATAACGGATTTGCTATAAGAGATGACTTTTATTATAGAAATATTACTTTAACAAAGAGCTTTGCCTAGTCTTCCTATATACATAGGTATAGGTAATGAGCGTCTTAAATAAATAATATCGTTTATGTGCACGTAGATTTAGTAATTGAATCTGAATTGCTACAGATACAAGAGGATCATGATCACTTCATTTTAAAGTTTTTTTTTATAAAACCTCTTAGCAGATACAAGTTTTTTTTTTATATATATTTCGGATTAAACAAAATGAATGAAAGATGTAGCTTGTTGTTGGGGGCGGTTTTCATTAATTGTTACGTCGCTGTTCTCGCTTTTTGGGTGAAAATTATGAACCTATTAACCATTTTGAATTTATACATTCTCATTCTTAGTTATACATTCAGTAGTTGTGGTAGAATTAGCTATCATACATTTTGCCAAAAGCTTAGTTAACGAACATAGTTTATGACAGACTAGAGGTAACTAGGTAATATGCCAAAGAAGCTTATTAGTTGCATTTTAGTTACCTTAAAGCACAGAGACTACTTCTCTACAAAGCTTTTTCACTAACAGTACACATTCCAAAAAAGAAAAGCCAGTATTTAGAAAAATATTTTAACTATGTTGGACAAAATTCAAAGCACACTAACGGCGTTATTAACGATTATTTTTTCAACTTGATCTGCCTTACAGATACCAGAACACTAAACAACAAGCGAATGAAGAATTACACTTCAAACAATAAAGCCCAGCTATGTTTACCAAATAGTGTTCATATACAGTAAAAAAAAGTACTGGTGGGCACCATCTAGCCCCAAACACCCAAACACAGCGCCATCTAGCCCCAAACTAAGCACAGCTTGTACTATGTGAACCAGAGACCTGAATACATTTTTTTTTATATACAACATACATAATTAACACACAGACACAGAACAAACATATGGAAACATATGGTGGAAACTTTTAATTGGCCTTCCTATATAATTATAGCATTTACGGTTAAATATTTATTCAAACACCTATGTTGTAAACACAGCTGTAAGATTTCCTAAACCCTAAAAAAAAGGAAATAAAAGAAAAAAAAAATCCGCACACCAATTTTTGTCGCGATTAGGAATCGATCCCACGACCTACAGCGTATAAGGCCAGTTACTACCAACTACTGTAAACAAACAAGGAAACGTGCAATATTTCAAAGGATACTCACACTAGGTATGTTGTCGTTATTGCACACGTTCTCGCTGAGCAGACGGTCCCTGATCTCCCAGGCGAAGATCGAGGGGCACTCCCGCTTGTAGTCGGCTATCTTCTGGACCACAGGCGTGGTGGCCACTCGAGGCTTCGACCCCCCAATGGCCCGGGGCTTTATGGACCCCGTCTCGTAATATCTGCGCGTAAAGCTGAACTTAGTTTGGATTTTGGAAAGTGGCGAAATCGCAGTTTGGGCTAGGAGCGAACAAACGCATTTCGTGTGTACATACATACGTGTGATATTTAGGTGTGGCAATATCATCTTATTTGGAAAAGTTTTCTGTTTTTGTGAACCGAACTGATTACCTTAATAATGACATTTTACCAAACAAAAGTAAATTAAATATTTCAAATGCATAATGTATTTTAAATATTAGTATCCGTTTTTTTTACGATACTACACATGCTATTTTAAAGTTTCCCGCATTGTTTCCTGTCTTTATTTCTGTACATCTATATATGTAAATATATACCCTAGATATCTCTGAAACTATTGTAAGGCTTTTGATGCAATTTGGCCAATAGATATACTGATTCATGGGGAGGATGTGTATATAATTTGCATATTATTGGGCTGTATATACTCAAGGCTACCCATGCGAAGGATACTAGATTGGAATAATTTTGTTTCTGTGAGCAAATTTACCGTTTTAATATATTTAAACTTGACACAATTGATTTTATAAACATAATCCTCGACACTTTGTTACCGGAGCATTTCATCCCCTTACCACTCGAAAAGTATTAAAACTCAATTACAAATGTAATCTCAGAAACTATTCCCTTAACTGGAAGCACCTATACAGGCTAAACACAGTTCATATTCATTCTAAATGATACCTTGTTTTATCGGACTAAGAATCAATTTACAATGGAAACGATTAAGATAGATAAATTATACCAAATAAGGTTTTCCTGCAACCGACGCTGCTCCAAGCGAAAATTAACCTTATTACGAAGTAGATAGGGGTTGATAAGTGATGCTTACTTGGATTAGGGGTTGGTATCGACACAGGATGTACTCGAGTTCTCATTGTTGCGCGATCGACATGTGTCGATATTTAGCAACAATTCTATGGCAATGCGATTGTTAATAGCCTGTTTGATAAGTATGTTAGGTTTAACGGGATTCTAACGTAGATTGTATAAATGTTGAAACATTGTATTAGCGAAGTTGATACAACGAAATGAATATATTATACTAAACTATATGTGCCCGAGTTAGAACTCTGTGACTAAAAGAGCAGCTACAAGGTGTCATTATTTTCAAATTTAATCAAATCAAAATATTTATTAGGGGAACAAAACAGTGGATTACAATAGTTGAGAAACGATGATGTCTGCAGAAATAATAAAACTGTGTCGCAGGCATCAACGCCTTCCTCCGTTACAGCGGTTTATAGTTCCATACAAGGAAAACTGAAGCCAAACTTTATTAACGATATTACAAAATTAGAAAAATATAGAGTAATATAGGAAATCGTCACAAAATATTATTGTATTACATTGTTATCAATTTGTGAATTAATCTCAATAAGCCTAAGTTACTTATAACATCAGCTATGCCAGTGAAAATCCCGTCAAAATCGGTCCAGCCGCTTCGGAGATTAGCCGGAACAAACACACAAACAGACTGGTTTTTTTTATAACTAGCGTAGTAGGTATATACTTTCATATGCATTTAGTATGTAGCTGTTATTTTGACATTACAATCAGACTCCTCAGTTTTATTTATTTGCATAGATTTGGTACTTCAAACAATTGAAATAAAACACTTTCCGCGATAGTAAAATAATTTTATGTTTTGATTAATATTTTCGATAGTTTAATTTACTGTTTGCTAATGCCGATAAATATAAGTATTCAAAAGAACGACGTAAAATAACGGTTACAAATTTAACCTGAATTGGTCACACGGAACAAAAAACTGTGTCATCCCTCAAAATAAACACACAAACATTATTGTCATTTGCCAAATGTTTATTTAGGTATTGTGGGTCGTTTAAGTGAATATTTTCTATAGGTAAGGGCGTACTAGCGCCCCCTGGTGATTCGGAATAGCTCGCCCTGAGGGTAAGCATGCGCTGAAGACATTTTAATTGAGGTATTCTACTATATGTCGTTTTTACTCTGAACCCAACAGGCATAATGTTGTCTGATCTTAGATAGCGTCCTGAAAAACTTTTTGAGACAATAAATCCCTAAATTAACTTGAACTTAGCAGATATTAGCTCTTAGCAGTAAATCCTCGATATTGTAATTAGACTAAGTAGGACCCAAGTCGTATTGCTTGTTATGCTCAGAGGTTACTACTACTTATCACCCAGTGGGCCATCTGCTTGTTCCGTAACTTTATCACATAAAATTACTTTTTTCGCTAATTTACTCAATTTCTCTATGAGTATTATGTAACCTTATGTTGTATATCTTAGTTTTTAAGACAAAATATCTCAACTTTAGTGCACTTCGCAGTTGGGTAAGCCCTCAAAAATCAGTTATGCTCCGATATATACATTCTTTATTATCACTTCATATACGCCCACCGCGATGCCGCAATTTTTCGCTAGTTTGAAAAGCGACAAGTTTCAATTTTCTTATACTACTATATCAACATACCTCAATTGTAAAAATACTAAACAAAGTTTAGTTAAGTAAAACTTTAAACCCTTCACACAACTGCATAGCTGGCATTACTTATTTAAAACCAATTGAATAATTTTGGTGAATGCTTAACAAATAAAATGTATGTAAGGTGGTAAAATTTTACAACCTCATTACCAGTGAAAATACAAGCAAAATCAGAATATCTATCAATCTCGCAACAAATTGATCGAAATCAGTCGCCAATCGAACCACCGATTGTTTTGCATTCACTGCCGTTTCTAAAGGCGGGCTGAAAAGCACAGCGGCAGATAACGTTCCATGGAACCGCTGAGGGTAGATCGTAGATACGATCCGGGGACAACGTACAGTACACCCGGAACGTAATAACTGCAGAGTATCATCGGGGGGACCAAGTTGCTCGCGTCCGTATGCGTTTATTCTTTGAATCCATACACGTGTCTCCCGAGTGGTGCAAAAGCAACCCAAAGTAGCAGCAGAACTTGTGCTAAGTTCGCCCGGAGAAGTACTGCCACCACACCTGGTAATCTGCCGCCAAGCAGTGATGCACTCATGTTACTGTGTTCCGGTTTTATTGGGTGCCGGTGAAATTGCAAGCGCGTGAGACGTACCCGTCTCGAGGTGATGGACGCAATGCAATGCGACTTGAGTCATCTCGTACTTTGGTGGAGAGGACTCGAGTCGTATTGCTGTTGTCTAAGGGCGGCGGTTACCGCTTTATATCAGGTAGGCCGTCAGCTCGTTCCGTGACTTAAATTACATAAAAAAAACTTTATACTATGTTTGTATCTGTAAAATCGTAAACGAAATTGATACTTAAGTCTGCGCACGACAAGTTATATTCGCTTAGCGAAACTTGTCATTTCAACCTCCGTATTCGCAAATATATTGATTCTTAATCAAACGCGATAAAGCTCATTTCTCTTTGTTCTAGCGTTTGAGTGAACACTTGTAAAGATTGTTTCTGAAGTGGTTATTTAAATGTTACTGAGTTACTGCTCTTGAGCCGCTCCATTGGCGCTACTGATGTGATTTCGCTAAAGGGGATTGAAAACATGTTGCGTTTTCGAACTACTGCAAAGCTCTTCAAGTATCTAAAAACCGTTTAATATGGATCTCACGAGTGAACCAGGTGAAAAGTGCCTAGTTGAGGCCCTACCTACCTCTTAGAAGAAAACGCGTGATTATATATGAATGTTTTTATTATGATTATTATGCGGTTACCATCAGGTGGGCCATCAGCTCATGCGATCACCCACATCACATAAAAAAATGTGAAATATGTATATGTATATAAAATACAAGTATTATATCAGTTGTCTGGATCCCATGATACAAGCTAAGCTCAGCTTACTTTGGGTACAATGGTCATCCATCTAAGTGAGTGCCGTCGTGAACATTGCACAACTAATTGATCAACGATTTAAAAGCGTTTTTGAAGTCAATCCACTTACAAAACAATAATACCTCTTTTGGAAACCAGTCTCCGCGGGGTACCTTCTTAATTAGGAGTCCTGCCACGCTTGCCTTTTATTATAAGCCCTAAGGAACCCTCAAGAAGGGGTTGTTTTGTAATTGGCACGATAAGAATGTCTCTGGGGTGTATGGGAACAAGCATGCGGTGCATTTGCCAGCTTGCGTTTGAGATCCGAAGCAAATGCATGGAAGTTTTCGCCGCTGTGACGCTGAGGATTTTGAAAGCTGCAGTGAAAGCTTCTAATCTTTTTAATGTTTTTCAGTGATGGAACGAGCTGCAGGCAATTATATTTGTTTTGAGTACCTCGCATCTTTTCAATCCTCGTTCATTACGTTCGTCCAAAGCGTTACAACTTAAATTCCCCGACCATTCTTCGTCCTTCTACGGAAATTCTTTTATCGTACAAGCTATTCTCGCCTACGTGATGGCGCTGTGTGAAATGTCCCTCCTTATTATTATTATTATAGTTAAACGGGCGCATGAGATATCCATCTTGACATGTATCTTCTAAGTTATAAATAATCTAAAATAAATCTGCTAAGTAGGTGTAAAGTAAGTCATAATGCTGTTGTTAAGAAGAATACAGCCAGAAAGCAGGTCAGTTTTTTCTGTCAAATGTAACATTAGAGAAACCAGTCAACCAAATCACAAGTAGTTTATTTCGCCAAAGCAACAACGAAACAAAATAACAACATGTGCCCCAGGGCCAACATAGGGCTATGACAAAATATTCTTTATAGGGGGTTCCCTATAAATACAATTTCCTATAAGATCTCTTGAAGTGGCGTCAAGCGGCCCTCAGTAGGGGTGCCAATTACTAGAAAATAATGTTGTATTTTGATTTTTATTTAGGGGCGGTCGTGGGACTGCCCTGAAAGGCACACCCTGTATTAAAAGTCAAGTTTCTTTGATTGACGTCTTTTCCATTCTTTTTATTGTGTGGATTTGACATTTGTGTTCCCACGAACCCATTGTTTCGTCAATCAGCACCTAAGTTTAAGAATATGATTTCATTTTATTTGTCATAAACTATTTTGTATTTCAAAATTATTATTTTCTGTTTTCCTTTCAATTTATATGCAAAATTGAAATACGGTATGCACACTATTTGTAATAATCTTTACAATTTCGCGAGTAAATTTATTTAAACATTGTGCCTGCTCATATCCAATATGACATTAATAGGAAAATATCATGTTGAAGATAAGATAACAAATTCTGGATTTAAACTATTTTTTCCCCAAAACATAGCTTTTTTCTAATTTTAATATTCATCTTATCTGTAATTCTAGCAAAATCATTTCATTTGCATAATACCTAATCGTAAATGTTTCTTGGGAGATCAATATTCTGTACAAAACTCGAGAAGAGTTTTTTATGTCATATTAGTGACAGTACGAGCTGACGGCCCACCTGATGTTAAATGGTAACCGCCGCCCATAGAAAACAGCAATACGACTCGAGTCCTCTCCACCAAAGTACGAGATAACTCAAGCCGCATTGCGTTGCGTCCATCACCCCGAGACGGGGATGTTACGTCTCATGCGCCTGCAATTTGAGTGCTTGGATTGTAATCTATTAAAACAACTTCAAATACAAATCCGTGATATTCAATCAATTTGGATATACGTAAACAATTGCACCCATTGCATTTCAATCATCTGTCGCGTAATCGAGAGGGCCGGAATCCTCCGTGATCGCAAGATAAAATCGCAATCAAGGAGCCGTGGAAATTACTGGCACCCTACACCCGGACCCCTAGAGTTACTCATACCCAGCACCCGACGGTTCCCACCCGCTCCTGCTGAGTTCCACACAGAAACAAAGACGTATGGGAATGCAAACGAAACCAACTATTGTATTGATTAATTCATTGAAATATTCTTTAAATATGTCCACACGTTTGTACGTCGCCTTTGTACGTCATCTTGGGCGGTATTATGGGAATTTCGTCAATTTGGAGCGCGTGTCTAAATAATCTACCCCGTCTTGTTTCCATTCCACAATAGGTTTTGTGTTAAATAATTCGTTGTACTCGATTTGATTGTGATGTGTGCTTGTAATGTGGGTATTGCAGTTTCTTTAACGGGATTAACGGAGAATTTGTAGCGGAATGGACATTTAGAATTAGGGGAATGTTACTCGCTTCACTTTATTGTCCGCGAGTAGAGCTTTCATCGCTTTTCTGGTCATCAAATGTCAAGTAACATATAAATATTTTTCTTTCTTTCTTTAAAACACTTACAGAGTCTCGAATATACTCCACAAACGGGACTACTCAGCGGCGTTGTTGATAACGCACGGACATAATGAGACCCGGTTCCAATTACGTACGTGCAAATTTTTAAAGAATTTTATAAAAAAAAACTTGTAGTAAAAAAATTAAGACATACTGACCTCCCAAGTATCTTGGACACACAACCGTTGGAGACTTGCAGTATCCGGCTGATGTCGCACGGGCGGGCGCCCGAGTGCGCCAGCTCTACGATCTTCTGCCTCGTGGAGTCAGGCAACGGTCGCCCGTTAACGTAAACGCCGCCCAGCTGGTTGATGCCACTGTGGCCGGCGGAGGAGCACCCGAACAGCGCTCCCCCGCCCATCGCCGCGCTATGCATCAGCTCATCTACAACAGAAAACGAAAGTTAAGTTCATAGGTTTCTAATGGCTGGTCAGTTGAGAGTGTGGTCTAGTAGTACTGACCCCGAGTTTCAATCCGGAGGTCGCCGGTTCAAAACCCAATGTGCACCTATGAGTTGAGAAAGATTTATGTGCGCAATACCAAGTTCTCAAAATGGTGAAGAACATCATGAGGAAACCGACATGTCCTAGAATAAAAATTTGAAGACACGTGTCAAGTGCACGAAAAAAGCCACTTTGAAGCGCATTTTAAATCCTGGCACCACACTGGTTCGATAGAACCAGTGATTCGAATAGAATAGAATATAATGGCTGATAAGATGTTTAATTGTCTATTTAATTTATTTACAACAAAATACCCGCTACAATTAAAAGTGAAAATTCATTAAATGTTTTTAAAACAAAACATCCATATTAGCTAACAGCGGCTCACTATTTCAAAGATTATCTATACAGATAAATAAAATTGGAGTGTCTGTTTGTAATATTAAAATAACCGCTTTTTACTAAGTGCATGAATGGATGTGGGTGAAATACACGGTACATATGTTATATGTAATTTGTTGTATGTTATATGTAATTGTTATATGTAAACATGTTTTACAATTTTTGTCTATCTGTCTGTCTGTCTGTTTGTTCCGGCTAATATCTGAAATGGCTAGACCGATTTTGATGGGACTTTCACTGGCAGATAGCTGATGTAACAAGGAGTAACTTAGGCTACTTTTCCGAGGGGTAAAATAGGGGTGTGCATGATAAAACCGAATTCCACGCGGACGAAGTCGCGGGCAACAGCTAGTCTCCGAGGTACTTCGAAAAATCTATGGTCTGCAAAAAATTGCTGAAACGATGAAAATATCCTTAAGCACCCTTTTATACCGTCAAGGTAACCCGCAATTCAAAACTCAAGTGGATATAGCGTCTTTAAAATGTTTTATTTCAGAATTCGACGTATTTTTTGGTGGAGATAATCAACTATCAACAATAGCGAAACTCGGACAAAAAATATATAAAAACTAACCCTTATAAAATAATCCGCTTTAGCTAAAAAGGATCTTCAATTCAAAAAGGGTTTCGCGGTGAAACCGCAGATTTTTTTTTATAATTTTTATCTAATCTTCGACATGCCCAGACATTGTGTTGGAACCGTTAAGGGCTTTTCGATTCAGTCTGGAGATAAATCTTTTTGGATATTTGGCATCCTTCCATAAGCTTGGAGGAAAACAAAGAGATTGGTCGTTTTCAACAGCTATGAGTTTTAGCTGATACGTTTAGACTGATAGTTAGTAATGTACCGTTTATTCGTACGGAGAGATATAGGTAACATTTAATTTTTATCGGATACAGTTACGAAACGAGCCGATAGCCCTGGTGTTAAATGGTAACCTCTGCCCATAACAAGCGATGCGACTTGGGTCCTCCCCTAGGTACCACAAGACCCAAGTCGCATCGTATGCGCTCATAACTCTGAGACGTGTAGGTGGAATGTCTCACGTGCCTGTAATTTCACCGTATTTTAACAATATTCAAAGTAATGAAAATAACGGATTTAAATTCTTAATTCATGGTGATGTGCGATTCTGTATAGTGCATAGTGGGTCTTCTCATTATTGCGATGCTACGTTGTAAATACGCAGTAGAAAATAATGTCAAGTTCATCCTAGCAAGTACTGCTACCATACCTATTTCTGCCGCCAAATAGTGATGCATTCGCTTTACTGTGTTCGGGTTTGAAAGTCGTGGTTGCCGGTGAAATTTCAGGAAGAGACATTCCATTTCTCGTCTCAGAGATAGGGTATGCGAAGTGACTTGGATTTTGTCGTACCTAAGTAGGGGAGGAACCGAGTCATATTTCTTGTTATTCGCAGAGATTACAACTTAACTAGGTGAGCCATCTGCTGGTACCGTAACTTTACCAAAAAATATGTCATATTCGTAGTTATTGAATTAAAATATTCTAATGTTTTTTTAAAAATACATACGGATGAACATAGAATTTCCTCCGTTTTAAAGTTGGTTAAAAAGAGTTGATCGATCTTATTTTTTAGTTGATCCGTTAAACAATTACAATCCTTTATCACGCAAAATTACAGATGGCGCATAATGCGAGTAATTATGTCAGTTTTCGAGCCAGTAGCTTTCTATAGGAGTGCGTTAGTACGTGCGCATGTTAGGTTAGATCGATGTTGACGAGATATTTTTTTACGCACACCCTACACAGTATACAGGGTGCTGCATACTTTTGTATTTGGTCAGGCCTCAGAGCTCAGTTGGTAACTCTGCCTTCTGCGCTGTAGGTCATGGGCTCGATTACCACCGAGGACCAAACATTAGTGTGACAAATATAGATTGTTTATTCTGTGTCTGGGTGTTAATTTGTATGTATTAACACAAAAAAGTATAAATGAATTCTGTCAGTTGTCTGGTTCCCATAGTACAAGCTATGCTTAGTTTGGGGCTAGACGGCGGTGTGAATTGTCCACCAATATTATTATTATTATTTGCTTAGCTAAGACAAATTTATTAAGTTTCAACGCACATGTACTTTAAGATAGTATTGTAACTTTATGCAATTAGTTAACCTAGTTTGAGAACGCATAATGGTATTTTATATTATACCTATCGGAAATGCATAATCTTACTACATATTATTACAAATGCGAGTTTGGATGGATGGATATTTTTTACTCAATCACGCCAGAACGGCTTATTAGATCTGAATAAAATTTGGCATAGAGATAAGACTATAGTCTGCAATAGCACATAGGCTACTTTCTATCCCGGATAAATGTACGGTTCTCGTGGGATGACTTATTTACCGCAGGTAGCATCGCCGGGCGAAGCTTGTACAAATTATATTCATATAGCGGTTGGGTAATTGTGCTTTTACCTATCGTGAATGCATAATAAAATTTATCGGACACTCTGTATGTTAGTAATTATTTTTACCCATACCACCCTTTATAAACACGCCTCGTGGTAAAAAGTGAACAATTGGATGCAATTTGTGGGCGAATTTAGGGCAGAGCATTGATTAGGGGCGGGAGGGGCGAGTTTATTGTTTTGGCCGTTTTTTCTTTTCGTTTTCTCGCGTTCGTGCTCCGATTGCAAATGCGGAAATTAGTTCTTTTCTTTGAGGTTACGTTTTGGAATTTTCGGAGTTTTGATTATTGAACGACGCAGGACAAAGGTTCTGACCTGATTGGAAGATAAAATTACAGGAATTTTTGGCTGAGTGGTACCTACTACTTCTACTACTACGTACTTCGTACCCATTACCCCAATATTTATTGAGTTAGAACTCACCGTAACATTTGCATGCTAATCTTAGTAGAACATAATTGAAACTAAAATATTATTAACATCTGTGTAATCTACATTGTGTTCAAGCAAATAAACTATCTTTACCTTTATCTTTATTTCTTTATCTATAGCACTTGACACATGCTATCGAACTTTTGGTTCTTGGATATGCCAGTTTCCTTTTTGAATCTATTTTGAGTACGTAATATTGCGTTAATACATTTTTGAAATTAAAAATAATCATTTCAATTCTGAGTTCGAACTAGTGACTTCCATATTGTACCTGTGTATTGTAAGTCGAGGTCTTTATCGAGTTTAGATGAATTGTAAATGTTAATTCATTATCAAAACATGTCACTGACATGTCTTTGACAGTAACGTATAGTCAGAATTTATATACAATTGGAAACGAAAGCGTTTATAAACTTTTCTTTTTAACTATTGTTGGACTATTCATACATCGCCATATAGCCCCAAACTAAGCATAGCTTGTACTGTGGGAAAAAGAAGACAGATAGAATACACATCATACTTTTTTGTAAATATATACAAATAATACATATTAACACCCAGGTCACATTTGGTCCGAGAAAGTACTGCTGAAACCATACGCATTTCTACCGCCTCTAAATGAAATTTTACCGACACTGATATTAAGTTAAATTTCAAACCTGAACACAATGTGAAAAAATGCACTGTTGCACTTCCCCGGACGACTAAATGAATCTAGACACAGGAACTTAGACCACCACCCAAACTTTCATTGCTTTCAATTTCGTTTCTGTAGTTGTAAGAAGCACTATAGCTGCCGTGATCCGATTTCCTTGAAAGTCGATATTGACGCTACTGATATCTGAGACAATCTATTCCAACACCTCTTATGTAGGCCATACCAACAAAATTTCAAGTATCTGTGCTTTGGTTTGTTGCTGTATGTCAGCCAGTTCAGTCTGGACACTTAAAATTATATTATGTTGATTTTGTGTACCATCCAAATATTTTATGATGTCTGCGACTCAATCTCAATTTTATTGTAATGTTGTCTTCCCCAAAAAAACAATATTTGGTTGCCGGTGAAATGTCAGGCACATGAGACATTCCACCTACACGTCTCAGAGTTACGGGCGCATACGATGCGAATTGGGTCTTGTCGTACCTAGTCGTATCGTAGGTACAATTATTTTTATTATGGTTTTGAATATTGACAAATTTTGTTGAGTTTTAATGGTTTTATTCTATCACTGAAACAAAACTTAATGCTTCCGCTTTCTGTCTTCTATGAGGAATTTACCAAAACTACTCAGTTACTAGTTCTCTCGAAACCAGAATGGTGTAAGAATTAAAGTGAGCCTCAAATAGGCTGATTTCGTAAACAAGATACGTGTCTTCGAATTGTTAGTTTAAGTACATGTCGGTTCCCTCGAATTATTTTCCTTCTACTTTTTTTTTTTGCACACATAATATTTTCAAGTGATAAAACTCATTTGTGCTTGTATGGATTTCAACCGGCGACCTCCGAATTTTCTACTCTGGCCACTAGGTCAGCCGCTCTCTTACAAGACTCACTAGGCCCACAAGATACGCTATGGTCGACAACAGCCTCATTTCACACCAATTGACCAAAAGTTATTGCTCCCTATCAATTTCAACACCTGAAGTAGTATACGCCAGTAATTAATACAGGCGTGACTCAATCACACCTCTTGGGTTAGCGCTGGGTCGCGCGACTAACAAGCGAGGCTGTTAAAAGAACAATGGACAATTGTAGATGGAGCCTGAGTCATGAGCGATGGCGATTCCCAAGCGTCTAAGCATACACACATAGAATCATGCCTTTTTAATTGCAGAGAGAGGCAGAGCCTTGATATGCCACTTTTCGCCTTGTGTATTACACTATAGTAGAGTCATTGACGTGACAAGTGGTGAGATCATCGCCGCTTTCCCACTAATAACTTAATTAACACTCAGCAATATCCTCCAAAAATAATCAGACAGCCCAAACGGAAATGTCATACCAACGAAAACAACAATAATTTACAGCGATTTACACCATTTGTTTAAAAGAGTATATGGGAGGATTTCAATGAGAGTCTATACTATAATAACGCGTGGCTTAAATTAGTACATTAGACACTTTTTTCCTTAGTTAAGTAATTTACTTTGATACCCATAAAATTGTTGTCATATTTATTATTTATTATAGCCACATTTTCTTTTATTTGTACCTAATTTTATTTCTATTGTAACAAAAAATAAATATTTTTCTTTCTTTATTTCTTTCTTTCAAGAAAAGACTTCAACGCACTACTACGGCTACTAGTCGCTACGAAGTGTGTCATTCATGAAGAAATGGCTTGAAAACGACAATAACTAAGTAATATTCAAAACATATCGTTCATGTGGGACTACTAACGAAGCCCACATTTATAATAAAAGTTGTTGTATCTTCCACGCCCACTAAAGCTTATCACGTCGCCCCCGCTTGAGCTTATCGCCTGCGCCACAACCCCTCAGGCACGCGTGTTCGTACGAGGGGGTGTTTTAATTTCAGAGGTGCAATTTATTCAAGCGATTTATTTTTAATCCCCGTTTTTATGGCACCGCGCTATAAACCATTCGTACGCGTATATTTTAGTTTTTGTTTATTGTTATTTTTTTCTGATGTTGGAAAAACGGAGAAGTTCGCGTAGTATGTTGTAAAATTAAAATGATTGTGAGGATATAAGATAAATGTGGATATATGGCCTATTTTTTGAAACTATCAGTTGTTCTGTTCCCCAGTCAAGCTATGCTTAATTTGGGGCTAGATGGTGCTGTGCCAATTGTCTACCAATGTTATTATTATTATTATATTTTAGCCTATATTTAGAAACTTAGCCAAGATAAATATTTAGCTATGATTAATTTAAAATATTTCAAAAAGTTTCATACATTGCGTTAACATTAAATACATTTGACCTAATAGTAGGAAAAATAACCTACACTTAGTAAAGTATCAAGAACTGATTTTCCTTTGTTAGAATTCCGTAAAAAAAATGGCTCTGTGACACTATTTTCACTCACACATTTTAAATGAAACCGTTATACATAAACTGACAACGATTAATCAAAATTCCATGATAATATACTTCGGCATATAAGGGTGGCGACTGACTACCCCCGACACACCTGGCACAGACAATCTCCCCCTAAATACCCATCTTATTATTATTTTGTATCTGTTTTTGAATTATCAAGGGGTGGTTTAATCGTATGGCAAAACGCCATTTTGAATCTACCATAATTTTATTTACTTTTTAAAAGCCCCAATGATTTTGTACACATGATTCGAGCTAGTTTTGTTTGGTGATAATTTAAAATTCAGTTTAGGAAACTGGTTTGATCATTTGAATTTATATAAATGTATAAATGGATTATTTCATTTTATGATCTATACCAATTACAGTACATAAGTTGAAATTGAAATCCCTTGCATTTTGAAATATTTTAAATCGTATAATAATATATCGTATGTAAAACAATAATAAATAATAATCATAAAAGTATTAAACACGTAGGTCACACGTATCGATATTCAAGTAAATATGTAAAGTGAAGAATCATTGCTCAAAAATTTCATCAATTGTATCAAAGCTTTGTTTGAAATCGATATGCGAAAGTAGATCATTAGTTGAATTTGAAAACTGTATTTATTAGATTTACAGGCCTCACAGCTCAGTCGGTAGTAACGCTGCCTTCTGCGCTGTAGGTCGTGGGTTTGATTCCCACCCACAAAAAAAATGGTATATAAGTATTAGAGCAGTTGTCTGGTTCCCATGATACACGCTATGCATAGCTTACTTTGGGGCTAGATGGCGTTGTGTGAAATTTCCACCAATATTATTTTATTTTTATTATTTATACATATTGTACAACAATGAGCGTACCTAATGGTAGTAAATTAACAAATCAGACAAACTTTTATCGGTAAGTTTCCGTTTATTAATCAATTCCCTAATTTTAATCGTTATTAATCGGTGTATTAAAATAATCAAACTATGGACCAACCGTATGTTTTAATTTGTGGTTGATTTGCTGACACAGCAAATTGAGTCGGGTGAACGTAAATTATGATACGATAAACCTAACAGGGATACAGGTTAACGAGATAATTTTCAATGGGTTTTCTGTAATCGTGACGCGTGCCGTTAAATAGTAGTGCATTGTGAGAAAAACTCAAAAATGATGGTTAGTATTTTATAATTCTCAAAAAACACCCGTTAAAAAGGACTTAAAAAATGTTAACAACAACAATAGTATATAAAAATATACTGAAAGACCACATGTTAAAGGATTCCTCTCTGGTTAGTTATACAGAATAATAAAACAAGCTAATAATTGCAACTGAACGTTTCGGTTTATCATTGTGCACTAGGCCTTAACAAACAACTACATAGTATTTAACAAATTTCTGTGGGTATTATTCGCGGGCTATAAGTATAAGTATCTACCCTCTTATATTTTTTTTTATTCAATTTTTTTTTCTATTTTTGTTTTAATTTTTCGTTTTATTTCAGCTCAAGTTTTGATGTAGCATTTGGGATTGATAATTGTTGGAAACCAAATTTTGTAGGTACTTACTTACTACGCATACAGGCAAATTTATTATAAAACGTATTTTCTCTATAGGTACGTAAATTTTGTAATTCTTTTGAGATATAAAATTTTTTGAAAGGTCTATCTATCTACTCGAGAGAGTGTTTCTTTCGAACCAGTGTGGTGAAAGGATTTTAAGTGCGCCTCAAAGGGGCTCCTTTCATGCACTCGGTTTAAAAATGCCTGAAATTACGGATTACGGGCGTATGAGCCGTTTCATTTTCATATCACAGGTTGTTGATGTCAGTTGTTCCCAGTCATCCCTGACTGGTCGGACCTGGTTAAATGGTAACCTCGGCCCATAACAACTGATGCGACTTGGGTCCTTCCCTACTAGGTACGACAAGACCCAACTCGCATCGTATGCGCTCGTTACTCTGAGACGTGTAGGTGGAATGTCTCATGTGCCTGTAATTTTAGAGCAACCACATCTTTCAAACTGAAACACAGTAACGCGAATTCGTTACTGCTTGGAGGCAGAAATGGGCATAGTGGCAGTACTTCCCAGGACGAACTTGACGTGAGTTCTGCTCCTAAAATAACTAGACTAACCTATCGCTGTTACTGTGGACAGAATATAGCTCAACACGAAGGCATCTGTTCGCTACAAAACAAACGGTAGAATGAATCATACAACTTATAGATACGCATAAAAACAATCAATTGTAAATAAAAGTTGCATTCGTTTGACTGTCTGACATAATTTATGGAATACCACGCCCCCTAACGGACGAGCACAAAAACCATTCAGAACTGCGCTAAAATGTTATTGAGCCGTTTTTACGCGTGTTATGTTTTTTTGAATCCACTTCTGGATTTAAAACTTTGCGCTAAGTGAGAGTTCTATTTAGGCAGTAAGGGTTCCGATGTCATTGTTATTTTACAGTATAAATGAGGAGGTATATGTGAAAGTAGGAGATATATAATAATAATATTGATGGAAATTTCGCACAGCGCCATCTAGCCCCAAAGTAACCTAAACATAGCTTGATCATGAGAACCAGACAACTGATATAATACTTTTACAGCATTCCCATCACATTGAACACGTATTTGTGATGAAAGACATTCCACACATGAGGATCTCGTGCATGTAATTTCATATCATTTTACCATGCCTTCTACGCTGTAGGTCGTAGGTTCTATTCCCACCCACGATAAACATTTGTGTGACGAATATAGATGTTTGTTCTCTGGGTTTTAATATGTACGTAATTACAAAAAAAAAGTATTCTATCAGTTGTCTGATTCCCATAGTACAAGCTATGCTTAGTTTGGGGCTAGATGGCGCTGTGTGAATTGTCCACCAATATTATTATTGATTAAGTTAAACACTTTAGTATAGTGTGTTACGATAGAGATTTAATGGTTAAAATGTATAAACACAAACACGATATCAGCCTCCTTACTGTGCTGCGGCTAACAGCGATAAATAACTTAACAAATTGTTTAATCCAAATTCTGACCATTTTGTAACTTGCAAAGATCACCAACGAAAGGGATTTCATTTCACATTGTTCGGAGTCAGTTAGACAAAAGAATTTTTCATCTACTCAAGATCCAAGTTTGTCATCCTATTGTTTAGATTAACGGTACTTAAACGAACTAAGCACAGATTAGAAACAATGAATTATGTAGAGAGCTTATATCAACTTGAGAGTTTTGGCTGATTTGATACTAATTGTTTACTTTAGTGACTTTTAATTAATTACTTGTTGCAAATAATTAATGTATTAAATTTTATGTTAACTCTGACTAAAAATACTAATGATTGTAGGATTATCTTTTCAGTTTAAATTGCTTTACTTTGGTCTTTTAATCTGAGTTCCGATCAAAAATTAATCGCTGATCGTTGGACTCTGAAGAAATTATTATATTAATCTGCCATACACGTGAGAAGTGGTGAGCCGCTGTAATTCACACAGATAAATTATGCAATCAAATCAATCGTATACCTAGACGTAGTAAATAATATTTAACTTCCAATTTTCATAAAAACTTCTTCCATTTATTTTTAATGTAAACGGTCGGTAGCAAGCCCTTTTGAACTTGCTTCTATAAAATCTCTGGGCCTATTCTCACAAGCGAGAGTGAATGAGCTAATTTAACAAGACGGCGAATAGTTTTCGTTTCACGTTTATGTATAACTAGCTGCGCCCTGCGGTGAGTAAGTCATCCCACGGGAACACTGCTTTTTTCCGGGATCAAGTAGTCTATGTGTTAATCCAGGATAGATATCTTGGTACCAAATTTCATCCAAATCCATTCCGCCGTTTGAGCGTGAAAGAGTAACAAACGTCCATACAAACTTTCACGTTTATAATATTGGTAGGATGCAAGTTGCACTGCTATGATAAAACTAGAGACAACTTAGCGTCGTACATTCAGAGACAATGTCTGGGAACCGGCACTCAATCATTAAAATTCCTGCTGCGCAACAAAGAAAACACTCTTTATCTCTCTCGAACAAGTGTTTTTCCGGTCTATTTGTCTTTATCTGCCGCTTAATGTGACACGATAGTCGCAAGCTCGGTTAGCTTGGCCCGGGTGCGTAATTATATTTTGTGCAAAGATTTCTGTTTTCGTTTCTGTTTGAGGAACTTGTTTTAAGATGAATGATAAATCTTTTATAATTTATTCATAAATCGTTTTCGAATGTGTATTTATATATTTTTCTGACATCTTTTGCTTCAATTAGGTATATCGAAGCTGTGATCCGTCGAAAAAGCGATTTTTGACATACCTACGTGAAAAAAATGACATGTTATAAATTGATGGTAGCAACTTTAATGAACGATGATATAGAAACCGACCAATAAGTTTCTCAGTTTTGAGTTTACTCATTCAAACTAAGAAGTTAACTCATCTCAGCTGATTTGTTTGCGGAGAGGTTATTAAACTTGAATTTAATTTCATTTGTTTGTTTTTATTTATTATTTTACGAACAGTTAGTTTTTACGAACTGTAGGTTACTGAATTAAAAAATACAAAGTAACCATTCAAAATGGCGAAAAGTAGTTAGACTGCTAGTCTAAATAAAGAAATAAATATGAGTGGACATTTCACACAGCACCACCAAATCAAGCATAAGTAGTACTTTAGGAATCAGACAACTGATAGAAATATATGAATATCTTATATGCATTTTTTATAATCACATACAGATGAAAAAAAAAACTATGTTCGTCACACTAATAATTGACATGGATGGGAATCGAACCAACGACCGTACCGTACAGTGCAAATGCAGAGTTACTACCAACTAAGCTAAGGCCAGTCAAGAATCTAAATAAAGGATATCTAAATCACTTTATGGTAGGTATAACGAATAATAGTTACGAATTTTGACATTCTGTAACCTACAGTCCACAATTCAGCCTAACAGTGACATACCGTCTAAAACTACTAAGTTACGTCCGTCTAACTTCATAGGTTGCTTGGTTACTACGCTTATTCAAACTCTACTCCTTTGTACGGCAGATGTTCGGTACTACGAGTTAACGAATCAAACTCGATATGAGGGTTATTCCCAACGTATTATTCCACGAGATTCATTGGCGATTGCATCTGATCGCATAAACCCCAACGAATCTTGGATTCGTTGAAACTATTTTCAATCTGGAAATCTGAACTTTTCTATTCCAGGTGCCAACCTAGGAAGTGAAAATATGTGTTTTTGTGTGGTATGAAACGTTTATGATAAGATGTAATTTATGGATTCTAATTTTTTTTTTATTTGAGGGTTGTTGTGATAGAATACGTTTAGGTATATGCAATCACATTTATATGGTAATTATTATCATTATTAAATAATATAATACATACCTACCCAGGACGGTTTATTGGAAATGGTGATGATGGGTGATGAAGTTATTTCACGTTCACACCAAATTTTTACTAGATATTTTACCAGAATGTATAGTCGTGGTCTGCATACGAGGGTCACACGGTTATATAACTATAAGCCTACTAGTGTCTTGTCAACTTCTCGAACTTTATAATTAAAGTGACATTCAGTTCGAGTTTCCGTAGTATCCGCTCACAAAACCAAATCTCAAGTGAAGCCCGTTAGCCAGGAAGTCTGAAACTTACTCCTGTAAACTTGTAAGTTGTATACTTGCAACACTTGTATTGTGGAGTGCTGAAGTTAGTTACTCCACTTACACTACCTAGTACCTTGTTAAGGTTGTATATACTGTGTTTTAGATATATTTACACATTAGACATTAAAAAAATCTTAATTTTAAAAAATTTAGTCTTAAGTTGAGAAAGTAATTATTGTTTAAGTCTTTTTATAATATTGATGAAGCACTTGCTGATGAATTTAGTGTAGTTATTTGAAAAATGGATTTTTGCTTATATTTATATGTACTATTGTTAGTGACATTTCCAAGTGACCATTAGTATCAAAAAGGAATATATCTCTATTTATTTTATAAAGTAAAAAGATACAAACCTTTATGTGGCATCTTCCAGAATGCTTCAGCCGCCGTGGTGGGTTCCCGCGGCGGCGGCACCAGCCCGCCCACCAGCGTGGTGGCGGCGTGCGCGGGCGCAGGCGCCGCCCGCCCCCACCCCCCGTGCAACGCCACCCCGTACACCGTACCCCCGCACTGGACAACGCCCTCTAACACACAACTTTACAACTACCCCCCCGAATTGCCAAAAGTACTTGCAACTTGATAATCAGTCTGTTTTACCCCTTAATACACAACGACCAAATTTCTAAAGGCTAAAATTGCTTGTCTATACTTTCAGCTATAGCTATTCTTTGATAAAAATAAAATATACGGGAGCGTTTTCCCTTTAACCTACTAGTCCACAATTGCCGTAAAATAAACCCCCCTTTTAGCTAGTTTTAGATATCACACCATCATTTCGGAATCTGGAAAGACAGAAACATTGCTCATTACATTGCTATAATCTAATATGATCTGATGTAAATAGATTATTATTATAGATAACTTAGTTTTGAAAGTTTTGTGGTCTTAGCATGAATTTTCATCTTGGAGCATTCTTTAACGGATGCATCTCTAGTATTGAAAATAGATGAATGACGAATAAAAAAAAGTGAAGCAATTTTTTTTTTAAGCTATTGCATAGCTTCTATCGCGGGCCTTGAGCATGGAGACCGAATCCAGAAATTCCGTAACGAAAAAAATCTAACACCCCCCACTCCGACCGGCACAGCGGTGATACTTTTTAGTTTTTCCATCTAAAGATAAATACCAGAACTTTTAATGACTTTTTGAAATATCACGCGCAATAGCTTTACCGCGGCAGTCTCCGAGTGCCACACGTCTTTTTTATGACATTTAGGTAGATCAAGCTGACGGCCCACCTGATGTTAAGTGGTAGCCACCGCCCATCTAAACCGCAATACGACACAATGCCTCTCCACCAAAGTACGAGATGACCTTGCGTTGCGTCCCCGAGACGGGGATGTAACGTCTCATGCGCCTGCAATTTTAACTATAATCTGTACAAATAATCTCTAATAATCACTAATGTTATCTGTGAGAGTCACCGCACACCGCATCCACGTTTAAAAACAAAATTGACCCCGATAGATCGCATCATCAATTACAATCAGCGTCATTACACTCCTTTGATGTGCCTCTCTTTTCACGTTAAAAAGAAAGAGACGCGAGATTGTACTAATTGGTGGATGATGGTGCTTTTTTTATTATATTCGAGTCCCTGGTTCTCTCGAACCAGTGGTGAAACGATTTTAAGTGCATCTCAAAGAGGCTCCTTTCGTGAACTTGATAAATGTCTTCGAATTTTTAATTCTAGGACATGTCGGTTTCTTCACGATGTTTTGAGAACGTGGAATTGCGCACATAAATCTTTCGATCGAAAAACTCATAGGTGCACGTTGGGATTTGAACCGGCGACCTCCGGATTGAAACTCGGGGTCAGTACCACTACACCACTAAACTATCACGATGATGGTGCTGAATTGATGTGAAAGCGCCATCTATTGTTGCACAATACAAATAGTTTCGTGAGTCGATACAGATCGATTGTAAATGAAGTTAGTTACCACCCAGTGCGCGGCAGCCGAACGGTAGTCTTCTGAACTTTGTTTTATTTTTGTATGACTTCGGTTTAGATCAATACATGTGTTCAGGTCAAAGTAAAAAAACTTTATATCAAATAAATTCATAAGTAATGACTTCTTCATTCGTGTCAACTCGGTGTAATATGTTTTGTATGTATTTACAACAAAAAAGTATATATGTAGGTATTCTATAAATTGTCTGGTTTCCATGATACAAGCTATGCTTAGTTTTAATTGTCCACCAATTTCATTTTATTATTATAACTTTCCAATTTAATCTTATTTATATATTATATTATATATTATCTTATTTATATATATTATCTCATTTTATCTTAATGTAAATTGGTGAAATTACGGACACATGTGAAATTCCACCTTCACGTCTCTGAGTTACGGACGTATACATTGCGACTTGGATCTTGTTGTACCTAAGTAAGGGAGGACTAAAGTCCTATTGTTTGTTATGAGCTGATGTACAACTTAACATTAGGTGAGCCATCCGCTCGTTTCGTAAATAAGTATATACAATTAAATAACCCCGACTGAGGCTTTCATTTTTGGTGGCTTTCATCATCTTCACTTGAATGATAGAACCACGTATAAATCAAAATTAATTCTTTATTATACTTTATGCACGAACAAAATACTAAAAGGCGACAACTAATACAAGTGAAAAGGCGAGCTTAACCCTAATAAGAGTTTTCTTCCAGAAAACCATTGAGGCTAAAAAAGGTGGTTTTATAATACTGGTATCTTAATCAAAAAAATGATGGCCAGGCGCAAAAGCGAAAGATTCTTCCGAATTCGAGCCCATTAGACAATCTAATGTCTGAAATCCCCAAAGACAGGCGTCATCAAATTTTCCCCTTAAGCCCACAAATTCATACCTACATAATCAGCAAGCAATCGTATGAAAAAAGTCACAGGTACTCCGATGTATTTGATCTTTTCAAGTCCCAATCGAACCTTTGATATATTCCCCTACGAGTCACAATAGACCAAAGGATCTGGGGGCTACAAATTGAACTCTCTTTGACTTCTACTAGGGTTCTAAAGTGGTGTACTAATGTGAGAAGTCTTGAAGTATTGGACTAATGAGCTTGTTTTCAAAGTGACCTTCAAATCAGTCAGTTTTAATGCGGCCCCAAGTTGATAAGTCTTGTTTGTAGCGTCGTAAAAGTTATGTAGAGTTGTGAAAATTTTAAACTGTCTTAAAACAAGAACAGGTAATAACTATTTTTATTTTCTTACGTAAATGTATTTTATATTTGACAAATTAATTTTGATGGTGTATTTGAGTAGCAGTAGCACTTATGCCATGTTCATCCGTGGAAGTACTGCCACCATATCCACCATATCCATCATACCATATTTTTAATTCTTAAAAGGTCGTTTTTGAATATTTCGTATGCTACTGAGCCGAGAATAAGCCCCCAACAACAAAACCAGTCAGAAAAAAATGCAAACCCTTCACAACCACTTTCCCATGCCCTGAGCGACGTATCACGAAAATATGATACCTACATCGTATCAGCCGTTCGTTGGACAGACAGACCGACATCCTTATCTGTCGGATCGCACTCACAGACTCCTTTATCCAACACGCGGTACCGACTGTTGTTCAAGCTGTGTCCTCGTGTCCAGTTACTCAAAACTTGTTTCTAATTACGATAATCAGCCGCTTATTAGCTAAGTGTGCGTACATGATCATATGAATAAAACATTGCTACTTCTTTGTAAAAAGGCTATGTTCTATGAAAATGGCGGAAAAAACAAATATTTGAAAAAATGCATAACTCGTTTTAAATATTAGGGTTCATTAATTTAAAATAAAGGTTCTTATTGGCATAAGAATGATTTGACAAAATATTATGGTTCCAGTTAAGTAATAAAAATAAATAATTTTGGGTTCTACCTGAAGGAAGCTTCCAAGGGAAGCGATTGATAACAGTTTTATAAAAATATAACAGAGGATAAGAAAAAAATTAATTAAATTTAAGATTAGTGATGAAAGTCACAAAAATAAATATAAATATATGATAGAAATAAAGATTTCTATCATGTATTACCTGAGTAACAGAAAAAAAAACTGCTCGCGCTGATCATCTGCGAAACTTCGCGTCATGAACATCACTTTGGTTCTAGGACCCAGTATTTCTAGAACGAAGCACGTTAAATATGTATCAAGACAAGACCGCCATCACCCAATGCATTCGCAGTAACAGAACCAAATCCTATTTGCAACTTTTCAGACACGCCGAAGTGCTCTTGAATATCTGGAAATACTGAGAAAAAAAACATAAAATGTTGAATAAAAACAGTTTTCTCTGTAAGTGGCCGTCTGAGCACGTCAAAGGAGGTGGGTAGGAACTCGGAGGCTGCATGCAAACCACTCTAAACGGGGATAAAGTCGGCAACGATTTTAAATTCTATCCTCAGTCGAGATAATGTTAGCTTGTCGATAAGTACTGTTATTTCTGTCGCTACTTTAGAATTACTTTTGTGCCATAGAATAGAAATAAAGATACGTACTTAAGTACTAATTCAATAGTTTATACTGTCTATCTATCTATTCGAGTCTGAAGAACTTCTGAAAGGATTTGAAGTGTATATTTTTTATACAGTATTATGAGTAAATATAAAGTCAAAGTCAAAGTCAAAGTCAAAAACTTTATTTCCATAGAATTCATAAAGAAATGGCTTGGAAACGTCAATATTCAAAACATAAGGTCACGCGTACTTATCGATAAGTTTGACGCCTGTTCAAACCCTATCCGACCCTCCATGGGGAAGAACATATAAAGTGAATATACGTAATATACAGCGCTGAATATCTAATCAGGGCTTTGTCGTTTTCATTGACAGTTTTGCATTCAGGCGAAGGAACGAAGTGTGAAGAAACAAGTTGAGACCAGGAAACAAATTGGGTGGTAATCGAACCCACGACCTGCAGCGTAGAAAGCAGGGTCACTACCAACTGAGCTTTGAGGTCAGTCGTCACAGTTATAAAAAACAATTTAATGAATAATTACAACAAGTTTTGGATTTGTTTGTTGTCGAGCTAGGCATTAGACACACCTCATTAGAGCTTTGGTCTGACACTCTCTTAATATGCTCTTTACTCAGTCGAGCACATTCTGATCGCATTTCCTAGTTCTTTGAACTTCCGATGCAATTGATGGTTCCTTTGAAATTTTAATTTGCCTCACAATTTTAAACATGTTTATTTTAGTTTCTTCCGTCTAATCTATACAAATAAATAAAATTGGAGTGTCTGTTTGTAATATTGAAATAACCGCTTTTTACTAAGTGCATATGGATGTATACACGGTTCATATACCTAACAAAACAATTTTTTTTTTCTATTTTTGTCTGTCTGTCTGTTTGTTCCGGCTAATCTCCGAAAAGGCTGGACCGATTTTGACGGGACTTACACTGGCAGATAGCTGATGTAACAAGGAGTAACTTAAGCTACTTTTTCGAGGGGTAAAATAGGCGTGCGTGATAAAACCGAATTCCACGCGGACGAAGTCTCGGGCAACAGCTAGCACATACATACAAACAAAACAATGCAAGTTAAATAAAAGCTTATAAAAATTAAGTAGTAGCACCAAGAGACCAAGTGAAAGAAACGACGCGACGCCGGAACACGGTCGGGTTTTGCAAACAAACATTTTGAATGCCACAATTGAAATAAACCACCACGATGACTCTTGGAGTCGCAAGAGCTTGCGTTTAATCTAAGCCTTGAGTGACGTCACTGTTAATTATACCACAGAATTCACCGCGTATGTTAAAACGTAGTGAAAAGGAAGAGTTGCCTTTGACAGTTCAAGTTAAAAAGCAAAACCAAAGGGTGCTCCGCGAAATGGTATAGAATTTTGAAAACGCACGTGCATGCTTTGATTGCGACGCTTTGAAATGATCTGTTAGATCCTGGTACAAAGTAAATTTGAAAGTTGGAGTACGTCGTTATAATGCAAGATATGTTGTATAAACGAGAAGTTTTCATAGATATTTCTGTAAAAATTGCTCGAAATCTGAAAGAGCATGCCGTGAAACGAAGCGTTTTATTTTATGTTTTGTTTAGTTCAAATATAATTTGCTAAGTATTATTATAAATTAGTTATTTTGTGATCTCGTTGCATTAAAATTTACATTGAAATAACGAAGTAAATCTTACATTGAAAATTATATATTACGTCTATAAGACGCACTCCATTAAACTTTGTACGTTTTCAGACTGTAGATTTATCAGTCGACATCTTCGTGTGTAAAATGTTTGTCCTGGGTTGTCGAACCAACGACCTAGAACTCAGCTGTGAGGCCAGGCAATATTAAAGCATGATATTAGGTACCCTGAAGCGTGGTGGTCTAGTGGTACCGACCCCGAGTTTCAAGCCGGAGGTCGCCGGTTCAAAACCGACGTGCACCTATGAGTTTTTCAATTGAAAGATTTATGTACGCAATACCACGTTCTCAAAACTGTGAAGGAAAACATCGTGAGGAAACCTACATGTCCTAGAACTAGTTATTCGAAGACATGTGTCAAGTGCACGAAAGGAGCCTCTTTGAGGCGCACTTAAAATCCTTTCACCGCACCGGTTCGAGAGAACCAGTGACTCGAATAGAAGAGAATAGAGGTTATGGTAATATCATTTCATACAATAGCTCATCTGTTAAGCTACTGAATATCGGGCGAAGCAAGCCGGGCGGGCTACACGTCACTACTAGAAAATAAATTACGATCTCAGCGCAATGCCGTCTGTACAGTCAGCACAATGCGCGGCCCGATTTGTTACATTGATTTAAAACTGACGGGTACAGCCAGTAAACTAATGACTTTCCATCGAACCAAATGGCCTCTATTTTGTTACTGAAGGTATTTGAAATTCGTTTGAATACACAAAACTACGAGTAGAAAACTAGTAATTAATTAAACATTTATATAAATTTAGTAACATTTATATTTCATTTATATATCTATACAAATAAATCACATTGGAGTGTCTGTTTGTAATATTATTTCTTCTACAGAATGCCTAACATGTTAGCATTGGTTGTGAAACTCTTTAAGATACACTAGCTGTTGGTCACGACTCCGACCGCGTGGAATTCGGTTTTATCACGCACCCGTATTTTACGCCTCGGAAAAGTAGCCTAAGCTACTTCTTGTTACATCAGCCAGTGAAAGTCCCGTCAAAATCGGTCCAGCCATTTCAGAGATTAGCCGGAACAGACAGACAGACAGATAGACAGACAAAAATTGTAAAAAATGTTGTTTTGGTATAAGTACCGTGTCCATATGCACAGATCCATATGCACTTAGTAAAAAGCGGTTATTTTAATATAACAAACAGACACTCCAATTTTATTTATTTGTGTAGATTTGTGTGCCATCGGTACCTAGTTACTACAGTGGGTTATGGCATGCGTAGCGTCGGCATGATAAATCAATAGCGAGGCATTGTGACGAGCAATATGGTACATGGCATCTTCACCTACTACATCACACACACACACACACACACACACACACACACACACAGGCACCCATACACAAACACACACAACCGCACACACAACTAATCAATAACTTTTTCTAGTTAATCATTCTGAATTTTTGAAACTTCTAATAGCAAGTAGCATGATCAAATTTTTTACATTCAAAGTAGCAGTAAAACTTAAGCGAAGTAGGTTCGAAAAAGTACTGCCACCATACCCATTTTGGCCGCTAGCAGTGGTGCATTCGCGTTGTTTTGTTGCGGTTTAAAAGTTATGGTTTCCGGTGAAATTACAGGCACATACCTAAGAAATTTCACCTTCACGTTTCAGAGTGGCGCATACCATGCTACCTGGGTCTTGTTTCACCTAAGTAGGGAAGGACCCAAGGCGTAGTTATAGGCGTAAGTTCAGCACTGAACGCCACAATGATTTTGAAGAATTGATTATCCGAAAAAAACAACTAAAGACATGATTTGTTCTAAAATCATGTAGATAGATTTTTCATTCTTTAAATTTAACAGTACTTAATTATATTTTAAATTATTCAATTCATATTGAAATAAAAAGGATATTTCAAGTAACATGGAAATCATTTTACTTGAAAAACGCCTGTATCTTAATCTTTATTAAGCCTTATCATCGGAAGGGTTGGCTATTGAGACCAAAGAGGTGTTATTTCGAGCCCATCGGAGATTATTTATTTTTTGATAGAAATATAAGGCGTCGTAACACTGGAAGCTGGTATGAGTAAATTATAAGAAGATTATAATAATGCATAAATAATATTATATCTTATACCTACAAGTATTAGATTAGGTATAATCATTAGATCAACGAATTTATAAACTGTAACTGAATAATATTACTACAAGTATATAATATGGTATTTATAATAAAAGGAAAGAGGTAGATAGTCAATATTACAGATTCGTAATTTAAAATGTAAATCTTTTTAAGAACGTTCTATGTGTTTTACACTTGAAAGCGGCTATATAGTTATTTTTGGCTTCGTGTGATGAAACGAGCTGACGGCCCACCTGAAGTTAAATATTAACCGCCGCCCTAATACGACAGTAGTCGATTGGAAGTAAAACTCTCGTAGAGATTCCAAGCAGTAATGCAGTTATATTACTGTGAGATTGACATAGAAGTCAGTGAAATTACAGACTTACGCGACTTTTCTTAATTGACCAGGTGCATTGTTCATTATTTAGATGTTTTATGCGGTAGTATTGTTATTTAGCTATTTGTGAATTAACCTTAGTAAGAGTAGCCCAAGTTACTCCTTATAACATCACCAATCTGCCAGTGAAATCCCGTCAAAAAGCCGTTTGCGAGATTAGCCGGAACAAACAGACCGTCACTAAAATTTAGAATATGTTGTTTTCTTTATAAGTACCGCATATACCGTTTGACTGGCCTCATAGCTCAGTTGGTAGTAACCCTACCTTCTGCGCTGTAGGTTGTGGGTTCGATTCCCACCCAGGACAAACATTTGTGTGAGAAACACAGGTGTTTGTTCTGTTTCTGGGTGTTGAAATGTATTATATGTATGTATTTACAAAAAAAATGTATTCAAGTATTATATCAGTTGTCTGGTTCCTATGATACAAACTATGCTTAGCTTACTTTGGAGCTAAATGGCGCTGTGTGAAATGCCCACCAATATTTATTTATATTATTTTTATTATTCTACATGTACTCATATACTTTCATGTATTTAGTTCTGTTATTATGACATTGTAAATGGACACTTAAATTTTTTTAATTCGCATACATTTGGGGTCCAAAAAAAATTTTAATACTAACACTACTACTACTAGACTTGTCTTTGGCTCTCTCGAACTAGTATGCTGAAAGAATTAAAGTGCACCTCAGATAGGCTCCTATTGTCTTCTTTCAAACATGTCTTCGAATCTGTTTCTAGGACATGTCGCTTTCCTACACCGTTTTGAGAACATTGTAATGCGCACATAAATTTTCATGAAAAAACTCACTTATGGTTAGGATCGGAACCAGCGATATCCGAATTCAAACACGTGGTATGTACCACTGGGCCACTACGCTTTCAGCAAACACTAAAATCACATTAACAACCATGTAACGACAGCATGTGAGAATTTCATCTCAATGGTCGTGTCGTTCATTGTCAAAAATATGTCATTAAAGCGAGAAAAAAATACGTCAAAGTAGCTAGACACCCCTGGGAGATGTTGTATAGGGATGTCAACACTCCAAACGCTTGTTCAGTTATAAATAATAGTAAATAACAATGGTTACACATTTGCAACACTTTGTCGGCCCGCCTGAATTGGGTATACGTTTTATTTATTGATTTTTGCGTTGACATTTGACAGCGGCACTCCGTCGTTTGACTTTACTGTTGGTAAGTTAAAGCTAAAAAAACTGTCGGAGTATGTTTTTTTTATCAAGCAAATTAATAATTATTTTGAACCGACTTCAAAGGTTATCAATTCGACTGTATTTTTTATGTTTCTTACCTCACATCTTCGTTTTATAAACCGTTTTAAAAAATTATTTTTATTATAAAAAAAAATTGTTTGATTTTTAAATCAAAATAAGTGGTAACTGTTGTTTCATTTTGCTTTGCAAATTAATTATTATTATCGTACACCCAAATGGTTCAATTACAATTTTATAAATAAACGCTAGACCATATTTTTAAAATTGTGTAATAAAATTGTCACATCATATCATATGTTCAGTTTCAATTAATTCCCATAAAATATACTGATAACGCCTTTAAATTACGTTTTTTTTAATACGTTTATGGTAAAAATATAAGCTTCTAATTTTGTGGCATAATATAACGCTATAACCAACTAAAGTTTATAAATTATTTCGCTATGTAACGAAATTTTATATAAAAAGAGCAATGTATATATAATAATAAACAGCAATTATAAAAAAAAATATAATAAAACCAGCAGCGAAAACAGCATTAAAAAGTCATTATTCTCGTATAGATTATATATTTATGTATGTATGGATTCATCATCAATGTATGAAAAAGATGTCTTTATCGTGAACATCTTGAACTTTTAAATATATAAAATAGCTTGATAAAAGTTCTTGCAAAATTGCCAGCCCTCGTCACTGTCACCATTGTGCCTCAAGTATCGCTTACCGCAAAAATTATCTGCTACCAACAATACCACGGGATATCTCTATTTAACGAAATTACGAATTTCAAGCGTTACAATAGGCCCAACGAGCGTTATTTGCTACGGACGGCATCTTCAAAGATTCTAACGACAAAAGATGTTGTCGATTTCGTTTGTACTAGAATTATTTGTATGAATTTTATGTGTTGTGTGGGTTTAAAAATCAATTTATAATGATTTTAATTAATTTGAGTAATGTTATAAAATGTATTTTTTTATTATTTTAGAAGATAAGGTTAAGTTTTAATATTTATAAAGATAAACTGAATTCATTGTAATTTGTTAATATTTTGTACATAGGTATATGTCTTTGTAAATTATTGTATACCTATATCAATGTTATTGAATTTAATATTATGTGAGAAAATATTGAAAATCTTCAGTTATTTGGTAAAGTTACTATTTTAGTTTTTATGTTAAATATTATATTAAATAAATGTTAATTTGAATTTAACTGAATACTAATATAACATAATAATAAAAACCTATTCATGTTATCTATATTTGTTTCGATTTGAAATAAAGTCATTTTAGAAGTATAACAATGTTAGTACCCATTTATTATTAATGAAACCAATTTATATTCCCGAAATATATTTTAAGACATTAGAAAACTTATCAAGTTACTCGGCCAAATTTAACAATAAGACCAAATGTTTACTATTACAAATTATCTACAACAATAGCATTATATGATTCAATTACACTTAAAAAAAGCCCGCAGCATCCCAAACAAAAATATCGAATTACCATCATAGAAATACCTTTGTGAGGATAGGAGACACAGGTAGACACTTTCGTTATCAAAGCTTTTAACAAATCTTAGATATTCACTGATTTTTTATTGGAAAAAATTGGGTCTCCTTTATTGTCTAAAAACCGATACTTTAATTTTTATATATAAATTTTATTTTTTTAATTATTATGATTGCGTATGAGTATATACAAATTTTACAATTATATCTAAAACATTATGAATACTTTTATGTTTTTCAATTAAAAATAATGATAAAGAACTTTATGCCTAATAGTTTAAAACTGTATTATTTTTATTCAAACATTTTAACATATAACTTCCATACTATTTCATGTTATGTAAAATTTATGTTCCAATCGATGTAAAAATTAAATAAATCAAAAATAAGGTATGTTTTTGTGTGAATATTTAAGTTACAGTACCTTCTGCAGGTTACCTTGGCGTAGCATTGTCAAAGTACAAATCAATCAACGGTTATAAACACTGATTTCACCTATTTAGTAACTATATCTGCAAAACCTAACAGTGCCACTAAGTCACATACCTAAAAACATCGCCGGCCCGCCACAACAACACAAAAGTCAAAAACACCAAAATCACTAAAAAAAAAGCACAGTCCAGTCAATCGAAGTGTCAAACGCAACGTTGCAAACGGGAATTCTTTAATTTGACAAGTTTCGGTGGTCAGTGTAGCGCGTAATCATCGAATGCTTATATTGAGAGCTCGGAAGCTGCGATCCGTTCACGATGTCACGGCTGGCTTACGACTGGCCAGGCCATCTGATTCCAAGTCAGCCGTGTGAGCATCGCTGGGGGCGGGGCTTGCACCCCTACAGGCTCACGCGCCCCTAGGGTGGGTGACACACACACACACACACTCACTGACTCACCAGCACACGCACACTCACTCACCAGCACACGCAAAGCGACGCCCACATCGGACGGCCGCCGCCGCGGCAGTCATTACGAGCATGCTGTATGACGCCAGCCTTGGATTTCCGATGATTTTTGTTTTGTATTTTGGGGATGGAGTTCAATGTGACTGTGCCATTTTCAGTTCTTCGGAGTATTTAAGGAGTTGTGTCGTTTAGTGCTTGGTTTTCTACAACTATTTTATTTTATGTGTTGTTATTCGATTCTTGAAATAGTCTTTGAGACGGGAATTGTGGTTCATAGCCGGTTTTCTTTTCTCTAAAGGTCGTAAACGGTAAATAAAATATTTTACTACCGAGTGCAGGTTTTATGTCCAATAACGCTAGGTATTGTAGGTAATATTGTAACGGGTTGTCGGGTAAGCAGGAAGAGGCTGTAAAGTTAGGAATCACTTTATGTGCACATAACTTTTATACCACGGGTTTATGTGATATGTGACCTTTGAAATGACCTATCTTACGTGGAAAATGTTACCACACCTAACGAATGTAGACATGTGAGTGAAAGTGGAATTATTCATTTGTATTTTACCAAAGTAGAGTTAATTTTAGGGACGAATAAGAAACATAATACGGTTAATTCGATTTTTACACAAATTATTACCACTATACAAATACAAATACAAAATACAAAAAAAAAAATTCATACAAAGTAAGGGTACAAATAACTGTGGAAGCTCTGCCTCCTGTTTTAGTTTATAGAAACTGTATTACAGGAAGCAGTGTCTTCCCAAATATAGGAACATGCATAATCACTCTTACGTTGTAGACAAGAAAGGAAAAATAAATAATAATTACTTAACATATTTGAGAAACTAAACTTAACTAAACTTGTGACTATGTTGATGGCAATACATTTGAACAGGTGGTTAACTATGTAGACTTACTCGTATACAAATTTTTATGTAAAATAAACTACAAAAGATATTATAACCTTAAATTTAGGCTCCAAAAGATGTTGCTCTAACTGTAGCTAATGTTTTTGTCAGTTTTATTTTATCTTGCGTAATGATCGTAAATTATTCATAAATATAAAATAATATTAGGTAATTATTGTAAATATAACTCATTAGTGCTAATATAACAAAGAGAATGAGCCTAATACTGCATTGTTCGAAGAACTCAAAAATATACTTCAATTGACACTATGTTAAAGGCAAACACTTTATTTCCACAGAGTTCCAAAGAAATGGCTTAGAAACGTCAATAATTTATGATCATACTGTGTAACACTATCGTATAATTTTAGTATGACATGCTTTAGTTGTTTTTTGTCTGTTCTTCCCCATGGAGGGTCGGATAGGGTTTAAACAGGCATCAAACTTAGCGATAATGGCTTTATGTTATGAATATTATTGACGTTTCGAAGCCATTTCATTATGCATTGTATGGAAATAAAGTTTTGAGCTTTGACTTTGACTTTGACCTAACTTATGGTCAATTTGGATCGCATGCGTAAGCTTATCATGTAATTTTATGAATAATAAATCATGTTTTTGTCGAAACATTCTACGACGGGATGGTACTAGGTACAAATAAAACGAATGCGACGCCATCCACGCGAGCTCTAACAAAATCATCCACACCGATACTGAACTACCAAAACAAACAATGGCGGACACAAAGTTATGTGACACGCGATTAATTACGTATCACGGCCGGCTACCGACGTAATGCTACAACTCGTAAAATCAACAAAACGGTTTCGCACGCCGCCGACTCACAATGCACGACACGCGGCCCAGTCACGCCGCTCAGCCGGAGAATGAGCCCTAATTTATTTCAAACAAATTTCACGGCAACTCTTAGTTATTGTGAGATTTCGCGATGCCATGTCACGGTATTCGACGCGGCTGGTTACTCGCACCGATTGAGCCGTCTAAGGGTCAAAAATTACAAATAAAGTCTCGATAAAATCCGCAAAACGGACGCTTAATATCCGAATTTCGAATCGAATTAATTCAACCATCAAAAATCTGTTGACAATAGAAATCGCGGCGTTGACTAAAAAATAAATAAAGGAGTTTTTTCTTATAAAGAAAGTGTTTGTCTAAGAACAATGTGGGGTACCACAGCGGGACATCTAGATACGCGGCTAAAACATTTTCTTTACATTTTTTTTTGTTATTTGCTCTCGTACCTTCGGTGAATGGTCGGATCTTAATTTACGCACCGATAGATTTATTCTCTAGTTTTGTAAGGGATTGTTCTTGGTGCGTTTTGTAACATTGCGATCGGCTTGTTGTGAAGCTATTGTGTAAAACATCAAGAGGCTTATTTTTAAAAGCATTTGGTTAAATTATATTGATTTTACTCGATAAATATCTCAGTTATTATAAAACAACTCGGCTTAGGAATTTTATTTTAAATATCTCCTTCAATTTAACTGTTTTGAGACTCACTGTTTTCCACAAAACCTTTTAGCTTTTATAGATTGAAAAATGCGAAGCCCACTTTTAGCATTAATTATTAAATTTGTCACTTAAGCGTTAATAATTATACTACTATCATTAATGATACTGATAACATACACAAAGATTATAATATTTTGGGCCTTCACAATTCTGACCCCCTGAATCGAGTTTTTATGTTAAATATTTCATCCGTCAATGCAAAAATTTAAAAATTTAAATTAAAAAATAAAACAGAACAGCATAGCTTAACTACAAATTACTTAAAAACTTCAGATGTAATCATAATATTTATCCATATTTAAATCCATATTTATTATACAAATCTGAAATGCATAATAATTTAGTCTTGAGGCGATCAATTCGGTCCCCTCTCATTACAACAGATGCAACTTATTATACATTCGCGTTATGAACTCAACGGTGCAAAAGGGTACTTTGAATATTAATCCCATTGTTTTTCGATCTCATTGTATTATGTATTTTGATGCGACGACGTTATATTATGCATTTCCGTTTGTTGCTTAAGTGGATTAATAAGGGTAGATAAAATAGATTATATGATGTCGTTTTTATTAAAAGTCATAATTTATTCAGGGTCAAATTATAAACAATAGGATTCAGTTACCCACAGTAAGCGCATAATGGTAGCGTTTATGATATAGCAGTTACCATTTTATTTATTCTGCTCAGTTCTCATAGGTAGGTATACAAAAAGTTCTATGTATCCCATTTATCTGTCGACAGAATAAATCATTTGTACTCCAGACGGAAAAGGTTATATGACGTAATTAAAATCACATAAGATTTTCATTTATTTCAAGGTAATGATTGAATGTAATACTATTAAGATGTTCCTAAGTATATATTATTTATTATAAAGGTTACTTATTTATTTAAAAGTACTAGTAAACTATAGATTTGACTCACCTCGAAAAATGCGATAAATCACTCATTTTTTACTATGTGATACAATTACGGAACGAGCCGATGGCCCACCTGGTGTCTTAACACCAGGTTATTTTTGTTATGTAGGCAATGTGACTTTTGTCTTCCCCTACTTAGACACGACAAGACCCAAGTTGCATCGCATGCGCCCTCTGAAACGTAAAGATGGAATATTCATGTGCCTGTAATTTCACCGGCAACCACACCTTTCAAACCGGAACACTCGAATGCATTACTGCTTGGCGGCAGAAAGGGTGGTGGCAGTACTTCCCCGGACGAACTTGGCGAGAGTTCTATTGCTTCTTTCATTCATAACTAATTAATTATACCATAATCCAAGTCTCATGCCTGGTTATGGGCAGAGGTTACCACTTAGCACCAGGTGGCCATCTATCGTAACTTTATGGCATAAAAATCATTAAATATTTAATAAAATCTCCGCTAACAGTATCTATATAACCTCTCTTTTAATAGTACCTTTTATATAAACAACTCGCAAAATATTTACTATGATCGTCTCGCGACCCGCAACGCAAAAAGCGGTAACTGAAAACCGCACGGGGCGCGTCGCGTCGCGTCGTGTTGCGGAACACTCGCGTCAAATTGGCTGCATCCCTTCTAATCTGTAACCTATCGCTGAAAAGGATTCTCCTCCTTTTTTGATCCAAGATTGTGGCTCAAGTCATAAGCGAAGGTCTTCTTCTTCTTCTTCTTCTTCTTCTTTCACTGAACTCAGGAATAATACAAATTAAATTTTAAATAGGTAATACAATTTGGCGATGGTAGCGATTGATAATTGTTCCACTATTCTGACCAACGTTTGTTTGGCAACATCGGTTTTAATTTTAAATTATTATTTCTATTGTTTTCTTTTTCGTTTGATTTTTATGTATAATTTTGTATTTAATCTTTATGGAAACAAATGTATAAATATATTTTTTAGTTTCGATGCATAATTTAACGTAATTGGCCTTTACCCTTTTAATTAATTCAATAAATAATTAAATAACACATTTTAATTTAATTAACATCACAGGAATCTGAATTATTTTATGAACATCGCTCAACCTGGCCTGCGTTGGTCTGATAATAGCGCGCGACCGATTCCGCTCCCAGCTTATGGCTTGGACGGCAACGTGTAATCTACCGGCATGCACAAAGCATTCGTTACCAGGATGCTGCGAGTGCCGTGATGCATGTAAGGGATCGCAGCTGCATAGCAACACATTTGTGATTCTTTGCCGATATTTCGCGAAGGTTTTAGCGATTTCTGTTCAGACAAATTGGTGAAATTAAAGACAAATGACTTCCACCCTCACGTCTCAGTTACGGGCGCATGAGATTTGGGTCTTGTCTTACCTAAGTAGGGGAAGATCCAAGTCATATTGTTTATTATGGGCACAGATTACCACTTAACACCACATGGGCCATCTGCTCGTTCCGTAACTTTATCACATATGAAATGATTTTGCGCAGGAAAACGAAAACAAACTTCATCGCGAATGAACGAGATCGTCGTTATCTCGTTATTCAATGACGTATTTTATCCAGTCTTTTCTTACTTAAAAACCTAACTACGGAACCGATTTTAATGAAATTTAAACTGAACTAATCTGAAAGAATAAAAGAATAAATATCCTTTCGAACAAAAAAATATTCCTAATCGATTTATAAATGACGGAGATCTGAAGTAACAAACTCTTGGAGTTGAGAACCTCTTCCTTTTTCTGATGTCGGTAAAAATATACATTAAGATTTAAATAAGCTCTTCGCATGTACACAATACATAAAATCAAAAACCGTTTAACGCTTCACATAATTACAAACACAAAATACATATTCATAAAAGTCTTGAGGCGATGGCTCCCCTAGTGATTACAACAGATGCAAATTGGTTTTAAATTCAGTCCTATTAATATTTATTACCATTCGAAAAAAGGACTTGTGGGCAATAATAATAAGGATTATATAAATTTTACAAGATTCCATACACACAATCATTCAAGGCCATTCAGTGTTATTTTATTTACCTCAGCTGAGATGGTTGCCTTCAGCGCTGATGGTCGTGGGTTCGGTTCCCACCCAGACTAAATATTTGTGTGACAAATATAAATACAATTTGGAAAAAGAGCTGGTTCGGAAAAGTGTGGTTGCTGTCGTAATAACAGGACATCAGTTACAATTTACAAGGGTGCAATCTAATGCAATTTGGATCTTCACTTACCTAAGTAGGGGAGCAATAAATACCTATATACTTTGTTGCATATATCTTGTTCCTTTCCATATTCTCATAAAAAGAAAAAACATATTGTCTCTGCATAAAAAGAAAATAAACACGAGGTTTCAGTCAATGTTAGAAAAAGTTTCAAACGGGATTCCATTTTCAAAATGTGACGTTATCAGCGCGCGTGTGGGCTTTCCCCTTCAGTTGAAAACGCACACAATGACACCTATTCTCTTTTGCACACAGACGCAAACTACGTATAACTCCGTAAATTCTACGGAGTAGACGACTACGTACTTAGAAACTACTTAATACGCACCGTAACTTAGTTTTATCTTTTATTACTAAAGATTATAAACAATGTGAAAAAAGATCGCATAAATTTTAGTGTATTTTCTCTGATGTGAGCACGCAAGACACTTAACAACTTAGTATTAAAAATTTAAGTCAATGGCTCGCAAACAGAACATGAGTAGGCATGTTGTAGCCCAGAATACATAACATACTTTCAAGTAAATCCACTCGTTTGGCGAAAAAATAAAATTCGTAAATAAATCGAACAGTTACCGATACTAAAACAACGCGATGCATCATATTACCCCGTAGACGTGTAAACACATGCGTGCGCTCCTTCTCTGTCTTGCCGCAGGCTTTCCCGCATCTATTTGCCTCGTTCCCCCTTGGGGCGGATACTGGCACGTGATTGGTGGAGGGGGGAGCGGCGGTTGAAACCCGTCGGCAGCCTCCCGACGGCGTTTTCCCGTCGCTGGCGTTCGAAATTCGAAATTTTCCCGTCGCCGGCGTTCCAATATCGAAATTTTCCCGTCGCTTTTTCAGTTAGGACGAAAAATCAAGTGTAATTTTAGTGTTGCCATTTTGAAAAATATTTATTTCACTATAATGGCGCGCAGTTTAAAATAAAATGTTGTGGATTTAATAAGGTTTGAGTGAAATGAGTGATATTGCACGAAACTGAAGAGTAATAAGTAATCAATTAACAAACAAAAATAGTGAAAAAAATTTTTACTAATAACTTTTTACGAATATATGTAGATACTACCTAATCGGTATACCATTTTGAAATCAAAAAAATTTACGATGAAGGATTTTCGTTTTTTAATAAAGTTATTTTATTCAATTTACAAATAAATGTGTTCATAAGTCAGGTCATGTACTAGACAATTGAATTACAATTGAATTGAATTGATGAACTGAACAATTGAACTATCTGAAGATTAAAAATTAAAACAAGTAGGTAGATAAAGTTATTATCTATTGGATGAAATTTTATGCAATCAAGATATTACCTATACGACGTTTTTTATGGAAATGAGTTGTTTTTGTAGATTACGTATAAATATTAAAGGTTTAGCTAAGTAAAAGTTCTGTGTTTTATTTTTATTAATATATAATGTTTAAAACTTAAGTTATGTATATATCATCGACTTCGTTTTATAGAATAATCACATTTGACAAGCAAGAGACAAAAGAATGATCAAGAGAGAGAGAGAGAAACTAATTTATTTATAGAATCGCCACTTTCATAGATTTATTTCTTTTATCTCGACATGTTTTCTTCAAATTCGTCTATGTAAACTCTACGCTCAACAATTATGTATTTCTAACAAACCAGCGCGTAAAAATACATATTTTACTGTGACTTATGGACACGTGGCAGATGAATATAATTTACCATCGCATAGTAATTCCAAATACCAAATAATATGGAAAAAAACTACGTTGTATGTATGACTTGCCTCTCGATATCCAAAAATACGTAATAATGTATCCAATTCAATTTTCCCCACATTTCAAAAATAATAAAGTGAGAGAATGAATTCAATTCGATTTTCTCTCAATTTAAAAATCAAAAACTGTTCAAGAACGTTATAATTATATTCCTCAGATAACCTTTTATTTCTTGCAAACCTTATTTGGTGCCGCCACAATGTTGAGAGACTGTTGTGTGAAGAAGCCATAAGTAGAAACAATCCTGAATGTTTTCCTCCACCAGAAGCTCAGGATTTTCATTCGATAGCATTCGAACCCACGACATCAAAGTTAAAGTCAACTGAGCCATCATCGCTTTAAAACGTATTTCTTTCACATTTTTTCTTAGTAGGGTTTACTAACTGTTGTGATTATCACTATTGCTCTCATTTCGAATTCACCGACATCAAATATATTCAGAGGAAATCGACATTATAAATCTTCTTTAAGGACAGCTTAAAATTTTTCACCTAACTCATTCGACAGATATCTACAGGTTTTCACGTCTCAGTTACAGGCGCATACGTTTGACTTGGGTCTTGTCGTATACTTAATTGTTAAATGCTATTTAGCATTAAGATCGCTTATGTACTTGTTTTACCTTGTGCAATAAAGCATTTTCTATCTATCTATCTATTTAAGTAGTAGGACCCGAGTCATGCTGCTTGTTGTGGGAGGTTACCACTTAACACTAAGTGGGCCGTCTGCTCGGTCCGTAAGTTTATCACCATATCCACATATCCATTCTCCATTGAAATGTGGAGAGATCGCTTGTTCGAAAATTGTTCGTGGGAAAACAAATTGCGCATATCACATTCTCAAAACGATGAAAGAAAGCATCGTTAGGATATCGACTTGTCCTGCAACCACGAAAGGAGCCAGTTTGAGACTTACTTTCATACCTTACACGTTGGTCGGAGAAAAGTTGCGTCCCTCAAAATCTATAATGTACAAACAAAAAGTTCACAAAAGCCTCGACAAAAAAATGTATAATCGATAGGTAAAGAAGCACTTACGGCGGAGCCCGTAAACCCTCAAAATCCACTTGGTGAAAATGAATTGGGGTAAGTACGTTAATAGCAAACTAACAACAAACCGCATTTTACGCCCAAACTTTATTATAATCAGGATTTCTATGGTTTCGACCAGAAATCACACCTTGCTAAGAGCATTACCGGGAACGCTTATAATCTGCTAAATATTGAATCACTCTTGTTGTTTAGAGGCTTTATACCTCGGGCCCTCGAGAATTGGTTTCCACAGTTTTAAGCCTTCGGGAAAAACCCGGACGAAATCAACCCTTACTACTAACAAAATACAGCTGAAATCCAATCGAAGTCGAAAATAATTCCTGAAAAGTGAAAGCTTTCCTACGCAAGGTATTTAGGTTTAAACTCCTATTGAAAGAGGTGAAAGTTTGGAGATATGTTTGCCGATGGATAGTGAACTTTATGTGTTTAGCAAAGAGTGTAGTTTTGTGGGAGACTACTGAAACAGTGTTGAAAAGATCGTGCTGTAACGAGTGAACACACAGATTGGGGAATCGCGCCCGACCGGCGCCTAGTGATGGGTCTGTATCGATGTTATTCGCATACTGTGCAAAGGAATTTCAACTCTAAGTCATTTCACGAAAACAAAACAAAATGGTGGCCGACACCCGGCAGATATGAAACATTGGACAGTACACACAGTACCAAGTAGACAAGGAGGAAGTATGTAGTATTCGCACCACGGGAGCCCACGTTGCTCGCATCCGTAGGTGATTACCCTTTGAATATCTACACGTGTCCCCCGGGTGGTGTGACAAGAGCAACCCAAAGTAGCAGTAGAACTTGTGCCAAGTTCGCCCGGAGAAGTACTACCACCACAACTGATAATCTGCCGTCAAGCATCATGCTGCGATCCGGTGGAAGGGAGTGGGTGCCGGTGAAATTGCAGCCGCATGAGACGTAACATCCCCGTTCTCGAGGTGATGGACAACACAATGCGACTTGAATCTTCCCGTACTTTGGTGGAGAGGCCTTGAGTACATGAGTAGCATTGCTTTTGTCTATAGGCGGCGGTTACCACTTAACATCAGGTGGACCGTCTGCTCGTTTTTTTTTGTTATGTATGTGATAGAACGAGCTGACGGCCAACCTGATGTTAAGTGGTAACCGCCGCACATAGACAACAGCAATATGACTCAAGTCCTCTCCACCAAAGTACGATATGACTCAAGTCGCATTGCGTTGCGTCCATCACCCCGAGACGGGGATGTTACGTCTCAGGCGCTTGCAATTTCATCGTGGACCACACGTTTAAAACTTAAGAGCGTAGTGGCGCAGTGGTACTGACCCAGCGTTTCAATCTGGAGGTCGGTGGTTCAATTCCCGACCAGCTCCAATGAATTTTTTGCTTGAATATTTATATGCGCAATACTATGTTCTCAAAACAGTGAAGGAAAACATTGTGAATAAAACCTACATGATCTAGAACTAAAAGTTCGTTTAAAGTGCATGGAAAGAGCCTCTTTGAGGCGCACTTAAATCCTTTCACTACAATGATTCTAGAGAACCAAAGACTCGAATAGTAGTACCTTTAAAACAGGAGCGCAGTAATGTGTATGCCTCACTGCTTGGCGGCAGAAACAAATGCAGTGGCAGTACTTCCCCGGACAAATTAGCACAATTCAGTAGTCCATGCACCATTAGAATTTTCATCATATTATTTTTGACTCAGTTTTCGATCCAGTTCATAAAGACTAATATAGCACAAGCGAATTTTGTTGCAATACCTTATAGTTCAATTCTGCACACTTACCCCAACACTATTTAGCGAAGGGGTCCGACCCCGGTGGTAAGCCAAAGAGGGTAGCTCGCCTTTTTATTGTGTTGTATCGTTTTATTTTTATTTGTTTCGCCCTCAGATATAATTGAGAGTTAATAGTGTGTTTGAAACTGACGCATATCTGTAATTACGAAGTACAATAATGACGTGGATGTTCAATCAATTTGAATGACCGAATGATTGACGAAGAGTGAATTTCTTGATATTTTTTTTACTGTTTATTTCAGTCATGTTGGTAAAAGCATTTTTGGCCTGAAGTCTTTAAATTGATTTTGAGTCAAATTCTCGTGGTTACAGTTTTGCTCAGTGTTTTCTGTCAATGTCTTGATGACGTTATGTTGGATATTTTTCAAATAAAAGTTATCGGTGCCTTTGCACCGATTTTTGCTCATGCTTCCTCTTGCTAGCAGGACCTGCTTCTCCATATTCCACAGTTGGACGCTGGGCCAAGGAGTTAAAGTTGGGCAGAACATCACTAAAGATGAACATCCTACAAAAAAAAAGGTACAATTAAAAAAGGTAACTGATCGTATACAATTGGTTCGGAGGCAAATAGTTTAAGTAATAGCTGTTATTCTATTTTAGGTCGATCCCTACCTCAGTACCTACGACAAGACCCAAGTCGCATTGTATGCGCCCGTAACTCATACCTTTTCTAATAGTCATCACACTGCCCAACAAGTATTCCTATAGACTAGGTCCTCCTCTACCTAGGTACGACAAAACCCAAGTCACTTCGTATGCGCCCGTAACTCATACATTTTGAAATAGTCATCGCACTGTAACAAGTATTCCCATAAACAAAGAAATAGATTATATATTAAACAAAAAAAAAAATTGCTTCCGATAGGTAGGTAAGGTTTAAGTAAGGTTAAAAATATTCGAAGTGCATCTTGGATACGAAAAGCAATACACAAACGAAGTCGCGGCTGAGTACTAGTTTAGTTAAAATTAATGTTTTGTGTTTTCAGGACTTGTAGCGGCATCTTTTGATCGGTATTCTAATACAAAATACCTACTTTACTCTTGAACCCTCTAGTGTAGGTTGCAAGTTCGCAAAAACTGGGGAGACTACGGAGGGTGGAAGCCTGCTTAACCTCCCGAGAGATGGCGCTACTCAACCACTAACGCTGTAATTACAGGCACATGAAACAATACATATAAATAGCACAGAATAATTGGTACATTCAATGATGCGCTTCTCTTATCTACGAGCAGATGGCCTGCCTGGTGCTGTGGTAACCTCTTCCCAATACATGAAAGAAAAGAAAGAAAGAAAGAAAATAACATTTATTTGAAACAATTACATGATAATAATAATAATAAAATGATTTTTATTTGTCACAAAAAACATAATTACATCGAAGCACTTAAATAGGTAACACAATAGTTCAATACACAGTGCAAGAATGTGGCCTAGCCCCCACACTAGGATTCCCTGTGGATACCACACGACTTGGGTCCTCCCCTACTTAGTACGCCTAGATCCAAGTCGCATCGATTACAAATACTTTTCAGTCACTTTATACAGCAATCATCTGCAAAGCTATACGTTACAATAGTTAAAAACCGCGTCTTTGTCGGCGTCGGCACATCAAACCCTTCGGCGTTTTTTCGGCGGCTTTTCGGCCGCTTTTCGGCGTCTTTGTCGAGATTACGTCGCTTGTGCAACAACTGGTTTCTTTAATCTTTTACTATTGTTTGATAACAAACGCGTGTTTGGTTTGTAAACATTTGTACATTGTTAATTTTGACGGGAAATTACAAGTGAATGTTGCCGAAAACATGTTATATTTAATAACATGTTTTCGGCAACATTGTATAACAAAGATTATATGTATTATATGTATTTACAACAAAAGTATATATATGTTCCCATGATACAAGCTATGCTTAGCTTATTTTGGGGCTAGTGGCACTGTGTGACAATGTCTACCAATACTATTAGTAAAATTAAATAAAGAGAATTAATTTAAAAATAAAAATGTATATTCGTTCATATCAATTATTGATAATCTTCATAATCCGAGGTGGTATTGTTGGATTGGGTGGGGGTGGCAGCTAAAGAAATCCTATTTTCATAGTTCACTTCACCAGCCACCTTAATTTTGTTAGCACGCATCAGCGCATTGGGCTCCTGGGTGAATACAGGATGGTTCTACATGTTTTGATACTTTAAAAAAAATAAGTTTTTTGTATCACTAGCGAACTACTTTTGACCAATGGCCAATACTGGCCAATAAAGTTGGTAGTAACTCTACATTCTGCCTTCAGTGTATGTCTTGAGTTAGATTCTCACCCAGAATCAACATTTGTGTGATTAATTTAGATTTAGATAGACTTTGTTCTGAGTCTCAGTGTTAATAAAATATATAATATTATATATATTTAAAAAATATATTGGTATTCTATCAGTTGTCTGGTTCCCATCGTATAAGCTTTGCTTAGTTTGGGGCTATATAGCGCTGTGTGAAATGTACAATGAAAACTGACATGCAGTAGAACCAAAAATTCAAAGACACGTGTCAGGTGCTCGACAGGAAGCTAAGTGCGCCTCAAGGAGGCGCACTTTAATCCTTTCACTGATTCGAGAACCAGTGACTTGACTGCAGAAGTACTTGGTGCATTGGCTGTTACAGTATTGTGTAAGTATACCACAAAGGGACCCTTGTACAAGAGGTTTCTTGTACATTATAGGTCCGTTTAGTTTATGTAGAATAATAAACAGAGAAGTGTGTGAGGTTAAGTTATAATCCAAGTATCAAAACGGTTGGTTCCAAGCGCTTAGATATTTACAAAGTTATTCCATATTTTCAATTGAAACAGAAGGATCGGGTGTGGGAAGGCGGTCTGTTTCCTTCGAGCAGTTGGCGGGGCCTTCCAAACTTCGGCTTACCGGCTCATTGTTGATGTTTGTCAAAATGTACCTCCACTTTTTCATTCGTAGAGTCCTACTAGTATTATAAACATGGAAGTTTGTATGGATGTTTGTTACTCTTTCACTCTCAAACGGCCGAATGGATTTGGATGAAATTTGGTACAAAGTCAAAGTCAAAGTCAAAGTCAAAAACTTTATTTCCATAGAATTCATAAAGAAATGGCTTGGAAACGTCAATATTCAAAACATAAGGTCACGCGTACTTATCGATAAGTTTGATGCCTGTTCAAACCCTATCCGACCCTCTATGGGAAGAACAGACAAGAAACCCCTAATGGAGGGATTCCTTTTTTTTCCGCAAAGATAGCTTATATCCTGGATTAACACATAGGCCACTTTGATCCCGGAAAAGTGCAGTGTTCCCGTGGGATTACTTATTCACCGCGGGTAACACCGCAGGGCGCAGCAATTGTCCACCAATATTATTATTATTATTATTATTATTGAGGTGGGAAATATAGAGGAAGAGTGGAGGGAGGGGATTTAGAATTTATTCAAACTAATCCTTCAGACAACGAAGCTATATCTATCGCACATTTGCAAAACCCATGCCAACCAGTTATCCCACATTCAAAACCTATTTACGCGTAAGCAAATTATTTTGAAAACATAATTTCCCTTCGCCATTTGCGTCCGTCAACCGTCAACCATCGAATCGTCAAACAATAATGTCCTCATCGTCAAACCGAGCATTCGACCGCCATAATCGATAATAATTACTCGATTGTTGTATTATTTTCCGAATGGATGGGGAACGATTTATGTCATATTCTCTAATAGATATCCTTCCGAATACATTTGAATTTACAAGTGGCCATATGTTCATACCTTGTTTTGTGGGAGACATCTGGTAGAATAATTTCTTTCTTGTTTATTCTTTATTGTACACAAAAAATATTATACATAAATTATCTTACATAAAAGACATGTACAAAGGCGTGCTTAACCCTAAAAAGAGTTTACTTCCAGCAAACTTTTGATGCTAGGGAAAGGGTATCAACGAAAGGTGGGTATCACACATACACGAAAAGACATATATATTGTAGTGTAGGTATACAAATAAACTCATACATATAATAACGATATACATATATAAATAAATAAAATATATAATAAATAAATATAAATATATAATAATATATAACATATATAAATACATTCATGAAAAGGTAATGTAGACAAGTTAAGAAAGTGCTCCTTACCTTTTCTTTTACATATACCAAGCGATATAGCAATATACCAGACAGAAACATCTATGTTCGTCACACAAATGTTTGGTCCTGGGTGAGAATCGAACCTACAGCGCAGAAGGAAGGATAACTGCTGTGAGGCCAATCAATCAAATTTATCTTTCTACTCTTACGATATCATTTAAATAATACGGGTATTGTTTTTTAAATTTGCGCCGCGTTCCGCAAAACAAAGCTTTGTACAAAATGCAACAAGACACTCATGCGATGAGCAATCAAATTGAGTTTAAAATTCCTTAATTTCCAAACACCCGAATGTTCCCAGAAGGCGGGTGCAACGCTCTCCGCCGCACGCTGCCCGCCCGCGCGGAAACTGTCACAATTTGACGTTTCACTTGACGTGACGTTCCATATTCAAACAGCCCGCCTTTTACTTTTATTTCTTTCTCTCGAATCTAACCGGCCTGTGCTTAAAACTCTTTATTTGTAAGCAAGAAGGTTGGATATCGTATGAATATTGTACAAAATGGATAACATTTTTAATTGTCTGCTATCGCGATAACCTGTTGTGGGGTATTTATTTTCGGGCGCGATGAATGAATAATTAAATGGAGGCATTTTATGATTTGGTTAATCCAGCGAGATGGTTTACATTGCCTTTTGAAATATAATATGCTTTAGAGGAAGTGATATTATTTGTGACACATTTAAAAAGTCAATTAATGACAGTTATTTTTTTTCCCTTAACGCGAAGTATCTAGATAATTTAGAGTACCTTCAACTACATATACACTGATTAACGAATTATTTTTGGTGAATTCCACATATAACTATAAAATAAATTCAAATTCACTTTTCTCGGAATGAAAAAACGAAGGCTTCTGATAATGTAACTTCAGAAGTAACTTTAGAAGTACCTCTCAAAAATTTTACGGAAATAAGTGACCCAAATGTAAGTAAAATAAATAGAATAATCTATTGTGCAAATCTACGGCCCCAGGTGCTTTAAATTTATGAAGAGTAATTTCAGTTAAAGAGAGTAACGTAACAGGTCTTACTATCCTCATGCGTGGAATTAAAAATGGAACCTTCATGTCTCCGAGTAGATAAGGGTGCAATGCGTCTTCCCATACTAAGTAGGGGTGGACCCAAACCTTATTCATTTTGTTATAAGCACAGGTCACATAATATCAGGCTAGCCAATTTAATTATAAATTGGGTCGTTTATAGTTTATTAGAATAACTATTATTTGGCGAGTGAAAAACAAGGCTTTCATTTTTTACTTGGTCTTAAAATATATGGATGTGATTCATTATTCTGGCTTTGTACTTTTTCCTATAATTTAGCTAATTGAAGAATATTAATCATAATGGCAACACTTCTGTCACATACCTATTTAAAATACCAACTAAGATACAACCAACTAATTTCAACAAAAGTTTTCTACCAAGATTCATTTCAAAGCGGCGAAGCTACTGTAGAAAATGAAACATCACCTCTAATTTTCTCACTTAAGGATTACAGGGTATTTTAATCTACCACGCTATCCAGTCGGATTGGTAGATATCAGGTCTTCGAATTTTTGATTCTATGACATATCAGTTTCACCATGTTTGACTGATTTGTGAACGCCGAAATTTTGCACACACGTTTTTCAACTAAAAATTGATTGCTACTCGTCTTGGTGGAACCTCCGCCTTCTTGATTGAAATTTAGGCATTGTACTACTAGGCCAGCACGGTCAAGTAGAAAAAAAAAATTGCTATTTTTGTTAAAAGAACCATAATTATTTTGAACCTTTGAATTCAGTGTATAAAATAAAATATTTGTTGAAACAACCAATCATTTGGTATTGGGTATCTACCGCTGACGTGCTGTCGTGTCTGAATACGAACAATTGAAAAAAAATCGGACGGCGGTGTTTCGTGCGATATGGATGGGTTCCGTATATCTTAAACCATCAATTTGTGACAAACATTTGCTATTACATCAGCTCATTTGGTAGTAACCCTGCGTTCTACGCTGTAGGTCGTGGGTTCGATTCATACCCAGGACAAATATTTGTGTGATGAATATAGATGTGTGTTCTGTGTCTAGGTGTTAATAGGTATTATATGTATGTATTATATAAAAAAGTATATAAGTATTATATCAGTTGTCTGGTTCCCATAGTACAAGCTTTGCTTAGTTTGGAGCTAGATGGCGCTGTGTAAATTGTCCACCAATATAAATATAAATTATTATATTTATTATAGTTAAATTTAGTGCCTTTATTATAAAGATCTAAGCTTTTACATATAATTCGAGCCAATTCAGTAAGACTAAGAACATAAGAGGCAATTAGTGTTCAAATCCAAATAATTTTGTCAACTTTATATCAAAATTATATTATTAATTTAGCCAGTTACTGGGTCTAATGCTGGACCAACGTGTGTTTGTATATTATATTCGTTAGCGCAAATGTATACATTTTTATCCGCCACCACCTCAGATGCCGAACCCTAAAAAAAGGATCGTACTTTTTTACCGCCTCAAAACGGAACGCAACCCGATATCCAAAATTCACTTGCTACTAAGTTTATTATTTGATACTTGGGGAGGATTATTTATTTTTTATTCTTATATTTAGGTTTTTTATTCTTCGCCGACGTCGGCTTCTTTTCAACTCTTTGTTATATCGGATTTATAGAAGGTGTTTGTATGGAATTGAGATGGCTATTTAAGTAGGTAGTAAGAATTCCCAAAATCTATACATCTATACAAATAAATAAAATTGGAGTGTACCTATGTTTGTAATATTAAAATAACCGCATTTTACTAAGTGCATATGGATGTATACACGGTACATATACCAAAACAAAATTTTTACAATTTTTGTCTGTCTATCTGTCTGTCTGTTTGTTCCGGCTAATCACTGAAATGGCTGGACCGATTTCGACGGGACTTTCACTGGCAGATAGCTGATGTAACAAGGAGTAACTTAGGCTACTTTTCCGAGGGGTAAAATAGGGTTGCGTGATAAAACCGAATTCCACGCGGACGAAGTCGCGGGCAACAACTAGTCTAGAACTAAAATACATTTCAAGCGAGTGCGTTATCAGACCAGCTATTTGTGAAGAGGTCTCGAGCGGAGCGAATAGTGAATGCGCGCGCGTCACGTGAGAGGAACTAGCTCTCGTGGGCGCAACGAATCCGCCTCGTGTGCGAATGTTGAACGTGGTGACCGAGTGTTATAGATTACTAACTAATTCATGTTTCGTCTTTCCTTAAGAATGGTAGTTTTAAATTCGTTCTAAAAATAAAAGCAAAGCAAATATATCATTTTAAGAGACTTCTCTTATCGGTTAAGTGCAAGCTAGGTCGCAACAGAGGGTTACTTATATCGAAAAAACTGATGTAAGTAACCCCAATTATAGGTCAAGCCAAAGCTTAGTGTAACATCTCCGTGGGTAGAATTACAAAGCATGGTAACTACCCCCTTAAACAAACAAAGAGCGCGAAAAATTAAATTCCTTCTTCATGCCATTATAATTTGATTACTGCTCGTAACATAAACTATCGTTATCGGTTTTCCGATCAGCATTGCTTGGTGGTCCTCGATACACGCTGACACCCGCTCCGTGGGTACGAGGCAAATTGTCAAAATGTCGACCGATCATGACTTGACACGTGACGTTTGCAGTCAAAACTACCCGCATTCCATACTGAATACCTTACCACGGCGGCGCACGGTTTACTTTCGAATGACAGTTTGAAATGTCAGCAAATATATTGGTTTCACGATGAACAACATTTTGAGATCAAAAATGATAGAGAATTTATCTTGAAATTTTGTCTTTATGAATTTCTTTAATAAAACCTTAATTAAACACGTTTCCTTCAATTTTACTGCCAAAAGTTTATTGAAACGCAAATTTAGTCGTATTTTTGATTGATGAAAACAGTTTTATACTAATAAATCTAGACTAGAATACTGTTGTTAAAATTCTGATTTATATTGGTTTTGAGTTTACTCTACCAATCTGTTGCTTTATTTTTGTGCTTATTGATATTAAGAGCTAAATTCATCAGCCATTATTTTATAAATATTTAAAAAATAAATCATCATCATTTATTCTAAGCTCACACAACATTAAAACAACGAAATAAAATACATTTATAAAAAAAAGTTGGATTATTATAGAGTGTTTCGTTTGATAATAACTAATTAAGTTTATCAAAACGAAGGCACCTTATTCGACTTACATTTATAAAACAAATGCACATTTTGCGAGAATAACGTCTCAGGTCAGCCGGTTAGTGCGTTGGCGTGCGACACCTAATTATTCGGAATAATTGTCGTGTATCGATAAATTAGTGACGACTCCGTCATGCGACCGCCCGGGGAACTCAGCGGCTCTCAAAGTTTACATAAAATACTATTCTCCACAACTAAAACAACAAACTCTAAAGATGGCCAACACAACTGTTTAAATCTAAGAAAAAGGCACAGGATACATTTCACATTCACATCTCTCAGTTACTGGCGCATACGATGCCACTTGAGTCTTGTCTTACATAAGTAGTGTAGAATTCCTATTGCTTGTTATGAGCAGAGGTTTCCACTTAACACCAGGTGGGCCATATGCTCTTTCGATAACTATAGTTAAGATGTCTAGTACACCGTACTCAACCGGAGAAACACTACATATTGAATCGTTATGACATATGAGTCTTTACAATACCATCATTATCATAAATACAGTATCATGAAAAAAATATTTTTTTGTGGCCACTTCCATCTGATCAACTGACTGATAGAAAAAAAAAGTTTTTAAAAATACCCCTCTGGCATTAGTGCAATTTTTCTTCACACTATGTGAGATATAAAAAAGTATTGGCAAGCCGCAATGATTTTCGAAAAATTGAATAAGTGAATATAATATAAATGTACCACGAAGGATGTTATGTTTTTTCATGTAATTACACAGCTTTCACAAACGTTAATCCTCGTTGGAAAATTAAATAATGTTATTCGTGACTCGTGACTCGTGACTCGAACTGAGATTAGAACCCAAAATATATTTTAGGTTCTAAACGTTGAGCATCACCTTGCATGCCGAAGAATGATGGATCGACACCATCCAACTAGGTGTTGGCTGTCATTTAATAATTCGTTATCGAGTAGAGCTAATTGACCCGAATATGTTTCGGCGTTTCAAATTTCATAATTGGAGATTCAAATGACAGGTTGACATCAAAAAATCTAATTACTGAACTCTCCGTATGGCCACATTACTTAAAGCGCTGTTGAGTATTTAAATAATTTTTTACCATTCATAAGATTATAGCTTTTAAAATATTGTTTTATTTTAATTTCCAAAGACACTCTCATATGTTTTAGGTAACCTAATTGTACTACAATAAATAAGTTTACCAAAGTCAAAGTCAAAGTCAAAAACTTTATTTCTATAGAATTCATAAAGAAATGGCTTAGAAACGTCAATAATATTCAAAATATAAGGACGTAATTGTCACTAATTTGACGCCTGTTCAAACCCTATCCGACCCTCCATGGGAAGAACGGAAAAGAAACACCTAAAGGAGGGCTTCCTTTATTCGCGAGCACGATCCGTTTAACAATCTGAGTACTTAGATGTATGTTATATTTATGACTACATAAAATACTGAAATAAGATATCACAGGATGTTTTGTGTGTCCTTGAGTCATAACGTAGGTACTTGAGTTCGTCCAAAAAACTACTGCCATACCTATACCTATTGTATTGCTATTCCGCTTTGTGGTGCCGGTAAAATATATACAGCCATGAGAAGTGAAGTAACACATGTCTTCCAAACTTCAGCTCAATCGGTTGGAGGGAAGTGGTCTAAAAATCACTTGCAAATTTTGACCTCAACATACGAGCATTGCAAGTTAAATAAAAGCTTTTTAGTAGCAGTAGAACTTGTGCTAAGTTCGCCCGGAGAAGTACTGCCACCACACCTGGTAATCTGCCGCCAAGCTGTGGTGCATTCGCGTTGCTGTTTTCTCGTGGAAGGGAGTGGGTGCCGGTGAATTTGCAGGTACATGAGACGTAACATCCCCGTCTCGGGATGATGGACGCATCGCAAACCGACTTAGGTCATCTCGTACTTTGATCGATAGGATTTGACTGGTATTGCTGTTGTCCAAGGGCGGCGGTTACCACTTAATTTCAGGTGGGCCGTCAGCTCGTTTCGTCACTTCAATGAAATAAAAAAAAGCTTGTTAAAAATGCCAAAAAATAAATAAAGTTTAAGGTCCTCAGAGGATAGAGATATTATCACCTCGGATGGAGGCAGGCGAGCGAGCTAGCGCCAACCCATTTGCTCAGCCACGCTTCGTCTACCCGACATTAGCTCGCATTACTGCATTGTTTATTTTTATCGAACGATATACCAAGATAAAGTTTTTACAGATGGATGAGCTCTTCGAGTGTAAATTACTTGATACTTGAATGGCAGAACATAACGAGACGTTACATACCCTTAACACATTTTGTGAACTGTCCTTTCTTTTTAATGTAATTTGTTGTTTAAGAATTTTTCATTTATATTACATTATTATACCTTATTTAGGAAAGATAAGGAATACGTCCTTATACATTGAGACGTCGACATTAGGGGTTTCTTGGCCGTTCCTCCTCATGGAGGGTCGGATAGGGTTTTAACAGGCGTCAAACTTAGCGATAAGTACGCGTGCACTTATGTTTTGAATGTTATTGACGTTTCCAAGCCATTTTTTTTGCCAATTATGAATTCTATGGAAATAAAGTTTTTGACTTTGACTTTGACTTTGACGTATAACATTTTGTATACCTTTCTCTGATATAACAAGGATAAAAACAGTGACAGAATTTTACAATATCTGTATCAAATATAATTCAAACGTCACAAAACATCATAACACGGATTGTACAGAATTTTTTGCACTCGACCGCCCAGTAGCCTAACCTTACTTGTGTCAAAATTTATTGAGCAAAAGTTAATTTCATAACATGAATAATGGCGAGAAAACTTCAAACTTTCGCAGAGATTTTCAACCATATTTTTATTGCAATAAGGACCGATCAAAATATAACCAGGTTAAGTGGTTTACTCACAAAGAAATGTCGTTATGTTAATCCGTTTTCGGGACTTCATTTTAGTGGTTGGTTATTAAGTTTTTGCGGGACGAAATGTTCTAGGAATTTGTTTTCAATATTGGGATTGTTATTTCAAAAGTGCTGGCAACATTTTTATGACGATCTACTAAAAAGTGTTTACTAAAGTACAAAAAGGTTCACACACCTGATGTTCAAATTCAAATCATTTCTTTGTGATACACAGTTGTGAGTGGTATCTACATGGTGGTATATATATGTTGAGTGGTATCCGCCGCATGGTCAACAAAAATACGACTCAAGCCACCAGAGTTTGAGATGACTCAAGTCGCATTGCGTTGCGTCCATCACCCCGAGACGGGGATGTTACGTCTCATGTGCCTGCAATTACACCAGCACCAACTTCTTTCCACCGGAACACAGCAACACGAGTCAATCACTGTTTGGCGGCAGATTACCAGGTGTGGTGGCAGTATTTCTCGGGCGAATTTAGCACAAGTTCTACTGCTTTGGTTTGCTCCTTTCGCACCACCCGGGGGAAACGTGTAGTGATTCAAAGGGTTATCACCTACGGACGCGAGCAACGTGGCCCCCCAAATTCTACATTCATAATTCTCACAGGGAATTCAGATAGGTATCATTGCGCAAATTGATAATTAAAACTGATAAACATACATGATTTAATTAATTTTCCAATTAAAAACATACGTTTCGCAACCAGGCCATTACAACCATCAAATGAAGAACAGTAACTAAAAATTTAAATGGTCTAGTCGGGGTCACCGCACCACCATACATCATCTGTCTGAATGTATAGTTAGAATGATCTATCGACAACTTGTGACTGGCGGTTGTACAACGTGGATCTAGGATGGATGGATGGAAGAGACATCATTAGATTATAGTAAGAATATTCAGCGCGATGAAATTACAGGCGCATGGGACATTACACCCTTCCGTCACAGATTTAGGGGCGCAAAAGTTACGACTTGGGTATACGTGTACCTAAATAGGGGAGTACCCAAGTTGTATTGCTTTGCAGTTGGGCCATCTGCTCGTTCCAAAACTTTATCATGTAAAATAATTATATTAGTGGACATTTCACTCAGCGCTATCTAGCCCCAAAGTAAGCTAAGCATACTAGTAGTTTGTATCATGGGAACTAGACAACTGATATAATACTTTTTTTTTATACATACATATTATACATATTAACTCCCAGACACAGAACAAACATCTACGTTCATCACGCCAATGTTTGTCCTGGGTGGGAATCGAACCCATGACTTACAGCGCAAAAGGCAGGGTTACTACCAACTGAGCTATGAGGCCAGTCAGAGACTAGACTGCACTTTCCGAATAAACCGGAACACAGCAACACGAGTGCATTACTGCTTAACGGCAGATTACCAGGTGTGGTGGCAGTACTTGGCAAACTTGGCACAAGTACTACTGCTACTTTGGTTGCTCCTTTCGCAGCACCCAGGGGACACGTGTAGGGATTCAAAGGGCCATCACCTACTGACGCGAGCAACGTGGCCCTCCAAGATTCATACGGTATCTAGGGATACTAACGTCCGTGTCTAGATGAGAGGTGTGTGACCACACAATATCAACAAACTAATTTCAGTGGCGTGCCACCCGCGGCCGCCGCGCCGCGCCTCGCCGCGCCTCGCCGCGCCTCGCCGCCGGTAGCACAGGTCAAATTGTAATTTAATTTATTCTCATTCTGATAAACTACATGTATACGTTTTATATCATCAAATTTTTTTGTATTCTTACACAGCCGACGGTAGCTTTCTCTTTGAGCTTCGTTGAGAAAAACTTGAGACGGTGGAAGGACATTTTTTTTGCCAAAATGATACACTAATATATGAATAAATAATAAATATTGGTGGACATTTCACACAGGCCATCGGTCCCCAAAATAAGCTAAGTATAGCTTGTATCATGGAAACCAGACAACTAATATAAGTTACCATACCCATTTTTTCCGCCAAGCAATTCGCGTCGCTGTGTTCCGGTTTGAAAGGTGTTGGTGAAATTATAGGCACTTGAGACATTCACCGTCACGTTTAATAGTAACGGGCGCATGTGATGCAACTTGGGTTTGTCGTACCTGAATAGGGGAGGACCCAAGTCGTATTGCTTGTTATCGGCAGAGGTTACCACTTAGCACGGTGAGTCATCTGCAGGTTTCGTTACTTTATTACAAAACGTAAGTTTCCTTGCATTTTGTTATACTCGTATTTGGACAATTTTGGAGCATATTTCAAGACTAAATCAGTAGCTCGATTTTACTTTTCCTTGCGCAAAAATGAAGCGCATTGACCTTTGATATATAATCGCCAAGAAAAAACATATTTTCACACGATTCGTCAGCACAATTCTAAACCTTATTACAAGTAATCTAAAGTGTAATTCTCTTTGACACTATAGCTCTAAACAGATTAAGTAATTAAGTTGATATCTGAACTTCTCAAGATGCAGCGAAGCGAAAACTAGAAGCGAGTAGGTACCATAATACGTCAGGTTAAAATTGAAAAAAGTTTGATTAAATTTATAGGATAATGTCTATTTATCAATCAACGTAACGAAACAAGTTATTATTTATTGGAGACTTATTTAGTTTTATTAATCTAATAAATAAGCTAGGATAAGACATAATTTTTTTACAAGTTTATCGAAAAAGAAAATCCTTAAGATTTTATTGGACGTTTGAGAATCCTAGAATACTAAGACAATTAATCTTTTTTTTTTTTTACCAGACACGAATTAAGCGAGGAATATGTAAATAATTGTACTATACACATAATAACGTCTGTTTCCCAAAGGGGTAGGCAGAAAACAAAGGATGCCACACGCTACGATCTGGACTTTCGCTTCACTCCTATCAAATTTGTTATGCACGCGCATCAGTCACGGGCACTTTTGAACCTTGCGTAGATACCTACTTTGTCAGTTAGGTCAAAGTACGTTCACGAAAGTCTACCTAATGTGTAACTAAACACATACATTTCTTACCAAATTAACAACTTATCAAGGATCAAACCATACATTCAAATAAATAAATATAGGTGGACATTTCACACAACTCCATCTAGCACCAAAGTATGCTAAGCATAGCTGGTATCATGGGAACCAGACAACTGACTGATACAATACTTATCTACTTTTTTGTAAATACATACATATAATACATATAACGAATCGAACCCACGACCTAGGCAGGGTTACTACCGCCTGAGCTGTGAGGCCAGTCAAAAAACGCAAACACTCAAAAACTGTCATCTTGACCGCGTGTACCAAATCTGTTACGTCGTAAGCGCTACTCAACAAAGCATCTTAAGATGCTTGAGTGTCGGCGTATCACAAACAATGGCATTTATGCTCTAGTGCATATCGTTTACATACAATAATTGTGTATTTTAATCCTCAGCAAAAGCTCCTTGCGTTTTGCCGGCAGATCTATGATGAGGAATTTAAAATGGCGTCGATTCCGAAGTGAACATTGGCGCATTTTAAATTCTAAGTGTCTGGTTAGGGATGTGTATAGTGCTGGCAGTCTTGATATCTTGAGTCTTGAGTCTTGAAATGTTAAACAAAAAGAAATATTTCTAAGAGATAAGAGAGATAAGAGATCGTGGAAAATGTGAATGTTTTCTGACGATAACCGGTAACTTCAGCCTATAACAAAACTAATAAGTTTAGGTCCTCCCTTAATTAGGTATGGGAAGACCCAAGTCGCATTGTAATGCAGCAAACGTGGGGGTGAAATGTCTCATGTACCTGTAATTTTACCGGCGACCACACCATACAAACAGGAACACAGCATTACTGCTTGGCGTCAGAAAAATGTATCACGGCATTACTTCTCCGGGCGATAGAAGATAATATAAGGGACGAGAGACGTGTGAAGGCCAAAATAACTGTTTCAATGTAACAAGAACTATCTTTCTTTCTTATTTCTTACTTTGACTGCGCTGGACCTGCAGATTTAACTATTACTTTTTGTTTTTCTCTCTGTTTCATGCTTCTCTCTCACTAACCAACGATGTATAACTCTATTCTTAATAATCTACTATCGTTTCTCTCCTCATTACGTCAAAGACAGCGTAATAAAGACTTGAAACTAACAAGTCCATTCAATTCATTCAGTCTTGCAATTGGTATGCTTTGTTATTCCCATCTCCAATTTTTAGGATCGTAATCGCAGGCGTTCGATTTTGATTTCGTCCAATGATTTTGACATGATTTACCAAAATACAATCGAATGGTGTTTTCTTTATTGCATACAGAACAGTACTACATACTTACGCGATAAGTTTTTCATCTGTAAAGATTTCAGATATTTCACAAGTAGGTAACACTAACCTATACAATCCATTTACAAAATTGAAGTCCTTTCACTGACTTTCATTGAATGAATAAGATGAAACTAATAGGACTTCGTTATTGCAAACCGCCTGACAGGAAAAATTACAGAACACGAATTAGCCAATCTATCGCTTATCCCACGGGAACATTGTGTTTTTCCGGGATAAAAAGTGGCCTATGTGCTACTTCAGACTATATTCTATCTCTGTTGCAAATTTCATCCAGATACGTTCAGCCGTGTAGAATACTAAAATATCTTTTGTAAATACATACATATTAACATCCAGACACAGAACAAACATCTACGTTTGTCACAAAAATATTTGTCCTGAGTGAAAATTGAACCCACGACCTACAGGGCAGAAGGCAAAGTCACAACCAACTGAGCTGGGATATAAATACTTGTATTATGTAACTATTTGTGTCCAAACTGAGTTTTTTTATGTCACTTTCTGATAAACGAAATTTGAAATGCAACAAACCCAGATGCATTACAAAATCTTTTTACTATCAGAAGGGATTAGAGTGGTATCGACTTGGGAGGTTTCGGCGCTTTGCGGGATTATCCTGGATGAAGGATTATCTATGTGAGGGATGCACCAAGATTCGCATTGCATTGTTGTGCGGTGTCGCCATACTTTGGCAATCTTTTTCATGTGTTTTATGGTTGACTGATTTGATGTTACGTTTTGCCAAGTTTTTTTTGTGGTAAACTAACTGTTACGCATTTACGCATATCAGTTGTCTGGTTCCCATGATACAAGCTATTTATTTAGCTTACTTTGGGGCTAGATGGCACTGTGTAAAATGTCCTCCATATGAACACCCAGACACAGAATAAACATCTATGTTCGTCACACAAATGTTTGTCCTGGGTGGGAATCGAACCCACAACCTACAGCGCCGAAGGCAAGGTTACTACCAACTGAGCTGAGAAAGGCCAGTCGAAAAGTAAATCGAACCCACGACCTACAGCGAGGAAGGCAGTGAGGAGAGCTGTGAGGCTAATCTTTAGCTGGTTAACCATATTTTTCATGCACATTTGACCAACTAACTTACAGTGAAAACGATACGACCACATCACACAACGCCGCTACGCATCACCCAACGAAAACCAAAAGAAATACTTTCATATTGAGCTTAATTATCAATTGAGATCTTGTAATGAATACCATATAGTTAAGGTCGGTTCATGTAAAGTGTACAAAGCGGCGTTTCAAAGAACGCGGCGTATTTGATAGCTGCCGGTTCTCTTTGTATTGAATCGCCTTTTGATACAACTCGATACACAGATTGAGTGAGAAAGTGTTGAAAGATATTTTTACTCGTAACAAATACAGTATGTACTATTTGAAAGGTGTGGCTGCCGGTGAAATTACAGGCACACGAGACATTCCACCCACACGTCTCATAGTTACGGGCGCATACGATGCGACTTGGGTCTTGTCGTGCCTAGTAGGGGAGGACCCAAGCTGCATCGGTTGTTATAGGCCGAGGTTACCACTTACCACGAAGTGGGCCGTCGGCTCGTTCCGTTACTACATAACATAAAAAAAATGTTCAAAGTCCTTTCTCATACACGACAGTAGGAATCAAAAAGTACGAATAGCGAAGTACTACAGCGTCCTTCTTCTTCTTCTTCGAGTCACCGGTACTGTCGAACCAGTGTGGTGAAAGGATTGTACAGCGTCCTGAACGGGTGTTACGTTTGGCCGGGAACCGAACCCGTGGTCCTTAGTTCTAAGTCGAGGCACGAAACATTAAACTTAATAATCGTTGTTTATTTCATTAAGGTAACAGACATGTCAGACATGAACCTTTCCCTTGATGCCTCTAATCCATTATTTAATAGTTTATTATTAGTAAACAGTCTACTTGAAATTAGCCTCTTTGGGGCATACTTTATAATCTTTTCACCGCACTGGTTTCCAGCGAGCCAGCGACGCAATTAATAGTAGGGTAGTCGTTGAAATAATGACCAGAGATATAATTTAAGCGAAAACTATAGCATATTCACTAAGAGACAAACAAAAAAAAAAATTTTTTTACATTAAAATAAGTAATTAAAACATTCCAACGACAAAGTTGTAGGTACTTGGAATAACTGGTGGATTGAACTGGTGTTCTCCTGACAGCCTCGAACCCGGGACCTCACGACTGTCACTGCACATCACAAGTAGGGACAGCAAAACAAAAAGACATTGCACTCTGATATCACTCATGCGTTAAACTCATTGGTAATTTAAAAACTTTAAACAAGACGAAGTGGAACGCCTTTTTTAGTTTCTACAAAAGTCGGAATGAATCCGTACTATTCAAATAAAAATAGTAGGTATTTTTTTGTAGTTGCAGTTTCTTCTAAGTCTAGACTCGTCGTATCTTTACAGTCCAATATAATATATATTTAAATTGGTGGACATTTCACACGGAGCCATTTAGCCTCAAACTAAGCATAGCTTATACTATGGAAACGAGACAACTAATATAATACTTACATACTTTTTCTTGTAAATATGTACATACTGCATAACCAGACACAAGACAAATGGACGCAGTTCGATTCCCACCCAGGACAAGCATTTTTGTGATGACTAATCACAAAAATGTTTTTCCTGGGTAGGAATCGAACCCACGACCGCAGAAGGCTGAGTTTCTACCAACTGAGCTGTGAGGCACTGAATAGGATAATAATCCCAAATCTGATGTTAGGTCCTAGTTGCATGTGATCTTCCATTCCACGTCACTGATACTGATATAAACATAATATTATGTATAATATGTTTGTATCTGTTATATCTGTAGCATTCCAAATGATATATTATTAAGTGTAAGTAGTTATATAATAAATGCGTCATAGATTTAACTTCTTGAATTATAATTATTAATATAAAAAAATATTTTATAATATTTATATAACTTCTTAAATTGACGAAATAATCATGCTCACGAAATTAACAAATCCCACAAACAAATTTTTCAAGAGAACAGGTTACCGCTTGACTTTAATTATTTAATTATTGCCATAATATTTGATATCTAACTTTTCTGTTGTCGGTACGTGCGCAAGCGCAGCTACGGGAGCCTGACGAGCACAGCGAGGGGCCGACCTCTATTTGTGAAGATAATCTCTCTGTCCGACACACTGACACACGTACTGCCCTGATGTACGCACCTCGCAATCATTTCATATTTACTTCATTACGAGTAAAGTTAAAAAGATTTAAGGGAAATAGATACGAAATACGTAGTGTTTTATTGCGAACTATGATTTGTTGCCATTTCGATGAAATGAGTGTGATTTATTCAATTATGATTTGGGTGAAGTCAAAAATGAAGCATATTAATATAAAGAGAATTTGTAAATACTTCAGAATTTTCAACTACAATGTAACTAATATTAGTTACATTGTAGTTGAATGGTTTTCAATTCATTACAATATTGCAATGAATTGAAAACCTAACCAACCTGAATAGTTTGTTGAAAGATCATACTGATTACATATAAAATTATATTACAAAAATGATTATCCGATAATTTTATTTTCTGTCAATAAGATAAATCAAGTAAATGCTTAATATTTTCACATGCGTCATTATAGATGTATCGATTTTTCAGCCTGTTGGTATTTCAGCACACTCACTTTTTCAATTATATTTTAGTAACATTTGTATGCACCATACAGCATGTTTCATTTCTGCCACTTCCCAAGGCATTCAGTTCTCTTCAGCATAGCTTTATTTCTCAACATTTGTTTCATCTTCTCCAGTTTAGACTTGCCCAGAACAGCATTAATTTTCATGACTCCTGTGGATTCTTTATGAGGCATTTTATTGCTTGGGCAGCTTGATTGCATAGCGCGGGCACAACACACCCAGTTCTTAATAAGCGCTCTGACATGACATTAAATAATCTATAGATATCACTAAAATATTACTACCACTTCATTTTTAACGTTGTTTCTTTCCATGGTTATCAGTTCCTCTAAACATGGCCTTATCCTTCAACAATTGTTTTATCTGCTCCAGTTTAGACCTGTCCATCTTTTCGAATTCAATTTCATTTGAAGCGTTAACCTTTCTGGTTCTTCCACCTCGTTGTCTAACTGAATCTTTATTTGGGCTGCCAGGATGTTTAACTTGGGCGTACCACATCCAATTCTTAACAAAAGGTGCAACAGGTTCATCCGCCATACCAGGATATAACTGCCAGTTGTAACTGAAAGGTTCTTCTAGTTTCCTTGCCAAGGAGGATCTGGTGTTTGGAGTAATGTTTTCATCGAGTCGAAATCCATCAAGTAAGTTATGCATTAACGCAGAATTAGAGAAGGATTTTGGATGCGTGCAAAGTCCTGTGGTTAAAGATGATTGGCAAACGGTTCGGTAGTTTCCTTTTCTGAAACGTATGACTGGTTGCCTCTTTGACGGGAGAAAGGCATTGCATTTGATGCCTTGAATACCTTTGAAAACTCTTCGCGCTGGAATGTACGCACTGCCCGGTATAACTTGAAATTGCTTGAACACCGTGACCCTTCGAGAAAGATTTCTGATCGGGTTCATTATAGATCCTAAAATTCTTCTTCGAATTGAGAGAGCCATCTCTGATAGTTCAAGAAGAATTTGAGGGTAGGTATGGTTTTAAATGAATGATATTATGTTGATGTGATCATTGTGCATACCAATACGTTGACTTACGTTATTGCAATATTCATTGTAGTGGTTGATGAAGATTTAGAAATTAGAAGTGTTTTATTTTGTTGATGATATAATGATTACATCAGAGTCATCTGTCAATTGAAACACGTCATTCAAATTGACGTCCAGACACGTTCAAGTCTTCGGGAATAAGACTCAAGCTCCGGCACGTTGGACGGCAAACTTTATCGTGTATAGCAGCCATAAGAACTGACTTCTAACCGCCGCGCTGAAAAATCGATGGGGTTAAAAACTGAAAACTCAGTGCATGGTGCCCTTAAATATTTTTTATTCGCTTCTTATAGCATTGTAGCAGACATTATTGCAAATATACAAAATTGCATAATATATTCAGCAGGAATTTTCAATTGAAAATTAAATAAATGGTACCTACATACATATAATAAAATCACACAAGATTAACTAAAGACGAGGACTTTCGCTTACTATTGATAACTAATAGATTTGATAAAAAGGTTATAAATTAGAAGGCTGAACTATTTATATCTGAGTGCAAATAACTCGTTCAAGAACCACACAATTCGTATGGAACCATAAAACTTAAGTGAATAAGAAAAAGAGGCATTTTATGAAATAAGTAATTACTATTACTTAATAAGTAAGTAGTACTTAAATATTTGAAAATAAGTATACCGAATTAGTCAATATATATATAGGTACTAACGCGTGTAATGTTCCTAAGAACCCCTTTGGTCATGTTAAATTCCTATAAGTATGTAGACATAAGTATTATATGTATCAAACTTTGATAGACATTTATGTAAATATCAGAAGGAAATAAAGACCCGTCAAATTTAGATTAGTTACTTTTATACGCTAACATTTATATTGAAAATCGGTTAAAGCTTCAAAAATTTATCAATTGATTAACAACATAGGTAATACTATTCTTCAAAAAAGCTGGTTATTCTTCTTTCTTCTGTTCGATTTTCTTCTCACCTTTTAACTTCTGCTTCATCTTCTCCAACTGCTCTCGTTGCTTTCCGTAGAAGTACCCTTCTTCCTGAGCCGCCCCGTACTTGCCGAGTCCACCCCCCGACTCCCTCACAGACCCTCCACCACCACCACCCTTCCCGACTCCAGACCCTGGCGCTCCTATCGGTGACGGCAGATGCCTTCCAACGCTGAGTTCACGATGCAAAGATGGAAAACGTTGACAGCGACAAAACTTGATGAAATTCATTTTCCTGTTTTTTTGTTTTTGAGAATTGATTTAGATAGATCTGACAATGTTTTTTTTCGTTAGTAAGTTTTACATTTATACTAAAAGGAGGTTCGTTGCTATTTTAATGAGCTCGTATATCAAAATGTGTGTATATCTGTTAACTTAGGGTTTTTTATTGCTATGTATACTCGTAGCGATTAGCAGTCGATACAGATTCAAGCCTTTTTGTGTACACACAGTAGCGATTGATTAGTGCTATATTTGGTTATATAATAATAATATTGGTGGACATTTCACACAGCGTCATCTAGCTCCAAACTAAGCATTACTTATGGGAACCAAACAACTAATAAAATACATATATACTCATTTATATTAACACCAGACACAGAACAAACAGCTATGTTCGTCACACCCCCTGATGTTAAGTGGTAACCGCTGCCCATAGACAAGGGCAATACAACTCAAGTCCTCTCCACCAAAATAAAAGATGACTAAAGTCGTATTGCGTTGCGTCCATCACCCCGAGACGGGGATGTTACGTATTATGCAACTGCAATTTATATGCGGTATATTAAAACAAAAATGGCTGAGATGAAGTCACATTTATGTGTTCTTTTAGGATCACTGCTTTATGTTGACCTTGTTTTGATATTTTAACTGAATCATGCTGAAATGAATGTCTGAATACAATAACATAATAATAATAATAATGCTTTATTGTACACCATAGAACATTTCAAATAATAAAAAAAAACTTAGACATTAGTTGTACAATGGGCGGTCTTATCGCTATAAAGCGATCTCTTCGAGACAACATTGAGATGGAGTATTTAATAGCTAAATAGTGGTTAACATTATCTAATATTTAATATTTTAGTATCAGAAACTACAAAGCTATATTCTTGCCAGCATTCAACCCGATAGGATTGATGTACCAGGAGCATATACGGTAATTACAGTACGAAGGAAATAATACCAGTTTTTTTTTTGTTTTAGTTTAGGCCATTTTTAGTTATTAATGGAATAAAACAGGTGAGCAAAATAAATTACCAAATGAAGCGAGGTGTTAAGTGCTGCAATTAGTATTATATTGTACAAAATAGAACGCATTTCTAAAATTTTTACGGTTATGTAATTTGTTTCAGAAAATTAACTGAACTAACTTCATTACATTAATTCACTAATTATATACTCGGATACCTATATATAATGCCAAGTGAAGGACACAAACCATTTTCACTTCACGATGTGTGCTCAATAACTCTGCTAACGGACTTATTTTGGATTCTTCCAAAATGGATTTCACGAAGGTATGAAATTGTGAATTTATCTTTTGTTTATTTATCCGTCACTTATTCCATATAGAGCAATTGGAAATGTTGTCTTTGGTTTTTAATCTCACTTGTCTATAGATAGGATCTCCTAGGTGCGCAAGAATTCGAAGCATAGACCCTGCCTTAACTAATGTATGCATTCATACTGACCAAGGAACTCCTAACTGAACTCCCCACACTGGCCTCAGTTGACTGTAGCTCTGCCTTCTGCGCTGTAGCTCGTGGGTTCGATTTCTACTCAGGGCAAATATTTGTGTGATGAACGTAGATGTTTGTTCTGTGTCTGGATGTTGTTATGTATTATATGTTTGTATTTACAAAAAATATATAAGTGTTTTATCAGCTGGTTGGTTCCTATATTACAAGCTATGCTTACCTTGGGGCTATATGGTGCAATGTGAACATCTACCAATATTTATTTAATATTTTATTTATTCTAATAACGCTTAAGTTAACTACAGGAGAAGACTAGAAAACAAGTTGTAAAAGTAAAACCAGTATTTGAAGTTTTCATCCGCAGAATTACTGCCACCGCACCGTGCTCATTTCTACCGCCAAGTACCTAGTAGTGCTCTCAATTTGCCGTACCTATCGGTTTGAGAATTGTGTGCTGGTGAAATTACAATACATGCGCATGAGACTTATATATAAATTTGCAAGCTTATTATTCTCTCTATATATATATATATCTCTCTCTTATTTATTTATTTCTTTTTTAAATTATAGGAAATCTTACAGATAGCTAAATGAATAGGTTAATAAATAGACGCGTAAGGCTAAATTAAAAGATTCCTTGTTTAAATGATTCTTGAGTAAATATATAAGAATCAAACTTCTGATTGCCTGACTGACGCATAAACAACTCACATCCTAAACTGCTAAATTTTGGAGTATCTTTAACAAATTAAAAACACAATTTTCTTATATTATTATTAAAAATTCTAATTCTCATAAAATTTCCAAAAGACGGGACATTAGAAACTAGAATGAAGTGTCGGTGAAGATATTATTTAATACATGTACTTGTACGTCGTTGAAAATATAGATGAAATAAAACTGAACACCTTTTGCGAATGGACTTGTTGTCCTCGCAAACGAATTCAGGGCAACTTTACTAGTATTTTCGAAAAGACAAATATCAATTTGGGGATGACTCCATGAGTTTGTCCTGCGAATATTACAAATCATCTCTATGATGTATAATAGCAATAGCAACATATAATGATCAGGTTTTCTTTTTCAGATCTCATTTATCCTGCTTTTGGTACTGGCATCCGCTTATAAAAGGTAATTAATAAAATATAGTTAGTGTCCGGGAAAATAAGATATTGTTATTATGACTATTATGCTTATTTTGAGCTTATCCTTTATCTTCTTCAAGCTTATTATATTTCGTTACAGAGTACACAATGACATAATTATTTCCTGTTCAGATTCAAGTATATATCAGTACCTAATATAAATCAATTCTATTTCAGTGAATCCCGAACATTCCAAACATTTCAAGATAAAATCCAATGGCCTAAATCAGAAACGACGAACGATAATTGCTTTTGTTACTCAAACCCCGGGAATTACTTAAAAGTGTCAGAAATACTTGTTCCTTACCATGCAAACCTAGAAAGACTAGTCATCTACCTATACAAGGACGTGCACACGAATGAAATCAAGCTATACATACCAAACAAAACGAAACAAAATTTTATCCCAGACCTAGCTTTTGAAGTTGAAGACAAATTGGTGACTGTAACAGACTTACAAATTGATGATATCTTCAGTATCTATTCGGATGAGTTGAAATTGAATATAGAACACACTCACATTAGACCAATTGGAGATGATAGTTATGAAGAATCTATGAATTCAGAATCTGCATCAGAAGAAACAACAATTGCAAATGACAAGTTAGAAAATGAAGTTGGTCTCAGCAAAGAACACGATGTTCACAGACCAAGGAAGATCAAACCAGCTCATCATCGTGGTGATAACCACAATCATCATCAGTTGCCCAGTAAAAAAAGTGAAATAAACTTAACTGCCGAAGATAAAGAAACTAGTGAAATAAACTTAACTGTCGAAGATGGCAAAACTAGTGAAATAAACTTAACTGTCGAAGATGGCGAAACTAGTGAAATAAACTTAACTGTCGAAGATGGCAAAACTAGTGAAATAAACTTAACTGTTGAAGATGGCGAAACTAGTGAAATAAACTTAACTGTCGAAGATAAAGAAACTAGTGAAACAAACTTAACTGCGGAAGATAATGAAACTAGTGAAATAAACTCAACTGCGGAAGATAAACAAACTAGTGTAATAAACTTAACTGCCGAAGATAAAGAAACTAGTGAAACAAACTTAACTGCGGAAGATAATGAAACTAGTGAAATAAACTTAACTGCCGAAGATAAAGAAACTAGTGAAACAAACTTAACTGCGGAAGATAATGAAACTAGTGAAACAAATTTAACTGTGGAAGATAATGAAACTAGTGAAATAAACTTAACTTCCGAAAATAAGGAAACTAGTGAAATAAACTTAACTGCAGAAGATAATGAAACTAGTGAAATAAACTTAACTGCCGAAGATAAGGAAACTAGTGAAATAAACTTAACTGCAGAAGATAAAAAAACTGTTGAAATAAACTTAACTGCAGAAGATGGCGAAACTAGTGAGATAAATTTAACCGCAGAAGAAAAAAAAACTGGTGAAATAAACTTTACTGTCGAAGATAGCGAGACTAGTGAAATAAACTTAACTGCGGAAGATAGCAAGACTAGTGAAATAAACTTAACTGCAGAAGATGGTGAAACTAGTGAAATAAATTTAACTGCAGAAGATAAAGAAACTGGTGAAATAAACTTTACTGCGGAAGATAGCGAGACTAGTGAAATAAATTTAACTTCGGAAGATAAAGACTCTAGTGAAATAAATTTAACAATGGAAGGTAAAGAATCGAGTGAAATAAATTTAAGTGGGGAAATGAGTGGAGACACTATGTCCACAAAAAATAGTATGACAATAGAAGATGTAGAAACAATTACAGAAATTGATGGTAATAACGTAAAAGTATCCCAAGAAGTTAATGGCCATGCAGATGAATTTGATGATAGCGAGGAAATGAGTACAGAAACTGATAAGACAGTTGAATATGGCAAAGAAACATATAACGGCAAGGCTACTAAGAAATACAATCAGATCGATCAATATCAGTATGCGACATTTGACTCGTGGTTCCGACAGCAAATGCTACGATTCAAGAATTATAAACAACACGATGAAGTCGTTAAGATCTCTACTATAGAGAAGTACGTTCTCAAAATACTTCGTGAGAACAATATGCACGTAAGCGTTGAAGGCGTGCTCACAGATACTTACGGTACAGTATTAGATTTGCACAACCTATATCTCAGACCAATATTTATCGGTAAATCGATGGATTTGGGCAATTTCTTCAAACACGAGAAGGAGTTTGTAGCTCCCGCAAATTCGCCATATTTACAAGCCATTCTTGTATCCTACGCACATCCTTCAATAATATTAGGTATTATACCGCTCGGAAAGACTTTTATTCCAGGTTCAGCTTTGAATGCCTTCGCTAAAACTTACAAAAAAACATGGATGACTTCAGGAAAACTTCCATCATCACATATACATTTTAAACATAGTGTCGGCATAAAGTCATTGCCTGAATTAATGCATACAAAACACTATCACTATTTAAACAAGGGACCGGCGAAAATGACCAAAGAGCACATAAAAGTCACGAATAAATTTGCCCGCATGGCAGATTACTCAAAGGATCAAAAACATTTACTGATGCACGTGTACGATTCAGATGGAAACAAAATGGACGATGATTCCGCGGGGCTAGTTATGAAAAAGATGATTTCCGCATATAGATCTGGTGACGTTCCTTCAGAATTGTCTTGGACTCCATCACCTCTAGAAGATGTAGACGATGAGGATATAGCTGGAAGAATTATTGGTGGTAATGCCGCTACCAGCAGTGGTATGCCTTTGAGTGTTAGAGGGAGGATTAAAGATGTATAAATTCAATCTAAATTAAATTGAAAATATCATATGCAACTTATTTCTGAGGTAATTAATAGAATAGAAATTAGGAGTTCAATTCAAATTCCTACTCTATACAACTAAATGACGACGCGGCTTGAAAATGGACATCGATCGTAGAATTACAACAATATAATTGTTTTCTGAGCATTATTACATTCTTTTATTTAATTTCTTAAAATAGTTTTAAAGACAAATCGTCATAGGTCCTTTACACTCTTTGATAGACGTCTACTAATTTCCTAGCTTACGAAGTAAAAGTTAAAAATAATGTTATCTATTGGCCAATATTAAAATAAAACGTACACAACACAAAAAGTCCCAAAAACAAATTAGTTATATGCTCATCCCATAAGTGGTGCCTGGGCGAGTACAGAACTCAGGACTTTGAGGGCAGGGCCTAAACTTGCTCTATTATTTCTAGATTATTATGAGTTCTATTTTTCCTATATGTAACGAAAGAAGCCGATTCAGTACTCTTCGATATATGTATATACAAATTTACTTACTTACAGTCATTACGCCAATCTCTATATCATTCATTTCCGCAATATATGGCGGAATCCGAGATCTGGCGAGCAAGTCAAGTGGTACTGAACCCGAGTTACAATCCGGAGGTGCCGGTTCAAATCCCTATTAGTCTTTCGCTTGAACGATTTATGTGCGCAGTACCATGTTCTGAAAACGGTGAAGGAAAACATCGTTAGGGAACCGACATGTGAAAGGAGCCTCTTTGAGGTGCTTTAAAATCTGTTCACTGGTTCTCTCGATCCAGTGGCTCGAATAGAATAGAATAGGTGGAATATGAAATTTGTTTGATATGAAAATGAAAATGCATTTGGTCGACTTCTAAGTAAATAGTGTTTTTGTATACCTACGTTTCTACGGTCTACGGAACGCACACGCACAATCATAATGTAATACATTTTATTTTAAGTTACAGTTTTAAAAGCAACCGTAGGATAACGAATAGCTAAACCGAGATAAATTACAGATAACTGTTATGGAATGTACCTAATCATAAAAATAAATTAGTAATGGCTAATTCTGAACCTTTTGTCACGCATAAAACAAATCACAAATTAGCTAATCTCTTCTAATATATAATAAATAATATAGATAAGTTTATGAATAAGCACGACATCTTTACTGTTCTACAAGAACCATATCGGATGTAATTTTTAAACCACTATTTCCTTGTGCCAAGAAACAGGAACCTTTTATAAAACTGTCACGTGATGCGCCATCTAGTTGTCTTTTATCGAACTAAAACGAATCTGAACAAGATGCAAGTGAAGGATCATCTTGATTCTTGTAATTTTATACAGATGTCGCTTTGCTGCTGCTAGGCTGAAGGCCTACTTATTAACCCTGCCTGCAAAGGTGGGTCCTGGGTTCAATTCCAGCCTGGGCAGACTTATTGTAGTGAATGTAGTTTGTTCTTGGATCATGGATGATAGTGGTGTGTGTTTGTCCATGACAACTGCGACACGGATATGTATTGCACGGGCATGAGTATGTAATTATATTTTTTTTGATATATGTTGAATATATTAACCTACAGGATAGTGTAAGAATAAAAGTAAAAATAAATAAACAAAGAAAAAAGATATATATTTTTTTATTTATATTATACCATATTGAATCGGAGTGTCATCAACAAAGACAATCGAAGAACACCCTGAAATTATTTCCCATAAAGTATGCATTCGATCTAAAACATTTTTCTACAATATATGATAAATAGGTAAAATGATTAACGTTCCATTTTGGAGATATTCTGAAATAATATCTGAAACAATCCGATACTGAAAGTTCTTACATTAGTAGAAAGTACGTTATTCCTGAGTGCCATTTGATATTTTTTGCTGTTTTTACTAAATAGTCATAGTATTTCATTGGTAATTTTGTTTTTAAAAGTCACGTTATTTTACAATAAGTAAATTAAGTGTGACAATGATATTGTTTAAAATTTATAATAAAAAAACATACACGAATCCAAATAAGAAGTTGCAAATAATTCATAATATGAATTCTGGTGATGAGAGTTCATAACGCTACCCGTGCAAAGCCGGGAGACCGCGCTAGTACTTAAAACAACGCAAGTTTGCTTGAAAACCCGAACATCGCACTATCCGGCTGTTCCTAAGTTAGATTATCATCGTATTCCGATGGAGTGTCATCAAAAAAAGTGCAACGCCTCAAGTTCATCCACAATACGCAACCAGTCAAGTCAAACTTATAATTCAACTCAGTTTAGTTTCGAACGCGGTTGGGGTCGCACGCGTTCTAAACAGCGGCAGCGATTAAACCGAACAGTTATTCGAAACATCTATGAGGTACCTGCTGTATAACAATTAAAAAATAACCAAAAACACATTAGAAATATCTCTCAGTGTATGCGACGAAGTTTTGCCGGGTTTTTGGGGCAAATAATACAGTTTTTTTGTTATTCCGTGTAGCTGTGTTTTGTGTCTCAATGTTGCTGCTATGACAGGATGTTGTTCTTGAACGAACTAATAGGATTATAACTTTGACATTTCATGGGATTTTGCAACTGGTAAGTCACAAACTTAAAGTTTACTAGGGAATTCGCTTTGTTTTCGTTGTTAAATATAGTGTGAGATTATTATGAATAAGAATAAGAAATGTTTATTGTGAAACTGTGTATAAAAAGATCTTATTTTAATATAAAGTAACAACAGTTTGCCCTCTCGGACATACAATAGTATCAATTGGACATTCAAACAATTTTTCACGAAAAATTGAGAATATTAATATTAAAAATTTCAAATTAAAATATCAAACGACACAAAACAATTATAACTTTATGACTTTGAACTGTAAGAAGAAAAAAAAAACTATTTTTACATACGAAATTAAACTTAAACTTAATTAAAGTTATTGATATAAATAACAGATTGGGTTTTTACAAAACGGTTGTTTCGAAGGTGGATCATCGTTCGTGAACTTAAACAGCTCACAGGTAAAACGTTTTTTAATAATAAGTTCAAAGATACCGAATGTCCTAAAACCAAAAATTCTAAGATATGTGACGAGCAGATGGTCCACCTGTTGTTAAGTGGTTGTCTCTGCCCATAGAAAGCAGTACGACTTAGGTACTTACTTAGGAGAAGTATGCGCCCGTAACTCTGAGACCTGAAGGTGTAATCTCACTTGAGTTATCAAAAGGATATAATATTAGGACAAACAAATTAATAAAACACAAATTGATTAAAAATGCTATAGGAACCAAGGAGACATTGAAATTGCAGGCGCATGAGACGTAACATCCCCGTCTCGAGGACGCAACTCAATGCGACTTGAGTTATCTCGTACATTTAGTGGAGAGGACTTGAGTCGTATTGCCGTTGTTTATGGGCGACGGTTACGAGGTGGGCCATCAGCTCGTTCAGTCAGTTAAATCACATAAAAAAACTACTCCATTTTAATTCAACAGTTACACAATTGTAGTTTTAAAACAATATGATCACGGCCGACGGGCACCTACGACCTTGTTGAAACTTTGCAAAACTCGGTGTACCCGCAGTTTCCTTTTGTTTTGCAATTTTTTTCTGTACTGCCTTCACGAGACCATTCTTGGTGTGATTGTAAGAAGAACTGGTTAAGCGAATTTAACCAATCGGGTTCTGTTTCAGAATAAACTACATATTATTTTTAAGAAGAAATTTATATAATATTTTATATTAACCTCTCTGCTTTGATTTCGTCTTTTTAATGCGCTTGCTTTTATTTTTTGTTATATAAGATTATTGTGAAAAGTGATTTTTATGACATGTAGACTTTATTTAATACGTTATATTTAAAAATTAATATATTAATTAACAAAAGCATATAAAAAAATAACGAACTACTTCAATACCACATGATCAATCGGTTACATATATGTTCTAAGTGTAAATAAATTAAAATGACAATAAATTTTTGCTACAAAGTATAGGAGACTTACACTAATTAACATATAATAATAATCTTTTTTATTTTCTCAAAATTAGTAGGTGTATCTTAAAACTAGATACAATAATGTAGGACTAGTAAAAAGACCTACTACGTGCGAGACTGGTGCCAGAGATAGGTTTGTTTGAAACCTGTGTTACATATCTTACTTCTGGATAGGCAACCAGCTTTAAACTCGCAGAATAGACTTGTCTCATTGAAATAAAATTAGATACGGGACCCTATATACGTAAATAGAATGTGTGTGGACGTGCCGGTCGGTTTGAGCCTATTTGTGAGCCGTCAGTCAGTCGTCAGTCCAACCGTGTCCATCTTTCCGGCCGTCACTCGCGTCTCATGCTTCGTAATGGTAAATGGTAATTCTGGAAAAATAGCCATGCCTTGAGAAGTTATTGAATGAGCAGATGACCCACCTGATATTAAGTAGTAACCTCTGTCATGACAACCAATATAACATTAATGCAATATCATTTTTGTTTGATAACCTGTTTAGTTCAGTGTTTTGTTCTGATTACTAAGTACTTGATTTATTTGCCCACTAAAGTCGAAAGTGAAGTAATATACATCCGGCAGGCCTCACAACTCAGTTGGTAGTAACTCTGCTTTCGGCGCTGGAGGTCTTGGTTCGATTCCCACCCAGGACAAACATTTGTGTCACGAATATAGATGTTTGTTCTGAGTCTGGGTGTTAATATGTTTTCACAAAAAAAATGTATATATGTATTCCATCAGTAGTCTGGTTCCCATAGTAGAAGCTATGTTTAGTTTGGGGCTAGATGGCGCTGTGTGAATTGTCCACCAATATTATTATATTATAGCCATTTTGCAACATAATAATGATATACGAAAAATTACTACAACTGTTACATCTTCATGTTAGAAAACCTACTACGTTATATCTACATAATTATTCGTAATCCGCATTTCAAGTTCATATCTACACTTCGATGCAGTCTCATAAAAACATAACCACTCACTTATCAGATCTTCAAGCTAAAATGGTCGACGGTCGAAAAAATTATACAAAAAAACGATCCTAAGATTATTCCTTGAGAATGGTTTTTGCATGAAAAAAAACTAGATGCTCACGGTCACAGTAGAGGTCGTAAGAATAAATATCCATCGTACATTTGAAATGCCAACGAAATAGAAAATAATAATTTTAGAGTTGACATCCATTAGTATCTATTAATATTTATAAACTGTACTAAGAAAATTGTTAGTAGATAACCTTTTCTTTCGTTTATTATCAATCAGGAAATTTCATTAAACGGTATTCTAAAATGAGAAGTATTTCTAAATAATGTAGTAGTAGTAATTCTAAATTCTTCTATAGTGGAAGGAACAAATATATACAAAAAAAATATGTGAGAATAATAGTTTTTTCATGCAGATTAGTGTATAGGACTTAGTCGCACTGCGGGTTTAATAATAAACTGATAAGAAGGCAGTACCTATTATATATTATTTTTAAGAATTGTTTCTGGTAGCAAATAAATGATTAGATTTGAAATATTTTGACTTCATAATATTTGGTACTTATTATTTTCACAGGTGCTTATGTATGTAACGTGCCATAATATATAATATATATAGATATACAATATTTGATATTTATAATAATATATACTATTACCTGAAATTACCCACGACGCCGTCAAATATTTTTCAGATAATTTCATAAATAAAATTCTAAAATTTCCCAGTACTCATATAGAGTTATAGGTATATCCATGTATTAAGTGACAAAATAATGTAATAAATCGCTGCAATTACGAGTGTTATCGTCTAAACTGGCAAATGGACCTGTCGTAAATTATTGCAGAATATCTAGGCCGGTTTGTAGCAAGATAACTTGATTGGATAAATTCACAGTCAAAAATGATAACTATTAGAAGTTTTTATGCAAGCAGAGCAAAAATCAATCATCAAAAAAATGAAATATATGTATGCCTTGTATATTAAGTCTATTCTTCTAATATTATGTGAATTCAATTCAGTATATAAATACATATATTAATTTATATTTGTAAAGTGAGTTAATTAATTAAATAATAAATTCAAGGCTGAAAGCGGCAACCTTTCAATACTAATTGAGAAAAGACAAGTTATAATAATTTATATATAGACATATATGTACTTATTGGTTTTACCTGTTTTTAAGCAATTTTAATTCCTGGTCTATATTCAAAGAAAAGGCCCTGTTCTCAATCGCAGATTATAAGTCTGAGCTACGCCGGTATTATAGACAATTTACCATTGTAAGCAAATAAAATCGGGTATACTTTAAGAGTGACGGTATAAGACTTATAATCGACTGGCAGTTTATTTGTGACAGACTTGCCTAAAACCTAGATATCCGTCATGTATCGAATTTATTACTTTTACATAACATCTTGGCGAATATATCTGTCATAATCTGACCTCTGGTTTATCTACGAATTATTGTAGAAGGCAATTTGTTTTCCTTAAAATGTGTTAGTAGGTGTTCTAGTAGTAACATAAAATGGTAGATATCAGTTCATTGACATTAAAAATAAGAATTATAAACTATATTGATGAAAATTTACAGCAGTAATTGACTGGCCTTTGACAGAAATATAACTTGTCTAGTCCCATACTAAAGTAGTTTCCTTTTGTATATTACAGAAGTTTTAGTATAATCTATTGAAAGGCATTCGAAAGGCAGTCGTGTTCATGAACCACGACATTTTCATTGTAATCGCGTCTCGAACGATACAGTCCTAATCGTTTGCAAAGCTAATCTTGCTGAACGAATTGGGAAGAACTACCTAATTGTTATCTGTTTCAATGAAGAATACATAAATAAATATTTTGATGGACATACACAGCTCCATCTAGCCCCGAACTGGGCATAGCTTGTACTACGCACCCAAGATAGCTGGTAGAATACTTTACTTCTATGTAGGTACATACAGAACAAACATCCATTTTCGTTATACTAATATTTGTCAAATAAGCTAGTATAGTAGTAAGCTAAGCATAGATTGGTATCATGGGAACCAGACAACTGATATAACACTTATTTTTTGTAACTACTATATATATAAACACCCAGAGAAAACCATCTATGTTCGTCACACAAATGTTTGTCCTGGAATCGAACCCACGACCTACAGCGCAGAAGGCAGGGTTAACTGAGGCTGTGAGGCTAGTCTAAAACTGCATCTTATACAATTCTATCTTTCTCATCTCAAACACCAACAACATAAAATTCAATCCCTTATCAGACTGCAAATCGATGTCAGCATTATTCTAATCACCCACATAAGCATTTGCAGGCTCCTCATGCGTACCCTGGCCTTAGGCACTCAACAGGCCTTCCATAGCAATAAAGATGCAGTCACTGACACTGACATCAAGATCTAGGTTGGAAACTGATGTTATTTGCACTTATTTTATGTCATATAGGTGATACAACGAGCTGACGGCCCACCTGATGTTAAGTGGTAAACGCTACCCATAGATAACAACAATACGACTCAAGTCTTTGTGCAACTTGAGTCATCTCGTACTATGGTGGAGATGAGTCGTATTGCTGTTGTCTATGGGCGGCGGTTACCACTTAACATCAGGTGGGCCGTCAGCTCGTTCTATCACTAGCATGGCATAAAAAAAAACAGATCACGTCAGCTCATGTCCTTAATATCGAAAGCTGTGTAGAATTGTAAGCAGAGACATGTGATGTTTTGAACAACTTTAGTAACCTTCTGCCTATACAACTGTAGCATTCTTAGTATCATGGTAAATATGTGTGCTGTATATAGATAAATACATAAAGTACATATACAAAATAAAATTATTTTCATCATTTGGAACTATGCAATACTATATTTTCTTAAAATGACTATTGTATTTTGGGTATTAGTACTAAAATCGAGAACAAAATAAGAAGAGTGTCCAAAGCATTTACGAGTATGTAGGTAAATAGCAAATTAATGAGTTTCAAATGATTTCTTAATTAGATATATAAATCAGAAGTCGTTAATTAATTACTAAATCACACGCTCATCTTAAAAAAATTAACACAGTTCCAAACTAATCCGAAAAATTTGGTGTTCCAGAAATAATTTAATTACTATGAGAATAAATTTTCAAAATACACTGGCGAAGTCAAAGTCAAAGTCAAAAACTTTATTTCCATAGAATTCATAAAGAAATGGCTTGGAAACGTCAATATTCAAAACATAAGGTCACGCGTACTTAATGATAAGTTTGATGCCTGTTCAAACCCTATCCGACCCTCCATGGGGAAGAACTGAAGAAGTCTTCCTAGTTTCTTAACCATTTAAATCTCAAAAGGTAACCAGATTACTCAGTCCCCTTTTACGACATAACGAGGAAGGACTCGGTTCAAAATCATCTAAGCAGATGTACAAAAAAAAATCCTAGGAAGCGTTCTTGTAAAGTTTCGACCTTGATTCTCCAGTCTTGATTTCACCCACAGTGCATGACCAGTGACCACTAGTGATATACACATAATCCACTCCACATACGGCCCAAATCATTGGCATTATGTCCTCATTGAATCAAATCGGGCCTCGGTGACATAACTGAATTATTGTCAGCAGTCAGCGGGTCAGATTGTCCAACGCATCCTACAATTGACCTAATGCTCAATTACTCTTTCCCGTATCAACGTTGATCGTTTAACCTACTTCTCGCACTTGGTTGCAGTCGATTACAGCTTAGTTGGTATTAACCCTGCCTTCGCGCTGCAGGTCGTGGGTTCGATTTCCACCCAGGACAAATATTTATGTGACGAGCATAGATATTTGTTCTGTGTCTGGGTGTTGATATGGATTATAGTATTTATTTACAAAAAAGTATATATGTATTATATCAGTTGTCTGGTTCCCATGATACAAGCTATGCTTAGCTTACTTTGGGGCTAGATGGCGCTGTGTGTACAACCAATATTTATAAAAGAAATAAAAAAATATAGCATAGAGTACAAAAAAGTAGTAGTATAAAAAATTTACAACAGAACAACAAAAAAGAACAACAGTTATTACTTTTAGATACATTATTTCCTCTAACCTAAATAATCCTACAGTTGGGCAAAGGTCTCCTTGTCTTTTATGCATCTTGGTCTTTAAGACAGACTAAGAATATAATGTTATGTCCATTTTGTCTCCAGAAAATACGTTTACATTGCCATTTCATTTATTTTGAAACTTTATTACAGCGCCATCTGATGTCAAATTAGAAACAATTATAGCATTAAAATGCCTTTATAGGAAAATCGAATCAGGTATCCACTAGAACAAATATCTAAGGCGTGTTGTGTGCCTAAGACCACAGAGCAAATGTTAGTCATAGACAAAGACCACTGAGTAAATTACAGTTCATGTAGTAAGCGACATTTCATGCCTATAACATCGCGAAGACCTTGAATTACCTACATATTCGCATCAACATAGCGTGTACATGCGATTTAGCTTCTTTATGCTCTTCGGAGAACCATAATTTGTGGCCAATTCACGAGTAATTTAGTCAGCAACATGATGGTTTGTTTCCTTTGCGGAAAATGGTCAGATAGTATTCTGTGTAAATACTCTTAGTTTTCTTTGAAAACATGCCTACAAACATAATATATAAAATACCGTGTCAAGTTAACTGTTTCTTCGCAAGTCCTTATTGGTATTTTAATTAATATTCTTAGTTATAAACTTAATATCTAGATTATCTAGTCATCTTGTTAGCTTTTTAAATGACATTACTCGTGGGCATTGTGAAGCAAGATCTATACACAAAATCATCTTAATATTATCTTAATATCTTAATTTATTAAATGTAAAATGCCGTTTACATGCATATATTAGTATTTCTTATTAATTTAGTCCCTCTTTAAAATAAAGCAGTCATTTATTTAACATTATTTAGCCCTGTAGTATAATAACCCTTTTAGAATAACACCTTTTATAATGAGCATGGAATTTAAAGACAATTTTTTTTTTTTCGTAGACCATTACACAGCGCCGTCTTGCCCCAAACTAAGCATAACTTTTACTATGAGTACTAGAAAACGGATAAAACACATATATACTTTTTTGTAGATACTATAATACATATCAATACCCAGACACTGAACAAACATCAATGCTCGTCACAAAAATGTTTGTCCTGAGTGGGAATCGAACACAAGACCTACAGTATAGAAGGCAGAGTTACTACCAACTAAACTGTGAGGCCTGCTATAATTTATTTAATTATAATATAATTATTTTGCTCATTTTCCTACCATCATTCGTTCAATGAACCGTGCATTTGACAGATATACATCGCGATCCTAAAACCAGTTCATACTTGATTTCTTTTTTCAATCTGGAGGTCGCCGGTTCAAACTTCAACGTGTACCTATGAGTTTTTCGATTGAAAGATTTATGTGCGCAATACCACGTTCTCAAAATGGTGAAGGAAAACAAACATAACATCGTGAGGAAACCGACGTGTCCTAGAACTTTAAATTCGAAGACAAGCGTCAAGTGCACGAAAGCAGCCTCTTTGAGACGCACTTCCTTTCACCACACCGGTTCGAGAGAACCAGTGACTCGAATAGAAGACTTGATTTATCAGTATCCAAACTAAACACAGTGAAGAGTGGCTGAGTCAAACCTGAACCTTGTTCTGTAAGGACTAATTTGTATCCAAGGTGGCGAAAAGTCGTGACGAGAACGCAAACGAAGAATACTAATGTCAGCACATAAAGATTTTATGGGTTTTGAAAGACAGGTAAAACGTGTGCTCTTTGTGTGACTTATTGCTCTTGCGTTCAAATTATGATTTAAGTACTTACATTTTTTGCAGTTCTCGCAGTTCAGTTGGTTAGTAACTGCCTTCTTAGCTAGGTCATCAGTTGGATTCCCACCCAGGACAAACATTTGTGTGACGAGCATTAATACAAATACAAAAATATTATTTTCTTTAACTTACATAATATTAAAAACAACAACAATTTTTAAACCACCTTTTAAGTATGAAATACTTGTGGTTTAGCTCTGTGTCATGTTTGTTCTGTGTCTGGGTGTTAATATGTATTTATATGCATGTACTTACAAAAAGAAAGCATATACCTATGTATTCTATCAGAAATACAAATCTTAACCAATTGAAATAGACTAGCTTTGAAATAAAAAATAATTTGATTCATAAAGTTCTCAACCGCTATGTTTAATTCAGACAAAAACTCCAATCAATACTATTTTGTTGGAGACCTTGTACTGAGTTGTACTTCTAATGTACGCATGAGTTTGCACAAACATTGCGTCTATATTTTATGTAGCAATCATCAATCGAAATTGAATCGAATGATAACAATGATGCAGTAACTATATAGAGGTAGTTGGCTGCAGGCTACGTATACTCAAACATAATTAGCTAACTTGTTTCGGCATACGTTCAGCTACTTTTTTTAATGTGATACCGTTGCGGAACGAGCTGACGGCCCACCTGGTGTTGTGGTAACCTCGGCCCTAAACAACCTATGCGACTTACTCCCCTATTAGGTACGACAAGACCCAAGTCGCATCGTATGCGCACGTAACCCTGAGACGTGTAGGTGGAATGTCTCATTCCTGTAAATTCACGGGTAACCACATCTTTCAAACCGGAACACACAAGTAGAATTTTAAATAGGAAAGCAACAAGTTCTTCACAAATTAGATGAGTTATTACAGAGGCACAATTAGCTAGTAACCTACAAAATAACATAAACAAAACTTGTACTTAATTGATACAGTAACTTGCATAATGTTCTCATTTCGGTAACACATCACTTTTAATTTCAAAATCGTCTAGTGCCTTATTACTTAAGATTGGTTTAATACCGTGCAAAATTTGCAGGTACTTTCATGGATAAACAAATATTGTAGCTTTTCATCAAAATTTAATAACTTATCTATTATTTTATTTAAAGAAGAAGACTTATGTCTGATAGACTTAAAGTATACCATCGCTTTAAGTTAGAAAATAAAAACAATAACACTAGGAAGTTAAGAAGCAACTAACAAGGAAAATTATTGAATTCAGGCAAAAACTCCAATCAAAAATTACATGGCTTCCAATTTTCATTTGGAATCTCTAAAGTTTAGTTTGAATAAATCTGTAAAAGTCCTTTGTCTATGGTTTATCTACCAATAAATATAGAAAATGAATAATAAAGGAACAAATAAAAATTAAAGGTAGTATTTATAAAATATAATTCATTTGGAAGTGAAAAATCATGTACCAAAACAAAAGACGCGACTGAGACTTCAAAAAATTTGTTTAAACAATATGAAATGACAGGCAAGACGTGAAGACCGTAGATGGCATGAGGCAGTAACTGAGTGATGGTCGCGCGATGGCAGCTCATGTGACATACCACTAACCAGATGATGGTCAAGTGACATCATTAAATAAAGGAGAAATTAGAATTAGTGGATAAGGGGCTTTTGTGTACCCCAGAAAGGTGGAACACTATGGGGTTTCTAGCCATTATTTAAGTGATGAGAGGTAATTTAGTTTTCCCCATTTGAAAAAGGGACCGGCAGCGTGACATAGGAGCCATATTTGTGAGGCTGGTGAGGCTAATAGATGCGAAAATGGCAACCCAGACAATATGGCAACACACATTGTTATAAAACAATCGATACTATTCCCATGCACATTAAAAAGTTTGCCATTCACACTAGTTTTTTTTCATTAATTCATTAATTATGTCGTTCACATCCGCATTTTTGATATGACATTGGCTGGTATCCTAAAGACTTGAATGTAACAGAATGTAAATGCTTGATTTCCATTCAAAAGTATTAATTTTACTTAAATGTCAGATAAGATTGGAACTTTTTATTCCAAAGTGACGGGTATAATATTATTCTTTATATTAAAATATCCTATGATCAGTATACGACAATTTGCAAAGAAATATGTATGTAATGTTAAAAAAATACAAGGGAACTAATTGAGCTATCGAATATCCGTTTCTAACGTTCTATAGACAGCTCAACTTATCCAATTCTCTACCAGGAACATTGCTCAATGTTTGAGGAAACAAGGGATCAAACTGAAATAAACAAAATTGTGATTGGAATGAATTCTGTAAAACCAGTTTCTTTTCTAGATTAAGTCCTTAAATTAGTGCTTTCATTGCCAATAAGTAATGGCTGTGACCTTGAAGACTTTGTATGTGTATACACTTATAAACAGGTTTCTGTTTGTATGTCCATCTGTCTGGTGAAAGTCAGCGTCCTTGGACCTGTGACATGATTAAAATGTTACATGTTTTGTATAATACATGTTACTTCTCTCGTTTATCTTGAACGAGATTTTTGGCAATGACGATATACCCAATTACCATACATCCAAAAATGGACACTCTGTTTTGGAGATCTTTATTTATTTATTTTAATTAACTTAATCAAAACGGGTTGACCAATTACATTAAATAATTATTATCTAACTATCTGTTGCCCGCGACTATATATATATATATATATATATATATATATATATATATAATAGGACCTATTATTATTCAATAGTTATTTACTGTTAGTATATAATTATATATTATAAGTAAATAACAGAAAATTCGTCCAATCTAACAATTTACACCAGACCTCATCGAAATTTAATAACAAAACCTATTTAAATAGACTCCTCTTTATCATCTTATCTACAAATAAAACCAATTACATTTCGATTTCTGTTTTAAATGCTTTCGATAGCCAGTGTATTAATAGGTTTATAATTACAATTTCAAAACATCTTGAAGGTTCCCAAGAGTTCCGGGTTGTAAAATACAGACAAACTGACCGCGTCACGATTTTTTACGTAATAAATAATTTCACGGTCGAAGTTTTTTCTCTCGATAAACATAATTTATGTGTGATCATATTGGTTAAGTAATTAATGGAATTCGATTGATCTTGACTGGCCTCACAGCTCGTATGGTTTTTTTTATGTCATTGAAGTGACGGAACGAGCTGACGGCCCACCTGATGTTAAGTGGTAACTGCCGCCCATGGACAACAGTAATACCACTCAAGTCCTCTCAGTACGAGATGACTCAAATCGCATTGCGTTGCGTCCATCACCCCGAGACGGGGATGTTACGTCTCATGCGCCTGCAATTTCACCACTCTCTTCCACCGGAACACAGCAACACGAGTGCATCACTGCTTGGCAGCAGATTACCAGGTGTGGTGGCAGTACTTCTCCGGGCGAACTTGGCACAAGTTCTACTGCTACTTTGGGTTTTTTTTTTGGTTTGTTTAGTAAATGCTTTTTTTAATCAAATAGTTGATCATAAAGCTATCCCGACTATAGCGTGACTTAGAATAAATCATTTAACTCAATAATTCAATATAAATATTTAAATATGAGGCAATAGACACGCCAGCCATTAATAATACAATATCAATTATGTTGTGTGTTGTTGAATCTATGTACCATAAAAAACTTAAGCGAAAAAAGATCGTGTATTACGTAATTATTCCACAAAAAATGACTACCATGATAAATACTGATTCCCGCAACCAACTGAGATGCACGGTTCACTGGTTCGATGGCAACTCTTAGAAAAATCGGTTCCGGTTCCGGTGTCAAAGTAACTAGACGTATTGTCATTTGCTCTTACAAGAATACTCACATTTACCTCATTACACAAGTGCATTCAGTGTTAAAAGTCAACAGTACCATAATTCAAAACCCTAAAAGACGTTTTAAACTAAAATAACTCCACAAAATCTATAACTAGTGTCAAGTGATATTTTTTCCGAGAAAGATAACCTCAAAATAAGATTAGAGTGAAGTTTGCTCGTAACTCAAACCACAGATAAACCGACCCAAGGTGGACAACTGCAAGAATTTATGGTGACAGATACTGTCAACACCACAAGAATTTGAAAGTGACGTGCCTAGCAGTGTTGCCAGAATTAGAATTAAAATAACTACTAAATTACCCATAAAATTACAAGAGATCTACAGAAAAATGGATGGCCAAATGCAAGTATTATTAGAAAAAATTCAAGAGCAAATGAAACAACAGACTATAAATATAACGGAATCAGTAACTAAAAATGTAGTGCAACAGATTGATGAACGATTTAAAAAGTTGGACGAAGAAAACAAACATCTTAAAAATGAAGTCAAAGAATTGAAGGAGAAAATGAGAGGATTGGAAATGGCTAAAAAGAAAAATAACATTCTTCTTTTTGGAATAAAGGAAGACTCGCAGGAAGAACTGAATATGGTGAAAAACATGACTTTAAAGCTCAACGGTTACCTTGGTTTGAACCTACAAGAACACGAAATTATTAACACCTTTAGAATAGGAAATATAAAAAGTTTGCCGCGGCCTATTTTAATTTCTTTTGTATCGTACTGGAGGAAAACAGAAATAATGAGATCCAAAAATAAATTACCTACAGGCATATATGTGAGGGAAGACTATACAAAGGAAATACTAGAAGCACGCAAAGCACTACAACCAAAGCTTGAAGAGGAACGAAAGAAGGGCAACATAGCTTACTTAAAAGACGATAAACTGATAGTTAAGAATCAAACAGATACAAATCGGGAAAAAAGGAAAAGGGGTCCATCGTCTTCGCCCAATCTCACACCACAGACAGAAAAATCATTGAAGAAAGCCAATACAACCAATGCGTTCGAGTATATGGCACGTGCGAGATCAAACTCAATGAGAGACAAGACCAATGCATAGCAGCCACCATACACACGAAACCGGAACAACGATAACGACCATGATATAAACTTGCAACAAACAACGAAGGAAAACACTCCCCCAAGCCGGCTGGTCTCCGTGGGGGAAAATGACCAAAACCCTCCAGTAAAAACCAGAGAATTAACTCAGAAACCACTACACATCGGAACATTTAATGTAAGATCTTTGACATCCAGAGGAAGATACATAGAACTCGTACATTCAATAAAAAAAATAAACATTGATATTTTAGGCTTAGCTGAAGTAAGGCGAATGGGATGTAACATCGAAGAACACGAAGATTATATATTTTGCTTTAAAGGAGAAACACCGGGCCTACACGGAGTAGGTTTTTTGATTAAAAAAGAATACAAAAATAACATATTAAATTTCTCAGGCTTATCTGAAAGAGTTGCGCTACTTCAACTGGAGTTCAACAAAAATACGATTTCCATAATTCAAGTGTATGCACCTACCGAAAAAGCATCTAAGGAAGAAATGGAGAAATTTTACGACACCCTACAAGAAGCGCAAACTCAGGCTGGGGAGAACGTATTAGTCATTGGGGATTTTAATGCCAAAGTAGGCATAGCTAAAACAAACGAAGACATGATTCTAGGGAAGTTTGGTTATGGGAAAAGGAACGAACGAGGAGAAATGCTCATAGAATTCGCTCTCGAATATAAATTATCGGTTATGAATACACATTTCAAAATGAGGCCTAATCGCAAATGGACATGGATTTCACCAAACGAAAAAACAAAGAATGAAGTGGATTTCATCCTGTCAAACCAGCCTAAAAATATAAGGAAAGTAGAAGTACTGCACGGTTTAGGGTTCAGTTCTGATCACAGACTGGTAAGAGCCACTTATATCCTACAAAATAATAAAAAATGCAGGAAATTATTCAAAACATCCTTGAATACTTTCAAAACAGAAGAAGAAACAACATTATACACAAAAAATTTAGAAAACAGTATAAAGGAATTGGAAACATTACAAGACGATGAGGATGTCCAGACCTTATATAATAAAATAGAACATATAATTAAAAAGAGTATGTCAACGGAACAAAAAGAAAAAAAAGAAACCATGGCAAACAAAATTTTTACAACCCCTACGATGGAACTATTGACAAGGCGCTCAGAACTTATGAAAATAAAACAAAAAACTAAGGAAATTAAGGAAGACTTAAGTACACTATTCAAAAGAACTAACAAGGCCATCAAACGAGACTACGCAGTCTATAGGAAACATATAATAGAAACAAACCTAAAACAATACAGGAGCACAAAAAGAGCATACAAACAATTAAGTACACATAAGAAATGGATACAAAACTTAAAAACAAGAACGACAGGAACTAAGACGAGGAAAGATATTATAGATTGTGCCACAGAATTCTACAAAGACCTATACAAAAACAACGTTGGAACCTGTGCAAGCAAAAGCAAATATCTCAGAAATTATAGCGACTACGAAGATGAGCCCGCTGAAGTGGGTGCGATGGAGGTAGCTAGGCATATTAAAAATCTTAAATCAGAAAAAAGTCCAGGGCCGGACAGTATTCCAAATGAAGCTTTAAAAATTGGAATTGCTCTGCTAGCACGTCCATTATCATACTTATTTAGCAAAGTTATAAACACGGGACAAATACCAGAACAATGGAAGAAATCAGATATAATTCTATTATACAAAAGAGGTGACCCGCAAGATATAAGCAACTATCGTCCAATTAGCCTTCTCCCGAGCACTTATAAACTTTTTAGCTCAATATTACTAAGAAGAATCAGTGGCAGAATAGACAATTATCAACCTAAAGAGCAGGCGGGGTTCCGGTCAGGTTTCTCAACAATTGATCATATACATGTAATGCAGCAAATAATTGAAAAATACAAGGAATTTAATAGACCAATATATGTAGCTTTCATCGATTACGCTAAAGCGTTTGATACGATATCACACGATGCAATCTGGGAAGCACTGTACAGATGTCACGTTCACAAAAAGTACAAAAACATTTTGAAAAACATATACGATGGCAGCACCAGTTGTGTAAAACTGGAGAAACGAGGACCTGAAATACCAATTCTTCGAGGAGTGAGGCAAGGAGACCCCCTGTCCCCCAAGATTTTCATTGCAGTTTTGCAAAACATCTTTGAGGATCTTAATTGGGAAAATGAGGGAATCAAAATGGGCAACCAGCACTTAAGTCATCTCAGATTCGCAGATGATATAGTCCTCTTTGCGGAAAGTAGTAAAGGACTAGAAATAATGATAAACCAATTAAGTGAACAAAGTAAAACAGTAGGACTTCTGATGAATAAAGATAAAACAAAACTTATGACAAACTGCTACACACGTACAGTAAAACTTGAAGGAAAGACACTTGAATACGTAAATAAATACATATATTTAGGGAAAGAATTATCATTTGAAGACAGAAACGAAGAAGAAGAGCTAGAACGCCGTATAAATATGAGCTGGAAAAAATACTGGTCACTCAAGGAGATTATGAAAGGTGACTATCCGCTACACCTAAAGAAAACAGTGATGGATACATGCATTTTACCGACTCTCACATATGGCTGCCAGACGAGGAGTTACAGCACTAAAATAAAAACAAAACTGGTCAGATGCCAGAAAGCTATGGAAAGAAGCCTTCTAAAAATAAGAAAATTGCACAAAGTAAGAAGTGAAATTATAAGAAAGAAGACAAAAATAATCGACGTCCTACACTACAGTCTAAGGTTAAAATGGAGATGGGCTGGCCATTTAGCAAGATATAGAGACAAGCGCTGGACAGTACAAGCGACGAGATGGAAAGGACCCAGCGGGAAAAGACGAAAAGGACGACCTATGAAACGATGGAGTGACGACATCATAGCTACAGCAGGAAAAGAGTGGATCGAACGAGCTAAAGACAAGGAAAACTGGATCAAACTGGAGGAGGCCTATACCCAAATAGGGGTTCCTATCCAGGAAAATGCATAATGATAAAAGAAATATAAATGAAACAATCATCACCGAAAAAACTTGTCTACAAAATTTTAAAAGTGTAAAACTATAAGTGTATTTTCAAATGTATACATGCGTGTAATAAGGTGTTGGGAAATAAAAAAGGCTTTATTATTATTATTATTATTATATAATTATATATTATAAGTAAATAACAGAAAATTCGTCCAATCTAACAATTTACACCAGACCTCATCGAAATTTAATAACAAAACCTATTTAAATAGACTCCTCTTTATCATCTTATCTACAAATAAAACCAATTACATTTCGATTTCTGTTTTAAATGCTTTCGATAGCCAGTGTATTAATAGGTTTATAATTACAATTTCAAAACATCTTGAAGGTTCCCAAGAGTTCCGGGTTGTAAAATACAGACAAACTGACCGCGTCACGATTTTTTACGTAATAAATAATTTCACGGTCGAAGTTTTTTCTCTCGATAAACATAATTTATGTGTGATCATATTGGTTAAGTAATTAATGGAATTCGATTGATCTTGACTGGCCTCACAGCTCGTATGGTTTTTTTTATGTCATTGAAGTGACGGAACGAGCTGACGGCCCACCTGATGTTAAGTGGTAACTGCCGCCCATGGACAACAGTAATACCACTCAAGTCCTCTCAGTACGAGATGACTCAAATCGCATTGCGTTGCGTCCATCACCCCGAGACGGGGATGTTACGTCTCATGCGCCTGCAATTTCACCACTCTCTTCCACCGGAACACAGCAACACGAGTGCATCACTGCTTGGCAGCAGATTACCAGGTGTGGTGGCAGTACTTCTCCGGGCGAACTTGGCACAAGTTCTACTGCTACTTTGGGTTTTTTTTTTGGTTTGTTTAGTAAATGCTTTTTTTAATCAAATAGTTGATCATAAAGCTATCCCGACTATAGCGTGACTTAGAATAAATCATTTAACTCAATAATTCAATATAAATATTTAAATATGAGGCAATAGACACGCCAGCCATTAATAATACAATATCAATTATGTTGTGTGTTGTTGAATCTATGTACCATAAAAAACTTAAGCGAAAAAAGATCGTGTATTACGTAATTATTCCACAAAAAATGACTACCATGATAAATACTGATTCCCGCAACCAACTGAGATGCACGGTTCACTGGTTCGATGGCAACTCTTAGAAAAAGAAAAATGTAGACGTCAGTTTATGAAAGACTAGCTGTTGCTCGTGACTTCTTCCGCGTGGAATTCGGTTTTATTACGCACCCGTATTTTACCCCTCGGAAGAGTAGCCTAAGTTACTCCTTGTTACATCAGTTATCTGCCAGTGAAAGTCCCGTCAAAATCCGTCCAGCCATTTTAGAGCTTAGCCGTAACAAACAGACTTACAGACAGCTTAGTTAGTAGTAAACCTGCCTTCTGCGCTATAGGTCGTGGGTTCGATTCCCACCCACCCAGATCAAACACTTATGTGACGAACATAAATGTTAGTTTTGTGTCTGGCTATGTATTATAAGTGTATTTACCATACTAAAACCAAAGTATTCTATCACTTGTCTGATACCCTTATTTAGATATGAATTATTTAGGGCCAGGTGGCGCTGTGTGAAATGTCCACCAATATTTATTTATGTTAATAAAGGAGCCTCTTTGTGCGTCAATTTTAACCTACCCTACCTACCCCTTCTCAACACCCTGGTTTATACAAATAACTTGTGACACGATTAGTACCTAGTATTATCATTTATTGATCAAACGTGATAAATTTATCGATGTTTTTTCCAAACAATGCCAGCAGATGTGAAATAGTTAGCACCGCAATATTGTGGTTCCCATTACATTTTCTCATGGCATTGTGTGCAACGCTACAGATAAAAAACTGGAACATTGAAATAATGGATGATTAAGATTTGACCTTACTCTTCAGTTGCAATACTAGATGTTGGGATTTCATGATCAATCATTACGATAAATAAACACGGTGACCGAAAACAGGGGATTGGATATTTTATTTATTTTTATTATATTTTACATTGTCATTAGAGTACTAAAACAAAATAAAATTATTATATTAACAAAATGACACCACATGTTGTGAATATTATTGACGTTTCCAAGCCATTTCTTTATGAATTCTATGGAAATAAAGTTTTTGACTTTGACAAACACACAAATGTCTGTCCTGAATGGGAATGGAATCCACAGCCTACAGAAGGCTGAGTACCGATGGAGCTGCCAGGCCAGTCGCACCAGTAAAATGCCTTGATCAAATATTTTTTAATTTGTTCTTGAAATTTATCTATTTCTATTAAGTAATATGATATCAAAATACCTGCACTTAGCCGATTTATTTGTATTTACGGAACCCAAAAATTGCTTCATACCCAACAGTTGCAGGTAAACAACAAAATCCTACTAATATCGCCTTCGACAGCGTTGGCCAATTTTAGTGAAAGGACAAGCTCTGTTCGATCTCGTTGCATTGAGACTTGAACACGAGAGACTGGCGGTTTGCAAATTAAAAACAATAACGAATACACTCTTACAACCCTGCACTTAGATTCGCTGTGTCTTAGGTAGCATGTACAGAGATAAGACATCTATTTAAACACCGAGAACACAGTGTATGCTTAAGCTCATAAAGCTTGCACTAGCCGGGGATAGATCCTCTTGCTTTATATGCAGGGTTAGGGTTACCACCGACTTAGCCACACAACCTTATAAACCATATAAAGAAGGCTTAAATAATAAACTGTAAGTGTATCTGTCAAAGTTGACAACCCTCTGTATAAACACTTGATTAGAATTATAATTTCGTGATTGGTTCAACTTATCATTAAGATAATTTTCATACTGATAAGCTGAAAATAAAACTTGTGATTTATTTTTAATTGTGAGAGGTAATGTGTACCTACCATTATTTAATTATTTCACAATTTTTTTATGGATTTCTTTGCCGGAATCATAAACCTTTATTATTGTTATTCGAAAAAACTGTTGAAGATAATCCGCGGGGGACGTACCATACATAATCAATGCTGTGTTCTGGTTTGAAGAGTAAAGCTGCCAGTAAAATTACAACCACATGAGACTTCGCGTACAGTGTCGGAGGATACAAGTTTTATTGGTTATTAGGGCATTTTTGTGACTGATTATGGTACATAATTCCATCAGGAAAACTCTGAAAAATATGGAATCTGGAATTTTTAATCCTCGCCTGGCTAACTTCCACCGCCAAGTTAGGAGGAGAGGCCAATCCGGCAAACAAAAAGTCGTCAAAATCATCTGCCAATCTTCGAAAAACATATTATTTCCCTTATAATAATAATATTGGTGGACATTTCCCACAGCGCCATCTTGCCCCAAAGTAACCTAAGCATAGCATGTATCTTGGGAAACAGACAACTACAGATATAATACTTATATACTTGTTTTTTATAAATACTTACACAATAAATACCCAGACACAGAACAAACATGTATGTTCGTCACACAAATGTTTGTCCTGGGTGGGAATTGAACCCACGACCTACAGCGCAGAAGGCAGGGTTATTCCAACTGAGCTGTGAGGCCAGTTGAATAAAAAATAAGGTTTATCAAACAAAAGAAATGATTATAGATATGTTCCGCAAATGATGACCGTAAAATCGCTGACGCCGCTCACCGAGACCTTGCTTATGAAGCAATACGGTAATGCAATACCAGCGAAATGAGATTAATACACACACTTATTTATCATATTCGTAATTCACGTTAGTAAAGAAACGAGTATTTAATATTTTAGTTTTTGGGCTGTGCAGCCTTTGGTAAATGCGTCTATCATATCGCAGTGTCTGTGGACGAAAGTCCTGAACCAATGCGTCCTACCAGTAGGTAATAAATAATAATAAATATAAATAAAATAAATATTAGTGGACATTTCACACATCGCCATCTAGCCCCAGAGCAAGCATAGCTTGTACTAAGGGAACCAGACAACTGATAGAATACATATAACCCCTTTTTTATACATACACAAAATACATATTAACACCCAGAAACAAAAGAAACATCTATATTCGTCATACAAATGTTTGTCCTGGGTGGGAATCGAACCCACGACCTACAGCGCAGAAGGCAGAGTTACTTCCAACTGAGCTGTGAGGTCTGTCAACTTTGCCTTTGACTTGTGCTGAGACATGGCCACTCACGGCGCGCTTAGTCCCAATCTAAAAGTCATTCAGCGAAATATGCTCTTCCCGCGAAAGGACTAAGTTCGCAATAAAGTTATTCGACAGAGAACCTAAGGTATTTAACAAAGCCCACAAAGCCAGCTTTCTCAAGTGCAGTCTCTCCTGTGCGTCAAAGTACAAACAAAAATATTGCGAATACATCCCGTTTTGGCTGAGTGACATCCAAAAAGCATTTGGGTGTAGTGTAGTGCAGGCAATCGTTATTTATAATGTTTTCTGGTGTACAATAAGTATTATTATTATTATTATTCTGTGACACATTGTATGGCTTATGGCAGTTTCGATACCAAGCTGAACATAACAGACAAATAAGCAAAACCGTGGGATTTTAGTTGTATTCCAGGTAAATTGTATTGTCACACGCATTCATATCATTTCTTACTTTAGTCTTGTATATCGTACAAAGGATTCGTTTCCTCATAGTAACGAACTGTTGGAAAATGCTACCTTATTTGTTTGTTTGTAATCTATACAAATAAATAAAATAGTAGTCTTTTTGTTATGTCAGAATAATAACTTTTTACTAAATGAATATGAAAGTATTTACGTTAGATATAGCAAAAAGTTATTTTTTTAAGTTTCTTTATCTTAACATCTGAATAATTCCGGCTAATCTCTGAAATGGCTTCACCGATTTTGATGGGCCTTTCAATGGCAGATAGCTGATGTTACAAAGAATAACTTAGGCTATCTTTTTAAGACTAATTTAGCTACTCTATTAGTTACAAACTGAATTCATCGCAGGCGAACCTGGGGACAGCTACATTTTAATAAACTTTTGCAATACATTTCCATTTAATTCGAGTCGTGGTTGAATATCTCATACCTGTAGTTAATTAATTCATTATTATAACATAGTTACAATACTACATTCACTATTATTACGAAAATAACCTTATTATCTGATTACTGACACTTTGTGCGGGCGACTACTCGCGGAGATTATTTTTGAGAAACTTGTCGCACACTTTTTAATCAACTATTTATTCCATACCTTTTATGTCATATTAGTGACAGAACGAGCTGACGGCCCACCTGATGTTAAGTGGTAACCGCCGCCCATAGACAACATACGACTCGAGTCCTCTCCACCAAAGTACGAGATAACTCAAGTCGCGTTGCATTGCGTCCATCACCCGGAGACGGGGATGTTACGTCTCATGCGCCTGCAATTTCACCGGCACCCACTCCCTTCCACCGGAACACAGCAATACGTGTGCATCACTGCTTGGCGGCAGATTACCAGGTGTGGTGGCAGTACTTCTCCGGGCGAACTTGGCACAAGTTCTACTGCTACTTTGCCTTATAACAGATCCAATTTATAACGTCAAACACTTTTCATTTTCATCCGACTGAGCTAAGTTTTACATGCTTACCCACACACAGTACAGGTAGCAGGTTTGATGATGGGAGTGGAAAGCGGCTTCGTTGTTTGGGCTGTCAGATCGTTCTTAAAACGAATCCTTGTTCTAGATATTCAGGGTGTGATTGTAGAAGCTGCAGAGGTAAATAAAAAAAAAATTATGTAATTTTTTTACAAAATCTAATTTTAGAGTGGCCACACAGGTCAGTTGGTAATGACATTTCTACCTGGCCTTCTGTGCTGTCGTGGGTTCGATTCGCAACATTATTTAACATTATTTGTTCTTTATCTTGGTGTTGATATGTATTATATGTATATATTTACAAAAAAAGGATATAAGTATTATATCAGTTGTCTGGTTCCCATGATACAAGCTATGCTTGGCTTACTTTGGGGCTAGATGGAGCTGTGTGAAATGTCCACCAATACTTATTACCTAATTGTACTTACGTATCTTAATAATATGAAATATCAGCCGCAAATAGGTTAAAACGTGTTTCGGAATAATTAAGTAATGAACAAGAAACGTGACTATAATCGACATAAAACAAACCTGGCAATAGGAAATGGTCAGTTCACGTTTTGTCACGTAGATTATGTCATAGTACGTTAGTTGGGCAAATCCACACCTTCAAGGCCAACTGTATACCAGATTTGGATTAATTTATCTATATACACACATACATATGTACATACAAATAAATAAAATTGGAGTGTCTGTTTGTAATATTAAAATAACCTCATTTCACTAAGTGCATATTATGGATGTATACATGGTATATATACCATAACATCTGTTTTTTAAATTGTTGTCTGTCTGTCTGTCTGTTTGTTCCGGCTAATCTCTGAAATGGCTGGACCGATTTTAATACAATTTTAATTTTATAATTTTATACAACAAAATAATTATAATGTATACAGAAACAGCTTAAAAGTAACTAGGTTAAACATTTTAAGTGAGCCAAGTAATGCCTAAAATAAGATAATATTATCTTTGTATGACAGGTATTAGCGCCCAATATTGCATGTCAAATGTAGGATGTCGGATGTTGAATATTACATTCATAAAATTCTCATTTTTATTACCGATTCAACGTTACACCCTCTGAGGGTGTAAAAGTTAGGTCCCGTAACTTATCACGTAACATATTTCAACTTGTAATAAAATATTTAAACATACGTACAATTACACTGGTCCCAACGGTTTTAGAAATACCTACAATTTTCTGGCTCCCGCTAAAACTAGGTTTTATACTCTTTTAGGGGGCGAATTTCCAAAATTTCTACCTATCGTTAAGATTATATGAATAAGGCTAAGAATTTCAAGTCTCTCAATGTAGGCTGTACGTTTTCAGTCATGGCATCCACTTTTAAAATATATGTTGTTGGAAAAGTATTATAAAATATACATTTTCGTACAAAAAATAAAAAACACGAACGCATGCTATTAATATATTGATATTGTACGCAAATGTATACATATAAATTAAGATTTTGAAACCACGCATCTCATTGATAACTCGCAACGTCCTCATCTAGATGCGACCAAAACAAGAAGAAATTAAGTAACAACGAATATATTGAATGGGTGCCTACAGAAGGTTGGTGTCAAGGCTGAGCATCTGTGTCAAGAGTAAGTCACTGATCTTCGAACCTGTACACGTTTAAACATGATAGATTTTCAAAGTCTGACAGATGTACCCGAGTTTTAATCGTAAAGAGAGAAGTAATTCATTTCAAATCTTAAATGCTCTTTACTACGTATGATCTATGGTATCTCATTACGGCAAATCTTATAGAATTATTAGTAATTTTATAGAAAAACTGGAGACTAAAAAGAGAAAATGACAATAGTTAATATTTTATATCATGTATAAAAGTTAAATAAATTTAACACAGCGATACCTGACCCCAAAGTAAGCAGGACTTGTACTCGAATCAGACGAATGATAGAATACTTATTGATTGACTGCCCTCGCACCTCAGTTGGTAGTAGGTAACTCTGCCTTCTGCGCTATTGGTCGTGGATTCGATTCCCATCCAGGACAAATATTTGTGTGACGAACATAGATATTTGTTTTATGTCTGGGTTAATATATTTTATGTATTTATTTACAAAAAAGTAGAAAGTTTTATATCAGTTTTCTGTTTCCCATGATACAAGCTATTCTTAGCTAATATTGGACCTAGATGACCTTATGATATGTCCACCAATATTTATTGTGATCTGTTACTATTTATTACTAATACCTATACTGTTTTACTAAATTCAAACATTTAATAGCCAGATACATACACCTATGTTCGTGAGGTAAATGTTTATAACCACCAATCCTAGAGCACAAGAGCGGTTTACTTTCAATTGAGCTGGCAAGTCAAAATCTTCAATTTACAAGAAAAATCGCTGTCACCGAAAATGTTTTATACCTGCTTGAGACTCGTGTAATGTTCCAATTCCGAAAAGATCGCTTATCAACTCAACCAACAAGGTAACAAATGAAATATTTGTACAACAATAAATTGTAATATGTAAACTTCAATACTGCAGCCATAAATTACATCTTTTTACAACATCATTTATCTTTGTCCAGAATGATGAACGGCTATCATTAAAGGCTTTTTTCCGACCTTGTATGAGCGCATCTCTACATGCGCTTACATAAGAGAAGTGAGTCGAAAGTGCATTACATACATGAAGGTATGCAGGTCCAAAAATAATTCAAAGGACAAAGAAAACTGTCGTAGTCTGGAAACCCAGTACAATCTGGCCCAGGCAGACTGAAATCGGGTTCGTTGCACATAAAATTAGCTAAGTGGGCTTTTTCAAATCATATCCTTTGGCCCAATCTCAGTTCTAGGCACTGGGTGTGGTGTCTAGGGCTGCGATACTAGTCCTAACCTAGCTTCTAGTAGCAGAAGAACTTACCCCAAGTTATTCGGGGAAACACTTCCACCATACGCAGTTTTAGCCGAGTAGTGATACATTCGCGTTACTGTGTTTCTGTTAAGGGGTCACCTACACGTCTTAGAGTTACGGGCATACGATATGACTTGGGTCTTGTCGTACCTAGTAGGGGAGGACCCAAGCAGCATCGGTTGTTATGGACCGAGGTTACCACTTAACACCAGGTGGGCCGTCGGCTCGTTCCGTAACTGTATCACATGAATAAATAAATAAAATAACAATACAGAGAGTCGTTCGCTTATTCAATGTTTATTAGGAAGTTAAGCAGACATGTTCGCGGGTAGATACCGTCAGTCTGGCATTAAGTTATGCTAAGCACAGGATATCGGCGATCTGCTCATTGTTCGTGCGCTGACCCCACCGACTCAACACCACACACGTATAATTTCCTTTGCGTATTATTTGTGCGTTTATATAGTAATTTATTTTTGTTACATCTTTGTAATAATAAAATATTTATGGACATTTCACATAGCGCCATCTAGCCCCAAAGAGCTAAGCATAGTTAGTATCATGGGAAGCAGACAACTGATATAAAACATAATTTTTTTTTGGAAATCCATTCATGTTATACACATCAACACCCAGATATAGAACAATCTATGTTCACACAAATGCTGCTTCAAATTCCACAAACGTAATAAGTTTTATTGCTTTATATTTCTATCATTTGAGTTATTTATTGGTGTTGTCAGTTTGGATGGTTATCTTGTTGCTAATCTTGTGTTTTACGTTAGAATGATGTTCTTTTTTGTTTTAAGCAGACTCATAATAATCTCTTGTCATATTCGTAGTAGAAAAATTGTAACCGAGCGAAAATATTTAGCTTATAAAGTAGGATTTCAACGAAAATTGTCAAGCAGATTGCCATGAAATCCTTCCTACATTGATTGAATAGTTTACTCATGTTAGCTTATTTGACTCAAGTCTAGCTACGGCTCTACAATCGTATCAAAACACTGGATTGCATTACCGAGGTTACAATTATCGTTATCACGCTTTCAACAACCAGGTTATCTGTAGACGTGTTTTATAAATATTGGCCAACTCTGTGACGTGTTCCCGTGGGAATTCAAAAATCTGCGAATATTTTGAGTAAAATATGTTTCGGAAGATAAGGACCCACTGAAATCTGTTAATCGAATTGATGATATAAGTGACTCAATTGTTTATCAGTAGTAAACATTATAACGAAAATCGTTTAGTAATCTGCACATTGAGCTTACGTCTACAACTTATTTTTAAAACAGGAGTTGTTTTTTTTTTTAAGGTTTTAGTTTAAGATTTAGTTATCTAGAAAAAAGTAAAGTTGTAATTAGTAAGTGTTAACAAGTATCTGAGCTAAATATCTTTCTGACTCAGAGATTGAGCATTGCCATTCAGCGAGGCAATGCCGCCAGGTTTTGAGCACAATATCACCTGGTATATGAATAGTAAACGGACTTTGGCTGGCTCAATTGCTTCTTTATATAATTAAATATTTATGTAGATACTTGCTATCATCGCCACTCATAAATAAATATAATAAATGAATGAAAAAATATCTTTATCCCATTTTTATTTGATTTTCCGAATCAACTCGTTCCTCGTCTTTATTCTTCTGCTTATACTTACCTGCTTATCTAGGCAGAATCACACAACTAAAGAATGCAGGTAAAATTATATCGTTGTTTTGATGAAGTAACGCGAGAATAAGTAAGTCATAGAGCGTTTAGTGAGATGGTGGATATGGTTGCCGGTGAAATTACAAGTTTATGAGCGATGTGTCAATTACAGTCTTTATGGCGGATGGAATATAATACCACAATTGTTCCTTGGTGGTCTCTAGTCTCCCGTTACAATTATTATGACGCCACTCAGCTCAGGATATGAGTTTCTCGATTATTTAACATACAGAAAAAAAAAACTCAACATAACTTAAGATTTTTCAAAATGACATGGCCGTTTTATAACAAAATTTTTTGTGATAAAACTTTAAGGAAAACCTCATTGCTGCACGTCTACCCAGGGATTCAAACTAGCAACCTTCAAGTTATAATTCGATCTTGTGTATCTGATACCTCCCGGAAGCATGATGCCATCTGCCTCATTTAGGATGGGTAATGTTTTGAAACAAAATTATATTTTAACACTAACTACGTTACAAAGTATGAGGATTTTAAAGTGACTGATAAAAACACATAACTCAGTCCTTTCCCGCAGCGTGACTAGGGTCCATACCCTAGTCACGCTGCGGGAGAAGGCAAAATGGCAAATTGGTGTACCATTACACCAATTTGCCATTTTGCCTGCGCTTTCACACCACAAGAGTTTAATATTGTTCAGTATATTTACTAACTAGCAATTCACGCCTGAATTCAACAGGAAACGTAGTTATCGATACCACGATAAACTTAATTATAAACAAGGAAACCTCGGCTTGCTAATCTACGTACCTCAAACGTAAATAAACCGAGTAACTTCATGACTGACTGGCCTCATAGCTCATTTGGTAGTCACCTTGCCTTCTGCGCTGTAGGTCGTGGGTTCGATTCCCACCCAGGACAAAACATTTATATGACGAATATAGACGTTTCTTCTGTGTCTGCATGTTAATATGCATTATATGTAAGTATTTACAAAAAGTATATATGTATTCTATCAGTTGTCTGGTTTCCATAGCTATGCTTGGGGCTAGATGGCGCTGTGTGAATTGTAATTCCAATATTATTATATTATATCACATGCACCGTGTGTAACAGTAATTTAAAGGCGTTGTAATCCTTAAGAGAAATCGCTGTGAACATTGAAATCATAAAGCTGGCTACGTTTTATTATTGCATTTGGTTTATAAATCAACTCGGTAACAGTTGAGAGACATGATTCATCTCAAATTATTCTCTTCATATGATGGATTGACTGTTGAATAACATACTATACCTATATTTAAATGATACCCAGGAAATTATGCTATAATTATGTAGCGATTCATAGTATTTTAGGTAAGAGCAGTCAAATTAAAAATTAAAGCTTTTCTCACACTTACAGTTGAGTCAGACGTTCAATTGATATTTTGACCTTTACAACCCAGTCCAAATAATAAATTTCAAATGGCACTGGCCATTTTTTTCATTTTTGTTTCAACCCAGCGCCGATTTCGGATTTCGGATTTCGGCGCTGCGTTGAAACACAGGACCGTTTTCAGAAAAGAAATTTTGGCTAGTGTCAAGCTAAATTAAGTAATATAAAGTTTCATGAAAAGCATAGAAGAATAAAAGAAATTTTAAAATTAAAAGCCAGAATTATACGTTTGTGGTGTATCGTGTATAGTTAAGATATTTTGTAGTTAAATGTAAATTACATAATTTTGGTGCGGTCTTGTCGCTTGAACAATTGAACATTGAAATAATATAAATCCGCCTCTATGAAATGATCTCAAACATTATAATCTGTTGTAGTCATCATGAATTTTATTAATTACATATGTCACGACCATAACTATCTAATTTATTGCGCTGGGTTGAAAACTGGATCGTTATAAGAAATAAATATTGGCTCCATTCAAATGAAACTCAATTGCTGAAAAATAAATAATTTAGACATACATTTTTTTATGTGATATAGTAACGGAACGAGCCGACAGCCCACCTGGTAAGTGGTAACCTCGGCCCATAACAACCGATGCGGCTTAGGTCCTCCCCTACTTGGTACGACAAGACCCAAGTCGCATCGTTTGCGCCCGTAACTATGAGACGTGTAGGTGGAATGTCTCATGTGCCTGTAATTTCACCGGCAACCACACCTTCAAACCGGAACACAGTAACGCGAATGCGTTACTGCTTGGCGGCAGAATAGGGGCATGGCTTCAGTACTTCCCCGGACGAACTTGACGAGAGTTCTACTGCTCTTAAAATTATCTTAATCTCTTATTTGGTATGTGTGTGACGCGTAAAACATGCCGGCAGAATATAAATCCGCTATTATTAATGACGTCACAGCACATCATAATCTGTTCTAGTCATCATGAATTAATTACAGATGCTGATAGTCACGAGCATAACGATCTAATCACATGCAACAGTCATGTGGAACAAATCCAGATTTTTATGACAACTGGCTTTTGTCTGCGTCTTCGTTCGTAATGAAATAAACGTAGCATACAAGCTTTATTTTATTCCACATCTTTTTTTTCTACTTTTGGGAAGACCATGGAGGGTTAAATTTCTCATGTGCCTTAAATTTTATAGGCTCAGCCTTTAAAACCGCTTCTTAATTTTAGATGAACCACAAAGCCAAAAAGTATTATATGTATATAAAGTATTAATGTACATACATATAATACATACCCAATCCAACTTTACTTACTTATAATAATTCAAATTTACAATTTAAAAAAAAAAGTAAGCATTAGCACATAAATACCAATTTTGAGGAAACGTAAAATGTTATCTACTCAGCTTGAGCCCACGACCTGCAGCATAGAAGGCACTCTCTCGTCTCATAGTAATGGAATTATCCCAGAAAATATATTCCAAAGGTAACTTAATAACATCGTGTATTCAAATACACGGAATGTTGAGCTCTAACAGCGATGAGTCGTGTGAATGTGGCTGGCATTTAAAATCCTAGAACAACATAATATATAATATTAATAGCACAGGTAGCTTAAGGCGGATGTTTGCGCTAAATTTAGCAACAAGAATTAGAAATGTTTGGTATCATTTGACGGCTGAAATAGGTACTGTACTTTATATTACTTATTTGATTACTCTAGTTTTCCTAAATACCAGGAAACATGTTTTTTCCCACTTTATTTTGGTTGAGAGGTAAAGTTAATTTTCATAATGACATTTTGAAATCTATTTTATTCGAGTTCTCTCGAATCGGTGTCGTGAAAGGATTTTAAGTGCGCCTCAATGAGGCTCCTTTCGGGCACTTGACACATGTCTTCGAATTTTCAGTTCTAGGACATGTCGGTTGCCTCACGATGTTTTCCTTCACAGTTTTGAGAACGTGGTATTGCGTACATACATTTTTCAAGCGGAAAACTTATTAGATACCATCTCATTTCCAGTTCGGTCTAGATCGTCTAGTATGCCAAGTCAGTTTGACACAAAAAATTATTAAATACCATCTCATTTCTAGTTCGTTCTAGATCGTCTTATATGCCACATCAGTTTGCCACAGAAAAAAGTGTTAGATACCATCTAATTTCTAGTTCGTTCTAGATCGTCTAGTATGCCAAGTCACTTTGTCACGGAAAAGAATTAGATACCATCACATTTCCAGTTCGTTCTAGATTATATAGTATGCCAAGTCAGTTTTCCACAGAAAAAAGTATTAGATATATTAATAAAAGAATTAATTTTAAATAATGATCAGTTATCTTGTTTGAGTGAGAGATTGCGATACGCACGCAATTAGAATTCAAATGCTAAACCGTTGCTAACGTGAGATATCCGGTGTTGAGGGACCGACCCATGTTCCCTAAGATAGCTACTTATATATAGAATTGTATAATTGTGATAAACCTTTGAATACTATATGAAAATGATAAACCCCCATGATCTGATGTCGCTCTGCTCAACGACACGCAAAATGTCTTGTAATGTCTTGTTTCAGTATCTTATGTACCTACTCATAAATGTAACATACATCTAAGTAGGTACTCAGATTGATACAAGGATCATGCTCGCGAAAAAAGGAAGCCGTCCTTTAGGGGTTTCTTGTCTGTTCTTATGTCCCCATGCAGGGTCGGATAGGGTTCGAACAGGTGTCAAACTTAGCTATAAGTACGCGTGACCTTATGACGTTTCCAAACCATCTCTTTATGAGTTCTATGGAAATAAAGTTTTTGACAAATTATATTTTTTTTATTCTGAACTCCTACATACTCCTGAAAAAATGTATCGATAACTTAGTCGTTCGAGTAATGCTTATTTATTTAAGTGCAGGTTATATTATTGTTAATGGGAATTTCTGTCCTTCACGGGACATTAACCCGTGGACCGAAAGCACCACTCACACACCGAAGTTCAAAGTTGAGCGTGTCTTGAAGTTCAAGGTTGAACTTGCGATTTCATTGCAATTCCTGGTGCCCTTTTTCTGCCAACCATATAATTATTTGACTATCTCCTATTTCGAAGTTTGAAACAGTACGTATAGACCCACGACCCCATCGATTTACATGGAGTCGTGGTTCGATTCCCGCCGAGTTTTTTTGACATTTTGTGTGTCGAACACAGGTGTCTGTTCTGTGTATGGGTGTTAATATGTATTATATGTTTGTATTTACGAAAAAAAGTATATGTGTATTATCAGTTGTCTGGTTCCCATGATAAAAGCTGGTGGTGGTACTTAACAAAAGAGAAAATAAATAAATAAAAATAATACATAGTCAAGGAAAATATACACAAGTGAAATAAAAATGCACCAACACATTTATCTACAGACTGCGAGCCACTGACAGCTATCTGTACAATGAACTGCATAATATTCTCGTTAAATCACTCCCATAGGGAGGTATGCGCCGTTTGCATTCTCGTACGTATTTATAGAAGTACTACGCGACGCACTCATGCGCATCTCACGCTTCACGCTTGTAACCATAGTATAATTCCACATTGTACTTAGTACGTTGGACTAAGTACTACATACTAAGAAATAAAGAAAAATAAAATTATATTTATTTGTGACAGGCAAAGAACACAAGACACTGAAAATCATGAGGAACAGAGAAATAAAAAAAACATAAAATTACAATAAATAATTAGTCGACTGGCCTCATAGCTCAGTCGCTAGTAACGCTGCCTACTGCGCTGTAGGTCGTGGGTTCGATTCCCGCCCAGGACAAACATTTGTGTGACGATAATAGATGTTTGTTCTGTGTCTGGGTGTTGATATGTATTATATGTACGTAATTACAAAAAAAAAGTATTTAAGTATTATATCAGTTGTATGGTTCCCATGATACAAGCTATGCTTAGCTTACTTTAGGACTAGACCGTGCTGTGTGAAATGTCCACCAATATTTATTTATGGTATGTTTGTCATATTTTACTGTAGAGGTACTACACTAGTCGAGTCACTCGTTATGTCGAAACAGTGAGGTGAAAGGTTTTCAGAATTCTTTTTTGTCTGTTTTCAGGTTTCTAGATCAGAAAGAAAGAAAGTAAATCTTTATTCCAGTATAAATCATCATTGATGTTATGTGGTATCAAAGCTATGAAATCGTGTGAGCATCATTGAGCTTATACTGTTTATTGCGTTCATTATGTCAGGGTCGATTTGAGAATCATGTTTAATAATATACGGACCGTATCCAATGCAGCCATTAGTATAGCAAATGACCATAACAAAACCTCATGTTTCTTATCCGAATAATGTGGGTTTACGGGTCGATTTGCATCCACGGCCATGTCAGACTATGCGACAGATAGATAGATATAAATTAAAAGTATTAAAACTTTTTTAAAACAATTTTTTATGGGTTGGAGCAACGGAGTCTAATTCGCATTCGTATTCTCAGCAAATCCTTTCATTTGATACCCTTTTCTGAGGAAAGCATAAAAAGCTTAATCCGCCATCTTTAGAAGTCCGCCATATTGGATTTAGAGTGATGTCACTTTATTTTAAGAGTTATTCTCAGCAAGCCCTTTCATTTGATACCCATATTGTAGGAGTGCATTGGAAATAACTAGTTCGCCATCTTGGGTATTCCGCCATGTTGGATTTAGAATGACGTCACACAGCTAACCATCCATTGTCATCCAAATTAAACGTGTATACAAAATTTTAGCTCAATTTGTTGAAGATATCTGTTTCAAAATTGAGTTGCAAGATTCCACCCGAACAAACATAGTTACATACATTGCAAGTTAAATAAAAGCTTGTAAAAACTTTGTAGTATCCTATAATATAGGCATATATGGTGAGTTAATATGTATGTATTTACAAAAAATGTATATTTGTATTCTATCAGTTGTTGTCTTCCTAATACAAGCTATGCTTAGTTTGGGACTAGATGGCGCTGTGTGAATTGTCCACCAATATTGTTATTTATTATTATATAAATAAAAACAATTTACTTACTTAAAATAATTAATGTTTGTGCAACTTAATGAGGTGAAAGGTGAATTTGGTTAATATGCCGTTGTATCTTGCAGCAGAATGCACCAATTTTTCCCACAGTCACAGTGGGACAGACCCATGTAAACCCACCACAAAATATGATAAAAATATATTCTCGTTAGCGCCTTCTGCCTAATTGTTATTGCAGAGAATCCAAGATCAAATGCATTACAAATAACATTCATGTGTAATGTCCGACGCAGCATCTAATGTGCTCAAGTCTCAAGTGCACTTGAAAATTGGGTTTAATTTGATGTACAGATTTGGTTAATTGATACTTATGTCTTAAGTATCTCCGAAATACAAGCATGAAATTTTCGAATTTCATTTCAACTTGAATTGCCAAGTTGCGTTGCTGTTATGGGCAAGGGGGTGTCTCTAGCATCAGGTGGGCCATCTGCCGTTACGTCATATACAAATCTGTTCAACCGGAGTTCTATCTTAAGAGGGCTTGTGATATTTTCGTCCGCGATTATACGCTATTCAGTCTCGCTTGGTGAGAATAGGACGTTGGACATGGAGCGTAATTGAAATGGTTATTTATTTAAATAAAAAATCTATTAGTTACTGTATAGCTTAATCTATGCTATAATATTATAATAGTAAACATTTTTTAAGTTTGTAAGTATTTAGATGCCAATTTCCGAAACCAATCACGCTATTTGTCGACTAGCCTCATAGCAGTGGTAGTAACAGTAACCTTGCCTTCTACGCTGTAGGTCGGTTCGATTCCCACCCAGGATAAATGTTTGTATGACGAACATAGATGTTTGTTCTGTCGTGTTAGTATGTATTATATGTATGCATTTACAAAAAAGTATATAAGTATTCTATCAGTTGACTGGTTCCCATGATACAAGCTATGCATAGCTTACTTGGGGCTAGATGGCACTGTTTGAAATGTCCACCAGTATTATTATTATTCTATTCTAGTCTTCAGACACAAACTGAATTCGAGACGGGAGAAGTCGCGGGCTCAGCTAGTTACACATATAATTAGATACAGCCTTGCCCTGACCGTGACACCATCATGAGCAAAGTACCTGCCTCTTAGAAGCTAAGGACGTTAGTGCAAATTGATTTAAATGCTCTCTGGGTCTTGCATTTTTCATCGTATCAAATTTTTTATTTTTTTTTGCCCGAGACGTCGTCCGCGTGGAATTCGGTTTTATCACGCACCCTTGTTACATCAGCTATCTGCCAGTGAAAGTCCCGACAAAATTTTATTTATTTGATTATAATTAAATATTATGTTATTACTACAAAAAATTGAAAATTATACGACACTGAGCATGGGCCAACCTCACTGAATTTCGAACAATCAACCATTTCTAAATATCAGATAGAGATAACAGTGTAGGTTTGTTTTCATTCGCTAGGGAGGAAAAGTTTAGTTTCTTATCAGTAGTTTTGAGATATTTGTCCTGATTGGGAATGGAATCCAAGAGCTACAGCTCAGAAGGAAGAGATAGATCAACTGAGCTGTGAGGCCAGTCTAAACACCTTTCACGAAACAGCAATTGAAGTGAATGACTGTTTGGTGAAGAAACATGTATGGTGGAGAAGTTTCCTGGTAGAAGACTGGTCTGACAAGCTCAGGGCAGCTGCTAAAAATACCTTTTTTTATGTGATGCAGTTACGGAACGAGCCGATGGCCCACCTGGTGTTAAGTTGTAACCTCGGCCCATAACAACCGATGCGACTTGGGCCCTACCCTACTAGGTATGATAAGATTCGCATCGTATGCGCCCGTAACTCTGAGACGTGCAGGTGGAATGTCTCATGTGCCTGTAATTTCACCGGCAACCACACCTTTCAAACCGGAACACAGTAACGCGAACGCGTTACTGCTTGGCGGCAGAAATGGGCATGGTGGCAGTACTTCCCCGGGCGAACTTGGCGAAAGTTCTACTGCTCTTAATATAAGGTACAATACAATACATTTAGCAGTTACGAAATCTTTAAACGTTTCAGTGGCCATATTGATCTTCACGCCTGACTGACTGAGTGTTACTGTAAGTAAACGTCTGACTTGGAAAACCACTACCATTATCTGTGTCAAGTCAGTTCTCGCACGACATTTCAAATGATTACCTCATTGAAACTCTAATTATTAGATTTAATTACTATTCGTACCACATTTTTTTGTCTTGTAATTAAGTTACTGAACGAGCAGATGGCCTCCTGGTGTTAAGTGGTAACAAGCAATACAAATTGGGTCCTCCCCTACTTAGGGAAGATAAGACCCAAGTCGTGTCGTATGCGTCTGTAATTCTGAAACGTGAAAGGGAAATATTATCTGTGCCTATAATTGCACCGGCAACTACACGGCAGAAATGGGTATGGTGGCAGTACTACCCCGGACGAACGTGGCGTACCTAAGTTCTATTGCTACTAACTAAAACTAGTTATACCCATATAAGTAAACTGCACACAATTGCCTCATCTCTGATGTCATGAAACTTAAGTAAACTACACCGTTTAAAATTCTGTCTCTTTCTACTATGTTTTTTATTTTCTAATAGTGTTTTCATTTCGACCTGGCTTTAGGTTAGAATGATATATTTATGTCATTACAAGTTTATAAACGTGCCTGGAAGAAATTGCTGTTATAACTATAAGTCAGCCCGTTGTAATATTTTATTTTTAAATAATATGATAGGCCGTGGACGTTTCTAAATAATTTTTCGTAACGTAATTTCCATGTAAGATTACTGCAATTACCAACAGCTATCTTTTCTTGAGTTACTAAATTTGTAATTGGTAGGTAGCAACATTCATAATTATATTTTTAAATAATGAAAATATTATTAATTAAATATTAAATGTATTTATAAAATAGTACACCTAGCGCCATCTCTTCCATTATTGATGAAACGGGCTTATAAATTGACTACGTACCTATATAGTGTTGGGTATTTTCAGACTCTATAGCAGTTGTCAGGATGGCCGAGCGGTCTAAGGCGCCAGACTCAAGGTTTCCCCTTGCCTGTATGACAGGCTATGAGCTGTTCTGGTCCTCTCTGAGGGCGTGGGTTCGAATCCCACTTCTGACAAAATGTTTTGTTTATTTTGTTTTAAGGTTATTTTTTCTGTTTTTATTCAAATTACCAATTAATAAATAGTTAATGAGTTACTTATTACATTTTCCTGTATAAGGTGCTTATTTTAAATCCAATATGATATCACGTTCCGATCAGCGTTTAAAACGTGATCAGGTATTACACCCAACATGACTGAAAAAATGTCGCTCCAAATATCACCAAATTCGTTGGCATCTTGAGCAATTGCATGGGACAGGGGTTCGATTCCCGGCCAGAGATTTTATGGTTTTTGTACTGTGTTGTTTCAGGTGTGGTGAGTGTGTGTGATGCGGTTGCAAGCGCTGCTGCTGGCGGTAGCTCTGTGTCGCGCCGCCACCACCACTGACTCCGAGCTCGGCGTTGGCAAGGCGATCAACATTTTCATGAGGTAACTTCTCATACTTTTTTTTATATCATTTAGGTGGTAGAACGAGCTGACGGCCCACCTGATGTTAAGTGGTAACCGCCGCCCGTGGACAACAGCAATACGACTCAAGTCCTCTCCATCAAAGTACGAGATGACTCAAGTCGCATTGCGTTGCGTCCATCACCCCGAGACGGGGATGTTACGTCTCATGCGCCTGCAATTTCACCGGCACTACTCTACCAATATCTCTTGACGTCTCAGAGTTACCTAAGTAGGGGAGGACCCGTATTGCTTGTAATGGGCAGAGGTTGCCACTTAAAACCAGGAGGGACATCTGCTCAAGCCCACATAAATGACAAAATATTACTATAAAACCTTCATTGTGAGTGACTACTAACGTATGAGTGTTCTCGCACGACAGATATGGCTACCTCAGCATCTGCATGCGGGTGGTACCGCGTAACGACACAGAGGGCTGGGTGTTCCGCGAGCCTACGGTCAGCGTGTTCCGTGACGTGGAACGTTTCGCAGTGGCACCCAAGCCGCGGCAGGCGAAGGCACTCTTCGATGGAGACTTCCACATGGAGTTCTGCGATAACCTGAAACAGTTGCTGCAAGCATACTTTAGAGACTTTAGCTTTGAGAGGCAAGAACAAATACTTTGTGAATACAGTCATTCTGTGTCTTACGTATTGCGATTTCACTTGGGAGTCATTAACCAGTCCAGGCCTCTCATGGCACCAGATTTGTTTCCGAAAAGATCATCAGCTTCTCTGAATACGGCAGGTAAACGGAATATCAGACGCCTTATAATTTCTGAAAGGCAATACTCGTCCGCTAAAAGTGCGTGTCGTAAATTAGCAGGTTGTTTTGAATATCCAGTAAGATTGCAGCCATCAAAAACTTTCATTAAACTTGTGTCATCTACTTTAAAAGTAAGAGATACTGGCAGAAAATAAAGGTATAAGTTACTTATAGTTCAATATGGCTTATAATTAGCTTGGCCACAAGTGGAACTACTGTTGGCTGAAATTAAATATCATGGAAATAAAATATATATTTGCATTTAGTAGGTACCTACTTATGTTAAGAATGGTTATTATTATAGAAATTAGGCAAGTCTTACATACTTCATTTGAGCCTAACAATCAAAAAGTCTTAGGTACACGTTTAAATAATTAAATATATGGTTGACAATTCACACTGTGCCATCTAGCACCAAACTAAGTATAGCTTGTACTATGGGAACCACACATCTGATATAGAATACATATGTACTATTTTGTAAATAAATACATAATATATTACATATTAACAACATAACCCAGACACAGATCAAACATCTATGTTCGTTACACTAAATGTTTGTCCTGGGTGGAATCGAACCCACGACCTCCAGCGCCGAAGGCAGAGTCGTTTGTGAGAAAAGAAACAAGCACAGTTGCGAATCACGCGCCATTACAAGGCATGTCTAGCTTTATTTTTGACCTAGCATTATCATCACCCCAGTGAACTTAACCATTGGATATCACTTAAATCTTGATCATTGTCAATTTCAGGTTAGAGCGGCCATGGCGTGCGTTTACAGCAGGCTGGCCGAATGACATAATAGCCAGGAACCTGGGAATAAACTCCTCATTCATCAATGGAGACCATTGCTATGTTCTAGTCAGAGTTTCCAGGTAATTCATCATCTTAAGTCCTAGAGGTTTCGAAGTGTAGTAAACAAAATAATTGGGTTTTGGTTATTTATGTAGGTACGTAGAGTAGAGACTTTTTGACGTGTCAACGTCTTATAATTCGATAGAGCCGGCTGCACGCACGAAAAAACATGACTCATGCGGCGTTACCTCGCTCTGAGGCGTTCCATGTAAGGCTTGTGCAAGTGCAAGCGAGAGCGCGGAACGAGCGACAAAGAAGCACAATCGGCCTTTGCGTTCGGCAGCGTTCGACATCCGTCTCTCTCCTAATTGAGTGAGCGATGCGTCTGCGTGGACAGCTGCTAATACTTACATTTACATGTTTTGATCGAGTATCAAGTGCATATATACATAAAAATCTATTAAACAAATGAAATTAAAATTTTCTTTTGAAAAATGCTACCATTCCATCAGTATTTTCTTAAGACGTTGACACGTTCAACTATCGTCAGTAAACCGACTTTACAGACAACCATTTTTTTTTAATTCAATTACGGATCGAGCCTATGGCCCTGATGTTAAGTGGTAACCATCGCCCATGGACAACAACAATACGACTCAAGTCCTCTCCACCAGAGTATGAGATGACTTAAGTCGCTTTGCGTTGCGTCTAGCACCCCGAGACGGGGATGTTACGTCTCATGCGCGTGCAATTTCACCGGCACCCACACCCTTCCACCGGAACACAGCAACACGAGTGCATCACTGTTTGCGGCAGATTACCAGGTGTGGTGGCAGTACTTCTCCGGGCGAACTTAGCACAAGTTCTACTTCTACTTTGGGTTGCTCTTTTCGCACCACCCGGGGGACACGTGTAGGGGTTCAAAGGATCACCTACGGACGCGAGCAACGGAGCAACTTGCTTACCTTACTTTTGGGCTAGATGGCGCTTTGCGAAATGTCCACCAATATTATTATATTATCTCGAACCAAGATGTCTGAGAGAGTGTCAGAGAATTAATGTCAAATTGCCACATGAATGATTGAGTGAATACATAAACAATATTTCTGGGCATAAGTGGTGTCACAGCGCCACAACTATGTCGATTTCATTGTAGATTCTGAAGACCGAAAGGTTAAAATAACTCTTTCAACTTCTAGATTCCGAGAAACTGGTAAACTGAGCGACCTTCCACCCAACATACCTATCGAGGACGTGGTTTTCGATGCGATTCAGGATTCTATTATCGGAGACACAGCGTCGATAGCAGATTTCATCAGGAAATATGGGTCGCATTACATAGCTTCGTACATCACGGGTAACTCATTGTATCAGGTGAGTTTAACTAAGATCGCCTTTTGATATTGACGTGATGGAGCAGATGGCCCACCTGGTGTCAAGCCGTAAACGCCATAATAACAGCAATTGGTAAACGGCTAAGTCTTCCACTAGTCACTTTGCCCGGCATCATGAAATGTGAAGATGGAAAATCTTAAATTTCATCTGTACACTCCAGAATGGAAATTTTGTTGAGTCCTAAGATACGTTTGGGCTTCCATTGATAGAGAAGATCGCATGGAAACCAAGCATGGTGGTAAACCATTGTCTTCTGTGTTAAGTGGTAACCTCTGCCCATAACAACCGATGCGGCTTGGGTCCTCCCCTACTAAGTACGACAAGACCCAAGTCGCATCGTATTGGCCCGTAACTGTGAGACGTGAAGGAATGCCTCATGTGCCTGTAATTTCACCGGCAACCAGACCTTTCAAACTGGAACACAGTAACGCGAATTCGTTACTGCATGGCGGTAGAAATGGGCATGGTGGCAGTACTTCCCCGGACGAACTTGGCGTGAGTTGTACTGCTCTTAAAATCCTTATATAATGCAGGTGTTTGTATTCCCCCGGGGGGTGTATTCTCGCATCAAGGAGCGCGTGAAGTCCCGGGGTGTGTCAGACATCCCCCCGGCCGAGATGAACAGTTTATTCTCCCCAATGTATGCTGAACACGTTGGTGCGGTCAAGGTTTGCTAACCTGGTTCTATACTTTTGTGATACTCGTTAATTTACATCCATTTTTAACTGTCATTTGTGTTTTTTTTACATTAACTGCAACAAAAACATCATTAATAAAAATTATGAATAAAATAATATATACCTAAACATAAAAATAGGAATGCCAAAAAAAGATGGAAGTTTAAAAATTAACTATCAACTTAATTTTAAATTAGTCTATAGGTACTATAGTTTATCTACATTCCTAAAATACTAAAAATGTTGATAAGTCTGAAAATAATAATATAATATAATATAGGTATATATATATATATATACCCCCTACGGAATTTAAAACCATAAGGTATCCTACCTATTCTGAACGCCTATTAACACAAAATATTATACAATATTATAAGTATCAAAATTTTACAGTACAAGGTAAAACGAAAGTAGAAATAAACAAGGTATTTGTTTAATATTTATTTACAACGAATTCACAAAGTATAAATCGGTGATATAATTGAACCATTCCGTTTGTGGCTTTGCAAACTGTGTCATTTGGTGTTCATATTTTTTCTTGCTTCTTCATCATCATTTCATTGGATTTTTCTGTCAACATCCACACTGACCATCAAAATCATTTTTTAATTTAATTTCTTAACATTTTCACTTATTGGATCCACGCTAAGTATCAGGATATAAAATCACTTTACGTTAAGAATTGAGTTATCTCTTTTCAAGAAATAATGATGATGGGAGGCATAATGCCAGTTTTTGGATACAAAAGTAACTTGATCGCGCCAAAGTGTCTTAAGATCCTCCATTTCAAAGATCCTCCATTACAAAATGGCCGACCATTTTACTGTACTATTGTGTATGCCCTCACAGGTGTTTGTGTTCTCTAGAACCGCTTACTCTATGATCAAAGAGAGGTTAAAGTCGAAGGGTGTGGCGGATATAACCGCCAAAGAGCTGGAAGGATACTTCTCGCCATGGCATTCTAAACACATTGGTCAGATTAAGGTAATACGAATTGATAATTCTAGAATCTCGATGGCAATATTTGGTGGGAAACTGTCTGCGTGAGTCTTATGTTATTTCAATAAATTTTTGAATCCGAATCGTTTATTTGACCCATCATTTTTCATGTCATTTCATTTATAGTCATGTACAAGACTTTATTCACTTGATGTTCATTTAATCAATGAATACTGGCTGATTCGATATCACAATTTTTGAATATTTGTATTTCTACACACGCATAGTTAATTAGCGCATATCTGATTAAAAAAAACTACAGAATCATCCAGTATTTCATTTGAACTGAATTTAAATCATTCTGAATCCAACATCATCAGAAATTAAGTCACGAGCATAAGCGTCATTTTACATACCGCCCCAAGCTTTGTTGCATTCTCTTAACGTAGGTAAGATATTTTTATACATTTTTCGTTACATAGAATGTGACACAATCGGATTATTCCCATCTCTTCCCCTTAGGGGGGCAGATAGGAATAAAATTTTTGATCTGTCTGAGGGGCTATGCAATTCTGTTTGTAACTTTATCTATTTTTCAGGTGGCAAGCGGGAATAAAACAGTAGAAAATTGGGCAACGAAGCGACTAAGAGCCCACTACTACATATTCTCATACCCCAGCCTCTTAAAACTACACGGGGAGCAGAGTCTACTGAGAAATTTAGACTCGCTCCTAGGAAACGAAGCCTTATTGCAATTAGAATTAAAGACATTATCGCCTGCGTTCAAAGACGCTAAGAAACAGAAGTGGTTCGAAGAAGTGATAGACAATTATTTAAAGTTGTGGGAAAGTAATATGTGACGATAAATTATGTTTAGTTCTAAGTAGAATTTAATTTATGTATAGATTTACAGCGAAGTATTTTTGGCAGTAGATGGAATCTCACAGTCGTTTTAGATTTGATTAAACTGCGTATTCAGAAGTTTATAATGTATATATATTTGATTGATCCCAAGTAACCAAGTAAGGTTGAAAATAAACATTCTGTATTGTCCTTCTCAATGATAATAATTTGCCTACGATGATCTTTTTTATTTTTTTTATTAAATATAAAACAATATTAATAATGTGAATGTAATGAAATTGATTGTGGTATATTATTATTGTTGATTCGCTAATAAAATGGTGTAAAAGAGTTTTTAATGCTTCCTTTTATAAATGTCACTCTCTCCGTCTGTTACAGGTGTTTTAAATTATAAAGCGGTGTCGTATTATAGAGACTAATATCACGTACGTTGTCGATATCCGATATCGGATCGGACAATGTAAAAAGTACTAAGACTTTATTGAATGGATCGGCGTCCGATATCGCTGTCGGATAATTTGAAACCGCTCTAACAGTAACAGTAAGGTAGATTCCACATTACCATCATCGTACTATTGTGAAATTATCAGAAAGCATCACCAATTTTTTGAGACTACGAATAGATGTTGATTTTTAATTCAATCGATTCTTCGAATCGATTCATTACCGATTTATAAAATTAATCAATATTTATATTAAATTTTGTATATACATAATTGAAGTTTTAAAAGTGCCTATGAAACAGTTCAACGAAAATGCCTTTTGAGGAACACAAATATAAGTAGATTAAGGAGATCAAGATTTTTTAAGATTTAATTAATGATTTTGATAATTTATTATTTCTCTAACCTAGAATTTAAAGTGCAATATTAGACGAATTTGTAAATATGTTCCGAATTAAACCGACAATGCATTTAATTCTGACTAACTTAAGTAAATCGTTGTAGATATTTTTCGAGTTTTGTATTTTGCGATTATACCGAGGAATAAAATGATTTGAGACTTATTTATAGCATTTTTATTAAATTATTACTCAAAATTAATAAATAATAATCTACCAGCCGACTATCAGTATGATCAATATAGTAGCTCTGATGCCTTCTCTGAAGGTTGTGGGTTCCATTCCCGCTCAGGACAAATATCGGTATCATGAATAGTTTTAAGTCTGTGGCCAGATGTGATATGTAATTCTTGTTTTTCCAATCAAACATTCAGGCAACATATATGTCTTGAATTTATTTTAAAATGATAAGTTACTACAGCTTTTTTAAATTTAAAAAACTAATAATAATAACAAAACAAATAAATAAAATAATAATATTTAAATTTATCCATAACTAAAATAAAGAAATAGTAAAGAAGTTTGAAATTCAAATACATACTTTCAGTAATCTGCTTTTCAACAAGTTTTGCTTAATTTGGGCTAGATGGCGCTGTGCAAGAAGCATAATTATGTTATATTAATATATATTTTTTAGTGTGAAATGTACACAAGTATATATTTTTGGAGATCCAAAAACCATGATTCGCCTCCAGAATGTACATTTACAAATAATATGATTAGCCCATCTCGCAACAATGCTCCAAAATCAGAGTTATCTCAAAGGCTTAATTTAGGTTATCTGTGCAATTGAGGTCATTGTCTGTAAATAGTTAATTTATCAAATATTCTACTCATTCACGTGTAGTTGCGCTTGGACATACATAGTTCTAAGATCTTTTTTTTTACTTTAACTTACTACATTATATTTATATCAAGCTCTGAGTTCCGATTTAGCGTAAGCTGTATAACAGTAACCAGTTCTTCCCTTACATAAATGTTAAATCATTGGCCTCACAGCTCAGTTGATAGTAACCCTGCCTTTTGCACTGTAGGTCGTAGGTTCGATTCCCACCCAGGACAAACATTTGTGTGACGAATATAGATGTTTGTTCTGTGTCTGGATGTTAATATGTATTTACAAAAAATGTATTATATCAGTTGTCTGGTTCCCATGATATAAGCTATGCTTACCTTACTTTGGGCCAGATGGCGCTGTGTGAAATGTCCACCAATATTATTATTATTATTGATTCAATTTCATGATTTCGTAACAATCATCTGCAACCAATGATGATAATCACTGGTTTTGGTTACCGCTGTTCCGGTAACGCAAAAATTACTCAAAATGGTTTTAAGTCAGTAGAAATTGTGCTAAGTTCTTCCGAGGAAGTACTGTATCCATATCTATCTGCCGCTAAGCAGTAACGCATACCCTATACCTTTTTCTGATTTGAAAAGTGTGTTTGCCGGTGAAGTTACAGGCCATGAGACATTCCACCCTCACGTCTCAGAGTTATGACGCATACGATGCGACATGGGTCTTGTCGTACCTAAGTAGGGGAGGACCCAAGTCGTATTGATTGTTAACAGAGGTTCCCACCTAACAACAGGTGGGCCATTTGCTGGTTGGGTAACTTTATCAAATTACAAAAAGTTCATTCAAGATATTTATATAAATATAATTGAGGTTTTACGCAAGTCAATTAGATTACTGATTAAAACTGTATACATAGATGTTTAATTCACACTAAATAGGTCGTAATGGGGTTATCTTAAAACATGTGTGCGCGATGTTCGTAATTCGTAGACCTTGATTCTTTTTCACTATTTGTTAAATGAAAATGACGTAAATGAAATGTCCAATTTCACTCAGCGCCATCTAGCTCTCAACTATCAAAGCTTGTTGACCAATTCGGAATGTTTGAATCAGGTAATTATACTTCTTTTTTTTTGTAAATAAATACTAATCATACTAAACCGGCATGTCCTAGAACCAAAAATTCGAACACAAAGGAGTCTCTGTGAGGCGCACTCTAATCCCTGGAGAACCAACGACACATCAATATTAAAGTAACATACACAAATATCAAAAAACTTACTGACAATCCTAAAGTACTAAACTTATGTTTTCACACATTTTAATCTCAGCACTGATCACTTAATTAGTACAGTATTTTCCCGGATCTAATCGGGAACTAAACCGCAATAAACTAATCAAAGTTAATATGAATTAACTCGGAGTAACAGTGAAGTATGGAGCGGAACATTATTGTATGAACCGTGTATGGTTGGATTTGTGTATGAACTTGCACCCATACGGTGCAAGATAAAAAAATTGTCACAAGGACATCCTCTACCTTACGACAGTTACAAAATTACTTTAAATCACTAACATTTACATTTTATGTGATATAAGTGACGGGACGAGCTGACGGCCCACCTGATGTTATTAAGTGATAACTCTCAAAAATAACAGACACGACTCAAGTCCTCTCTAAATTGCGTGACGACTCAAGTCGCATTGCGTTGCGTCCATCACCCCGAGACGGGGATGCTACGTCTCATGCGCCTGCAATTTCACCGACACCCACACCGGAACACAGAACACAGCAACACGAGAGCATCACTGGTTACGAACATTTGTGCGACGAACGCAGATGTTTGTTCTGTGTCTGGGCGTTGGTATTATATGTAAATATTTACAAAATAAAGATACAAGATATTTTATTGCATACCCAAGTGTATACTTGGGTCTTTTTGAAATAGTGCTTAAAACTTAGTCACCTGTTACAGATATGGCAATGTTATGACAGTAATAATATGTAAAGTATGATATCAGTTGATTGGTTCCCATAGTACAAGCTATGCTTAATTTGGGGCTAGATGGCGCTGTGTGAAATGTCCACCAATATTTTTTTATTTATAGGTTTATTTATAGGTCTTGGGCGATATTTATTACTCCGTGTAACCAACCTAATCTCTTAGGTCAAGAGCATGTTTACATTATTAGCGAAATGTTGAAAAAAAACTCAGTTCAAACGCTACGTCCAAGCAGTTTGCTGTGATAACATGTAACAATCAATTCTATTATAATTTGCTTAATTAAACTAGTGTAAAAACCATGTTTTACCTGCTTTTGGCTGTGTTGTTCCGTTGTGTGTGTGAGAGTGAGCAAGGAGATCTGGCGTACGGATTAAACATAGGAAATGCAATAGACGTCTTTGCAAAGTAAGTATTGAACATACAGGCTAGGATGCAACATGTGTTAGTAATTTTGATAAGTGTTGGCTAGAAATAGTAACATCGGGTGCATTCTAGACCTACATAAATCGTACTCTCAATAAAACTAACCTTAACAGCGTCAAAAGTAAAATGAACTTTATCTACGTTGGTCTTAGATTCAATATGGCATACTAAGGCCTAGCCAGCGATGTTAGTACAGATATCCACATACGTGGATGTAGTCGTTCGAGATTCCAGGCAGACCTACATAATTTTTAATATAGCTGTTTTTCTATAAACAAATTAATAAATACTGGTGGACATTTCACACACAGCGCCATCTAGCATCAAAGTAAGCTAGGCATAGCTTGTATCATGGGAACCAGATAACTGATATAATACTAATATACTTACTTTTTTTTTGTAAATACATACTATAATACATATTAACACCCAGACACAGAACAAAGACACTATATTCGTCATATAAATATTTGTCCCGGGTGGGAATCGAACCCACGACCTACAGCGCAGAAGGCTTCTACTATCAAACCATGGTCACGCGAACATCACTAAGTGTGACGACTTTTTAAACCTTATCCAACCCTCCGTGGGAAGAATAAACAAGAAACTCTTAAAGGAGGGATTCCTTTTTATCGCGAGCACGACCCTTGTATCAACTGGAGTCCTAATTCCTTAAATCTCATCTCATGTCTTAAAAGAGTCCTTAAATCTATGTTACATTAATTAAGTTTATTACTATGACAACATAATACTAGAATGCTTAAGATATTAAAAGATATTTTATGTATCGTGGAGCAGAGCGACATCAGACCATGGGGATTTATTATCTTTATAATCTACGTAGAAGTCCACCTTAAGACAAATATTTACTAACTGTAGACATTCCTTTACTGTTTAATTGAGAGCATAGTCTAGTCGTACTGACCCCGAGCTTCAATCCGGAGGTCGCCGGTTGAAATCCCGACGTGCACCTGGGTTTTTCGATTGAAAGATATATGTGCGCAATACCACGTTCTCAAAAACGAGGAAAACATCGTAAGGAAACCGACATGTACTAGAACTAAAAATTCGTAGTGCACGAAAGGAGCCTTTTTGAGGCGCACTTAAAATTCTTTCACAATAATGATTCGAGAGAACCAGTGACTCGAGTACAAGACTGTTTAAATTTTAGTTACGGAGACTTGTCTCAGGTGACACAAGTGGTATCCGCCGAATACGAAGTGGAGGAGTCCAAAGAGTACATAGTACCGTTCAGCGAGAAGAACATCCGAGTGTTCGTGAATGTGTCAAGCAGCAGCACCGTCCGAGACGGCATCACGGATATGGATGTGCAACTTTGCGAGACCTTCGACGACTTACTGAACGCGTATTTCAAGAATTTTGTTATTGAAGGGTGAGTGTTCCCGAAAAAAAGCCCTCCTTTAGGGGGTTGTGTCGTTAATTGTTATTTCATTTAATGTTATATAACCTGTATTGGACCCATTAATGTTGTCTGAATAAATACTAAAATCTATACAAATAAATTTAAATTGGAGTGTCTGGTTGTAATATTAAAATAACCGCTTTTTACTAAGTGCATATGGATGTATACACGGTACATATACCAATTTTTTTAATTTTTGTCTGCCTGTCTGTCTGTTTGTTCCGGCTAATCTCTGAAATGGCTGGACCGATTTTGACGGGACTTTCACTGGCAGATAGCTGATGTAACAAAGAGTAAGTTAGGCTACTTTTCCGATATATGTTATATGTATGTATCTGTAAAAAAAAACGATATGTATTATATCAGTTGTCTGGTTCCTATGATACAATATATGCTTAGCTTACTTTGGGGCTAGATGGCGCTGTGTGAAATGTCCACCAATTACTTATTATTTATTAATTATAATTTTTCTCCCCATCTAATTTACGTACCGCTATACGAAAATCGTTTTTGACGTGACAACGTCTTATAATTCGATAGAGCCGGCTGCACGCACGAAAAAACATGACTCATGCGGCGTTACCTCGCTCTGAGGCGTTCCATGTAAGGCTTGTGCAAGTGCAAGCGAGAGCGCGGAACGAGCGACAAAGAAGCACAATCGGCCTTTGCGTTCGGCAGCGTTCGACATCCGTCTCTGTCCTACTTGAGTGAGCGATGCGTCTGCGTGGACAGCTGCTAATACTTACATTTACATGTTTTGATCGAGTATCAAGTGCAGTGTAAAACTATTAAATTGTAAAAAAAAAATTGACATAATTGTATTTATGCGTACAAATAAATCTAACTTGATCAATTTCATTGTGATTTCCAATTACCTCCTTCTCTATATACATACAAATCTATTAAACAAATGAAATTAAAATTTTCTTTTGAAAAATGCTACCATTCCATCAGTATTTTCTTAAGACGTTGTCACGTTCAACTATCGTCAGTAAACCGACTTTACAGACAACCATTTTTTTTAACGAGTAAACGCCAAAAATCCACAGCATGGCGTTCATAACAAATCTTCTATCCGCAGAACAGACAAACCGTGGAAAGCGTTCCTAGGCGACTGGATATTGGACGAGATAATGCGAACATTCGGTATCGAGTACGAAGGGAAGCCAGACAATTGCTGTTACGTGCTCGTCAAGCTAGGTGAGTCTTCAGTACTACTACTACTACTACTACTACTAAAACCAGCCAGATGGCCCACCTGATATTAAACTAAGGGCTCTACTCGAAGAGCAGTAGAACTCATGAGACATTCCACACGTCGTCCTAAACGTCTCAGGGTTACGGGTGCATACGGTGCGACTTGGGTCTTGTCGTGCCTAGTAGTGGAGGACCCAAGTCGCATCGGTTGTTATGGGCCGAGGTTACCACTTAACATCAGGTGGGCCTTCAGCCCGTTCCGTTATTGTATCACATAAAAAACTTAGATGGGATAACTACGTCGCAATATATTGCCGTAACTTTCAGATGTGAAGGTTGAATATCTCACGTGCCTGTAATTTCACCGGTAACCACACCTTTCAAACTACACAGGCAGCACTACTTGGCGACACTACTTGAAAAGAATAAAGAAAGAAGTTACTGCGTAAGAAACATAAGCCTTTCTGAGACATTAACTGTGTCCTTGGTAAGGTGAAATAACATTTAGACTTTCTAGCAGCCATATTGAGCTTATAATAATAATAGTAATAAACTTTATTTGAATAAACCACATTTTACAGTTAGTTAAAGCCCTGATTCCGAACCAGCGTTAGCTGTATGTCGGAAACCAGTTCGTTCCCTTACACGAGTGCTAATTATTGAAATCGGTTTCAATATATAAATACTTTTAAAATTTAACTTAAAATTACTTTTTAAATATAATATAACATTATAACAATTTAAACTGATGAACTTAAACTAACTTTAATAATCTCCAGGGTCCAATAACTATTTGATGCCAGTCGTATTCCTTAAGATTTAAGTTATCAAAATTGGTGTAACCAGAAAGCACTTTTTCAGGCAAGAAACAAAGAATGGTACAACTAGACAACATTGATGGTGTGGAGGTGAAAGAATACGTCACCAGAGCTATAGACGAGCTGAACGTAACAGACGCGGCACAAGTGAGGCGGTTCATGAAGAGCTACGGAACTCACTACATTGACTCGTATATAACGGGCAACTTTATATATCAGGTGAGTTGAATTGTATGCATGACATCTTCCAACGGTGTCCATGCTGATGCCAAGAAGTTACATACATATTTGCTACCAAACAGCTTGATTTAAATTGGTCGAATTTGAAAGAACTGCTTCAATAAAATTGACAAAAGTCTTGAAAATCGTAAAGAACGCTTATAAGACAATTTATATATAAGTAAATTTTAATAATTAATTATTTTCTTCAGGTATTCAAATACAAGAGGACAGGATACAACATGCTGCGTTCCTACATAAGGGTACGGAACAAGAAACCCGCTACCCCCGATAACCTGAGATTCTACTTCTCATCTTATTTCTTGAAGCAAGTTGGTGATATTAGGGTAAGTTTATAAAAAAGGGAGATATACAATTATTTGTCCACACATACATAAATGTACCCACTAAAATGTTTATATTATAAATGTTTAATATTTAATTAGGTACTTGTGTCTTTTATTTATATTCTGTGTAAGCTTAGTTCCACAAATAAAATATTTTTTCTTTCTTTCTTACATTTTACTAATAATCTTCCATACCTAAGTAGGGGAAGACTCAAGGAATTTTTGCTTTTGCTATGCAGAGGTAGCTGCTTAACATCAGGTGGGCTATTCCGGAATTAAGTATTTGACATAAAAATCCCATAAAATCTGTTTTTCAGGTCGCGAGCGGAAATAAGACAGTTGAAACCTGGGCGCGTTGGAATCTGCGAGACAGCCAGTATTTATATTCCCGACCCAGCCTCCTCAGACTACACTACAACCCCATACTAGTTTATAAGCTGAACGATCTTCTAGACGACAAGGCGTTACTTGGTTTGGGCCTAAAGACATTAAGGCCTATGTTCAGGGATAGACTCAAAGCGGATAAATATGCCGAGATTGTGGAGAACGATCTTAAACTGTGGGAAGTGAACGCGTAGCTTTAGTGAAACCGTTACATAAAGCGTTTGGCCGACTACGATAAATATTATTTAACTGGTCCGCATATCATTGCGTTAAATTCAATTTGTGACTAAGAGTAACTGCGTGGTTAAGTAATTTTTATCAATTTGTGAATTAACCTCAATAAAGGTAACCTACGTTACTCCTTATAAGATTAGTTATCTCCCAGTGAAAGTTCCATCAAAATCGGTCCAGCCGTTTCGGAGATTAGCCGGAACAAACAGACAGAACAATTTCAATTGTTTCACAATAATATTGTATAGGCGAAAGTTTGTATGTATGTTTGTTACTCTTTCACGATAACAACGGCAGAACGAATTTGGATGACATTTGGTACCAGGATAGCTTATATCCTGGATTAACACATAGGCTACTAGTGATCCCGGAAACGTAGCAGTGTTCCCGTGGAATGACTTAATATCTGCATCAGAATGATGATTTAGGTAAAAACTTTATTGTTAGTTGTTTTCATAGCAATCTTTGGTGCAAGTGGATCAGTTGTAGATATTTTTGAAATACGTTTTTGTTTAATATGTAAATTCTTTGTGATATTACTTATTATTAAACTTATTCAAGATTAAATCCTTGAAGAGTCAGTGAAACAAATGAAGTAATCAAATAATACAAGTAGGTATATCCAGTAAACCAAACTTTGGTAAACACATGAAATTGGCACACAATGACAAATAATTCATATTTAGGGATTTGTTTCGTTCAAATCGATAACGATTATCTTACAGCGGATACATTTCTTACGATAACGGCAAGAAATATATCCGCTAGAAGTGTTTGGAAGAGACAAAAATTATTTTGTATCATTTCACACGCACTTGAATCTTTGATGCATAACACTAATATAAATAATTGAATATTATATTATATTATTTCAAAATTGTAGAAAATATATTTTCTTTCATGAATTTCATTATGAGTACAAAAGCCATTATACCAGTATTTTTCTAATAAAACCACGTTACATTAATTTGTCAGTATTTATTTTCTTATTATAAGGGGTCAATCACACAATTTTGAATACTGCAATTAGCCATTTTGTATTATTGTTAACATCAAATATCTTTTGTTCACATACACTTATAAATCAAAAAAGTGTTTTTTTTTGTCTGACAGTATTATTAATAATAATTATATTTCTAAAAAGCACACTGATTCAACACTCTTATTAATTTCAAGATCTTTTTACATTCCTATGATAATTAACGGTATACATTCAGTCAAATAAGTATCGGGAATGGATGATTTGTTTATGGTTCCAAATTACAATTTTTTTTTTTTTTTGTTGTTGTTAGGTTGGCACAACTGTTTTCTATTTTGGCGCGTAGTTTGAGTTGCATCTGTTATTTATATTAAATACAGTGCTGTTTTTAGTTATATCATATCTAGTGTGTATTGCGAATTTCATAATGGACAAAAACATCGAACAACAAACTCTTTGTTCGATGTTTTTGTCCATTATGTCTTAAATTTTGCATCGCCAATGGAATTTCGTGTTCGGAGTCACTGAAAATGTTACAGAAGGCTTACGGTGAATCGATTTTATCAAAAACACGTGCTTATGAGTGGTACAAAGCGTTCAAAAGCGGTCGAGATGTGATGGTAGATTTGCCTCGCTCTGGTAGGCCACGACTGCAACTGAAGTTAACATCGCAAAAGTGAAGGAAATAGTGACTGAAAATCCTCATTCAACTGTGAGAGAGATAGCCCCCGAACTGTCTGTATCTCACGAGTCGATCATCATCATCATCATCAGCAGCAGACATCTCGATGAAGTCAGCAAGCCTCTAGCGTGGTGGTGACTTTAGTGCACGCGAGCTGATTGCGGCCGACTCGCTTCCCGTTGATGAGCAACTTCATGGGGTTGTTTACACGGATCGACCTGAAGTTGTACATCTGTAAAGAGGAATATATACACATGAACTTAGCTTGAGAACTTTGGACGTACACTCTATAGCGGTAGTTTTTGTTTATGTGATACTGTTACTAAACGAGCCGACGCCGACGGCCCACCTGGTGTTAAGTAGTAACCTCGGCCCATAATAACCGATGCGACTTGGGTCCTCCCCTACTAGGTACGACAAGACCAAAGTCGCATCGTATGCGCCCGTAACTCTGAGACGTGCAGGTGGAATGTCTCTTGTGCCTGTAATATCACCGGCAACCACACCTTTCAAACCGGAACACAGTAACGCGAACACGTTACTGCTTTGCGGCAGAAATGGGCATGGTGGCAATACTTCTCCGGGCGAACTTGCCTTGCCTTACTATATATCGATATTCTAATTACTGCCCTTTACTGTTACTGTGTTCCGGTTTGAGAGGTGTTGATGCCGGTGAAATTACAGGCACGTGAGACATTCCACCTTCACGTTTCAGAATTACGGGCGCATACGATTCAACTTGGGTCTTGTACGTAACTAATTACGTGCTTGCTACTTATATATTATATACTCTATATATATATATTGCTACTTGCTTGTTATGGGTAGAGATTAACACTGAACATCAGGTGGGCCATCTGCTCGTTCTGTAACTTAACGACATAAAAAAGTATGATAGAAAACTTTATGACCGCTATTTGAAATCACACTCCTTACCTTAACAGATTTGTGTGATGATTTATCAATGACAGAGCCGCCGATAAATTCACTGCTATCGACATAATCCTGAAAGTGAAACAAACATGACTTTAAGAGGACTTGAATAAAGAATTTTGGTTTGACATACAAATACTTTAAGTTTAATTAACTTCTTTAAAATAAACTTAATGTTAGATCGAAACCGGATTGGGTAGGATTTAACCATGCTTACACAGTTCTGACTGGCTGACTGGCCTCACAGCTCAGTTGGCATTGACTCTGCCTTCTGTGCAGCCATCGGTCATGAGTTCCATTCCCACCCAGGACAAACATTTGTGTGACGAACTATTCGTATGTTTGTTTTGTGCCTGGGTGTAAATATGTATTATATATACAGTATAGTATCTATTTTCGAATAAGTATATTTAAGTATTCTATCAGCTTTCTGGTTCCCACTGGGCCAAGCAAGGAATTAAAACAATATAATTAGTAACTAATGGCATCTAGTCTCCGCATTAGTAACAAATATTACATGTAAAGAAAAATACAGCGCACTTAGTCTTCTGAACATGCGAGGATATCTTACACTCCGGAATACACACACAGTCACCTATGATAACTTTCAATCAGCTATACTCGTAATAATTCAACTCACAGGGAACTTCGTCTTCTGAACATGCGTGGATGCTGTAGGCTCCGGGATACACACACAGTCGCCTATGATGACGCCCCGTCCGTCCGCCCAGTTATACACATTGACGGCGACACACGACATACTTTCGTCGACTATCGCGAACGTGCTGGAATACAAACAGACAAATTACTAACATTTGATACAAGAGGCAGGAAAAGCAAGAATAAGAATAGAATAAGTTTTATTTGCCAATAGTACTTAGTTGTTAATTAAGTTCATTATCTAATTAAGTTATACTAAATTCAGCTATAACGGGACTATTAAATGACATAATATCAAATACGCTTCATTTTAATAAGTTTTCAGCAAGATCATATTAATCATATTACATCATATTAACTAGAACGTGGTTGTTCACAAAATGATTTTAGAATATTTAATAAATAAATATAAATAATGGTGGATATTTCACACATCGTAATCTAGACCTAATCTGAACACAGCTTGTACTATGGGAACCAGATGACTGATAGTATACACATACACTTTTTTTTTGTTAATAAATACATATTAACACCCAGACACAGAACAAACATCAATGGTCATCACAGAAATATTTGTCCTGGGTGGGAATCGAGCCCACGACCTACAGAAGGCAGAGTTACTATCCACAGACATTTTACCAAGCAATATTCATAAAATTTAGATGAATATGAATGATCAGAGTCCAGTCAGCAGCAGGGTCAATAACGTGGTAGTTGAAACTTACAAGGGAACAGTGTTCTCAGTGTGCACGGAGCCGACGACCCGACCCAGCACGACCCTCCCCTCGTTGGGCCCGTCCCGCATCTCCGCCAGCGGCAGCCGCCCCGGGGCGTACTCACCGAACATCTTCGGGGCCATTGACTACAGAGATAACATAACTGTATCAATGAAAATATTATTTTTTGCAATGTGACGTTTTCTTCGAGAATCTCGCATGTTATATTGTGTAACTAGCTGTTGCCCGCGACTTCGTCCGCGTGGAATTCGGTTTTATCACGCACCCCTATTTTACCCCTCGGCAAAAGTAGCCTAAGTTACTCCTTGTTACATCAGCTATCTGCCAGTGAATGTCCCGTCAAAATCGGTCCAGCCGTTTCAGAGATTAGCTGGAACAAACAGACAAACAGAAAGAAAGACAGACAGACAGACAGACAGACAAAAATTGTAAAAAATATTGTTTTGGTATATGTACCGTGTATACATCTATATGCATGCACTTAGTAAAAAGCGGTTATTTTAATATTACAAACATACACTTCAATTTTATTTATTTGTATAGATGATTTAAAATATATTTGTATGTGAAACATCCAGTTTAGTGAACAAATAATAAATATCGAAATATTTTTGGCACAAATATGTGCGTCGGATGTAATTCCCAGGCGAACTTGGCACTAGTCTTACTGCCTGTGAGTTACATTTGGTTATGGACTAATTCTCACCTTGACCATTTGCTGCAAACGTTTGGTCTTGATCCGTCCCTTGTTATGTACGATATCGTCGACTTGCTGCAGGTAATGCACGAGTCGCTTGGTCATGCTGATGGGGGGTGGCCACGTTGGCTCAAGCCGGTGGGCCATCTCGAAACACTCCATCGCCTCTTCGTAGTTCTCTTCGTATTTCGCCGTCTGTTATAATAATAATAATTACTATTATTATTATTATTATTTAACTTCCCATACCTAAGTAACCTAAGTAAATTAATTAATTAACGCAGAAAAACGAATAAACCGACTTAATCGCCAATGAACTAGAAAGATTGCCCTTTTCTGCCGCCAAGCAGTGACGCATTCGCGTTACTGTGTTCCGGTTTGAAAGGTGTGGTTGCCGGTGATATTACAGGCACATGAGACATTCCACCTTCACGTCTCACATTTACGGGCGCATACGATGCGACTTGGGTCTTGTCATACCTACTTTGGGAGGACCCAAGTCGCATCGGCTGTTATGGGCCGAGGTTACCACTTAACACCAGGTGGGCCGTCGGCTCGTTCCGTAAATGTATTACATAAAAAATAAAAAATAAAAGATTACTCATTATCTCGTAGCTACTTGGAAGACATACTTTTTCCAGTTATTTTGATTTAAAACGAAACTAATGAACGGACTTTGAAAACCTAATAAAAAATAATTTCCTAAATCGGTTTACAAACGACGGCCTGAGGTAACCAAACATTAAAAAAATACAACCGATTTAGAACCTCCTTTTTCTGAAGTCGGTTAAAAACTTACGATTCCTTTATTATAAGGTAAATCGGGGGTTCCCCTAGCTACGGCATCATTCCACGCCTGCTTGTAAGCACTCATAGCCAACTTCAGAGTGCTGGGCTGTTGGGCTACGACGAAGAACTGGCACAGATAAGCGTTGCCGAGTACACTCCACGAGAGGCCATCTTTAGGGTCCATAGCTACGGCCTCCTTCGCATATTCAACGCTGCGCAGGATGTTATCTGTCGTCTCTTTCCGTTTACTGTCCTCGGTCTGTTGGCGGAGCAGGATGGAGAGACTGCGCAATGTGACGCGGTGGCGTTGCTGTGGAGGTTAAAAATATAAAATATAAAAGGATATATAACATAACTTTCTTGTTATATTTTTATTATATTAACAGGCTTTTTTTTTATTTATATATATATATTAATAAATATTGGAATTCCATACATCTGAAATACATCGACTCTACAAAATAAATCAATAAATAAAACTTATCAATTATATTCTTAAAAGAATAGCCAAAATCTAAATCCCATATCTGACAGAGTTATGTCGAGAAGTTGAGGAGTTCAAGTACACACCTCCATAAATTTGACCGTAACAAACATACAAACATTACAAGTTAAATAAAAGCTTAAAAATATTAGTACACTTACTCGTTTCAGTGAACCTTCAAGGCACGCCTGAGACTCCTTTATATTCATATTCTTCCAGTAACTCTCGCCCAGTTCATTCCATGCCTCGATCATTGCAGGGTTTAGCTTCACAGCTTTGCTGAAGCACTCCAAAGCCCTGGGATCATACGCCACAATCACGTTGTAACAACGGCCCTTTATATAAAGGTACTGTGCTCGCAGGTTTACAGGAACATCAGACTCTGAAAACAATAGAAAACAGGTACATAACGACATAACAAATACATAACGAATGTTGTCATGATGTCTATACTGCCGTCCTGTAACCGTTTTTAAAGACCGTTAAGCCCAAATTGTTGTTTTTGAGATATGTTCAGAGAACTCTTTTTAATTCCTTTTAAATCTGTCACTTACGGCCTATAAATTTTTTATATCTCCGGAACGAATTATAATTTACAAACGTTCCTTAGACAGAAAGATTAAGTAGAAGAATTTATTATTTGTACATTTTAATTCCAGGTGCTCCGCAAGGTTAAACACATTATACCGAGAATTACTAACTGGCAAAGATAGTTTATGAGTTTTACTAATTCCCAATTTTTAGAATTGGCACACAGAACACTCACAAAATCTGTTTGGCATTGTAAGCGGATAAAAATTTGAAATTAATGAAAGCAGGCTATTTAACTTACCTTCAATTAGCTCAAATTTTTCAGACATGGCTGCCACTTTTTCATTGAGTAGTTTGTTTTTCTCGGCTGCCATTTCCAGCGGATGATTTTCAAAGAAAAAGTCACGGAATTTATATAGTTTGTCCACCTCATCCTGGAAAATAGAAGTCAGTATTGATAGTAAACTAAAGAATAATTATATCCTACTAATATTATAAACGTGAAAGTTTGTATGGATTGTGATGGAAGTTTGTTTGTTACTATTTCACGCTCAAATGGCTGAATGGATTTGGATGAAAACTGGTACCAAGATAGCTTATGTTCTGGATTAACACATAGGCCACTTTGAACCCAGAAAAGTGCAGTGTTCCTCTGGGTTGACTTACTCACCGCAGGGAATACTGCGGGGTGCAGCAAGACAAGATACAAGTACAAGATTGATACATTTTTCAAATACTATTATCCTGTAGTATGAAATAAGCTATACAGTCATAACTCTGAAGAACACACAGAAATAAAACAAACACCTAACTGAGAAAAGGCTTAGTACTAGTCGCATTCCTATTTGCTCCAGCCAATAATCAAAGCCAGAACTGCTTGCTTTGCTAACAGGTTTATTACCATGTGTAATAAAATAACTGGAACAAATAAGTAAGCTACTAGATAAATATTGTTAGTAAATATCTATTTAAATATATATTTTTCCACATCTGGGCTTTTCCATGTTGTCCCTTTGCATACATTATATTTTTACTACTACTATTAATACTTTGGTAACTCTAAACAGAATGGTGAAAGGTCGCATCTCAAATAGGCTTCTTATTTTTGGCTCTAGTACACCCCAGCCGGTTTTGAACACATGATCCATATCTGGCATGGGCCAGCCATATTTGAGAGCCCACACAAATTGTTCAAGGGATAAACTAATTTGAAGCTTGTCTAGATGAAGATCAGCGAACTCCGATTGGAACTCGGGGTCCACCATGCTCTCTTATATAAGAAAGCAAGAGAAAAGAATTTATTTATTCTCAATAGACTACCTAAGTATATTATTTTGTCAAAAATAATATGAGACAAATTAACTTTAAATATATCTTACCCCCAGTTGTTGAATCACTTTTTCAAAATCTTCTTTTGGTTTCGCAGTCATGGTGAAGCTTTGCAAAACGTTTAAAACTTAAAAGATATTTTTTAAATTATTTTTAGGAAGCAATGTTTGAGTAACAACAATATAGGTATTATAGGTATCAATTGTTGTCACTCAACTGACAATATAATGATATGACGTTGACATACCATACTAGTTTTTTTTTTTTTAAAAAGAGGATAAACTGGGTAGTTACAACGAATGTGTAGTTACTGGCCGTGTTAAAAAATCCTAATAATCCTCAATATGCGAAATAATGGACGACTAATCAGGTCACATTGTTTTCACTGGTGTCATAATTACCTTTGGACATTTTTATAGTACCTACATAACTTTATTTAAAAACTACATTTTGGTGTTTGCAAACTTTTTTAGAACAATATTAAAGGCAGCGACATCTATGGGACCAGTCAATCAAATCAATTACTAATTTTGTTACTTTTCAAAAAACTAAACGGTACCTGAGAATTTCACCTTCAAAAATTATATGAATATGGTACCTACTGATTAGTTATACCTACTACTACATATATAAAATGACACTTTATAAACATAAAAGAGTCTAATGAAAAACATTTAATATGATTTCGTTCTAAAGTTTATGTCTAGAAAAAATACATTAAAATCATTAGATATGCATCTGTGACTATGTTATTTTAGAAGTCAGTAAAGTTTATTTCAAATATTTTAAGTAATTAATAATCAAAATACTTATAAAATTCTCCAAATTAAGAATCACCAACGACAAAATCATTTGAACAACACTAATAATTATCTCACATCAGCCAGGCACTCATGCTTAGCACTTAAAAAGTCTAAAATCCCACAGAGATTTACTAATCAATATCTAGCATAAAATCTCATTCATTTTACTTTACTCGGCTATGAGCTTTTGTAACTTGAGCCTTTTTAGTTTATTGGTCAAATGGATAATCGTTTTCGTCTTCTTCCCTGATCGCCGTCAAGCGGTCATTGGATTGGCTAGGGGGCGGTGGCGCCATCTGTGTTCTAGGAGCAGTTGTGTCGCAGTTACATTCGTCTCCCCCTCTAGAAATGATCCGCTCCTCGTCAATACTTATCACTTGGATTAGGTCGTCCGCATAGCAATCGATCCTCGATAGGGCATCCGTTAGGTGATTCTGTAGATTACTGAGAAACGCGTTATACAATATTATTATTGAAGGATAACCTTCTTTGAACGGTTGTATCTTTTAACGTGATACAGTTACTGAACGAGTAGGTGACCCACCTCGTGTAAAGTGGTAACCTCTGCCCATAACAAGCGACTTGGGTCCTTCCATACTTAGGTATGACAAGACCCAAGTCGCATCGGATGCGCCCGTAACTCTGAGGCGTAAAGGTGGAATGTCGAGCATGTAATTTCACCGGCAACCTTGGTTTAAGTCCTACTCTCTTGCATATCTGATTCAGTAGCACGTTATGATGGCTTTCGATGTGTAGGCTTGGAAATTCTACGAGATTGAGCTTCCGGTGAAGGGAAACAGTGAAGTCATCACAGCATGATTTTGTGGCATTTTCTAGTGAGTCTTATTCATAGGCCTAATATTACGCTACTACCAACATGAGTCTTGCTAGCTACCAACTTCAAGTACCAGGCTACCTACGTAATCCTCTCAAGATTGGCTCTCAACTGCTTGCTGAAACTCCGCAACCTCCCAAGTTCGTCTTTCAGATTCCTGTCAACGTCATCTTTGGTCAGTTCTCTTGCAGGTCTGAGGAATCGATCTGACCTCCTGGCTTCCACTAGCCGCTCTTGCTCCATTGTCTCTATCAGATTCTGCTCCGTCGTATCTAACTCCTCTTGAAGTGATTTGTAGTCTCTTATTGTCTAGACAAAGTAGACTGTTAGTAAAAAATTGGAATCGTGTGATTTCGGACTTCCTAAGTTTTGTAAGCTTCTATATATTGCAAGAGAGTCTAGCATGTAGCCATGGAAGAGAAGAATCTCGTGGTAGCTTTATAAGTGTTTTCAGTTTACATAAAGATTGAAAAATGAAGGCTAGGAGGCAAAACTTTATGACACACAACGGTTCATGCGGGTTCCTAACTCCAAAATTATACTTCAGCTTGTAAACTATATATGCACTAAGTTGAGCATGAAAAACAGCTCATCTGCTGACGTCAAACTGTGTGAAAATTTGGCCATTTTGCCCCACCGCTACTAGTCAAGTCACGTCTTTTATTGAACCAGTGTTGTTTAAGTGCACCTCAAAGAGTTTCCTTTCGTGCACTGTTTTTTGCCCTCAGCTTATCGGATCCGTCCCCAAAGCTTCAGGACAATAGTATTTCAGTCATTAGGTGCCTTTCATGTTTATTTTAAGTTAGTAAGTGTGACTCACTTCGTCTTTTTGCCATTTGAGATCTTGCAGTTTTATTTTGTTTGAATGTAACCGCCTTCTGAGAGCTGAATCCACTCTAGCTGCGTAAGCTTGAGCTGCTATTGAAAGGTGAACCCTTGATCCTCGCACCTATAGTCAAAATATCAATGTCAAAAGCCAATATTACGTTTCAAGATGCTCTTCCCTACAAAATAAGAATTACCTGTCTAATAGATAAAACTTTTTCCATTTAATTCTGAAACGGCTTGGAAACGTCTATAAAATTCATTATCTTATCTCACCTGTTGACGAATAATAATAGCGTTACTCAGTGCTCTTAAACCAGCCCTTTTCAAGAAGGCACAACGGTTCTCCCAACGACTAACAGGCGAACCTCTGGAATAAATACAATGATTAACTACTTCAAAATACCCACGATATCATCCAATTTTTCAAAAGAATCCTACTTTTAATTAACTACCTTTTCTTTTTGCGTTTACATCCTTCAAGCTTACACGACGCTACATTTATGTTAGCACAGCTTTCTTCTACGGAAAGAGCTTGCTTTTTATTCAGGACGTCAGTGTCTATGCGTTTCTTGGTCTTCTGCATCGAGTGAACCTGTTTCTCTAACTCTAGTATTAACTTCTCGAATTTCGTCTTCTGATCGCGCAGGAAGTCATATTCCTAGATAAAGGAGATTTGGGATTATTGAATAAGATCATAACTGTTTCTGCTACCAAGAAGTAATGAACTCGCAATATTTTCAGAGTTACAGGCACATGAGACATTCCAACTTCACGTCTCAGAGATACGGGCGCATGCGATGCGACTTGGGTCTTATCGTACCTAAGAAGGGGAGGACCCAAGTCTGATTGCTTGTTATGAGCAGAGGTTGCCACGTTACACGAGATGGGCCATCTGCTCGTTCGGTAACTGTGTCACATAATAAGATATAACCGTTCAAAGAAGGTAATCCTTCAATAATGGTAACCATCGAATAATACTTTGTTTTTATTCAACGTTTCTGTAACCTGCCTGCCGGTACCTGGAAGATAGCCTGCTCCACGGAATCTGTCATTGGGCTCAGGGCACCCGGCCGACTGCCCTCTCGCGAATGTTCGTCGATTTCTTTCTGAACCCTCTGTTCGACCACACGCAGAGCATTGTGCTCGTATTTGAGGAACCCTATTGCTTCTTCGAGTCGCTTGGCAAGATCCTGCAGCACCCATCGCCAGGATTCTATGTCTGACATTCTGTAATAGGTATCGTGTTGAATTGTTGAAACCCAACTTGCCTGACCATCTAAAAGTGTAAAATATCCTTCATCACAAACGAATTTATTATCAGGATGTTTTATTCCGTTAAGTCAGTTTTTGATTATTTATCAACATTTAAACCTAGAACCGATGTGATAGTATTGTGTTAAGCGGTCTCAAAGGCCCGGGATTTTTATATATAAATTTCCAATTTAGTTTATCTACTAAACTGTAAGTTTTTTTACATTGGATAAAAATAAATACTATAGTATTTAAGATCTTTTGGCATACATTGGTGAACCCAAAACATAATTGAAAATACTTTGCTACATCGAAAAATGATATTTATTTTTATCAATTTATCAACTAATCTAATAAATCAGTTCTTTTCTCTTCTTTTCGTGGTACAAGTACCCTTTGCCACGTAGCTATGCATTTAGTAAAAAGCTGTTATTTTGGCCTTACAAACATACACTTTAAATTATGTAGTTGTGTAGATAATAGTCTCGGATCTCACAACCTCAAAATAAGCAGAAACAAAGCTAATAAGCTTAGAAAACATAACATAGGTACCGTTCTTGCAAGCATTTCTTGAAATGACGCTCATTGGATTCCCTCGCGAAGTTATTCAGCATTACCAGCTCCTGAGTTTCGTTAACTTGTTCCACCACCTTAGCGTTTAGTCTATCATTCAGTATCCTGAGATTTTCCACTCCGCACGGGCAGCCAATGTAATTTGAAGTCATTGAATTTCGTAAAAAATATGTTAAATTTCATAAGTTGGGTATGTATTGTTGACTTGTTGTTGGTGTCTTGTGTCGTGTGATTTTGTCAACGTCAGTGTGTGACACAGAAAATAATGTTATACTCGTTTCCACGAATTAAGTCCCGTGGCGAATCCTGGTACTAATTTGGAACAATGGAATAATAATAAAATAATAGTGACAGTCCCTTCAAAATTGGGCCAGCCATTTGAGAGATTAGCCGGAACAAACAGACAGACAAAAATTATAAAAAATGTTGTTTTGGTATAGTACCGTGTATACATCCATATGCAATTAGTAAAAAAAATGTGAGCCGTCACGGGACGCCTGGCAGATGTGAAACATCGACATTATTTTGTAAGAAACTAAGTACCCCATCACTAATAATGTTTATGATTTGTCGTAACCTTGAACGGACCAATCAGCGCTCATGCCGTGGCGACGCGTCGCCAAGCCAGAAATCGGTTTTACGTGCGGCTATAGATGTTTCACATCAAAAGCGGTTATATTAATATTACAAACAGACACTCCAATTTTATTTATTTGAATAGATGAACTAAAACATCTATTTAACACAGTAAGATTCTCTTAAAACATTGTAGGCAGGTCTCAACATGACAAAATAGACTAGTTCCGCCACACTGATGATGCTGAAGCCCAGAAACAGGCTGAGGAGACCACCAATTGCACCTGTAAGAATATAAATCGAGTAAATAATCATTTATTTTATTTTAATTTTAATTCAATAAACACGGATTAACCAATGACATCTACTGAATACATAATTACAAATACAAGATGATTCTTACTTAATAAATAATGTGAATGTCAAATACATGAATTACACAATGTCCAAAAAATAAAACAACTTAAAAATAAAGATTAAAAAAAAACATAGCTGATTGTCCTCACATCTTTGCCTATTCTATTCTATTCGAGTCACTGGTGGTGCGCTCTAAGAGACTCCTTTCGTGCACTTGTCTTCGAATTTTTGAGTTCTACAATATGACGGTTTCCTCACGATGTTTTCCTTCACCGTTTTGAGAACGTGGTATCGCGCACATAAATCTTTCAATCGCAGAACTCGTCGGGATTTGAACCGGCGACCTCCGGATTGAAACTCGGGGTCAGTACCTCTAGACCACCACGCTCTCACCAGCTCGCCAGCGCTGCCCGAACACTAAGACGTAAAGGTGGAACGTCTCGTGTGCCTGTAATTTCAGAGGCAACCACACCTTTCGAACTCGAAATCTTACCGGCAAAATAATAGTGGTCGTACTGCGAATGTCGATGCTGACCCAGGAATATGTCGTCGTAGAAGTGTACATTGACCTGGGTCACCTCCTCTCTGGAAATGGATAAACAGCAGAAGTGATCAAAACTACTTGCACGGAGTCTTTCTTGCGTTATAACTCTACACCCAGACATTCTCTTTGTCACACATCTCAATATTTAACGCTCTTAACTCGATAACTGGACAGGTTTTTGCAGGATGCTTCTAAGGATATACAGCCTCCATGCCTGTTTCTGCCTCCAGGACTGAAAAGGGAAAATACTGAGAAGGGCGTCGACGTCGAAACGATCAGTTTGAGAATTGCTTACAACTTACGATTTCGGCAGGCCCCAGTTATACGGACTGGACAAATCTTTAGTCAAATCAGAGTAGAAGACTTGGCTGGTATAGATGACGTCATTGCAGGACGGGTGGCATGACAGTAAATCTTCTTTTCGGTTGAACTCTTCACCTTCGGCAAAGTACGCGTAGATGAGCTGTTCGTCAACTTTGGCTCTCACCAGCTCGATGCAGTCGTATTCCTTCTGGGTGGAGCATATAGGTTCTCGGACATGCTTTCCTGAAACATTAACGCCTCCTTGTTACACAATCAAACACCTTCCATAGGATTCCCTGTGTCTCACTTCGAATTTAATTGAAATCAGTACTGGGTGCTTTGAAGCCATTGAAGACTAAGTTATTTTAAAAACTGCAATAATGAGGAATTGTTCTTTCTATTAAGGACTAACAAATAACTTACTAGGCCAATTAAATAGAACACAATCACAAGTCTCCTTAGCCTGATTGACGAGCATATCATGCTTGCAGTTACTGTCCGTATAGAAATTATAGTATTCCAACTGCCTTTCGTTTTGGAAGTAGCACTGCCTCTGAGCAGGTGACAAGGTGCGCAGGGATGGGTCAGTTTTGTATGTGAGAGGAGACACCTCTACTGTAGTCATCCTATCCATGGGAATTCGGAGAACGGTGCTGGTGTAGACGTGATCGGTTGGTGCGCTGACTAAGACCTGTAAGAAAAACAGTGTGTATGATTCTGTTGGTAACAAACTAAAATTTAGTGGATTTCGTCATCTCCAAAATCGTTGTTTAATTTTTGTTTTGTTCACCTACCCTGACCAATTTCTGAGATTGAAAATTACATAATTCATGATGCCTTAGAACGGGCCTATCTATCTAGGGATGTTCTTAGGTGATGCGTACGTTGAGTTTGAGCTAGCGCCACCGATTGAAATCGGGTTGGTAACACTGCGCCACCAGGGTCAAAGTCAGTAGTAGCCAGAGTAGACGATAGTGATAGTAGACTGATCAATAATAACTTACAGTGAATCCTTTACTATTTCCGTCGCAATCAAATTGATGTTCACTAGTGTTCAAATACAGCTCCAACCCAAGTCCGTTGGCTTCGCCGGACGCCTTCACCCTGAAAGGCTTCATCAAAGGATCTAGAGGGAATATCTTCGGGTAGCCTGAATCTAGGCCCCATTGGAGTGCAGCTGGTGCAGCGTCGTCGTTGAATGACTTTTGCCAAGGTAATGTGTCGTTGGACCTGCCAAAAGTCAAATGTTGGTTATACTGATCATATCACTTTTAAGCTACACGAAATTAAACCATATATAGTGTAAGTCTAGATCCCAGACGACCCACCAAATTTAAAATTTAATTCAAAGTCAAATTTAAGAGTATAAAATTCCTTTTGTGCAGCCAGGGAATTGACCCAGATTCAAAAGCTTGAATAAACCATTAAATGTGATGAAGATTTTATCAATGAATGCTATATACTACCAATAAGTAAGGCACGAAACCAGATAACCCTCTGGATGTTAAGAAGCGGCATCTTCTGCACATAACAATACCAAATACAACTTGGATAGTCCCGTACTAACCGTATATGCAAGCCTGAGTCTGAGGTGGACTAATACTTACATTCCATTCAAAGGCAGGCCATTGAAAGCAAAACATAGTCCATAATTTGTGAAGATGGGTTGGAACAGCTTGCAGCAGTTCTTGGTCTCCCATTTGGCGTAGTGGATTGCTGGCCAATTGCATGTTTTGATGACGTCATCGCATGTTGGAGAAGCCTGAAGGTATAATATTAAACGGGTAAGGTAAACGGTCATAAGTTTTTATGGTATCCCTATCTCAACAACAATCTATCCGATTTAGTGCGATTAAGCTCGCTGGCGGGTCCTCTAGTAGTATATATTATTTAGGTACCTTAGAAACAAAGTCTTGCAATAAATGGATCTGTCCCATATCTAATTTTTCTTCTGTCATCTTCCTGTTGAACATCCGCGGACAGACCAGCGATGCGAAAAATCGTTCCAACCTGAAAATTAAACTAAATTATGTAGCAATCATTAGATAAAGCTTTGTGAATATTGTTAATGCATTTTTAACAACAAATATTAACAGCCAGCAGGCTTGCAACTTCAGGATCTCCAAGATTCGTTGCTACATAATATGTTCGTCAACTTTGTTCTGAAGAATGAAGACAATAATTCGTCAGTATTTTTTCGTTATACATATGAAATAATAATGATGTTATCTGTTTGAGGCATTTAGCGAAAATATAGTTATAAATATGAATATTGATGAAAGGGAAAAAAGCTGAATGAATGTGAGAGATAAAAGAGGAAAGTAGTGGATGATGCAGTAGCAGGTATTGAAGGAGAATTGAACAACAAAATGGCTGATGTAGTAGCTACTATGGACTCGCCCTAAAACACCGGGTGGTTGTGTGAACATAGAAATACTCACTCATCTAATTCAGAAATCTTCTCATAAGAGAGTTTCACGTGCAAGTGAGGGCACAGCACGACAGTGGGAAACGGCACCGCCCAAATAGGGGTAGGCACGGAGTCGATGACGTTCACAAAGGGAGCTGATGTCCACTTCCGGAACAGCTGGATGATGTTGACTGCGCAAATGGCGACGCTGATTACGACAATGATGATCCAGGTGGCCCGTTCTTTCAGGCTGAAGGTTGGCTCGAAGATGTACCTGTAGTTTTTTATTTAATACTTGCACACTGTAAGAACCGTGTATGTAGGTGGCAATACCACGTTCTCAAAACGGTGAAGGAAAACATCGTAAGGAAACCGACATGTCCTAGAACTAAAAACTCGAAGACATGATTGTGTCAACTGCACGAAAAGAGACTCTTTGAGTCGCACTTAAAATCCTTTCACCACACTGGTTCGAGACAACCAGTGACTCGAATAGAAGAAGAAGAAGAAGTAGGTGGACTTAATGCTAAAGCATTTTGAGCCAGTCAGCGTTATATTGAAAAGAAAAATAATATTTTATACGGTATATACTAAACAAATCAAAAATAAGAAGAAATTTGTACACCAATTCAAGTAATATGAAAGAATGTGGTTATTTCTGAAAGTAATTGTTGGTTCGAGGGGCTCAACCGGATAAGTGATATTCGCTGGCCTCGACAGTGTGGGAAGACATAATCCACCCTACAGTCCGAAACTTGAAGATGGAACGTCTGTAATCTTTATTTCATCACACATACCAAACAGTAACTGCATTAGTGCTTTGGGCAAAACTAGATATAGGTAATACCTAACTGTATCTCAGAAGTTTAGTAGTTTTAACTGCAGAACTCAAAAACTAATATAATCTAAAGAACGCTTTGACATACTCTACAATAAGTAGTCTATCATGGATGTGGCACAGGCCAACCAGGTAACTCAGTTATCTCCTGTGAAATTATGGGCGGTGTGGGGTGACAGAGGGGCGCTGTTCAAAATTACCCTTCACTGAGTAGCACTTTTAAATAAACTGAATTAGATACTTATCTGTTATTTTTGTTCAGTTAAATCATGATAATGAAATTGGTTCTTACTTCACACCGTGCAAAGATCCTTCATAGAAGAACTGATTCAGCCCGTTTACTACCTCCAGGAACCACTTCTGCAGCGCCGTCTTCTTCTCCACCCTGGCATTCTTCTCCACCAAGGCCTCAGGACTGATGTACTTGTAGTCTTTCAAATAGTAATCGCGCAAGTAAACAGTATTTGCGAGACTTTCGTCTATTATTTCGTTTGAAATGGTAATCTGACGTACTTTTCTGCTATAGTTGAAAAATTAACCGGAAAGTTTTAAAATGGCTCAAATAGACTTGAAAGATAAAGATTATTTTAAAACGCTCACGAGAGTAACGTGAAGTTTTAATACGCGTTTGCATCAGTAACGGCCCAACGGAATTTTTAGGATGGAGTGAGATCTAATCATGGCCCCCCCTTGCTTACCCCTAATATTTACCAGTTTACCAAAGTCAAAGTCAAAAACTTTATTTCCATAGAATTCATAAATTGCTTGGAAACGTCAAATATATTCAAAACAAAAGGTCACGCAAAATTGTCGCTAAGTTTGACGCCTGTTCACCCTATCCGACACTCCATGGGCAGAACAGACAAGAAAGCCTGGAGGCCTTAATTTTTATTTGCCAATTAATTACCCTAAAAAGTTGTATTTTCCTATTGTGTAGTAACTATGCTATAATAAAATATGACTGAGGCGCCTCCTGGGTCGGCCGTTCCGTTCGCTCTATGGTATAACCTGTGGTAGGGCCCTGGTTTGTATCACATACTTCACAAAGTTCTGCTTTGGTTAGAAGTAGACAAATAAATAATTTTTTTTTTTTTTTTTTTTTATGTTATATAGTTACGGAACGAGCCGACGGCCCACCTGGTGTTAAGTGGTAACCTCGGCCCATAACAACTGATGCAACTTCGGTCCTCCCCTACTAGGTACGACAAGACCCAAGTCGCATCGTATGCGTCCGCAACTCTGAGACGTGAAGGCGGAATGTCTCGTGTGCCTGTAATTTCACCGGCAACCACACCTTTCAAACCGGAACACAGTAATGCGAATGCGTTACTGCTTGGCGGCAGAAATGGGCATGGTGGCAGTACTTCCCCGGACGAACTTGGCGAGAGTTCTACTGCTCTTGAAAATAATCCTGGTCTTCAGATATAGAGAGAGATATATATAACAGATACAAATTAGGAGATTGACGTTATGTGGCTACAGGGTTATTTTTTTAGGGTCCAGCCTAACTGTGACCGCGAAGTACTAAATATATGAAAATACAGATACGTATGAAAGGTTTCGTACCCACATGACACTTGAAATACCTCGATTCTACAAAATAAATGAATAAATAAAATTATTCAATTTTATTCTCCAAGGATATTTTGACTTTTTTTCAATCTTATTTAAACATATTCACCCCCTCTTTTCCTGAGGAGGTAGGCAGAACTTCAATGAACTTCAAGTTGCGATTGACACTATTGTGGGAGTAAAGATTTGAGAAATTTAATTTAAAATAGAAAGCTTAAGGCCGCAGTTTACCCATGAACTCGTGGGTACACTAACTACTACATAGTAAATTATTTCAGAAACCACAATAAAACACATATTTATAAACTTAACACCAACTAAAGTATTTAAATATGATAAATATACAAGGAGGTTGGTTACTTAATTATTTTTATTGTGAATGAGGTTAGTAGTTAATGAGTTTATGAGAAAGGAGTTTTTAGTTTTGTAGATACGATTATAACTAGCCATTTATTTGAATGTCTGAACATGGTGATACTGAAACGAGTATAAAACAAGACTGTTTCCTACAAATGCTTTGAATAGAGAGAGTAGCGGTGCACTTATTCTAATTGCGTGGAATCATTATTATTGTTGTATTTAGGATAGCTTTGTGTTTGTTTGTCTGTCTGGAGCATTACATTAGGTATTAATTATTTCAATATAATAATCATGATTTCTTCGACCAACAAAATAAAAAACATTAAATTGACACAAAAATAACACAAAAAACCACAATCATCAGATAATTAAATATAATAAATATAGTATATAATGCAATAAATATAGTATAAAACAAATGCAGTAGCAATGTATATTTTTTTATAAAAATGACTATTAAACTATACATATAATACTTTTGCACATGAATTCCACTTTCACAGCTGGCATGAACATACGCCGACTCTCTTTTTTTCCATGACATGTCATAATCCAAGACAAAACAAACATTATAATATTCAACACACAACATTTTTGCACAAAATCAAATCCATATGAAACCGTGAAGCAGCCGATTTGCAAGCAGGCAACTTAACAACGGCGTCGTAGAGAAATAATACGTAGTCAAATCCAGGGACGAGCACTAGTGAAACATCGATCACTTCCTATCGGTTGCACTTAACTGTATTGAACGTACGCATTAAGAACTATATTACAACCATTAACCACTAATTTACACCATTACTCGATTGTTACCTAGTAGATTGGTAGTTACCTATGAGCTTCCGGTTTGTAGTAGTGGGATCAATTTTGGTAGTAGTAGGTGTTTCCTGCAACTAAAATTTATCGTTCAAAAACTCGTCAATTACATAATAATATTTTCATATCTATTTTGCATCGTATAATATTTTACTTGCATCGTAGTTCAACATTTTATTTATATTCTCGGAAAAAAATAGTCCATTTAAATTGCTATCTCAACAATTTCTTGTTACCTCAGTAGCAATCACAATATTTTCTTTGGTTGTTAAAAATTCTAAGAATAACGAAAGCCTTGCCGGCGGCATATTGTAGTTTCCGAGGTTTATTGAAAAGTTACTGAGTTGAGCGACTTTCCACGAACAGATTTCGACCTCTGAGACATCTTGCCTCATATTTGAAATAGGAAAAATCAGTCTAATGACAAGTAAAATATTCTGTTTTAAAGCGTTTCCCAGGGAATAAACAGAGGCTTATGCATTTTTTTTTTTTTTTTTAGGTGATACAGTTACGGAACGAGCCGACGGCCCACCTGGTGTTAAGTGGTAACCTCTGCCCATAACAACCGATGCGACTTGGGTCCTCCCTTACTAGGTACGACAAGACCCAAGTCGCATCGTATGCGCCCGTAACCCTGAGACGTGTAGGTGGAATGTCTCTTATGCCTGTAATTTCACCGGCAACCACACCTTTCAAACCGGAACACAGTAACGCGAAGGCGTTACTGCTTGGCAGCAGAAATGGGCATGGTGGCAGTACTTCCCCGGACGAACTTGGCGAGAGTTCTACTGCTCTTAAGATGCATGCCACTAAACTTATATTTGTACAATTTCCATGGAAAAAAACACTAAATTATTTTCGAATATTTTTCTTCAATAAGAACTTTTACAACACAAAACACACCATAAAGACATAGATATAGAAAACTACATATTTATTTGACATGAAATTGTATACGCAATGATTGGAAAAATGGTTTAGAATAAAAAAACCATACTAATATCCTTATCACATAAGAAAAATAGACACACCACAGACTGAACTTTAGAACTGTCAAACTATATTTAGTGTTTTCCCCTATTTTTCACCATATAGTTATAGTAATAATTTACTGATTTCAGTTTCGTACCGTGTCGGTAGATGGAAATACAACTATAATTTACAGCCAAATGAAAATGCGTGATGGATTTTTTATTCTTGTATTTCTTTTGTATCAGTTATACTTGTTTCTATAAACTTTTGATAGTATTCTTACAAATGGTATATAACTTTCCTTGAGTTCAAAACGTAACTAAATACACAAAATTAACAAAAAAGTTTACAATTGGAATTAGCTTTGAACAGAGAAGTACTACTCGTAACTGTCATTGTTTGTAGTATTGTGAAATAAATAAGCTTTATTATCAAATATAACTCCTAACAAGTGTTATGGAGACTTGCATTGCAAAAATAATAGAACCTAATTCATCAACGGATAATCTTAATAAAAAAAACATAGGAACAAAGGACTTTGCCTGGTGCACTGCTGGAATAAAGGAGTTAACGACACTAATATTTAACTGTTGAGTTTTGGTGAAAGGCTCACATGATTGCTGTCACATGTAAGCGATGTCACCCTGAACTTGATCAGCTCATATCTGGGGCTGTACTCATTGCAGACAATCTACATAGATATTGATATAATATTTATAATCACAAGGACCATAACGGATTTTGAAACTAATCTGATTTATCGATTTTACAGTCACCACGCTGAAAACATTTTTAACGTTGAGTACTGTTGAGTACTGTTGTTTGTCATAGGTTCGATTCCCACCCAGAACAAAAAAAAATGTGACGAACATAGTTGTTTGATCTGTGTCTGGGCGTTAATATGTATTTAAATGCATGTATTCACAAAAAACGATATAAGTATTCTTTAAATCATCTATTACCAGTAAGCAATGCTTAGTATGGGGCTAAATGTCGCTGTGAGAATGTCCACCAATATTTATTATTGATTCGTTAAACCATACTATCTGGTCGCTGAGGGCATATGCGCTCGTGGAAATTGCTGATTTGATTTCTAGTTATGTATGTATTGTAGTTATGTATTGTAATTATGCGTGTGAAAGAGCTTCGTACTTCCTTTAAGGCAAAAAACACAAAAATAATAAATAGACAAGTGGGTTTTTAATATTTTATATATTAATTAATTTATTTATTTAAGCACACAAACATCATATATATTATACAATTAAACTTAAACAGAATAACAAAAATACCTTTCTGATACATATGACAATAATATGTGTACATAACATTTACCATAACACATTGAAAATTAATTAAAAAGGAAATAAGTACTTAAAACTAAGAAAGTTAAAATGAATTAAGTAAGACATAGATAAGAAAAGTAAGACATACAAATTAAATTAAGCAGAAGAGCCAAAGTGGCTAAGTAGTAACTTTTTGAATATTTGTATTTTATTGGAAAATATATCCAAGTTTGGAATTTTTTGTTTGAGATTATTGTATTCGTTACATATACGTGTCAAGGGTAGTTGCAAACCAATATGTGTTGTACATCAAGGTATATGAAATATATTATTGATAAGTTTACGATGGTACTTGTGAGGAACAGAAAGAGAGAACCGCTCTAAAAGTTGACTGCAATGTATTTTTCCATTAATGAATTTATGTAGAAAGCACAAATCGAGAAGATGACGATGACGAAGAGAAATCATTTTAAACTTTGATAGACGCTGATTATACGGACATCTGTAGGAAAAGTTATGTGTGTGAAAAGCTAAATGTCTGGTGGTTACGTTGAATGCGTTCAATATGCTGTGAATGTTTACTAAAAGGGACTCCAAACCGTGCAAGCATACTCTAAACGACTCCGAATTAATGCATTATATAGCAAAAATGTTGTGTATGGCTTAAAATAATATTCATGTAAGTTATTAATGAAAATCAAAAATAATAAGGGTCCTAAATAGGAACCCTGTGGCACTCCCAATTTTGAAAAGTACGAGTAGTAAGTACTCGTATACTTCAGATTCTGTGCCATTAATTGAAACTGCTTGAGGCCTACTGAAAAGGTAAGACTGAAACCAAATTAGGAGTGAACCATTTACCCCTGAATTTTCCAACTTTTGAAGTAGAATAGAATGATCTACCTTATCAACCACTTGCAAAATCAAGGAAGATTGTATCAACCTGCACAAAAAAAAAGCAAATATTAATTCGTTTCTATTTATGATTGCGCCTCTCATGGCCGTTTAATATAAGAGTTTCGAATCGTTCTATCTAATTTCATTCGTTATACTATGATTTGATGCCTGTTTTCCTGTTTTTTTTTCTTTTAAGTGCCTAATTGGCTTTTTCCATGGTAAATGATCATCTAGGAAAACACCAAGAAATTTCGTGGAATGACTCCTTTGCAAATCAATTTCCTTGCATAAGTTTATATCTGTAAGAAAACAATCCCGAATCTTGATACTAATCGGAACCTTAGGTGCTGATATTTCAGAATAACTAAAGGCTAGAAATTTTAACTTAGAAATGTTTAACGACATAACGTTATTCCATAGCCATTTAAATACGTATTCGAGGTTTTTTTGAACTGCGTTCACAGCCATTTCCCAGGTATCACCATTAACTATCAAAGCCGAATCGTCTGCAAAAGCAAATGTTTTAGCATGAGTTAAATTACGTTTTAAATAATCATTAAAATATATCAAAAATAATATAGGCCCTATAGCACTTCCCTGGGGTATTCCAAAGTTAACGGGTGCAAGGTCACTGAATCTGTTGCCTATATTAAGTCGTTGTGTTCTATTTTCAAAATTTGACTTGAACCAGTCCAGAGCTGTGTCACGTATTCCTAGGAATTCCATTTTTTTTAACAATATAGGCCGGGATAATGTGTCGAAAGCTTTATTAAGATCTAGAAAAATACCTATACATTTTTTTTTTGATTCTAGTTGTGAAAGAATATGATCACCTAAATCATTAATTGCTTTTTTTGTGGACCTTCCTTTACGATATGCATATTGATTAGCAGTTAGTACTTTATTGACCTCAAGGAATGAAATGAGTCTTTTGTGAACAACTTTCTCAATAATTTGTGTAAAAAAATTGGACGCTGAAATAGGTCTGTAATTAGATGGCTTCCTTGGGTCGCCCGATTTCAGCTTCAGAAAAACGTTGAATATTTTTATGGAATCGGGAACGATTCCAGTGGAAAAGCTTAAATTACATAGATAAGCAATCGGAGAAGCAAGGACATGTTTTGCTTTCTTGACTACAAGTTTGCTAATATAGTCGTCACCATGTGCACTCTTTGATTTTAAAGTACCTATAACATCAAGAATTTCATTTTCAGTCGTTTGCTCCAGGACAAAGTTAGATGTGTTCGAATTTGTTTCTATTTCATTAGCTAAGTCTTGTTGAGTTTTCCCAAATTCAGTTAGAATTTGTGAAGCCAGTTTATCACCCATACTTGCAAAAATAATATTTACATTATTAAGAGAAACAGTTTGTATAGAATCGTTACACATTAACGCTACAGGAGGATATTTATTCACATCCAACTCACAAACATTAGTAGTATTATTATTATTTTTGGATTTAATTGACTGGGTGGTTTGAATACATCTAAGAGTAATAGTTTTGAATTCATCAAATGCATTTACGGTGTCTTTGATGTTATACAAGTTGGTCCAATCACATTTTTCCAGCGCATGAACTATTTCTTTAGTTTCGGATTTATTATATGGTCGAGTCTCCTTTTTAGTTTTGTTATTTAGATTTTTGTCTACAGTATGATAGTTGTACTTGTAAATTTTTGTAATCGTCATTAATCTAAATATATCCATGCGATTACATGTACTATTAGTTAATAAGCTGTTTCGTACTATCCGCGATGTTGGGAGCTCCTGTAAAAAAAGCGAAGCTTTATATAGTAGTACCTACCCACTTTTATGCTAGAGGGAGAAGATTATGTTGCTTGGGTTTGGTTTAGTGTGGTAACAGGTCACGTTATTAAACCTACAGAAATTACACAAACGTCTATGGATAAGCCGTTGCGCTTGTAGTATCTAGTAGTAATTAATTAAATCTTTTCACTTGCTTGGAGTGAGCCGGTCGATGATGTCACCGAAATATTAGTGCATAAGCATTTGTGGCTTTCTACCTGAGTTCTGGTTGCAGAGCACGGATTTAGAATATCTTCAGAACTGCATTGTCCGTACATCACAGCTCGGTCATCTCCTAACGATTTCAGTACGTCCGTTTCGTCCATGTTTACATTTTTAATGCTGTGCGTCCTAAAATAAATATTGATATAAAAAAAAAAAAACCTTATTTAATTAATTGATTGTTGACGAAAACTTTATAACGATATTCGCTAGCGAGAGAAAAACGCGTTAACCTAAAATTTTGTAAATTAATTTAACATATACGCGAACACTGCTATTTACTATACTGATAGTTTTTAGTATTGACATAAACCAAGAAAGAAAGAAAGAAAGAAAAGAAAGAAAATATTTTATTTGCAACTCAATTGATAACACACATGATTTAAATTACAATTAAAAGTTTCCGTCAATTTGAGTCACAAAACGGTCTCTGTCTCAGCATGAGCTAGTTGTAAACACGTTACAACTAACGCTGGTCTTCCGACAGACACTTATCGGACAACAAAACTAATTAATATCATAATAAACTTACGCAACAAATAAAAACAGAATCCGATACACAACCATTTCTCGTAAACTCGACGTTAGCCTGTGTCAGTTTAGTAGATAAAAACACACATTCAATTTCAAAGACCTATGAGCAAATAATACCACAATTATCTTTTTTTTCAATACTTGCACCTAGTGATCACGAGTAGTGACTGGAATAAACTCGACACATTTTACATTAAATAGCAATTATTTAAATACGGCATAGATAACAAGAACAACAGTAAAAAAAGAACAGAGATAGAGAACCGCTCTTAGAGTTGACTGCTATGTATTTTGCGATTAATTAATTTATGTAGAAAGCACTAATCGAGAAGTTGTCGGCGATGACGAAGAGAAATCGTTTTAAACTTTGATAGACGCTGATTATACGGACATCTGTAGGAAAAATTATGTGTGTGAAAAGCTAAATGTCTGGTAGTCACGTTGAATGCGTTCAATATGCTGTGAATGTTTACTAAAAGGGACTCCAAACCGTGCAAGCATACTCTAAACGACTCCGAATTAATGCATTATATATCAAAAATGTTGTCTATGGCTTAAAATCTTTCCTATTCGTTTGATAAATCCAGTCATTTTAGCGGCATTTACGACGACATTTTTTGTCTGAGGGATATGAGATAATTTATCATCAATAAGGATACCTATGTCGCGTATTTCTTTAATCTTAGCAAGCTGCTGGCTGCTGGATGCTGGCTGTTAAATTTGTTGTGAAAAATGCTTTAACAATATTTACAACAATATATACATAATTTAACAATATGTACTGATTGCTACATAATTTAAATGAATTTTCAGGTTGCTACAGTTTTTTTGCATCGCTGGTCTGTCCGCGAATGTTCAACAGGAAGATGACGGAAGAAAAATTAGACACGGGACAGATCCATTTATTGCAAGAAATTTATTTCTAAGGTACCTTAATATGTAGGGATAAAAATTTGTAGTTTCTAGAGGACTCGCCAGCGAGCTTAATCGAACTAAATCGGATAGACTGTTGTTGAGATAGGGATACCATAAAAACTTATGACCGTTTACCTTACCCGTTTAATATTATACCTTCAGGCTTCTCCAACATGCGATGACGTCATCAAAAAGTGCAATTGGCCAGCAATCCACTACGCCAAGTGGGAGACAAGGAACTGCTGCAAGCTGTTTCAACCCTTCTTCACAAATTATGGACTATGTTTTGCTTTCAACGGTCTACCTTTGAATGGGATGTAGGTATTAGTCTATTAGGTTAGTACGGGGTTGTTCCGCACCTTACTTAATGGTAGTATAGTCACAGCAAATGGTTTATTCCTGCTTCTGAACCTGGGTCAATTCCCTGGGTGCACAAATATTTATAATTCAGTATACTCTCTTAAATTTGACTTTTAACTCAATCTTACATTATTTGTTTTATAGTCAGCTAGTAATTAATAGTAGTCCATTATGCTTTACCACTGCAGGCATGCAAATATTTGAGTATTGAAATGAATTAATACAAGTAATGGAGATGCATTATGTCAAAACACAAATTAACAATAGTTAAACATTCAATATTAAGAAAATGTATAGACATCATTTACTTAATTTAGAGATGTAAAATTAACAGTAACCTCAACCAGTCACTTTTTAGACAGTCACTTTCAGATATTTCTAGTTATTAAGAAAATATAAATTAAGTAGTAAAAAAAAATATGTAATAAAGTAGTAAACTAGAAATTAAATTTATTTGAAGGAAGTGATTGGAGGTGACAGGAGTTTTCGAACCAGAATAGAGAATTTACAGCGAGATTTTTCTATGTGTGCGTGTGAAAGTGCTTTGTTCTTCCTTTAACGCAAAAAAAAAATCAAAAATAATAAATAGACCAGAGGGTTTTTAATATTTTATATATTCTACTTATGAATGCGCCGTTTTTAACCCGTTTTTAAAAGACTTTCATATGGTTCTATCTAATTTCATTCGTTATACTATGATTGGTTGCCTGTTTTCCTGTGTTTTTTCATTTACGCGCCTAATTTTCCGTTTCCATGATAAATGATCATCTACGAGAAAACCAAGAAATTTCGTTGAACGACTCCTTTTCAAATCGATTTCCTTGCATAAGTTTATATCTGTAAGAGAACAATCCCGAATCTTGATACTAATCGGAACCTTAGGTGCTGATATTTCAGAAAAACTAAAGGCTAAGAATTTTAACTTTAAAATGTTTAACGACATAACGTTATTCCACAGCCATTTAAATACGTATTCGAGGTTTTTTTGAGCTGCGTTCACAGCCATTTCCCAGGTATCACCATTAACTATCAAAGCCGAATCGTCTGCAAAAGCAAATGTTTTAGCATGAGTTAAATTACGTTTTAAATAATCATTAAAATATATCAAAAATAATATAGGCCCTAAAGAACTTCCCTGGGGTATTCCAAAGTTAACGGGTGCAAGGTCACTGAATCTGTTGCCTATATTAAGTCGTTGTGTTCTATTTTCAAAATTTGACTTGAACCAGTCCAGAGCTGTGTCACGTATTCCTAGGAATTCCATTTTTTTTAACAATATAGGCCGGGATAATGTGTCGAAAGCTTTATTAAGATCTAGAAAAATACCTATACATTTTTTTTTTGATTCTAGTTGTGAAAGAATATGATCACCTAAATCATTAATTGCTTTTTTTGTGGACCTTCCTTTACGATATGCATATTGATTAGCAGTTAGTACTTTATTGACCTCAAGGAATGAAATGAGTCTTTTGTGAACAACTTTCTCAATAATTTGTGTAAAAAAATTGGACGCTGAAATAGGTCTGTAATTAGATGGCTTCCTTGGGTCGCCCGATTTCAGCTTCAGAAAAACGTTGAATATTTTTATGGAATCGGGGACGATTCCAGTGGAAAAGCTTAAATTACATAGATAGGCAATCGGAGAAGCAAGGACATGTTTTGCTTCCTTAACTACAAGTTTGCTAATATAGTCGTCACCTTGTGCACTCTTTGATTTTAAAGTACCTATAACATCAAGAATTTCATTTTCAGTCGTTTGCTCCAGGACAAAGTTAGATGTGTTCGAATTTGTTTCTATTTCATTAGCTAAGTCTTGTTGAGTTTTCCCAAATTCAGTTAGAATTTGTGAAGCCAGTTTATCACCCATACTTGCAAAAATAATATTTACATTATTAAGAGAAACAGTTTGTATAGAATCGTTACACATTAACGCTACAGGAGGATATTTATTCACATCCAACTCACAAACATTAGTAGTATTATTATTATTTTTGGATTTAATTGACTGGGTGGTTTGAATACATCTAAGAGTAATAGTTTTGAATTCATCAAATGCATTTACGGTGTCTTTGATGTTATACAAGTTGGTCCAATCACATTTTTCCAGCGCATGAACTATTTCTTTAGTTTCGGATTTATTATATGGTCGAGTCTCCTTTTTAGTTTTGTTATTTAGATTTTTGTCTACAGTATGATAGTTGTACTTGTAAATTTTTGTAATCGTCATTAATCTAAATATATCCATGCGATTACATGTACTATTAGTTAATAAGCTGTTTCGTACTATCCGCGATGTTGGGAGCTCCTGTAAAAAAAAAGCGCAGTTTTATATAGTAGTACCTACCCACTTTTATGTTAGAGGGAGAAGCTTATGTTGCTTGGGTTTGGGTTAATGTGGTAACTGGTCACGTTATTAAACCTACAGTAATTACACAAACACACAAATGTCTGTGGATAAGCCGGTGCGCTTGTACCTAGTAGCAATTAATTAAATCTGTTCACTTGGTTGGAGTGAGCCGATCGATGATAGCACAGAAATATTAGTGCATAAGTATTTGTTGCTTTTTACCTGAGTTCTGGTTGCAGAGCACGGAGTTAGAATATCATCAGAACTGCATTGTCCGTACATCACAGCTCGGTCGTGCAGTACGTCCGTTTGGTGCATGTTTACTTTTGTAATGCTGCGCGTGCTAAAATAAATAATGATATTAAATAAATTTTATAATTATCTTATTTTATTAATTGATCGACGATGAAAACTTTATAACGATATTCGCTAGTGAAAACCGCGTAAACCTAAAATTTGTTAAGTTAATTTAACATAACCGTGGTCACTGCTTTTTTCTAAACTGATAATTTTTAGTATTGATATAAACCAAGACACTTATCGGACAACAAAACTAATTAATAACATAATAAACTTACGCAACAAATAAAAATAGAATCCGATACACAACCATTTCTCGTAAACTCGACGTAAGTCTGTGTCAGTTTCGTAGATAAAAACACACGTTCAACTTCAAAGACATATGAGTAAATACTACCACTATTATCATATTTATCAATACTTGCACCTAATGATCACGAGTTACACTCGATCATTTATTTATATATATATAACTATATTGTTATTACTAGCGACTGCAATAAACTCGAAACGTTTTACATCAAATAGCAATTATTTAAATACTGCATAGATAACAAAAATAACGCTGGTATCTTCAGTCGAAATGCGAACCGGTAATGTTAATTAGAAATTTACTCGTATTACATGAATATTTGTCTAATTTTGTTTTTCCAATTGTGCTGACTATATTTGTGACGGCATAACATTGAGACTATAACACCATTTGAATTGTGTCTCCTCGTATCTTAAAACTTACTAGCACTTACCCGTCTATCTATCTATTCGAGTCACTGGTTCTCTCAAACCAGTGTGATGAAAGGATTTAATGCGCCTCAAAGAGGCTCCTTTCGTGCATTTGACACATGTCTTCGAATTTTTCAGTTCTCGGACATGTCGGTTACCTACCTCACGATGTTTTCCTTCACCGTTTTGAGAACGTGGTATTGCGCACATAAATCTTTCAATTGAAAAACTCATAGGTGCACGTCGGGATTTGAACCGGTGACGTCCGGATTGAATCTCGGGGTCAGTACCACTAGACCACTACGCTCTCTACCTACGCATTTACCCGTAGCTTCGCTCAATATCTATGAACAGTTCATTTTCTGGGATAAAAAGTAGATGCTTATTCATCGGTCTCTACTCGTGGGCTCTTGAATCAGTGTGGTTAAGGATTAAAACGTGCCGCAATCATTTCGTGCTCCGTCCTACGAACCATCACCGTGCAGGAATAATGTCTATCTTCCGTTACTGCACGAAAGACTGAAAATTCATTCATGTTACGGTACGAGCCGACGGCCCACATGGTGTTAAGTGGTAACCTCTGCCCATTACAACCGAAGCGACGTGGGTCCCAAGCCACATCGTATGCGCCCGTATCTCTGAGACGTGTAGGTGGAATGTCTCATGCGCCTGCAATTTCACCGGCAACCACTCCCTTCCACCGGAACACAGCAACACGAGTGCATCACTGCTTGGCGGCAGATTACCAGGTGTGGTGACAGTACTTCTCCTGGCGAACTTAGCACAAGTTCTACTGCTACTTTGGGTTGCTCCTTTCGCACCACCCAGGGGACACGTGTATGGATTCAAAGGGTTATCACCTACAGACGCGAGCAATGTGGCCCCCCCGACTGTTAAAATGTGAAAAACAATTATTAAACCAACTATATAACGTCAAATAGAATCGAAACTAGATATCGAGAAGGTCCAAAATCACCTCACCAAGATTGTTCATTCAACTATTTCACATTCAAAGACTACCGGAAGTCACTTGAAATCACCGGATGTACCTTTATAATTACCTCTCCCTAAAATATTCTTTTGGCTTCAAAGCGGACAAATTGAACCGTAAATTTGATTACTTCGTGATTTCCAATGTAAATTCATCTAGGGAATGGATTAAACGTTCCATTTGTTTTTTTACATTATATATTTATATCACAAAACATTAATTTTGTTACGCTGAACCCACGACTTACACTGAAAAAAAGGAAAACAAATTAATGTGATAATGTTACGGTACCAGCAGATGGCTCACATGTGGTAACTTCTACCCATTACAAGCAATAGGAAATGGGGCCTCCCCTACTTAGGTAACCCACAAAACCCAAGTCACATCGTATGCGCTCGTAACCCTGAGACGTAAAGGTAGCATCAGTAGAAGTGGAAACTTAACTTAACAATATTAAATAATTTTATTTGATGTAAACCATATTGTACAGTTTTGTTAAGCCCTGATTTCCAAACTATTATTATGGATATGTCTGGCCCAGTTTCGCTTTACGTAGGCCGCCTTATGACTCAGTCAGTTTGTGTCTACTACCTAATATACTGAGTAGTAGAAACATTTTTTTTTAGAAATAAAGTATCAAAACAACTCAGCTGCACTATACTGCAGGTATCCTGAATCCTTACAGTTTCAAGGATAATACTCGTGTTTCCTTTAAAGGTACGCGTCGACCACTGCGCCAACGCACGAACGGCGAAACAGATTGAAGAGAAAATGCGCGTAAAGGGGCGCAGTTCTGACGAGTATTGTTGCCCGGGATATGGAAATAAGAGCCTTTTTCATAAAACTTCCTAAAATCTTGTCACAATCTAAAAAAGTTCTAGTGCTATTTAAAAAGCACATAATGCGACGTAAAATTATATCATACAAAGCAATTCCAGATCTGTTGTCATCTTTTCCTTCCAGCCGTTCTTCGTTAAATGAACGCTAACCTTTAATACCTGCGTGCATGGCTGGGAGCTATAAATCTATATCTTTGCATATTATATTAATATGATTGAAAGCTATGATAATAATCTAAAACACTGCAATTTTATGAAATAGAAAACGTGTCTTACCATGTCAGATTATTGTTTGATGCTTAGGCATTCATATCCCTGCTCTACGATTCCCTGTGTCGCAGTTGGCGTTGATAACTCAGATACAAACACAGACCAGAGACCAAACATTATGCTCATCACAGAAATGCCCCGGTTGGTTGTCGAAGCTGGGACCCCTCGCTTTGAAGGCAAGTTTTCTGCCAATTAAAGACGTAAAATTGGCAAGTTAAATCTCTGCTGCCAATATAGCTATAGAGCCAAAAGTTAGATTTTGTTTCTGGGCCATGCAAATTTAAAAGCAGTAGAACTCTTGCCAAGTTTGTCCGGGGAAGTACTGCCATTTCCATGCCATGCCCATTTCTACCGCCAAGCAGTGACGCATTCTCGTTACTATGTTGCGGTTTGAAAGGTGTTATTTTCGATGAAATTACCTACAGGCACATGAGACATTCCACCTACACGTCTCAGAGTTACGGGCGCATACGATGCGACTTGGGTCTTGTCGTGCCCAGTAGGGGAGGACCGAAGTCGCATCAGTTGTTATGGGCCGAGGTTACCACTTAGCACCAGGTGGGCCGTTGGCTAATTCCGTAACTGTATTACATTAAAAAAAAACAGGCAGTTGAATAGCATTTTATTTTTCTCAATCACAAAGTGATTTAGCACTATTGAGCACGAAATAACTCAATACGTCATCTCAGTTCCTAAAAATGGGTATTACTGGATCTAGTCACCGTAGCAGGAGTCGGCTAGGAAGATTATTAACATATATTCTGGTTGAAGTATACATCAGCGTAAACGCGTGTTAGTTACGAGATTGTTCCTCGTTGCGGTGAGATAGTCGTGTCAAGGGTTACCGATAAACTCATTCATGATGCCTACTCAAAAGCGGTCAAACAACCCGAAAGGAATTATAATATTGATCCACGAATTTATGTGTCACTGAATAATCTCAAACATCGTTCTTTTGTAAGGCAAGGAAGCCAAGACAAGGATTTGTATTAAATTTTTTAAATTTTATATAAGATTCTGTAAACGTACGATCGATCGAAACGATCTGTAACGTAAACACGTTACAACTAACGCTGGTCTTCCGACAGAGCAGTTTGGTAAAGTTGCGGAAGATAACACAGAAGACAAAAAACAAACAAAAATGTTAAAATAAATAAACATAATCTATGGCAATGGTTGACAAATACAAGATGCAGACAATAAAAAGAAAAAACAAACCATAATCTACTATAATGTAATCATACATATACATATATACACGCAATACATATACGTATATATATATATATATACACATATACACAGCATATACATATATATATATATATATATATACATACACACATATGCATACATTTATACATCATCATATGATACTTGCAACGTTTTTATGGCTCTCATGTTTTTTCTTACCTTCAAAAATAAAATTACGTATTTTGAGTTTAAATCCATAAAAACTTATGTGCATGCAATTACTTTATAATTGACAATGTTGTCACCAGTGAATTGCTTGTGACGTTGAATAGCTTCAGCGTTTGTAAAGTCAATTTCATGGATAAGGTGGATCCAGTTAGTGTTAACGGTACCAAAGTAACTTCGGTGAGGATGGAATTGTCAAACAATTATTCAACCAGAATGTTCTATTCAAAAATCAAGGACCAAGATTGTTGCGTTGAACTACAACAAATACCCAGTGGTATGTTTTACTATTTACAGAAAATTTATTTTGTTGTCTGCATGTTTGTATTATTTGCCTAGGTTCTGTTTTTTCGTATGTTTTTACTTATTACTTATGATTAAATTATAGTGAAGTCGAAGTTATTTTTATCATTAGCATAGCGTATAACAGAAAATACTTTAAAACTTACATTTTCACTTAACAAAATAAGTAAATACTAGTCTAGTCACCCGTCCTCCCGAGCCAGTGTGCTAAAATAATTTATAGTGAGCCTCAAATAGGCTCCTTTCATGTACTAAATAATTCATAGAAAACTTAATAGGATTTTTCGAAAAGTACATTATTTAATAAAATGTGTGAAGTTATAAAAATGTTATTTATGTTTATCAACTGTAACGGTTGTAATCAAGAATCAAAAATATACTAGAAATTAGCACTCTTAAACATTGTTTATTGTTTTTACATAATTGCTAATAAGCTATTGAATGTTCAAGGAGAAAAGTCAGGCCATTTTTCGTTCAAAGTCGAGTGCGTTTCCTACTAAACTATGTTTAACTTAGTAGGGTATGAAGATAGCGTCGCAATTGTCGGTCAGTTCAATCGTTCTGTAACAAAGACAACTCACTGACGATGTAATGTTTCTTGCGTAATAATTAGATAATTATCTAATACTTTGTAAAATAGTACTTGTTATGTCATAGTGAGCATTAATTAAGTTGGTAAGTTGTTTTCTGTGTAATGTAATTAAACTTAAATAGGTTTTGAAACTTTCTAGTGCCCGTTATATAAGTAGTAAGTTATTGTCGTAGGTCCGGAAATGAATTGGTCGTATGTAATTCGTTTATAAATTATATTATTATAGAAAAGTGTAGTTAAAGCAAGAAGGAAGATGGAAATTGACAGTAGACTTTTATGATCTATGGTTTCTGAACGAACACATGGCCACAGTACTTCCCCGGATGAATTGGCATAAGTTCTACTGCTATTAAATATGGTGATTTAATTACCAAGCAGTCCGTCATATTTGGAAGTATCACTCTTTTCAAAAGACTAAATAAATAAATAAATATTGGTAGACATTTCACACAGCGCCATCTAGCCCCAAAGTAAGCTAAGCATAGCTTGTATCATGACAACTGTTATAATAGTTATATACTTTTTTGTAAATACATACATGATAATAATCCATATTGACACCCAGAAACAGAATAAACATTTATATTTGTCACAAATATTTGTCCTGGGTGGGAAACGAACCCCTGACCTACAGCGTAGAAGGCAGGGTTAATTAGTAGTACAACTGAGCTGTGAGGCCTGTCTAAACGATTAGAAGTTAATTTCCACCATATTTTCATAGACTGCAATAGAGGTTATGATATTCTTATTGTTTTTAAAGTAACCTACCCAACGAAGTAATTTTGACGTGTCAACGTCTTATAATTCGATAGAGCCGGCTGCACGCACGAAAAAACATGACTCATGCGGCGTTACCTCGCTCTGAGGCGTTCCATGTAAGGCTTGTGCAAGTGCAAGCGAGAGCGCGGAACGAGCGACAAAGAAGCACAATCGGCCTTTGCGTTCGGCAGCGTTCGACATCCGTCTCTCTCCTACTTGAGTGAGCGATGCGTCTGCGTGGACAGCTGCTAATACTTACATTTACATGTTTTGATCGAGTATCAAGTGCATATATACATAAAAATCTATTAAACAAATGAAATTAAAATTTTCTTTTGAAAAATGCTACCATTCCATCAGTATTTTCTTAAGACGTTGACACGTTCAACTATCGTCAGTAAACCGACTTTACAGACAACCATTTTTTTTTTCATTTTTGGGATATAGTGGGGGGTCATGTCTTGGTACAAAGCTGTTTATACCATAATGATCGAACTTGAAGTAAAAAAGTTTATTTGATCGTCTATCGCTTTCTTATGTTAATAGATAGACAGGTAACACTTTATTGATCACAATACATGGAAATTTCTTACGATAAATCATTAATATAAGATAAAACAATAGACGGCCTTATCGCTAAAAGCGGTTTCTACCAGACAACCTTAGGGTGGACCAGCAATGTGATAAAAATAGAAGGGGCATGGTGCACTATACATTAATAAATATATATTCTAATGAGCTTAGTAATTAAATAATTAAATGTATTATTTTCAGGAAAAATGGCGTCGTTTAACAGAATATTACTGGCCGTGGCAATATTTGTATCAGTTATAAGCAAAGGTATTTGAAACATATTTATAATTATAACCTACACAATAACTTTTCGTAGATATTTTTTATTACAATATTGTATTTAATATAGTAAGTATGTATGTAATAAAGGCACATGAGACATTCCACCTATACATCTCAAGAGTAACGGGTGCATATAATGTGACTTGGGTCTTGTTTACGTAAGTAGGGGAGGGGTAGATGGCGCTGTGTTTAATGTCCACCAATATTTATTATTATTTATTTGATGCTTGTTTTAAGCGTGACCAAAGTCATGCTTTTTTCTAGCACATAAATTGGGGGTCCATGTTGCTCGCCTCCGTAGATGATTGTCCCCCGGGTGGTGCGAAAGGAGCAACCCAAAGTAGCAGTAGAACTTGTGCTAAGTTTGTCCGGAGAAGTACTGACACCATACCTGGTAATCTACCGCCAAGCAGTGATGCACTCGTGTTGCTGTGTTCCGGTGGAAGGGAGTGGGTGCCGGCGAAATTGCAGGCGCATGAGACGTAACATCCCCGTCTCGGGGTGGACGCAACGCAATGCGACTTGAGTCATCTCGTACTGTGGTGGAGAGGACTTAAGTCGATTGCTGTTGTCTATAGGCCGCGGTTACCACTTAACATCAGGTGGGCCGTCGGCTCGTTCTATCGCCTACATTACATGACTTCTCCTGCTCTTAGTGCTTACTCTCAGATATGTGTTCACTACACTTGTACCTTACTCTCTCTCCTGTTACTCCCATACTTTCAGGGACTCCCATCAACTGTTATTACTGCAACAGCGCCAACAACTCCGCCTGCCTCGACATAAACCAGTATGAAGACGAGGTGCGCGCGAGAATCATCCCCGTTGTCAACTGCGACACAGCCATCCCTAGCCCGGTAGCAATGCCGTTCTTCTGTCGCAAGATTGTGCAGACTAGTAAGTATTACTAATAATATATTGTGTTGTGTTTTTGTGTATGGTTTGTGCAAATTACCGGGTACAACTATTTGTTAATGAATAACCTGATAAAACTGTTTCTCCATTCCAGTCTTCCACAGTCACCGCGAGGCAGAAGTCCGCGTGACCAGAGGCTGTGGCTGGGTCCGTGACGAGATGAGAGACAAGCCGTGCTACAGAAACGACAACCGTGACCACTACGAGACGGTTTGCCAGTGCTTCTCTGACCACTGCAACGCGGCTGAGAGCACAGTGCCAACCACAGGGGTGGCCTTGTTCTTGGTGTTTGCTGCTGTGTTGTTTTTATATCGTTAAATATAAAATAGATATATAAATATTGGAGGATATTACATACAGCGCCATCTGGCCCCAAACTACGCATACCTTGTAATAAGAGAAATAAGGTTCATAGTTCATAGACAAACGTGACCACTATGAGACAGTTTGCAAGTGCTTCTCTGACCACTGCAACGCTGAGAGCACAGTGCCGACCACAGGAGTGGCCTCTTTCTCGGTGTTAGCTGCTGTGTTGTATTTATATCGTTAAATATAAAATAGATATATAAATATTGGAGGATATTACATACAGCGCCATCTGGCCTCAAATTACGCATACCTTGTAATAAGAGAAATAAGGTTCATAGTTCATAGACAAACGTGACCACTACGAGACAGTTTGCCAGTGCTTCTCTGACCACTGCAACGCTGAGAGCACAGTGCCGACCACAGGAGTGGCCTCTTTTTCAGTGCTAGCTGCTGTGTTGTATTTATATCGTTAAATAAGAGTTTAGTAAGAGTGTTTCATTCCAAATAAACTATTTGTATTTTGTATTTGTATCTACGCACGTAAAAATTAAATATTAAGTGCATTCAAAATTTATATCGTAGTTGTAAACAAAATAATTGATACTTTGCTTTACAAAATTAGTTAGACTTTGGTTACTCGGTACATGATACAATAAAACAATTAGTGTACGTCTGTCTGTGTGCAGAAAAGACACGTGGAAGCTTATTACAGCAATACAGTTTTCATTTGAGGAGGTTATACTGGACGTAGGGTTTGGTTATAGTATAAGCGATAAGCGTTTTAATACTTATTATGTGACCTTTCCACGAGAATATAGGGTAGGAGATCGCAATGGAATATAATGTTAAAGAAAAAAATTACTATAACAAATCACTTTACAAACTCTTCTGTAGGTCGAGGGTTCGATTCCCACCCAGGACAAACATTTGTGTGACGACAATAGATGTTTGTTCTGTGTTGGGATTTTAATATGTATTTATATGTATGTATTTACAAAAAAGTATATATTTATTCTATGTGTCATCTGGCTACCATAGTACGAGCTATGCTTAGTTTGGGGCTAGATGGCAATGTATGAAATGTCCACAAAAGTTTATTTATTTATTTTTAAAAAATCCTTGGCTTGTATACTGACTTCGGAAGTTGAAAGTGACCATAAAAAACCCTAAAAGTATATAAAATATTTCAACAATAAGGAAAATCATTATCAGAGTATTCTATCCTTATAATACATACGTAGGTACATATTACTTTGTAAGTTACAGGTGTATTTTATATGCAAGTATTGCACTTCATACAGAAACATTTTTAGTTACCTCTGTGGGAACTCTATGACGGATTATATTTAGGTATACTATTAGTATTTAGGTAGTAGTAATATTCTAAAATAAAAAAAGTGTTCCTACTACAATTGTTTTAAATCTAATAGTACAAGATTTTGGCATCTTACTTCGTCAATTCCGAGCTAAGTGCAAATTCACCGAGCAGCTTGTACTCAGTAGTGCGTGCTGCAGCGTCAGCATCTCATTACCCGCTAACGCTCATGCCACCGCGCTCAAACTGTGGCTCCACCCAGTGGTTATTAAATAAGCGTCGAACAAATAGCGCTCCGTGTGCGCGCCCGAGTCGCTGGGCTTTTAGCTGATTCAGAGCAGATGATCGCCACCGGTGTTATTAGCAATGGAATTAACCATTATCGAGAATATCGGTATTAATAACCCTATTTTGTATTAATTGGGATTAATGCAAGAAAAATTAAATGAATTTAATTATATGAATAATAATAATAATAATACATAATGGTGAACATTTCACACAGCGCCATCTAGCCCCAAACAAAGCATAGCTTGTATTATGGGAACCAGGCAACTGATAGAATTAGTGTATACCTTTTTTGTAAATACATACATATAAATACATATTAACACCCAGACACAGAACATCTATGTTCGTCACACAGATGTTTGTCCTGAGTGGGAATCGAACCCATGACCTACAGCACAGAAGGCAGCGTTTCCAACTGATATGAGGCCAGTCTTAAAAATAATATTACGTGTTATTTGGCACCTGACATACAATTGTTTTTAAGTATAATTTATTAACTTTGTTTATTCATCGCTGCTTGGATTATAATACCGTCTATTAATAATTTGTCCGCCACCGCTCGGGGCGGGATTATTCATATCTCATTTCTAGTATTATTCAATAATGAAATATTATTCAAAGAAAGATGCCACTTACCTAAGATTTGTAAATTTTGCTTTTCTCTTGAGTAATTGCCTCAATTGAATCTGTTGCGTCGACAGAAGTAAATTCACTGAGTTATTCATGGAATATGTGGTTTGATTATTAAACAGTACATTGCAAGTATGTTTATGGTCTACCTGTCGTGTCCCACTACTGGGCAAAAGCCGCTTCTTTTCATATATATCTGTCTATCCAGTGGGATTCAATCAGCTTCAAAGGGATGATAATGATATGGTTATGTGATTTTTAGGTATATCGTTAAGATTCTAGCGAAAAAGATTTAGAGTATATCGTTACCATACTCATACACACACTCACACACACACACACACACACACACACACACACACACACGCACACACACACGCACACACGGACGCATGCACACACAAAAAAAAACACACACACACACACTGGGGCTATATGGCGATGAGTGAAATGTCCACCAATATTTATAATAATATATTCATATTATTTTATACTATGTAAGAATAGGGACATCGTCTTATTTTAGCCTGTCTGCTGTCTCAGACCACCGTATATTGGTAATTTTGGCCCAAAGCATAGAATTGTACATAAAAGAATTAAAAAATAAAAGGAGAAAGAAATGTTATATAAGTTTTTATTCTTTGGATTAATAGAGTATTAATTAACGTGAGATCATAAAACGACAAATTCTTAACAATTATTGCCAAAAATATTTTGTTGGATTTTACCTTTACAATATCTCAAAGTGAAATCCACCCAGCCTGTTAAATAATTTTGGCAATCAATTTATATAACAATAATGCAAATAAAATTCTGATCACGTTTATTAATTTGTTACACTATAATACAAAATATTCTCGCTTATATCCAAGATTAAATAGTGACATTTTGTGAATTCTATCTGGAAAACAAACGCTATGACGCTCCAGAATATTATTTATACATAAATCTTTGATTTGTTCTTACTTATTTAACATTTCTAAGTATAAATTAATAATATTTTTTCTTTATACGTGCCTAGTTATGTTTCAGGTTCAACTTAATATTAATATATCTTTGGGTTATTTAGAATTAAACATGTCGCTTCTTTCTCTCTTCGCGGACGGTCTCAATTTGTTCGGGCTCGCTGCGGTCGAATGTATCGTTTTGGATTGTGATATCTGAAAACGGAGACAGGTTAAAAGTACTTTCACACAATCTTAGTCCATTTGGATTAGTCTTCGTGACTTCCTGGAACTTATTTTGGAAGTGAAACTGACTACGGTTCATTAGTATAAATGTCAGTCTCTAATCAAAGTGAATTTGGACTATGCTGAAGTGTTCAAAGTGGCATGAATAAAAAAGTCGAAGACATATATATAAAGTGAAATAACACTTCGTTGACAGGGTTATTTCATGTGTTATTGTCTTTATTATAATAATATGTTTACAATAGACATTAATTGAAAGAAGTCAGAAATAAATAACATTTATTTGTGACAACAAAAGGCAAAAATTCGCAAAAGACATTGAAAAACAATAAATAATTGGCATGATTGTCATTTGTAAGTCTCAGAGACTGAGGATAGAAATAAATGGCAACCAACTCGGCATTTGCTGGTACACGTAATGCATCACAGCGCTGGTCTTCCGTTGGGGCTAGGATAATTGCAAATGCACCTTTAATTCACCTGGGAAAGCACCAACTGTTGTTTACAAGCCCATTTCGTTGTTTCACTTACACTCAACCTGTATGTAATTAATTTTGCTATTCATTCTCTTTTTATGTGGCCTTCTAAAATTGCCAAGCAATTATGTCTTTCTTTACTTTCTTATTTTTATTGTATTTTTGATCATCCCTGTTCCACCTTGTAAGACTTATGTGTTTCCGTGGAGTGGGGGTAGTGACCTGGTGCCTAGTAAGACAGGCTTCTAGCCTATCTCTGGCACCAGACTCTCATAAGACTGTTTTTTTTTATATGAAACAGTTACGGAACGAGCCGACGGCCCACCTGATATTAAGTGGTAACCGCTGCCCATAACAACCAATGCGACTTGACCTCCCCTACTAGGTACGAGAAGACCCAAGTAGCATCGTATGCTGTTACGGGTGTAACTCTGAGACGTGTAGGTGGAATGTCTCATGTAGTGTAATTTCCCACACCACACCTTTCAAACCGGAACACAGTAACGCGAATGCATTACTGCTTGGAGGCAGAAATGGTTATTGGGGCAGTACTTCCCTGGACGAATTTGCGTGAGTTCTACTACTACTAAACTGTCTGCAACTGGTTTCTACTAAAATGTCTGTACCTTTTATTATCCATGAGAGATTTTTTGTGACAATAAATATATTATTATAAAAAACTGAAACCCCTTTTATAAAACAATACCTGTCTGGTCAGGCCTTCTTGCTGAGACTGGCTCGGAATCACGAAGCGAGTCATCGCTTCGGCCTATGCGCGGCCCAAACCACATGCCGGACTGGTCCAACGCGCCATCGCCGCGACCCACGCGGGGAAACGCGTACATTTGTCGCTTTTCCACAGGTTCATATCCTGTGATACACCATTTTTTGTTACATGGCAATGTTACGGACCGAGCAGATGGCTCACCTGGTTAACACTTACAGTGCCACTTACCAGTGGTAAACTCTGCCCACAACAAGTAATCCGACTCGGGTCCTAAGTATCACTACAACGAATAAAAAAAAAGTAGTTTCAACCAACTTTTCGCATTGATATCACCCTCGAAATTTTTCCATCGTACCTCTCGGAATCGGAATAAGGCCCACCCACACATTATAGAACCATGGCAGGCTCGGACAACTCGTTTTACGAGGACTTTTCTACCGCACACTTGAAGGCTGTGGAATGGGCTACCTCCTGAGGTCTTCCCGGCAAGGTATGACATGAGCAGCTTCAAGAGAAATATAAAAAGTAATCTCCAGGGTAGGCAACGCATCAGTAATGCTCCCGGTGTTGCTGACGTCAATAGGCTGGGGTGACCGCGCTACATCAGGCGGGCCGTAAGCATGTTTGCCTAAAGATAGCATAAAAAAACAAGACCTAAGTCGCATCGTATGCGCCCGTAACTCCGAGACGTGAAGGTGGAATGTCTCATGTGCCTGTGATTTCACCGGCAACCACACTTTTCACATAGTTTTTCAACCGTTCAACCCAGAAAATAGAACCAGCTCAACTTGTTTCTACTTACTAGATCTAATATTAAAGAATAGAATACACCTATAATTATTTACCTACATTCCTGATGATTATGATGATGATATGGGACTGGACAAGTGTGGAAAGTGGAAAGAGGTAACGGCCTTTGCCTTACAGTGGAATATAACAAGCTAGAAAAGAATACTAGTCGACCTAACTCTCTCTGGAAGAACTCAATACAAGTTCCACTAAAGTTCCACATACTTTGAATCCCTGATAACATACAGCCAACAAGCAAAATCAGTAAGAAAACCTTCAAAATAAAGGAAAATTTCATCATGATGAATATTACGTGGAGAATCTTAATATTTGGAGGCACTTTGATTCTATTCTATCTATTCGATTCACCGGTTCTCTCGAACCACTGTGGTGAAAGGATTTTAAGTGCGCCTCAAAGGGGCTCCTTTCGTGCACTAGACACATGTCTTCGAATTTTTAGTTCTACGACACGTCCTTCACCGTTTTGAGAACGTGGTATTGAGCACATAAATCTCTCAATCGAAAAACTCATAGGTGCACGTCGGGTTAAACCGGCGACCTCTGGACTGAAACTCGGGGTCAGTACCACTAGACTACCACGCTCGTCGGTGTTGAAGGACCTCCCAATCCGCGGGTCGAACCACGTACCGGGTTGTTCGCTCCTCCTCGCCGGCGCCGGTTGCGCGCGGTCGCTCCTGCCGACTCGAGGGCCGAATCACATACCGGGTTGTTCGCTCCTCCTTGCCGACGCCGGGTGCGCGCGGTCGCTCCTGCCGACTCGAGGGCCGAATCACATACCGGGTTGTTCGCTCCTCCTTGCCGGCGCCGGGTGCGCGCGGTCGCTCCTGCCGACTCGAGGGCCGAATCACATACCGGGTTGTTCGCTCCTCCTTGCCGGCGCCGGGTGCGCGCGGTCGCTCCTGCCGACTCGAGGGCCGAATCACATACCGGGTTGTTCGCTCCTCCTTGCCGGCGCCGGGTGCACGCGGTCGCTCCTGCCGACTCGAGGGCCGAATCACATACCGGGTTGTTCGCTCCTCCTTGCCGGCGCCGGGTGCGCGCGGTCGCTCCTGCCGACTCGAGGGCCGAATCACATACCGGGTTGTTCGCTCCTCCTTGCCGGCGCCGGGTGCGCGCGGTCGCTCCTGTCGACTCGAGGGCCGAATCACATACCGGGTTGTTCGCTCCTCCTCGCCGGCGCCGGTTGCGCGCGGTCGCTCCTGCCGACTCGAGGGCCGAACCACATGCCCGCGTGCTCCGTCCGCCGCGGGGGCGCTGCTATCGCGTCGCGCAGCCCGCTGCGCCCCACGCGTGGGAACGCGTATAGCTGGCGTTTCTCTTCTGTCGGCTCGTATTCTGTGACACATCCTACTATTATAAACGTGAAAGTTTGTATGGATGTTTGTTACTCTTTCACGCTCAAACGGCTGAATGGATTTCGATGAAATTTAGTACCAAGATTAAGCTATCCTGGATTAACACATAGGCAACTTTAATCTCGGAAAAGTGCAGTTTCCGTGGGATTACTTATTCATCGCGGTTAATACCGCGGGGCGCAGCTAGTTTAATATATTATGATCATTACGGAACTAATCGAATTTTTTATTTGACGCAGTTACCGCACGAGCCGACGGCCCACCTGGAAATTAAATTTATTTAATTTATATCGTAAATATAAGCTTACCCAAGTACAAGTCGTTAAGTGGGATCTGCCATGTGTTTCTGGAGGCGCGTCCCACGCGTGGGAATGGGTAAAGGTTTAACACACCATCTCGCCGCAGCTTTGTGTTGCTATCTGCAAAAAAATAATATTTAAACACATTTTCAATTAACACATCATACTTGTTTCGTTGTATTTGCGATATGATCATAGCACATATCAAAATACCCAAGTCGTACACCAGTAACACGCGAGCTAAGAAAAAATGGTTTATCATGATAATGTCTGACTTGTCATTTAAGTGACATTCAATGTTTAAATTAAATTTTTAACAATTTAATCTCGAATGAGATAAGAGAATGTAACCAAATTAATATTAGATCAAGGTACATTGGCACCCTCGCCGCAGCGGTGAAAAACAAACATTATCATAGTTCAACCAATTTGCACGAATTATTTCTAAAATACACAATCCCTCCTCGTGAATCAGTTTTTATTTTAATGCAAACGTAATTAAAATTTAAATCCAATTGTAATTACTGAGATAAGCGCACAGAGAGAGACACAAAGCTCAGTTGGTAACTCTGCCTTCTGCGCTGGAGGTCGTGGGTTCGATTCTAACCCAAGACAAACATTTTTGTGACGAACTTAGATGTTTGTTCTGTGTCTGGGTCTGGGAGGCTATAGAAGATAACTACATAATAATACTTCCAACAGCATTATATTGAAACTTTCATGAGCTGATTCTACGTCAAATATTTTATCTGCCATTGTAAGTTAGTTGAGTTGTGCACGAAAGGAGCCTCTTTGAGGCGCACTTAAAATCCTTTCACCACACCGGTTCGAGAGAACCAGTGACTCGAATAGAATAGAATAGTTGAGGTAGTTTTAAGTTACTGTTACTTTAATTTTAGTTCAAGGTAGTGGAAATCGTATCATACGTTAAGACCGCTTTTGGATACACAGCAATTTTTGCAAATTGCATATGTATTAAGTATCATCTGTGTTTTCAAATAAATCATTATTATTGTTATTAATTCAAAGGTTCACAGTGAACCAATGTTTATCTCAGGCAAGTTAATGAACTACGGCCTACATAAAAATATATTATTATACACGTATAAGTATATTTGTTACGGAAATCTTACGCTTTGTAACATTCCCAAAGATGTGATAAAAATAACGTGTTTAAAAATGATGAATTTTTCGGCTTCCATCCCCTACGCGTGAGTTCATTGACCTGTGTTACCCCGATTTATAGGATACCTTTGTGAGATCTTCAAACAATGATTCTTATCATTGTATGAATGGTACCGAGCAGATGTCCCACCTGATGTTAATCGCTTCAATAGGTATGGGAAGACCCAAGTGGCATTACGCCCGTCGCCAAGCCGTTAAGATGGAACTTTTTTTTATGTTATACATTTACGGAACGAGCCGACGCCGACGGCCCACCTGGTGTTAAGTGGTAACCTCGGCCCTAACAACCGATGCGACTTGGGTCCTCCCCTACTACGTCCGCCAAGACCCAAGTCGCATAGTATGCGCCCGTCACTCTGAAATGTGTAGGTAGAATGTCTCATGTGCCTTTAATTTCACCGGCAACCACACCTTTCAAACCGTTACTGCTTGGTGGCAGAAATGGATATGGTGGCAGTACTTCCCCGGACGAACTTGCTCTTAAGACGTACCTATCATGGATCTGTTATTTTACAATACGCATCGATGGTTGATAAAGAGCGATTGCCGCAAATAGCATTGAAATCCATCCACAAATAGATACGGCCTATACATTTCAATCAGCGTGCACCCTTCGAGGCATCTACTACTGTCGACAAAATCGAACTCACTACTTGCAAAAGTTTCATTTTAAAATAGAGAGCGTGGTGGGCTAGGGTTAGTGACTCCGAGTTTCAATCCGCAGGTCACCGGTTCAAATCCCGACGTGCACCTATGAGTCTTTCGATTGAAAGATTTATGTGCGCAATACCACGTTCTCAGAACGGTGAAGGAAAACATCGAAAACCGAAATGTCATAGAACTAATAATTCGAAGACATGTGTCAAGTCACGAAAGGAGCCTCTTTGAGGTGCACTTAAAATCCATTCACCACACTGGTTCGAGAGAACCAGTGACTCAAATAGCAATGAGAAGAGAGAGAATGGAAATTTTAAAATATATTAGCCGAATATATTATATACTATTATAGATATATTGCAGAAAGTATTTGCTCATTTTAATCAATTAAAAAATAGCCTTTAGATCTCAGGGACCATGTAGCTTCCTATTAGTGGAAAAAATGTTAGAATCGGAACGTTCGGAGATTACCTCCTTACAGTCAAACATATAAAGATTACCTCTTTATAATATTATTAAGTAATAAAGTACACCTCAAAATTAATAAAGAAAATAATAAAATGTATTAATATAAAGTAAGTAAATGTTAATAATGTTAAAAGCATATTGTTTTAATATTAGATATTATTAATGTATCTAAAGTTCACGGTTAATTTAACCAAGAAACGTTACGTTAAAACGTGAAACTTAAGCGGTTTATAATATTAATCCGAACGAACAACAGAGATTATATGTATGGAATTCTAATGTATTCATTTGGTATTTATGAGGTATACCTTATATTTTGTGAAACGGTGAAAATTATCAATAATTTTCAGAAATTACTTTTAGAAATTAGATTTGCTTTGTAAGAGATATTTTACTAGCAATAGAACTTGAACCAAGTTCCTCCAGGGAAGTGCCATTGAAACTATCGTATTTCTGCCACCAAGCAGTAATGCATCCACCACAGTAATCTTCCGGTTTGAAAGATGTGGTTGCCGGTGAAATTACAGGCACATTAGACTACCCACAACTACGGGGGCATACGATGTGTTTTGAGTCTTATCCTACCTAAGCAGTGGAGGAACCAATTCGTATAGCTTGTTATGAGCAAAGGTAGCCACTTAAAACCAGGTGGGCCTACTGCTCGTTCCGTTACTAAATCACATTAAAAAAAGATATAGGTACTGAGAAGTATGCTACCAAGATAATTCTACTAATTGCTACCACTATAAGAGTAGGACTGGCTCAGTGCGCCTCAAACATGTTTCTTTCGTGAACTAGAAAAATTTTCACCAATTTTTCTTCTAGATATTCCAGTTTCTTAGAGGTGCGACGCTTTTCAAGACGATGATGATTTGTTTGGAAGATAAGTAAAGCAAACAGCCGGTCCAAACTTATCGATCAGAAGCTTATAAACCTAAGGGAAGCTTTTATATATATAATACATATACAACAAATCTGAAAGCTACTTCCTTCTAATTAGGTATATATTGACCTCACATCCACTGTCTGAAAGCTAACATAGAAGTTTGACGTTGGATCGGCCTCACACAAACTTTTATCCTGGTAGTAAATTGATTCTGAATATAGACTCAATTTCTCCCTAAGCGAGATGCAAATAATCATAGTCACTAACGGAGCATAGGCGGCCGAGTATAAATTTCAGGTAAAGGTACTTGTTACATTATATACCTTATACCGCTATATCGTTAGATTCAAAATTAGTTGAGGCATTCTAATCATATTAGTTTAGCAGTTACTAAAGTCTGAAACACACTCTTTTCAGACTTTAATAACTATTTATACTATAGTAAAAAAAAAACGAATAGTATTAAGTTACTGTATTAAGTTTAACTGAAAAAAAATTGGACACACTGACATCAAAAGTTACTGATCAATATTTTTCAAAAATATGCTCATTACACAGAGATAGCTTTATACCAAACAAGTGAAATTGCAGGCGCATGAGACGTAACATCCCCGTCTCGGGGTGATGGACGCAACGCAATGCGACTTGAGTTATCTCGTACTCTGGTGGAGAGGACTTGAGTCGTATTGTTGTTGTCAATGGGTGGCGGTTACCACTTAACATCAGGTGGGCTGTCAGACCTCAGAACCTCAGGTGACCCTACAATAGATTTAAAAAAAAATGATTAAATAACAGACAGAGTTATAGTACCCTAAATGTTAACTCGATGGCGGTGTAATTTTTTATCAAAAGTTTAGTATTAGGTAAGTAGTAAGTAATTCATATCTTATCGTGATAAATAATACGAGTACCAACTCCATAACAGATATTCGCGAGTTCTCAGTTCGGCGGGAACGATGAAGCATGATATAGTTTGATTAAACTAATGTATATTGAATAAAGGCATATCAAATTACCCATGGAACTATTGACATTTTGGTTTCAATTAACGATAGAGATATTGGATAGGATTTAATATGGTTTGTGAAGTTACAATGCCTAATTAAATTGTGAATTTCTAGTAATCATGAATGTAAGAAGTTTGACTGGCCTCAACTGCTCAGTTGGTAGTAATGCCAACCTTCTGCGCTGTAGTGGATTCGATTCCCACTCAGGACCAACATTCGTGTGACGAACATAGAAGTTTGTTATGTGTCTGGGTGTTAATTTGTATTATATAAATGTATTTACAGAAGTATATAAGTATTATATCAATTGCCTGGTTCCCATGAGACAAGCTATGCTTAGCTTACTTTTGGGGCTAGATAGGGGTGTGTGAAATGTATATTAATACTACTATTAAATACTATATTATTATCATAATTCTTTGTTGTTTTAATTATTTCAAAATCTTGTAATAACAATTTTTGATGGCATTTGATCATTTTCACCTCGTTAGGCGTACAACGGTTAGTTGTAGCATCTTTTCAGGATTTTTTTTCAGATTTTTTCATTTTTTCAATTTTTTCGAGAGCGCGGTACTGACCCCCGAGTTTCAATCCGCCGGTCGCCGGTTCAAATCCCGACGTGCACCTATGAGTTTTTCGATTGAAAGATTTATGTGCGCAATACCACGTTCTCAAAACGGTGAAGGAAAACATCGTGAGGAAACCGACATGTCCTAGAACTAAAAATTCGAAGACATGTGTCGAGTGCACGAAAAGAGTCTCTTTGAGGCGCAATTACAATCCTTTCACCACACTGGTTCGATAGAACCGGTGACTCGAAGAAGAAGAAGGAAATTTTTTCAAGGTTCAGAGAAATACTGACATAATATTATAAATCTGTTCTAATACCATTATTTTATATTTCTGGAAATAAAAATTTCATCGGTACAACCCAGGATTGTAACCAGTGACTACGGTCTCAAATATAAAAACTATAACAAGTGATCCGATTTCTAAGAGTTGGCTAACATTACCCCTACACGAATGGCAGAAGAACTAATGTAATCAACTTACGGTAGCTGGCTAGGGCTGATGACAGCAGGACTATCGAGACGGCGATTCTAAGCGGTGGTTGCATTTTACCTGAAACAATTATTCCCTTAATTAATTATTTTAGTTCTCACTGAAGTCCAAAAAAGATCAAGAAGAGAAGAGATCCTAAGAAATAACTGTCTGTCCATTTTCCAGTTTTTAAATAGCACTATTATGAATTTTGAAGAAAAATAAAATAGACTAACAAAAAAAAACACATACATATGACAAAAAAATTGTATATATTAAATACAGTTTAGTAATGTTAAGTTTTAAAATAAACATTAGTCTAGCAAACCTACGAAATCTATTGATCTTGAAATCTATTTTTGATTTTTACTTAATTTCGTTGTTTTTCAAAATTTCATCAACTACATTTCTTAAGAAACGAAGTAATTAATTATATATAATATTATAATTAAACGATTAGAAAAATTTTAATCGGAAGAATTATATTACAGCATAAAAGTAACTTGAAAATGTGTATGTGTGTATTTAACTACTCAACAATAACGTATTGCCTCAACAAAATCTATTGCTAGCTAGGGTTGAAACAAACGTGTATATTAGTCTATAAAGTGAAAGAAGTTGGTTTATTGCACACAATTTGTTCTATATTTTGGAATATATACATTCGTATTGGATAATTTATTTGCTACCCTAGAATATAACTTAACAAATTGTTCTACATTGTTTTCAAACTTCATAAAAGATCAAAGTTCGTTAAATCTGATAGCGAAATTGGAAATGTTTATAACTATATATTCGAAAACATACTGTAAAATTAACCCCGATAAGGTAAATCCTTCGAAGTTTAATATAAAATTTTAATCGCCTACTAATATCACTAGTTTAATATATGTTAATACGAGTATGTTTAAAAATAATATTTCCGTATACTTATCGACGTTTCTTTTTACTTATTAAAACTGATTGTATTAAGTGTATTTATTTAGATATTTTAATATATTCATCGTTAATGGAGACTTCTTCAGTAACGGGATTGTCAGTTAGCTATCATTTGTCTCTATTATTGTTTATTTATTTAGTAATTCTTTATGTTTAGAAGGAAACCAAGAATTTTCATCAAAACACTAAAAAAATACGATATACATCGAATTATATACGTCACTGAAGAAACTAAACGAAAAAAATCACCATCCATATCATCAGCCTATGATAGTCCACTGCTGGTCATAAGAACCTCCCAGTTAGGATTGAGCCTGATCTTCAGCTCTCCATATCCACTTTCTGCAAGCTACCTTTGACCGGGGGGCGCCCCACGTTAACCAAAAAAATAATAGGAGAACCCCAAGTAGCATCGCATAGAAACCTGATCTTTGAGAATTAGAGATCCCATGTGACTAATATGTAAACGGTACTCAAAACCATGAAACCGAACCGCAGTAATGCTTTGAGGTGGATAGGTATTGTGGCAGCACTACACTGCTCGAATAGTGCGCGTACTGTATATATTGGCTCTAACAATTCAATAAAGGATTAATAGAAATTTATTTCAGAGTGAAAGTTTTTCCGTTTGAAATTTTGATTGACTTTTTTATTCGTTTTTCAGTACGATAACATATTTCCTTAAAGATTACTTATTCTTCTTTGCTTGAGATATATAGTAATCTTATTATAGTACCATAGAACATATGTTCAGAACACTACAATGCCAACTTTTTTTTAATTAGCTTTTATTTTGTGAGCACTTTTTTTTTAGTAACATGTAATACTTATTGTATTGAATACAAACTATGAGTTAGGTATTGTCACTGACTCACCTCGCTCTACACCTGTCGCCTGTTGAATGCTGTACCGCTATCTGCGCCCCGTACCTTTTATAGTACTGGAGATCCTCCCGACAGCGGCGCTCAAACTTGCGCCTGTAAGATACACCAATAATTCAGTACAAAAGTTTCTAGAGTGCCTTTCTTTTAAACAATTAAAACAAAGGCACTCTGTCAGTTTCTCCGCTTACTTTTTCTAAACGACGGAATGGATTTTGAGAAAAATCTAAGATATGTCTTATCTTTCAGTTAGGATACTGTCCTACAGTAGGTAAAGCTCATTAACTTTCGCTTTTTGAAAGACCTGTGTATACTTTAGGTTAAGTTAGCTTAAGGTTGGGTTAGTGTTGGTGTCTTAATGTCTTAATTTAATTTAATTTAATTTCATCAGTTTTTCCATACTGGCCAAACGGAAATACGTTAAATTATTGCCTGTGAAAAAACAAGGTGAAATTAATAAAAAAGTTTTAGAACCGGTATCATGAACTTTGGCTCCTGAATCACGTCCGCAATGTTTAGAGATAATTCATTTAAGCGCCCCCAGCGCCTCCGCTACTTACAGAACCACTGGTTTATTTACATACAAACTATCAGTAGGAAAAAGTGTGAATATATATATTTATTTATCGCGAAAAGGATCGCCAACAGCTTACTTATTATCGTTTTTGTTATTAGCAACAAACTAATTTACATCTCTTCTCTCACTAGTGAGCGAAAAGAGAACGACAGATTAGTAGCAGTAGAACTTCGTCAGGGGAAATACTGCCACCATGCCCATTTTTGCCGCCAAGCAGTAACGCATTACTGTGTTCCTGTTTTAAAGATGTGGTTGCCGGTGAAATTACAGGCACATGAGACATTCCACCCACACGTGTCAGAGTTACGGGTGCATACGATGTGTCTTGTCGTACCTAGTAGGGGAGGACCCAAGTCGCATCGGTTGCTACGGGCATACGTTACCACTGAACACCAGGTGGGCCCTCATTTACTTCCTCCCGTAACTGAATCTTATAAAAAAAAGACTACATCAACATTCAAGAATTTTCGAACTAAAGTTAGTGATTAGGTGTTCCGAAGCGCTATTTTCTTTTTATTATACTTTTAGTTACAAATATACATTTTAATACTGATGGTTTACTACAAACATTTACAGATTCATGTTCTTTTTTACCCAACGGGGGGGGTAGTCACGGCCGCAATTTGCTACTTTTCACTTCATAGGCTACGCTACTTAAGTAGACGTGACAATTAGTGAGCTAACGATTTCCTCCGATAAATTAATCCATTAATAATATAATACCAATGAAAATACGGAAGAAAATGGTTTTCAATCGTTTCTAAAAAACAGTTTTTAACTTGAAACCCTACAGTTTGGCTAGGAAGAGAAAATATGTGTTAACCTAAAATTATTTTTAATATGTTTTAGTGCCAACCTACAATTAGATAAGGTTAGCAGTAGTAGATGGTCCCGTCGATATTTTAGTACTTATTCGTGACGTAGTTAAACAAATATAGCTCAGCTTAGTAACTAGGTTGGATGGATAAAAGACAATGTTATTATGTGGTATGAAAATCCTCATTACACCAAAAATTACATTTTATACGGGCGAACTTAATAAGAAATAATTATACTTGAATTAAACTTGTGTATTTTCCTGGTCAGGTAGCGTTATTAAGTTATCGGCGATTTTAAACTTAGCTATGTTGCGAACCACATGACCGTGCTGGAAATGAACTAACCTCAATAAATAAATATTGGTGGACATTTCACACAGCGCCATCTAGCCCTAAACAAGGCATAGCTTGTACTGTAGGAGCTAGATGACTGATAAAGTACTTACATCGTACTAAATATGTATGTCTACTGTGCCTAGTTCTAGTTTCATGTATATCACCGTGACTTGCTCACCTTTTCTTTACCGTGCAGTAACATTCCTTTAACTGAGGCACCCATTATCGGATTACCGTAATCAAAGGACGAATCTGATGGAGTACTATCAAACGGTCCTCCGTTTTTGATCAAATAAGACAAGAAGTCTTCTTAATAAGATTATCTGCTTGGGTATTTCGTATTCTAGAGATGATATCCAAGATATAAAGACTTTTCAAGTTTTGATAAAAAAATTGTTACCAACTTTGAGCTTGGTGGCCCAGTGGTACAGACCCCGAGTTTCAATCTGACGTGGCTAGTTCAAATCCTGACGTGCAACGATGAGTTTTTCTTTTGAAAAAGTTACTCAATCTCATAATAGTGACAGACAACATTGCAAATGGCACTTCATAAATCTGAAAATTATAAAAAAAATATTTCTGTCTAATTAGCGTATTACAGGAAATTCTTTGAGAAGTCATTTATTTTAACAATACTCGATGAATGAACCTATCAACCAATGATTCACCCTCGCTTGTAGAGAGTAGGCTTGTGTCCCTCCAGCGGCGACGCTAAAAGCTCGTACGGATTAAGAATAAGTTAATAAATTTTTCAGTTTCAGTTCAGTTTCATTTTCAGTTAACTTTAATAAAACAGAAATCCTGTAAATAGAAACAGTTTAAGTTTTAAAAATATTCGCTTATAAATTTGTAATTGAATAGACTCAATCGAAATTCCATAAAAATAATCAAATTACATCCTTTAAAACGTTTTCGCAAACAATTTTTCAGACTCAAAGTGACGGAAGTGGTTTTACAATAACGTCGTTAGGATCAAACGCATCGGCGCTCCGCAACTCAGGGGCGGAAAGGTAATTCTGTTAAATTTGTGGTACAAGAGTAGAGTGGTTGTACTATGCAGTTAGGCAATAAAACTTATGCAAGTTCGTCCGGCAAGTACTAAGCAGAAATGGGCATGGAGGCAGTATTTCCCCGTACCAACTTAGTATAAGTTACTTTTATTTGATGTAGGGTATAGAACGGGCTGACGGCCCACCTGATGTTAAGTGTTAACCGCCGGCCATGGACAACAGCAATATGACTCAAGTCCTCTCCACCAAAGTACGAGATGACTCGCATTGCGTTGCGTCCATCACCCCGAGAAGGGGGGGGATGTTACGTCTCATGCGCCTGCTATTTCGCCGGTATCCACTCTCTTCCACCGGAACACAGCAACACGAGTGCATCACTGCTTGGCGGCAGATTACCAGGTGTGTGGCAGTACTTCTCCGGGCGAACTTAGCACAAGTTCTACTGCTGGTTTGGGTTGCTCCATTAACCTACGGACGCGAGTAACGTAAGCTACCCAAAAAAAAGTTCTATTGCTCTTAAAATGTATCTATAACTTTCTTTTAAAATGTTAGTGTTTAGGTACACATTTAATATAATGTTGTGTCTTATACTTGAAATAAAACACCAGATATTTTAAAATGTACGACAAATTGACATTGAAATCTGATCGTATATTCCACTTTGCACAATCCGAAGGCGCCAAGATGGCGACTCTTCTTTAGTATAATAAATATTTTATTCATACTGTACAGACGGGGAAACCTTGATCGAATAATTATTGAATTATTTAATTATCATGATTGCTTTAAATTTGATTACAAAATTAGCCTGTTCAGTTATTCTAAAGGAGTAAAGATGTCTTTTAACTTTAAACGAAACGGATTAAAAGATATAAGATTAAAAACTTTCAACAAGCCTAGGTTTGGTGTTATTCTTCCCAGACCCGACTGGTTATTTTTTCTGATAATTAAAAAAAAATTACTGAAAAAATATGCATAGATTAATGTTGAAATCAGCAATTCTACTCTAATTAGTTCTATATAAAATAAACAACCGAGTATTTATAGTCGTATTGTTTTTATGTAATTTAGGGTATAGAACGAGCTGACGGCCCACCTGATGTTAAGTGGTAACCGCCGCCCATGGACAACAGCAATACGACACAAGTCCTCTCCACCAACGTACGAGATGACTCAAGTCGCATTGCGTTGCGTCCATCACCCCAAAACAAGGATGTTATGTCTCATGCGCCTGCAATTTCACCGGCACCCACTCCCTTCCAACGGAACACAGCAACACGACTGCATCACTGCTTGGCGGCAGATTACCAGGTGTGGTGGCAGTACTTCTTCGGGCGAACTTGGCACAACTTCTACTGCTACTTTGGGTTGCTCCTTTCGCACCACCCAGGGGACACGTGTGGGGATTCAAAGGGTTATCATCTACGGACGTGAGCAACAAGCCCCCCCCCCACCCCCCAAAAGGTCAACCATAACTCACATTAGCTCACTAGCATTCAACATACGAGACTAAGAAGTACTTGATATTCATGTTAGACAGAAAGTAGTTTGTTAAGCTCAATCCAATGAATTATTTAGGGGAACGCGTAGGATCACAAATTGAGACTGAGTGCCGGATGCGACAAGCAACACGTGATCATATTAACTCCCAATTTATACACGGTAATAAATGTTTTGATACTTATAATACAATAATAGCCTTTATTTCACAATCTCACAAACTCACTTATGCCAATTTCATAAATATTTGATTGACACTGGTGACGAGTTTGTGTAGGCCTCCCCCAAAGCTGTGCCCACACCTTCGGAGATAAAGGCGTGAATCTATTTATGTTTATGCTAGAGATATAATGGCCTTATTTAAAAATTAACATACACAAAATAATCAAATATGGCGCTGTGTGAAATGCCCACCAATATTTATTTTTTATTAATTAGTATATACGGCCATTTTTTATTAAACATGTAGTATCAATTTTTAGATACGGCTTAGTTCCTCTAGCTTAGCATAAAGTAACAATACATTTAGTAAGGCACTTTTTTGTACACAATAATAATCAAACTGAGCATTTGGCGTTATTTTGCTAAAATTGAGTTAGAATCATTATTTTGGTGGTCAAAAGTATCAAAACCGAGCGGCTCAAATACAAAACCATTGACGGGTAAGGGCTATGTATGGTTCTCGCAGAACAGCTAACGGAATTGACGCGATATGTTTCTGCTTTTTCATAATTTGTGTGATATTTCTACTTTTTTTTGGTATCATGTCTGTAGTCTTGAATAATTAATTAATGTTTTATGTTATTAAGGGTAGGTCAGATAACGGGCATATGAGACGTAAGGGCGAGATAAATAGAGGATGCTTAGTTCATGTTACCAGAGGTTGGTAACGTTTTCGACGATACAATTATGATGAGAGCAACCTTGGAAATAATTCCTAATTGCTATGAATGGGAACGCTGTTGATTACTGGACTTATTTTTTGTATCACGTTTATTGCAGCTGTTCAACAAACGGTTTACACAACTTTTAAATGACATTCTATTCTTTAGCCACTGGGTGAGTTTTTATAATGACAGTGACATATTATTACATAATTCATAACCTCACTGACATTAGACTTGATGCATTGGATGCGTTCAATATTGAAGTAATATTACCTACTAAATAATTGAACCAAAACGCATTACTTAAATAGTTAATAAAAAAAATGTAAAGAGGAACTTACGATTAAGTAGCTATTAAATAAAATTAGTTTAAGGCATAAAAAGCAAACACACGTTTATTTAGCCATTATTATGAGAGACTACATAGCTTAATCAAATTAGTACCAAAGTCATTATAATATATAACTTTGGTAACATATTATGTTTGATGCTAAGGTATCACTATTTACTTTGCCCTATGCTCTGTACTAGGTACGTTTGTTTTCATCTAATTAAAAGTGCAGGTATTGAATTGATATGAGAAAAAAAATACACTCTAATGAAAATTGATACTAGAAGTCGTTTGCTACGCAGCTATCCTGCTAACTAACTTAATAAAGATCGCTTAATGAAAACGCTACAACCATGCTTAAATTAAATTAACTACGTATTGAATAGATACCTGAAGTATTATCATATAATGAAGTAATTCGGCTCAATTAGTTTTAGGATCCTGCTTATCCTACTAATATTATAAACGTGAAAGTTTGTATGGCTGTTTGTTATTCTTTCACGCTCAAACGGTATAATGAATTTGGATGAAATTTGGTACCAAGATAGCTTATATACTGGATAACAGATAGGCTACTTTGATCCCGGAAAAGTGCAGTGTTCCCGCGGGATTACCTGTTCACCGCGGGTAAAAACGCGGGCACAGCTAGTATTAAATAAAAATCAAATCTTTTCCGTTATTTGTGTTCACCTCCGCTTATCCGGTCAAGATTAATTTTATTACACAATGTAAGCCCGTGGGGTGATTACGTAACTTTTATTTCAGGCAGTTTCTATCAACTTCAAGGTCAATTCCATAAATTTATTATTGTAACTGATACAAATATAACGTAATCGGCTCCCTGCTGTCAACGGTACTACGAAAATGCGTCAATTAATACTTTTAAGGAAAAGGAAGGAGTAAAAATATACTTTGTCTCATCCCTTTTTTCGAGTATCGCTAACCAAAATATATATGCATAATATATATTTTCCAAAAATCGTTGCTAATATCGCTACTCTGCCATCTGTCTTCAAAAGTAGACACTATATCAAGGGAGTGCGACAACAGAATCTAAAACTCCTTTTATGATATTTAACCACAGAATAAAGATCCCCGGAACGTCAAAACAAAAAAATACGACACCACGCCATCTACACAAAAGTTGTCAAAGTAACTCGTAAGCACTGTATAACAGACATCGTATGAGAGCTTTCAATTGCAAAAACATTTCATGTTGTGTTATTAACCCTAAGGTGTCCATTTTGTTAATAAGTCGTGATGGCGCCACCAGTTACGCATATGAGAACATTTGAAATCAGCGCCATCTGTTGGGTGGATTAACAGAATTGGAAGTACATGTAAAAGTGCACAGATGGCGTTAGTAACGTGTATAAGAAGTTGACTGCTTGTGATGTAGTGCTTTTGTGATGTAAAAGCGTTTTATCTAAATACACAGCCTGTAAGATACCTACACTTTTATGGAACTATCAAACTGCTGTAACGGAGGTGGGCGTTGATGTCTGCGACACGGTTTTATTACTTCTGCAGTCACCGTTTCTCAGTTATATTTTAGTCTACTGTTTGTTCCCGTTATAAAATATTACGATTTGATTATTTTTTTATTTGAATACACTGTTGTAGACCTCCTGTGTGTGTGGTGACCTGGACAGAACAGTTCTTGAAATTATATATACCTACAGTGTGTCCTGAAAAGTTCACAAAAGGGCGGAAATAGACCGGAAATTATCGTTTTTTTTATATAAAAGCGATGCATTTTTGTATATTGATTTTTGTAGAAGACGAGAATCAAAATCTATTAGTCACAAAAGAGACGTTTACCTATATAAATATTTTTAGTTAAAATTTCCCATACTAAAGTGCACTTTGTAGCGATACAAACTGTGTAAAAGAGAAAATAACTGAAACACCTTCCATGATCAATGCTCACTAAATTACAGGCACATGAGACATTACAGCTTCATGTCTCAGTTACGGGCGCATACGATGCGACTTAGATCTTGTCGTACCTAAGTCGGGCAAGGCCCAAGTCATAGTGCTTGCTTGGGTAGAGGTTACTACTTAACACCATGGGCCATCTGCTCGTTCAGTACTTTATCATATAGAAAAAAAAAACACTAAATTTTGGGTAATTTCACACATGAATGAAGTATAATATATTACTAACTGTAATTAATTCCTATAGCAATAAAACTATAGCTTACTTACTAGCTCCGCCCCGCGGTGTTACCCGCGTTGAATAAGTAATCCCACGGGAACACTGCTTTTTCCACGGTCAAAGTAGCCTATGTGTTAATCCAGGATATAAGTTATCTTAGTACCAAATTTCATCCAAATCCATTCAGCCGTTTGAGCGTGAAAGAGTAATAAACATCCATACAAACTTTCACGTTTATAATATTAGTAGGATTAATTATTAGACTAGTCAATACATATAAATACTGTGTTGTTGCTAAAATGTAAATCTTTTCGTTTTCGTAATAAAATAATAATATTTTTTATTGACATCTTATTACTACACTGTCATTTACAACAAAAAAATCAAGTCAAAATAAATTATAGAATTCGTTATAGAATTCGTTATCGTATTAGTTTAAAGGCATTGTGAATTGTGGGGCGAAATTAACATAAAAATTGCAATCATGTAACGGAAGTACACTGAATGACTGCACACCGTGTGTTTATTCCTAAACAATACATTATCTGCATCAGATATATGTGTTTATTGTATGTGAGTGCGTTTTCCTTCAGATTTTTTACTAAGTAGATAAGGCGGGAAATAGGCGGAACTATATAGGTATATAGTAAGGTTATTTCCATAGACTTTGACTGGCCTCACAGCTCAGTTGGTAGTAATAGTGTACCCTGCCTTCTGCGCTGGAGGTCTTGCGTTCGATTCCCATCCAGAACAAACATTTGTGTGACGAACATAGATGTTTGTTCTGTGTCTGGGTGTTAATATATTATATGTATGTATTTACAAAAAAGTATGTATACAGCTGTCTGGTTCCCATGATACAAGCTATGCTTAGCTTACTTTGATGCTAGATGACGCAGTGTGAAATGTCCACCAATATTTATTTAATTTAATTTATAGAATTCATAAAGAAATTTCATTGCCAATAAGTATAATTCAAAACATAAGGTCTAGCGTACTTATCGCTAAGTTTGAAGCCTGTACCTTTAAAGAAAGAAGAAAGAAAGAAAATTGTAAAAATTTCTTTATCTTACGTGTTTATTGTTGTAAATAATATTGTGTCTGTGTCAAAATAAATAACTTTTCTTTCTTTCTTTATTTTTCTATCAGACCCTGACCCTCCACAGGGAAGAAACAAAACCCCTAAAGCAGGGGAAATCTAACCGAATAAATAAAAAAAGTTATAATAGCCTTAAATATTAGCAGATAGGTTTAGACTAAGCCACAAGCCGGCTGCATCCCTTCCCAGGAGATAACTCAGTAATCTGTGACTGCCATAGCATAAGCAACAGTAGCGGGGGTGACAGACAGACCGCCACTTGAGCGTTATAATGGGCTTAGCCCTTTGTCTGTGGTAATGGTCGTGTATCGTTTAACCACCACGCTTAAACATTCCGCTTTCATGTCGAATACACATGTGGAATATCTTTTGATGATCATTTCAATGGCCAGCCTTTGACTGTAATGATTTAGCAAGTAGTAGTTTAGTAAGTAGTAGGTAAGCTTTTGCAGATATCAGTGTTCATTATTAAATATGTTTTCCTGATTAACTGACAGACGATGTGCAGTCCAAGCCAACAGATTTGAACTTGTGTCCCTCGTAGGATGTACGCGTACGTTAAGAAAAACTTTGGAAATTCGACTATCAGGGTTTCGAGAGGGGGTGATATAATTAATAAATTAGTTCTAAAGGGCAAATCCATGCTGATAAGTCGTCTAAATTAATGCATTTCTAATATCTACAATATCTAGATATCTTAAATCATATGACATGCGTTTTTTTATGTGATAAAGTTACGGAACGAACTGATGGGATTAATTTACTTACTCTGTCGTTTCCCAACCTTTTGCTTATGAATTGTATGAAAATAAAATTCATTACTTTTGAACTTTATATTCATTGCAGTATACCTACTCCGAACTTTTACAGAAAAATGCAGATTTGTTATAAAATCTTGTGCACTTCGTCCAACGTCTCCTACCTTCCAAGAAATGAGATTTCTAAATTCAATATAGGCATTTATTTCGCGGCTACTATGTAAATATATTAGAAAAACAATTAAATACTGGTGGATATTTCACACAGCGCCATCTAGCCCCAAAGTAAGCTAAGCATAGCTTGTATCATCGGAACCAGAAAACTGATATACTACTTAGGTATATAATTTTTGTTAATACATACATATAACACATATGAACACCCAGATACAGAACAAACATCTATGTTCGTCACACAAATGTTTGTCCTGGGTGGGAATCGAACCTACGACCTACGCAGAAAGCAGCGAGCTATGAGCTCTGATGCAAAATATACTTCGACTTTGTTTCCTTCGTTAGTTGACCTTCCATCGCAATGTTGGTGTAGTTGTTGCACACGAACGATACAGTCCTATTGCTGTACAATTGCGCACACACTGCGCTGGGCACGCTAAGTTGGCTGCCTATTATGGAGTAGGCTCATCACTATCTTTTTTATTTTTTTATTCATATATATGTACATCTATCCTTACAGACACACCCAATGCAATATAGTACTCTACTTATATTCTAATCTAGTGTTATCTTAGTTAATATTAATATTAATTAGGAAATAATAGAATACATAAAAAAAATACATTACTTATACCTTCTTAGTACCTTCTTCGTTGTTTTTTTTTTTTAGTTTACGGGCATATTATAGTGCACGAAAGAAGCCTTTTTGAGGCGCTCTTTAATCCTTTCACCACACTGGTACGAGAGAACTGACACGATTAGTAATAATAATAATAATAATAATATTGGTGGTCAATCCACAAAGCGCAATCTAGTCCCAAACTAAGCATAGCTTGTACTATGTGAACCAGATCAGCTCATTTGCCTGCAATTCAGTGTACAAACAGCTAGGAGGCAGAATAGGTATGATAGCTGTACCCTGGACGAAATTGGCATAATTTCTACTACCTTGATGAAAAGTTAAAACAGGTATGTAAACGTAAACTAAATTAAAGTACCTAGATATGTTAAGGTTTATAATGCAGTTATCATCCCCAATTCACTTCGTCACATGGTGGCTCGTTTTTTAATAAATTCGGTTTAAACGGTTCAAACAAATCTTATATAGGTAATTCATTAATTACGCTTAGGTACCAATGCATTATTTGCATGTTTTTGAAAGTTTTCAATTCAACCATACTGTTTTAATTAACGTAGTATAAGACAAGTTTAACTTATTTTTTTTGAATTTTACATTATCTTCACTGCATCTAACGTGTTTCACATTAACCTGTATACTTTCGTCTGAAAAAACTTTTTTTACGTTTCACAACAGTCTGCTTTCACACTAATGCAACACTTCGACGGAACCAATCCACTCCATCAAATTGAGCATTAAAGAGGTTGTATAAACATGGCCACACCTTGAGGATTCGTTCAGTTTTAAGTTAGCCTTTTATCTAGTGTTTTATTAGCGTACTTATGGCCCGCCCTGTCTTTGCACGGGCTGCGTTTAAATAAAAATAGTCCTTTTTTTTTGTCGTGTACTTGATAGAACTATCTGACGGCCCACCTGATGTTAAGTGGTAACCGCCGCCCATGGACAACAGCAATACGACTCAAGTCCTCTCTACCAAAGTACGGGATGACTCAAGTCGCATTGCGTTGCGTCCATCACCCCGAGACTGGGATGTTACGTCTCATGCGCCTGCAATTTTGCCGGCACCCACTCCCTCCACCGGAACACAGCAACACGAGTGCATCACCGCTTGGCGACAGATTACCAGGTGTGTTCTCCTGGCGAACTTAGCACAAGGTCTACTGTCACTTTAGGTACTACATAGTCCATTGCACTCCGGGTGCTATGGACTATAGTTTTTTATGTGATACAGTTACGGAACGAGCTGACTGAGACGACGGCCCACTTGATGTTAAGTGGTAACCTCTGCTCGTAACAACCGATGCAACTTGGGTCTCCTCCACTAGGTACGACGAGACCCAAGTCCCATCGTATGCACCCGTAACTGTGAGACGTGTAGGTTGTCTCATTTGCCTGTAATGATGTTGGGATTTTAACGGTACTCTATACAAATCTGTTCCGGCATTTGACTATTATGGTGGAATAAATAAACTGACATGAACCCTGAAAACATTACACTAGTAACAGTAGAACTAATGCCAAATTCGTCCGGGAAGTACTGCCGCCATATCTATTTCTGCCGTCAAATTAATGCTTTCGCATTACTGAGTTCCGGTTTGAAAGGTGTGGTACCGGTGAAATTACAGGCACATGTGACACTCCACCTACACGTCTCAGAGTTACGGGCGCATACGATGCGACTTGAGGCTTGTTGTAGGTAGGGGAGGAACCAAGGCGTATTGCTTATTATGGGCAGAGGTTACCATTTAACGCCAGGTGGGCCATCTGCATCGAGAAAATATTAAAGGTAAATAACGCAGTAAAAACTCGTATATAACAAAATAAATACAGAGACTTCGACATACCACATTTTTTTATAACTATACCAAATGAAGCTTTCCTTATAAAACAATCTCAAAAATGTAAGAAAGACGATAAGCTTTATCCTCCATTTTTATTTAATTTAATAGTTTTAACAATTTCAGCGCAAACTGTCATGTAATAACGGATTTATTAATCTTTAAAAGATATTAATACCAGATTAGTTAGTAGTAGCGAAAAGCCAGCCGACGAAATCTAAATAAAAAAAATACACAATTAAAACAAAAAAAAAATATTTTACTGTATTCAGACATTAATACCAAATTAGTAGTATCGAAAAAACCGATGGATGAAATCTAAATAAAAAACAATACACTAACAATTTAAACAAAAAAAAAATGAAAATTTCTAACATAAAAAGAAATTTTTAAATTCGGAAACGGTCGAAACCGAAAAATTACGCGCATCGATTGGTTGAAAAATGCCGGCGGTTACGTGCCATTGGTCAAAGATAATGTTATTTTGTGCGGGGGAGATAAACCGCAAGCTGACAACAGCCATCGCCGCGCACGCAGACGAATGTCAACCCTGCAGTGATATGGAAAAGAGTATTTACGTGGTGCACGGCGCCCATCAAGCACTACGGGTGTGGGCGAGCGAGAAGGAATTTGAACATCATATGTCGCAGCATGTGTGTAAAAGAGATCATAAATTAGTTTTTTTGCATTATTCGCACATGCAATACTAGTAATAATTAATATGCGTATGTCTGATTTTTACTATTCCTTTACATACATAAAATCACGTCTGTTTCGCGGAGGGGTAGGCAGAGATCATGATTTTCCGCCTGCTACGATCCTGAAATACCTCCTTAGCTTCATCTACTCTCATCACATTCTTCATGCATGCTCGTCGGTTTAGGGTATTCTTGACCTGGCATTTAATTATTATTTTTTACTATTTGTTTACTATCCCTAATAACCCAACACACATTGCATTGCGAATTCAATACAATCCCGATAAACGTGATATTTATAAATAATACTACCGACCCACCCGGATTCGCACGGATGCAATTAATTTGCAAATTATATACACAAACTTTCCTACTTTATCGCTCCTTCGATTAGTGAAGACCGTAACAAAATCCGTTGCGTGGTTTAGAAGTAAGCGGCGAAACAGACAGACGTAGATAACGAATTTGTTTTATATTTAGAGACGAGAAAATACTACATATTAGAACTGTAGGCTTTCTACGCAATGCCAAACTGTCGTAGTTGTCGAGCCGCGCATAGATAAAGGTATAAATTAAACACATCATTACCATAACCAACCCCTTATTTTGCGAAATAATTTTATTATAATAGATAATTTAAAACTGCCCAAGTTTACCCCACCATTGGGGGGGTTAAATGAGGAATGGGCGGAGCGTGTAAAAGCTACACAATAAAAAGCTATGTGTCTCCCTCGTACAAATGAGCAGTCCTAAACTCACTAAGGAGCTTACAATGGGTGTTGACACTCAGCGTTATAGACGTCTCGCTCTGCCGGCTTCAGGGGAATAGAGCTGTCTGGATGCCCATAGTTATAAAGGTATACCATAGCTCCACAGTACCACGTGAGATTGTGTTTTGTAATCAGTGAAGTGGCGCCTTTATTCAGATGTAGAGGCGGAGTGATCGCGCGTTTGACAGTTTGACGTTTCGGTTTGGCGGGTTTTTTTTTTAAGTTTTCGTCTGTGGCATCGTTTTGTATTCGTCCAAATTAATCAGTGAACTGTTAAAATATTAAAATCAGTGATGTTCCAGGCCAGTTGAAGAATGTTATGGTTATTGCATTAGCAATAACAAGGATCTTTTAATTTTTAGAAGTTGGTGAAAGTAAGTACCTACTGAAACGAATCAGACAGGAAAAAATTTGAAATCCAAAGATGAAATTTTTTATTTATGTTATATACGGTTAATTTGCCTAAGTTGAATAAAGTCTGTGCATATCTTTCAATAAATATTCAAATCGTGATCTTAAAAATCAATGTATGTTTAATAAAACGAAAGATAATTAGTACATAGCTGACTCGTTTTTAAATTAGAGGGCATGTCATTTTAAGATGACAGTTAATTAAAAACTTTTTTGACGGATCTTTAGATTACCTGTTAAAATCCATCCATTTAACCTGTAGTCAAATAATATTGATTAAAATGAAAACTTTGATCGAATTATGAAAGACTTTTTTTCGGATACTTAAGTCTATACAACGCGATTTTCAGGTCAGTTTTTACCAAAACAATTATTGTATATTTTTTTTAGTTCATAAAGAATTAAGGCCCTTGGGCTAACTGGTAGAAACAATGTCTGCAAACGAGGGGTCCTGATTTGAACCCAGACCGAGTCAAACATTTCAAAAAAGTGTGTGATGAAAAAAGCTTGACTCGAGTGTTAAATTTGTGTTGTGTGTCTGTGTGTCAATGCAACCTGCGACACAGGTAATAATAATATAGGGGCATGAGTGTGTAGATACGCAGGTGGTCCTGTTAAAGTAGTCTGACTCTAACCTAAAAACAAAAACACTTCTAACTACTTCTACTTCCAATCTAATTTATATGAATGATGATATTTTTATTAACACTAAATTACCTTTTAAGGAATTATTGTTATCTACCTCGTTTTTCCTAAAACTACAATAATATTAAAAATGTACTTGTCAGTTCCGTCGCGCGACTGGAGTTTAGCTACTCTTTGTCGTTGAAATAAAATAGGATACGAGCGTTATATTTTTAAAAACATATCGCCTTTTTTTACGCCCGATTTGGCTACCCATACAATTTTCGTCTCAGGGGCTTTACTTAAATGAATAATAAGTAAATTCCAATATCCAAAATATATCATAGTTTTTATTTCAAAGATTCGAAGCTCTCTCTCAAATGACGTAAAATGAAACAACTTTAAAAAAATGTCTCCTAAATAGTGACTTAGGTATATATCAAACTAGCTGTTGCCCGCGACTTCGTCCGCATGGAATTCAGTTTTATCATGCACCCCTACTTTACCCCTTGGAAAAGTACCCTAAGTTACTCCTTAAAACACCAACTATTGTCAAGTGAAATTTCTGTGAAAATCGGTCAAGCCGTTTCGCAGATTACAAGGAAAACACAAACAAACATGCAATGTTTGCATGTTTGTTAAGGTCAAAATTTGCAACTGAATTTGAGATCAGGTCCTTCGTATCTTCGTATCGGGTAACTTCGATATCAGTGCAATAATATGTTGACATGGCGGTGGTCTCGTGATGGACTTCGTGAGACGAAACACCTCAACTTCTTGGTATAACTCTGCCGTGTTTGGGCTCGTTGGATTAGTTCTGACAAATAAATATAGCTCTCGGGTATCCAAGGTCTGATCGTAAGAAATGCATTTTTCAACTAAAAAATATTTCGTTTAATGTCTATAGCCTCCAAAGAAAACTAACGGTCTCTGAAACAAGAAATAGGCAAAATTACACAAAGGTAATAGACCCACGTTATAGAATTATAGTCTTCATATACATCATATGTTTTATTTTAAAGTTTACCAAATATTCAGCCTCATTGCGTCATATTTATGGATTGTTATTATTTTATTATTTTGTAGTATTTTGTTATTATTTTATGTGACTGATCATCAGAATATTATGAAACGTAAACTGTGCACACTCTACTACAATTAGCAGCGCCATTTTAGTGTATTATTTGCAACTAATTTAATTGGTGGTTGCCAGATAATCATTTTGCCTATAGAACTTTCTTTGTTATACAAAACAATTATTAAATAATAAAATCAATAAATGAAAAAGGAAAACAGAAAAATAAAAAAAAGGTTGTGTTACTATATATCTCACCTCACTCATCTCACTTATGCATTTAGTAAAAAAGCTGTTAAAATTACAAACACACACATTACTATTTTATTTATTTGTATAGATGAATTTTCAAGTAGGAGTGGTTTACGGATACGGTTTGTGGTTTTAAATTGTGGTTAAAACGTGTGTAAATTTAATTATCATGTAATATTTTGGAGGGCGTTTTAGATGACAACGTGTACCTAACGAGTATATTAATAGTTTATATGTAAGTTCATAGCTTACCCCTAACGTGATTCTTTTTATTTTTGTAGTACTTTTCATTGTAATCAGTTCATCTGTACTTGATTCGTCAGTATCCGCTTCTGTATTGGTTGATTGTCTAGCAATTTCATTAGTGGTCATTTGATTCTCGTAAAGAGTATTAGGTGTATTTTGTGTGGTCATTTCTTCTAATGTCGTATCTTCTATCATTGTGTTATCTGACTCCGTAGTACTTGTTAGACTACCTAATTCTTCAGTAGTTATTTCCGGAGTTGTCATTTGTTCTTCGGTTATCAAGATTAGCAAATTTTCTTCCGAAGTATGAGAATTGGATTCTTTTAGTATTGTTTGAGATTCTTGGGTACTGAACTGGTTATTCTCAAGCGTAGTGTCTTTATAATTATGTGTCACATTAATGGGATTAATCATTTCAGCAAAATTATTTATGTTCGTAGTGCCTATTAATAATTCTTTTGATCTGAGGATAGTTTTTTCAGTTACTTTGTTTGGAACTGTATCATTTGTGATTGATTCAGTTTTCTCAATCTGAATACTTTCCGAAGTTGTAGTATTGTTCACAGTAGTAGCGTCTGATAAAGTATTCTTAAAACTAGTGGACTCTACTGTTTCTTTGGTATGCATAGTTTTTGTTGGTAATTGCTTGCTTAACATTTTGAGAGCTATCTTTGTAAAAAAATTCGTAACAAGTGCTACACTCTTTGTTTTATTTACCGGTTTGGTAAGTAACACAGTTTTAACTCGGTGTTTGGCTGTAAATGGTTTTTTCTTGAACTCAGAAGTAATGAGTTGTAAAGTTGCGTAAGAAATTGTTTGGTATTGTCTTGTAAACTCAGCTCTTTGCCGTAATATTCTTCCAGTTAGTTCTCTTTTAAATTCTTCAAGAGATATATATGCGTTAGGTATTTTCATTTCAACGGGATTATTGATATAAATGAATGGATTATCTTCAGATTTTTCTTTAATTATAAGATTGTGCCTTTTCAAACCATTCACATCTTTAAGTTTATTTACGTGTATGTTATATTCCTTATTATTGCTTAGTATTCTTCGGAAGGAAACTGTTTTTGCATCTGAAAGCAAATAATTCATACTTTCGATAGATTATTGGTTTTAATAACTAATTGAGTAACAAAGATCGCGGGTTTGATTCTGGCATGGTTTATTTTGGCCTAATCTGAAAATAATTATATAGCAATCGGATAGAGTGATTTACTACGGGTAGCATTATGGATTTGTATATTACGTGTGGTCCTTCTATACCAAAATTTCTATCCCTTTGTCAATGGAAGAGGGTATGGAAAAACATATTGCGTAACAACCCTAGAAGGTTAAGGAGTCTGTAAAGTCTTTCAGTGATGTAGGTATGTAATCGAAAAGGTTGCTATTGAATTTACTTTTATAGTTTTTTTATTTTCTTTCAAAGGACAGTGTCAAAAGAAGACATAAAAGGCAAAGAATGAAAGGAAAGTCGAAGGCGGGCCAAAACAAAATTAGTCCTTACTCACCACACACAGCTTCTCTATATTTCAGGTACAATTCAGGAATTAAATCCATTAACTCCTTTCGTTCCCAATCATCCTCCTCACAGAGGGCACATGCAAATAACACAACAGCGAAGCATATATTGAAACGATTATTAAAAAAGAATGCGTGCATTTCTGTGCATGTTTTGTAACAAAGTACGAAACCGGATTATCGACTTGTCGACTGAACGCTCGAGTGAAATTTAATTCGATATCATCAGTGTGAAGATTAAAAAATGTGTACATGTTTTCTTGACGACTCGATGTTTAGAAATGAGTAAATTTTTCTGTTTTCTTCAAACAGTTTTAGATACCTTCTTTTAATCATTTGCGACTCGGACCTTTTGTATCGTTTTGAACCCCTTTTGGGTCGCAAGTGTATATTATATGATTATATAAATGATAAATCCACATGGTCTGATGTGGCTCTGCTCAAGGACACACAAAACATCTAGTAATATCTGATTTCAGTATTTTAGGTACTCATAAATGTAACATAGATCTAAGTACTCAGATTCTTAGAAGAATCGTGCTCGCGAAATAAGGAAGCCCTCCTTTAGGGGTTTTTTGCCTGTTCTCCCCATGGAGGGTCGGCTAGAGTTTGAACAAGTGTCAAACTTAGCGATAAGTACGCATGACCGTATGTTTTGAATATTATTGACGTTTCCAAGCCATTTCTTTATGAATTATATGGAAATAAAGTTTTAAACTTTGACTTATAACGCAAATGTGTGTACAGGGCGGCACGATAGAAGAATACGGGGTGTACACGATGCTGCCGGCGCAGCAACTGGCCCCCATCAGCCCCTGGCCCCCGGACGGGAACCTGCTGGACAGAATGGACGACCTGGCGCACAAAGGTAAAGGTAATGGTGACTGCCATTTCAATATATCTATAGAATTAAGGTTTTCCCATAAAATATTACCAAGGTTTTCAATTTCTCACATTGGCTGATGATGTTTAGTCCATTTACGTAGCTATATTGTCTCAAATGGGATGGAGGACAATAGAAAATGAATAAACATCGTGATGGATGCCTAAGAAACAAATTTACTTAGTCCAAATGGTACGAGCTCTTGGTTAGTAGTATCGGCCATTTTAACAAAAGCATTCTGGTCCAAAGTATATTTTTTTATGCGATACGGTCACGAAACGAGCCGACGGCCAACCTGGTGTTAAGTGGTAACCTCTGCCCATAACAACCGATGCGACTTGGGTCCTCCCCTGCTAGGTACGACAAGACCCAAGTCGCATCGTATGCGCCCGTAACCCTGAGTCGTGTAGGTGGATTGTCTCATGTGCCTATAATTTCACCGGTAACAACACCTTTCAAACCGGAACACAGTAACGCGATAGTTACTGCTTGGCGGCAGAAATGGGCATGGTAGCAGCTCTTCCCCGGACGAACTTAGCGTGAGTTCTACTACTCTTGAAATTATCCAAGCAGTATTATCAAAATTAATGGCCTCGCTGTTGCAATCGAGCGCTACGCTGGATATTACTGGGCAATTGTGTATTGTCCCTTATTACTCCCAAAAATATATATAAAGTGAGAAATCTTCTTTAAGAATATTCTACGCATCGTAACATTTTAAAACAAATAACTCGCCAAACTGGTTAACATCACTGAGACATTAAATGCTTACTGTGCATTTGCTGCCATCACTGGTAGATAGGACCTGTCAGAATTTAGTTTATAAACCTTTGGTAGATGATCTTTGCTACACTGGGAGCCAAGAAAATATCGGACAGCAGACCAAAGGATCTACTCAACAATCTGAAACTCAAAAATATGAGAGATATCTTGAAAATTCTCTGAAACACACTTTTGCATCAACTTTGATCGAACCTTCACAACTACACTTTTGTGAGACTCCTAATAATCTCTTTGAGGTTTAATTGCGACAATAAATCAGACTCTTATTTTTAGAGCTCCTATTTTATTGAGGACGAAATATCTCTAGGTCAGTTTCAGAGTGACCATACAGAGTACCTCAAGAGTCTCAAATACGTTCAGGACTCTAAAATAAGCATAGAACTGTAGAAAATACATGACCTCTTTTGGGAAATGTACAAGTAGATATACCCATGCGTATTTAGTCAGCGTAGAAATCTCTTACTTGTAAAGAAGTATTGGAAGTGCGAGATTAATGGGAGTAAGCTTAGTTATGGTGCGGCAGGTCACAGCGGTGTTAACCAGCTCGGCGGGGTGTTTGTAGGGGGCCGTCCTCTGCCTGACTCCACGCGGCAGAAGATCGTGGAGCTGGCGCACTCGGGGGCCCGCCCGTGCGACATCAGCCGGATCCTGCAGGTCTCCAACGGCTGCGTCTCCAAGATCCTCGGCAGGTCAGTATTTTACTTTGGGTGTTCATATGTATTATATGTATTTACAAAATCTCTCTAGAGTCATCTCGTACTTTGAGGGAGAGGACTTGACTCGTATTGTTGTTGTGTATGGGCGGCTGTTACTGAACATCGGGTGAGCCGTCAGCTCGTTCTACAAAACATAAAAAAACACCTCATTTAAGTTTTTTTTGTTTGCATGACGATTGTTTAACTCGAGACGTCATATTATTAGGATTGAGTGTGATTTTGTTATTACAACCACATCTCTCCTTGTTCTTTATTGTACACAGAAAAAATAATACAAAGTAGTGACAAGTAATACATGTACAAAGGCGAGTTTAACTCTAAGAAGAGTTCTCTTCCAGCAAACTTTTGAGGCTAGAGAGAGGCGATTTTATAATGGTAGGACGTATACATAATAAAGATAAAATTTAAAGGGTTTTAATTGTCAAAACGCACAATATAAAAATCTATATACTTTAAACAAAAACACAAAATACTATACAACTTTCTTATGTTAAAAATTCAAGTTATTAAGGTAGAAACAGCTTAAGTAGAAAGGGTTATATGTGGCTCAGCTTAACTCGCAGTCATATTTTATCAGCCACATCAAGTCTTCGAAATTCTTGCAGAACATATTGCCAGAAATAAAATAACCATAAACCGCAAACGGAGATCTAATAGACAGGCAACACTACACCTCGCTATCCCAAAAATGTTGTTGGAAAACTATCCGAGTCTAACCGGTCGCGACCACAGCGTGGCTCTCGTGGGCAAAACCGCAGCCGTTCGCAGGGTTACCTCTTCTGGCAAGTATAGCTAGAATCCTTGACATTAAGGACAGCCCTCAAGCTCAGTTAATAGTGAATCTGCCTTCTGCGCTGTAGGTCGTGGATTCGATTCCCACCCAGGACAAACATTTGCGTCACGAATATAGATGTTTGTTCCGTGACAGGGTGTTAATATGTATTATATGTATGTATTTACAAAAAAAGTATATATGTAGTCTATCAGTTGTCTGGTTCCCATAGTACAAGCTATGCTTAGTTTGGGGCTAGATGGCGCTGTGTGAATTGTCCACCAATATTATTATTATTATTATTATTATTATTACAAGGAAGGCATAGTGAGCTTAGTTCTGGTTACACTGGGTGGAGTTGACAAGGTGATATGAAGGTTGGAGCGCGATGGCGTGTAATATGAGACAATTTTTTTTAATTAGATCGATTTATCGGTGCGTCGTTTTGCGGTCACTTATTTGATTAATTTGACTGGTCTAACTTCCTACTTCTGAACGTAGAGATTAACTAGTTTCGGCTCCAATCTCATAGTTTATCTGGGATAAGAAGTAGCCTCTGTATATCTGTTTTAATATTAGTTTATATTAGTTTTAGTAGCAGTAGAACTTGTGCTAAGTTCGCCCGGAGAAGTACTGCCACCACACCTGGTAATCTGCAACCAAGCAGTGATGCACTCGTGTTGCTGTGTTTCGGTGGAAGGGAGTGGGTGCCGGTGAAATTGCAGTCGTAACATCCCCGTCTCGGGGTGATGGACGCAACGGAATGCGACTTGAGTCATCTCGTACTTTGGTGGAGTGGACTTGAGTCTTATTGCTGTTGTCTATGGGCGCCGGTTACCACTTAACATCAGGTGGGCCGTCAGCTCGTTCTATACACTACATTACATAAAAAAAAATATGTTGGTGTAGGTTCCAGAAGTTATGCAATTACTTTAAGATATTTAAGAGTATCCCCAGCGCTGGCCATACAATAAATTGTTTTAACTTTCTGCTGTGGTGAGATAAAGTCTGTAGAATTGTGCCAAGTTGTCCGCGAAGTACTGCCATCATACCTGTTCGTACTGCTAAGTTGTAACATGTTGTACCGGTATTTTTTGAAGCCGGTGAAATAGCAGGCACTTGACATATTCTCAAGCCTCAAAGTTTCGTGCGGAATACAATACAACTTGGGTGTTTCCATAAGTAGGGAACGACCTGAAACGTATTACTTTGCCATGGACAGAGGTTACCACCTAACATTAGGTGGGCTACTTTGCGCTTCCTGTAACATATTCGTATAAAAACATATATTATTTTTACTAATATAATTTTAAATTTAAAGTATAATTTCAATTTTTATTTAATTTTAGTAAAAAGATATCGACAGGTGGGTAAATTAACACTGCGAGTAAAACGGTGTTGGTACGGCATCGAACCCGATACCCGACACCCGACACCGCCTGACGGTAAATGGTGACAGTTTGCGAACTCTCCGGGTAGGTTTACAATATAGAAATTTATTGATTTTGGTCGGTTGATATTACCCACGTCCTGCACTGAACGAAAGTAGTTTAAAAATACCTGAGTTTCGTAGAAGCTGGGAGGATTCTTCGCATATGTTTAAAAACACAAAACGCATAGACGCATCTGGCATATGCAATATCCCAAATTAGCAAAATATGGAATACGCGATTGACCAAACTGACAAAATACTTTCTCATATTATGGCCAAATACATGATTGACATTATGAATTGTTATATAAAATTATTACATATATACGAATAGTCTCTCAACTCATTTCATTTAGTAAAGAGCTGTTATGACTAACTGTAAGTGAAATTATGTGTTACCAAAAACTTCAAACTAACTATTGGCTTCGTATATACATGTAATTTTGTTGGTAATCTAAAATAATTTGATTTATCTTTTATTTCATTCAAAATCGTAGCATGTTTTAAAATTAAGATTGATTTGTCGCTAAGTCGATGGTAGGTAATTAAGCCGGCTGGTGCAAACATTTGTCTGAAAAATATAAGTTATTATTATATATTATTAATAAAAAAATATTATATCTTATGTATTTTTGTTTTATGTCTGTGTACTTACTTAGTAACAATAAATTGGAATCATATAGGTAGAATACAGATTTACCTCTACACCAGATTGAATATCACCCCTAACAAAAACTTTAATTGATGGCCTCACAACTCATTTGGTAGTAACTCTGACTGTAGGTTGTCGGATCGACTCCCACCCAGGACAAAACATGTGACGAACATAGATATTTGTTTTTTTAACTAAGTGTTAATTGTATCTATAAGTGTATAGTATATATAAAAAAAACTCTCATTTATCTAGTTCCCATAGTACAAGCTATGCTTCATTTGGGGCTAAATCTTTATGAAAAATCCACCATTTTTTTAAAGATTTTTCAAATTACGTTCCATCATTGCAGGTATTACGAGACCGGATCAATCCGCCCCCGCGCGATAGGCGGCTCCAAGCCAAGGGTAGCGACGGCGGAGGTGGTCAGCAAGATAGCGCAGTACAAGCGGGAGTGCCCCTCGATCTTCGCCTGGGAGATCAGGGACCGTCTGCTCAGCGAAGGCGTCTGCACATCCGATAATATACCTAGTGTAAGTACGATTTAAGGTTGTTATTCGACTGATGAATCATGAGCATTCCGTCCTTACCCACTTCTTTAGACTGGCCTCATAGCTCAGTTGTCAACCCTGCCTTCAGCGCTGTAGGTCGTGGGTTCGATTCCCACCCAGGACAATCGTTTATGTGACGAACATAAATGTTTATACTGTGACTGGGTGTTAATATGTATCTACAAAAAAAATAAAAATTGTGTCAGTTGTCTGGTTCCCAAGCTATGCTTAACTTACTTTGGGGCTAGATGGCGCTGTGTGAAATGTACAACAGTATTATTATTATTTCTGCCGCCAAGCAGTAGGTAATGCGTATTCCAATTCAGATGTGGTTGCCGGTGAAATTACAGGATTTTGAACATTCCATCTTCAGGTTCTGTGGGCGTAAAAGATTATGCTTTATCGTACCTATACCTGGATATCGGACAGCCAGGGCATTTTTTATCAGCAAAATTACCAGAAAGTCAACCTTTATTACATTATAGGAGCGAAATACTATGTTAATACTTTGTTAGTCGTAAGACTTGAACTATATTTTTCACCAGACGCTTATATAAATACCCAAACACATAATACACAGACATTTTACGAAAACTCCTTTGAGATATAAGAAAATTACGAAGGGCGCTGTAAAACACAATAGCAGCGTCTATACTATACAGGATGCTCCTTATCTCCCCTGCACTATACAGGGCTCCCTTCGACCCCCACCCGTCCCCCTTCGTGGCAAAACAATATGACGTTATAACTTTTTTTCATCATTTTTCCCTTTTTGAATACGGGGTTCTTCCCCGAGACGTCCCTTAGTTGACGATATTTCCTCGGGTGTCGTTGGGAATTTTTTCAATCGAAATGTTATTTGTAATGTCTATAATATTTAAAATCTAGGTAATAAATTTCCTTCTTATATCTAGGTAATAATCTGTTAATAGATTGATTTAAACGTTTATTAAATATATTGTGCTCAATATTATGATAGAAAATTAACGAGTAAATCAGTCAACATTTTATTTTAATCAAGAATTTTACCCTATTTTTCCAAAATATAGATTTGTTATATTTTTATCTTATGTTTTATAAACATTTAATTTCTACAGAAGTCAATTGTTTTGACATAAAACCTACAGGCTTAGTCATCAGCTTAGTATAAAATTACTAAGCAAAATGGAATTTTTGAAGGATTACATAAATCTTAAGGTTTGGTTTAGGTAAGGTAAGTTAAGGTAAGGTTTTATTATATATTAAATTTGCTATACCTAAACCATCTTGTTATCATGTATCTTAGCAGCGTCATAAACCATTTGGCAGTATTTTTTCTTTGTACAAATATTAATTAAGTTAGAGACCTACTATAGGTCTATAGGTACTATAGGCCCAAACCACATAAATAAATAAATATTGGTGGTCATTTCACACAGCGCCATCTAGCCCCAAAGTAAGCTAAGCATAGCTAGACGTTCCGTCACTTCAATGAAATAAAAAAACGTGTATCATGGGAACCAGACAACTGATATAATACTTAAAAAAAATTTTTTGTACACCCACATTAGGGTGTCCCAAGACATAAGGAGAAAAATTTTTTTCGCGAATTCAAATACGCATACCCTCTATTTTTATTCGAATTGACCTCATTGTCTCAAATAATAAATATTATTGCGATTAGACAACGATAACCCGTGCCGACTTGATGCCAAACTTTTGACATGAAAGTTTGTACTGACTTACTGTAGGAGGAATTAAGAACTTCATTTTTATTTTTTAATTAAAACTCCAATATGCCCAAATAGTATATTATTTATTCATTTACATAAAAAAATATAATTGATGTTCAAATTTTCTTCTTAACGTCTGATTTTCAGTCAGGATAAATTTTCCGGTGTTCTTGTACGCAACGTAATAAAAATTGTTTTTGTTCCTCCTCAACAGTGATTAATCCATGAAAGTCTTGCATTAACTTAATCGCTCTTTCGGCAATATCGTTTACTACCCTCAGTGCCGAAACTTTTTTCTGTCACAGCATGTCACATCTGTCATCACAACAAAGAGTTTGCACTTTATCTTCTAAATTGCAGTGTACAATCGCGTTCCAAACTGCCTGTGCTTGTTCACTTCCTGTAGAACTTTCTAGTCTTGGTACAGCAATAAGTTGTACTTTGATATGATTTGATGGTTCTCTGATTTGATAAGAAATAACTATAGGAAGACGTTCTTCTTGTGATTTCAGAGCATTTAAAGCAGGCAAAAGCTTTCCGTCCCAATGAACAGTCACAACTTCGATACCATATTTTGGAAATCAATTTTTATGGCTTCAGCGCGTTCTTTCCGTTTCTCTGTGCGAACTCTTTGGATGGAAGACCTACTTATCGGAAATTCAACAATATTATATCCAAGTGCTTCAATAGTTGCTTCAAGAATGAACACAGAATCTATCATACTCAATTGACACCTATCTAGCGTTGCTACTAATTTTGGAGTAATAAAATCTCCCCGCAGAGGTATTTTGCTGGGTTGCGTATTCTCGACAAGCTTCGGTAGGTCCTCTTGTAAATCGAAGTTTTCATTAGATTCAGATGATGAGTCGTTTTGTAACGGTACATAAGATGATGTCGAAGGAGTCGGCTCACACAAATATTTAGCACGTCGTTTCTCTTCTTCGATAGTTCTGAGGCGCGCTCTTTCCTCTCTATCGTCAATTTTTTATCCACTCCTGCTAAGTGACCAGGTCGGCCTGGTTCTCTTTGAAGCTGTAAAAAGATTCTATCCTCATTTATTTTTATTAATTGAAGCGCATCAGCGTGTGCAATGTCAAACAAATTATCTAAATTGTTGACAAAGTCTTGACGGCGCTGCTTAAATACGTCTTGTGGCTTCTGTGCATTTTTTTTGCAAGTCCCTCCAAACTTGATATAAGTTTACAAGTTTTTTCACACGATTAGGCTAAGATTTAGTACGAATACACGCCTTTTCCCAATAGATAATACACTCGCGAATAATGAGATTCGCGCTTTCATTGACAGTTAAATTCACTTCACGGATATTACAAAATAAAACTGCTAGAACTTGTCCATTAGACGGAAGTTTTGAACCCGTTATTTGATGTTTTACGTCACCTATCAAGAATATATCCCTTTTAGAACTGCGTAATGGCACTGACATGTTGACTGATTGAAAACAATGTGAGTTCTATAACTAAATAACGAGTAATCACAAGCACATCGACACATTGGGTCGCGTCAGCCTTAGAGAGCAAGTACTGATATGTATTGATGTAAGTCGGCACGGGTTCCCGAGGTCCTACCTTCTTAAAATTTTATATATAATTGTTTTGACTTAAAAGTAAAAAATTAAGAGGGTATGCGTTAAAAAAAAACGACTTTGATTTTTTTGGGACACCCTAACCCACATAATACATATCAACACCCAGATACAGAACAAACATCTTTGTTCGTCATACAAATGTTTGTTCGGTGTGGGAATGGAACCCACAATCAACAGCGCAGAAGGCAGGGTTACTACCAACTGAGCTATGAGGCCAGATACTTAAATAAGTTGACCCTAGATAACGTTCAGCTCAGAATTTTGCGTCAACTTTATTCACATTTTATACGCCATTTTCAAGACTTCTACGACGATGTAGGTATATGAAAACGATATAAAAGCTAACGTACCGCGAAAGATACTTAACGCCAAAAATTCACAAAAAAGCCGTCACTTCGCTATTAACACCCTTTGCTGAGTGCTTAACATAAATTAATTACGAAATTCACGACATCATTTCGTTAGTGAGGAAATATTAAAAGAAGCTCAACCAAGTCAGTCAGCTACGTGCTCTATCAAAGTTATACTCGTTTCTTCCATTATAAACAAAATAATAATTGTTGTCTTTTTAAAATCCAAAAATTACTTATTATTATACCCTGCTCGAACTGAAGGGTTAGGGAGAACGTCAATAGTTAGTTTTTCACCATATGGGTTACATATGAAATAGTAAATCATATAAAGTTACTTAGCTCTTTAATAAGTACAGTCACTTAGGCTAACTTTGGCCCACATTTCGGAGAAATCAGATAAACTAATGTTCAAAATAATACGTTAGACACAAAAAAATACTTATTTTCATGGCTTTGAGTGACCTTCTTTTAGAAAATATAATTATTTACTGATCGTTTCTAGGAAAATAGTTCTGAAAAATCCATTTAACCTCCGGGCCAAAGTTACATTGTGAGTTGGGCTTAGATTGGCCCGGGTCCCGATTGTAGGCTTTTTTTGCTTATTTTATGGAAATAAAGGAGTAGTGCTAACATTAGCCTCTCTATTTACTTAGAAAAATACAGCTGAGACCCATAGACAATAAGTTCGTATGTCCTTGTTTTGTTTTTCGGTATTTTTGGGAAAATAAAATGTTACCGTACTAAAGTCGGCCCTGCCATTTATGAAATCAAATATTTTGGCCATCAATCAGGAACTTACGTTTTTTACATATAATAATAACAACATATAGCTAAAATATTAATAAAAAAACATCGATATAGTAAAACATTTGCTTAATACTACACATCATGATATCAAAGTTTGAAAACTTAGTCACCCCATTCCATAGCTAGGAAGTCGTCTTCTATAGTAATATAGCCTTTCTTTCTTTGTATATTCGAGTCATTCAGCACTCTTATAATATTCGTATCATTCACTGAAGCAATTTGGACACTCCTAGACCAAATCCAGCCCATTTCGGCCTTTTGCATCACAGAAACATTGTATTTTGGGTGGTTTGCTAGTACTATTCGTTCTGGGAACAATGTTCCTTCGTAATTAATTATACAAAAGCGATCTACAGCCAATATATATATTTTTATACATATATACCTATGACAAAAAACAATATATTTATTCAATATAACATAATTTTGATGTATTTTTATCGAAATATGAGCAGAAAATAAATTTTCACAGCAACCCTTTTTAAAAGAATGACAATCATGCTAAGATTGGCCTGGGCTAAAGTTACCCTAACTGAATAATGATTATTTATTTACTCGATATTTAGGGCCATATCACTTCAATAAACGAACCAATTGTGTTCATTTTTGATTGTGATCATAGATAGATATAAAGCAGTTGATTCGAAATAACCTCTCCTCTCTATGTAATCAAGAAACAGAACAGCAGGTCACTTTTTGGTGCACTCGAAACTTGTCGCAAAATACTCTCAGTTTAAAAGACACTGTGACGCTGTAAAATTCACAGATGTCAATATTTTAGCGGGCTAGGATCATTTACGAAAATACTTTCTACACGCTCTTTACAAAGTTAGATTTAAACAAACTAAAGCGAAGGCAAAAAATAAATAAAAAACTGAAATGAGATTTTGGGCCAATGTTATATTGAAGGCTTAAGTTACGCAGATTGTGGTTACCATGTTTTTTTTTATTCTGAATGCCGTCCTGATTTTGAACGAGTGTTCAACATTTGGACGACATTCAGATTCAGCTTTACTCTTCTTTATTTATGAAGAAGAAAAGTCTCATGTCCCTGTACTGCCAATATTCGTGCCAATGGCTCCATCGAAATCAGTGTGGTGAAAGGATTAAAGTGCGCCTCAAATGGGCTCCTTTCATATCCCTGTAAATTCAACAAATCCTGCTACTTTCCATCCGAAAAAAAATACCCGTTTAATCTTATAAATAAAACAATTTAGTTATTACGCAGTGTTTTAAAGTTGACAGAACCTATCTCTTGTGGAGAATGAATCCACGGATATTTTTAGACTTTCAAATACCATCCTTTAAATAGAAACCCGTTGCCAACCCAATGGTTGATCATCACAACTACTACGTCGGTAGCAGTACCCTAAACACAGAAGAGACGATATAACTTATTAATGGTTAAGAGAGAGTTTTCTATCATCTCTCGAGAGTATCGAAGAAAACGAAAATATGAACGCATTTCTGCTATAGAAATTCCTTCGGATAAAGTCTTTCAAGATATCAAGGGTAAGGAGGACGGCGTTCAAGGTGGATAAGGAGTAGGGTTACCAGAACCTCGACATTAGCGGACCTGCTAAAAATAGTTGAGTACCTATATATATATAGTTTTAGTATAAAATGATTTCGTTTATGTAACATACCTTATACACGCGTACCGTAATTTATGTCTGTAACAAAAAAATCATTTTAATTTATTGTAACACATTTAAGAACATATTTTTTTTTTGTAATAATGCATCGAGAATTTCAGTTAAGAAAATAATCAATGGACATATTCCGCTGATACTAGATTAAACCAAATCTCAACTAATTTTATCAAATTCTCATATATTTTTATGTGGAGTAAAGAGACCAGGATCATTTCAGAGTTATCAAAATAGATTCCGGTTTGATTCCACTCGAAATCACTAAAGGCTTATTATGCGTAATATACTTTTTCTCGAAAGGGGTAGGCGCAGCCTCAGTAGTCTACTTTTCACCTGGTGGATTAAACTATCACGAGATTGTTGTCATAAGTTGTTCCTTTATTCCTAGGAAAATAACTTAGCAAACACTGAAAGTGTTTCAAGTGTTTAGCACATAATACCTAAAACAATTCGGTAGCCAGGAAAAATGTTGTACAAACGAAAAGAGCACATTACGCACGGAGCATAATTAAAAAAAAAGTGTTTTGCATTTAGCTCACGTTAAGTAATCATAGGTGGCCACCCTAGTACAGAGGGTATATTTATCGAATATCGGGTTATATTGTGTTTACGTATATTGTTTAAGAGGGTGCTTAAGTCTGAATATATTAACGTCGAATTTGACTGGGTGGTTTGTCTGCTTCGATTAATATGAGATCATAAAGGTGTCTTAGAAACAAACTGGTGATAAATATAATGCAAATTGGATGGAGATATTTTAAAACTACATGCATTTTGTTATTAACACATATCTAGAATTGTGTTGTGACCGTGGGATTGTACATTTGAGACTTTACTGTACTGGGCAACGATGAAACGCAATGAAGTTATGCCTATTGCATTGCATCCAAACATATAATATGTATTATATTTATTATTTACAAAAAAGTATATAAGTATTATATCAGTTATCTGGTTCCCATGATACAAGCTATGCTTGTCTTACTATGGAGCTAGATGGCGCTGTGTGAAATGTCCACCAATATTTATTTATATATTTATTTATTTTATCTAATTATTACCATTATACAAAATTACTATTGATTCAAGTTTTACTAACACTTTCCACCGAAGTTTCAAAATTGATTAGGTACTCTCAAATAATTATATTTAAAACTACAGTATACGAACGGACGAGATATTGAACAACTAATCAAACTCTCTTTTAATTCGGACCTTATTGTCGAAATATTAGAAAAGTTTATGAACGACAAAATTAACGTGTCGAATGTAGGGTAAGTTACACAGTGTAGGGTCAATTGTAGTAACATGCGTTCCCGTAGCAAATCACTTCCGGGCCACTAAATCCAGGCTAAATTAATGCATTTAGCACGCTCCCCGGCCCTTTCACTGTGGATGACAACTTTATTTCATTGTCCTCGATATTTTCTTGTCACTTAGGCGTCGACGCCGCGATTTTTTGTCCTGTTATTGACTTTTACACGGTTCCTGCTTCGTATTTATGATTGTTAAATTGTCAACCGTTGAAGTAGGATGGTAATAATTATATTACTTTTAATGTTTAAGTTTCGATTAATCACAAATTAGTAAAATATTTTTGCGAAAACCTACTTAATGCGCTAGGAGAGACAATATATTATTATGTCTCACAAATGTTTTTTAAAAGTGCAACATAGTGAGTTTTAACTCACAGTTGTGAGACAATATTTTTTTGTAACCGTAGCTGGTGCAAGTAATGTGAAATCAAATAAGACATTTATAATGAAATGTAATTTATGATTATGACTCAGTAATTATTAGATTTTTTTTATATATATTGATATTGGTAGATACATTTTTGTATAATCATTTTTCGTTTGACATTTAATTTATATTACCAATAAATTACTATTATGACTATTATTGGCTCGTAGACCCTTCGACATTTATGTTAGAAAACTTTAACAACACAATCCTTCCATCAACCAATAAATAGCTTGTTCCAAGAGCTGATTTAAAATATCATTACGTATGATATCTGCTAGATCTGGTGGGGTCCGAATATATCGGTACAGCAACAAATTGTAACAAAAGCGACGGCAAAGAAGATTATCGGAGATGACGCGTGTCGGCCACGTGACGTGCGTGCGGTCCGTCATAGCCGCATTCACCCTATCATTTGCAAACCACACGAAAATGTATCTTATACCAATAGCTAAAGACTCATTTTTGATTAGGTGTTAAAACACTGACAAATCACGAAATGCCTTTATGGAAAAGTAGCTTTTGTCTTCAAGTGTTTCGGTTTAAATTTAAATGACGTTAGTTACTGTAAAAATTGTTTAAAAGTAAGAAGTGTTGGAGAGAAATTAATACCACAATTCTAAGGATTTAGGGCTTATATTGTCGAGAGCGTAATCGGAAGAGTAAATAAATATAGAAAATTGTTGACGATTGTTGTCTGTCTGTAATGGTATTGTCATTTGCAGAAGTAGCCCGGAGTAAAAAGCGACCGTTTAATATGTATCGTTTGGGATAAAGATTGCAAAGAATTTTGATCGTATGTTTTATTTATAAAAGACATAATTAAACCTTGCACTTTTCTATTATTAATTAATATAAACTTATAGTTTATCAAGAACTCTTAGTGATTAAAGGATCTTTAATATAATTATACAAATCCGTCTAGTACCTACCTAAATGAAATAAGTGTGATTAATTTGGAATAGTACCTGCAATAATTTATAATAATTAGATATTGCTTGTTATAGGCAGAGGTTATCGCACAACCCGAGTGGGCCATCTGCTCGTTTTTTTTTATGTCATTGAAGTGACGGAACGATCTGATGGCCCACCTGATGTTAAGTGGTAACCGCCGCCCATAGCCAACAGCAATACCACTCAAGTCCTCTCCATAGTACGAGATGATCAAGTCGCACTGCGTTGCATCCATCACCTCGAGACGGGGATGTTACCGTCTCATGCGCCTGCAATTTCGCCGGCATCCACTCCCCTCCACCGGAACACAGCAACACGAGTGCATCACTGCTTGGCGGCAGATTACCAGGTGTGGTAGCAGTACTTCCCGGGTGAACTTGGCACAAGTTCTACTGCTACTTTGGGTTGCTCCTTTCGCACCACCCGGGGGACACGTGTATGGTAAAAAAAAAAAAAACGGTAATCACATACGGGTGCGAGCATCGTGGGCCCCCTGAATCGTTTCGTGAATTTATCACCTAAAAACCTTTACAAACAATGTAGTAGCTATGTATATACAATGATATAATATTAGTATAGATAATGTACCTACATATAACAAGATAGAATCCCACGTGTGCCACTGTGTGTCCCCTGTGGGAGTACACTGGGTGAAGCCTGTAATTAACTCGTTGATATTAACCCCGGGGTGTATGACAAGGATCCCCTCTCGTGTGACGAGCCAGATTATTATCTTCACTTGTAAAATAGCATAACAAACGATCTTTATGGTTTTTATAATGTTGAATGATTCTCTTTAACGCGCTTAAATATGTGATTTTCAAAAACATTGTCACAGACTATTTAATTAAGAATACGTAATAAAAAAAATTTGATGTTACTTGCTGTACCTACTCAGCATACTTTGCAATGCCATGCTAAGTATAAAAGTTGCATTAAAGATGAAAAATAATCTATAATTATAGATTAACTGCCTCCATACCATGCATTATACCAATTCCTGCAGCAAAGCAGCAATGCATTCGCGTTACTGTACTGAAATTACAGGCACATGAGACATCCCACCTTCACGTCTGAGTTACGGGCGCATACGCTGCGACTTGGGTCTTGTTGTACCTAGATAAGGGAGAACCCAAATCATATTCCTTGTTATAGGTAGAAGTTACCGCTCAACCAAGATGGGGGGCTATCAGCTAATTCCACAACTTGATCGAATAATTTCATCACAGTCTGATCACCGGTTTCGGTTTCAAAACCTTTCAAATAATTTCTGCATAAAGAAGTTTCGTTCTAAACCCATTCGTTATTAATACAATCGTTATGTAGTCCAATAAAACCTTCGATATCGTCCGAAGTGTGGGGCAATAATAATAAGTAGGGATAATACAAAAATTGCATATCCCGGCTTAAGCGCACGTGGCAACGATACTTATGCCGCTTCGCTTCTCACCCTGCACCCTACACCCTACACCCTACACCTAGGTGTTTTTTTTTTCAAGTGATTTTTCAAAATATTTTTAGAAATATTGTGCCGTAGATCGCTCAGGCGGTTACTAATGGAGAAAGCGTGAGAGACCTGTGTCATCTGAAACGTATCTGGGGGATGCCTACTCCTATAAAGAGACCAAACAATTCTTAGCTAAAAAAAGTTGTGTGCGCAATATGAATTTCGTTAAACGGTAAAGGTAAACGTAGTGAGACGGTGAAAGACTCTCGTGCACTCAAGTGCAATTTAAAAAAACTGATTCGTAAGCATTGTATTGACACGATTATTAGTACTTTAGTACTATATTAGTACTTTAGTACTATATGGGCAAGTACCACAATAAATCTTAATCAAATCTTAACGATTGTTTCTTATGTATTACTAAACGAATATAAAAGATAAAATAAAACGAAAAAATAAAATAAAAGATACGTGTTCCACAGACGTATAAATGTATACACTCTACGATATTTAATAAATAAACAGATTTTTTGTTCATATTGTAATTATTTTGTTTTAATTCGGTTTTATTGAATACCTAAATTTATTGTTGAATTTTTTTTGTGAATTATAGTTACATATATTATAAATCAATAAATAACAGCAGTAACAGCTGGTTTTAACGATTATTTGTTATTTTTATATTAATTTCCTCTAATTATGTCAATAAGTGTAGTTGCAATCAAAGCTATCAATAGATATGTACTTAGTTCAGGAGATAACCTACGGAAGCGTGTATGTACAGTTTGCTTGCATTAGCTCTAAATCCCATCAATTCCATCAGCCGAAATGACGCCAAATCACTGCTCTGCCCATCTATGTACAGACAGCAAAAACACACTATGTCATGTCCAGTTATAAATATTAATATCCTACAAACATAATAACATGAGAATTACAGACACTTGAAATTTTATATTATATCAAGCACTTTGTCACGTAGAAAAAATTAACTCGCTCACTAATGTAACATAGTCGTATTAGGCTCAAGGATACATGCAGCAGTTGGAATGACCCCGTGTTCTCCTGTGCGTTAGTAGCTTGTCTTGAAGAAATAATGTCATGGAACTCTGTTCAAAATAGTATATCATGCGTATGTTTCGCTGTATAGGGTGTATCACAATATCACAACTACATACAGCGTAGTACCTTTAGCACCAAACATATCTTTTCGATGGGTCACTTAGAATTTGCAGTCGTAAGGAATGATAAAGAAAAAAATATAATTAAATTATTACTTGAATGTATTTGGCGTTTTTACTTGATACGAATGTGCCATAAAACTAATTTCCCTTGCCGTTATCAATAATCCATTTACTGCCACAACCAGAATGATAAATATTCAATTAAATGATAAAAGAGCTAAAGTGTTCTTTGTATTGGCCCGGGAAGAAGTACCGATAAGATTGCCTAATATTTAAAGATATTTCGAAATATCATGGAACATTATTTTGGAACCTGACAAGTTAGCAAAGTTTTCCCGTGATCATGGCACAGTAATCTACATCTAATATTCTACGTAATCTACGAAAAAACTGAAACCTTGTCCAGCCTTGTATAATCTACAGATGGAAACTGAGTTTGTTTTGACAACGGTACACTCCCTTGATCCGGGCAATATTAAATGGCGATACCATCACTGATGTGAGATAAGATACCGTTGCAAACACAGGGAAACATATTGGGGGTTGGGGTTTAAGAATTTGTTTCATTATGTTGTCAATCATGATGATGAGGTCGAAACACGAAGCGTTCACAAAATGCCGATGAATTCAGAAAGTATTCAGCGTTACTAAAGACAGCGTATGTAAACGAAATAAATGCCGTAAATTAAAATATTACTAGCTGTGCCCCGCGGTGTTACCCGCGGTGAATAAGTAATCCCACGGAAACACTGCACTTTTCCGGGATCAAAGTAACCTATGTGTTAATCCAGGATATCAGCTATCTTGGTACCAAATTTCATCCAAATCCATTAAGTCGTTTGAGCGTGAATGAGTAACAAACATCCATACAAACTTTCACGTTTATAATAGAAGTAGGATTTGGCAGTGGCGAACTGACCAGGATTTGCAATTACTCGTATTTTCGAAATCAATGTATACTTTTTGATAATCAAAATATATTTTCCTGTTATACCTACTTATGTCTTATAACGTACTGTAATGCAACATTAATAAAAGAAAACTACATTCTGAACAATCTATTTATCAAATAATATATCTACAAACTGACATTTATTTCATCAAACAAGTGTCATTTAGCTAAAATCTCGTTTAACACGCAGGGGTGCACCGCTATTGAAATGTGCGCATATGTTTCGCGTTTTACGCATTTAATTTTATCCACACTGCGTGTTTCAATGAGCCGCTTCGAATACTATTGTAAAGGATTTTATGAAGCTTAAAACTTGGAACTTAAGCGTTCTAATTGCTCATTAGAAAAAACATAACTATGATGAAAAATGCTATTATTGTTCTATATTTGATATTAGAAATTATGAAAAAGAACTAGAGATACTCGTTATGAAAAGGTTAGCCTGACTTCGATAGTGTCAGAGAAAATATCCGCGAAAAATGAGGTTGTGCAGTGAACTCACAGATAAGATATTCCTCTAGAGACTATAGTATTAAGTTTGAAAAGAAAAGGCCTTTTCAAATAACTATGTTATTGCAAGTGATATTGTAAGCTTGTAGCGCTCGCATCCTTAATATTCTGGTCTTTCTTAGTAACGGTTGTCTACCATTTATGATTATTTACACTTAAGAAATAACAACAATATAATACAAAGACAAAAGAGTGGTGGCCCAGTGGTACCAGTCCAAATTTCAATCCGGTGGTCGCTGATACAATTCCAGGTGCACCAATTAATTGTTCGCTTGAAACCATGTTCTCAACGATGAAAGATAACTTCGTAACGAAACCGGTTTCTTAAAATCTAACACTACAAAGACACGTGTCAAAGTCATTAAAGTACTCCAACTTTAGTACATCCATCTATTTCTCGCGTCAAATAGTGAATTGAATAAATGCAAGTTGGCAATTTGCTATCTAGTTTGACATTCAAGACAGTCACAAGATATATAAAGGAGCCGCTTTGGGGCGTATTTCAATACTTTCACCACACGTGTTTGAGAGAACCTCTCGGAACCAGAATAAGACACATTATAGAACTATGACAAACTCGGACAACTCGTTTCACGAGGACTTTTCTATCGCACACTTGAAGGCTGTGGAATGGGCTTCCTCCTGAAGTCTTCCCGACAGGGTATGACATGGGCAGCTTCAAGAGAAGAGTAATCTCCAGGGTAGGCAACGCATCAGTAATGCTCCCGGTGTTGCTGACGTCAATTGGCTGCGGTGACCGCGCTACATCAGGCGGACCGTAAGTCTGTTTGCCTAAACTTAATATAAAAAAGAGAGCAAGTAACAAGAGTAGTAGAACTAGTATCAAAGATACAGGACTGACCGCTAGCGAAAGTTTAAGATTCAAAGATAACTGATGATCCTTTGTTAGTTGAGAGTTCCACTATTAGATTCCGGGCCCGGCAGCCTAGTTACCATTTACTTGTTGAATATACATAAGCGGATATATTCAAAGTGAGTGAGATTCCACGAGGCATTCTTAGGGCGTTCACGGGCGAGCGCACATCAAACGGGGGCCCACGCAACAGTCATAATCAGATGTTTAGGCGTTCTTTGATAACCGACATTAGCGTCTTTGCTGGAATTTAATTTGTTGTCTTGTCTTGTTTGAACTTGATGGTTTGTTCTAATTTCTATGGAAACACGAGATAGTCTGTGTTATCATACTTAGCAATTTCATTATAATGTATTCTTAATTATATTTTCTACTAGCTGTTGCCCGCGAATTCGTCCGCGTGGAATTCTGTTTTATCATGTACCCCTATTTTACCCCTCGGAAAAGTAGCCTAAGTTACTCCTTGTTAAATCAACTATCTGCCAGTGAAAGTCCCGTCAAAATCGGTCTAACCATTTCAGAGATTAGCCGGAACAAACAGACAGACAGACAAAAATTTTAAAAATGTTGTTTTGGTATATGTACCGTGTATACATCCATTTGCACTTAGTAAAAAGCGGTTATTTTAATATTATAAACAGACACTCCAACTTTATTTATTTGTAATGAATTTGTATAGACTATCTTTAAATTAAATGTCTTAGTTTAGGTTCTAGTTGTTTTCACTAAAATTGTAACTATATATACCTTAAGCACAACTATATTTAAGTTTCTAAGTTTCTATGTTAAATGTATAAGGTGCAAATAAAAATTATTATTATTATTATTATCTTTTACCCACAGCTTCGCTCGCGTTATTGTTGACTTTGTCAACCAATTCTGGTTGTCTATCCATAGAGCAGTAATCATCGAAAAATCTAAATCTTTTTTTATGTCATATTAGTGATAGAACGAGCTGACGGCCCACCTGATGTTAAGTGGTAACCACCGCCCATAGACAACAGCAATACAACTCGAGTCCTCTCCACCAAAGTACGAAATAACTCAAGTCGCATTGCGTTGCGTCCATTACCCCGATACGGGGATGTTACGTCTCATGCGCCTGCAATTTCACCGGCACCCACTCCCTTCCACCGGAACACAGCAATACCAGTGCATCACTGCTTGGCGGCAGATTACAAGGTATGGTGGCAGTACTTCTCCGGGCGAACTTGCCACAAGTTCTACTGCTACTTTGGGTTGCTCCTTTCGCACCACCCGGGGGACACGTGTAGGGATTCAAAGGGTTATCATCTACGGACGCGAGCAACAAGGTCCCCCCAAAATCTATGCATGTAAGAATTAACGGCTTCAAAATGAGTCCATCCCCCGCTATTAGGCGGCATGGTCAGTTTTACAAAGCCACTTGAACAATCACTAATCTCTAATGAATAGGTTGCAACTGTGGCTCGCGTCGGAAACGCACGCATAACGCGCAATATTGCTCTTTGTGGCGCAATAGGCCTTTGTGGCTTTGATTGCGGGCCCAAAGATTTCAGGTGATTACTTCGTTTTGCAATTAACTCTTGTAATTTGGATGTGGTTATACGGTGTCGGTATGGATGTTACATATCAAATGGTTGTCTATCTGAAATTCTAGATTTAAAGGCGCCTTGAAGTCCTAATGAAACTAGTCTATGACTGACTGATAGCTAACGCATATCGATTTTGTTATTCTTTTGTAAAGCGAAGGGATACGTATATGAGGATCTAAGGGAAGCACGTTATTTACAAGTGCGTAGCGCGTCGTAGCATGCTCTACGAAAAGCGTAGCATTGACATTTATTACAATAATTTTATTGTAACGCTGCGCTGGTAAAACACATTTACAATCACTTCCTACCGTATAATTCAATGTTTAGAAATCTCAAAGCGATTCACAATAATTTCACAGATGTCGCTCTCCCCCAGAGCGTCATCGCATACTTTATGTCGGATATGAATCTGAAACAGTCATTATTGTACCCCACTAGTTAACATGAGTTATGGCCATAAAGTACCCCACACACTACAGTCCGACATCTAATAGCCCCTGTTCCAAATGACGTGTCGATGTATTGTCACCTTTACAATTTACGAATGTGGTAACGCTTCAACAGGGCTGTCATGGAACCGTTTATTTGGAATAGGGCTGTGCTTTTCTGTCTGTTTTTGTAATATTATACTCATACTTTTGTATAAATATGACGAAGAAAGGAAGGAAAGGAAAAGAAAGGAAGCTTATTTAGAACTTATTTACTGTATATAATATAAACCTTAACTGATTTCTCTATGGAAAAGAGGAGTGTAAAATATAATAGAGACAAGGCAAATCTACTTCATAAAAGTTTTTATTAAAGCAGTAAAATATTTATTGTATTACTAAGTTGGTACTTCATAATTTTAATCAAAACATACTTTCCTTTTCATAATCAGAGAACTAATGCTTGAACACTTACAGCTCATTTGGTAGTAGACAAACATACATAAGTTTTCTGTCTGGGAAGTGTTATCAATTTTATGTTAAAACGAAAACTATACAAGTTTCTGTAGTACAAGCTCTGCTTTGTTTGAAACGTATTAACATATACAGAACAAACGTTTTCACACAAATGTTAGTCCTGGGTGGGAATCAAACCCACATAGTGCAGAAGGCAGAGACACAACCTGACACTACCAACTGAGCTGCAAGGCTAGTCGCAAATACGTATACATGGATGATAAAAAATAAAAATGTATTTATAATTTATACAAAATTATCACCCCCCCCCCCCCCTCCCCACCACAAATCTACAACTATACCCAGAATAAGTACTACAGCATCACTCACATCTCGATGAGTGACAGACGCGAGGGAAATACAAGACACGGTGACATCTCGAAGAGTGGCAGCCCTATGCATAGCGTTACCAGGCGTCCGGATAAAGCCGGACACAGTCAGGCTTTTTGGTTGCGTGTCCGGCCAAATTAGTTGGTTTTAATTAGGCTTTTTAAATTTTGCCAGTTTCATTACTTTTCTCATATGTTGGTATATAATGAAGACTTATTCATTCGATTTTATAATTTTATTGCTGTTTCATTAGAATTCAAGAAGATTAAAAAGTAAAATGATTATGGTTGGATATATGATGTAAAAGTCAAGTTTTAATTTAAAAAAAACTTTTGTGTTGTACTAAGACTAAAAAATTAGAGGTGTCCGACATTTATACCAAAATGTCCGGCTAAACTAGCCGGTCTGTCCGGTTTTTCGGTTTTACGACCTGGCAACCCTGCCTATGCATAAAGATGCACTGGGGATGACCGCTGTCTCCGTCCCGCCCGCCCGCCAGTAGGAGAGCGAGATAGCACACTGCGTGAATTTATTATAATTTTATGCGGCGTCCACGGCATGCAGCTTTTGTGTATTAAACGATGTACTTGTCAGATTTTTGTTGAGGGTGGCAACACTGATCATGAATATTAATGAGTTTTTGCGAATGATTTCGGATAATGTGATGATTGGTGTCAGTTGTCTGTAATTACTAGTGAGCTCTTGTTGTATTGGGGTTTGCTGTGTATGCGTTTATTTCTGTTATCAGATGTACTGCTGAATATGAGATGGTTTTTTTCTATCTTCTATTTCGGGTAGAACGTCATATTGTTATATTTTAATAGGTTTAGGGTTTTTATATCGAGTCATTAGTTATTACAGGGACCTCTTCTCTGGACGCCCGCGCCGCGCCGGTCTGCTACACAGTTAAATCTAACTTTTGCAGTAGGTACTCATCATTCGTTTTATGTGTTACGTTTAGTTCCAAATAAATTATCTGTATTTGGTATTACTAAATATTGCACTGATGCAATTGAACCTGTGGCCTACGGATCCCAATCCAAACCACTGCGAAGTTTGAGGCACTTTTAGTATAAAGCTATCAAAATAAATTAAATTAATGGGAATTTAAAATATGTTATCAGTATTATTTAACAGTTTATGGCTATGTTGTTGGGTACAAATAAATACACGAATATAAAATGTAATGTAACATTTTACCTCTAGACGCCCTTTAACGTACGTTACCTCGAAGGTGAAAGAAAATAAAATCGGTCAAGTGCCATTTAATTCGCAGTCTGTTATATTTGGAAATCAACAAAACAAAATATTCTTAAAATCAATTCTTAACATACGTATTGCTTATGTAATTTTTAACTACGGCTAAAAGTATTAAAAAAACTATATTTAAAAGTATGTAGACACAACCTATATTTTTTCCAGCAATAATAGCTTAGTTTATTACAAGAGATCGCTTTAAAATATTTTTAAAATCTTAATTTTTGTGACGATGACTTTCGTCATTATTTTGTCAATAATAATGATTAATCACGTTAAAATACACCACACGCTGAATTAAAATTAATTTAAAAACCCTACTAAATATTAAGCTCTATTTAAAACATTTTTATTTTCATTGCATTTGCATTACTATTGAAGTAAAACTATTGTCAATATCGCTACAAAAAAGTACTATACAAGTTCTCATTTATTTTTGGTTTCTCTTTTTGTCTGTTTTACGATAAAGCCAAGTGAGTTGTGAAGTAGAAAACATTCAGCCTCTGAGGTATATTGGCGTGAAACTTCACGTCTCGGTGCTATACATAGCTAAAAACTATACATAGACTAATGCGACTGGGGCCTTATCATACTTAAGTAAGAGTAGACCCAAGTTTTTTCGCTTGTTATGGGCAGAGGCTGCCACTTTCACCAGGCGCATGCATTCGTTCCGTAACTTTATCACTTAAAAAAACATACGGACGAACAGAGCCAAATCTCACCATACATTTTCGACTGGCCTCACAGCTCAGTTGGTAGTAACACTGCCTTCTGCGCTGTAGGTCGTGGGCTCAATTCCCACCCAGGACAAACATTTGTGTGGCCAATATTGATGTTTGTTCTGTGTCTGGGTGTAAATATGTATTAAATGTATGTATTTACAACAGAAGTATATATGTATTCTATCAGTTGTCTGGTTCCCATAGTATAAGCTATGCTTAGTTTGGGGCTAGATGGCGCTGCGAATTGTCCACCAATATTATTTATTATTATACTATTATTTTACCTCCACACTGGTTTGAGTCCCTAAAAATCCGTTGAAAAAGTTGTCATTCTGAATCACTCGAGCGTCTATCCCCGTGCCAATTGCAATAATACACTATTATTATAATTTTGTAATAATAATAGTGACTTTTATTGTTATTAAAATGGGAATCATTACTGTTGGATGGATATCGGTTCGCCGGACAAACACAATTGACTTTTGCCATTTGGTTGCCTTTCAAAGATGTTGGTCCTATTTAATTATATTGACCCCAATTTATTTTGTTCCATTATTGTCCCATATTTTAATGTTTAAGTGTTTAAATATTTTATGAATATAACGCTTCACATAGCTTAAGAGTAAACACCAAGAAACAACTATAAAAAAATTTAGAACACCTCTATAGTTTGGTGTATACAGTTTTTAAATTATTGTATGTTTTCATTTATGTCATATTCAGATATTTTATTTAATTAACAAATTAACTTAGTTAAGAATTGTGTCAAAAAGGACAAATGTGACAGTTGTTATGGTCAGAGGATAACACTAAACATCAGATGGGCCATCTGCTCACACAAGAAATATTACAGATGCCTTATAACTTACTTACTATAAGTATATTTAGTTAGATGTCTAAACATATTTATAGTAATTTTAAAATAATGATTTTTATTGCTCAAATTCTGTATGTATTTTTATTATTTTCGACGACGACATACATATTATGTTAAATTACATAATAGTAACTAGTATCATATATAGTCTGGTACATAATGTAGCCAAAACAAATATTTATTTTATACCTCTCAAGTTATCGTTTCACTTTCAATCATCCAATAATTTTATTGCAGTTTTATAACCGTAAAAATCGTTTAGTCACACTACGACCCTATTATTTCTTTCAATTCAAGCATGTAGACAACTTCGAACCACGTCCCTATTCACACAGACGTAAGGTCTAATTCAGTGCATCTCATGCCACACGTCCGTACGAAATTTTAAAGGATTTTCTTCCGCGATGGATTTTACGAGAATATCCGGTACAAAAATCTGAAAGTCACACTTACCTACTTATTTCATCGAGTGTACGCTCTGGTAGTTCGACTCTACTCATGCATATTACGGACCAGTAGAACTTTTTTTTTTGATGTGAAACATCTATAGCCGCACGTAAAACCGATTTCTGGCGTGGCGACGCGTCGCCACGGAATACGTTGCATATTACTTTTACAAAATAATGTCGATGTTTCACATCTGCCAGGCGTCCCGTGACGGCTCACATTTTTTTATTACGTTAGGCTGATCTGACCGCAATCTCACCTGATGTTAAGTGACGATGCGGTCTACGAGGTAGCATGCTTGCCTATTCAATCTTCTCTTGAAGACCTCCAGGTTATAGTTCTCGGGAAATACAGACGCAGGCAAGGAGTTCCACTCTTGGGGTGTCCGTATTATGAAAGTGGAAGCAAAACACTTCGTACGGATGTGAGGTAATTGGACCAAGAAAGGGTGCCGCGAACTTTAAATTTACTTAAAGTATTTTTGTTGATTTTCGGGTGTCGCCTTGTCAACCCACCATTTCTAAACGTTATTATTGCTTTCTACGAATTGTGGTTCCAGCAGATGCCAGTGCCCTCATGATGTTTTCCTCACCGTTTTAAGACAAATTGAAAACAAATCAATATTGCTTTATCGATTCCTGAAATACCGTTTCCAGTCATACAGAACACTCAAAAAATCAACGCCAAAGCGCGCCAAAATAAAACAACGCATTCGGAATACAAAATAAATTACATTAAAAACGTTCCGTTCCCAGCGTGTACCTATCAAGCGCTGTAAGTATGAAAGGTGCCCCTAAATACCGGGTGAGGCGAAGCGCGAAAATTATCTTATATTTGTTCAGACGCCGTGAACGCAGGGCGCGAATACTTTTCAATAAGCTTAGAGAGCGATTTTTTTTTTTATTTTTTTTTTGCAAGACCCATCTTGTAAAGCACGGCGTGAAACGAAACGCGCAAATAGAGGGTCTGTATTGATCGGAGTGATTCTGATTGCCTTGCATAAGATTGATTGCTTATAACTTTTGGCAACAAGTTTGCATGCGGATAATGAATAAACTATTTGGTTAAGGGTGGATCGTTAGCAGTTGAAACGTTTACTTGAGTAAACGGATTTAAAAGTACCTACTCTGGAATACTTGACTATAAAAGGTATGGTGAGAGACCCACCAGTGGCCATGTTTAATTTGTTATACGTGTTTAAACAACAATAGAAAATGTTACTCACTTACGGGACACTTTACGGACCCCGACAAGTAGGGTCTTAATTTACTGGTATCTTAGAGACAACGAGGAAAGCAATTAAAAAGATGACAAGATGCGAATAAAACCATCGCAAGAAAGAAATGGTCCAGGGAAGAAAGGTCATGATAAGAAATGAAAGAATTATTAATTGTGTAAACATGTCACTCAAGTGCGCCTCAAAGAAGCTCCTTTCGCGATACTTTGAAAATCTCTAGGACATCCATAGAACATATCGGTTTTCTCACGATGTTTTCCCTGCGTGGTATTGCGCACATAATCTTATAAAGTGACAAGTACATTGGTGCTCGGGATTTGAACTAGCGACCACCGAATTGAAGCTCGGAGTCAGTACTACTGGGCCACCACGCTATCTAAGCTATAAATAACGTTTAGGCAAAACTTCTTAGAATTACTTCACTAAAGCTTAATCAAATCGCTGTCTTATACTTAAATTAACACAATATTTTCCCAACGAAAATTTCATCAAAAAATGGAGACTGGAAATCTTCCTCGCGAATCCAGTTACTTTTCACATTTGACTAAAATAAAATCTCCACTTCGCGTTATTTAAGCTAAAAATAAAAAGCGTGCATTGTCGAGTAGGTACCGGGCAGGGCGCAAGGCACAGGGGGCGCTCACAAAAGGCAACCTGCTGGCTCTATTGTGTGCAAAGTCGGCACTTAGCGAGTCAATATTTTTGGCGACTTTTGAAATGGTTTGCAAGTAAGCGGCACCCAGCGTTAGGGAAAGCAACGTGCAACCTATTCTTTTCTCTTTTTTTATGAGTTAAGGAACGAGCAGATAGATAGATATAACTAATAACACTAGCCGTTATGTATAACCTCTGCCTTTAACGACAGGGGATCGGTGTTGTTTCTATGCTTTTGAAATGCAAATTTTAGTTAATTCATTTTTTTTATTATAATGTCAGGCAACACAGTAATAAATACTACGTACAGTATACAATCACTTAAATATTATTATGATTTTATGTGATTAACTTACGGAACGATCGGATGGCGCACCTGATATCAACTTAAGCCCATAAAAAAATCAATGCGACTTGGATCACTTCTGCAAAGATATGGGAAGACCAGTAACGTACCCGATTCGTATCTTATTGCGCCCGTTACTCTGAGAAAAGGGGAATGTCGATTAGTGAAATCCTTATCATAATCTGGAGCATGGTTTAGAAGAACTAAGCCCAGAAACAGACAGAGGAAGACAGCTACTCTCTTCAGTACTAGAGTAGAGCTATAGAGATTTGTCTGTTGGATAAAATATTGTTTAGAATTTTGTAAAGATATTAATCTAGATATGCTGTTTGACAAAAAACTGTTCGACTGCGCGCAATGGGGTGCTTAGGGATAAAGAATAAATATGCGCATTTGTGCTCTTTTGAGAGCCACCGTTGGAGATTCCTCCATGTTTTGCATTGTTTTAGCAGTTTTGCATTAATTAATTAATTGGGAGTGCTGATTCACAAAGGATTAATCACTGGGATTGGCAATTGCCGTAGTATTTATTTTACCTCTTTGACGAACGAATCTGATCAACAAAAGCATTCAAAATATTAATTGTACCAAGTAAATAAAAATATGTTTAGTGGTAGATATATTTGACTGAAGTAGATTATATATATTATATAACAATATCAATAGGTAATCCATGCAGTTACTAAGCGTCGCGATTGTCAATTAATGGTGCTATTATTTCCAAAGCATAACACTAGACTTTGTCCCGTTATTATTCATACATCGTAACGTATTAAAACTTTCCCCACATACATTCAGCAGCGTCCAGTCTCATGAGAAAATAAGCCCATAATTAAATTACATGAATCTCACATATCCAAACAAATAAATCAATCTACAAAGGTGCAGACAACAATTATACAAAGAAAACCGCCCCGTCTCGACCACAACGCCTCTAGTCCCGCCCCGAGATGACAGCAGTCAAAACTGCATTTCATAATTCTAACGTTTCCCACGATTCCTATTTTATTTTAATTGTCGATTTCCATTGTTGGCAATCAAAGAAACGGGTCAATAACTGAAGGAACTCATTGTTTGATTGAGACTTATAGGTTGTCAATACGTTTTGTCCCTACAGGGGTCTTGTGTGGCCCCTTATTAAGTGAATGAGCCAAGCTATGGCAAAGGTCGAAGTGTTAACGTATTTGTATAGGTTTTGGAATCGCTTGGGTGGAACTGAAATGATATGCACATTTATTAGGTGCGTTCTCATAAACGCCGTGCGAATAATGCTTGTTGTTTGAAATTCAAATGGGGATTGAGTTTGATTTAATGGGATTATCGCCAGTGGCTTAGCTTTTATCAGAAATCTTTTGTTTTTTTTATTTCATACAGTTACGGAACGAGCTGACGGCCCACGTAGTGTTAAGTGGCAACCTCTGCCCATAACAAGCGATGCGACTTGGTCCTCCCCTACTAGGTACGACAAGAATCAAGTCAAATCGTATGCGCCCTCCATCTAGTAGATTTTAAAATAAATTAATGGAATCGTTTGGAATCCCTTTGATTGATTGGTAAAACAAATTATTGATTCGAAACATATTTTGGTAAGAATATAAAACAATTTAATGTTATGTTTGGTGATGAAAAACATAATTTGATATAAAAATAAGCGCATTTAGTTGTAACAGAATATACTGCATGTAACTACTTCAATACAATTGGTTGACAATTCCTTAGAATTAATAGGTAGGCACTTAAGGGTTTTTTTTTCTTTTATTACTTAATCCAAAGAGTTTCAATTGTTTGTAATCTCAATATAAACCTTCTTGAATTTTTTTGATCGTATAAATATGTAAGCTCGTTGCTACCTATAAGTATTGTAAATGAAGCTTACCAACAAATCAAATTCACCGTGAACACATTTGGAACTCCGCAAAAAATGGTATTTAGGCTCACCGATATGTAATGCACCCATTGTTGTCTAAGTTTATAGAACATTGTCTAAATGCAGTCTCTCAGACAAAATTCATTATAAACATACAAACAATATAAGGGTTATTTATTAATTGGAGGATTGGTCGAGTACAATCATGGAATCATTGAAACGAGTGAATCCGGGTGTGTGATTCGAATTAGAGGACTGTTTACAGGTCCTTTGGGTTTTTATTTTTACATATGGTAACCCTAGCGACCGACCGTTTCACACATGGCCACACTTGCGCGGTTCGACGGTCGGCTGCCTCTTTCCGCAAAGTACTTTGATACGTGTAAACGAATAATTAAGTTACTTGAAATGAGCTTCCAAAAGATGTTAAACTTTAAGCTACCCTTAATGTAGGTAAATCAAGAAATGAAATATTTGAAGAACAACGGAAGACTACTTGAAATTGTTTCTGACCTGCAAATTTGTTTTTATGAAATACTTTTGAATATTTAATTTAATAATGATTGTTTCGGTCAGTCAATTATTTCAATTAAGGGTTGCAATTCAAACAAACGAAGGAGAAACAATTGTAATAAACATCTAATTGGCGCGAATCATTGATTCCTTAACATTAAACTCTTGTTAAAAATTTCCGTTTCATTTGTATCGCAGTTCAACCCTTTAAAAATACACATAATTTATTTTAATTGGAAGAATCTCGCTGACTTTTCAATTGAAGACTTGTTAGAAGTTTTTTCCAAACGAAAACATTTTGAAAATAATAATTATTTTCGTAATGTTTGCAAATGGAATTTTATTGAATTGAATTAATATCTAAAATTTTCAAATAATATTCATTATGCTGTAAGTTATGTTTACTTGCGTCGAATTATTTTGCAATTGTTTCTTTACATTAACGCAAAATATTTACTTATTCAAACAATATACAATAGCACAAGGAAATAAACGTTTTAGAGTAAAAAGTAAAGTTTAGAGTAAAGAACATCATCAGATTAAGGAGCACGATTTAATTATTTGAAATTCAACCACACATCGTTATCGAAACAAAATACAAAAACAAAAATTAGTCATAGACAAAAGAATAAGTTTTTCCGAACGTGCCGCGCTTTCTCGGTCCATCGGGCATTCCGTCATCTGCCAGTCATGACAAGGCGCGGACCACCGCGTGGCCGCGTATCACGTTACCTTCTATCGTCTTACGGCCTTCCTGCCCCGCGTCTAAGTTACGCACCATGTCCGTTTCGCGCGCTGTCATATGACAGTGACAGTTGGTGCACCATGGGACTCTCGGTTTGCTTACCTTGGGTGGCCTGTCTCTTGTGGGTTTGGGAGGTCTACTACTTTTATGTTACCTGGTCGACCTATTCCGGGCGCATAAAGTTACATTTCGAGTAAAATGCATGCATATTTATAATTTGCGTAGCTATCTCATAATCAGTACCTAAATATTTTACATACCTAATATGTAAAAAAAAGAAAAACTAGTCTTAGAAAGTTGTCTTAATGATTATCATGTCATCTCATAACTATCGTATTATCCTAGTGTATCGAGGCAATTTATTTCTATTTACATACTAAAAAAGTACAGGCAGGTGAGCGAACGATTGTTTCCATGGATCATTCTTAATATTTTATCACGCAATTGGTTTTTGGGAGTTCCAAACCAAAACTAAAACATGACACTGCCAAAGTCATATTTTACCCACTTGGCATAAGTTCTACTGCTACTTTATGATGAAATAAATGTTTTATCTATCTTGTAATGTTGCCTTGCCTGTTGGTTCGGATACCGGAAATATACATTTCCCTCAGAAAAAGAAATACAAGAACAAAAAACCTGTTTTGTAATTCTGTTCTTTGTCAAAGGGCGAGAGATCCAAAAAGTAAAAATTAATAATCAGTTTATTGCACGCCTCTCCGATTCGGTATCGTCAAAGAGGCGGCGCCTTTGACGTCATCGGGATCATGTCTCAACAGCATTATGTCGGTGATATCTGTTAATGTATCTAACTTTCTTCCTTAACAAGATATGTTGTACAAGAGATATATCTACAATAATGTGTTGGCTAATGGCAATTTGTTTAGATTTTGCGGAAAGTATTTATACATGTAAATATTTCATGAAAAATTGTAATAGAAAAAGTGTATTTCATGAAATTGTTGTAATTTTATTGTACTTCAATCTAGTTTTCATCATGGGCCTATAGTTTTACTAGCAGCCATATCTTTCAAATCAGAACACAGTAAGGCGAGTACACTAGACTTGGCGGTAGAAATTGTTATGTTGGCACTATTCGTCAAACGAAATCGACACTTACAATTCTACTATAAACTTTTCGTTTAAAGCAGAACCAGAGTACCAGAATTTCGCCCATGAAAATAACGGACTATTCGTTTTATTTAAAAATAAATACAATAGTTCGAAACTTATTATTGTAGGTAGATGTCCGTCTTAGTACTATTACTTTTTCGAAACAATTATCCTTGATCAGTAAACGTTGGCGAAATTTTTAACGAGTTTAACTCATCATTACAAACATAAATTCGCCCTAAAGTATTCCGGTTATTTAAATAAACGAAGAGTATCTTAGTTCGCGGCCGAAGTGCCCCGCTACTAAATATTTCCGCCCCTACATGACCAAATAACTAAAACTTATATATCACCAGGTTTCCTCAATCAACCGTGTTCTCCGAAACCTGGCTGCCCAAAAAGAGAAGTCGAACAGCCAGCAGTCCCCATCAGAGTGTTCCACGCCGGTGTACGAGCGGCTCCGACTCCTGGGCACCGCTGGTGCCGCCCCCGCCTGGCCCCGGGCGCCCTGGCCGGCGCAGATCGACACGAGGACACCCCCTTACCAGCTCCACAGCCTCAGCCCAGGGCCACAGGCTATAGGATGTAACGGCGGAGACATGGCCGGAATGAAAAAAGGTAAGTCGTGTGTGAACCTTTTTATAAGTATATGTCCATACAATATACTTGTAAAAAGGTTGGATGTATGTTTGGACGGGAATATATTATCTGTGAGGGCACCAACTTACATTTCATTCGATGTGTTATAATATTATATTGTGTTACATTGTATATAATATACATTCTTCTTTTATTTTGAAGATAAAAGTTACAAAGTCAAAAACGAAACCAACAAAAGTCTAACAATATTTCTAAATATCAATTACATAGACAAATTAACTATTTACAATCTTGCTTAAAGGCCATATTGTGGGTCCCAAACATGGACCTTCTAAAACAATATGGATTAAATGAGGAATTATTCGTAGTTTGAACTCATTAAATACGATTAAAAATAATCAAAAGTTACAACGAGCAAGTTTTCTTTACAACGAGCAGTAATTCATCAACAATATTAAAACCTTTGCTTTGATTCTCAAAACTTGTAGTACTCCGGGAAAATAACAATGTTTAGTTCTACTATCAACCTATTTTAATTACCAACCCTTCAGACGCATACATAATAAATCGACCAATGTATAATATAGTGTAGGCGTATACAATGTCTGAGCGCGCAGACGGCTCGCCAAAAACCACAGATAAAAAAGAAAAGAGGCACATCATAACGGGCTGAAATCCGCAACAGCCGGTCACACTGGCGCACGCAACAAAACTTTTTTCACCAGCATTTTGATAGTCGATTTGCGGCTCCCAGCCCCCTCCCCCCTGAAGGGTGTGGAAAGGGGATGCCGCCTCCGGTACCGTCAAAAACATTACTCTGCCCATCCGCTTGGAAGATTTAATTTTCATTTTTATCTCAAACATCCCCCTTTGTAGTGGTTGTTCTGTATCCAATTAGGTGGCTTTGAAATTTTTCTGGGACTCTCACATAGGGCTTTTGGAGTTATGGAATTTTTAATTTTGATCTCTCGTCTTATTAGGATTGTTTTAAACAATAGTATCTATCTGTGTTATAGGGTTTGTTGGGCACCATTTATCTGAACCCATTTTATTTATATATTTAAGTTTATTTTATGTGATCCGATTTTACATTAAAAATTCCCTTATTTTTTTTGAAACTGTTGTTATTATATTAGGTAGGTATATTCTTAAGACTCTATCTCAGGATATATAACGAAACCGGTAAACCACCAAAAGCCTTTTTTGGGGGTAGTCAATTAATATGATGTAGTAATATGCTAAGACATGGCGGTAGGAGCAACTGAGCAGCTTTGGATTCCACAAGGGGTGAAAATTTTTGAAATCTGCATATTATGCTCCCAAGTAAGTGTGTTGTGCGTTTTATGTTAACATTTATTCATAACATGCTTCGATATTTGGTCAGTAATGAAGCAAATCTAAAAACAATCATTCAATAGTGTTCAATACTGTTTGGGTGTTGATATGTATTATTCTATGAATTTAGAAAAAAAAGTATTATATCAGTTATCTGGTTTCCATGATACAAACTATTTACTTAGCTTACTTTGGGGCTAGATGGCGCTGTGTGAAATGTCCACCAAAAATAATAATAATAACTCCAAAGTAAAATTGCAGGCGCATGAGACGTAACATCCCCGTCTCGGGGTGATAGACGCAACGCAATGCGACTTGAGTCATGTAGTACTTTGGTGGAGAGGATTTGAGTCGTATTGCTGTTGTCCATGGGCGGCGGTTACCACTTAACATCAGGTGGGCCGTCGGCTCGTTTTAACCCATACATTACTAAAAAAAAAGGCAGAGCAAAGCGTGAAATGCCGAAGAATGTGTAACTAAATACTTTCTACATCTCTGTCTCTCACCAAACAAATATAAGGGATACAGTGATACAGCAAAGCCAATGGAATTACTATTTATTCTACGGCACAGAATGAACGACGCGTGATATCACAAGATGTAATTCGACATGACATCCTCCGATCTCGATAATAATATTACCGATATATAAACATTAATATCACTTTTACCTCACGCCGTCAATATTCACGGTGACAGTGTTTTGATGACGTTGGTTATGCAATAACTGTGGTTAGTTAAATCTATACAAATAAATAAACTTGTAGTGTCTGTTTGTAATATTAAAATAACCGCTTTTTACTAAGTGCATAGGATGTATACACGGTACATATACCAAAACAATTATTTTTTTCAATTTTTTCTATCTTTCTGTCTTTTTGTTCCGGCTAATCTCTGAAATGGCTGGACTGATGTTGAGGGGACTTTCACTGGCAGACAGCTGATGTAACAAGGAGTAACTTAGGCTACTTTTCCGAAGGGTAAAATAGGGGTTTGCGATAAAACCGAATTCCACGCTGACGAAGTCGCGGGCAACAGCTTGTATATTATATAAACTGATTCTCACAAAAAATAAGTCAAAAACTGTTTATACCACCTACCGTTAAAATACGTCGCTAATATTAATTAATACTTAATACTAATCGAAGAAGAAACAGGAGTGAGGTTCGCTCGAAACATGCATTAAAAATAAATAAACAAATAATTATTGGTGGTAATATATTTCTCACAGAGCCATCTGGTATCGAGCTAAGCATAGTAATTAATATGGCAACCAGTATAGACTACTGATGTTTGAATAAATAAATTAAATTATTTTTATTACTGCTAGGCTACTAAATGGTATAGGGTAGTACTTTCCCAGACGAAATTGGCGTAAGTTCTACTGCTACAAATACCTATTACGACTAGAATTGAAGACAATGAACTCGTAAAATCCCTTATCAGAGAGACATTACTAGGTCTCTTCACGCCCTCAAAAGCATTAGTCTGTTACTGCGGGGCAGAAATCAAAATCTCAAATACAAACGTGTCCGAAGCACCTCCCACGGTAATACGCGGTACAAAGCCACAGTAATTGGCAAACAGTAACAAAGTGTAGCCTGCGGGATGTACAGTGCCATACTAAATAGCTGGTTCACACGTCGCAAGCTTGAAAGTCAACTTTGAACGAAAATATACCGTGTTGTTGTTACACTTTCATCTTCTTTGAAATTTCAAGTAATTAATGTAATTATCTAAGAATTTACATAGAAGAATAATAATAATATTGATGGACATTACACACAGCGCTACCTAGCCCCAAATGAAGCATAGCTTGTACTATAGGTACCAGACAACTGATAGAACACTTACATACTTTTTGTATATACATATATAATATTACATATTAACACCCAGACACATAACAAACATCTATGTTCGTCACACAAATGTTTTTGTCCTGTGTGGGAATCGAACCCACGAAGCGCAGAGGACAGATTTGCCACGAAGTGAGCTGTGAGGCAGCGAATATATAGGATAGTATAATGTACAGGTTAAGTCATTTATAAACTAAAATTTCCTTCACTCTTCAGTACTCATTGTCGGTTTCTGTATCGATCGATCTCCACCGGCAATTAGCAGCTTGGAAGGAAACGTATTAGCAATGGCCAGTCAAAATAAGTACCCGACCTTTGATACTTTTATGTGAAAATAATATTTAATATTCAAGTTATTTATTATTAGTTATTTAAAATCTAAGAATTGACTTAGAAACAATAACAATATTGGTGGACATTTCACATACCACCATCTAGACCCAAACTAAGCATAGCTTGTACTATGGGAACCAGACAATTGTTAGAATACTTTTTGTAAATACGTATTTATAATGCATAATAACACCAGACACAGAACAAACGTATATGTAACAAATGAGCCAAGTGTTTGAGCCAAGCTGTGGCTAAGCTGGTTGTAAGCTACGACTGTGGTTTTACCTTTAGAAATTGACGAACACTGCATTCGGTGGGCAAGCAACACGAGCTACAATTCTCATCCAAATGGAAATCTGTGATTATTACGAGTACATATTATATCAATATAAAAAATATTTATTTCTTTTTTATATTTAATGTCTAAAAATATATCTCGTATAATATGTATATACTTATTTAGAAAAGAAAAGTATATATGTATTCTATCAGTTGTCTGGTTCCAATAGTACAAGCTATGCTTAGTTTGAGGCTAGATGGCGCTGTGTGAATTGTCCACCAATATCATTATTATTATTTATTATTATAGTATTCGAAAAGTTGGTTATAATGGCATTTTAAAAAATTTAGTATTATTATCATACTAAAAATTGCTAAATGTTATCAAATTTAAACTATGATTTGCATAAGTATACCAAACCGACCCTTCACATTACAAACTTAAACACAACAGGAACCTAGAATTAAAACAAGTAGCCATTTAAGTAGATCGACTAACAGTTTAAGGGTCCGTACACACGTGATAAAGCAGTGTGACTAATTTTATTTTCACTTACGCCACCCCTGCATGGGGTGACTTTATTTATGGCGTAGCGTGGTGCTATAATGACCCTATGATCCATAGTTACAGCTTGTCTATTTGAAGAAGAATATGACCCTATCATACGTATTTAGAATTTTCATTTTGGGAAATGGAACAGATCATTTTGTCTATTGGATCAGCCCGCATGGAGTATGTTTATACCTAGATAGATACTATTATCCATTTCTTTAAAAAAATATACTTAAAATTCCCCTCTTAACTAATGTTTGAGTCCGAAAAAGTCGGGATTTTCCAAACAAACTTTGCTTATATTTTTTTTTTTTATTCCTTTTAGGGTGGAATTTTCTCCATCTCGCTCATCACCTGTTTCTTTTGTTTTCTCACTGCATGCGCCAAGTTTATATGTAGAGGACATAATCAAATCAAATAAAACATATTAAATGAATTTTATTTATTTTTACTTATTCGGGACAACAAAGACATATGTTAACATAGCTAATATTATATCTAGGCAGTTCTAGGAGCACAACCAGCCCATTGTAAAGGGTGATTCATTGGGTAATGAAAAAAGCATGCATTAAATTAATTGTAACTGTCAATTTTTAGACATTATTGATTCTTGATCTCCTTGACTCTCAGGACAACTTCTCAAAAGATTATTTACGATGTTTTTCTAGTTATGTTACCCCCAATATTTCTACACAATTGCTTACGCCATGATCACGGGGAAAACTCAAGTGTATGCTAATGATTGCTTACATCACCGGCAGACATCTGCTTACAACCTTGCGCATTCGTTTACATTAGACACATGTTAAACTGATATACTGTTCCTACAAAGCGTATATATTAGCGACATTATAAGAGCAGTAGAACTCTCGCCAAGTTCGTCCAGGGAAGTACTGCCACCATGCCCATTTCTGCCGCCAAGCAGTAATCGCGTTACTGTGTTCCGGTTTGAAAGGTGTGGTTGCCGGTGAAATACAGGCACATGAGACATTCCACCTACACGTCTCAGAGTTACGGGCGCATACGATGCGACTTGGGTCTTGTCGTATCTAGTAGAGTAGGACTCAAGTCGCAGTGGTTGTTATGGGCCGAGGTTACCACTTAACACCAGGTGCGCCATCAGCTCGTTCCGTAACTGTAACACATAAAAAAAACACAGTTTTATTACTTCATCATCGTTTCTCAATTATGTTGTAATCCATTGTTTTGTTCCCCTAATAAATATTTTGATTTGGTTATATTCTCTTTTAACTTCATTCCACCTTTGTAATATTCATAACGATTCTCTTACACAAACAAATTAAACTAAAAAGGTAAAATTAAAGCCAGAATAGATCGTCAAATTAAAATCTGTCAAACAAGACATCCGTTAAGAATACAGCCCTTACTTCACAACTTCCCCTTTTATTACATACCTACACATTTCCCAAAAGAATAGTTGGATCTGAACTCTTATGTAATGTCATTTCAATACGAAAGTTTTATAAGTAAGTACTAGAACGGTCCAAACTTTCTCTAGATTTAACCGAAAACATTTTGGGTACATCACCCACAAACTACCATTTCGGGTCACCGCCATGCATTAAACCTCTCGAGACAAGGTCAAAGAACGAACGCGGAATAAATCCATTAAGGGGTGAAAACTAAATAAAACGTACTGAATAAAAGAGGGGGGGAAGAACCGATAAAACACCGTGTGAACGGGACGTAAATAAGGGAACTCTAAAGTTGAACCGAGACGGAGTTTCGTCTGGACGGCCGAGATAAGGCGAGAAAAATGTCGCTAGATATCTCCGGGCGAACGATAAATGGTTATTATGGGCTACAGTACTAAATTAGTGAGATGTACGGCCTAGTTGAATATGTATGGTGGTGAGTTATGTCAGTAGACTTGTGGTTACTATTGTCACACTTTGTCGGGCATGTCGTTTGTCTTGTCTCCGGGAAGTTGGGAACTTGACGCTATTGTATTTATTGGGTTTGCCCGCGAATCCTTAGAATGGGTGCCAAAAAATAACAAAAAATAGGATAGAAACCTTTTCCGAGCCAACATAATAAAGATATTGAATGAAGGCACAGGAACTAGTAAGGAATATGTAAGATTAGAATTCTTAGTTTTTTAATAGTTAAATTTAAATCTATACTTTAAGTTACTTTAAGTTTGTTTGTTTGTAGGAAGTAATATCTGGATCTACAGAACCGATTTTGAAAATTCTTTCACCAGTAAATAGCTACATTATTTCTGAGTGAAATTGCCTATATTTGATAGTGATTAATGTTTTTTCCACAAGTTATAATGATTGGCGCCCAGTGAAGTGGGCACGGGTCAGCTAAAGTAGCTAAAGTAAGCTAAAGTATAAATCTTCATTTCAGGTGAGTATGGTTTAAGTAACAAAATTGCCCCTTAAAACGCTCTTAAAACTAAAGAAACAAGCCCTAGTAATATTAAAAAATAATGTATCTATGTTTTAAACTTAATAGAATTAACATAACATAACATAGACGATGACATAATTGAAATCAATAATAATCCATTATTAATGACAGTATTTTTAAATAACCAATATCAAAATGAAATACCTCATCATATAAATAATACTACATAATATTGTTATGTAACCTAACAAAAATGTTACTTTATGTCATATCCAATATTCCTGATGCTCAGGCAAGACCAGTTAAAGTATTTTCGGAAACATACATTCATGATTACTACCTTAATTACTTTAATTGTAAAGAATGTATACACAACTCAGTAAAATAAAATAAGTAATATTTTTACTAATAAATACTAATAAATGAAAGAGTCGTTTAAAAGAGTCAATTTTTATGTTATATAATTAGGTAACCGAAAACGTTAGATTAACAAGGCATATCGCGACTAAGATGAGATCAATTCCTTATATAACTGTGGTACACAATCCTCCAAAGGCACAGATTAAAACAGATTTTAACCCTAAGACGGTCTACTAAAATAGAAGGGCTGAAGCTTTAGGCGGAATATACATAGACGGCGCGGCGTACGAGGCAGATCAAAGGGCTGCGCCGCGCCCGACACGCTTTGAGCATGCCGACATACCGTGCGCTGGAATTTATGTATTACATAATAGGCCGATGGATTGTTTTGATACACACGCTTAGTAAATTAATGTTTAATTGGATCGAAAGGTATTTAACAAGATATTGGACCATGCGTTGCTAAATATTTTTGTAATTGCAAAATCTATTGGTATCCATAGTTATCATAATCTAATTGAGAGTGTGGTGGTCTAGTGGTGCTGACCCCGAGTTTCAATCCGGAGGTCGCCGGTTCAAATCCCGACGTGCACCTATGAGTTTTTTGATTGAAAGATTTATGTGCAATACCACGTTCTCAAAACGGTGAAGGAAAACATCGTGTGGAAACCGACATGTCCTAGAATTAAAAATTCGAAGACATGTGTCAAGTGCACGAAAGGAGCCTCTTTGAGGCACACTTAAAATCCTTTCCCACGCTGTTTCAAGGGAGCTAGTGACATGATCAGTAGTAGTTATACTAACCTCGTCGCTATGGGATGCTTAACTGAGGTTATTACAATGGATCATGAAGTTCTCAGTTTATTTTCGTATAAGGTACCTGCAAGCCGAGGTTTCCTTGTTTATAATATCTTGACTCGCCTCATAGTTCAGTCGGTAGTAACCCTGCCTTCTGCACTGTAGGTCGTGGGTTCGATTCCCACCCAGGACAAACATTTGTGTGTGTTGAACATAGGTGTTTGTTCTGTGTCTCGGTGTTGATATATATTAAGTTTATGTATTTACACAAAAAAGTATTTATGTATTATATCAGTTGTCTGGTTCCCATGATACAAGCTGTTTGTTAAGCTGTGTTTACTTAGCTTACTTTGGGGCTAGATAGCGCTGTGTGGAATGTCCACCAATATTATTATTATTATTATATATTATATTATTATATATTATATTATTATTCATAATGGCCCATATAATTTATAATTTAGTTTAGTACTTTTACCTTAGTAGATATCGTTAACTACGTTTCCTGTTGAATTCAGGCGTGGGCATGCTAGTTAGTGGTTAGAACAATATTAAACTCTCTGAAATCTTATGATTTACGAATACATAAACTTCCATCCTTCGAATGCCTCGCCCGCCGCCGTACACCGTATAAGTTACGGAGGATGAAAGACCCGGGACGAGTCGCACCCGGCCAAAACAGCAATTAAATCCGCCTTCATTACATACAACCCTTTGGGTTACACGGGTGGTTAGGGCGCGACAGATACCTGTTTATATAATAATATGTACGCGTTTGAAGTTTGCATGTAAATTATATTTATCGTCTGCCTACAGCGTCAGTAGTACGACTCAGGCTTTCTGTATTATAATACAGAAATAACTAAGTCGCTTCCCACACTATAGTGTGCGTCTGCGCTGTAGGTCGTGGGTTAGATTCCCACCCAGGACAAACGTTTGTGTGACGAAGATAGATGTTTTTTCTGTGTGTGGGTGTTGTTATGTATTATATGTATGTATGTATACGTGTGTATAAAAAGTATTATATCAGTTGTCTGGTTCCCATGATACAAGCTTAGCATGATACTTAGCTTACTTTGGGGCTAGATGGCGCTGTGTGAAATGTCCACCAATATTACCTATATTTTGACTGCGGAGATCCCACCTGCTAGAACCCCATGTAACTTTTCTCCAGCACAAGATGAAAGATGAAGATCTGATGAAAGCCACCCAAAAAGTAGTTGAAGTGGCCAAATCCTTTGAAAATTATGTTTAAATTGGACTTTTGACACCGAAGATACGCTCTAAAATAAAACTAAAATTTTCAAAATATTATTAAGGTATATAGGTATCTCTAAAATTAGAACCAATACCATCAATTATAATTTCTAACACGATAATTACAAGCCATATCTGTGTACAAATAACGTTAGTCGTACTGTTTTCGAGCGAGCGGTCACAAAGGGTTCGGGCCAATAACGCATGAAACAGGATTACGACATGAAAATGTTCTTTAAAGGGCGGTTTCGTCCCCTCTGTATGGTTTACGTGTAATTATACATGTTAATTTGCATGTGTCTAACCGAGTAGAACACCTACTGCCTATACCTACCTACCTATGTGGGCCCGTAGACAACGAACGTTTGAATGTTTGGGAGGATTCATTAATTTTATTTACATACTAGCTTCTGCCAGGGATTTGTTCGCGTTGGCTGTGTAAGAGAATACTTTGGACTTAACAGTGGTAAGTACTAAATTTACAGGTTCGAATTCGTGCATATTAGAAGACATCAGAAACCAAATATACTTTTGACATCAATATTTATCTCCCGCAACTATCTATTATATACTTACTATATACTATATATATCTTCAATTTGTTGGTTAGAACCTGTGGAAAAACTTTGCTATACTAATGTTATACTAATTTTAGTAACTACTAACTAATTTAGTATAATGCTATACTTTTATTATTACTTTTATTTTATTCGAGAAAATTTCCACATAAAGTTACAAAAACCTACTTCCATTGTTTCCGAAATACAGTGTTTATACTTTTCACTCAAAAACTCGATTTTGGAGTTCTCAGGGGTCGAATTATTTTATTCAGTGAAGACACCCTCAGTATTTAGCTAGAGCCGGCGGTTATGGTGTAGGTAGGTAGGTACGTTGTCTATCAGTCAGTCTATCCTCTTTTATACGTTATTTTCTTCCTTTCCAACTTTCATTTGCCAATAGCTCCTATAGACCTCCCGAAGAAGTAGGTATAGGTAAGTCTGCATTAAGACAAAAAAGAACAAACTCCTAACATATTGGGTACAAATGCACTAGAGTTCCTTATGTCGCAGGTGGTATATTTACCATGTTTAAGTCATAACATGATGTAGTTTTCAGGCTTCAGTGTTTGTAGCTAGTGTGTTAATGCCAACTGCGATGCAGATACTTACCTACTGAGCAGTGGTTCAGAAATGTTTTTTATTATAGCCCGTTGACATTGATCGAAACCAAGGCATTGGGAAAATTAGAAAGTTCAGCTTTCTAAAAGCAGCTTTAAAAAATATGATCAAACGCCGCAAATTCCAAACAAGAGTATGCATAGAAAAGAGTAACGGCGCGGCGCGGCGCGGCGGGCGAGGGCGGGGGCGGTCCCCGCGCGCGTTAGTTCCGCCCCAGTGCCCGCCCACGTATCTACACACAACATATAATTATTGTACGTTTGTCTTGCCATATTGGGCTTTGTATAAAAATTATACATATTGTAGCCGAATGGCGGCAGTTTTTTATATAAGATATAATTTCTATACAAATAAATTATAAATTGTGCGTTATATTCTTGGCATTTTGGGATTTTTATGAAAACTGTGCAAATACTGTCCTGTAGTATTTCTTTGCTTAGATAACTGACAAGTCGTTAAATCTACACAATTTTCGTTGTATTTCTTTCATCATGTTGGCTTAGTCAGATATTTTAAAGTGCCTCAATTGTTGCCATAAGATAGGTATGTAAGACATTTCAGCAACTGTTGCTTAACCGTGTAGCAATTTCTTAGTTATATTCATCCAAAGTTAAACATAAACCTGTTAACATAAGACTCTTCAGTACCACGAAGCTATATGTGTTAGTTTCACCAAAAAAAAGGTGTTTTCTTTCATCAGTTCGCGATCGTTAGTGAGTACGGCTCACATTGATCATATTTTGTTATTTCTTGTTTTACTTTAGTCTTTGCACTGTAATTATATAATAGTTGATAATAAGCCTGCCTCTTGTACCTATCTACCTATGTGTTAGAATTTATGTGAAATAGAGCAAATAAAAACCCATAGAATACTTATTTTCATGTATTTGTGTATTATCTACTTATAGGGTTTTTTACTATTAGGATAACCGCCATAGTAATGCATATTCTAAGAAAATTTCAGCCGGCTACCTATAACGTTAAAAAGCACTCCTTAAGTACAGAACCCTAAAAAGTGACAAATTATTAAAACAAACTCTCAAAAAAAATAACTCAAATTCTTAAAACAAATTCTTCTTAGTCAACAGAAAAAAAAACTGATTTCAAAAAGTTGATTCAAGACTGGCAATCTGAATTTAAAACTCATATTTCATTCAACCGACAAAAAATATTATAAAAAAAACAAAATGAATTCATATTTTGAATAATTCAGTATGCATCGGGCGTATTCGCTATGGTATCGGTTACACCTGTGTGCGCTGGAGCGTGCCAGCCTTTTCCCGCCGTTTTGCGACAAAATGGCCGACGCGTGACTCTACTCACAATTTATTATATTACTCATTCATATCGCTGCATATTAATGTTTGTATTTTAAAGCTTTCTTAACTTAAATTGCTTTTGTTGGATGAAAAGCAAAATTGGTTTCCATTGAGATAATAATCTAGTTATTAACTAGTCAACATTTACCAAGTAATATTTTCTTTATTTATTTATTTATTTATTTATTTGAGGAAGACCTACAGCACATAAAAACATAATAAACAAAACTTAATGAGAAACATAAGGCTAATAACAGGTCTTCACAATTATTTTTATTTTATGGCGTTAACCAGGGATTGTCTCTTAAAATCTGTTAAGTCACATGCTCATGCTTGTAAAAATTTCTTCATGACTTGATTTGAATGATCACAAAAGAGCTAAATAATTATTGGTGGACATTTCACACAGCATGAGCTAGCAGTTCAACTGAGTAACCGTTAACTGATTAAAAAAAAATATTGAAATCCTTGCGTTTGTAACAGCTGTCCATTTTTTAATTGCTGCAAACTACATTTTACCCTAATTTATCGAATTCATACGAAAATCGAATCTGATTTCTAAAAATAATACCTACAACATTATCTAGATATTGCGGGTGCATGAACAAAACAACTCCCCAAGAGGGACGGTGCGGTGCGAGGGAATAACGGCGAATGAAATACACGTCATACTGACGACGTTTTTGCGATAAGCCAAGTTTTGTTTATGGTTATGCCGCCATCTTGCTTCTCGTGGCGGGAAAGCGGGGAGATAGAAACTATGTTTATCGATATTTTTTACATAGTGGTCAGTTTTTATAGCTCTCGCGATTGTATTTCACTTGATTTTAGTAATTTCAGATACATGTTAGTTCAGACAGAAAAATCTATTGAGATAATGCGAGCCCTGATTTTTGCTAGTGTCAGGAAACCTTAGCACGCACTTATGTGGATACGTAAATGCGTGCTAAGGTACCCCATATCGGCGTAAATATTGCACATCACGCATACATATATATTTTTAATAGCTATCACTTAAAAAATACTAGACTCGAAGCTCCTAACGATGAGTTCCATCATCGTGGACACACCTCATGGGACAGATTTCCTCGAGGTTTTTCAATCCAGGCGTTGCGTGATGCCATCAGTTATATACTACCCACCCTCTGTATTTGTTACAACATTCCTGTGATGCCTGAAATAAATATCGTGGTAAACAGCTCCGTTGGTAGTAACCCTGTCTTCTGCGCTGGTCGTGGGTTCGATTCCCACCCAGAACACATTTGTGTGACGATTAATGTTCTGTGTCTGGGTGTTAATATGTATTGTATGTATTTACAAAAAAAAAAGTATATAAGTATCATATCAGTTAGTTGTCTGGTTCCCATGATACAAGATATGCTTAGCTAACTTTGGGGCTAGATGGCGCTGTGTAAATGTCCACCAATATTTATTTATTTTAAGTTGCCATAAACGTGTTCCCATCAATTCGCGAGTCCCAGCAGACAGCGAACGAGTGTAAACAGAGCCTGTCTATTATCTGATACAGATCTACACCTTCATGTAACATTAATGATGCGCTGACAGATGGGTTCCCGATAAACATTATATATCACAGCGCACCGCGCGATTCTCAACCGTATTACGACTGGGTACGATTGATATTGTTTTAGATCAGGTGTCATATTCGACGTGTTTGACGAATGCGATGCGGTATTGGTGTTTTTTGATGGTTTTGTAAATTAATGAAACGCCGAGCAGTAATGCATGGGCGTTGCTGTGTTCCGGTTTGAAAGGATGCCGGTGAAGTTACAGGCACTTGAGACGTTCCACCTTCACGTCTCAGTTACGGGCGCAATGTATGGGTCTACCCATAACCTAAGTAAGAAAAGACCCAAGACTTTGCTTCAACTGGTTCAGTGCTGCATTATGCTGAGACTGGGACCCTTTTGCCTGCATGAGGCATGGAATTTGAATTGTTTTTTGTATATTAGATTTCAAACTAACCTTTTTTGGGATGCTCTTTACAACTGCGAGCATTCATTTAAAAATAAACTAGAGCAAATACCACTTGGTCACAACCCTCAGCTTCGACAAAAATACAGCTTGAATTAAAAAGAACTAAAAACTAGCCCGACTCGTTGAAATCGAACCACCTCGGTTGCATTAAAAATATCAAATCCAAACACAACCTAAAGGTACATTCTCATTTAGATGACTCTCCTCTTCTACTTGTAGATAAGACTCTTTATAACTGCCATCCGTTGTAGCTATAAAAACACTCCAGCCCTCGATCCCCTACCACTAGAACTCACTCGAACTCATATATTGATATTCAAGTCACATTTTAGGGCTTTGCATAATCATTATAATGGATCTATAAAGCCGTTTCAAAATTGAGATAAGAGTTTTCACTGTAATCTCCATAGAATACAGGTACAAATACCTCAGTTGAGGGGATTGTCATTGAAGATTTGGTATTAAATGTTGGTTTTGATTGATTTAGTACTAAATGTATTAAGGAAACGCAATACTTACTACGAAAGAATAGGCAGTATTATCTTTCAGTTCTGCTTCGAAAGGGCGTAAAAAGATAATGTAATAAACAATCAGAAAAAATATAATAATAGAACATTTTCTAGTTTACTTCTCGTAGATGTGCTACGCCGTAGCAGTTTGATGAAGCAGCGATCCATTTTCTTTATATTATTAGTCTTTATTTTAATATATTGTGAAGTCCGCAAATATGGAATCACCAGTTTATACTTCAGGAAAAATAAACATAAGCCAGCAAGAAAAGGTCAAAATATTTATGAAACAATCTTCATTTAGTATACAAAATGTATCCAAAGTATGTGTAGTAGAAACGTATACAAGCCTTCGAAAAAATATTTAGGGCACATTGGCATAAAGAAGCCGTACATTCCGCTTCACAACTATCTTATCTAGCCAAAACTTCGAAACTCTTATCAAACTTCATTATTGGGCATACATTTTTGAGTTAACGCCATACAGGGTAACGTGGTAGGCCCGGCCGTTATCGTCAGTTTCCGCCTGAACGCGTCTGTTACGCTACCCCCTCCCCTCCCCAACCCCTCCGTGCCCCCCCACCCCCCCACCACCCCCGACCGTTCGGAGACACCGACTGTGAGATTTTGACACTTGAATGTAATTTACTGGTGTTGGTTTAGCGAGAAGTTTATGACATGTTATGTAGTTTTGATAATTGTGGTCGATTTGGTACGCCTGGGAACATACATTACTTAGTTGTTTGGATTAGGTAATATTATTTATATAAATGTAGCTAGTCGATAAACTATTATGTTAATAATAGCAAATTGAGTTTACGTTGAGTAACGCATATTCAATTTACCATTGCGTTGCTTTTCTGGTTCCTATCATACGAGCTCTGCTTAGTCTGGGGCTAGATGGCGCTGTTTAAAATATCCACCGATATATATTTATTTATTTTTGTAATAGAACAGTGTAATACTTGCTAGATGACAAAAGATTTTGTGGACAACAGATGAATTAACGGATGTAATAATTTAAACTATTTGTAGCAGATCAGTTGCGATTGGCTGCTATGGATGGTTTAATAAGTAATTTACAGTAAGCAAATATCATAATGCAATTCAACAAGGAAGATAGCACAGCATTTACACTACTTACCTAACTAAATAATATCAACATTATGAGTTTGACTCCACAGAAGGGCTGCCAAAGGCGCCCAAATACTTCCTCGGGATAAGCAAAGCGAACACGCCGCAGCATCCTTTATCTATGGGATTATTGAATTAACTTCACTTGTATCAAAGAGAAAGTCCGCAACGAAAGATTTGTCAGTTATGATTAAAATATAGTATACAAATTTAGAGTCATAGAAACATAAGAATAGATCACATATATAGCGACCTGTCCTTTCCGAATAAGACTCTGTAGCTAAGTCAGCATTAGTCTATTCACGACAAACGAGAGTGGGTTAGCTATCAGTTCGAGGGAACCGCCGAGATATTACAGAATTAGCAGATATCTGATCACATATATTTAAAACAAAAAATTGGCAACAGCAAATTGAATCTGCGACATTCAGTTTGAAAATAGGGTTTTTGTAACACTGATATTTTTAACTTTAAGTATTTCCAAGGCTATTTTATTCAAACCAAAGAGTTAATTTCCAACTTTATTAAATACCAAATAATTACTAGTAGACGACGCCATCACCGAAATCCTAACTTCTCCGCTATCATTGTCCAATAATTCACAAGTTTTAATCAGTACTTAATAACTGGATCCCCTAAGTCAGCGTAAAATGGTAGGTACTGAGGATAACGTGAATAACGCCGCCGAACGTAGATTAAAATCTCCAACTGAAATAAATTCGCGGCTATGGAGGAATTGTTTGGAATTAATTGTAACTGTGCTCACTGTGGCTGGGAACTTGGAGGAATTATTACTTTGATGTTTTATAACCAAGTTCTTAATCAATAATCGTACATTGTCTCGTTATTTATGTACTTAAAGAACTTGGTGGAGATACCGTTACTCTTTTAACTTAGATTCCAGATATAAAATACACAATTTTGTATCACTTTATTTTAAGAGTGATTTCTTTTTTGTGATACAGTAAATGTATTATTATTATTACAATGATTTCCGCACAGTTTTTTTTCCGTAATCAAAGGTAAATATGAAATAAAGATCTTTTAAACACGAAAAAACTGAAGTGACTCACGTGATCCTATTAGATACTAGCCTAAATACATCGTCTATCTACCGGTCAGTCTTACATTTAGAGGGTTGTATATTTCTGCTTGGAAGAGGCCTTCACCCGTGAAGGAGGATTGTCAACAAATAATTATCGTATTATTAAAATTAACAGTTATGGCGCAGTGATAATGAATATGTATCTACGAGTTTATGTAAACCTATGTTATTTACTTTTAGAGATATATAAGGCTTTTTATTTTATTATTTATATTTCTGCTGTTTCAATGAACCGAAATATTTAACCGAGTGTTTTACAGAATAAGCGTTATGTGTCAAAGAAACAGTATACACAAAGAACGGAAACAGTAACAAATATATAAGTATGTCATTGATTAATAATGCAATGAACGTATGTATTTAGTTTAGTTTCGCCCGAAGACGTGGCGCTAACATCTTACAATAATCCCGTCGACAGGTGACGAACCCCTCGAAGGGCTGGAAGGTCTGCACTCCGACGAAACTGGCTCCGGAGACAACTCGAACGCTGGCTCCAGCGGCGCTGACGACGACGCAGCCAGGTTGCGGCTCAAGAGGAAGCTCCAACGCAACCGCACCAGCTTCACCAACGAACAAATCGACAGCTTGGAGAGAGGTGAGTCTTATTACCACCTCCAACATTCCCACTGCTGGGCACTGCATGTAGGAACATTTTTCCCTGGAATTGGAAGCAGCTTCCTACATCCGGAACACTCGAGCCGCATTGATTCAACGCAAACAGAAGTCTCTCTAGAAGATAATTAATAAATTCGTAGTTATTTTCTGACTTATAGAAACTTTTTTATGTCATAGAAATGATAATAAATAGTCACCTTAGCCTATTGATATCTTTAACACCGGAAACAGCCGATGGGCCTAACCTAACCTGACCTGACGTTATACCTTTCACATTTTTAAATGTTGCGGGAATACCAGTTATTAATATTATACCTAATTATTGCAGAATTTGAGAGAACACACTACCCTGACGTATTCGCCAGAGAACGACTCGCTGCGAAGATCGGTCTACCGGAAGCAAGAATACAGGTGAGCACCTAAATCATTGTATGTGTACGGGACGGCTCGACCGGGGTCTATAAGGTGGTAGTGGACTGTATGTTGCTGTTGTTATTCCGCCGGTGCGAGGGGTCTGTACACGCTATTACTGGGATTCTGTTAAGAAAACTTCAGATGGTGTTTCTGTACTGGAGGGTTGGGTTCCGGTTGTTCCGAGTGGTACTGCCGATCTGCTATCTATTTCTATTATTCCGCGATTAGCGCACTACTATTTAAGCCAACGTGTCGACTATTGCTCGACTTGACGCTGGACTATTAACGCACTGGTTGCGAAGAACTGTTACGTGACTATTTACGGAACGCGTGTCGCCTATAGCGCGACTACTAACGAACTGCGTGAACTATACGTATGAACTGTTACGCGACTATTAACCAACTACGTGAACTATACGTGTGTACTGTTACGCGACTATTAACCAACTACGTGAACTATACGTGTGAACTGTTACACGACTATTAACCAACTACGTGAACTATACGTGTGAACTGTTACGCGACTATTAACCAACTACGTGAACTATACGTGTGAACTGTTACGCGACTATTAACCAACTACGTGAACTATACGTGTGAACTGTTACGCGACTATTAACCAACTACGTGAACTATACGTGTGAACTGTTACGCGACTATTAACCAACTACGTGAACTATACGTGTGTACTGTTACGCGACTATTAACCAACTACAACTTACGCCCGAAATGGCGTTATATTTATACCACTCGTCACAACCATATTTCCGAACCCCTTTCCAGTTTCCTTTATTGTACTACAATTCTATTTAATTCTATTTAACTATAACCGGCTTGTGCCGCAGCTGCCAATGGGAGCGGTACGACAATGCTGCGGCTTATCTTTTAGTATTTATTCTAAGAAGGAGATTTAACTATTACTATTTTCACATGTAAACACCAGGTGTTATAACAATAGACCTTACTTAGAACTATTCGAAGAAGGGAATTAACTATCTGTATTTTTACACGTAAACACCAGGTGTTATAACAAAAGATCTTACTTAGAACTATTCTATTGTATTATCTATTATACAAACTTAATTACTTAACTATCTTAAACCTAAGGCGATGCCGTTTCTCGTACGGAACATCTCTCCCGCCGTGCAATGCCTCCTGGCATTGCAAACTATGGTGTGGAGTACGCCGGGTCCGATTCGGTGGGTAGAATTACTATTTTGCGCGTAGGTCTTCTCAGCACGCCACCTAGGGATCAAATGTTGACTGCGCGTACTATTCCGTCTGCTCCTGGGTACACGGCGACTATGACCCTCTTCAGCCGAGATACCTTGCGATGAAGGTTGGCGTCTATACATCGTTTTGAGTTTTGGATCTGTGTCTATTTTCTTTTCCGTGGAATGCCATCTATTTATTGGATTTTGATAACTATTAGGTATTTTCTTATTACTATCTATCCACAGCATCGGAACTTCGAAATGACCATTGGGGTTCTGTTTTGTTCTGTCTATCTGTTTGGTGTTTTGTTCCAATAACTGCAACGTTTTCACTGCCGGATCGCTTTGGGGTTTATTCGGCGTTATCGTCAGCGATTCCATTGCAAAGAAATCTTTGAGTCCTCGACCATTTGTTTCAAAACTATTTGCGTAGTTGACTCTATTTATGCTATTTCTTTGGGCACCGACTCTTGATCCGTGGAGTACCCATCCTAGCGGCGTCAAGGAAGCTACTGGTTGATGCGTTTCGCCTTTTCGCATTCCATATGTCACCAACAGGTGCTAGTTATTCTGTCCGATTATGATCTTCGGCGTCGCTCTATAGTGCAGTATCTCTTTTGTTATGTCCTGTAGGTGACTGCAGTTTTCGATATCTTCCCTCTTCATTAGTTGAGGTGAAAGTTTTAACTCTGCTATCGTTCGAGCTTCTATTGTGTGCTCTTCTGTGCCCCTAATAGTGAGCTGTATTCTCTGTGACTGTCTTTGTCTCACTTCAGAGTTTCCTATGGCTTCTATGGATAAGGGCTCTTTCTTTCCCTTTGTCCCTATTGCCTTTGCTATAGATTCTTCTACCAATGTAACCGTGGATCCGTCGTCTAACAGCGCGTACGTGTCTATTTTCCCCGACGGTCCAAACGCTGTTACAGGTACTATTTTAAAAAATGTTTGGATGTTTTTGGGAGTCCATGTGGAGGCTACGGCTTCCTTTTTCTGTTCGGTTGCGTCCTTCTTGAAATGAAGCAGTCTATGATGCCAGTATTGACAACCATCTATTTCGCACCTTCTCATCTTACACGTGTGATTTACCGTTTTCAATCGAAGGCATCTGAAACACAATCTATGCTTTTTCGCTATATCCCATCTACCCGGAACGTCTGCCTTCGTGAACCTATTACAAATCGTCGTGGGATGGTTTTCTCTATTGCAAATTAGGCAAACTTTTCCTTTTTTCTCTTCCACCCTCGCAGCATAACTTCTGTCCTTGAAGTTAGTTCTATTGTCGGTTTCTCCTGAAGGGACTATTTCTGGCTCTGCGTAGGGACCGCATCTGCTTGCTTCTCTATCCAGGAAACGAGAGAGTTTCAGAAGATCAGGCTCTCCCGCCGGTTGCTCCGTGCTAAAATCGTACCATCTTGGTTCCTCCCAACAAGTGTTTTCAGGTTTCGTAGGTCCTCCAGGCTGGCCCACAATCTGGTTCACTATCGCACTATTGTTCACTCTGGCACTGTTGTTTGCCAGGGCACTATTGTTTACCATGGCACTATTGTTTGCCAAGGCACTATTGTTTGCCGAGGCACTATTGTTTGCCAAGGCACTATTGTTCACGTTTCCAATATTTTTGGCATACGCGCTATTGTTTGCAGATGCACTATTGTCTCCAAAATCACTATTTTTCATGTTGGTTCTATTTAACACTGGAAGTTCATATCCGTTAATGGGTCTGGGCACATTAAAACTATTGAGTCCAGGTCCATCTACGTATTTGCTATTCGTCGGTCCGCGCTCCTCGTTCGCTGCTGGCAATTCCTGTTCTGTTTTTATAAGGACTGCAGGAACCGCAGCGGGTGCAGGGCGCGGTGCCGGTCTATCTTCAGTGGGCAGCTCCGTCCGTTGTTCCTCCGTTGGTAGCACGGAGGGTATTGTTTCCCTCTCTTCTCGTTGTGATTCTTTTGCTATATCTAACACTCTGGTTGTGTTTTTCACCCAATCGGATATCATTGACGTGTTTTCAGGGCCAGAGATTGCTATTTCATCGTCGTTCTCAGACTCCTCCATGAGCTCAAGTTCGACGGCCGCTATTTCCTTCTGGATTTTCAGCAATTTTAGTCGGGCATTTGCTATTCTATTATTTCTTGCCTTTGCTGAAGTCGTCGACTTAGGCTTGGTGGTCGTAGTGTGCTCGTTGTGCAACGACGTTTCTCTATCGGGATCTCTCTGGTCCCTCCTGCCGGTGACTTCGGTGTCATTCGACTCCATCGAATCACTCGCTATTTGGCTAGTCGCTATTATTGTGCTTTCTGTTCTAGCTCCGCCACTTGATGAGGCAGCGACAGCATCACTTGCCGGCACGAAGAAACTCGTCATTCCATGTAGGGTCTTCCTGCTGGCTGAAGTAGGCGTGAAGTCGGCAGGAACGCGCTTCCCGAACACAGATTCTAACGTCGGTGAGGCGCGCCTTGCAAACACTGTGTCAGCCAATGGTCTGGTTCTCGGTGGTGAATGCGCCACAGAATGGGTGCGTGGCGTGGCTATTAACGGCTCCATGTATCTTGACGGAGCGTGTGCCGTCGTAATCACTGGAGCTGTGGTGGTAGGCGCTGCGGTGGTGTTGGAGGTATTCGAAGGTTCGGTACGAGATGTGCTCGCAGGCCTGTTCCCTCCTCCTGATTTCGTGATAACCATCTTCTGTCTTCCAGTATCCGGTTCGAAGGACCAAAATATCCGGCTCGAAGGACCAAAATGTACGGGACGGCTCGACCGGGGTCTATAAGGTGGTAGTGGACTGTATGTTGCTGTTGTTATTCCGCCGGTGCGAGGGGTCTGTACACGCTATTACTGGGATTCTGTTAAGAAAACTTCAGATGGTGTTTCTGTACTGGAGGGTTGGGTTCCGGTTGTTCCGAGTGGTACTGCCGATCTGCTATCTATTTCTATTATTCCGCGATTAGCGCACTACTATTTAAGCCAACGTGTCGACTATTGCTCGACTTGACGCTGGACTATTAACGCACTGGTTGCGAAGAACTGTTACGTGACTATTTACGGAACGCGTGTCGCCTATAGCGCGACTACTAACGAACTGCGTGAACTATACGTATGAACTGTTACGCGACTATTAACCAACTACGTGAACTATACGTGTGTACTGTTACGCGACTATTAACCAACTACGTGAACTATACGTGTGAACTGTTACACGACTATTAACCAACTACGTGAACTATACGTGTGAACTGTTACGCGACTATTAACCAACTACGTGAACTATACGTGTGAACTGTTACGCGACTATTAACCAACTACGTGAACTATACGTGTGAACTGTTACGCGACTATTAACCAACTACGTGAACTATACGTGTGAACTGTTACGCGACTATTAACCAACTACGTGAACTATACGTGTGTACTGTTACGCGACTATTAACCAACTACAACTTACGCCCGAAATGGCGTTATATTTATACCACTCGTCACAACCATATTTCCGAACCCCTTTCCAGTTTCCTTTATTGTACTACAATTCTATTTAATTCTATTTAACTATAACCGGCTTGTGCCGCAGCTGCCAATGGGAGCGGTACGACAATGCTGCGGCTTATCTTTTAGTATTTATTCTAAGAAGGAGATTTAACTATTACTATTTTCACATGTAAACACCAGGTGTTATAACAATAGACCTTACTTAGAACTATTCGAAGAAGGGAATTAACTATCTGTATTTTTACACGTAAACACCAGGTGTTATAACAAAAGATCTTACTTAGAACTATTCTATTGTATTATCTATTATACAAACTTAATTACTTAACTATCTTAAACCTAAGGCGATGCCGTTTCTCGTACGGAACAGTATGTTTACATAAATATAAAATTGAAGACGCTATATGTTACCTAATCGCGTTGGATTTCAGAAATTCTTTACTTTATGACATTTTGAGGTTAAAAGTTTATTTTGTTAACAAGTAGGTTTATACTTCCCTACTCTACATTCATAAAACTATATTTCAGGTTGTACAACGATATATAGGTACACCAGCCAGTAAAACTATTGAGGACATTGTTTTCACTTAGGGTGTATGACTATGTTTCTGAAATTGTACGTGTGAGGGGCAATCTTCTAATTCCAAACGGCATTGCAGCGTCAACATTCAAGTATTAAATGCAAAAGTTGTGTTTTTATGTTTTGAAATACTTGTATATAATTTTAATGCTGGAAGATAGGAGTGATCTTCCAGAATTAAAATTATATAATTTTATTCGGCATTTAGTATCCTCATTAATTAGGTACATAATTATCTTACTGTGAAAGATAATTGCTTAAACTGTCGCATAAACTTGCTACATTAGTGATAAATTACCGCTATCGTAATATTAAAAATATAACGTAGCCGTAGTGCGCGTGATCACCGCGCAATCTTAACCCGACCCGACGTAAAGGTGTGGTTCTCGAATCGTCGCGCGAAGTGGCGGCGCGAGGAAAAGATCCGGTCGCAGCGGCGCAGCCCCGAGTGCGGGTACGCGGCGCACCCGGCGCACCCGCCGCCGCCCGCGCACCCCACGCACCCCGCGCACGCGCTGCCGCCCCAGCCGCACGCCGCGCACCAGCCCTACCAGCCGCCGCCGCCGCTCAATGTGGACGCGTACAGGTTGGTCGGCCACTCCTCTTTATGAATCTCTTATTTAATCAAACGGTGGATCTAGACAACTCTGAATTTGTTAACGGCCCAAGTATGCCCTAAAACGTGAGTAAACAATATTTCAAAATTTGTCCGCATTTGGACCAACATCATCATTTTCTTGCTTTTATCCCATATTAGGTGGGTTCGCCACAACATGTATTTTCCTTCAATTTCTCTCTGTCATCTCAGCACTCACTCCTTTCTTATTCATATTATCTTTCACGCAATCTATCCGTCTTTTCTTTGGCCTACCTTTACTCTTACATTCATCCACGTGCATATTTATCTCTTCGTAGCATGGCTTTCATCCCTCCGCATGTCCATACCACGCTTACCTACAAAAATAACATACCACCTACTCAAAATTGTATCACATATCAAATTCTTTTTTTGCTGTCCATTCAACTGACTGACTCGCCTCACAGATCAGTTGGGAGTAACACTGTATGGGTTCGATTCCCAACATGGACAAACATTTATGTTACGAACATATCTAGATAGATGTTAGTTCTATCTGGGTGCTATGCTTAGTTTTTTTTTTTTTTTTTTTTTTTTTATGTAATACATTTACGGAACGAGCCGACGGCCCACCTGGTGTTAAGTGGTAACCTCGGCCCATAACAGCCGATGCGACTTGGGTCCTCCCATACAAGGTATGACAAGACCCAAGTCGCATCGTATGCGCCCGTAAATGTGAGACGTGAAGGTGGAATGTCTCATGTGCCTGTAATTTCACCGGCAACCACACCTTTCAAACCGGAACACAGTAACGCGAATGCGTTACAGCTTGGCGGCAGAAAAGGGCATGGTGGCAGTACTTCCCCGGACGAACTTGGCGAGAGTTCTACTTCTCTTAGTTTGAGGATAGATGGCATTGTGTATAATGTCCATCAGTATTGATTACAAAAATGGTTGATTCCAATGTTTGATCCCCCAGCCCCCTGACTCCGATGGGGTACGGCACCGGCATGGTGGGTGAGAGTCCGGTGTGCGAGGGCGGCGACTCGGAGCTGTGCAAGGGCGGGTTCCTCGGGTACCGCGGGTACGAGCTCGGCTACCGGCAGCCGCACCACTACGTCAACCACCACGCGTACCAGCACGAAGCCTCCTCGCCACCACCAGGTCACATATAACTTGGTAGTAACCCTGCCTTCTGCGCTCTAGGTCGTGGGGTCGATTCCCACCCAGGACAAATACTTGTGTGACGAATATAGATGTTTGTTCTGTCTGGGTGTGTGTATTATAAGCTATGACTAATGATTAATTTAAATTAACAAAGTAAATAAGGGGGACTTTAAAAACACGTCTGCACGGTACAGAGGTCCGGAGGATCAATTTTCACATTTTATCGCAGAAAAGGATTCTGAATATAGTTTTATGTTTTCCAGAACTGGGCAGTCTTTTGGGCACCGGTGTATCTGTGCCGTTGGCGGTTCCCGGGCAAGACTCCCAGCAGTACTGGTCGCGGCTGCAGTGACCCTGGTGGAACTAGTTCAAGCCGACAGCCTCCCACACCCTGGAACACCCACTTGAACTAAACAAAGGAGGCAGATTTGCAATTTTCCAAAAACAGGCAGTTTTTTAGGCTCCAAGATATGGACCCTGACAGAATAAGTTTCAAGCCTGAAATACCCACTTCAACATAACAAAATTGGTGTCACAGATTATAATTTATTTCCTCCCTGTAATTTGATGGACTTTTAGATACATATCTTGGTCTGGGATTACAACAATACCTTGTGACCATGCTGGGACTAAGATCAAGCCATACTCACACTCCATGGATATCAATTTGTAAGCATAGATGTCCACCATTCTAAAACATGGATATTACTTGGTCCTGGGGTGTGTGTGTTATAGCTATTAAGTAGTAATGTTACTAATTTTTCTGTTTCACTATTCTGAACAATATGAATAGTTTTGTTTTTAGGTTTTCTACCTCCTTATTCCCGATAAAGTTGTAAAAGATATGAACGGCCGATAATTTCTTTCTAGTTTCAAATCCTTGATATGTTTCACTTTAATTTATAATAATGCTTCTGACCAAAATTTGTGTCAACAATTTTTTTTTTACTTTGTTACAAAACAAAATAGAATAAAGAATACTTATACATATCTTTAAGTCGCCACAAACAGGATTAGAGCACAAACTGTAGGCTCAAATTGTAATTAGCGTTTTATTTCGCATAGTTTTCTACTAAAATAGTATTATAAGTGTTCTAGCACATGTTTTGATTGACACTACTCGAATGTCAGAATCGATAGTTTATGAATAGGTACTTAGTCTATTCTATATAAATAAAAATGAATCACCGAAATGTTTGTACGCGCATAACTTCCAAACGACAGCACCAAATTGGATAAATCTTTCTTTTATGTCTTAGATATTGGCAAAGGTTTTAATGAAAAAAAAAATAGCAAATGTTTATAATAAAAATCTTTAGTATAGACGGCAAAAATAATTATGGCGGCACGAAGTTTGCCGGGACAGCTAGTTAATAATAAATGTATCGATTTGATGCAAAAATTAAGTCCCAAATTTATACATTTACGTCGGCTTACGTAGAACGTGGCTTCTCGAATTCTGCAATGAGCCCGACGGTGAAGGAAAACATCATGAGGACACCATAGTAAGGTGGTAAGGTGGTAATACCCAGCCGGCTAACCACCATCCTTACACCTCACCCTGAATATCTGCTGCCAACCACCTAAATAAAAATAATCTATGTCGCCTTCAGTCTTGCATAGAAACAATAAATATGTAACGAATTTTAATTACTTTTCAATTTTATATTAGGGTAAGTAATCCCAGAGATTCCACCAAGCGCTACCAGTAGGTCTAAGTGGATTTTGTTCCATTTATCCCTGGATAGGTTTACCTTACAGTACAAGTAAGGTGTACCAGGCGGCCAGAAGTAAATAATGCAAGGGGAAAATGCATGAGGGAAAGATGATGAGCTACTTACTGCACACATTTAGGCACATATCGTAGTATAAGTCAAAACAAGTGCTAGGAATGCAAATCTCGATGCACATCTAATGATGTATCTAGGAATAAACTGAAAACCAAAATACCCTCCGAACAAGTAATGGAAAATAGCAAATCAGTAGAGGCTGATTTAGACAGTTTCTCGAAAGATGCTAGTGAGAAAATCACATGTGATTTTCGTATGAAAGAGCTCTGCGTCGCCTTCAGACCAACTTCAACCAAGCTCATTCCCTGTTGAGACAATTGAGCTTTTCGATAAGTGAAACGCGCAATTATTGCTTACATTCGTTTCCAAACAATTTCTTTATGAATTCTATGGAAGTAAAGTTTTTGACTTTGATAGGTGATAGGTAGGAAATGTCAAAGCATTTCCTACCTACCCAAGAATCTCTCTGTCATATAGTCTCACTCGCGCGTATTCGAAAAAGTATTCTTATTGAAATCAACCTTTAAGTTAATAGTGGTGATGATGATGATGATAGGTGTTTATTTCAGCCGAACATGGCAACACCTCAATTTCGACAGTGCTAAATCTACACTAAATTTGATTATCGGTGGATTTGCGACCAAAAACTCGTTAAAACGTTAGGATATCCAAATCCATATTCTTGATTTATATAATAAATAAGCTATGTACTATTTTCATGTTTCGATAAATAGGTATTGGTAGTTGATTTTTCAGTCAATATGTATATAACCGTGCGAAGAGCCCTTTCTAGTTATGTAAGCGTTACATTTTTTTACTACACCAGTAGATAGGTAGTTAGGACTTTTAGTAAGTAGGTATTCTCTGTACATTCGTTGTAAATGTAAAGAAAGACGTAAGTCTGCGTATGTATGTAATTTAGTAGAAATAAGTCGAAGTAAGAATTTACAAATGGCGATAAGGCACAGCATCACATTAAAATTATTAACAACCCATTGAGATCAATTACTTAATAGGGATACTTAAAAAATACGTTAATAAGCGCAATCTTCATATACATATCATCATGTGCCTTAGTGACAGGTGTCAAAGTAACACATACGATTATGTCAAAGTGGGAAATACAGAAAGGTCCAATCATTTGTCAAATCAGTCGTTTTTGACATTTGTCAAATTCGACCATTCTGTATTTTATATCTGTCACGTTGACAACGTCTCTACGGCACACGACGATTTAAATTGATATTGCACTTTTCATTTGTATTAAATTGTAGTTCTGTCAATTTATGTTAATCCTCATATTTGACAGTTATGACGTCATATGTCAAAATAGGTGCACCACGGGCAAGTACCAGTTCACTTGTACTGCAGACTAAGATGACTAGGGTCATAAGTACTACTGGTAGTTCCAATAAGGTTGTTTCATTTGTCAAACCAAATTAAAGTACTTGGTAGTATTACTGATTTAAGTCTCGTGTGCCTGTAGATTCACTTACTACTTTTAAATCAGGAAAACATAACTCCTCGATGGCAAAATGTACTTCCCTGGAAAAACTCAGCACAACCACAATCAAAAAAAAAGAATCTCAGACAATTCTTGTTTAGCTATTAAGTTACTATTATAATACTTATTATAACATAATCTCAAGCTTAAATCCTGAAAAAAAACTCAAATAACAATATTTATTTAACATTGCAAACAAAAATGTTAATAAAATTAATTTTGGTATCATTACGTCACATTTCCAATTAGTTTCGGATTCTGATCGATTTTCTGAACCTAGGATAAATGCTAAATGCTAAAGGATAAATTAGAAGACGAAATATAATTCCGATGCCCGTCTGCGCTAGAGTCGAAAAGCTTAGGCAACATAGAAGGTCCTACCGGCAATTTTGCAAATCTGTCACTAAGCTACACTTAAGTCAATGTCTTAGCTCTTTTGACTTCAGTATAGGCTGACGCTGAATTTCCACTTAATTGAATTAATATTTAAACGTGACTGCATTTTTTATTTCGCCTAGGGATTTAACTAAGCGGAAAAGAAAATATAAAAATTAATTTCGAATTTAATGTAGTCTTAATGTGAATAGGTATCATTTAAATTGATTGTGAATAACTGTGTGATGTCGATGAAATCTTTATAACAGCATAATATAAATAAATACACTTTTGGATCAAACAGTTTCGCTATTTTTTTTTAAGTCCCTAATTTTACTTTGTACTTTATTTTGATAAATATGATGATGTATGACTGCTAAAATATATTGGTCACAATGCAATTTTCTTCCTTTCGCTATATTTTGTTCCAAGCCTTTACTTAGCTTTTCTCAGTGACAGACAGACAGACTAACTGACTTTTGTATTCATATTACTTATATAATCAATTATAGTTAAAAAAACAGAACGGCTTTATTTGATGGATAATTCAAATGCCAGAGGAATATTTATACGGCGAGATGTTTATATCTTAATTATTTATGAATGCATAGTTCATTATATACAAACCAACACAATAAATAAAAAAATTATAACAGATTCCTTACCGTTTTCATGGATATATAGGATAAAAAGTAGGTCCAGAAAAAAACACAAAATAGATTCCCTGGAATAATAAACTGACTTCGATCTAAACTTACTGAACAGCCCACTAACAGTGATTACTTAAAAATCCAGAAAAAAAAACTCTTTATTATTAATAATCGTGTCACGTGTGGCGAAAGTGCGCCTCAAAGAGGCTCCTTTCGTTATTTATTCGTTAATTAGCTATCAACAATTTATATCAAAATTTAATAATCGCCTAATTTCATGACTAAATTAATGATTTACCAGAACACTATTTCTAAAACGAAACAAACTATCCAACTGGTAACAAGGTCCCATACTTACAAAATATAAAAAATATTACTACTCAGTGTAGTCCTAGCCATAACCTATGACACCTAATAGGTCTTATGTTGTGAGTAGGTATTATATATTCTAAATCTCAGTGATTTTGTACGAAAAGTTAGATTTAGCATACGAAATTATGCTCTTGCATTCTCGGTTGCTTTGCAGCGTATATTAATACATAGATAACAATTAAATAAGGTTAAAAATAATGGCATAAAAAAATATAAGAAACCCTAAGAATTACATACCTTTTATTGCTAGTTGTACGTAGTAATTTATTTACTCTGACAACAAGTATTGTTGGTATACATCGATGTTTTTGAAATTTAATAATTTTCATAGCTTCAATGTATAATTAATATGTCGTCTGCTATAACGCAGTTGACTTATGTGGTCCGCTTGGAACAAATACCAAATTAAAAAGAAACGTCTGTATTCTACTAGAAAACCAGTTCTACCTATGCATTGGAACTGATGCCCTAAACAATCGTGTTCCTCACTGACGAAAGACCAGAAATTTCCATAGAAATCTATGCACCTGAATCATAAATCGTCATTCAAGAGGTTGTCTATCTCATGAATTATATTCCTTTCACTGTCTTTCCTTTGACAACTAGCGACTACATCAGGCACGTTATTCAGTAAATCTAAATCTAGGTCCGCAACGGTGATCTCACCGTCTGCATCGTCATCACTCAATTCTACTATTTCAATGGGCTCACCCATCTCAGCAGATTCCACTTCTATATCACTATCGTAAATTTTGTCCGAGCTCAAATCGTTCGAAATGTCTACGCTAACGATTTGCACTTCGTTATCTGATTCGTTGCTGATGATCGTTTCTGTTACGACACAATCGCCGTCTTTTATTTCACTGGTACGCCTATTTCTAATTAGCCTAGGCTTTTGTGTACTCGGTTCGTTCACTCTAATTCTTTTAAACTCGAAGCAATTGTCTTCTAACTCGTGTTCAACCTCGCATACGTCCTGTTCAGAGAAAGTCCGTTTTCTATTTTCACAATCACTGGGCTTCTGCACTTTGGGTTGGGTCGATGCGGCAGGTTCATCTAGTTTCTTGTACACGACGGAGTTACTTCTGATGACTTTGAGGATTTTTTTACCTGTCGTCGTGACGGACTCCTGTGTAGACAGTTTCCTTTTCCTGAGATTGAGTGTGATCGGTACGTCGATACAGTCACTTTTAGATTTCCTGGCCCTAATTTCGTCTAGCGATAAAACTTTGAAGTCTAAAGAGTTTCGTTTCTCTTCGGACGCTTGTTTGTTACCTGCTATTTGATCGAGGGACAGTTTGTCGTATTTGTTGGTGAGGTTTGTTCTGACTAGTTTCCTGTCTTTGGCTGGTTCTGTGGGTAACGGGTCGTAGTTGTAGTAGGCGGCGGCTTCCGCCTGTATCTTCTCTAGTAACAGCAGCTCCTGCGACTTGGTGCGCGCGCCGGCCAGCGCGTCGTCGCACTTGGTGGGAGTGAACGAGGGAGCGCTTTCGTTATCCGACTCTGCAAGAACACACGAGTATCCGCTTTATTGGAATGCTCACAATCAACATCATGATTTTCGTAATTAATTTTGAATCATCCCATCGAATACTCGCGTGTTCTTGGTCGTATCTGAAAGCGCTCACACGAAGCGGGCGGTCAAAAATAATTACAAAAATCATAATACGAAACATTTTTATTTACTCGTCGGTATAATAAAACACAATTTGAACAAGCGAAGTCACCGTCACATTACGGGCTTCTGTATCGGTTTGGATGTTAATCAGTTGAAACGAAATTTCTTAACGCACGCTTCTAAACATAAACATTATGTTGGATATCTTAATTAAATAAGACTAAGATTAACATAATAACAACCCCTTTATATCAAACGAGATAGTGGCAGTAGCACGTCTGAGGATAATTTATAATACTTGGTTTAGATTCACGTCATTATTCTATCTATCCAAACCTATTCTACATGAGCCATCGTGACCCGCGTTGCCAAACCGTGTCATCAACGGCAATTTTATATATATCAAAAGAGTGCTGCCCTCTATCATTACCCCAAAACCCACTCCCGCTCATATAAAAAAAAATTAATAGCCGATTCCAATTCCGAAAAACATTATGAAAATATTTTAGTCTTAATATAACAAGCATGATGCTAATTTTTAACATTTTTTTTGTTTTACAATTTTACTGAATCGGTTATCAATTTTCGAGGCGGCCGCGATACGGTGGTGAAACGAGGTGTTAATTATTCTCACACGAAACAAATTGTACATTTGACACCACGACACGACCTAACACAGCGGAAGTTTGCGACTCTGGCCGTTCAAAGCCGCATAATATCGCTCTGTATAGATAACCTAAGACAGAAAAGATAACAGCCAATCAAAACAATATCTCAACAATTAATCTAAGGCTTGCAATAGACGGACATCCGGAGCAGCAAACACTAACCTTAACGCAGTAACTGCGTGAAATATATCTTCACAATCTAACCGGTACATCGGATCAACAAGAAGTCGGTATTTCTCATAATATTTATCACAACAATATAATAAGGCAGATTAAGGTAGAGTGTCGGTTAAGTTCTGTCAAAAAACTGACACTTGATGAGGATTTCCTACTCATACATATTTACTCTGCAAGGAACTACAGTAGAAAATAGACCCCTGATAACATTTTGACTTTTACGGCTGCTGAACGCTGCAAACGGCTAGTGTCTCGTTTATTTATCGAGCGACAGCTGAAACTGTCCGTCTATTCGCCGCCTAAGGGTAAATAAATAGTTAATTATAAGATAAGGTTACATTTAACGCTAAATGTGAAAATATTGCTAGGGTTACGAGCGAAACCAATTTTTAACAGCTGCTCGGTAGCAACCATTTTTGTACTAATACATTCTATTATGACCTTAAATATTCATCAGTACACATTAACACTAGTCAAATTAAAACAATCCTATTTTTTTTTATCAGTAGTGTTAACCAGAAGTTTTAATTAAGATTTAATGTGTCAAATTTTAAATAAATCGCCGGCGAGTTCGTTTGTTCGCTAACTGTATCTCCGTCAAAATATGACAGCTTATTAAAAAAGGCCCATTATACAAAAAGGTCTCTAATCACGAAGCTGGACAAAACAAAACAAAGTTATAGTAAACTTTAACAAAGTTATAGTGAACTTTAACAAAATTATAGTAAACTTTAACAAAGTTATAGTAAACTTTAACAAAGTTATAGTGAACTTTAACAAAGTTATAGTAAACTTTAACAAAGTTATAGTAAACTTTAACAAAGTTATAGTGAACTTTAACAAAGTTATAGTAAACTTTAACAAAGTTATAGTAAACTTTGACAAAGTTATAGTGAACTTTAACAAAGTTATAGTAAACTTTAACAAAGTTATAGTAAACTTTGACAAAGTTATAGTGAACTTTAACAAAGTTATAGTAAACTTTAACAAAGTTATAGTAAACTTTGACAAAGTTATAGTGAACTTTAACAAAGTTATAGTAAACTTTAACGAAGTTATAGTAAACCTTGTTCTGTTTTATGGTTATATTTAATTTTCGTATAATTTTACCTTACGGAAATTCCAATTAAATCCATAACAAAACTCATATTTCATCTAAAACATCTCGTGTTACATGAAACATCTGTAGGTCGCTTGGGCGGTGACAGTTTTCAAAGAAACGCGATCGTCAGCGAATTACTTTGATCCAAACTCGTGGTTACAACACTGTTATAAATTCATTGAAAACATAGTTTTGAGTGTAAAAATGAGATAACAACCTTTCCACTACCCTTCCAGTCACATTTTTACATCCACTTCTAAAATATTGATAAATACTTTACACATAAATAATGACTAGGCGTACCATGGACCATAGATAAAATCATTTCTTGTCGAGGTTCTGTATATCTGTTCATACATTTGAATTTTTGTTAATAAATATAGGAACTCTGCTTTCAGTGCTAATTATAAACAAATACCAAAAAAATATCTAAAGAAAATAATTTATGTTCCAAAACAAATTTAAGCAAAATCAAACTAGGAATTGGAAGCATTATCGAATACGTATTATTTCCAAAAATCGCTAAGCAATTACGCTTATTTTTTTTTCACTTTTGTTTTATTTGCCCCCCTCCTAAACATGGTCTCTTAAGCACAAAAAGTTTTTTTTTTTGGGGAAATCTCAATTTCATATTGTAGTGTATCAGATGTATTTACAATACGAGACTGGGGTTTCTATTAGTTTATTATCTATTTTTTTTAGCTCTATCTACTCGTCACGGTGCGAATATTAACGGGGCCATAGCAGTGTGGGTACTTTTATATACTGCCAAAGCCCCTAACCCCAAACAACCTACAACCTAACGTACAAACAATTTAAAGGCATAAAGCTTTTTTTTTATTTTTCCCTATAATATGAGTTACAAGAATCGTGTATATATATTTTTATTTTGTATTTTCATATGTTCATTTAACCTATTCAGTATGTACTTTTCTATTAAACAAAGATTATTATCAACATCTATATCTTTTTAGTAACTACCGCTTCCAGTAAATACTGACGGTAGCAGTTTCGTTCAGTTTTCACTGGAAGTGTTAATATAATAGAATATGACAAAAATGTGATATAACTTCTACATTGTTAAATAAAAAGCGCGTTAATACAGTATTATAATGAATCTAATTAGCTAAGATATGAATGTTTAATTCACTACATTATTGCACATACAAAAATACCGACATGACTATGAATAAATAACTTACACGTCGAAATGAGAGAGCTATAATTTATTATAATATTTTTAAGTTTATATGATGTTACTCTCATTTCTAAGCTTGCCAAAGTCGCAAACGATATATGTACTTCTCTTTTGCCCCCATATTACGAGACTTACATTAATATATTTAACGGAAATAACCAAACAAAACGCCATTTAATAGGCAAAAAACAACTATATCTTCTGAATTAACTAAAAGTAGACCATATGTATATGTAAAATTGTTAAAACGGGCATTCACTTACATTGCCACAATGGAAGAAATATAAATCAATACAGTTCTTAAACAGCGAAACTGGGGAAGTTTTTTTTTATTAAAAGCTATACAGGCATTACGCCGTCTCCCAGATTGCTTACAAGAAATAAGAAAACCTCTTAGTGAACAACATTATAAATAAAATAAATATCTGAAGCTAACCTAACAGTTTGACATCATAAATATTGGCACAACTAAAGTCAATATTGCCTAATTGTGTTAATGTATATTATGAATGGCAAATATAACAATGACGAGGCTGCCGTAAGGATCGAGGCATTTAATCCTTGTTTTTAACTTTTTGCTTTCATGTCCTTTATGACTTTAACCTTATAAACGCCACCGTAGTAAACAGCCTACAAATAAAAAAGTTATTACTAAAGTACTGTTTCCTAAAGTACTCGTGGCGTTCAAAGGGTAAATCTTGGTCTGTAGGCCACTTGCTAACGGAAATTGGCCTTTAGTACAAAAGTATTTACTTAACGACTTTAACCTTTATATCCCACCGTAGTAAAACAGCCAACAGACCATGTGTTCACAACACATACTGTAGTTTACTAAATTACTCGTGGCGTTCAAAAACTTAATTTTGGTTAGTAGGCCACATTGCTAATGGAAATTGGCCTTTTATATAAAATAATTCACTTGGAGATTCATTTGCAAGAGTTATCCATTTCTCAACATTTATGTAGAGGTTTATGTACCTTCCACCTTTACCCTTCTTTATAACTCACCGCTACAATTTCTTGAACCGTTTATGGATAACCCTAGCACCTTTACAACGCATGGTACAAAATAATTCTGTGGACTTTACAACATTGCACACTTTTGTAAATACCCTAACGGCCATTACAAATTATTATCAGCCCCACAAGATTTCATCTCCTATGTATGAATCTCTCAAGCGAAACATTTATTTCAGTTACATATTTTGATAGGTATCTTCGTATTCTGCGTTGACAAAAGCATATTTTATTTGTCTCATATGACACACAATTTCATTTCGTTGAAGCAGATATAATGGTACACTTCAAGGAGTCAAGTCCGAAATGCCTCGATAAAATATAATGATACATAGGTTCCTTCAGGTTTCCTCAAACCGGTGCGATTATCACGTGGGGCGTGATATATACCATATATTTGCCATGTATCCAAATTAGACCAACCAGCCAACTGTGCCAGTACAGACAATAGCTAAATATATAATAAAATAAATATTGGTGGACATTTAACACAGCGCCATCTAGCCCCAAAGTAAGCTAAGCATAGCTTTTAAGCTGTGTTATGTATGAAACGGATGCTTTTTTTATATAAATGTAAATCAGATAAGTCATTCAAGGTCCTTTAAAAGTCAAGGCAACAATTCATTAGCCTATGAATTAATCATATATTTTTCTTTTAATATTAACCTAAAATTTTTATTTTGCAACAGCTGGACAAAGCAAAGCCTGTGAATACAGAAATAATTATAAGAATAGATCGCAGAAATTTCGATATACTAGTTTCCCCATTGTGAAAATGTGGGGAATATCAATATAGGCTCTGCGAATCGCACTTATTCGCGTCCCGCGCGAATATCACATTGGTTTGAGGAAATCTTCCGTTACAAAAAACTTATAAAATATTTTAAATAAGTTTCACCGCTACATATCCTTTAAGATTACTACGCCAAGTGACGTCCGGACGCTGGCATCGTAAAGCGTTTACTCTTAAATATGTTCAAGTCCATTAATATATATTAATCTGCACAAACTAACCCACAACGGATCTAACACACAAGATAGTCCATTAAGAGTAGGCCACAGAAATGTATTCCAAAATCGACCAAAACATTACCCTACAGCTAGACAGTATTTCACGCGAAAAAAAAACAACGGTCAAACATAATAAGTGGCAATTGTTATGAAGCACAGAAACACAAGCCTCCATCGGTAACATTTCAGAACGATTTCAAAATATCATAACATCTTAACATGGCCGTAAGCCCCCTTCATACAATTTGAGAGGTTTCAGCGCGAGTGGACGCTGAGCGCTGTTATACATTCATCAACCTTTAAATACTCCAAAAGTTACGATAATATAACATGTATCAAGAAATTCAAACTTTTTTCATTTTCGTTGGACTTACGCGGTCAATATTCAATATTTAAATTATAACAACAGTTGTTACTCAAATCAGTAATTTTATTATCCGAATCAGAACTTTTGTTATTCAAATCACAACATTCGTTATCCGACTCAGAACTTTCGTTATCCAAATCAGAACTTTCGTTATCCAAATCAGAACTTTCGTTATCCGACTCCGAACTTTCGTTATCCAAATCAGAACTTTTATTATCCAAATCACAACATGTGTTATCCATCCATATCGAAACATTTCTATGCATACAGAAATTGATTAAAAATAAACTAGTTTCAGAAACTGAATATTATAATAATCACAGACTATATGAGAATCATCAAAAACTTTATCCCAATAGATAATCTTATTATCCGAGAGCTAAGCATGGTATCGGAATTCAGAATTATCTCGATCGGATTACATTTTTAATTTATCAACACATTAAATTATTCGGTAATCATGTCATCCTTGAAAACCGACAGCCCTAAACTCGAGTAATCTGTATCAGAATATTAATCAGTATTAGCTCAATCAATCTAACTGTTATACGAACCCAAGTTGCCACCAAATTCAGATCATCGGTGGGCATATTATATGTATCAGAAAACTTATTATTCCCAATGATATGAGAATACAGAAAAGGCAAACGTCGACTGGCGCACTCATGGAACTCTCTCTCAAATCGTGTGACGTGGGCTTAGTACATGTAGTTTCAGTAGAGCCTCATACCTTCCTCGAAGTTGACGACGAGCGGGTCGACCGGCAGCGGCGCGTACGGGTTCGGCGCCGGCTCGTGCGCGTGCGCGTGCGCGTGCACGTGCGAGTGCGCGTGCGAGTGCGCGTGCGGGTGCGAGTGCGGGTGCGGGGTGAGCATGCGCCGCAGGTCGCTCGACGCCGGCAGCACGCCGAGCATGCTCGAGTCCAGCACCACCGGCGCCATGTGATCTGGAATGAATATAAAGTGCACTTTACACTTTGATGTGCACGGAAATATATATGTTTTCATCAGTAACTGACTAACAGCCAGACTTCGGTTTAGATTGCCCTCACAGCCCAGTTGGTAGTAACTCTGCCATCTGCGCTGTAGGTCGTGGCTTGGATTCCCAACCAGGACAAACATGTGTGATGAACACAGATGTTTGTTGTGTCTGGGTGTTTATATGTATACAATAGTCCCATATATGTACACCAATGTTAAATAGTGTCTTCTCCGTATCCTCTGTGGGTGTTATCTTCTCTGTGGACCATCAGCTCATTCTGTCACTCACATAACCTAATAGAAAAAGGTACTAAGACCAGTGACGCAGATGTCAATGTTCTAAATAATTCTTTATAAGTGTTCTATGTACGCACCTTGTCGTTGCTGTTGCCACAAGAGAGGCACAGGAGCTGGCACCACGGGAGCAGGGGCTGGTACTGCTGCCATGGGGGGCTCCGCAGACACCACCGGCTCATTTTGTGCCATTCCGGACGGCATCTGGAAGTAATTAACCATATCCATTAGTATGTAGCGTAGAAAGTGGAGTACCTGCAGTTGACAAATCACGGTACAGACACATGAGGCAAAGTGTCTATTGGGGAAGTTTTTCCGCCGTCAAGCAATAATGTATTCGCGTTGCTGTGTCCCTATTTGAAAGGTGTAGTTGTCAGTGAGACATTCGACCTTCACGTCTCAGGGTGCATAAATGAGACTTGGGTCTTATCTTACCTAGGTAGGGGAGAAACCAATTCGTATTGCTTGTTATGGGTAGAGGTTACCACTTAACACCAGGAGAGCCATCTGTTCCTTCTGTAACACAATCAAGTTAAAGAACATTCTTTGTTATGATGCATTTTATTTTTTAAAGGGACTCCACACTTTTTAGTTGACCATGACATACACACAATACATGATCCTAATACTCACAGGCATGGGCTGGCCGGCCTGGGCCGGGGCGATGCCATCGATGCGAGCCTCAGGGTTCTTGTGCATGAACGGACAATGGATCTTGCGGCAGCCACCGGGCTGGTTCTCCCAGTAGCATGGGATCTGCTTGCGGTTTTTCTGCAATCATTAATAATTTTCAACCTCGTCCTAAATAAAACATATTACTTATTGATCCGATACATTAACAGTACCTAAAACATAGAACAGGGGACACTAGGATTCGCTGTTTTAAGAGGCATAGACAAAAACCGAAAACCTCCGATCCAGAGAACATGTTACTTATAGAAAACTTCTCACTCAAATGACCAGCTGCAGACGGTACCAACATAATGTCTCAAAAATAGTAATTTAGAAACAGCAATCAATGATAAACACTTGATTGCGCATACAACTGCATACTGCTCGCTCTGTCATATATTTTCAGTAGCATAGCCACTTACACAGCAAATTTACCAACTTAAAGTTGTTCTTAGGTTAATGTCACAGTATAACTTCAGATAGCAACTGCATAGCATAGGTGACTAATTGCAGAAGCTCATTTATCTTGTCCGGTAAGCAACGAGTGTTATTCCCTACCAAACCTTGTGTCACTGGCTCTCACAAACCAGTGCAGTGGAAGCATTAATGTATGCAGCAGCGGGTTTTGTTGTGAACTAGCCACTTGTCTCCAAATTTTTGATTCTAGGACTTCTAGAGGTTTCGTCAATGTTTTCCTTCACCTTTCAGAAACAGTATTACACACATCAATTTTTCAAGTGAAAAATAAGGTATATTTCTGGATTTCAACCAGGGACCTCTAGACTGGAGACCGAGGATTTTACAACCACACCACCACACTAGTTGCATTACCTTGAGAAATATAATATCCATTATTAGCTCTCAATTGCTTTTTCCTCTTTGTTTTTATGTATCAACATACCCTCAATTCCATATGGCGTAATTTGCAGCGTTTGTCCAAGCACTTCCCCTGCTGCCAGTTGGAGCACATAGTCTCACAGCCCAGTGCGGCTGGCTCATGGCGGAACACACAGGCTTCACCCTGTACAATTAAGAAATTATTTGGTATTTTTTTATGACAAATGACTGATTAGTCTTTCTGTATATTCTGATATTCATGGGTTCCATTCCACCGCCAAGCACTCAAGGACTTGTGTTAGTATTTCTGTTTAAAAGGTGTGGTTGTCGGTGAAATTAATAGCATTTCATACATTCCAGCTTCACAGCTCAGAGTTACAGACATATACAATGCAACATGAGTCTTGCTGTACCTAAGTAGGGGAGGGGCCCAGTGTTTTTATTTGTTATGGTCATAAGATACCACTTAACAGGTGAGCATTTACCTCACAGTAAACACAGAGAGTATAGATATGTCCAATGCAGGAATCATACTCAAAATCTCTTGTCTCAATCTCTAGCAAAACACAATTCTGCTGATAAACACATGTAACACCTTGGAACTAATATTTGTCCTTACTAAATAGAAGCGCAATAATTATACATGTGTTTAAAATATGCAAGTTGAGCTTGATTTTGTTATTTGACTTTTAACCAACCTGATTATAATGTTATTGATTATTCAGATGATAAAACTGCAAGATCATAATTATTCTTAGACTACTATTCCATTGAATGGCCTGAAGTAGGAAAGCAGGTGGTTCACTGACACATTTTAAGCAATGATCGACAGCTTTAGTTTGAATATTGATGATTAGACGAGAAGCATGAAGAACTTGAGCTTCTTGTGGACATATTGTGAGGAAGCCAAATACTAGGATGTCCTAATGCTCGCTTAACTATCGTCCTCTAAGTTCCTAATAGGAAAAGTGGATAGCCCAAATTGTGAGCAATGCAGGCTCAAAAAGGACCACTTTTTAGTAGTGTCCGGAGCTGTCGACTGAAAGACAACCTGTATTGAATATCTTCATCTGTATTGAATGTCAGCTGGCTTAATGTGGGCCTGTATCAGAGTGTATCATCAGACTTCTGATGCAGCTATTATAATCTACAGGTCTCTAATTCTCTCGTTATCTAATTTATTTCTAGTTTTTGGATAAAATCAAGATTTGAATAATGTAGAATCACATATAAGACTGACATGTTCTCTGTAAAGAACCAAAGTCCCAAAAAAATGACTATCATTCTTAAGCGTTTAACAGTCACTCAGACTCTAATGACATCCAGTTTGCTGAAAAAATGGGCATGGTCCCTTTATGACTATGGAAAGATATGATTATTTTCTAATATTGTGCAATCCACATCAATCCTTTACTACAATTTGTTATTGGTGCAACATAATCAATATTTACACTGTAATTGTGTTATTTCATGCATGAGTTGTGTTCATATTGCAAATTTAATTGGTTATGTGAAGTTAATCATCATACCACATTTTGTGGTACCTAGTAGTTCTATTGATGAATGGACAAGAAGTTTTGGCAAATAAACTTATGAGGCTACAGATGATTTGAATGTAGTAAATTTAGCAGTATTCTACATAAACTAATACTATCAAAGTTATTTTCTGGTGTATAACAAGTGAAGCTTGAGTAATAGGTTCTCAGCTTCTATTTTCTAATTGACTCACCTTAATGCAGGTAGAATAATAGTAAAAGTAACAGTCGTTAAATTTTCTTGGTGACTCCATCGTGGTTTTCGCTATCCAGGGTCTGCAAATTAGGTGAGCATATAAGGCTATGATGACACGAATATTACGAGTTTTAAAGCATCACGTGCCGTATAATCTATGCAAGTAGGATATCATCTATTCATTTTATTAAATTATTAACCAAAAGACCTGTAATAAAGAGAGTAAAGAGCATTTTCTTTTTTGACAATGAAAGAGCATTACGCCGCGGTCAAACAATTTCACAACAATATATAGCACCGAATCATATTGCCTCTGTGCATTTTACGTACCCTTTTTTTATTTATTTACGTAACTAAATAACTCAAACAATAACTACACAACAGGCTAACACAAAATAATGATTAGAACGTCACGAAAGATGTAGCTATGGCGGACATGTGGCGAACTTTCATTTTGTTCGAGTTCAAAGAAGTCAGTTTTGATTGGCTGCCGCTAAAATTTGTCTATGGCTTTGTTCTCACCACTCAGTGATGGGACGTAAATAGGCATTATTATACGCACGTTCGATAGTTGAAGCTAACACAGATACTATGCTGCAGATTGTACGGTCAAGTACATTAAATTTGGCATAAATAAATAGTTTTATAGTATAATATAATTTCATCAACAATTTTATGGTGCAGTTATAGTCCTACACCCGAACTAAAAACAAAAACATTAAAACCCAGACAAAAAGGGGAGCTATGCAAACTCCCGATCGTCTTAACCTATCTATCTATCTATCTATGTACTTCTCCGCAACTCGTGCAGAACGTTACGTACCACTCGCTTGCTACTGAGCACATAATTGGCTAATCTGTACGAGCAAGCAAGATGTCGTAACAGGGCAAAGTATGCTTCTATCGCCGCTTCAGAATCATAATATAAATAATCTAATCCTTAATTCTACTCTCTGCGTACTGTCATGATCTTTCTAACTTTTGAATGCAGCATCTACGCGAGATGTATGGCGATGAATAGTCATCTCCGAGCCCCTGCGAGGTGCTGATGATCGATGGAAATTTTGTTCAAAGTCAAAGTCAAAAACTTTATTTCCATTGAATTCATAAAGAAATGACTTGGAAACGTCAATAATATTCATAACATATGGTCGCGCGTACTTATCGCTGAGTTTGACGCCTGTTCAAACCCTATCCGACCCTTCATGGGGAGAACAGCAGCAAGAAACCCCTATAGGAGAGCTTCCTTTTTTTTTGCGAGCACGATCCTTGTTACAGTCTGAGTAGGTATGTTACATTTATGACTACATAAATGTTATAGGTAACAATAATGTTAATCTTTTTTTATGGTGGACCTTCACACGGGCGACAACTAACATCACGCAAACCCGTTGCGACTTTCATTCAATTGTTATTCGATGTATTTTGTTCGTACCTGTACATAGATAATATTTGACTTGAAACATTGGAGTACTGTCATGATCTTCCGAACTTTTGAATGCAGACCGCGTAGATGTATGGCGATGTTGTTTTTTTTTATGATGGACTTTCATACAGCCCGTCTAGCCCCAAACTAAATATATATACCTAACAATATAGCTCGTATCATCGGAACCAGACAATATTGAACTTAACTTTTTGAGTACATACATAATATATATTACATATAAACACCCAGCCACAGAAACATTTATATTCGTCTGACAATTGTTTATCCCGGGTGGGAATCGAACCCAACCTAAAGGCAGGGTACTACCCTGTAAGTAAAGTTAGATTGTTGTTTCCCTCAAATTTTCAATGATGATTATGGTTGAGCTTACGACGACTTGGGCGAACACTTTATTATAGTCAGTCAATAATAAAACAATGTCGTATCAATGAACTTTATTATCATTTTAATAATACATCATGATTTTAAAACATGAATTACATTTTACAATAAATAAATGCTAGCTAATAAAATATGAAGTCATGTTATGTAATAAGAAAAACTAACTAATGACGACAAATTAGTACATTAACCGTAATTAAATAATGATACAATCATATTGGTAAGTGTCAAGGAATTGGAAAAATTATAAGGTTGCGTTTACACTCATTTAAGTAGACCTCAGACGAAACGGCAAGTAAATACGGCTGAATTTAAAACTGTGGCATTACCAGTATTATATAGGAGGGTACATCAGTTAAAATTAAGAAAAAAGGGATAATATCTTAGCCAGTCGATGAGAACAGCGTAAATAAAGGATTAATCATTATTATGATAAAATGTATGTGATTTTCTTACTACCAAATAAGTGAACACTTGTACAATACCAATACTAAAAGGAATGTTCTGTTTATAATAATTTAGTAATTTTTAATGAAGCATGAATAGCTATGGGACTGTCGCATTTAAACCTGTTTTTGACAGATGTCACTCAAACATCTGTTGCACAACAAGTAATCTATAGATGTGTTTATATATAGTGAAAAATATGAGGCAATTATACTACTGAGAATGGGAGTTTGTAATACCAAAATATAGAACACACGACTAAATGATGAAAGCCTCATCTCAGCTCTTAAGTTTTATAACAAACCTACTGGATGACAGCGGAACATAAATTAGACTTCAACAAAAAGAAAAAAAACGAGTACATTTATATCACAATTCAATATTTCGTGAAGATTGCTTTCTTTCATTTATACAATATTAAAGAATTATAGGAAGATAGACTTTAATATGTCACAAAAAAATCTCAAACCTCAAAATGGAAGAAAACTCGTGACTACAAGCTTGGAACTAAAAAAAAACAGAGACATAGACATAGGACTCCCTGTATCCGTGTCAAAAGAAAGAACAGCGACACCCAAAAAGAAATCCCTCCTATAGGGGTCTCTAGCCTCTTCTTCCCCATGTAGGAACCGATACTGTTTGAACATGCATCAAACTTAGCGAGATAAGTACGCGTGTCGTGATTTCGAATATTATTGAAGTTTCCAAGCCATTTCGTTATGAATTATGTGGAAATAAAGTTGTTGACTTAGACTTTGAATATTTTTTTGCTGGTCACCCTAATTTGTTTCTTGCAGGAATCTCATTATCAGTGGGGATTAATGCATCAGTCATTAAGTAAGCAAATGTAATAACCCGATAAAATATCAATATCTACTAACAGCAAAATTTCACAAAAATTGATCATGGAGTACAGTGCCGAACGCTAAAATGTAAACAATTAACAAAAAATCAAAAACAATTTTTCTTACCAAATTACAAACTCGAAACAGTCTTAAACTCAGACCAAAAAACATTAACCGAATACAATACCAACATGGATGTCATGACGATATCAATTATTAATTTTCATCCGAAAACTATATTGATAACGAATATGCCACTCTCACTAATATCATAGTAATATTTATTACTGAATAATACAATTATACTGTGGCTTAAATGTCTATAATTATACTACCAATTTATATTTGACGTCCAGTCTAAATCACACCATTGAATGACATATTCGGATGTACAAAATACGGCCGTAAAGTTATTTGTGTAAATATATACTGTAAATATCTACTTTAAATTACAACAGAAATTAATCTCATAGGTAATTTAGTTTTATTAATAACACTCCTTACGAACAAAAGAAGTTTCTGCCGCAACCGAGAGACCAGCCGTACTACACATAAAACATACCGCAGTGTACGAATCGTTCAAGCTAACCTCTGGTTACGGAAAAGCTAAAATCAGCCAACAAGTAACGAACGATTGATTTTCGATTTCACGAGTATATTCGGGGTACGGCATGCTACAAGAAAAACCATTCCTCCTTTAGGGGTTTGTCTATTTTATGTATTTACTTTACCACGCGGGATATTGTAGGTATATTATTGAAGAAATTTAGGTTATAGGTTAGGTTTGAAGGCACATTATTAAAGGAATTTAGATTTCAAATAACTTTTTAAGAATTCTGTAAAACTGTTTGACTTTTACTAGACCGCAGACATTTCTAGTTGTATGTAATGATTTACTCACATAAATTATTTATTATTTCAATACAGACAAGCAAATTTTAAATTATTTTTGGAAACTTTTATTTCAGTTTGTATTATGTATTTGTCAACAAATGTACACAAGTCTGTATATATGCCAAATGGGGCAGCTACGTAGATTATACAGGAACAAATACAAAATTTAAAAGTGCTGCGAGTGCTTTTGGTGCATACAAACTTCTAACTTCAAAACAGTTTAATAAAAATTGGGATTACGTGTTTCAATTCAGTGAGAAATTTTAAATTTAAACATGTAGTAACTTTGTTAGAACTAATTTACGCCTCATTTACAACATTTCACTACAAATTCCATGGCGAAAAAATACAGTCAACGAGAAAGACAACCTTTTCTGTTCAAATATTCTTTACATTCAATTTTCCTCGTTGACTGTATCCGCATCTTATGTTCTATGTTTACACAGCAACTCGACTTTATCAATTAAATATTACAGAAAAGTTACTTTCAGATCCGATTATTGTCAAAAAGCGATTGTTTAAGGCATTACTTGAATGCAATTTTATCACTTTTAGTCAATAAAGTCATTTCGAGTAACTGTCGTGTATAAAACAGTCAACAACCCGTTACTAAGACACAAGTAAACCACTTTTCTACCCTGTTAGGTGTGCTGATTGCCTATTGTCCAAATCCATATATCGTCACTTAAGTTCTAACAGCGCGTAAGGCAATCGACAACTTTACAGGACAGCTAATAATAAACTGTTTGAAATAAAAATGAATAACGCGCTTCTGCTGCTGCTTTCCGCACAACACGGACAGAGATAAATATATTTATTTGCATAAACATATGTAGGTTACATAGTAGTAAGACGTAAGAAGTCATCATTATTACTTAAAATCTCTGCGTTTGATGTTTCAATTGCGTCTTTCAACTTTGCTTTCAAATGAGAAAAAAACGAATTCCGTGTATTTTTGACTTTGCGGTGTTACAACTCAAGCGACGATATGTCCTTCGAGACCCGGCGCCAAAGGGAAAATGAGCTAGAAACTTTTGATGGACATTGTAAAATCAAAATTATCGCTTATCAACATCGATAAATGCATTTTTACATGAAATTTTGACAATATAAGGTTGAATTTACACTGACAGTCAAAAAATTCTTTTCGCTTTTCGAATACGAATGCCTAAAATGTAGAACTGTTTACAAACTTATAGGGTTTTTAGTACGGGTATCAACAAATAGTGGACGTAACATTAGGCCATGTTAATACTAGAGCCCTAGGCTAAATGAGATGGATAGGTTTCTAAGAGATGTTCCTCATGAACCATTTTTGTCATATTTAATTTGAATTTGATTTTTATCGCTTTAAGGTCCATGATCGCGGGGCCGCGTGTGATGTGAGAGTGAGAGAGCTACCGTATCCGAGATGCGTGCGAGCGGGACGGCCTTATCTCTTCGACGAACTCTTGATCTGTTGAAGTTTTTGACGTAGTAAGTCCACAGCGGCCTCGTTCTTTTGGGGCATTTGTGTTGTATGAAGCTGAAAGAGAAATCACAACATGCAAATTTTATTTTTACATTAATGAGCATTTACATATACACCCACCCTGCCTGGTTTTTTTCTTAAGTGGAATTCATATTACAACCATAAATATATTATTAATTTTCGTCACGAGGTTAAGTTTGGTTATATATACCAATGTACCCAATGCCATTACATATATGTACCCAACATATATATATGGAATTCACTTTTAAAAACATAATGTTTCCATATGCGGGGCTCTACTTTGATCAATAAAGAGTGTACGGGACACAATCTACAGAATAAGCTTAAAGTAAGTAGCAGTGGTAATCTTAAGTTTGAAGTTAAAAATAATCATTACCTCAAGTTGTGGATCAATGCTATGCGTTCTGGGTAGTGTGTTCTCATTAATAGACTCGGTGAGGGCTCTGTTGTCACCGACCGGGGTGCGAGGCTGCGACGAAGGACTGCATTCTGTCTTTAGACCAGCTTTAGCCTGAACATAAACACGGCACTAATTGAGGATACTGCACCAACCTAAGTGATTCCTTATCATTTTGACTGGCCACACAGCTTAGTTGGTAGTAACCCTTCTGCGCTGTAGGTTGCAAGTTCGATTCTCGCCCAGGACAAAACATTTGTGACGCACATAGATGTTTGGTCAGTGTCTGGGCGTTAGTATTTAATATGTATTCATACTAATCATACACACATCACACGCATTGTCACTACCACTAAATGTAATGATTTCTTAGCTGCCAGATGTGACAGTTTTCATAAAAATTTTCATCAACTTTCTGTTATGTTTTTTTAAGTACATAAAACCTCTTATAACGTTTTTGCTCCAAACTGCTGTAAGTTTTGTAACTGGAATTGAACGTGAAAATCAAAAAGTGCTTTGATATTTCACAAATTTAATTTAAAGACAAAGTCACGCCTGTTTTATGGAGGGGTAGGCAGAGAGCACGGCTTCCACCTGCTACCATCCTCAGACACCTGTTTTAACTTCGTCCACACTCATAACACTCTTCACGTATCCTAGTCGCTACTCTTGACTTGGGCTTTTCAAAAACATCACAGCTTTGGTGGTCTAAGTAGCCGAGGTCTTCCCTTCCAACGGTTGTACACTCGCCTTATGTAATTTATACCTAAGAGTTAAAATAGCGCCACCTAGCGACAATGTCAATACTAGACAGTTAAGAAACGCTGACATTTACACACCTGTAAAGCTCTTAACCTTTCCAAGAAGATCACGTGTGATTTTTCATCATGCTCGTTGGATATATCTGAAAATAAAGACCACAATCAGTGAAGCAAAACAAGGATGTTTCATAGAAGTTGGTCCAAAGGTCATTTAAAAAGCTGACTTGACTGAAAATAAAAAAACCATCATCTAATGTTTTCATACTTTAACTGTCAGCCTAGGAGAAAAATTATTTCATTATGACCGCAGATTAAGTTAAGTAAGTATGATGGACTTAAGTATTATCGTGTGCACCGTAGTGCGAAAGGACCAACCCAAAGTAGCAGTAGATCTTGTACTAAGTTCGCCCCGAGAAGTACTACCACCACACCTGTTAATCCGCCGCCAAGCAGTGATGCACCCGTATTGCTGTGTTCCCGTGGAAGGGAGTGGATGCCGGTGTAATTTCAGACGCATGAGACGTAACACTCCCGTCTCGGGGCGACAGACGCAACGCAATGCGACATAGGTCATGTCGTACTCTGGTGGAGAGGACTCGAGTCGTATTGCTGTTGTCTATGGGCGGCGGTTACCACTTAACATCAGGTCGTTCCGCCACTCAACCACATAAAAAAAAAAGATGTTCATTGCATCTTGCCAATGTTGTCAGTTTTGTAGTGGTGCTTGTAGATGGGCACGGCGGGCAGCTTCCTCTGGTCGGCCACCTCGCGCAGCCCGCGCTCTACGTAGTTGCGGAAGTAGAACGACGAACTCTGCATGAACGTCCAGATGTCCACTTCCGGGTGACGCTCCTGTGTATAATTTATTTTATTTTTTTCAACATAATCTACAGCTCTTAAAATTAGGTACCTATTCACTTAAAATTACTCTTAAAGCCAATAACATATATAATAATAATAATATTGGTGAACATTACATACAGCGCCATCTAGCCCCAAACTAAGCTAAGCATAGCTTGTGTCATGGGAACCAGACAACTGATATAATACTTATCTGTCTATCTATTCGAGTCACACTGTCCACCAGTGTGGTGAAAGGATTTTTAAGTATATATACTTATATCAGCTATACTATTATTGCTAATCAGAATTATATTTTTATTTTAGTTTATTCTGTTTGCTGGCTCATCATGACGTCCGATGTATGAGCAGTGTTACCTATAATACAAACTCGCGCTTAGTTTAGGTCTCAGTGGTCACAATTTGCAAAATATAAATCATGTTTTTGTACTGTTAAAATATGACAATAAACTATTATTATATTATTATGTCATATTAATGACAGAACGAGCTGACGGTCCACCTGATGTTAAGTGGCAACCGCCGCCCATAGACAACAGCAATACGACTCGAGTCCTTTCCACCCAAGTACGAGATGACTCTGGCATTGCGTTGCGTCCATCACCCTGAGACGATTATTATAATAGTATAGTCACCCTGAGGTCGTAGAGTTGTTCCAGCGCTTCAGTGTTGTGCTCCTTGGTGCCGATGCGCTGCAATATGTGCGCGAGTTCCTCGTGAAGCGCGCGCGGCAGCCGGCCCGCGCTCAGCGACACGTTGCCGCTCACAGCGCTCAGCACCGAGCTACCGTTCACACCTGTGTCCGCTGTGTCCGCTGTGTCCGCTGTGCACTCTTTCTTTTCATCCAGTTTCAGTTGCTACCAAGATAACAGTAATAATAAATATTGATGGCCATTTCACACACAGCCATCTAGCCCCTAAGCGTAGCTTGTACTATGGGAACCAGATGCCTGATAGAATACTTACATAATTTTTGTTAATACATTCATATAAATACACATTAACACCCAGACACAGAACAAACACTTATGCTCGTCATACAAACGTTTGTCCCGGGTGGGAATCGAACGCATGACCTACGACAGCTCAAAAAGCGGAGTTACTACCAAGTATTCAACAATTCATAAAACGCTTAAAATGTTGACCTCAAGCATTAGGAATATATATGAATCCCACATTAAACAGTTTAATGTACTCACCTTGATGACTTTGAACAAATACGGGTACAAGTCGGATTCATTGACGTCAGGTATTTGCGTGAGGTGGTTCGTGATCGACGAGCCTTTCATCTTAACTAGTGTATGCACCAGGGTTTTCACAGTTCTGGAAATAAAACAATATTACGTTTGGGCACTAGCATGTTGAGAGGGCATCAAGATAAATAAATAAATATTAGTGGACATTTCACACAGCGCCATTTAGCCCCAAAGTAAGCTAAGTAGCTTGTATCATGGGAATCAGACAACTGATAGAATACTTATATACTGTTTTTTGTAAATACATACATATTAACACCCAGACACAGAACAAACATCTAAGTTCAGCACACAAATGTTTGTCCTGGGTGAGAATCGAACCCAAGACCTACAGCGCAGAAGGCAGGGTTACTATCAACTGAGCAGTAACGCCAGTCAAACAAGAAAGAAGGTATAAGAGGTACTAACTATAGTATACTGTAAGACCTTACGTGTGTGATAAACTACTAGGCATAAATAATTAAAATCGTGAGGTTACTTGCTCCCGCCCAACGTAGGAAGTACTGTCTGATAGAATGAATATTGACGTTTCCATGCAATTTCTTTATGAATTCTATGGAAATAAAGTTTTTGACTTAGTCTGCAACAACAAAACTGTCGTCTCCCTTGCTACAGGTCTGGTCGTATCAATGTGAATACACACCTGTACGGCGTATCGCTTATATCCGGGTTCTTCTTCCAGTAGGTGTTAGGGTACGCTTTGTAGAACAGATGGATCTTGTATAGCACCGCGTCAAAGTCGACAGAGTGCACGCCCCACGAGGAGATCATCTTCAGCGTTTTCCAGCAGCACTTCAGGAGAAGGTCCTGGTAGCGAGGGTAGGCAGGGTCCGACGTGCCGATCGATTCGTGGAGTAGCGTTACTATTGCGCTGTTCAATTCAATAAAAAAAATTGTCAGGAATATAAAGATATAGATATAGAATCTACAAGGGATAGTCATTGACATTCATCAAGTGACTGGCCTCATAGCTCAGTTGGTTAGTAACCCTACCTTCTGCGCTATAGGTCGTGGGTATGTGACATTTGTAACATTGATGTTTGTTCTGTGTCTGGGTGTTGATATGTATTATATGTATGTATTTACAAAAGAAAAGTATATAAGTATTATATTAGTTGTCTGGTTCCCATGATACAAGCTATGCTTAGCTTACTTTGGGGCTAGATGGCGCTGTGTGAAATGTCCACCATTATTTATTATATTTATTATTATTATTACTAGCACAGTCTATATCCACACAGTGGTCAAACAATTCGTCTAAATAATATATTATGGCAATCCTGTGTGGGTGCACCTCGCACCCACACAGGATTGCCAATAGTAGGAAGCCGGGCACAAATTTCATAGCTAACTTGTACAATGTGGGGTTGGAAATTATAAAGGATTTTGAAGTACTCCATATTTATGACTGACTACATATATTTTTACTGATCTCAGAGCTCAGTTGATAGTAACCCTGGCTTCAATGTTGTAGGTCGTGGGTTCGATTTCCACCCAGGACAAACATTTGTATGACGAATATAGATGTTTGTTCTTTGTCTGGGTGTCAATATGCATTATATGTATGTTATTACAAAAAAGTATATGAGTATTATATCAGTTGTCTGGTTCCCATGACACAAGCTATGCTTAGCTGCTTACTTTGGGGCTAGATGGCGCTGTGTCAAATGTCCACCAATGTTTATATTTATTTCTTATTTTTAATATTCTATTATTCTATACTAATATTATATAAGTGATTTAGTGTGCCGGTGAAATTGCAGGCGCATGAGACATAAAATCCCCGTCTCGGGGTGATGGACGCAACGCAATGCGACTTAGGTCATCTCATACTTTGGTGGAGAGGACTTGACTCGAGTTGTTGTCTATAGGCAGCGGTTACCACTTATCATCAGGTGGCCTGTCAGCACGTTCCGCCATCTAAACACACAAAAAAAAAAAATGTGTGTGCTGTGTGACTGACCACAGAAGCGGCGTGCGCGGCGAGCGCTCGAGCACGCGCACGCACACGTTGTTGAGCACGCGCATGAGCCGCTCAGCGTCCCCGGCTCCCCCCGCGCCCGCGCCCGCGCCCGCCCCCACGCCGCCCCCCGCACCCAGCACGCGCAACATCTCCCCCAGCACGGCGCACAGGGCCGGCTCGCCCACGTGCGATCCGCAACCGGCCGTCTCGTAGAACTGAAATAATGTAACACTTTAGTTCCACGCTCCTAACTCACGTCTCAGATCTGATAACTTATTAATAGTTTACTCAAACAGAAATATTACAAGACGTCTTCACTTCACACATAAAAAATAGATATTTAAAAAGATATATCCTGTTTGATTAATTCAGGTACGGTATCCGAAAGGCTCATCAATTCGAAGAATTATCTCCTACGAGAAGTAGGCATCCAATTTATCGTCATTTAAATGTTCCCAAGCCATCATAGGATGACTCGAAACTTAGTGATAACTGGGCTGAAGATCGTGGGTGCGATCCCCACCCAAGACTAACATCTGTGACGAACATAGACGTTTGTTCCATGTCTGGGTGTTGTTTGCCTATACGTAATACATGTAGGCAAGTAAATATAGAATTAAGTTGTCTGGTTCCCATGATACAAGCTATGCTTATCTTACTTTGGGGTTAGTTGTTGTTGTGTGAAATGATGATCTATCTTTCAGAAACATGGGAGTCAGGCTGTTACCACAACGATGATAGATTTGATGAAGCACGTCGGCTGATTTTATCATCGATCGACTAAGACCCAGTCCAGTAGTACATCGTGATGGTCACACAAGCGAACAAACAGTTTAACAACACAGTGCGGGTGGTGACTGACCGTAGTGAGAGCCCCCGCCAGGTACTTGTAGGCGGGCAGCGAGTCCTGCGTGTGCGCGCCGGTGCGCAGACGCTTCACCTGCGCGGCGATGGCGCTCACCAGCCGCTGCTCATGCGCAGCGAGCGCCGCCCCGCGACCGGACGCCAACGCGCACGATATCAGAGACAGCGCGCGGATGGCCGCCTGGTACAAAATGTATATTACAGATTACATACATTATACTTAACAATATATATTAATTCGTCCTCCTGAGACCCAATATCGGCTTAACCGCCTAGTTTGGGCCTAGCTGTTTCTTGTAATATAGAAATAAATTGGTTATCTGGCTATTGGAAATCTAACTATATAACTATTTGGCAAACGACTAGCATGTCGTGTCCCACAGCTGGGTAAACTGCTCCCACCCCCCCATTTCTTCAATTATCTCAATTTTCTGCCATTGTGATCTAGTTTGCTTCAAAAGATTAAAATACAGTAAATTCAACCCAATTTGGACTCAATACCAGACACTTTTAACATAAGCAATATACAGAGCATCTAATGAAAAATATTTCATTGCTATGGTTTGTGCATGTTCGACAAAATATTGTAAATTTACGTATAGATAGATGGTTGGCGAAGGTTTGCCCGAGTTGGGAGGGTTGGACGGTCGTGTTTAATACCATATATAGCATGAAAGGAGCGCTACCTATTGAATACAGGTGGAAATTGGATACAGGCAGAAAAATGTGAGTGAAAAAGCGATGTTACGACCAAAAGCCTCTTTCGGAATAAATAAATAACCATGTATAGTGTAGTACGCTTGTTGCTTGCTTGTACACGTTGCATCGTTGTACTCTATGTTATGGTAAACAGCATTACTCACGTTCAAGTCGGGGCTGGCGATGGAGTGTATGGTGTCGGCGAGCTGCGAGTCGTCCACGCTGGAGATGGACGCAGGCGCGGCCGGCAGCGCGTGTGACGTCACGTGCCGCGGCGGAGACATCGGAACTATGCTGGGTGGGGGGAGGGGGTAACGGTATTACTACTATCACCTTTTGTATTAACTTTCACTTCCTATTGCGTAACTGTTTTTTTTTGGAGGCCGTACTTATTGGACGAGTAGAGTAAACGAAAGGAGCCTCTTAGAGGTGCACTTTAATCCTTTTACCACACTAGTTCGAGAGAGCCAGTGAAAAGGACAAAACCCTATTACTAAGCCATTATTTATGTAACAAAGTTAAGGAACGAGCAGATGTTCCACCTGGTGTTAAATGGTAACCTGAGCCCATAACAAGCAATATCACTTGCGTCCTTCACTACTTAGGTACAACAAGACCCAAGTCGCATCGTCCCTTAACTCTGAGACCTGAAGGTAATGAAGCACTAAAAAATCACCGTTAATTTGACTGTCAAATATCATACTTATCATCATATTATTACCTATTTAAGTGATACGATGTAATGTAACGAATAATAATAAATGTATTATTATTGTTATTATGGTTACCTCGAGCGGATCGGCTGCGAGATGGCAGTGTGAGGGCGTCCCGCCCCCACGGGGATCGGCTCGTCTAGGAACTTGAGATCGGGCTGGGGTAAGTCCGGTTGCTTCCGCACGGGCACGGCCGCGTCCAACCTCGCGATCAACTCCGGGTCGAGACCAAACGGCCCGGTGATGACCTTGGCCTCCGGCGCCGCCCTGTAAGGGGATTTACTGGGATTAATTATAGCATGAACTGTACTGGATGATTCATAATTCACCTGCCCTTTTCCCAAATTAGGTGGGGTCGGCACATGTATTTTTCTTGCATTTCCCTCAAAGTCAAAACATTTATTTCCGTAGAATTCATTAAGAAATAGCTTGGAAACTTAAATTATATTCAAAACATAAGGTCACGCGCACTTATCGCTAAGTTTGACGCCTGTTCAAGGTACTCAATTAAATTTTTCGACTCTACAGCCAACAACAAATTTTAAATTTTACGATATTAAGATATCTATGCACCTGAAACCCTTTCAATAATTCTTTTAAACAGTGCCTGTACTCTGTATTAGTCTTAAAAATACGTAAGCGTCTTCTTCCTAATGTCGATCGTATTTGTTTCTTTTTTATTTTTCTTTTCAATTGTTTAGCCACTGCGAAGGCACTATGATTAGCAGTAGTGCGCTTAAATCGGAATCAACTACAATCTAAGAGATTACTCACGGCTGAATGACTGGAGGTGGTAATTCTTCCTCTTGTTCCTCCTCCTCCTCATATTCAACTGTAGGCGCGATCGTATGCGAGATTATGCGCCTCGTCAGATCCGCGCTCTGAAAGTACAGTATTATGTAGTGGCTTGAAATACAGCGTGAAACTTGAAATTATTTACCGAACAGTTTTTACTAAAATCTACAGATTATATGGGTTAAATGTTCAGGATCAGTTTTATAATCAAAAAATCTACTATTATATATTATTATAATATATTATTACTATTATTTACTGGTATCACAGCTCAGTTGGTACTAACTATACTTCTGTTACCCACGGTGAATAAGTCATCCCATTGAACACTGCACTTTTCCGTTAATCCAGGATTATGAGCTATCCTGGTACCATGTTTTATCCAAATTCGTTCAGCCGTTTGAGCGGAATGAGTAACAAACATACACATACACACACACACACACATACAAACGAACTTTCGCCTTTATAATATTAGTGTGACTGGTACTTTTGTATGAGTTATCATATCATAATCTACAACAAGTGTTCTGTAACTGCATTTGACTTACATCAGATGGTGGTTGGATAGGTTTCCCCATAGCGGACAGCGGCACCACCATGGAGCGCCTCGCTTCAGCGCTTCGCGTTTTGCTAGCTCGCTTGATGCGCTCTTCTAGTAGAGATAAGTCTTTATCTGAAATCTGTAGACGAAATATACATGAAAATAAACATGTGTGCGTTATCACTGTACACACATATTTCCAGTGGCTCCATCTGCCATTCTTATGATATACTTGTGGCTCGATGGCGTTGTGTAAAATGTCCACTAATCTTTAAATCTATAATTATTCTGTACGTCACTGAAATACTGAACTGCTGGACAGATTCTGATGTTTTTTTTTAAGTAATTGAGTGGGTCCCTTGATGGTTTAGATTCACAAATGGACCCTATAGGTGGCGTTACAATCGGATCCCAGGACAACGTCTGTCGGGACCACTAGTATTTATATGATAATAGTGTCGCTCGGTGTACTCACCTGTCCGATCATCTTGTACACTTTCTCCCCCTCGAGGAAGTAAGCGCTGGAGACGCAGTTGAGCGCGGCGGAGCGCACCGCGTTGTCGCGGTCGCCGATGTGTCGCGCGAGCTCCTTGAGGGCCGCCGCGCCGCCCGGCGCCATCACCGACGACCCGTACGTTTCCAGCAGATGCCCGATGCATTCTAAGCATTCTACGTATGGACAAAATATATGTTAACATCTAAAATATTACTAAGCTACTACTAAGATGATGCTCAGAGAGTGAGCATTGCTATCCAGCGAGGCATTGCCACCAGTGTTTTGGGATCCTGTTAGTGAATTAGATCAGTTGAGGTATCTATAGATCGATGGAAAAAGTCTTTACATAGCTCAATTTTTAGATATGTTAGCGAAATGTTTATCTTTTTGTTCTATATATAAAAGATCGAATTATGTCGAAAATGACCCAATATGGTTGGAATAAACAGGAAAACCATAATTATCACCCCTCGACGGGAATACGTCATGATGCCAACAGTCCAGCTTATACTTGCTTGCAGTGGCTACCATGTATCATGCTAGCCTATAAGTAACCTATATATACAAATTTTAACATTACCTAAATTAATACTGATATTTTGGTGAAATCCAACAATACACTTACCAGCTCTTTGCCTTGCATTCTTCGACTTGAGCCCCTCCATCAGATAGCCAAACAGCTTTGTGACGGAGTATACGACGCAAATCTGCTTAAACAGAGATTTCACTCCATTGCGGACAGTGTCTTTGGGATCTCCAACCTGTTAAAACAATAAAGATAAGAAGAACAATTTCCAAAAAAAATAATTATCCAAAATGTAATTAAATAATACCTATTAACATTTTTGCCTTGAAACAGCATGTTAATGAAGGTTCGCAAAGCGTACGCTAAGTACATTGTCATAATATCGCTTACACTGCCACAATTCCCATTTCTGCTACCATTCACTGACGCATTCGCGTTACTGTGTTTCGGTTTGAAAGATGTGGTTGCCCGTGAAATTACAGGCACATGAGACATTCCATCTACACGTCTCAGAGTTACAGGCGCATGCTAAGATGCAACTTAAGTCTTGTCGTACCTAAGTAGGGGAGGACCCGAATCGCATTGCTTATTATGGGCAGAGGTTACCAGGTAACATCAGGTGGCCATCGGCTCGTTCCCTAAATATATCACATAATAAACTGAACAAATATATAAAAACATATATTTAAAATGCGTGAAACAAAATTTTCCATCTAACTAGCTAGCAACGTCATAAATGTGTCTTAAAATGTACAACGCGCGCATTCCCGACACTATCTTATTATATCGCTTTGTATCGTGTATACGTCGCTCTTTTGCTCCATTTCCGTGAGGTCAGAATATATAGCACTCTTTCTATTCTTCTCTACGTCATATCTTTCTTCTCTCTCATGTAACGCAAAGTGCCTAAATGTGACACGACTTTAAAATGTTACTGTCGATTCTCGTTCACTTATCGAATTATCGAATCGCGCCAAAGAAGTATCACTTTTAAGGAACTTACCTTCAAAACCAAGTAAGGAATGAAGCAATTTGCCTCATATTCCGCCATCGTATAATCACTATCCATCAGATACTGGAAAACAATTGAAAGGTACTCCAATCCTTTGAGGATGACCGATGGATTCGTGTCGAAGAATCGCAGCGTGAGCCATTTGAGCACTAGATCTAGATTAGCCATTAGCGCTGACCCGTTTTCGTTGAGATCTTCGGACAGAGATTCGATCGCTTTCAGATGATATCTAGAAATAAAGATAATTAACAGACACAGTCCTGAATCGTCCAAATTAGTCTTCTAGCCATAGAGGAAAGGCACTAAGCCTGAAAAGACATAAAATTGACATGAATACTGGTTGGTCTTTTTGACATAATATTAATTTTAATACAACAACGAACGAAATGTATTGATTATTTGTAAATATGATCCATAAATAATAGATGTGTTCAAGTCTATAAAGTAGTGAAATAAGTTCTAAATATTACCTGAAATCACTGTGAAACATGTTTGCTACAAGTGATTTGTTGAGTCCGGCTGTTCCCATCTGTTCCTTTAGAAGTTCGAAGAACTCTTCACGGGGAGTTGTGAAGTTCCATTTCAATACTGAAATGATAATATACACTTCAATTTCATACACTTTATTGTAACTTTGAAACAAACTTAGATAACATTATTTGGATCTTTATTTTTGGATATCTATTATTAATTGCATAAGCAAAATTTTTTTTCTTTCACATTTAAGGTGACCACAACCAAGATTTGTGAATCCGTTGGATCACGATATTGTAATGCAGTAATTTCTAACCAATATTGTAAACGCGAAAGATTGTTTGTATGTCCATTACACCAAAATTTCTTAACAGACTGCACTGAATGTATGAACATAGATTTAGGGTAGAGTAGAGAAGTTTGGATAGATTTATACTAGATCCAGTACCTCCAGTACCGTCAGCCTCAGCAGCAGACAGGGACTAGTAGAATATATCATTAGTTCTCACAAAAATATACACTGAAAAGTTTTTAGTGCGAGATTTTTCGATACTGCTGATCAGATACTGAAAATTATTACATATAGCAAGCTAATTCCTGAATGCTGTTAGGTTATTTTTTATTCTACCAAATATGAGTTCCAGACGTCCCTCAATAACGTTAATTTTTATTTATATTGTCTATTAGGGTAAACAAACAGCTGCAACATATATATTTATACTAGAATGATTAGATCTTATCTTACACCTTAATAATGTTGCTGACTTAGTAAACTGAGAAAATAGAATACTGTTCATGATTAGTACCTTTCAGCTTCTGATCATCGATAATACGCTGGTTCTTGGCGTTGTTGTTGGGCAGCAGCGGGGAGAAGTCCTCGTCGTCTTTCTTGCCACGGCCCGCGGCAGACACAGGTTTCACAACCTACATATAGTAAAACTAATTATTATACACCATACCAGATCGACGCTTTAGTTTCTAAATAACGCCGTTTTACCTCTGAACTACACACACATTACCTAACGCTCAACCTGTGTGTAGTCTTAAATGAAATATTAAATCAGGCTTGTTAAAATTACAAAGCAAATATATTTCATATTTTTTCTTATATTATTTTATTTTTGATCATCCCTATTCAAGTTAACTTTTTTTGAGGCTTTTTGTGTTTCCATAGACTGGGGACTGCTAAAACAGGCTTCTAGTTTATCTCTGGCACCAGTCTCATAAAGCTGGTTTCTACTAAAATGTTTGTACATTTTATTTACAATCTGTGATTTTTGTGAGAGAAACGTTCATTTTATTATTTAAAATAAGACTAGAATCCTGTAGAACCTGTACTGTCCCACTGCTGGGCAAAGGTCACCCCAAAGTCCTTCCACATACCCCAGTCTTGAGTTATTTCCGATTTCTCTAAAACGTATTTATATGATCGTTACAGACCACTAATCTTGGCGTTAATATAAATAAAAATATTTTTTTTGGATTCATCGCTATCACAGGTTGCAAAGATGTCATATGGGACTCAGTCTAACTGACTTGGAAAAAGGCAAATGTATTCTTCGAAGATGAGGTGAGATTTTAAATCTAGAAGCCACAAAGCCCAGTTCCCAACGACAATATACAGATATCCCAAAAATCCTCGTCGAGCCATAATCCGATGATCCAAGTAATATCATTTTTTTTCTGATGTACATCATTTTGGAATCCTGATTAAATACGTTATTTTTTTTTTTTTTTACTATTATTCAATCGTGCCAAAATAGTGTAATTTTTTCAGTACAGGCAGCTAAAGTTGGTCTTTTTAAGACTCGACAAAGTTTGATAGGGTTGGCCACACCGACCTTTCCCTTAGCAGGTGCTGAACCTTTCTTCTCTGCTTCCTTCTTGAGCGCGCCGGCTGACTTGACGCCCCTGGACTCATCCTTCTTCCCTTTGGAGGGAGGGAGCGGCTGAACGGGGAGGTGAGGTCTCGCTTTGTCTAACGCGGCGAGCACGCCGGGTTTCGATGCAGGCTGGATATTAGCATAAATAAACCATGAGTGGCAAACACACAAACAGAACATTCAAACAGAACGTAGTTTTTTTTTATAATATACGGGTAGTAATGAAATAACAGGAACTTTGAACATTTATTATTTTCTATATGTTGTGAGAATGTGGTCAAACAAATTATTGGTTAGACCATTCCTGTAGGCTACTGTAATTTAAATCTGCGGAACCTTTCAATTTCCGCAATGAAAATAATCGTTACCTCTCTTCGCTCGAACTCGTCATCTTGTCCTTTTCCTAATTTATTTGGGGTAAGCTATGTATTTCTATTCCACTAGAAAATTAATAATTTATCAATTTTGATTTTTGAATAACCACCACCCAAAGCTCCTCTTTAAAGAACATACTTTGCAATCCATAGATTCATAAATAATAAAACCCAAGTAACAAGATATATGTGAAGTCAAAAATGTACCTTCCATCTACCTATCACACTCAGAAACATCAATTCTTCCTTTTCTTTAGGTTTCATAAAAAAAAGAAGTATCTTAAGAAAGTTAAGAGGCAATCAGAGGTCTATTTCGTTAAGTCTTTAGTCTTATTTTTAGAGTTTTGCTTCAATATGAGCTTCAAACAAACTGCTCAGCTACAACACTGTGTTCTAAACTAGGAATTGGTTCTAAGTTGGAACATACCTTTAACTTGTCAATTTGCTTATGCATAGCTTCGTATCCGAGGTGCAACATGAACGGCAGCACGCAGTCAGCGGTGGCTTTCCTGACGTCGGCCGCGCGGTCCTCGATGCACGCGAACAGTGTGGGCAAGCACACGGACAGTTCCTCTTTTGCGAACGATTTTGGTGGTACTGTATAAAAAGAGGAAACTCATTAACATTTGTTTTGACATTCTAATACTTTTTTTTTTCTTTTTTTTCAGGAATCACAGTAATTTGTAATAAATACATAGCCCTCAGAATATATACCTTGAAACTATAAAATACATTCTTCCTACTGATATGTTAAACGTGAAAATTTGTATGGATGTTTGTTACTCTATCACGGTCAAATGGCTGAATGGATTTGGATGAAATTTGGTACCAAGATAGCGTATATCCTAATTAACACAAAGGCTACTTTGATCCCGGAAAAGTGCAGTGTTCCCGTGGAATTACTTATTCACCGCAGGTAACACCGCGGGGCGCAACTAGTAACCTTCAAAGAGGAAGTTCATTCTGTGTCCTCGCACCCTCCGTTCTATTAACATAACAATGGCGTTTTGTACACCTCAGACGTGGAACTGCAAGACACTGGACTCGTGAAAAAAATCGAAGTATTCATTTCACGCCTTAGAAGCGATGGTGATAATTTTCCGAGCGGCCATTGAGGAGACCTCTAAAGAACACTGGACCGACTGCTTTTCCAAATGTATATTATGTGTGAATACATTATTGAGCAGTTAAGTAAGTCACATAATAGATTATTTAAGATAAAAGTTCACTATGTAGTCAAATAGTTTCAAAGAACGGAAAAGTCATAAATTGTCAGGGATAGTACTCTGATAAACAGATAACCCAATATCAACATGTGTATCGTGTATGTATCGTTATCCAGAAACTTCAAGTAGTACAGTTTGAATACATAAGTTACACTACTGGAAAGCATATGTGGCGTTCCATCGCTGGCTACACTCACCGTTGGGCAGGTGCTCGCTGAGCCACTGCAGCAATGCGGCGCGAAGGACAGGCGAGCCCGCCTTCAACGCGTCGAATATCATCTCTCCTTCGAAGGGAGCGGAGGGCCCCGCCTCCCGGCACCAAGTCTCTATGCACGACACTGCGGCGGCGCGGATCCATTGCTTGCTGTCGCCGAGAGCTGCCACCAAACACATAAGGGTTATCTATATCACCGGCAATGTATAAAAAGCCGGCATTATACACCTTTGTATTGCCCAAGTAGTATTGATTGTTATGGGCAGACATTTATACCACTTTACAACTGGTGGGCCAACTGCTCGATCCGTAAATATGTCACATAAAAAATGCCGAGGCACTGTATAGAATGTACAGAAAACTGTATGAATTATTACATAAGTCGAAGACATGCGTCAAGTGCACGAAAGGAGCCTCTTTGTATCGCACCTCTTTGAGTGCTAAGAGGTAGGCAGAGCTTCAGTGAGCAACTTTTCAATGACGAGGGGTTTAGCTGGTCATCGCCATTGTTTTCTCACTAAAATTCGGCCAACATTTTCTTCCAGTAATTAATTCCTTCAGGACAAAGGTTATACCGAAGAAATCATCAACTGCAGATGGGGGCCCAAGTTACTCGTAGTCGTAGGCGAGTACCCTCTGAATCACTACACGTGTCCCCCGGGTGGTGCAAAAGGAGTAACCCAAAGTAGCAGTAGAACTCGTGCTGAGTTTATCCGGAGAAGTACTGCCACCACACCTGGTAATTTGCTTGTTACGGTGTAAGGCAGTGGGTGCCGGTGAAACTGCAGACGCAAGAGACGTAACATCCCCATCTCGCGGAGATGGATTCTTACTTTGGGGGAGAGAACTTGAGTCGTATTGATTTTGTCTATGGCCGGCGATTACCTACCCCTAACATCAGATGGGCGGTCTGCCCGTTCCGTCATTTAAAACACACATAATCACAAAAAAGGCGGTACCAATTATAACTCTTGTAGTTATTTTGTACCTTGGAAGAAAGCTGGGAAGAAAGTCCGCACGTGTGTTTTGGATTTAGACCCCATAGCAGTGGCGAGCATCTCGCAGATCTGCAGCGCGCTCTGTGCCAGCTTGGAGTTTGAGTCGAGCAGTCGAGCGGACAGTGCGGCCGGCAGCTCGCCCAGCGACGGCTTGATCGGTGACGAACTGGAGATGATCGCCTTCACTTTATCCAGCCCTTCGTTGCGCACCTGATATTTTTAAAGTTGTTAAGCAAAATTATATGGACACTCGAATTTTGGTTCTATATATACAAAAAACTTTGAAGAGTGTGGCTGCTGGTTAAATTAACGGCAGTAAGATATTCCACCTTCTTTAGACCTTATCACTTCTTAGGTACGGGAAGACATGGCTCTTCCCATCCCGTAAGAGAAGACCCAAGATGTTTTGCTAGGGTAGAGGTTACCGTTTAACATCAGGTGTGACATTCTGCTCGAACGCATAAGTTTGGTTATGAGTGTTACCTTCCAGTTCTTATCGTTGATTTCGGCGACAAGCGAGTCGGTGATTAGCGGAGCTATATCGGTCCTCGCGCGGCTGTCCTCCACCGGAACTGGTTCATCTTCAGTCGCGTCTTCGTATACTTCGTCTATGTCGTCACCGACAGATGCTTTGCTTGCAGACTGGAAATATACATTATTTATAACCGACCACGAAAAGGAGGTTCTCAATTCCGTTTTTTTTTAATTTATGAGAATATAGTTACTTCCAAATTGATGCTATAGATATATAATTTCACCAATATCAGTTCAGTAGTTTGGTCTTCAAATCAAAAGAACTGTTTTTTTTTTATCCAAGTGCGAAATAACGAGGAATCATTATCATTGATTGGTCGTTTTGGCACAATTAAATTTTCAATTACTAAACTGACAGCTTTTTGGAGCCAAAACGTTTGAAGATATACACAGCTCAATTGGTAGTAACCCTGCCTTCTGCGCTCAAGTCATGGGTTCGATTCACACCCAGAACAAACGTGTGACGAATATATTTATTCTGTGTCACCGTGTTAATTTATTTATTTACAAAACAAAAGTATTCTATCAGTTGTCTGGTTCCCATGATACAAGCTACGCTTCGGGGCTAGATGGCGCTGTGTAAAATGTCCACCAATATTTATGTATACCTTGGTAACAGCGGGCAGCTGTCGCGTAGGTGTGGGCGGCGTGCTGTTAGCGTGCTTGTCCAACTCCAAGCTAATGAGCTGTTTGGTCGCCGGCTTCTCGCTGTCGAAGTGGTTGATGAGCGAGGGGCCGACGTACAGCGACACTATGCCGAGGAAGTTGACAGTAGACGTTCGCACGTTCGGGTTGGTCGCCGACAGCGCTTTCTTCGAGTGAGCGACTATGGACTTTATGTTCATTCTGTAAAAGTTTATTATTGTGAATGATAGAACATTCTAATTTAATTATCTACATGTAAGTGGGCTTATGACTTCTTACTACGTGATAGGTCAACCGGGACTCGGTTACTTCGCCATAAGTTGGACGAATTCATGAAAGTATTTATTTTTCAGAATTCAGGTTGCATTAGTTGTTTGGTCAGTGTCAATATATTCATTAAATTGGTTATTTTGGAAGGTTTCATCTTTGAATCCACACGATAACGTGTAATTAGCACACCAACCAGTCCATAGGATAGAAGAAACAGAGGCTAATAAAATATGACAAATCAAAGTCATTGATAGCTTTGGAAATTCAGTTGCTGACTGTACTAAGGACAGCTAACTCAAAATCTCTATTTCTTAAAAAAAAATATTTATGCATTTGTTTCCTCCTAACAAGACGTCTTATAAATATTTGATTTGGCCCACAGACCTCAGCTAGTGACAACTAGGGAGAAAATGATACTTCTACTACTACTACTACAAGTGTCACTGGTACTCTGGAACCAGTGCGGTGAAGGAATTAAAGTGCTCCTCAAAAAAACACCTTTCATGCTTGACACATGTCTGCGAATTTTTAGTTCTATGACATGTCGGTTTCCTCACGATGTTTTCCTACACCGTTTCTAAACGTGACTCCTTAAATGACAATAATAAACATGTTCACTCACGAGAAGCCAAACTCCTTGACAGCGATAGCCATCCAGTTGAACATCTCCGACTGGACTTTGGGGTTCTTCTGCGAGTCCATAGCGTATGTGAGCCCCTCATTGAGCACGTGTTCGAACCCGCACGCCTCCGCCAGCGAGGTGAGGCACTCGCCCGCCACGCCCGCGCACAGCGACTCACCCAACTTGCCCACTACATCGTGCAGAACGAAGTCTGCTGCGGTGCTGGAAATATTATGCCATAGGGGCTAGACACTAGTTTTAACTCGGCCCTGTGCGTTGTAGGGCGTGGGTAAGACAAACATTTATGTGTGCTGTTAGTTCTGTGTCTGGGTGTGATTTATATGTATTATACGTATGCAAAATAGGTTTTGAAGATCTCTGATTTTTCTCCTCTTTCATTCATATGAAAGAGGAGAAAAATCAGAGATCTTCAATCTCTTTGCTCTCTAATCCAATGGGATGTCATCATCCCATTGGATTAGAGAGCAAAAAACCCTTTTCTATTCATCATTCATCATACTGATTTTGTTGTTATAAAATGTAGCCTACATCACCCAGATCAAATTACCCATCAGCTCATTCATCAATATCCGATGTGTAGTTTATTTTCTACGGTGAGACATATAAATACATACACACAGACTTCCTTTTAGCTTTTCCGTAGTAGGGTTAACAACGTCTGTGCAATCGTTTCAGGTACTCACGTGGAGATAGGGTAATTCTCGGTGATATACTTGCAGGCCTCGAGCCTGGCCTTCATCACTTGTACGTTGGTGTCCTTGAGGCCCGGCTTCTTGTTGAGCACGCGGTACAACAGTTGCGCGGTGACGTCACTGCCCGTGAGCCCGCGGACCGTACACTGGAAGCTCTGCACGGCTGACAGACGGTTCTTCCAGTTTCCGTCGCCCAGCCCTGTAGGGGGGGTATAATAAATAAATAATTATAATAAATTTTAGGGAACATTTAACTTTTTGATTAGCTATTTTGACTGGCCTCACAGTTCAGTTGGTAGTAAACCTGCCTTCTACGCTGTAGGTCGTGGGTTCCCACTCAGGACAAACATTTGTGTGACGAACATTGGTGTTTGTTCTGTGTCGGGGTGTTGATGTGTATTAAATGTATGTATTTACAAATAAGTATTTAACTATTATATCAGTTATCTGGTTGGTTCCCATGATACAGCTATGCTTAGTTTACTTTGGGGCTAGATGGCGCTGTGTGACATGCCCACCAATATTTAAACATTTATTTCACACAACGCCATCTAGTCCCAAATTAAGCATAGCTTGTATGGGTACAAGGTGGGTACTACCATTTTACAGACCTGTAATAACATCACTGGTGAATATTTCATCTGCTTTCGCGTCGACTTCATCCTGCGACAGTTCTTGTTCGCGCGGCGGGCAGGGCTGCACTCTAGCGGCGCCTTTCTTAGCGGACGCCGGCTTTTTCGCTGCTGTTTACAACAGTAAAAGACGTAAATGATCATGTTCAAACGCGGCACATCGGTGTATATGTATTATAAGGGACATTTAAATTGCGCCCGTAACTTTGAAACGTGAAGGTGGAATGCCTCAAGTGCCGTAATTTCACCGGCAACCACACCTTCCAAACCGGAACACAGAAATGGGTACGGTGGCGGTACTTCCCCGGACGAACCATGTAAGTTCCACTGCTACGCAATTGAACTATTTCTACTAATCGTGACAATGTCTCTCTCGACCCAGTTTATTGGAAGGATTAAAGAGGGCTCCTTTCGTGAACTGAACTGAAAAACAAAAACAACTGAACTGAAGGTAACATACCAGTGGCGTGTCGTTTGACAGGTTTGCTGTGTGCAGGCTTCGCGTCCCCTGTGCCGCTCGCCGCAGGTTTAACTTTGCCTTCCTTTTTTTGAGTTACTACTTTCACTTTGATCTCAGCCTGTATGAATAACAACGTAGTAATAATTACTTCTTTAGACACTTTAAATACTTAAAATATGTTTGTATTACCTCTAGTTGTAACACTGTCTTATAACCTGTATACCTTTGACATTATGTGGATAACTTAGTGGGCTATGTAATTTATAATGTTTTCTAGTTAATGTAATCATTTAGTATTGATATATATTATGTAGTTGTTTATTTTCCCTAATAAACAAAAAAAAAAAAACGTTACAAATGAAGCATGAAATAAAAAGCATTACAGCGGAATTGATGAATTAAACTATTTTATGCTATTCTATTCTATTCTAAACGTAAACAAACGATTAAATGTCTCCTACACTGTATTAAGTATACAGAAATTAAACTAACCCTTCTTCGGACACCGGAAATAAATGTTCTAGACTTTTTCAGTTTCCGCAGTAGAATCTACAAGGGACAGTCATTACTAGCACAGTCTATATCCACACAGTGGTCAAACAATTCGTCTAAATATGGCAATCCTGTGGCGAGGTGTAGGAAGCCGGGCACAAATTTCATAGCTGACTTGTGCAATGTGAGGTTTGAAATTATAAAGGATTTTGAAGTACTCCATATTAAGATGTTTGACTACATACATTTTAACTGACCTCACAACTCAGTTGGTAGTAACCCTGCCTTCTGCGCTGTAGGTCGTGGGTTCGGTTCTCACCCAGGATAAATATTTATGAGACGAATATAGATGTTTGTTCTGTCTGGGTGTCAATATGTATTATATGTATGTACTTAGAAAAAAGTATATAAGTATTATATCAGTTGTGTGGTTCCCATGGTACGGGCTATGCTTAGCTTACTTTGGGGCTAGATGGCGCTGTGTTAAATGTCCACCAATATTTATTTATTTATATGCATTAGATCGAGATCGACCTTTACATTTATTGTTAATTTTGGTATGTAATAACAAAATCGGCGTGTCATAAGCAACTATTCAGAGACAGTTAAAATCCCAAAACCGCAACTTTAAAACTGTGTATAATTCCTATGTCTTATTTACTTTCAATCTTCGAAAGAACAATATTGTGAACAGGCAACACCTAAGTATAAATTACTAGTTATTGCCCGCGACTTCGTCCGCGTGGAATTCGGTTTTATCACGCACCCCTATTTTACCCCTCGGAAAAGTAGCCTATGTTACTCCTCGATAATGTAGCTTTCTATTGGTGAAAGAATTTTTGAAATCGGTTCAGTAGTTTCTGAGTTTACTTCGGACATACATACAACATACATACACCTTACCAACATTATCTCTTTATAATATTAGTATAGATAATAAAGCGTACCTTATCAGCAAATTCCTTAATTTTCTGTTCCTTCAAGGGTTCCAATTTTCCAATATGTGGAGCGATGTTCTTTTCACCGACCAGTTTTGTGGCGGTGCCCAACGCTTCGGCCGCCGCGTCTCTCACGGTTGGATCTTAAAACATGTTTCAAGTTTTATTCATTCTGGTAAAGTCAATAAGTATACATAGTGTTTGTTATATTGTAAACCACGACAAGAATCAGAACAAACAATAGAATTTTTAATTAATTTGCTTTAATTATATTAAGTTTTTTGTATTCTTAATAAATTTAAATTAATTAATTCATTTTCTTAATTTTTTGTGTTAATATGTATTATGTGTATGTATTTACAAAAAAAAGTATATATGTATTCTATCAGTTGTCTGGTTCCCATAATACAAGCTATGCTTAGTTTGGGGCTAGATGGCGCTGTGTGAATTGTCCACCAATATTATTACTATTATTATTATTCTTCTTTTTTCAATAAATATTTATTGTATTCTATTCATAATTATACTACAGTAATAATTACACTGTGAGTCATATACAATGAAACTAAAGGCACACGAGACATTCCATCTACACGTTTCAGGGTTACGGGCGCATACGATGCGACTTGGGAATTTTCGTACCTAGTAGGGGAGGATGCAAGTCACATCGCTTGTCGGGTTACCAATTAACATCAGGTGGGCCGTTGGCTCGTTCCATAACAATCTCACATAACAAAAAATGTATATACCTGCACTTTCCAATAGTTTCACCAATCCTCCGACATAGGCCTTGATAAGTTTCTTATTGAATGCCGCCGGCTGAGTGATGCACAGCGCTCGGGCGAGGAAGAGCGAGCTCTCGGCCTTTATCGACGGGTTTTTGTTTTCAAACGCGGCTAATACATCCTCGCTGATCGCTTCTAGATTAGTCTGTGGACGAAAACATAGTGTGGTATTATATTTATATGTAATTTTGCTTTTATACACTTTCTGCTGTAGTAAGAGGTTTTGCCACCATATTCATTTCTGTCAACAAGCAGTAACACATTCAAATAAGTACTATTTTCAGTAATATATAATATATATAAATAATTTCACAGGTAAACACACTTGTTAAACCTGCCGGTGAAATTACAGGCACTTGAGACATAATACCTTCAAGTCTAGTTACGAGCTCAATACGACATGACATGGGTCTTACCTTACCTAAGTAGGGGACGCAAATCGTTATGCTTTATTATGACGAGAAGTTAACACTTAACATCAGGTGGGTAATCTAAATAGATTTACGGAACAAAGTTACGGAACAAATGTTACGGAACAAATGTTCCGTAACTTTTTCACATAAGAAAAACGTTGGAACATAAAATATAAAACTCCATAGTAGACTTTTACCACAAAGAAGTCCAAAATACGAGGCATAAAATAAATTTAAAAGGGTTAATCGCCTAATGGGAGCCCGCACGCAAATTACGTGTCAGTTGTAAACAATCATTAAAAGGTTGTCAAATTAAATTAAGTAAACGTTGATACGGAAGGTATAACAACCTACTTTCCCTACTTTTTTACGTTTACTTCCAATGTGAACTAAATCAACGTTTATACTTGTCTGGGACAAGCAGGCACTCTTAATGTCTTGATTCAAACGTTTTAAAATAAATCTTTGAATAGTCATAATATAAGATGTGGGCTGTGGCTTTACATTATGTAAACTGTGTGCGTAGTAAATATTAATTGTATTACTGTACAGTACTAACACTGGGATAGATAGCGTCGATGGCGTCTCTCAGCGCGGCGACTACGGTGGGCTTCTTCTCCTTGAACTTCTCTAGTATGGCTTGCACGCACGCGGTCGCGTACGGTGAGAACTTGTTGCGGAGACCGCCCGCCACCGCTGCGAGCAGCCGCGTGCCCAGCGCCACAACTATCACGTTCAAGTCCTTCGTTATCACCTGAAATGAGGCACAACAATACATCGCGTTCATTTTGCGAGTGCGTGTACGTGTGTGTGCGTGTACGTGTGTGTACGTGTGTGCGTGCGTGTGTGAAATTATAGATAATAATACTAAATAATAAATATTGATGGATGTTTCACACAGCGCCATCTAGCCCCAAAGTAAGCTAAGCACAGCTTGTATCATGGGAACCAGACAACTGATATAATACTTATATACTTTTTTTTTTTGTAAATATATACTGACACCCAGACACAGAACAAAGATGTATATTCGTCATAAAAATATATGTACTGGGTGGGAATTGAACCACGACCTACAGCGCAGAAGGCAGGGTTACTACCAAATGAGCTGTGAGGCCAGTCAACATACATACTTTAGTTACGAGGCCACTTGGGTCTTGTTGTATCTAAGTAGAGGAGGACCTAAGTAGTATCGCTTGTTATGAGCAGAGGTTACCACTTTAACCAGATGGGCCATTTGCTTGTTTTCCGTAACTATATCACATGCAGGCCTGCTGGTATGGTGGTTCCACAATTGCAGATGGTAGATGATGAGAGTAGTGAAACGCTCGTTGTAGTGTAGAAATGGAAGTAATTTTATTGAAAACCTTAGATCACCGGAGAAGAAAAAAAACCGCCTTTGTCAAGGCGACTTGTACCATGTTTCTCTAGCGTTAGCGGCTGCTACAATACAAGAAATATGTGAGCACAGTCCGTTCGTATCGTGACATCTTAAAACTCCCTATAACATAACAAAATTGCAGGCGCATGAGACGTAACATGGGGGACCCAACATGGACGCAACGCAACGCGACGTGAGTCATCTCGTACTTTGAAGGGGACTTGAGTCGTATACCTGTTGTCTATGGGCGGCGGTTACCACTTAACATCAGGTGGGCCATCAGCTCGTTCTGTCGCTAATATGACAAAACCAACTTACCCTCTTGAGCGCTCGCACCAAGTCCGCATAATCGCCCGACTCCAACTTGGGTGCAAACTTCAGCAGATTGTCGAGCGCGTCGAGTGCCTCCTTCCTGTCCTGCCATTTCTTAGCCTCAAGTTTCTCGTAGAAATCCTTGGGCAGTTTGGAGAGTATGTCCACTGGGTCGAGGAGATCGTAAGGGTCGATTTCGGCCGAGTCGCCGCCGCCCGCGTCGTCGTCTTCGTTTTCAACTGCACCTGGAAGTAAATAAAATACTATAAATAATAAATATTGGTGGACATTCCACACAGCGGTATCTAGCCCAAACAGTGATACACTCGTGTTGCTGTTCCCGTGGAAGGGAATGGGTTGAATCGTCTCGTACGTTGGTGGAGAGGACTTGACTCGTATTGCTGTAGTCTATGGGCGGCGGTTAACATTTAACATCAGGTGGGCCGTCAGCACGTTTTATCACCTACATGACATAAAACGAAAACTTAAGCTTATTTTGTATACTTTTGTAACTATACCTTGTTGTAAATATATACAATATAAATACTAATTATTAACACTAGCTGAACGCCTGTCTCAGTTCCTGCTGAACCACTACACGTAGTGATGCTGTTCTAATGTACGAGGCAAGTATGTAAGTAAGATAAGTTACCATCAACAGCGGAGGTGGGAGGCGCGTCTCTGATCTTGTTCTGTTGCGAGCGCAGATATCGCGTGGGTATGGCGGCGCCTGTGCTGCCGAACGCCTCTCTCAGTTCCTGCTGAACCACTGCCTGTAGCGACGCGATGTGCGGCTCTACCGCTGCTCCAATCCATCTGATAAATTATAAGAAATATATCGTCGCATTCATAGAACAAAGGCGTATCTGCAATACAGTAACTTTACAGTAGAGCACTTTAAAGTGTTTTGAATTAAGAGTTGATGTGATATTTTGAAAACGGCTGGTCCGGTCCTATCATCGTCAAATTTGGATATGTATAACTGTAATAAGATTTTCTATGATATTTAAGGTCGATTACAACATAAAAACTATATTTTAAAAAATCAAGACACGATGATATGTTGAATAATAATAATGTGGTTGGACATTTCACACAGCGCCATCTAGCCCCAAAGTAAGCTAAGCATAGGTTGTGTCGTGGGAACCAGACAACTTACATAATACTTAAATACTTTTTTGTAAATACATACTACATATAATCAGTATTGCTGTGCCGTACCTGGGTTTAGGTATGTATGTATAATAAATAAGTATATTCAGATATTAAGATCTTTGTAACAACATAGTGCAAATGCTTTGAATTTGAATTATTACATATGAACACCCACATACAGACCAAACATCTATGTTCGTCACACAAAAATTTTGTCCTGGGTGGGAATCGAACCCACGACCTACAGCGCAGAAGGCAGCGTCACTGAGCTATAAGGTCAGTATATAATTAAGTATCCGTATCATTAGTAGCAGTATCCACAAACCTGTGCATTTCTACAACCAGCGCTTTCATTTCATCTCGCACAGTCTTGTCCCTATCGGCGAGGAGGATCGGTATCTTCTTCACCATAGGTTTGATGGCCATCACCTTGTTGCCGAACTGCTTGAGCGCCTGGTTGAGCGCCGACACGCACGCCGCTACCACCTTCGGATTCTTCTGTTCCATCCCTTTTATCAGTTCCTCGGAGACGATCTCGTGTTTTTCTATTTCTACGTACATTAGTGTTATCTGGAGGAATGATTACATGTTATATGAATAAAATATATATGGACACTTCACACTCAAGCTCTAAGCTTGTCATTATAGGGCATAAAATAGGGTATAAAAGTATTCTATAAATAGGTATATAGAATACTTTTAACATGCATATGATATATAGAACTGTTCCATGTCTATCATCACTGATGTTCATCACACAATTTTCTGTCCTGGGCGGGTGTCGAACCCAAACCTACAGCGCAGAACTGCCTTCTGCTATCATCATTGTAAACCACTAAACACTGAATGAATCTAAAAGATCTAATGACGATGACCGTAGTTGATAGTAGCTGATATTCGATTTGATTCGCCTTTGAATAATGAATATTTAATCTTGTTTAGAAGCGCAAGGACGCCAAACAATTTTACTTATCCATTATTTTACTCACACATAGGACTTATAAAGTCTTCATCTGCCTGTTTCCCAGATATTTTATAATTACTACCTCATTGAATCTCACTAAAGGGCAAAGCCCTTCCTTCTTTTCCAGCACAAAAAACTCAAATTTTTGAAACTATTCAGGTATCTAACTATCAGGTATAAAATGTTGCAACTGCAAATTTGACATTAATAATGAAATATTCAGGGTCTGAACGATCTAGTAACCAAAACCGTAATAAATATTTTTTTTTTAGCATTTGGGTCCTACTAATACTTATATTACTGCTAAGTCTTACTTAGTATTAAGTACTAAGTCCTGCATTACTTGCCAAGTACAAGCGGGCACTACGCCGCGCTGAAACTATGTACAAAATAAATTAATCTAGTTCTATTTTGTTTAATGTCTTGTATGTGATAGAACGAGCTGACGGCCCACCTGATGTTAAGTGGTAACCGCCGCCCATGGACAACTGCAATACGAGTCAAGTCCTCTCCACCAAAGTATGAGATGACTCAAGTCGCAATGCGTTGCGTCCATCACCCCGATACGGGGATGTTACGTCTAATGCGCGTGCAATTTCAATTAATTACCTGAAGTGCAAGATCCTTGGTCTTAGTCCGGGACGCGGCGTAGCATTTGGCCACAAGGCCGGACATCACCTCGCCGGTGGTCTTACCGGCATGGCCGCAGTTCTCCACGAACACGAGAGCTGCTTCCAAACCTGGAAGGACATGTGCCATGTTTATATCGACGACATCCTTGCAGTTCGGCCATGATATTTTGAGTTATTTGCCAGCCGTTCAGCGTAGTCGAAAAGTCGATGCGAAGGTTCAGTGTTTTCTCTGTGAGGGCTTCACGATATGAATAACTCCGGATAGGCTGTTATTGCGTCACGGGAGTCACAAAGTACGTCTTGGTCCACGAAGAGAACGCTTTTTCGCTGAGTCTACCGGGTTCGATTCTGGTGAATTTGCAATTTATCTTTCTGCTGGTGTCGATGCGACATAGGATCTTTAAATATGACCAAGCTGAAGTTGAGTGCTAACATTTTTATAATATGTCTCTTTAATTACTCTTGACCGGCCTCACAGCTGTTGATAGTAACTCTGTCCTTCTACACTGTGGGTCGTAGGTTCGATTCCCACCCAGGACAAACATTTGTGTGTCGAATGTTTGTTGTGTCTCAATGTTAATATGTATGTATTTACAAAAAGTACACAAGTATTCTATAAGTTATCTGGTACAAGCTATGCTTAATTTGGGGCTAGATGGAACTGTGTATAAAAAAGTCACTTTAATCAACTGACCCGTTGGCAAAGAAACGCCTAACTCTTATCAAGTGTCACTAACGGTTTATGTCACATAAGACACTAGGAAACTTAATGTGGGAAAACTAATGTATATTAGGTTTGTAAACATCGCTGCATAGAATAACATATTAAACGACGCCGTCCGCCGCTGCAGTCTGTTATTTCCGTGTGCAATAAATCCATGATAATAGTCCACAGTTAACCGTCGTCCTATTTATAGGGTGCTCTGTCTTGCAGGGCGGGCCGTGATTAATGCAATACTTTTGATGTAGTTTCTACCATTTAAATGCACTCCTGATATATTTGTTTCTTCACATTGCTTGGTGACTAAAACCTGATAACTTTAGACTCATAGGCGATAAGTAACGACGACATTGTATCACGAATAGTTTAGAAAGGAGGCCAATTCATGCTGTAAACTAATATTACAATATAAAAGGACACCTAGGGCCAAATCCTTTGACAGCGAATAGAGAACGATTATCTCTAAATAGTACAAAACAAATTCGGTATTTGCTCTGCCCTTTCTCCGCTTACTTCATCTAAGCCACAAAACGGATTTGGACTTGGATTTGAGTTCTCGCTAGCAGAAAGTGCGATTAACAAGAAATATTTGTATATCGTGTATATCACTTGGTAATTTTACCCGTGCAAAGCCGGGGCGGATCGCTAGTAATGATAATAATTTCCAGTTTGTATGAGAGCAAGCAAGTGACGGGTTTCAGCACGATAGCCCGTTGTATAATGAGTGGTATACTGACAAGAATAAAAAAAACCTACTGCATTGTAACCTTCACTAAAAAGTCTGCCCAAGTGTATTAATTTCCAAATCCATTTTGCAATAAATAACCCAACCTTCGATGGATACGAGCTGAACAGACTTTGACAAACCAAATAAGGATTAAATTGTCTACTTGTGTTCTGTTAGATTATTGGTAAATCCTATTTTGTCCAAGTGCCCATGCCCATGCCGCACGTGAATTATAATATTGTATGCACGTGGTGACATGTGAGTGGAATCCGTGGGCATCAGTAGAATTGGATTACAAGTAAACGACCTCAAATTTCGACTCGGAGTAACTGAGTTTGATTCATATCTGAGTTCAGTTCATTGGCTTTGCGTAAAGTGTTTTGAGTACAACAATTATTTATTTCTAACCTCGTTTCCTCTTGTCAAGCGACCCGATCTGACCTGTCGTTTATGACGTCATAGGAGGAGTAAGGCACTCATCCTATGACGTCTCATCCCACTCATTTTTTTCCTAATTCAACCGATTTCTTTATTCAACCGATAGCAATTATTTGTCATTTTTATTCTTTGTTCGCTCCATAAGTAATTTAAATTTAACCGATTGCGAAGTTATCGGAAAATTACCACCAGGTATGTATACGGTCTGCAAAAATTAATCAGTGAATTCGATTTTAAGCTGAATGGGAAGATGTCATATTGTTCAATTGTTTTGGTTTTCAGACATGCTGCTGGTTTCCTCATGATGTTTTCCTTTACCATTTCGAGGAGGAGCGCACATACAGTTTTCAAGCGTAGAACATATTCTGACACGCTTAGATCTGAACCAGCAGACTTCAAATTCCTAAGACGCAAAACAAAAAAAAAAGAAGCGCAGTTAATTGTAATTTTATAATAAATACAAATTCATACGTTTTGGTACACACAACAAAGAATACATTTCAGTTCATATTGCACATCTGGATGCAATAATTCAACATCCAGACTGCAATTGAAAACAATCATGTAATCACATTATCTCGACTCGATTAAGGTCGCCAATTCGAAAATAATGTCTGTTAGGAGAGGAAACGAACCGTTTGATTCAAACCAATGACTAACGTCAGATGACTTAATTTGTGTTTTTTTTATTTGATACAGTTACGGATCAAGCCGACGGCCTACCTGGTGTTAAGTGGTAACCTCTGTCCATAACAACCGATGCGACTTGGGTCCTCCCGTACTAGGTACGACAAGACCCAAGTCGCATCGTGTGCGCCCGTAACTCGGTGAGATATTACCAAGAATAAATATAGGCGGATATTCACACAGCGCCATCTAGCTCCAAAGTAAGGTAAGCATAGCTTGTATCATGGGAACCAGACAACTGATATAATATCTGTGTTCCGGTTTGCTGGTTGCTGGTGACATTACAGGCACTTGAAACATTCCACCTTTACGTCGGTCGCAAGACAATGCCATCTGGGTCTTCCTATACCTATGCAGGGGAGGACCCAAGACATTTTGCCTTTGTTACGAGCAGAGGGCAAAAGTCCTGTTGGTTGCTTCCAACAAACCGTGGTCCGACTGCGTCTTAGGATCAGACTATTAGCAGAATTGATTAACAAATAAATGGTGGCATGAAATCATTCGAAAATCAACGGGTCTTTCATTAATTTCAACAACATATAATCGGAACGATCGATATGCAAGTGACCAAACACGTAACTCGATCGATCGCATGTGTAGCGGACCTAAGGCAATGGCTTTTCATTACTCATAAATCACTTTTTTCACCACTAACAGAATAAAACTGAGATTTGTTGAAAAACGATAAGGAATGTGGTCACTTTACACACCCTTAAAACTTACAGATTTAATTGTAAATTGAAGTAAAGGTTTTTTTTAGCTTCTTGTTCTCGTTTACCCTGCACAAGATATTTTAACTAGCAGCTATAATATGAAATAAAGAGCATTGAAACAGGTGTCATTTTCACCTATTTTGAATTCATAAATGATGTGATAGTATTATACCTGAATTTACCAAACACATTATTATTGTTTCCGCTGAAAACCAGCGCTGGATGCAGACCTCAGTGAGTATCCAGCAAAATGCTGAGCGACAGCCATGTTTGCCTTGTGCTCTGCTACACACAACATTTTAAATCATGTAACATTAGCCATTATAATGTAGTTCAATTTATTGTGTAGTAGTTCATAAGGTAAATAAAAATCTTTCTTTCTTTCTTTCAAATAAATATAAACAAACATTATAAGTAACATGTTCACTTGATCCTCACCTATAAGACTAACTAGAGCCACAAATGAGGTTATAAAGCTACATTTTACATCAAGTATGTCATTTAAGTTTGTACTTGTACGGGTGGAATGGGTATGAAAATATCCAAGACTTAATGCTCATCACAAAAATGTTTGCCTTGCCCGAGGATCAAACATGGGACAGCTTGATTTAAAGCCAGGGCCAATAATACTAATTGTCATTATTATGTTCTAGGCAAGCATGCTACATCGTAAACCGAATAGTCACTTAACATCAGGTGAGATTGCGGTCAAATGCAAGACTATTGTATTCAAAAAAAAAAACTAACATCTTCACAGTCCAATAAATCAATGTATAAAGTGTTCAAAAAGGAAGTATGAAATAATGCAAAACAAACCTTTCTCCTGTGCAGCAGCATTACTATCAGTGACAAACTTCTTGATCAGTCCGAGGTACTTGCTCCACTCCGGTGATTTCTCATCATCAATCTGGTTGAAGAGTTTGATGGCTTCCTCGTAGCCAGCCACCCGAGCCTTCCACAGTTTGTGTACACATTTGTCTTCCGTTGGTAGCTTCTTGTACTCATTCTCATCATCCATTGTGTTTAGTCAGTTAGTCAGTTTTTTTCAATCCTGAGGAATAAATATAAATATCTAATTTTATTCATTTAGTATTGGGGTGGCTTTGGAAACTCTAAAATAGTTGTCTCTTTCAGTTTATATAAATCCAGACATATATGGATGCAGTTTCATTCAACACCATTTCATTCATTTGATTTTAGTAAAGTAAAACTTTTCCGGGGAATTGTCACCCATTTCTGCCAGCAAGTAGTTAATCATTTCTGGTTGCTGGTGAAAATACAGGCCAATGAAACATTCCACCCTCATGTCTCAGAGTTACAGGTGCAAATTTATTTAGAGCATTCATTTATCTTAATATAAACTGAAGTTATTTCAACATTTATTGATTCTGATGCAGTATGAAGCTTGCCGGGTCACTAGTTTATTATATTAGATAACTTCTGTATACTCGAACTGAACATTATTTTAGATTGATACTGGCCCAGAGTTTATATATATTAATACCGATATAAACATTGTTTTTTTTTCTAATTGATTACATATGGGTACCTAATTATAATTACACTATACCATATGAATTCTTTTTTTGGATTCCAGTTAACCCTGAACGCAAGTACCTATTGATAGGAAACTGCATACACATGTGACCTCTTTATAAGGTTCAGTTTCTCAGAAGGTTAGCAAGAAACAATTCTGTTTATAATTTCAGGCATATGAAAGATATTGTACGGTAATGAATTTATAGCATTGTTTGGGCATATTTCAATTATAGAATTCCAGTGGTTTGTTTGGTTTTATTGTAACTAATAGCACCGATCGAATGTTCGTAGAATAGCCAACTTTCTTTACGCGTGGGCGTGTATTTTTAACGCTTTAGGATACACAATGAACAACAAAATACGTTACAACAAAACATATTAGTGGTGAATCACAGCTGAGTTCTGACATATGGCTGCTGAAACAACATCGCGGAAAAAATTATTTACCGGCGGTTCAATTATAGACCTGCCCAATACATTCTGAGATGTAAAACTAGATCGCATCTGCACCTAGTTGTACGGTTTGATGTTCCGACAACGGTCACTTTCTCGCTTTACAAACAAATCTTAAATGTCACGACACTTACCGTTATCTTATTCTCACAATTATTCCTTCCTGGTTACATGAATACAACGGAAACTCTCAGTTGTAGACGGCAGAACACTTTCATTATTTAGCGACGAGAAGAAGACCAACGAAACAAAAAGAATTCTTTCTTCTTTTCCGTCGTCGTTTTTTTGACTTTACGAAACGAAAATGGACGGACGGACGGAGACGGAAGAAATATGAACGTATTCAAATTATTGCCATTTTGAAAAAAGAATTAAACCTCATTACAATAGGACCATGGAGGTAGTATGTACTTCGTACAACGTTCAATATTATCTCTATGGTAATACCGTACAGTCAATGACAGTGTCAAATACTGTCACTGTCACTGTCATTTATTATTCTATATAGTTTACTCGTCTGAAATGAATTTTCTCAATTCTCAAACAAATAGTTTTCTGAACTCAAGCGAACGAGACGTGTGTCGCGCGGATTTCTGTGACTAATGTGCGTTCGCAGTTCATTTCATGGACCGAATTTGATTGTGCTTTTATTTCGCTCCGGTATCATTAGTTGGTGTGCTGAGACTTTTACAATAATGTGAAAAACTGTTTGTTGAATTAAATCTTAAAATACCCGTGTTTAGTGTTCTATTTGGGCGTGAAATATATGTCTAGAAACCGACAAAGGAAATCAACAGTTGTTAGAGAATAGTATGCTCTTTACTGTAAGTAAAAATCTTTCTCTATTTCTATCATTACATTAGCATTACCATTGCGGCAGATGATGGCTTTCTCATTTATCCAGCAAAATTACGCGAAACATCTTGTCTTCAAATTTCCATATTTTTTATTCTACGTATTATCGGAATTTTTGAGAATTTAATTTCTCTTACGTAAATATAAATTATTTGGATACAGTAATAAGTTAATGATTAGGAAAATCTACTTTTGTTTGTACTTTTACCATCTTTGTTTTGTAAAATTGTTTGCCAAACGAAAAGTTAGTGTATTTGGTAGTATAGTGTTTTAATATGCATATTGCAATGATGCAATCATTGCCATATGTATATTATAAAATACATTAAGTAATTATGTGATAAAAGAACACGCTTCAAATTGTTGATTCTCTTAACAGTGACCTCTAAGTTCAGGTACCAGCTGATTTTGTTTGTAAATTTTGTCGGTATACTTAATTTTATGAAGCTCATTGTTTAAGTCACTTGTCAAAACATACTCAGTTCAATACCAGTTTCTTGATTAAATTAAGCTATACTCAGCGTCTTTCAAGGTGGATTATTTAACCCAACATTCATTTGTGTCACAAAGGGTACCTACTGAGTACCCAACTTTACCCTAAAGTTGAGTATTTTTATCATTTTGCAAAATAATTTTCATGTCTCAAATTCGCCACCTTGAGATTAAGCATCACTGTGTATTAAGAATTTAAGTTTCCTGATGTTACTAAACTATGGTGCCAACAAAGCTGATAAGACATTTCATATAGCTAGCAACAGTTTCTTTATCTTATAATTATCATGGTAATAATAAGGCTATTACCATAATAAATAAAAATAAGTTTTATTACCATAGGGAATGGAACACAAATGTACCGTGTATGTGTATACAAGTATTACGTCACATTGACCTATTTACTGCCATAACTATGTTTCATATTTGTTTGAATTTTGACAATATACAAGTTTCTTAACCACTGTATGCTGGTCAAGTAATTATATAAAGAGGTAACATTAATTCATTTGACAGGGGGTAATCTCAGCAGCTACTGTACCAATTCTAACATTTCATTCACTCATGATGAGCTGCAATATCTCTGAGTTCATTGGGTCCCACTAGCATCAGCTACAATATATATTTTGATATATGTTTCTATAAATGTAATTAAAGTTCTTTTTTTTTTATCGTCGGTATAATAGTAATATTAAATATATAAATAATATAAGGTATTTGTTATATTTGCCAAGCGATGTGCTGCTGAATACACATAATGTGTGTGTAAATTCTACATTAAAGTCAATTGATTAATATTAATTAAGTAGGTACTTTTAGTACAGGCTTTATAAAAAAAAAGAGCATGAGTCAGTCTGACATTTGTTTAACCCAATTACCATGCATATTTAGATACTTGAATTATTTAATTAAATTTTATTGGTATCTGTTATTTATTTAAATTTACAGGCAATCCAAAATATAATGAATAGGACAGAATGCAAAGTCCTTCACAATTATTGTTACAGAATTCTACTATTTTCCAATGGTTTATCTGCTGTTCTATTCTATTCGAGTCACTGGTTCTCTCGAAACAGTGTGGTGAAAGTATTTTAAGTGTGCCTCAAAGAGGCTCCTTTCGTGCTTTATCTGCTCTAATTTAGCTAAGCCAAGGTGAGTCCAATATTAGTTTGGGTGTATTAAATTAATTCTCAAAGATCTCTGCTCAAGAAGGGTCATTACATTCAAGAATTTTTATTTTACTTTAATTTATTAATTACTTAAGATAAATCGCGAAAAATCGCATTCAAAATATGACTCTACTGACGGTGGAAAAGTTCTCATAGAGCCTTCTAATTCGCCTAATGATGTTCCATTATCGACCAGTTAGGAACAAAAAGTTAAATGAAACCGCTAATGAAAAAGTTAGCGCGCGGAAATGAGACGCTGAACATCTGAGGCCAGCATAATTCGTTTGCTATTTATCTAAAAGTTATAAAAACTTTTATGTTTATGAGTTTTCAGATTAAATCTGCAACGTGTTTTACTAAAAAGTCACTACGTCGAACATACAAAACTCATTCGTAAATAACGAATAAAACCTTCTTTTTGATTGATATGGCTGTGATAAGGATCAGATAAATTGGTTTAGCCAACTCCAGAAAACCTTAATTTCGTCCAACTGTTTTGTTCGTTACAGAAAATGGATTTAAGTATAATATTTGCAGCGGAATCTATTGAACATTTACCAAATATTATGATATTAAACGTTGGTACCAAATATAACAATGCTTGCTTGGTAGAGGAAATTGAAACCGTTTTTAATTCGTTATTTCTTTAGGTTAATAAATCCTCTTCACGGTTGGTGCTACTTCCAAGCAGCGGGCACGTTACGGTTATTATGGTTTATTCACCAAGTATAAAACAAAAGAAAATTTTAACACCTCCAGATAACAATAACCCCTAATAAATATCATATTATTAAGTTATAATAACACAAATCAACAAGGCACAAAGCTACCAATTATAAATGTAAACAAACGAACGCAATGGATATGTCACTTTTTCCTATCCAACTGGCAAGTCATGGTACGAACACAATCGTTTAATACGTTTGGCTTGTGAATGTGATATTGTTAGTCGCAATACCATTTTAGAACCAAAATACTTGGCATTGTAGACAACTCACACGAAGTAATTGTTTCATAGTGCGATATAAACGTTACTGGCATGCCACTCCTCTCCGTCACTTGATTAAATGGCTTCCCAATATGCTATTGCTGAAAATATTACATACTTACAAGTATACCTATCTTCAACTGTTTCTGTCTTGTCTACCTACTTTATACTGTGTTGGGAAAACTTTTTTAGATAATACTCGTAATATTAAAGCATGTATCTACACCGGCATATAGAATTAAAAATTCGAAGACTTCAAGTGCACGAAAGGAGAGGGCTCTTTCGTGCAAAGTCAAACACTTTATTTCCTTAGAATTCGTAAAGAAATGGCTTGGCTAGAACGAACCATGACCTAATGCCGTAAGCACAGAGGCTTAGCTAGATTCGTTGTGAAAGAAGGACACTGGCTGATAAGCATGATAATAAAACTAACGTGAATTACGTCGGCCTCGGTGCAAGTACCAAATAAACATGATAATTTCCGTGTAATTATGTATGGTGTTTATATATTCTTTCTTTTCAATGTCAACTAAATACTTCAGTTGATTGGTCACATCATCAGATGTCTGCAAAAGGGGTGCTTATTATAAATAATTACTTTGCGCAGCAGAACGCAAAATCCGACTGGAATCATTCTCGTTTACTGGCGATGGCCTATGAATGAGAATGATTCCACGTTATCTCTCACTTGGAAGACATATTTTTCCAGTTATTTTGATTTAAAAACCAAACTGATTTTGATGAAATTTCTGAGACCAATCTTAAAGTATATTAATTCTATCAAATAAAAAAAAGAATTATCCAAATCGGTTTATGATGAATTTGCCAAATGACTCCGATCTAAGGTAACAAACAAAACAAATACAACCTTATTTATAACCTCCTTTCTGAAGTCGCTTAAAAATAAGTTATTTTTTACATTATCTTGCAAATGATCTCCAAATTAGCCTCGAAGAAAAGTAATTACATGATTGTATATGTGGTGTGTAAACGTTAAGAAGTTTACACGAGATTAAAAGATCTAGTCATTTACAAGCGCAGTTATAAGCTTAACGTGTATCAGGTCACGTAGGAACTAGCCACACCTTAGCAACGCTATAAGGGAGTCGGCGCCAACTAAGTAAGCAAATCATTTTGACGTTCTGTATATACTAATACTAGCTGTTGCCCGCGACTTCGCGTGGAATTCGGTTTTATCACGCACCCCTATTTTACCCCTCGGAAAACTAGCCTAAGTTACTTCTTGTTACATCAGCTATCTGTCAGTGAAAGTCACGTCAAAATCGGTCCAGCCATTTCAGAGATTAGCCGGAACAAAAATTGTGTGTAAAAAATGTTGTTTTGGTATATGTACCGTGTATACATCCATATGAATTTAGTAAAAAGCGGTTATTTTAATATTACAAACAGACAATCCAATTTTAATTATTTGTATATATATCAAACGTATATTACTGATGCGAAACCAGGTACCATAACACCGACTGTTAAAAATATGAAGGAGCTGTGTTGCCTGCGATGAATTATTAATGATGTTCAATAATGTGTCGGTCGATAAGATATATCTGAACGAACACGCGGAAAATAGGCTTAGCTAGTAACTAGGTACCACTAGTAGATTTAATGCGCCTCGAAGAGGCTCCTATCGTACACTAGACACGTCTTCGAATTTTTGATTCTAGGACATATCGATTTTCCTTCACCGTTTTGAGAACATAGTATTGCGAACGTAAATTTAGCAAGCGAAAAAACTCACTGGTGCACGTCGGTATTTGAACCAGCGACCTCGGGATTGAAATTCGGGGTCAGTACCACGTTCTGTTTGCTAGAATATATGCCATAAATGCGATGGCATAAGTGATGCATCGTTGCAATTTACGCTTTTTTTGCGAATTATTGCAGGAAGTAATGCATATTACAAGTTCTTACTTTGTACCATTATAGTCTGCCAGTGAGACTTGTGAGCATACAAATCTGGTTCGTTTCGTTGTAGTAAAACGTGTATATAAACCGGTAAGGTTGGAAGTGAACCTTGGTAGGTCTTGTTTCTGTGCCATTTCACTGGCTCAATACACTTCCAGTGCTTCGATATTGTTCATGTTTTAATACTTCGAAAGGACATTGTATTTGCTGCAAGGAACTACATTTTGATTGGCCTCATAGCTCAGTTGGTAGCAACCCTGCCTTCTTTGCTGTAGGTCGTGGGTTCGATTCCCACCCAGGACAAACATTTATGTGAAATTTGTAACATGTTAAAACATTATTGGAAGCTCGTGAACCACTATGCTTACATCTGGCTAATTCTCGAAAACTCTATATTCTATTCTGTCATGGGAATATATAGAGATCACAAACGATCAGCTCATCGCTGCAATTGTTTTTTCCACGAATAACTCAACTAACACTTTTTCATGTGAATATAATTTAAAATAAGTATTTTTTTTATTACAAAATCCACAGCACTTAATTTAACACAATAAAATCTTAATTAAGTTATGCTCCAATAAAGGATTTCATTTTATAAAAAAAAACGACTTCTTAGTTCTAATTTGAACCCTAACTAAAGGAGCCTCTGAGGCGCACTTTCACCACACTGTTTCAATAGAGCCAGTGACACTAGTAGTATATATACTACACTATATAATATACATAGTGTTATATATATTATAAATATATATTATATATAGTGTTGGGTAACAGCTAGGACATATCGTACACAAACATTTTCCAAGTCCGGCCGATATTTATGTATTTAAACAAATTCTCTATTTCATAGTTCGTCGTATTGTACAAGGTTAGCTGTACAGATGTCATGTTAAGTCGGTATTGACAAATCAATTCAGTGATGGCCACTAATGAGATTAAGCCATTCACACGTGTGTGCACTGTTGAGGATTCCGCGTGATCTGATTTGATTAAGGGCGCGTGTGCGCCGACTGACTGGACAGGTTTTTGATTGACGCTGGTTTGACTGATGCTGTAGGTCGAAACTGTTTCAAATATTATTTATTATTGTTACTATTAATAATAATTAAATTATTTAGCTGTTCTGTCCTACAGCAGGGAAAAGGCCTTCCTTCTTTCCTTCCACTCCTCGCTGTTCAAGGCGCTGGTGGTCCAACTCTCTAAGTGAGAGCTTAACTCGTCCCGCCATCTCCTCCTGAGCCAAAAAAAAGGAAGGAAGGACGAAGGGGTTTGTTCCCATGGAGGGTCGGATAGGGTTTGAACAGGCATCAAACTTAGCGATAAGTACGCGTGACCTTATGTTTTGAATATTATTGACGTTTCCAAGCCATTTATGATTTCTATGAAAATAAAGTTTTTGACTTTGACTTTGCCTTATCAGTTTCAATATTAAATGTATAGAAAATCAGCACAGATAATAGAGATTAATTTTAAAAATATGGAGAAGACATCGGGAAACAGGATAAATGCTGTTTGTAATAATAGCTCATAGTATAACAATGCACGAAAGGAGCCTTTTTGAGGCGCACTAAAATCCTTTGAACACACTGCTTCGTTAGAACCAGTGAACTCGCCTAGCAGTAATAGTAGCAAATGAGGGATTCCCCTTATTTGCTACTATTACTGCTTGTAGGGAATGATAAAGAAGACATTTCAAAGACACTATCTACATAGAATTGGATATAATTATGTATGTTCAGTTAATGTTTGTCATATCATGTAGATAGATATGATTAGTAGAATGATTAACACAAAATAAATATTGGTGGAAAATTTCACACAGCGCTTTATCGTGGGAACCAGACACCTGATAGCCCAGACACCTAATATTTATATACTTTTTTGCAAATACATTCATATTAACACCCAGACAGAGAACTATAGTCTATGTTCGTCACACAAACGTTTGCCCTGGGTGGGAATCAAACCCATGACCTAGCAAGTTTTACAACTAGGCTGTGAAGCCAGTCAAACTAATGTACACCGAAGATAAAACATTTTACAAAGCCACCATTAAATGTTAGAACTCATCGACTGGCTATTACACAATTCTCAACACACCTATAACCAAAAAGTGGCCCAAAGACTCCAAGTGCCCTCAGAGCCATAAAAATAATCATTGATAAGTGAATCTACGAAACAGTGTTGCAACAACTGGCTCGAGCCCAGTTTTATCTTATACGGGTCAATGATACGGGACACAGAATAACTATAACTATATATAGCGGGCCTCAGTCTGTAGTAACCCTGCCTTCTGCGCTGTAAGTCTTGGGTTCGATTCCCACCCAGGACAAACATTTGTGTGACGAACATTTGTGTTTGTTCTGTCTGGGTGTTAATATGTATTATATGTATGTATTTACAAAAAAGTATATAAGTATCATATCAGTTGTCTGGTTCCCATAACACAAGCTATGCTTAGCTTACTTTGGCGCTAGATGGCGCTGTGTGAAATGTCCAGGAGTTTTATTATTATGTGTGTATGTATGTACTGTGCATCTTGCCGGGGTCAATGGCCCTGATTATATTTAGCTTGACCAAAATATCATAAATATTGGAACTGATATCAAAACATTTCTGAGTGCGTGGGCGGCTCGTCGATTTAACATTTATTTTTATAATAACAAAGAACATATAAAATTGAAAGTATGCTAATGGCTAATTGATGACGTCTTATGTTTAGTAATTCTTTTTTGTGCTTCATCTTGTTGTGTGTTACAATAAATAAACGCTTGATTCCATTAGTACCAACGAACAATATTGTCATGGCACCATGTATGGAAGTTTTTTTAAATAATAACACTTGGCTATATAATAATAATAAAACATTGCTGGAAATTTCACACGCCGTCTATCCCCAAAGTAATCATAGCTTGTATCATGGTAATCAGACAACTTATCGTACTTACTTTTTGTAAGTACGTATATATATGATAAATAAGTACATATATATGATACATTTTACCCTGACACAGAACAAACATCTAGCTCGTCACACAAATGTTTGTCCTGGATGGGTATCGAACCCATGACCTACAGTGCAGAAAGCAGAATTACTACCAACTGAGCTGTGAGGCCAGTCATATATATCTATCTGTCTATTATTTGTATCATAGAAATGTACGATTCATTGCATTGATATTATATGTATATATAATATATTATATAATATAATTTCTAAAGCTAACTACTAAATTGTTATCAACCCTAAGAACAGTATATAGAAATATTGGTGGTCATTTCACACAGTGCCATCTAGAACCAAACTAAGCATAGCGTACTATGGGAACTAGGTAACTCACAGAATATTTATGTGCATTATTTGTAAATATATACATGAAAACAAATATCTACACCCAGACACAGTATAAACATCTAAGTTCGTCTCACATTGCACATACAAATGTTTGGGTGGGGATTGAACCCACGACCTCGGCAAAAGGCAGAGTTATCTTCTACCAATTGAACTGTGAGGCCAGTCAGAGAGTGCAATAAAACGTTTTAATTATGATAATACTTTACGCATTATGTCTGCATTATGCTGCATACCTATATGCTCGTCCCGGATGCATCTGCATTGTCGAGACCTTCAAAATAGTATGTATGAATAAAATTTATACAGTCAGTTTAGTTGGTACCTGGGTGCAAAACTTGAAAACGATGCGTTTGCTTTAGCTACTTATTTTATATGTTCGTATCAGACTGATTAAGGTTTTCAGAGAAAGGAAACTTCAAAAAGTTCCCCAGGTTATTGGAAAATTCCGGTGATTGAAGTGGTTATTTCCATGGGACAGGACAGGAGTCTGTGGAGAAAATCGTTTTTTTTTTATTACATTGTATATAATAAATATATTTTGGGGTAGCTTCAATGTCATCTATTTTATTTTCGAACTAGCTTCTGCCGACGCTACTTTTTTGCTTTTTTGATCCTAAAAGTAAGTGGTATATTCCGCCCATATATTACAAAAAGCCACACCTCATCTATAATATAATTAACTTCTAATAAATATATCAAGATCCTTTGTTTGGAACAAAAAAATGAATCAATTTCTAATCAAATCGTTACGTGGGGTAATGGTCTATAAATAATATAGTTTATTTGAATGACATCACATTCTGACAAGATAATTTGAAAAATAAAACTCGTTTGAGACAACCCATAATAAAAGATGGCTTTAGTAGACACCTTAGTAATGCTATTACGTTCGTAAAGATATTTTTTTTGTTGTAATCCTGTATTAATAAAACGTGTCTCATATATGTTATTTGAGTCATTTGTAGTATGTTTTTTTTTTTTTTTTTTTTATGTAATACATTTACGGAACGAGCCGACGGCCCACCTGGTGTTAAGTGGTAACCTCAGCCCATAACAGCCGATGCGACTTGGGTCCTCCCATACTAGGTATGACAAGACCCAAGTCGCATCGTATGCGCCCGTAAATATGAGACGTGAAGGTGGAATGTCTCATGTGCCTGTAATTTCACCGTATGTATCATTTGTATGTAAGCAAGTATTTATATTTGAAGTATGGTTCTTTTTTAATTACTTTACTGTGACAGGTAAAGGTTTAACTGAAAGTATATTTATCTACAACTTATAATCAGTTCGATGCCAATTAACGTTTTGACTATTAAGATGTCGAGAACTGCTTGCCGGCAGAAATAAGTATCACCTTTGTACTTGTCTATGCAAAATCTACACGAGATACAAACTCAAACTATTTATTGCAGTATGTTGTTACAAAGATCTTAAAACATTAAAATTAATAGGATTCAAAATAAACCCTGCTAGAGCACAGCAATGCTGATACCAGGTAGCTAATTGTTATGATTATTATTTTTTAAATTATTATTTATTGTAGTAGGACGCAATCTTTTTTTTTAACTTTTTAGGAACAAATGAAAGAGGTTCTGCCTACCCTTTCGGGGACATAGGCGTGAATTTATGTATGTGTAACTTATGTGAAATCGGTATTCGGTATTAGGTATACAATTATAAAGTGAAATATAATATAATAAAATCATCAAGAAACTCTTGCAGCGAATTGAAACTATTTTCTATAAAATATTACATAGATTTTGATATTTTTTTATATATTGGTACTCAACACTATAGACATTATTATAGAGCCCCGCTCAACATATCAGCACCTACAGTTTCCCAGATTACAGTTTTTTATTATACAAGTTATTAACCGGACTACATAACGATAACTTATTGACTCGTTCACCTTATAATTATTATGATCCCATACTTTTTATTACCCAATTTCATACATCACTGGCGGCGTTAACAAACAGAATCTACCTTGAGTTTCTTGAAGTCAGATTTTTCTATTACACAAGTATTTAGCCAGTCCCATAAACATAACTTATTGACTCGCTCACCTTATAATTATTGCGATGCCATAATTATTATGAACTAGTCATACATCGCTGGCGTTAGCTGACAGAATCAATTTTATTCAAGCAAATAAAGGAAGTGTTGCCACAGGAAAAAGGTTCAGTCGCGCATAGCATAATATTAAGAAACCTCTTTTGACGATACTTCCTGCGTACTATAAATAAGTAAAACGGCGGACCGGAAACGGTGCGGCCTCGATGTCGAGAACCCTCTATAACCTTTGTTATTCATCCGTTATTTATTGAAGCGAGTTCCATTAGACTTCACTTGAAGTGGTGCAAGAATGCAATCATCTTATCGCATATGATTTGAATCAATCATTTGCCAGCACTCTTGAATCATTTAACGATATTTTATAAACATTATGTTACACTGAATAAACTAAGGCTTTCACACCTCCATGGGGCACTATTGTAATGTAAAACTGTGGACAATTTGTAGATATCGTAAAAGTTGGAGATGGCGCTGGTAAGCTAGTAATTGGCAAGCTGAACGTCGAAAATGAAACTAGGAAACCTACTAAGCACTAAGCCCTAGTCTATGCAATTTAAATAAATTTTTAATGGCGGCTGGCGTGGCCTACAGTACGTAGAACGTGTTGATAGGCAAGCGCCTGGCGCTTCGCATAGTTCACAATGCCAGAACTATTTGGCTCAAACATCGGTCTGTGTTAGTAAAATTTAAATTTGAAAAAAATATATTGATTACTAGCTGACCTGGCAAACGTTGTTTTGCCATAAATTATAGTACTAATATCACATTGAAAAAAATAGGGGTTGGTGGTAGAAGGGTAAGTGAAAATTTAGGGTTGTATTTATTTCTAATGCTGAATCGTAAAAAAAATAACCAAAAAAAAAAAAAATTTGGCATGAACCACCCTTATTCCTTAGGTGTACGAAAAATAGTTTACGTCCTATTCTCAGACCTACCGAATATACACAAAAAATTTCATAAAAATTGGTCAAGCCGTTTCGGAGGAGTATGGTTACAAACACTGTGACACGAGAATTTTATATCGTATATTAGATGAAGGTTCCTTGTCGGGTCTAAAGCAGTTCTTCAGCGCATGTCTACTCATTATGACCTACATAGTGAGTAAAAATGTTCTTTGATCTTATTGAGCTTACTCAAATCGACCGCACAGACATCGTTACCTATAATATCTGTTCTTCATAAATGCATGGTATGAACTGGCGCGTTGCCCGGTTGATGATATGCACAACACCACATCACACACATTTTTAATTAAACAAGATTAAGGAAATTATTACATCCTATAAAACAAACTGCGGTTTTTTCCGCTTACCGAAAGCAATATACAATAATTGAATTGACAGTAAGGTGAAATTTATTTTATCTGGAGCCTTTAATCTGGGTGTGTTATGTCAAATTTATTTTATCTGGACGCTTAAATCTGGGTGTGTTATGTCAAATTTATTTTATCTGGACGCTTAAATCTGGGTGTGTTATGTCAAATTTATTTTATCTGGACGCTTAAATCTGCGTGTGTTAGGTAAAATTTATTTTATCTGGACAATTAAATCTGGTTGTTAAACTTCAATAATCTTAAACGATGTTTTTTAAACTTAAGTGTCTTAATGTTTACCGCATTCATCGAAACATTACAATTTATAGCCGCCTGAATATTATGATCGGTACCGTGTAAAGGAACTGACCTTATAAAAGATATTACATTTTACTGCCAAGGTGCAACGAGTAATTTGGCACGTCAGCATAACTGGTTCTGCCAAATATTATTCGTTTGGGGAAGTCAGCGGACAATTATGTTACCGCTAACATATTCTGTTATTCGTTCGCTGCTGCAGTACTATCATTTGTAGGCTAAACTATCTTGGCTGTTAATATTATCTCTGCTATTCTTAGTTTCTGATAACTCATTGGTAAACAAGTGATCGGAAACATTTGTATATACTGAGAGTTATGTACTGACAGAGTTTATTTGAAGTTGCGACTCTGTTGTCCTTTGTAATGGACGCCGGTGCAATTGCAATACTTTTTCATATATTTTTTATTTGTCAGATTGACAGGTAACGCGATACGACTAGTGTGTATTCACTTAGTAGGGGAAGACCTTTAGCATCGTATTGGTGATGTTATATGCTTATATACAGGCCTCGGAGCTCAGATGGTTGTAGGTCGTGGGTTCGATTCTCACCCAGGACAAACATTTATGTGACGAGCATTGATGTTTGTTCTGTGTCTGGGTGTTAATATGTATTTATGTGTATGTATTTACAAAAAAAGTATATATGCATTATATCAGTCATCTGGTTTCCATAATACAAGCTATGCTTAGTTTGGGACTACTAGAAGGCGATGTGTGAAATGTCCACCAATATTTATTATTTATTTATTTATTTATTATTATTATATAGATTAGAATGGTTCAACAGCATTTCCCGTAACTTTACTCAATAATGTGTAGAAGACAGTAATCTATTTCCGTCTAAAAATATATGTAGTATTTCGGAATGTAAATGAAAGCGTAGTGGCCTAATGGTACTGACCTCGAGTTTCAATCCGGAGGTGCTGGTTCAAATCCCGACGTGCACCTATGAGTTTTCCCGCTTGAAAGATTTATGTGCGCAATACCACGTTCTCAAAAAGGTGAAGGAAAACATCGTGAGGAAACCGACATGTTCTAGAACTGAAAATTCGAAGACATGTGTCAAGTGCATGGAAGGAACCTCTTTGAGGCGCACTTAAAATCTTTCACACTCGAATAGATAGAGTATTCTATTTCCATCTAAAAATATATGTAGTATTTCGGAATGTAAATAATAATAATTGTTTATTTCAAACTTACAAAGCCTATAGCAAAGTCGAAAACTTTATTTCCGTAGAATCCACAAAGAAATGGCTTCTTAAGTAATATAAATATAAAGTTGCACGTACTTATCGCTACTGACTCCCCCCACTGGGTTTCGTTTGTATACATTACGGATAATGTATTTTTAACTTGAACATTTTTAAACTGCGCGTGGGTGTTTCAATGTTGGGGACATTTTGCCAGATGGCCTGACATATGGCATGGAACACTGTTGTTATTTTTTTATTATGTTTGGATTGCCGAAACGAGCTGACGTCCCACCTGATGGTATGTGGTAACCGCCGCCCATAGAAAACAGCAATACGTCAAGTCTTCTTCACCAAAGTACGAGATGACTCAAGTCGCATTGCGTTGCGTCCGTCACCTCGAGACGGGGATGTTACGTCTCATGAGCCTGTAGTTTCACCGGCTTCACCCTTCATACAGCAGTACTTGTGCATAACTGCTTGACGGAAGATTACCAGGTATGGTGGCAGTACTTCTCCGGGCGAACTTAGAACAAGTTTATGTACCATGACCAAATGTCCAGCAACGTGGTTTGGTACTATTAACCTAGTGTGCTGTATCAAATTCATTTAGCTCGATAACCAAACCAATTTGATCTGTAATGGGTTGTGATAAGATAAGTTCTTCTTTTTACAATGACCTGGTCTACATTGGAGTGCATTGCAAACTGCGGGAACGGATGCAGTGTTTGTTTTTTAAGTTTCATTAGGAAACCATTTTAACTGCGCGAGTTAAATATTAGGTTGAGCACATGTTTCTTAATAGTATAAAGTAACCTATAATAATCAAGTGCATAAGGCGAGTGCGAATGGAACCAGTGGAAGGGGTAGACCTCGGCGTACATACTTAGACCAAATCGGTGACGTTTTGGAAAAAGGCCAGGTCAAGAGTACCCTAACCCGACGAGCATGCATGAAGAATGTGATGAGAGTAGATGAAGCTAAGGAGGTATGCCAGGATCGTAGCAGGTGGAAAACCATGATCTCTGCCCACCCCTCCGGGAAACAGGCGTGATTTTATGTATGTATGTAACCTATAATAATCTTTATAAATAACCGAAAGTATAAATGTATAAAGAGTACAAAAATAATTTTTGGTGGACATTTCAGACGTCCCCATCTAGCCCCAAACTAAACATCCGCAAAAGTTTCCCCGTCCGGGGATGGAACCCAGGATGGAGCTTTGCGGGCGGGCACATACATTTTACTGTGTCCGTTTTGAAGTGCCTCGGTATCTGTAAGATGTAGATATTATTTCAAATGGCTAGTTAAAAATCCATAGTACAAGCTATGGTTAGTTTGGAGCTAGATGGCGGCATTTGAAATGTCCACCAATATTTATATTGTAACTAGCTGTTGCCCGCGACTTCGTCCGCGTCGAATTCGGTTTTATCACGCACCCCTATTTTACCCCTTGGGAAAAGTAGCCTAAGTTACTCATTGTTACATCAGCTATCTGCCAGTGAAAGTCCCGTCAAAATTGGTCCAGCCGTTTCAGAGATTAGCCGGAACAAACAGACAGACAGGCAAAAATTTAAAAAAATGTTGTTTTGTTATATGTACCGTGTATACATCCATATGCACTTAGTAAAAAGCGGTTACTTTAATATTACAAACAGACACTACAATTTTATTTATTTGTATAGATAAGTAATTGTAATAAGTAATTCATAATGTGTGAAATTTTTTACATTATATATTTTGTCCGATATACACGCGCGGCGCTTATTTGTTATTTTTTCACAGTACAAAGGAAGTGAGCGATTACGTTTAAACAGTATGGCTTATGTAACAGATTCTGTAATACAAAATGTAACATTATGTGTAACGGAAGAATAGGTAAGGTACCTTAGGTACTTGTTTACCATTATTGCTAGGTGAGCAAATGCATACAACGATGATTCACTGTGACAAAAAGAGCTATTTAAATCGGCATTTCCACAAGCGGAATTTCTGTTGTGGAATCTATTTCCTTTCTGTTTCTTTACAAATATACAAATTGTGTATTTTGAGTAACTTAATACTTAAAAATTATAATTCCGAAACTACCTTTTAAGAATAATATGCTTGTATTAGGAGATTTCGCTCTTCCATACATCATTAACTGATTTAAATATTGGGGTCTTAAGCGATAAACATTTTATTCTCAAATAAGAAATACAAAGAATAAAAACAAACTAAACAAAATCCGAACGAGCGAAATAACAAATATATTGCTTGTTTTTTTTTTTTTAATGATTGTCGTCAATACTCTTGTTCTCAAATCATAATCACAAGAAGCCTCTTTGAGGCTTACTTTATATACCTTGACCATACTGGTTCGTAAAGGCCAAAGGACATGGTTAGCAGTAATAGTTCAAACGGCATAATACAAGTAAGATTGACAACGCCCAAGTAACGAGAATACATGAAACTTTGAACCAATGTTGTTTATTTTTAATCCAGTATTGTAGTGACCTTATAACAACTTGCCTTTCAAATGCGGTCTATCAAAAGACCTCACAGAGGGTCGTAGCGCAACCAACAGAACCTTTCTTCATCGCATCCGGGTGAATGGAATGCACTTTCATAATGTACATCAGTCTTCTTACTACCGGTACTTATTTTTATGTAATAAAGGCACAAGCAGATGGCCCACCTGGTAAGCGGTAACCTTTACCCGTAACAAGCAATATGACGTGTGTCCTCCCCTAATTAGTACAAATCGCAAGTCGCAACGTATGCGCCCATAGCGCTGAGACGTGAATGTGAAATGTCTCATGTGCTTGTAATTTCACAGACAACTACATCTTTCAAACGGGAACACAGTCACGCGAATACATTTAGCTGTAGCATACGTAAAATGCGGTAAGTAACTGTTTTTGAAGTGAAAACTTAATTATTTAGGCATTTGAGCTTTTTCTGAACATTGGATGAAACTTAGTCACGCTCCAGCCGCCATCAGCCTTAGGTATATTTTAAAATTAGAAAATTATATCACATTTCACTTCTTTCGTGTGTGTCATACCGCACACCCTTTTTATAGTAATTAAAAAATGTTGCTATATAAATGAGTAATTATACTTTAGGGGAAAACAGTGAAAGTTATTGCCATGACCTTGACATGACGGTACATACCGACTTCCGCATTCGCGCCGTATAATAGACATAATAGCTAAGTGTTATTTGCCTTTTCAAGGGTGTCAATTCAGAAGGCACGTAGCAAGGTCTCAACCTTTTAGCAAAGAAATCTATTCACTTGCTTCCTGTCGGAGCTTAGATTTGTGGAGCACAGATCGTCCAATCATTCGAAGAAAACAATTAGGTATTTAATAGAGATATTTGAGTAACAAAAACTAGTCTGAATCTGACATGTTTGATGAAGGCCATCAAATTTGTAATTTATTTCTTTTTTATAATAAAAATATTATTTTATCTATTTTAAAATTAAAGCTCATGACACATTCAACACAGACAACAATTACCTAACTACAATTATTAAAATGTTTGTTTCACCGCAATGTTTTGTGTAATATTTTTTTTTGCGGTCTAAGCTTCTGAATTTTCTCTCTTTTGATTATGAGCATTTATCCTTGAAAAATATGCATGATTATAAAAAAACAACAAAAATTCAACCGAGGTAATGCATTAGCATGCAAACTACAGACGAACCCTAAAACCGCAGTTATAACGAACGTAAAATTTCGGTTTTAACTTTTTTACTTGCCCCTAATTGCTACGAAACTGTACTGATTAACGGAAACAGAAAGGGCCTACTACACGTAAGGGTCCTTTCCTTTACCAAAGGGACCTCTTATTTCTGCTTCATGACTTTGTTTTTGGGGCAAGGCTTTTGACGACAATATTATCACAAAAGGTGTGAAGTGTAAAAATATACTTTATATCCAAAAACTTTATTTTCAATACGATTTTTACAAGTAATTATTAAATTGACTTGACCTTTAAACATAATTCGCTGCAATTAATCTAAAAATATTGTGTCATAAAAAAAAAGTACTACGTTTTTGTGATATAGGTGTAACATTTATGTGTGTGTATGTATTTATATACAAGTACATTATTTATCATATATCTTTGCTGTACCTAGTCCAAACGATAACATCCAAAGGTTATCTGGAACAAATCGCTTTATGACGACACGAATGGGACAGACACTGTATATTTCTCTTTTTATAATGTCTATGTACAATTAGACAATTTAGAATGGCCTCACAACTCGTTCGGTAGTATACTAACCCTGCCTTCTGTGCTGTAGGTCGTGGTTTCGATTCCCTCCCGGGACAAAAGCAGTAGAACTTCGCTGAGTATGTCCATTGATGAGCAGTTCCATCTGTGGGCCATCTCCCCGTTCCGTATGTATTCCGCTGTATCACATAAAAAATGTGTGACTAACATAGATATTTGTTCTATATCTGGATGTAATATGTATGTACAAAAAGTATAACAGTATAATTACAGTTGTCTGGTTCCCATGATACAGATAAGCTATGGTTAGCTTACTTTGGGCATATATGGCGCTATGTGAAATGTCCAACAATAATTCTATTTAAATATATATATGTACTAGAATTTCATCTATCATCAGTAAATTACTTACTAATTACTCCCTGACCCGCTTGAGATAGGTCTTAATTTTGATTTAATTTGATTTTTATAATTATTTTTTTGTATTTCAAATCGTTTATTTCCTGTACGTGCTCAAGGGTCTTCCTGGTACTTGGGTACTGAGTAACGTCATTAATTTGTATAGCTGTATTATCTTAGTAAAATAATTTTATCGGTGTTATTTCTTGTATACATACAATCATTAAAGTATTGTGTTACTCTTTCATGGCACAACTGTTTACTAAATATAATTCAAGATCAAAGTAAAAAACTTTGTTTCCATGGAATTCATAAACGGATTGGAACACAAACAAAGCTACCTACTCGTTCTTTGTAAAACTTATTTGATAAGACTGAATTGCATTTTGATGGCAACGTGAATTGAATTAACTAGTATTGTGATTAAGAACTCTTACACATTGGTTTCTCACTGTAAACTTAGTTTTCGTTAAATTTATAAGAAAAACAATACAAACATATTTAATTTTGTTAAAATTCCGAAAGGTTGGACCACATATTACGACACGCTCCCAAACGTTGAAATTTGTTAGGAAAAAAGAGAGATATGCATAAATCCGATGTGGTCCTACCCTAAAGAAGAAAAGATCAGTTCCAACCTAACGGAACTATGAAAATATATAACATACTATAACAATATATAACATACACTCAGAGGCGTGGTTTGGCCTCACGTTGAACTAACGAAATCTATTTGCTCATATTGTTTACAAAAACTCAAGATATGCTAAATAATGCAAATCGTTTGCTACTTGAAGCCGCGCTGTAAATGCTGAAATCATTTGATGTAGTAGTCTCGATATTTTCAACATATTGCTTGTATGTGGTGGGAAACGATCACTCACTTAAGGGTTGAACTTTTTATGTTAATAATAGCAAGAAAGGAGCCTGTTTGAGGCACACTTTATTCCTTTCACCAGACTAGTTCAAGAGAGCTAGTCAGTGGCTCGTTCAGTAGCAGTAGTAGTTAAAGAAATTGACTATAAAGTTCATTACCTTGATATTTTGAAAATATAATATCGTCTTGTTAAAGTTTTTACCGGTAGTATAAATTGTGACAAGTTTCTACCGCCAAGCAGTTACCCAGCAACCAAACTTATTTAAATATTTCGCTAACTCTCAAAACAAAGACGTCACACGTTCAGCCTTATCGCGTGTCTCTCATTTCGTAAATAAGTTATGCAATTTTTAGGCATAAATTTAAATAAATATTAACATTGGTGGACAGTTTAGAGGCAGCGCCATCCAGCCCCAAAGTAAGCATAATTCAATCATGGGAACATCTGATATAACACTTATATACTTTTGCAAATACAAACATATATAATAACACCCAGACACAGAACAAAAAGAATTTTCTGTGACTCAACGACACGAAAGCAGCAGTAGTTTAAGAGCAGTAGAATTCACGCCAAGTTCGTCCGGTGAAGTACTGCCACCATGCCCATTTCTGCCGCCAAGCAGTAACGCGTTCGCGTACCTAGTAAGGGAGGACCCAAGTCATGGTCAATTTGAGCAGGTCAAGTTATGGGCAGAGGTTACCACTTAACACCAGGTGGGCCGTCGTCGGCTCGTTCCGTAACTGTATAACATAAAAAAAAAGCCAAATAGCTGCGATATAGTTCGCATAACAGGTTTATGAGCAGGCAACACTGCCACTAAGAAATATGTACTTACGTTTTTATAGACGTATACATATTTACATACAATCAGCCTTATGTACAACTCTTTGTTCGACAGGTATGCACTATCGCTGTTTGATATTTTTATGCGACATTGAAAAGGCCTTTGCACTCAGTTTTAACTCTTTATTTTAATTGGTAAATAATACACAAGTACTTATATACCTATTTCAATAAAACAAATAACAGAAGAAAGAACAGAAGTGCATAATAAATAAATATCTGTGAACATTCTTTTCTGTCACCAAGTAGCACTAAACTTAGTACAGCTGTGCCAAGAAAACTAGGTGACTGATAAAATACCTTATATCTTTTTTGTAAATACATACACATATAAATACATAATACATCAGCGCCCAGACAGAACTAACATCTATGGTCATAAATGTAAATGTTTGTCTTTCATGGGAATCGAACTCACGACCTTATATCGCAGAAGGTGGTTTACTAACTGAACTGAATTAGTCTAAATCTATTAAGTGATATATATTTTTCCAAAAAGCCCGAATCTTTCCCAGGACCTTATATGTCTGCTTTCATAGTCTAGATCGATGTACTCACCCATTGGTATAATATTTACCAGAATCTAGCAATATTCTAGTTTTAATCTGTTTCACCCAAGTCTCAATAACAGACGGATAAGATGAAGTAATATAGACTAGCCTCACAGCTCAGTTGATAGTAAGTCTCTGCCTTCTACGACGTAGATCGTGGGTTCGATACCCAGAAACACTTGTGTTACAAACATAGATGTTTGTTCTGTGTCTGGGTGTAATGTGTACATATTAACAAAAAGTATATAAGTATTGTGTCAGTTATATGGTTCCCATGATACACTTATTTTGGGGTTGTGTGGGTCCACCGATATTTATATATTAATATAGGAACGTAGAGATAATCTGGACGGTTAGACAATCCCAGAGAAAGCTAGGACAAAGTCCTTTGCTAGACAAAAAGAGTATAACATGACTCGTGCGATTACAATGGGAGTTATAACGGGAAAATACGTTGTGTAGAGTACAACAATAGTGTAGTATAACACTGAAGTAAAGGCTGTTAAAATAACGCCAGCGGGTATTGTCATGTCGACCCGGCTTCGAAGCATCTGAGTACACAAAATATACTAATCTATACGTTATTTTTACTGATTTAATTATTCAGTTTCAATCCTATGGTCGCTCGTTCAAATCCCTACTTGTATCAATGGGTTTTTTCGCTTGATAAATTTATGTGCGCAATACCCCCGTTCTTGAACCGGTGAAAGAAAACATCGTGAGGAAACCGACATGTCCCTAGGGCCAAAAATTCGCATGTATGTGTCAAGTGTACGAAAGTTGAGCTTAAGTTGAGTTTGAGGCGCTTACTCGTCTACTAGTAAAACCGTACAGGATAGGATTTAAAGGTCTATTAAGTTTAGGAGGTAGAAAGGTGTTGGTGTGTGTTATTATCAGGTTCAACAACTGCTTTATTGTGTCATCTGTCTGTTATATTATTATGAAACAGCATCCTTGGATGCTTTAAATTATTTCCTGTGTCATGTACATCTCACGCAAACTGCATACAATGATACAATAGCTATATTGTATATACTGCTATAGACTATATAATGTACATTAGTGTGAACTGAACCGGTGGAAGGGGTAGACCTAGGCGTACATACTTCGACCAAATCGGTGACGTTTTGCAAAAAGGCCAAGTCAAGAGTACCCTAAACCATGTGATGAGAGTAGATGAAGCTAAGGAGGTATTTAAGGATCGTAGCAGGTGGAAAACCATGATCTCTACCCACCCCTCCGGGAAACAGGCGTGATTTTATGTATGTATGTATAATGTACATTCATTACTATGAACGTAATTCAACGATATTTGCACGCAAATTTATATAATTAAAAATGTCATCGCGTTAATGCCGTATCGGTAAAATTAACGCCAAATTAATTTTATTTATTAGTTTTTTAATGACGACTTTCTCAGTTTCTCGTATTCGAAAGAATTTCTAACGCTAACATAAAGTCACCATGTAAAAAAAACAGATTTAACAGTTAACAAAAAATAATCAGTTAAACTAGCAAGTCAGTGAGAACTACATTTATATTTACATATTCAATGATTAAGTAACTATGCAATTCTATTTTTTATAATTGTGACCAGTTTTTTACAGACTGCCTCTGTAATAAAAAAAGATAAAGAGCTAAAATTTTAAATAGGTTATCGAATAGGGAAAAATTTTCATTCCCATTGACGTCATATTTTTGCAATTATATATCGAATAATCGAATCATATTTTTTGTAGATTGTGCACTTGATTTTTATTTAATAATTGTTCGACCTACATTTTTTGCAGTAAATATTTTTTTTGTATTAAAACGATTTAATAATTAATACAGAGCTCTCTTGTTAGACTTCTGGTTATAAGAGGAGCCTTTATAATTATCCAGCTGTAGGGGAACACCGATTGCGATCAATAAAATTCCTCAAGGGAATATGAAGAACTAACCATAGTACCACTTTTTCTTGATTAACACCTTCTAGTTTTCTTCATTAATAACTTCTAGTGTAGAAATAATTGATATAATAATAATAATAACTCTTTAAAGTACTTTTCCATAAACTTCATCACACAGAAGTTCATCTTCATTATACAATGGCCTTTCCCTCTCTAAAGTACTTTTTCAAATACTTCATCACACAGAAGTCCCTCTTCATAACACGATGGGCCTCTTTAAAGTACTTTTCCAAAAACTTCATCACACAGAAGTTGGTGGTTGTTGGTTGGTTGGAGAACACTCTGTTCACGAGCTGGCATGAAGCGATTGTCTCGGCCATTGTATCGTGCAGTTAATCTGTTTGGCAATTAGTAGTTTGTACAACGACATAATTATGTAATTGCTGTTTATCTCGGGGCGACTTACACTCGATGATCCTGAATGTTTGTTCTGAGTTATTGAGAATCTATAAATACTATAAAACAGAGTCGCTATCAGCATGTCTCTCCGGTTACTTCTTCAAAACCACGCAATGGATTTTGATACGGTTTTCATTAATAGAAAGGTCGATAGACCAGGATGGCTTGTAGTTATTTTTTTATAATTTTTTTACAAAATGGCTGAACTTTGACGGTGTTTTGTCGTTAAAACCGTTACATATCGTACTACTATTTACTTTCTTGCTTAGCGCACTCCTAATTTTTAAATTGCACCCGTGCGACGTAGGGGCGCTTTTTTTAATATAAATAATAAATAAATAAACATTGGTGGACATTTCACACAGCGCCATCTAGCCCCTAATAAGCCAAGATTTAATCATGGCAATCGGACAACTGATATAATACGTATACGCTTTTTTTTTGTAAATAATTACATAACTTCCAGACACAGAACAAATATCTATGTTTGTCACACAACTGGTTGTCCTGGGTGGGATTCGAAGCTACGACCTACAGCGCAGAAGGCAGGGTTACTACCAACTGAGCTGTGAGGCCAGTCAATAAGGAAGCAAATACTTGCTTTTTCTTATATTGCGACATTATGAGAAGCCTTTCTCGTTTACTTGGAGATAGTGCGTATGAGTGGCAATTATAGAGGTAAAGGCATCATACTGCTGATCTCTTACAGAAAAAAATATTATGTTAAAGCCATAAGAACTCTCCAACTCTGTTGCAGTTAACAATTTAGTATCACGTTAAGCTCTATTGGATGTTGAATCGCATTTAATAAATATACTCATAATTATCTTCACGTACTCATATCAACATTTATGCAAATCCTTTTCTGGTAGGGACATGTATGTTTGTGACATCATATTATACTATGCATATTGATCGTAAACAATTATCCCGTGTAAAAAAGCGTAGTTCTGACAAGAATGGAGTTACAATCGTATAAGAACTGCAATACTTGTGATCAAAATAAAAAATCATAAAAATCCAAATCATTTATTTTCCTTAATAGTTTTCATGTACATAATTTTTCTGTGTACCCCGCAGTAGAGCTAGCCTGTATCGCGGGTTAATATTATATATATATATATATATATATATATATATATATATATATATATAATTTAAATTAATATTTCAGGAGAAACATCGCCAAAGCTGTGTCTGAAAAATATTAAGAAAATTGTAACGGTCAAGTCCATGTTTCCTCATGTATTGGTTCGTATTGAGCCCCCCAAACAAACAAGCGTTATTTTTTCACACTTTACCGACAGCAATTTACACTTAAACGTTAATATATTGGTTTATACAGCTGTCCAATTTCCTATTTTCGTCACCTATTTATGTGTAAAAGGTATCGCTATGACACCATTATGTAAACAAAGGCCAACAAAGCCACAAAATCTTTTTTTTTAATAATTATTTGTTTTAATTTCTGTGGCTAGGTGCCATATAAAAAAAGTAAACAAACTTCTCATACAAAGATCGTCATTTTTTCACACGGAACAGCGAAATAAAAAGGTTTCAATTAAGAGCGAACTCGGTCCAATTCGCCGCGTGATTGCTCTCGACAAAAACTATCCATCGGGAAGTCATCTCGTTCTGAGTGACTGATACCAGAAATTAGAGGAAATTCCACACGGCTGAGATACTTGAGCTCTTGTTTTTCATGTTATTGATAGGTTGTGAGCCTGTGTTCCTTACTCTGGGCAACGTACATCAGTCGTAGATGATGATGAGTTTTATGTGATACAGTTATGGAACGAGCCGATGGCCCACCTGGTGTTAAGTGGTAACCTCTGCCCATAACAACCGGTGCGACTACTCCTCTACTAGGTACGACGAGACCTAAGTCGCATCGTATGCGCCTGTAACTCTGAGACGTGCAGGTGGAATGTCTCATGTGCCTGTAATTTCACCGGCAACCACACCTTTCAAAATGGAACACAGTAACGAGAAAGCGTTACTGCTTGGCGGCAGAAATGGGCATGGTGGCAGTACTTCCCCGGTCGAACTTGGCGAGAGTTCTACTGCTCTTAAAAGAGTGTTGAGATCGCGCGAATGGTCGCGCTAGTTAAATAAATCTGTTAATAGCTATAGCAGGAAAGCACAGTCGACAATGGCTATAATATTATCACTAAATGCGTAATTTTAGCACAACATAAATATTGCTCAACAATAGAATGAAGTTAGTCAATGATTTCATTGACATGAAATGATTAAGGTTTATCAAGGATAGCACAAGTTAATGAACTGATAAGCTAGGTTAATATTTTTTATCATTGTAATCGTTATTGATTTGCTTGGAATTATCTGATCAAATTTACGAACAAATATAATATTTATTTGTTTCTTCAATTTCTCGTTCATATAAGTCTTATCGTATACATTTTCCAATGCGCCGCACATTGTTGTCGATAGGGAACCACAGTCTGCGTCGATCTCACCTTACTGGCTGGGTTACAAAGCAAACCGATCGATCCACGGTCATGGAGCCATCGATCCACGGTCACCATGGAGCCGTCAATGTCAAACCGTCCATTAGGGTCCAAGTTCATAGCAGCCTTCACCGTGTAAATCGTTCCTGAAGTTCACGGTGTGGCCGATAAAAGTCACGCGATTTCCCCCTTTCGGGCCCTGATGTCTGGCTGTAGTGCCGGACCCTACAGTACCTGAATATCGAGGATTTTAAAATGTTTGAGTAAGTTTGGAACCTTTATAGTTCATAGTTCATTTATTTATAACAAGTTACACGTTAAGTGAATAATTCGAAATGATATAAACAAATATTAAAATCTGGAATATTAATATTCAACAAACAAATCAATCCAGTAAAAGTATCTGAAAATTATCTAAATTTCCTTGCGTTTTTGTTTTTTTAGTATAATAAGTAACTGAAATATGTATGATTATGTATGGATTATTATGTGAAATAAAATAATTATTATTATGCTACCCCACAGTATAATTTAAATTACGCCTCTAATAAACCTCATTTATCTGGAGGTATTTAGCTCTAGCGGTATTCTAAACTTGTCTAAATTAATGTCTTTGATGTTTTTTGAGGATAGTTAACCTGAAATGGTTCATTAATTTCATAATAGTCTGCCTTGCCGGTTCAAAAGATCACTCCATTACTGATGCTGCATATTTAATGCGGGTAATTAGAGAATGTGCACGGAACAAGTATGTCCTACGCGAATATGTTATGGAACGCTCATGATAAGTTAACTTCTGCCTATAAAAAAGCTAGACGACTTGGGTTTTCCCCGTTATCCAGAGTGGCATGGTATTGCGCCCGTAACTTTGAGACTAGGCAAGTGTAATATCTCGTGTGCCTGTAATTTCACCTAGACACACCTTTCACACCGGGGGCTTGGAACTTTAGCGGAGGGGAAGTAATGTATGTATGAACAGCCCACAGAATATAAAAAAAATTGTTAGGTATTAATTTCGAGTAATTAATAACCACGTATTTAATAATAATCTTATCAATTTTCCATTACCTCTCCATTTCATACTATCTTGTTGCATTAATCCATAACTAAAGTATCGATAAGTGCCTTTTCTACGGTACCGTCATTATTCCAATCCCATGAAAGCCTTGGAGAGAGCTCAGTCACGGCCGTTAGCCGACCTTGTACTACGGGAAGCATAATGGAAATGCCGAAGTCGCTGTTTACTTTAATTTACGACGCCTCACCACTTTCCGTAAATGATTGATGAGAATGATGAAACGATTTATTGGAATGTTGGGGTTCGCATTGCGCGATACTAGCCCTGTTATGTAGGGTGGACCACCAGTACAATATCTATACAAATAAATAAAATTGGAGTGTCTGTTTGTAATATTAAAATAACCGCTTTTTAAGCGCATATGGATTTATACACGTTACGTATACCAAAACAACATTTAAAAAAATATCTGTCTGTCTGTCTGTTTGTTCGGGCTAATCTCTGAAATTGCTGGACCAATTTTGATGGGACTTTCACTGGCAGATAGCTGATGTAACAAGGAGTAACTTAGGCTACTTTTCCGAGGGGTAAAATAGGGGTGCGTGATAAAACCTAATTCCACGCGGACGAAGTCGCGGGCAACAGCTAGTGTGTATATATGTATGTGTTTTATTTGTAAATACATATCAAAGGTCTTAATTAGCGGGATAGAAAGGAAGATCGTATATTTTTTGTTCGGTACTTTTCACACAGCGCCACCTAACCCCAAACTAAACATATCTTGTACAATGGGGAATATACAACTGATAGCATAGTATTCTTGAGATGCTGATCATGAGATATGATGCTATTATTCAGCCTTTTAATTAATCAGTCTAGGTATGCTGTTTTCGTTTAACACCAAGAAAATCTGGAACTACTAACCTAACCTAGATTACTGTTTATCTAGCCCTGCTTTCATGATAAACGAAGAATTATAAGCACGATAAAACTAGTTTCACCGTTTTATGGCTGAATTTATAATCAATCCGAAAGTTCATTCGCTTGTCTGGTGTCGTTGACCTATACTAAACAAACAAAGCATGACATAGATTTCTTATTTGCGTATTGGTAAGTGTCATTAAAAGTACTGGTATCAGGTAAATACATAGTCTCTTACTACTAAAAGGTGCTAACCCCTAATTAGTTGGGGTGAGGTCAAAGATAATATAGAAATACTGAATGCGATCTTAAACATAATTAACAGTGCTGTACGAAAAAGAGTTTACTGTTGCTTTTTTCTTCATCACACAATTTTATATAAGATTTTACTGCCCCCATCAAAGGCCTAGTCGTTTATTGTATTCTATTCCATGTTCGTAAGTTTTAAGTTGGTTAGCTGCGAATTTCTGGTGAAAAATGTTATAATATCGAATACATTTAGACAGGCTGTGACTTCTTGAAATTTATAAGAAACTTCCTGCCGAATAATAATATTTAAATACATATTATATAATTATATAAATGATATTTTGAACAATTATTACATGTTTTAGTTACAATTATAGAGGTGTTTTATAACAACTTTATCAAACGAATTAGTTTTTCCTGCAGTTTTAGTGTCAATAAATAAATGATAAGATACGTAGGTGATAATGTATTTTACAAACATCTAGCGAGTACATGCGTTGTAATGCCACCTATTCTAAAATAGTTTTAACAACTGTAATACCTTCGAGGGTTTGCGCACGTAGCAAAATTTATTCTCATTCGAATAGATGGTGAGTAGTTACAGGAACTCATAGGGAACAAACAAACAAACATATCTTTGTATGTAAAAAAAATACACACAAATTACGAATGTGAGTAGTAGTAAGTATGTGACAATGTTCAGCGATTCTGAGGGGAAGATTGTAAAATTTGTTCAGTTAAAAAGTTTGATGTACTAATTGACGTGTCCAAGCCATTTCTTTATGAATTCTATGGAAATACAGTTTTTGACTTTGTACATACACACATATATAAATGTGATCTATTTATAAGAAATGTCTCATTTTCATCACAGTTAATTAACCATATGAAAATACATACGTATATAGTATATGTATAGACAAATCATTGCTTTAATTTATTGAAAACATTATATAAATATACCCAAGGTTTGCCAACATTCGAATGCAAATTAAGTTTTGTTTTAAAATTCATCGCAATGTCACATTCAACCATTCTACAAAAACAATGTTTTTTTTTTATATTTGTCGAATGGCCAAATTTAATAGCATTATTAAAGTTTCTTTTAAAATACAATAATAGTTAAAATGTTATTTATGAGTATCGCTCAGATCAACGTAATGGAGTCCTGATCGCTCAATTAAAAAATCAATCTACCCACAAATAGTATAATTAGCTGCTTACGTGACTGTAAATAAATTATTCATACGTTATATATATAATAAATATTCCATTGTTTCAGGTAGCCGCTGTTGACGAGTTACTTACCGGTTATGGGGCGGCAGTCGACTTCGACCCGACTGCAATAGCACACACCAAAATGTCAGCGACCACATCAAAAATATCATGACCTCCACGAGAAAAACTGCGTAGCACCAAAGAGTTCCCGGAGGAAGCTAGTGTTGTGCAAAATTAATTTCTAGAACGATAACGTTATCGCGTTCTCAAATCCGCGTTTCGCGAAGATAGTCGATTTATCATTTGGCCGTACGTAGCGCGCGTATCGAGACGTGAAATACCCGTTCGATGTTCAGAAACGATCGCGATTAATTGTGCAGTGAGTGTGGTGAGAGTGTAGTGAAGATGCGTGTCGAAGAGCTGTGGTCGGGGCTGGCTACGTTGGGATGGGTGGCCGGCTTGGTCGGGTGTCACACGCCGGGCAGCGAACTGGAGTCCGTCCGATACGGCCCCACGGCGGACGATAGATTCATCAGTGACACATATACCGTTGCTAACATCAACATCACATATCAGGACGAGCACGGGGAGGATTTTACGGAAACTTCCGAGGTGAGTTATCGCGACCAACTCCTTAACCACATCTGTAAACTGACTAATCCAAACTACTACTAATACCTACTAATATTTACCTTTAGTAGCAGTAGAACTTGTGCTAAGTTCGCTTGGAGAAGTACTGCCACCACACCTGGTAAACTGCCGCCAAACAGTGTGAAGGAAAACATCGTTAGGACCCCGCCATGTCCTAAAACTGAAAATTCGAAGACATTTCAAGTGCACGAAAGGAGTCTATTTGAGGCGCACTTAAAATCGTTTCCCCACACTGGTTCGAGAGAACCAGTGGCTCGAATAGATAGACTGATCACCCATCCGAGTAATATCCGCCGAGAACATTGCTGAACACACTGTGAGCGCTTCTTAATTCCGAGGCGATGCGAGTGCACGCGTACGCAGCTCCATTCCGAACAGTAAACAAACGACTTAGCTCAATTCGAGAATGGTGTTATCAGGTCGCTCATAAAGATAATACTGTAAGTTATCATATGAATATATTTTTTTAGCAACGAGGAACTAAGAATATTGTCAGTAATTTAAATTTTAATGACATCTACGTAATAGAGGTATTATATGTGACATAATAAATTTGTCTAAATCACAGCTAATGTTGTAAATAGTAATAATTATAATAATAAATATTGGTGGACATTTCACACAGCGCCATCTAGCCCCAAAGTAAGCTAAGCATAGCTTGTGTCATGGGAACCAGACAACTGATATAATACTTATATACTTTTTTTTGTAAATACATACATATAATACATATTGACACCCAGACACAGATCAAACATCTATAGATTCGTCATATTTTTTTTTTGTTTTGGATGAGAATCGAATCCACGACCTACAGCTTGGAAGGCAGGGTAACTACCAACTGAGCTGTGAGGCCAGTCATTGCTGAATGTGTATCTGCCTGTCTGTCTGTTTGTTACCTCTTCACATCTTACGTTTGCGCATATAGCAGTGCCTGCAGTGCGCTATCATAATATGAGATAGTCAAAATGATGAGTCAAATAAAATATTACGAGTGCCAAAAACATTCACGCATGTTAAGTAAATTACATGCCAGAAAAATCCTGCGAAGACACGTGGGCCAGTATGTTATTTGATAATCTCGAGCGATAATAAAAAAGCCTTACCGGCATGTCTAGTCCAAACAAAATGTATGAATGTCGCACAAAACAAAACAAAATTCACGTAGATAACATTGGAACCATAGAAACTGCTGTATTAAACCATCAAAAATGCAATAATTTAACTGCCTGCCTTATTTCCTAAATTTCATGCGGTACAGTTATCGAATATATCAACTTATATATTGTTTAAATACAAAAATTTATAAATCAGTGTTTACCTACTTTTTTTAATATCATTTTTGTGACGGAACGAGCTGATGGCCCACCTGTTGTTAAGTGGTAACCGCCGCCCATAGACAACAGCAATACGACTCAAGTCCTCTCCATAGTACGAGATGACTCAAGTCCTCTCCATAGTACGAGATTACTCAAGTCCTCTCCATAGTACGAGATGACTCAAGTCGCACTGAGTTGCGTCCATCACCTCGAGACGGGGATGTTACGTCTCATGCGTGTGCAATTTCCAGCATTTGGCTTTATGTAAAAACTAGATACATGCCAAATTGAATACATCGAATACCTATAGGCTGAAAATAGACTTATAAATAAATAAATAAAAAGTTATAATATTTTAGCGTAAATTAATATTTCGCTTTCAATTCAGAAGCCTTGATTCAATACCTACTTGGTTCTGAAAAGATTCACTTATCTCGATATAAATGTAAAATAATATACGTGACCTAGGCACATGATATGAATCTTATCATAAGCGATTAAATTAGTTTGTGTAATTAACAAGACACAACGGTTCGTGCACGACTCGATGTTTTTATGTTAATTCATGCTTGTATGTAAGCTATGTAAGCTTTTTGTGAATATAATAATTAATTATGATGATATAGTATCATTAATTTTGAAATACTGTTTGAAACCTCTGAATTTTGCAGTCATGAACTGTAGGAAGCAAAACAAATAAAACTTAGGTTTGCTTATTTATGAAAATTTACAAAATGGCGGAAAAAAAATATTTGACTCGCTTTTCTATTCATAATTAAATGCTCCCTAATTGGTATTGAATTAACCATGCTCCTTTTAAAAACTGGAAGTAAACGAATATTTATTTTTAATCATTTTAATGTCTCAGCTAGAGTACTTAGCAGTGAAATAACTCTCAGAATAATAAACTACTTAATTACCTAATACTTTAAAAGACACTACTGAACAAGTTTTCAATTGCCAACATGGTTCTGCAGTACTACTGTTTATGTTTGTGATATATTTTAAGTCCATTGTGTTCGCGTTAGTTCTATATTCTACTAAATACAATACTGTGTTTACATCATATTCACACGACACTGCGTGTTTTCACATGATAACACATACTTGCCTAAACATACCAAATACACATACATTTTTTAAATTTAAATTATCTGTCCGTGGCGCTCGTATAAAAATGCTCGCGTAAGGAATTGAACCCCTCCTCTACGAGTTTCTTGTATGTTCTCCCCGGATAGAGTTTTTAACAGGCGCCCTAGGCACTTCGCTATAAGTACCTTATAATTTTTATTTGCCTACATATTGACGTTTCCAACCAATTTCTTTATGAATTCTATGGAAATAAAGTTTTTGATTTTGACTTAAACTGATAGAACTTCACGTAATAAGTTCGTTTGATCATTAATTAAAATATATTTGATATTTCACTTAATACAAAATTCAGCAATCACATTATGATTATGATCACCCTATAGGAATATTTTTGTAATAGTACAATTTCTACCTCCTTCCATTTTATAGACTATAAAATAGAAACGATAACAAGTACTAGCTGCGTCAGTCGATCCGCCGCCGCCCTTATCATTCGCTACTGTTTCAATTTGTATTGTTTTCACTCGCATATACATAAACACTACCACCGCCTGTCACACAGTACATGTAAACAACGCATAACCGTTGCGCAATTATGTGCTCTATTGCGTGCATGTAGAGAGTTATATAGCGTGAAGTCTTAACGCGATGAGTAACGAGGTGGTTGATCTTTCGTGACTGTACTAAAGTATATCGATCGGTGTCGTGACTCAGCTTGTGATCAATATTTTAGCTTCAGTCTAAATTGTTTTATAAGGCGTGTCCCAATAAAGTGTTTGCCGGAAGACAGACTAAAGTCCCCTATGAGTATCCGAGTCACCCCGTGCATACTTATCTAAATGTTGGTGGGCATTTCAAACAGCGCCATCTAGACTTCTAACAGAGCTTAGCTTGTACTATGGAAATTAGATATAATCATAATACATAAAAACACATGATTCGCTTCTATGTTAGCTTATAGTTAATTTTTTTTTCTTCTATTTATAAATAATAAATACATAATTACTTTGCGCAGCAAAACGAAAAAGCTGACTTTAACGCATATGAACAAGACTGATTCCTCGTTATCTCGCACTTGGACTACATATATTTTCCTGTTATTTTGATTTATTAACTACGGAACCTATTATTTTGAATTTTCTGTGTGATCAATCGGAAATTATATCCTGACAAATAAAAGAAAAAAACATAAATTAAAAAAAAGGAATCAATAATCCTTTTGATATCGGTTGAAAATATTATATTTGTAAACTTTGTTAAGTTTGAAACCCTCAACTGAGACGACAGCATCCCGATTTCGATTTCTGCACCGGAACGATTGTTCCTATGATCGACTAATATTTGTAAGGGCTTTGCGGTTACGCGTTCCTTTTAGTTTTGCGACCATGACCTGAAGAGAAAGCAACAGATAAATTGCATAATGAAAGCATAACCATGCGACCACAACAAAATAACCGAATGATCCCCTGATAAAGAACAACCGACAAGTTACAACTACTTAGCTCAAAAACAATAATAAATGTGTCAATCAAAGAAGGAAGAGGAAGCTATGATTTAACATAAAGTAATTTGTATTGCGGTCGCGCCTGCGACTCCAAGACTTGACACATCCGAGCAGCCATTAATAACCAGTGGTAGGTACACCGCGTGGTTACCTTGGCTTTGTAACCTGAGGAGAAATGATAATGCACGTTGATCGTGATTATTATCCTCATAAATACATAAATATAAAATAAATATTGGTGGACATTTAACACAGCGCCATCTAGTCTAGCCCCAAAGTAAGCTAAGCCTAGCTTGTATCATGGGAACCATACAACTGATAATACATTATATACTTTTTGTAAATACATACATGTATGTATTGACACCCAGAAACAGAACAAACATCATAAAGGTGTTGGATTGCGGTCTGGATGAATTGGATACAACCAATTATTATTTATAATTATTTACTACGCATTGTGCTAAGCATATTAGCTCTAAAAATGAACCTACAAATATTAATCTTCCTGTTGCAACGTTATGAAACAAATACTCTTGACATTATTTATCGCAATCGACTTTGTCCACTCTATGTCTCCGACTTCCGTCATCGTAGCGAAATAAATTTATATACCAGTTTTTTATTTAAATCGTAATCTTAAAAATAAAGTTCAATAACGATTGATTGTTTGGATTTTGCTTGACGCTTCAGATAACAAATAGAATAAATCTCTCTGTCCTAGGGCGTTGGTGACTGCGCCAGTTTTTTTTATAACTATTGCAATTAGCATCGTGTTACTATTTTTTTTTACATTTTTAAGTTAGGTTGTCATAAACCCTTCGTATGTTTGTTTTACTTTCAAGCAAAAATTACAGAGCTTAATTTAGAAAATATTTAGACATTTCACACAGCGCCATCTGGCCTTAAACTAAGCAAACCTTGTACTATGGGAACTATATCTGACAGGTGTATAGTCCCTCATCTCACTACCACTAAAGCTAGTACTGTATAGTTACGCTTAATTCCGACCAGAGACTATGTATGTGTGTGAGTAATTGCATTTACATTTGCATTGGCGAGCTAATATTGTATTAGGAGTTGATTGCTGCGAGTCTTGGCCTTTAATGGAAAGCGGTCATGTCCTCTAGCACCGACAACATTCCAATATTAATTCAAGCAGACATTTTATTTTAAAGTGCCGTACAATTTTTTTAAACTCCACTATACTTCACTGTTTTGTTTTAAAATAAAATAAAATAAATTGGTGTACATTTCACACAGCGCCATCTAGCCCCAAAGTAAGCTAAGCATAACTTGTGTCATGGGAATCAGACAAATGATATAATACTTACATACATTTTTTTTGTAAATACATACATATAATACATATTGACACCCAGATACAGAATAAACATTTATATTCTTCATACAAATGTTTGCCCTGAGTGGGAATCGAACCCATGACCTACAGCATACTAGGCCAGGTTACTACCAACTGAGCTGTGAGGCCTGTCATGTGGTCATGGCCTGTCAAACTCACAAGTAAGTGATAAACCTCTTTAGCCGAAACCTGTTTTTTATTTATTTGTAACCTGTTTTCTATTATGGTAATCAGAGCACGGATAGTCTACACTGTTTGTATTGTTTGAACTGCGAAAGGTCACGCCAAAATAGTCTCCATCCGGTTACTTAATTGATTCTTTCTCGAATATTCTTTGTTGTGAGAAAGTTATAAAATACTTTGAAATCAATTAATAATATCTTAATGTGTGTAACAAGGAACAAGTTAGTCAATTTTAAGTAAATTTAAGACTGGCCTCACGGCTCAATTCGTAGTAACCCTCCCTTCTGCGCTGTAGGTCGTGGGTTCGATTCCCACCCAGGGCAAATGTTTGTGTGACGAACATGGGTGTTTGTTGTGGGCAGGGTAGCGAAGGCAGGGTTACTACCAACTGAGCTATAAGGCCAGTCAATATCACCTGAGACTGATACGTCTATATAGCCGTAGTCTCGATAGTGTAATTGTAAAATTTGATATGTCAGTCGCGACGTGAGTCCGTTGCGTAGAATAAATATCACAAGACAAGGTCTTCCGATGACACGCGATCATATCTCAAGGGTACGCCGTGGACAAAGGACTTCGAGAGTTTGTCTACAAATCTGTCGAGTACGAAATACGAGTAAACATAATATATTGACACATGAGTGGTTATGTCAAGGTTCTTGCTCCTTGGACAGTAACTGAACAGACATTTCATCATCAGCTATGTCTACCTTACTCGTGGTTTTATTGAAATAATCGTCGATAGTGTACAAGTTTGAAATTAATAATAATAAAACTTTATTGGGAACTAGCTGTTGCCCGCGACTTCGACCGCGTGGAATTCGGTTTTATCACGCACCCCTATTTTACCTCATGGAAAAGTAGGCTAAGTTACTCCTTGTTACATCAGCTATCTGCCAGTGAAAGTCCCGCCAAAATCGGTCCAGCCGTTTCAAAGATTAGCCGGAAGAAACAGACAGACAGACGAAAATTGACTTTTGCTTTGCATTTGAATTGCTGCTACTTTGGGTTGCTCCTTTCGCACCAGCCGGGGGATACGTGTAGGGATTCAAAGGGTTATCATCTACGGACGCGAGCAACATGGCCCCCCAAACGTTTCAACATACTGATATTTATTTACAAAACAAAACGAATTATCGTCGTAATTGCATAAACATTGTTACGTAAAACGTGTTTGTTACGTAAGTCACAAATTTGTTAATGATATTCAAATCGCCTTTGATTGGGACTTGTATAAGTGGAATGGCAAGTTTTTCTACAACACTTTTTACACGGACTAGTATTTTAGGTATATTATTACATCCATCTGAGAGCTCCATTTACAATTGATAGATGATCTGTATAGAGATTATCAGTCTAGATGTGTTGCTAATATTTTCGTTCATCATCATTGGTTGCGGTATGTTGACGAAGTTCTATTTGCTTTGATCGATGATACACTGAAAACTTTTGTGGACAGTTAATGCTATATGTATACACTCTTACAATACTTGTAGGTATACCCTAAATTACATAAAAAAGCCGATATTTATTTATTTATTTCGGAAAACCAACAGCTTATATACTATGTCCTTAGAAACTTAAATAGAAATAGCTAGCCAATTACAGGTCTTCACTAATAGATATATAATTTCTGCCGCCAAGCAGTAACGCTTTCGCGTTACTGTGTTCCGGTTTGAAGGGTGTGTTGCCGGTGAAATTGCAGGCACACGAGACATTCCACCTACACGTCTCAGAGTTACGGGCGCATACGATGCGACTTGGGTCTTGTCGTACTTAGTAGGGGAGGACCCAAGCCGCATCGCTTGTTATGGTCTGAGTTTACCACTTCACACCAGGTGGGCCGTCAGCTCGTTCTGTAACTGAATTACAAAAAAAAAAAAAATTAATACAATAGAAATTTTAATGTGACACAAAAATTCATCCCTACACGTATCAACAACAGACAGCTCAAGGCAATATAATAAAAGAGATAAACTAAGTTTTAAGTACAGAACAGGAACTTCACTTTAGAAGTTCATTTGAGCATCTATGAAAAAAAAAAAAAATGTGAGCCGTCACGGGACGCCTGGCAGATGTGAAACATCGACATTATTTTGTAAGAAACTAAGTACCCCATCACTAATAATGTTTATTATGATTTGTCGTAACCTTGAACGGACCAATCAGCGCTCATGCCGTGGCGACGCGTCGCCTAGTCAGAAATCTGTTTTACGTGCGGCTATAGATGTTTCACATCAAAACTGTATATATGTAATCTGTAACACGACCCCTTGTAATGACAGTCGGGTAAATACGGCGAGGGTTACATCGGGTCGTCGAGGGGCATGGCGGTACACGTCCGCGCGAAGGACGCTGACGGCGCCCACGACCACACCGGGTGCAAGTGGCCGCTGTGGTCCGTCACCACCGACGAGGTGCTGCCCAAGGAGCCCTGGGTGGCCGTCATCAGACGGGGCAGCTGCAACTTTGAGATCAAGGTATTATAATGTACAGAAGTCTTCTTGTTTTTTTACTTACTTTTAGTTTTTAAATTGTATGCTTTTACGTTCAGTTATATAATTGTTAACACATTAAGTATAGTATAGGTGCCTATAATATCAACAAAGTAGGTATTTTAGATTCCATGTTGGCTCTTCTCGCCTGAAACACAGGATTACTTTGTTCAGGCTCTCGTGTTATATATACCTCGTGTTATATATACCTCGTGTTATATATGAGCCTTAAAGAGGCTCACTTTGTGCACTTAACTCATATAATCGATTTTTTTATTGTAGTTTTATTTTCTTCATTTGAGAACGTGGTATTGCACTCGTACACCATGCTCTCGTAGGATTTACGTCAAAATCTTTATTTCCATACAATTCATAAAGAAATGGCATGGAAACGTCAATAATATTCAAAACATAAGGTCACGCGTACTTATCGATAAATTTGACGCATGTTAAAACCCTATCCGACCCTCCATGGGAAGAACAGCCTGAAACCCCTAATTGAGGGATTATTGTTTTAAACACCGATTGTTCTTTTGACATTTGAGTAGTATCACCTGACGTCATCGTTTTGGTATCGCGACCAGGTGGGATTACTGTGTGCATTCATATCGTAGATACGGACGATTTATTGATAGATTGCGTATTAAAGGATATGTATTAAAGGATAGTTTGTTTTGATACTGATGTGACGTATATCTTAGTCCATCCCTCTTCCCATATATATACTGGCGTCACAGCTCGGTAGTAACTCTGCCTTCTGCGCTGTATGTCGTGGATTCGATTCCCATGTTCTGTGTCTAGGTGTTCGTGTGAATTATATGTACCTATGTATTTACAAAGAGTATGTAAGTATTCTATCACTTGTACAAGCTTCACTTAATTTGGGGTAAGACGACGTTGGGTGAAATATGTACCGGTATATATTAATATATATATAAATATAAAACGAGCACATAACACTGGCTTAACCCGGGACTTCCTATCTGCTGCCTGTGTCATGTATGTCTGTATGTCTGATCTATATATATCTATGCCAAAATCATGGCGATCCGCAGATCCGTGGTTGCGTGAAAGGACAAACCAACATTGCGTAATGTTGGTTTGTCAAACGCATTATTACTATAGATGACCCGCCCCAGCTTTTGTCTTTTATGTGATTCAGTGAGGGAACGAGCAGACGCGACGGCCCACCTGGTGTTAAGCGGTTACCTCGGCCCATAGCAACCGATGCTACTTAGGTCCTCCCCCTAATAGGTACGACAAGGCCCAAGTCGCATCGCATGCGCCCGTAATTCTGAGTCATATAGGTGGAATGTCTCATGTGCCTGTAATTTCACCGGCAACCACACCTTTCAAAACGGAACAAAGTAACGCGAATGCATCACTGCTTGGAGGCAGAAATGGGCATGGTGGCAGTATCTCCCTGGACGAACTTTGCGAGAGTTCTACTTCTCTTGAACTTCGTACGAATGTTGAACGACTGCTTGTTTTGCCGTTTCAATATATTTACTGTCTATATATTTATTTGGTATCTGTCCAAGAATAATATGCCTAAAGTTTCCTCTTAAAATACTCTGTCCATTAGTTAAATTCCGATTAAAATCCGTTCACTGGTTAATGAGAAAATCGTGCCGCGGCGGGGGACTGTTAGGGTTGGCCCACATCTTACGTTACCGATTTTTTTCATATCTCTCTATACTATGCAGTGATGTTTTACTGATAGCGTATTGCTTTATTGCCTACCTTTAGATATTATAAATTATGTTTAATTTTCATTGTAACTGCCGGTGAGAAATCATGTTTTTCTTAGAAACCGTTCACATAGACTCTCTCGGCGAGCAGAGGGTTTTGGACGAATTTTTAAAACAAAGATTTAATTATACTTTCTAGATTGCACATTTTTTTTTTCTTATTTTACACTCAATGCCGTCTAGCCCCAAGCTTTGCATAGCTTGTACTATGAGAATTGTATGACTGATAGAATATCTACAATATATTTATTTCGAAATACACAATGCATATTAACAGCCAGACACAGAACAAACATCTATGTTCGTCACATATATGTATAATATATATATTATTATTCATCATATTATAATTTGGTTGTTTCCAATACACTATAGCACAATATCTTCTGAATAAAAAAAAATCCTTACTCTTTATACTACGCTTTCAATGCAAATATACCAAGAAATATTCATAAAATTTTGCAGAATATCTTATATTTAAATAATGTAAACATCTGTTGTTTTATTTCATTATCTCGTCGCAGTATAAATTTGTTTCGTCGGTTTTCTAGGTGCAGAATGCATGGCAGGCCAACGCCTCCGCTGTACTCATCTACAACGACAGAGATACCACCATGCTGGAGAAGATGAAACTGTCAACTGACAATGGACGTAAGTTACTTCACACTTGTTATTATAATTCCTGCCTAGTCATATTTTCACTAGGAATATCAAGCTTAATGGTCAGCGCAGATGGACGGAGGGCGGCGAAGTAACTGATTCATTATCAATTTAACAACAGGTGGGCCGTCGGCTCGTGCCGTAACTGTACCACATAATTTTTTTTTTTAACACAGTATCACATTTTCGTGCTAAATGTTTGCTAAGTGAATAGCTACATTACCAAACAAACCTAAAATAAACCCACAGTGCATTCAATTCACAACCAAAATGTGATCTTTGGCACAGAGTAGAACATCTTACACAAACTACTTTGCATCAACTAAAAATAACTTATAAGTACTGTTGTAAACACGGAAGAATTAGTAATTTGCAATGTTCATTATTTAGATTTTAATGGATGTTGTCGATAGTCTGTTAATTATTGAGCAAAGCTAAACGTGCCGACGTCCGTTCTTACTCAAGCTAGTTTTGTCACACGACTTCGGATTATTTTTAACTAGCTGCGCCCCGCGGTGTTACCCGCGGGGAATAAGTAATCCCGCGGCAACACTGCACTTTTCCGGGATCAAACTAGCCTATGTGTTAAGCCAGGATATAAGCTATCTTGGTACCAAATTTCATCCAACTCTATTCAGCCGTTTGAGCGTGAAAGAGTAATAAACATCCATACAAACTTTCACGTTTATAATATTCGTAGGATTTTCTAATCTAATTTGTAATTTTCTAATCTAGTGCTACAAAATGTACTTTAAATTTTAAAGTAATTAGATTAAAATATTTTTATATGACAGTTTACATATATAACATTAACGAAAAGAAAAACATATAATATGACACTCATAAGTGCGTAGATTTTTTGATTTACTAGTGTCTAAATATAATAAATCTAAAATATGAATAATCTGCGTTGTTGTGATTTTTTCATATTATTTTTATTTTCCTGAATTTAGAACTTTCAGTTCCATTAATATAATTTAAAAACCAAGTATAAAGTGACTAATAATAATAATAATTACTACGTGTGTGATCGGCCCATATGCCAGGACTAGATTATTATTGACAGTTCAATTAGCAGTACCTAACCCTGCTACATATAATATGTATATATGTGTATTCGATTAGCATTTTGCCTCGCCTTGGCCTGTCAAATAAACCCATCGAATTCATAATCCATTTCGTAAAACCACGTTTATCGATATCTAAACTTGACACATGAATATTTTAAATATTAATTTTATTAAAAAGATTGGTGGATTCTTTTAACAATGATAAAACATGTTTTAAAGTTTCATGTTACACTTAACATTAATTGAAATAAAATAAATAAATAAATATTGGTGGACATTTCACACAGCACCATCTAGCCCCAAAGTAATCTAGACATAGCTTGTATTATGGGAACCAGACAACTGATACACATACTTATATACTTATCTTTTGTAAATACATACATATAATACATATTAACACCCAGACACAGAACAAACATCAATGTTACAAATGTCACATAAATGTTTGTCCTGGGTGGGAATGGAACCCACGACTTACAGCTCAGAAGGCAGAGTTACTAACCAACTGAGCTGTGAGGCCTGTGAAAATAGTTTCTTTCATTCTCTGAGACGTGAAGGTGGTGTGAATGAAATGTCTCAGGTGCCTGTAATTGGGGATACTACACCTTTCTGCCCGAAACACGGTGAAGTGAATACATTACTACTTGGCGGCAGAAATGGGTATGGTGGCAGTACTTTCTCGATCGAACTTGGCCTAAGTTCTACTGCTACTAAGTGCAGCCAAGCTAAAAAAAAAAGGCAGTATACTATTACATATGCCATTTTCCAGTCTAAACAGTCTGAAGCATGTTTATATGCTGGTAACCAATAAATGTTTACGATTTGGTCACGATACTTTGAGTTGTTTATTTTCAAAGTTATTTCCAATACTTATCTCAGATTTTCCGTGTATACAACCCGCTTGGAGCAGTATTGCGCCCGTAACTTTGAGAATTGTCGGTGGAATGTCTCATTTGCCTGTAATTTCACCGGCAACCGCACGTTTCAAACGTAACACCGTTATGCGAATGGGTTATTGCTTGGCGGCAGAAGTTGGCACGAGTTCTAGTGCCATAAATATGCGGGTGACTGTAACTTTTATTTAAATTTTATTATTTTATAAATCAAGTATTTTTTTTTAAGCGATTTTCAATGTTCTTTACCTCTTTGCCTGTTGCCTGTAACGAATAAACATATTTTTATTTCTTATTGTGACAAGACTTTGGTAATCCAGTCGTATAAGGAAATCCATGAGAACTCGTTCGACAATATGAACCCGGAATATAAAGTGAGCTGTGTACTGTGGAACCATTAAATTGCGCACTATGTTATCCTGTATGAAATACTATCTGCGTCCTGCGGTGAATAAGCGAATCCCACGGAAACACTGCATTTTCCTGAATCAAAACTAGCGTGTGTGTGTCTAGGATATAAGCTATCCTGGTACCAAATATCCGAATCCGTTCAGCCTTTTGAGCGTGAAAGAGTAATACCTACACACACAGGCACGCACGAAGAGCGGCGGCGTGCTCACCCCTCGTCTCGTCTACATTCCCACGATAGTGTAACCCGTAAGGTGAAAAGTGGATCACTGAGGCTCTGCCTACCCCTACGGGTATAATGGCGTGTGTACATGTATGTATTGTCCGCGTGTCGTTGGCTCGTGTCGAAGGCCGCCCGGTCCGCCGCGCGCCTACGCGTTATCGCTGCAATGTTTTCATAGCCCTTCGGTCGGCTTACTTTGTAATTTAACTACTCCTGACCTTCGACTTGTCTTGACTACATGTATGTACTCTACATACTACGTATGCTTTGTCGAGTTTTTAACAATTACGCCGGAATGGTATTCTTTATTGGAGAATCACGATTCACTTCTCGTGAGTAGACAATAATCTCTGTAAAATTATGTTTAAATGAATAGTTTTATTTGATTTATAGTAAATTATTTAGTAGTAATAATAATATTGGTCGACAATTCACACAGTACTAACCCCAAACTAAGCATAACTTGTACTATGGGAACCAGACAACTGATATACATAATTATATTATACTTTTTATACAGAGAACTAACATCTATGTTCGTCACATAAAGTTTTGTCCTGGGTGGGAATCGAACAGACGACCTACGGCGTAGAAGGCACTGTTACTACCAACTGAGCTGTTAGGCCAGTCGTAGTAAAACCAACTGTTTTCATTTTTTTTAATGCAACTAAAAATACAGTAAGTTTTCTAATTAATAGTGTTTTTAAATTTATGTTTGAGTAAACACTACGTTCTCAATACTTTACATACATTCAAATAATTTGCGAGCATAAAAACAGAGAAAATCATAAATATTAATAACTAGCTGTTGCCCGCGACTTAGCCCGCGTGGAATTTGGTTTTATCACGCACCCCTATTTTACCTTTCGGAAAAGTAGCCTAAGTTCCTTGTTGCATCAGCTATCTGCCACTGAAAGTCCCGTCAAAATCGGTTCAGCCATTTCAGAGATTAGCCGGAACAAACAGACAGATAGACAGAAACACAGACAGAAAAAAAAAAAAAATGTTGTTTTGGTATATGTACCATGTATACACCCATATGCACTTAGTAAAAAGCGGTTGGTTTAATATTACAAACAGACACTCCAATTTTATTTATTTGTATAGATTAATAGTGTCCCACAAATCAACGTTTAGCCGTAAACGGATGTTAGGCTAAGTGAAACCGTTAGAAATTAGTAATGTTCACGCTTGCCCTACGTAAGGGTAGGTAATCGAATGAGGGGGTTGTAAGGCCACCCATTGCGCTAACGCGATCACAGGGTTTCACTGTCAAGGTAAGCCGGTACGCGCCCCACACGTGACGACACTAATACAAATGCAATAATTGGAATTATCTATTGAGGGCGATGCGCGGCTGCGTCACAGTTGACGTCTTTGATCGTCGTTAGGAGCTACGCTAGGCGCGGCGCGGCGCGGCGTTGCACCGCCCCGCCCCGCTTCGGATGTGGGTGTGGAGATCTCCAGAGAGGTCTAGCTAGTGTCTACCAATATAATAATAATAATAAACATTTATTTCAGAATTTCGTGTTTTCCATAGGTAAAAATACAACAAAAAAATATACAATTTACACATTACACATTTTTTTTAATGTGATATAGTTACGGAACGAGCCGACGGCCCACCTAGCGGTAAGTGGTACCCTCGGCCCCAACCGATGCGACTTGGGTCCCCTACTAGGTACGACAAGACCCAAGTGGCATCGTATGCGCCCGTAATTATGAGACGTGTAGGTGGAATGTCTCATGTGCCTGTAATTTCACGATTAAATAACATCCTTATCAATAACGTCCCTGGATTCTGAAACACTCATCTATTTAATAATAATGGTGTTTTTCAACACCCAATGATTTATTATAGGACAGTCCTATCTGTTCGACGACGTATTCCAATGCATTCGCGTTACTGTATTCCGGTTTGAAAGACCAGATGTGGTTGCCGGTGAAATTACGTTAGACGTTCCATCTTCACGTCTCAGAGTAACGGCCTCATACATGCAACTTGGGTGTTCTTTACCTAAGTCGGGGAAGACCCAAGTCACATTTTTTGCTAGGGGTTAGGGGTTACTTAACACCAGGTGGTACTACTATTACTACTACTGGCTACTTTCCGTTCTGTGAGTTTATCACATAAAAAGAAAAATAATGTATGTTGATGTATGAAAAATAATGTATAGTATTATTTACCATTACAGTATCTGTATCGAGGCAGTCACCAGCCTTGATGGTATATGAATCATTTGATATTCGTGTGGAAATCTACAGAAAAAGAACCATAATATCTTTAAATGCTATCTGATTTGATCACACTTTTATGATGATAATAGCCGATATGATATCTTACACGATGTAATGATACATTGTGATATCACATTGTCACCAGTGACCCGTGACTTTAAATATATTTGAGGCACGTTCCTTCGCCATTACAGATGATAATGTTCCACGAAATGTTACACTCAGTGTACGATTTGATGAAGACAGAACACTTGAAGAATAAGGTTTTTGTATCGTTTGGATAAGCGGTTGTTATTATTATTTCAGCTGTTAGATTAATAATAATAATATTCATTTATTTCCTTCACAATTTCAAGTTCCATTGTAGTTAATAGGTACTAGGTAAATAATATTATGTAGTACATGCCTTATTCAGATTCACACACTGTAGGACAAAAAACATCTCTTCTGTCATTCCTCTGCTTTCTTTTTAATAGGTAAGGATATCGTTGTGTAAACCTAGTATTTTGTGCTACGGGAACTAGATGAAATGTAATGACAAATATTTGTGTGCGGAGCATTGATGTTTGTTCTCTGTCTGAGTGTTAATATGTATTTATATGTATGTATTTACAAAAAAAAGTATATGTGTAATCTATCAGTCATCTGGTTCTCATAGTACAAGCAGTTTTGAAGTTTTGAAGTTGCTGAAGAAGCTGGGCTTAGTTTGGGACTAGATGACGATGTGTGAAATGTCCACCAATATTTATTAAATTATTTAATTTATTAAAGGTATCTGTCCTTGTCGCAGGTAACATCAGCGCAGTGTTCACATACAAGTGGAAGGGTGAAGAGATCACGCGACTCATAGACAACGGCACCAAAGTCATGATCGGCATCATCAAGGGGCGGACCTTCGCGCACGTCACCAATAATATCAATAAGTATGTATAATAATATGTAATAATAATATCATAAAATGCTCTATTGTACACCATAGAACATTACAAATAATAAAGTAAAAATCTTGAAAAGAGATCGCTTTATAGCGATAAGACCGCCCATTGTAATTCTAAGTCTAAGATTTATTATTATATTCCAGAACATCAGTGCTGTTCGTGTCGATATCATTTATAGTGCTGATGGTGATATCGCTCGCCTGGCTGGTGTTCTACTACATACAGCGGTTTAGATATATACACGCAAAGGACAGATTGTCCGTAAGTATACACTCTGTGACATACATACTTTTTTTTATATAATATTAAATACTACGGACCGATTTTGACGGGACTTTCACTGGCAGATGACTAATGTTATAGGAGGGGTAAACTAGGGATGCGTGATAAAAAAAGAATTTCACGCGGACGAAGCCGCAGGCAACAGCTAGTATAATAATATGTATAGTTTGATATATTTGATGCGAGTTCCTTGCTTGCAACTGTGTTAACTGAAAAATGAATATTGTTATGTTTATTTTTCAGAAACGATTATGCTGCGCTGCAAAGAAGGCGCTCTCTAAGATACCTGTTAAGAATTTAAAGACTGATGATAGAGTAAGTAAATGACATTTAATATAACCTATCTTTAGTGATACATTTATGGGCCGACCTGATCGCCAACCTGGTGTTAAGTGGTAACCTCTGTCCATAGCCAGTGGTAGAACTTGGGTCTTCCGTTACTTAGGTACGACAAACAAACCAAAGTCGCATCGTATGTGCCCTAACTCTGATGCTAATTGAAGGAATTTCAAACCTACGACACCTTTCAAACCGGAACATGGTAACGCGAACGCGTTACTGCTTGGCGGCAGATATAGGTATGGTGGCAGCACTTCCGGATGACCTTGGTAGAAGTTCTGCTGTTACTAAATGTAACTAATTAGTATTGTCTACAATCCACTTTCTGTAACTGAAGTTAAAACAAATTGAATTAGTCATTATTTTCATGGAGGATTGGATAGACAGATACATTTAAGCGTTGAATGAACATTGATTTTTATGTATATATAATATAATCATACAATACGTCAAATAATATTAGTAATTATAATCTTTATTTATTATCTCGAAATATATAATTACATGTTGCCAAGTATATAAAAAGTGTCCGTATGATTACCTCTATATGTAAACGTAATGTATTTGTTTTGTGACTCCAGGAAGTACAAGGAGACGGTGAATGCTGCGCTATTTGCATAGAGCCGTACAAAGTATCCGAGTCGCTCAGATCTCTTCCTTGTAGGTGAGTACTATCATTATTTATATGTCATTATTATACTCGTATCATTTCCTGGCTTTACTGAATGTTCTATTCTATTCTATTCGAGTCACTGGTTCTCTTGAACCAGTGTGGTGAAAGGTTTTAAGTGCGCCTCACAGAGGCTCCTTTCGTGCACTTGACACATTTCTTCGAACTTTTAGTTCTACGACATGTCGGTTTCCTCACGATGTTTTCCTTCACCGTATTGAGAGCGTGGTATTGCGCACGTAAATCTTTCAATCGAAAAACTCCAGTCGCTCGTCGAAAATAAATAAATAAATAATGGTGGACATTTCACACAGCGCCATCTAGCCCCAAAGTAAGCTAAGCATAGCTTGTATCTTGGGAACCAGACAACTAATATAATACTTATATACTTTTCTTTTGTAAATACATACATATAATACATATTAACACCCAGACACAGAACAAACATCAATGTTACAAATGTCACATAAATGTTTGTCCTGAGTGGGGATCGAACCCACGTCCTACAGCGCAGAAGGTAGGGTTACTAACCAACTGAGCTATGAGCCAGTCAAAATGAAAAAAAAAAATGAAATGTAAATTTTTTCTGTTCGTTAACTAAAGGTTATTATGTGAACAAAAATGTAATCACCCTGTTTATATGTAAGTATGTTTACTAAGCGTTGATAACACTTTGTGTGGATTATTTTAAGGAAGGATTTACAAACAAACGAGTATTATAAAAATGATAAGACATCCTTCCTTGTTATATCATCACACAGTTTTTTCTTTATGCTCAATTTATCAGGAAGTGAAAGTTATGTGACTGAATTCTAAAGTTAAATTACCTACTACTTACTGCTGTTGAGATTTTTAGCTCAAATAAATATATATATGTGTGTATATATTTGAAATAACGAAAGAAAGAATGATTTTTTTTATGGAACTAAGCTTACACAGAACATAAACAAAACACACGAGTACCTAACTAAATATTTATCATTTATACTATTTATACTAGCTGTTGCCCGCGACTTCGTCCGCGTCGAATTCGGTTTTATCACGCACCCCTATTTACCCCTCGGAAAAGTAGCCTAAGTTACTCCTTGTTACATCAGCTATCTTCCAGTGAAAGTCCCGTCAAAATCGGTCCAGCCGTTACGGAGATTAGCCGGAGCTCGCGGAAGCCTCGCGTCTCTTTGGCGTCCATAGTTTTTGTGCTCATTTCTACTCTCGCTCTCAACATTTATTGTATGTATGTATGTATGTGTTTGTTATTCCAGACACGACTTTCACAAGAACTGCATAGATCCGTGGCTGCTGGAACATCGAACGTGTCCTATGTGCAAGATGGATATACTCAAATACTACGGGTTTGTGGTGAGTTTAATGTACATTATTGGTGGACATTTCATACAGCGCCGTACACAGCCATAGCTCACTATAATAATAATAAAATTGGTGGAAAAATTTACACAGCGCCATCAAGACCCAAAATAAGCGTAGCTTGTACTGTGTGAACCAGACAACTATATACTTTATTTTTGTAAATACATACACATAATAAATATTAACATCCAGACACAGAACACACATCTCTATTCGTCACACAAATGTTTGTACTAGGTGGGAATCGAAACCACGACCTACAGCGCAGAAAACACTGTTACTATCAACTGAGCTATGAGACCACTCCTAAATGAGTAGGTACTCTATTTATCTGTACTATATTTACTTCCAGTGTATTAATATACATATTGTGTGTCGTTGTGTTGTGTTCAGTTCACCGGCAGCCAAGAGAGTATACTCCAGCTGGAAGTGGAGGAGGCGCGGAGTCGCGCCATCAGCCCCGCCAGGAACAGACATCCACTCACTCTGGTAAGTCGCCAGGATAAGGAAAGAAAGAAAGAGGTTTTTTTTTATATCTTAAGGGTGGTTGTCTTAATGTCCTTAATGTTAAGTAGATATAATATGATACTTAATGTTGCAGTTACGACAGAATAATGCTCGTTTTGCCCCTGCGCGCAACTTATACTGTACGCGCGTTTCTCAAAGAGTCAATTCCAGTCGTGCGTCCCAGATACACCATTTTTTTTGTACAAGTTTAATTAAAGATTAATATAAATGTATTTTGTATTTCGTATGACTTAGACTGTAAATAGCACTAGCAAAAATCTCTGTAGTTTTTTAGTAGCTAATAACCATACTTTTCTGTGACCATGTTTGTGTCATAATAATGGAAAAAAAAAACTTCCAGTTCGTTCGTTAGCTGGAAGTGAGTTTTTTTTTACCAATTTAGTGCACAAAAGCAGTCTCTGCGCTCACTTAAAATCCATTCACTGGCTGTATAAGGTGAAGGCGACTTTAGTAGTACACATGTAACGTGTGTTCCAGCTGACGGGCGCGGGTGACAACTCGTACTCGGAGGCGGGCAGCGCGCGCAGTAGCCGCGCCTCCTCTCCGGACGAGCTGGCGCCCTCGCTATCGCGCGACAACACCAGCACGCGACCACACAGGTAAACACTAACACCACGTTTTATGTTAAAATAATAAGAAATAAATAAATATTGATGGACATTTTACACAGCGCCATCTAGCCCCGAAGTAAGTTAAGCATAGCTTGTGTCAAGGCAACCAGACAACTTATATACATACTTATATTGGCGAAATTGCAAGCGGACCACCACGCTTTATAGATTCGGATATAACATTCAGAACAGTTGTTGTTCGTTCAGATCGTGCAGTCCAACGTCAGCGGGCGCTGAGCCGCGCGCCGATACCGCCTCCGTCAGCTCCGCCGGCACCCAGCAGTGAACCGGCCGCGTGACAACTGCGACACAGTCTCCCACCAGCGTGACAACTGCGACACAGTCTCCATACTGGCGGCATAACGCTCAATCGACCGACTTAACGAGCGATCGCCGCGGATGGCGACATAGCGTCGGGTGATGCGACCGTATGTGCCAAATCAATGAAGTTCGTGCGAGAACTTTACGCCCGAGGTATAAGGTTCGAATTGCGACGCCACTGTACTGACTGAACGTGATCAGAACTTAATGGTGATTTGATGTAAATCTTTAGCACGGAGATGGACTTTAATCTACGTATTAGATTTAATGTGACAATTCAGTAAATATATGGGTATGATGTATTGAATGGAGGATATCTACGCCGCTAACAAAGCTTGTAAATGTTTTTTCCTACGATAAGTGTTTGCAATCTTGAACCTGGGCCCGTGTGCGTAAAGTGTATATTGCCTTGTCTGGTTTGGGATGAAAGCCGGAGAGAAAACTGAAGTGCAAAGTGAGAAAGTGAATGTGTTCATAAAATAAGCGAAAAATACTCAAAATATCCAGTGATAGTGACGAGTAAACGTGGACAAGTGATATTTGATCGTAAGGACTGAAATTGTATTCATATAATCAACGTGAAGCCAGCTGCAGACCACTAGCGTTACAATGAACATTGTAAGTCAAAACATATTTCTTCGAATTCTTGTAGAAAGCAGAACAGGCAAAAATATCGAATGTAATAAATTATGTACCGATTGAAACATCTCTAGGTGTCTTTGAAGAACAAATTCCTTGAGTAGTCCATTATAAATTAAATTAATATTAATATTATTATGGACCAAAATACATATTCATCACATTTGGAAGGGAGTTTGAATGTACGTACAAATGAGACGACATGTTACTACTAATTAATATTTTTCATAAATATATAGTTAAATTGGTATATAATATATTATCATCGGTATTGAGGTGGATCAAATATGGCCAATCTCCCCAAAAACTGCCAATATCAAGATCACTCGTACTTAGCGACTAACATTATCCGACTAGACTATATGGGGAAGAACAGAATTACGTCTGTGTTCTTCCCCATGTAGTAAGATAGTGTAAGAATGTATGAGAGACGTCGCACAAGAGGCTTGCGGCAGTGCGCGTCGACCCTTATATCTGACATTACTGTGCGATTTCTAATATACATTAGTAACTACGTTCCAACATGCGAGTTTATAGCGACAAAGTTTCTCGTACTAGCGTTATTGTCAGAGGTCGTGCATACTCGCATTAGGCAAAATCAGTGATCAATTTTGTCAGACCATCCTGTGAATGCATTATAAAATACAGTGGACCCCCGGTAATCCGACAAACATTTTGCAGGGCAGTGTCGAACTATCGAATTTGTCGGATTATAGAGTACTGCCTAAGGCCCCCTATAGTCCGGAATTTTTTACAAGAGTACCTTGTAATCCGACAAATTACAGATCCAATGATAAGATTCTATATGTTATATGTATATATGTACTCTGAAGTACAAATCATACTTCATTATGTATATCCAATTTAGTAAATTAAACAACACAATAGATAGCTTACGTTTTATTATAAAATTAACGTCATTAATGCTAAAAAATTAAAAAAAAAATATGCAAAAAATATTCAATAATAAATGTAATAGACCATGTCGGATTGCAGGGGGTGCCGGATTACAGAGGGTGCCGGATTAGACAGGGACCGGATTACAGAGGTTGCCGGATTAGATAGGGGCCGGATTACAGAACGTGCCGGATTAGACAGGGGCCGGATTACAGGGGGTACCGGATTACCGGGGGTCCACTGTAGCATCAACTGCATTTAGTTATCATGAAATTTCGTCAGTTGCACGTATATCGCTTAATTTCACGATAATTATGGTTGTATGTGTGACAAGATAGTGTTTATTACATAAACCCTCAAATTCAATACTGTACTTAATCAGTTTATTGGTTCACGATCTCAGCGATCTCATAGCTTAGATCCAGTCTTGAGTTTATTCGTAAATAAATGTTTAAATTTAAATTGTGGTGGCCCTTGATATATTTAGTGTTGGGATCTAAATATTTGATACTTTATGGCACCATATTTTAGTATTTTAATGTAATACAGCGGGATACTTATTTCAAAAATAATGGTGCCAAAAGTGCTGTAGTTATATTAATCAACTTAAGATGGGATAAAGGGTATCCGTCCATATGTTAATAATTAACATGATTGTTAATTATGTGTTATTAAATCATTTTCGTTCTGGCAGCTACATAATTTTTGAACGATGTTTTGTTGTATAATGTAATTGTAAAAATTGAGGGTGGGCGATGATTTCTGTCGAGAGTTGAAAAGTGGTCGTAAATATTCATGTAATGTATCCTTGTTAAAATGTACTTTACGTCATATAGATATTAAGATTCATAATAATCGTTCATCGATTGAATAACCACCTTTAATTTACAAGATAGGTTACGTTATACTGTTATGTGGGGCCATGTCGCAAATAAATAATCGTAAAGTCAGGCTAGATGTGTAATTTCGGGAGTTCTCATTATTTAATGTTGCTCTAACTAAGAAGCAGAACGAGGTAGAACTTAATCGATAGTACCTAAATAGTTAATAGTTTTGTAAAGAAAATTTTATTATTAATCTAGTCTGAAATCGTGTCGCTTTTAAATTCAATTTAGAATATTTTTTTGCTTGAAGATTTTTCTTTAGAAAATGTATTTTTCATGTAATGTTTATTCTTTTTTTTTAAGTTGTTTTTAAAAGCGAGTATTCACAATATATGAAGTTTTATTTACATTAACTTGAAAGTTGAAGTTTTAGTCGTTTTAATCGTTTTTTTTTATGCATCACTTTATTATTATAAGATCAGGTTTATTTTTTTTGCTAGTAACCAGTAATAAAAGTGTGTTGTATATAATATCCGTAACGAAATGTACTTACCCACCAAAATTGAAGTGTAAAACTGAAAATTGGTTATTCGTTATAATATCAATACATTTGTTGATGCACGAGAAATGTTTGAAAACGACTGAGAGGATCGACTTTATATATCATAAGTGAGCATTTAAGTTATTAACAGTACATAAGTACTTAAATCCATCATATTTTATATTACAAGGAGACTGGTATGTAATCATTAAAAAATTATACTTAAAATATATGAACAAGTGTAAAAAAAAATTACATTCCTTCTTGCAATGTTCTTCTTTACACCATGTGGGAAAAGCGAATAAAAAACCAATACAGTATTTGAATTTGTGTTTCAATATTAACGATTTTTATTAATAAGCCAATAACAGCTCGCTCACACAGAAACAAGAAAAGATGTTTATTTGCATTATCTACTTAGGTGAAATGGTCTTATAAACTAGTGAGCTTAGTAAGCTTCAGCTTAGTCTCCTTTTCCCGGCATCGCAAATATTTTAAGAAAAACAAAAGTAACTACGGAGAAGTTCAGTACTCAAAAAATCAAAATCGAAATATATATTTGGGGAACAAAACAGTGGATTGCCATTCTTCTTTTTACATAAGAATATCTTACGATACCCAGCAAAATTTAAAATTATTTTCTCTCGACGCTTCTTTCGCCAGAAAGAATAATTTCTTCATCTTAGAAGAAAGATTCTCCGAGATAAAAATTTAAAATGAAAAACTAATACACATTGAGAAGTATTTATTTTCACCGAAAGTACAACTACAAATTTATTTGAATACAGAAAATATCGAATATAATATTTACCTACTCACTTGATTGAATACGTATTTCAGTAGTATATTTATTTAAAGATGCAAAACTGTACACGCATCTACACCGTCTTAAAAAAATAGTAATGTACAAAGCTAGGAACACGAAAAGAGGTAGTTCCATTACCACCTTTTTGGCTAACATTTCAAATGATTATAGAAATAATTCAGAAGCCAAACATAATAAGAACTGAGAATTGATAAAAATATAGTTTTTAAATAGAATTAAATTAATACAAACAGTATTAGGTGAATTTACACGGACCGGCGCGAGTCGGGGCGCGCAACCAATGCTGTAAAGGAACTAGAAATGTCTCTACGGCATTTCATATTCACATGAAATTTGTACACATGGGATGCCGTTCGGCTTCGCGCGCGCGCCGTCGGCATGCGTTCGGCTGCCATCGAGTCCGATCGGGTCCGTTCGGCGTAGGTACGCTCGGGTGAAGTCATTTACGTCACCACATATTAAGAATGGATAAGAAAAAATATACGTTTAGTAAAAATATGCATTCATGACGGCGTTCGACTGCCGAAGCATACGCACGCATCCGATTCAACGCACACCGACTCGCAGAGCTTTACTCTCTCACACGCAACGCTGTCAAGGCCATCTGAGAAAGGTTCTCACCGGTCAGTGTAAATAACCCAAATGGACATCTTGGCCAATTCAAAAAAAACATCAGTCTTACTAACAGATTACAATATACTATTATGATACAAATGACCCATCTCATGGTTTAAATATTTTTTTTTTCATATTACCTTAACCTATTTTAACGCTTGTTACAAAGCGTATACATACTAGGAAAAATCACCCATGCTTAACAAATATTTATATTGAATTAAAAACATTGTTTTTTAGCTAAACGTATACAGCGCACGTTTGAATAAACAGCCTTGAATCTACTGTGCTAATAATGTAATCTATAATTTAATACTTGGTTTGCCAAGTAATTTTTGAATGGAACAAACGCATACATGTGAGAGACACAAGCTGAGGGCCCACCTGATGGTAAGTGGGTACCGTCACCTGCAATAATAATAAAAAACAGACTATTTTTTCAGTTATTTTGAATTAAAAACTAAACTGCTGAAATGTATTTTTTTTATGGGATAACCCTGAAAGTATATAGTTCCAAATAAAAACAATTTTCTAAATCGGTTTATACATGACAGAAATATGAGGTAACAAACAAAAAATACAATCGAATTAATAACCTCCTCCTTTTGTAGTCGGTTGATTAGAATAAATGTATTGTAATTCAATAAAGTGATCTAGGATGCTGAGCAAATTTTTTTGGAATTATTTTTTTTATTATTACTAAATGTCTACCGTATTAAATACACATTAAATATCTAATAAATTACATAATATATTATTCCTAGGGCAATATACTGTAATATTATTTGATATTGCCTGTATATACCAACAGATCCATATATTTTGGACACCGGTCCCTGTATTAGAGATATCGACTTTGATAGGTTATTCATACATTTTCCTAATTAATTATAAAACGCGATAAAATGTTGTGAGATAATTACCCCATATTCTAAGTTTAATTCATTTCACAACAATTTTAAGCAAAAGAATTAATAATTATTATAGCATTAGCTAATTACACAAATATTACTAAATAACTTAAAAGGGTCAACAGGGGTCCTATTCCCGGACCGAAGTGAAATTTAAATGATTTTCCGCCAACAGAGAGCAATGTTGGACAAGACGTGAATGTAAGATTTCCTTAAATAATAAAGGTAAATAAAACATTCATGTCTCAGAGTTAAGGGCGTATACGATGTGACTTGGGTCTTCTTGTACCTAAGTAAAGGAAGACCCAATTCTTATTGCATGTAATGGGCCCTCTGCCATTACCACTTAAGATCACATGGTCTGCTCGATCCGTAACTTTTTCACATAAATAATAATAAAAAACCGTTTACTAATTTAAATATAAAATAGTGTATAATTCTGGTTTGGCAGACAATGAAATGTCACCAGTGAGATCCAGCCGGGAATAGTTGACCGATGACAATCTTAATATTCTACAATTCGGTCTACAATCCAATGTATAATAATCATAAAAAAATGACACGAACTACCAAATTATAGTAGAAGTGTGCAGTAAAAACACTTATAACACCGATAAGTTAATCATATTACATATTTGAATAATCCTATTTACACTCAACACCTTTTCAGTATTAATGATAAGAACTTGACACGTAACGTGTAACGTAAACGTTACATACAACAAATGACCATATTTATTATTATATTCTGTTTCATATGTAATAAAGAGACAGCAATCATTTTAGGTATCGAAAACGATTTTAGATCGGTGTGGTAGGTACAGAATAGACACCAATGAGTAGTCGATGCCAATATGTTAATTAATAACAAACCAAATACCTATACGGGGTTACCAGCTACATTAGATAGTTACCACTAACTACCTTTTAGATGTATGTCATACAATATTTCAAGCGCCATACAGAACCACTGAACTGTGGTAACTTTGCTACTTATCATATGAATATTTTATAATCCCTACCTGCACTCATTACACCATGTTACTAATTAGAGACCAAGTTAGATGTTTGTTTGCAAATTACTTCCTACATGAATGAAAAATGATTGTCACATTTACTTTAAAGGGTTATGTATATGTATGTACGAGAAAAGACATTATGAGTAGACGGAAATAACAGGTGATAAAAATAATTTGTGTAATATATTTATCTATGGAAGCATCTGAACTTTTGGAAAAACAATTTCGCTATCTATATATCTATATTTAGAAACGTAGATACCTATGATCTATTTGTTATTGTTATACATGGGTATTATAATACTAAACGTCTTAACAGTTCACAAATCCTACATAATCACCGCACTTTGATTATAAAATCTGAAATCAGTTTACGACGGTCGAACTGCCACCGCCATCATAAATATTCTGTCTGTTCACTGACCAAATTCTTGTGACCAAAAATTGTACAATTCCGTAACCCCACTAGTAGAATTCCATACAGTCACTTGTAGAATTCCATACAGTCACTTGTACAATTCAATACATTCTCTTGTGAAATTCAATACATTCACTTGTACAATTCAATACATTCTCTTGTAGAATTCAATACATTCACTTGTACAATTCAGTAACCCTCACTAGTAGAATTCAACACAGTCACTTGTAGAATTCAATACGTTCACTTGTACAATTCCATAACCCCACTAGTAATATCCCATACAGTCACTTGTAGAATTCAATACATTCCCGTGTAGAATTCAATACATTCACTTGTCAATAACTAAGATGAGTCTCGATGAGCGGCGGCCGCAGCGGTGGCGGTGAGTTGGCTCATGAAGAATTCATCGAAGTTGAAGCGGGATCATTTCTCCCACAGGCCCACTTCCTTCATCTTGCCCTGGAAGTATTTCTCGAGCGCGTTGGCGCATCTGTAATTCAACAATTGTTATTGCACTCTTTATTGTATACACAAAGGAGGATCTAATAACAATAATGGTGGTAGAATCAGGCGGCCTAGGGTCTTCCCCTACTTAAGTCGCGTTGAATGAAAGAAAGAAACATTGTATATACGTGCCTGTAATAGTCGGTCTCGGGCGAGTTGTAGAGCCGGCAGTTCGTGTATATTCTGGTCATGTCCGCGATGAAAAGCCGCTTCGACACGTAGTATCGGGCCTTCAGCCGGTCACCCATAGTGCGCAAATCTGGAACATATAACATGTCAACAATACTAATGTTTAATCAATAATAAAAGAGTATAATGGAAAATTAATACTAAGTTTGAAACTAAATGTTTAAACCCGAAAAAAATTTTTGCCCACGAATTATATCGACTGGCCTCACTGTTGGTAGTGCGTTCGATTCCCATCGAATCCTCTAGCCTCTAACTTCTACAACTACTTCTATTGTTCGGGCTACGGGCACATATCTACTTCTTCTTCTTCGAGTCACCAGTTCTGTCGAACCAGTGTGGTGAAAGGATTGTAAGTGCGCCTCAAAAAGGCTCCTTTCGTGCACTCGACACATGTCTTCAAATTTTTAGTTCTACGTAGAACATATCTACTGTTGTCATAATAACCAACGGATATGAAGTGAACTCACCCATGGGATATTTGATGTGGTCGTAATAATCGGGCACTTCCGCTTTGTCGACTGGCTTGAGGAACGGCCACGCGGCCGCGTGGTTCTTTACCTGAAACACAATCATATACATGACGGGAATCTGTTCCGAAACTGATGATGACTTTGGCCTCACAGCTCAGCTGGTAGGTCAAAGTCATAGTCAAAAACTTTATTTCCATAGAATTCACAAAGAAATGGCTTGGAAACGTCAATAATATTCAAAACATAAGGTCACGCGTACTTATCGCTAAGTTTGACGCCTGTTCAAACCCTATCCGACCCTCCATGGGGGAGAGGGAGGGCACTCTGCCTTCTGCTGTAGGTCGTGAGTTCGATTCTCACATAGGAAAACACATTTTTATGTGTCTGTAAATGTGTTTGTGTATGGGTGTTAGAATAAATTTACAAAAATTTATTTAAGCATGGTATCAGTTGTCTGGTTCCCATCGTACAAGCTATGCTTAGTTTGGGGCTAGATGACGCTGTGAAACGGAAAAAAGGTGAGTTGGGGTTGGGTACGTACCGCGTGCAGCACGTTCCTGAGCAGCGCGGGGTCGAGCTCGGGCTCGGGGTCGGCGCGCGCCCCGGGGCCGCGCCCCCACCCCGCCTCGCGCACCCCCGGCACGCACTCCACAGGGATGCTGCGCACCTGATATATATATACTATTGCTCACATATGTAAATAACCATTACTAGAATCTATTATTTTGACTGGCCTTATAGATAGATAGATAAATACTTTATTGCACATTACACCAATAAAATAGAAAACAAAATATTGAGGTACAAATATATATAGCTTATAGCTTAGTTGGTAGTAACCCTGCCTTCTGCGCTGTAGGTTATGGGCTCGATACCCATCCAGGACAAACATTTGTGTGACGAACATAGGTGTTTGTTCTGTGCCTGGGTCTTAACATGAATCATATGTATTTATAAAAAAAAATGAGTATTATATCAGTTGTCTGGTTCATGATACAAGCTATAATTAGCTTACTTTGGGGCTATATGGCGCTGCGTGAAATATCCACCAAAATTTATTATTATTTATTTATTTGACGGATCCATAGTCTTATAATAGTTGCTTATTGGACATGATCATATTCATTTTTCTGATTTTATTTAAAGGAAATGTATTTATAGTACTTACGCCTTCCTTGAAGCAAGTCAGACCCGGATGTACTTTTCTAACCTCTTTCTGTCTCATGTCTATTAATTTCTTCACAATCTGAAACAATTACAGTCAAAATTGAAATGTATTTTTTTCACTGACACTCAATCACTGACCGAGCTACGAATTTTATCATTATTGGGCGAGTGGAGTGTGTGCCAAGAAGTGGGTGTTGAAGATTGTATCGCCAAAAATATTCGAAAGAAAGTCATGCCGATACTAACTTTTTTTACAGCCAAGATGTCAAGATGTAGAACAATATTCCTTCTGTAGTAGTGTTGGTTTGTGCTTTAACGCAGCAACAGTACGACGAATCGCGGAGATTTTTTCCCTGGAGATATTTTGAGTCCCTATAGGATAGAATGGAGCATTCCGCGGATAAAAAGGAAAGGATAAACGTGGATAAAGCTCGCAGGGTTGGTCGCCGAGCGGCGGAGTGCGGGCGATACGTACGGGTGGAGCGCGGGAGGCAGCGCGCCGGCGTACGCGCACGCACGCGCGCCGCCGGGCGCTGGTCCGCACTGGCGCCGGCGCTCGGGCTTCGTCCCCCTCCCCGACGTGAAGCCCTACGCGCCGGCCCGCCCCTTACGCGGCGGACCCGCGCTGCGAAAACACTCCAATTGGGGACGGATTCCGACCAACAACTCCGAATATAATCTACGCACCAAACGAAAAATCGACTTCATCGCCAATTAACGAAATATTTGAGAAAAAAAGCATTTCTTGTTATCTCCCACTTGGATGACTTTTTTTGATTGAAAACCAAACTAATAAACCGATTTTGATTAAATTTTCAAGTTGAAAGTATATCTTTCCAAAAAGAAGGCTTATAAACGACGAAGATCTGAGTCAACAAAAAAAACATAAAAAACACAACCAAATTTAGAACTTCCTCCTTTGAAGTCGGTTAAAAACATGTTGTGAATATACAAAAAAATGGCCTTTAATCCTAAGACGACAGGCTGAAATCCGAATAGAGTTATGTTTGCATCAGCGATTGCTTCGAAAATGCATGTAGGTAATCTTAATTTCCAAAACATCGTAGAAAATATCCGAGGAAATTCTCTCATAGGACCAAAATTTGTACGATGTGTGACATTACCAATCTGGATAGTTCCTCTGTTTAAACAAATTCATTAATCGACATATCCACGCCTCGAAAATACATTCCACGCACAATCTTATACATTACCAACATTTGAAACTTATTCTTCTTCTAATTGTGTCACTTTCTCCAACCAGTGCGGTGAAATTATTAAAGTGCGCCTCAAGGAGGCTCCTTTCTTGCACTTATATTTATATTTATGTGGGTGAAAAAAGGACTCCACCTGATATGAAGCATCACCTCAATCAAGCAGCAAGCAAGCATCATAACCATCACCAAAAGGAAGCCCTCTATTAGGGGTTTCTTGCTGTTCTTCCCCATAGAGGGTCGGATAGGGTTTGAACAAGCGTTAAAGCTTTGCGATAAGTACAGGTGACCTTATGTTTTGAATATTATTGACGTTTCCAAGCCATTACTTTATGAATTCTATGGAAATAAAGTTTCTGACTTTGACCTCTAACAACAGCGACAATAAGACTTTGGGTATTCCCCTAATTATGTATTTAAAGACCCAAATGACACTGTACTGCAACGTATTTGATTCGGTGTGCGTACCTCTTTCTGGTTGCGCACGACGCTTGTGAACTGGGTGTAGACGATGCGCGGGTTGAGCTCGCAATGCATCAGCGTCGCGCCCTCGTAGTCCTTTATGTAGCCCTGGTACATGGCGCGCGGCAACTTTATGTCCTTGCTGAAGCCCTGCTTCTTGAAGTAACCTGCAGCCATTGACAAATAGACAGTGATATAACATATTTATTCGTGGCAACAGGAAAAGAGAAAAATATCAACGAATTGGTTGGAAGCGTATTTTTGGGAAAAGAATTTGTTTCACAATAGCGAGCATAAGTTAAAAAAAAAAAAAGTACAGGACGTTTATTTTACGGAACGAGCCGAGGGCCCACCTTGTGTTAAAATTCAAATTCAAATCATTTATTGCAGTATGTTGTTACAAAGATCTTAATATATTTAACCTGTAAGGGTGACACTTAACTGTTGTGTTACCTCTGGCCAGAACGAAGCAATACAACTTAAATCCTCTCCTACTTAGGTAATGTCGCATCGTATGCGCACGTAACTCTGAGACGTGAAGGTTGAAGGTCTGTAATTTTACCGGCAACCACACCTTTCAAACCGAATGAATATGAATGAATGAATAAATGTTTGACTATAAATGTAAATGTTTGTCTAATGACGTCGTGCTACGGCTTGGCGGCAGAATTGGGTATGGTGGCAGCAATTTCCCGAAAGAACTTGGCACAAGTTTCAGTGTCTGTAGAATGTTGCACACAAACACGCACCTATAGCAAACTCGTCGGCAAAGCTGAGAAAATGTAGGATATTGTTCCGTATGTGATAGTCCTTGAGATGGTTCATGAGGTGAGTGCCATAGCCTTTCACTTGTTCGTTGGAAGTCACCGCGCAAAACACTACTTCACTGAAACCCTGGAAACAGATTTTTAATAATAAATATTGGTGGACATTTCACACAGCGTCTCAAAGTAAGCTAAGCACAGCTTTTATCATGGAAACCGGACAACTGATATAATACTTTAAATACTTTTTTTTGTCAATACACACAACATATACCTTGTCCGTCACACAGATATTTTTTCTGGGTGGGACTCGAACCCACGACCTACAGCGCTGGTTGCTACCAACTGAGCTATGAGGCCAGGCCATTCTTTTTGGTTTAATTGAGAGCTTCCCGAGTTTCAGTCAATCCGGAGGATGCTGGTTCGAATAGTGACGTGCAAAAATAAGAGTTTTCACTACAAAATATGTATTACTACAATTTTTGGAACATAATTATCTAATGCAGTAAGGTGCAGAGAAAACTAAATGCACATGATAATATTGTCTGGATAACCTCAGTGCACTTCTCACGTGTCAACTGACCCCAAATTATTTTATTTACTATCTAAATACAGTCTAGAATTATTCCGTCCCGATTATGTTAATGCCAGACCAAACTAACACCAAAACGGAATATCTTTTTCCTTCCCTCCATTAGGGGTTTATTGTTTGTTCTTCCCCATGGAGGGTCGGATAGAGTTTGAACAGGCATCAAACTTATCGATAAGTACGCGTGACCTTATGTTTTGAATATTATTGACGTTTCCAAGCCATTTCTTTATGAATTCTATGGAAATAAAGTTTTTGACTTTGACTTCTGTTTCATATGGAGAAAATGAGACAACCGATTTTAGGGATTTCAAAACCGGTTTCATTAATTTCTAATGCCAACAAAATCGATAAAACTATTACAAAAACCACGTACCTGTGATGGGAATGTCCTGAAACATATACCACCAATAGGTCTGCCTTCTTTTATCAGCGCTAAAGTTTTGTGCTTCCTGAAAAATAAAGAAATCAATTAATTATTGCACCTTTATTGCATATATTATTCGAGATGAAGAAAACTAATATGACTTACGAATCAAAAACAAGCTGAGATATGTATTCCTTGGTCATTTCTGGCAGTTGGTGTGAAAACACATTATGGAGGCCTGAAAAATAAGAAATAGTAGTAATAATAATGACACAAAAACAAAACAAGTACTTGGGTAGCGGCTGCAGTCGCCGCCACTACATAGTTCTTAGCGTCTTAAAATACTTTGTAACTTCCATCTTAAATGAAGACATTGTGACTCTTCACATTGTCTTCATTTAAGCCGGAAGCGATATAAGACCTTGATGATATATAACTAAGTAAAAATAACTTAGTAGCCGAGTACCAAGCTAACAGATGCTTAGTAGCCAAGTACCAAGTAAACAACGAACCTAGTGGCTAAGTACCAAGTAAACATTTTGATGGTTAAAAGGTTAATTAAACCTTTACCTTATAGAGGAAACTTGACTGGTTTCTGTTTTATTTAATAGTATGAATTTAACACGATTCATGTATTCTATGTTTCCCAATTAGAGAAAAAACAAAAAAAAAATAACGAATAGCCAAGCTTAGCGATGTGTTCTAGCGGTCTCAATTAAGACCAAATTCCAATACAGGCGTTACGTTAACTTAAGTGATGCCACTTAACATACATATTAGCTTGACATCAGGTGACATACAAGATAAACTGCAAGGTTGCTGATGGATTGTTTAGTCCAGTTTAAAAGTAGTCTTTTGAGGATCTGTCAATCCCTTTGGAGGAAATAGCGCGAATATATCAACTTACCAATAAGCCAGAGCATTGTCTGCTTATTAACAGGCCCGGTGAGAGAATTTCCGATCACATGAAATTCTATTAGTTTACGCTGCTCCTCCACTTTGGCGGCTTCATCTCTCGGCGCTTGCATTTGGAAGAGTGCCTGAAATGCATTACAAACAGAAACATCAAATTTATTTATTTATTTACAATAATTTCTTAATGATAATAAGCTAATAAAATGTGTATGCATGGTGTGTGTGTGTGGGGTTGTGTGCATGCGTGTGTGCGTGTGTGTGTGTATGTGTGTGTGTGTGTGCGTGCGTGCGTGCGCGTGTGTGTGTGTGTATGTGTGTGCGTGCGTGTGTGTGTGTGTGTGTGTGTGTGTGCGTGCGTGTGTATGTGTGTGTGTGTGTGTGTGTGCGTGCGTGCGTGCGTGTGTGCGTGCGTGCGTGCGTGCGTGCGTGCGCACGCGTGTGTGACACTCACGTCGGGTCCGCACATGTAGTTGGGGTCGTTGATGGTGGCGACTATGTCGGCAACGGTGCGCTCGCTGACGTCATCGCCCCCCTCCTCAACGACGCGGCGTCGCTTGAGCGCGGGGAGGGACTCGCCGGAGCGACCCTCCCCGGGCCGTTTCATGGCCTCCTGCTTCACAGTGCCTGCTAAACAAACGCGTTTTATTTTTTACTAGCTGCCAGTGAATTATTTTGTACACGCTATTACCAAATAGCTATTATTAAAGTACTTTTCTTTTTTGCTTAAAACTTAAACTGTTTATTAGATTCTAAAGCAAGAAAGTGATATGTATTTCGGACAATATGGATAAACATTTGTCAATGCATCTAAAGCGTTTACATCACTAGGTCAGCTCAGGTTTCTAGTTTTGACATTATTCACGAGCAAAACAGGTGATTCCCATCTTATTTATCAATACTATTTGAAATTCTCGAGGATTTATTTATATTTAAGTAATGATGATTACATAACTTTTATTCCAATCCATTTTCTGTCAATTAAATTTGACATCCATACACTTTTCATTTAAGCTGAACGTTACTTAATGAATAAAAAAAATATCTACCCCACAAGTATTTCGTACAATTGCTTAGGAAATTAAAGAATAATTGAAACTGCTTTACCAATGCGTTAAATTATTAACACAGAAATATGTACTAGTTTACTGGGATTTTAGTGTTACACACTTATCCAGGCGTGAGATTTAGTGCGAGAAATAGCATAGTGGACCAGAAAAGGTGATCGATAACAGACTTACTTGTCTGGTTGTATACTAAAAGCCACGCTTAGTTTGGAGATAGACGGCGAAAATATTTAGTTATTGCTCCCGTATTTTATTGACATATCTCACAGCGCCATCTAGCCCTAAAGTAAGCACAGCTTTTAGTATGGAAACCAGACTACTAATAGAATACTTACTTTTTTGTAAATACATACATAAGATACATATTAACACCCATGCACAACAAACATCTACGGTCATCGCATAAATGTTTGTGCTTGATGGGAATCAAACCCACGACCTACAGCGCAGAAGGCAGATTTACTGTGCGGCCATTCAATTATAGCGGCAATAATTTTTACGACAGTAACAGTATTAGTTCCCACATGCCCCATTCAAATGATTACTCCCACGTTATGGGGAAGGGTTAGGGGCACACAAGCACCATGCCCCATGTACCACAAGCCGCCCAGTCACCTGAGGATAGTGATATGGTGGTGAACCCGTCCTTGCTGTCTCCGGTGGGCGCGATGCGTTCGAACTCGCCGCGTCTCCAACTCGAATCATCTTAGAACGTATGCATAAGGTCACAAATAATTAATTTATAGGGTGTAATTACACCCACAACGTCCCCACAGTTTCATTACAATTTAAAAATATATCTAAAATTATTTATGAAAACACTGGCAAACAAAACGTCGTCTTAGCAAGTCAAAAATATATCTATAAATATTTATGAAAACATTGGTAAACAAGTAGGTCAAAAATGTATCGAAAATCATTTATGAAAATATTGGATCAAAATGTTCTCTTAGATATCGAAGCAAACTCAAAAATATACATTGCATTTGTAAATCTCAGTTTGCAAATATTGAATGGGATGAATATAGTAACAATTTCTATATTGGAATAGTTCCAATTTTGCCAGCAACTGCGTATTTTTTACACATTTACACATTTTTTTTGGTACACATTTTTGGCAATTTAATATCTGTATTTCTATTTAATCTGTATCTGTATTTGAGTAGATGAATATTATCCATGTTAAACATTAAGTCAGTATGCGTCCAGTATTCAGTATAATGTAGAAACAAGCGATAAAGTAACATGATCCTAGTAATGGCATGATATGCGATTATGATTAAATTTAGAGTATGCATTAAATCATAACAGTGGTTTTTACACATACATATTTTATATAACATTAATTCATATACAAACAAACATAACTGAGACTTTCACACTCCAAGAATTTGCCGCATCGCAGATTACATAGAAAATTACTACATTATTATTTATATTTTACCTTTTTTGCTATTACAAACCACATTTTCTTTTATTTGTACCTAATTTTATTTGTAATGTAACATAAAATATTTATTTTTCAGTTTTTCAAAATTTTAGGTAATCAAAGGGCATATGTTGCTTCAGTTTGGGTCCCTGTTAATCCTTAAGGTCATTGACCTTTAAGTCGTAACGATAACGTTAGACTATTTTAACCATGTTTTTAACTGCTTGGGGTTTGTGGGCGTAACTTGCTTGTACCAATGACCGCAATGAACTTAGGTAAAGAAGTTAAAGATGTCGTAAGACCGTCAAAACTATTTAAACAGTAACCTGTCTGAGGTATGATCATTTTAAATTAGTAAGGTATTGGATACAAGATGATCTTATAGTATGAAGGTAATTTTGGAGCTCGTCTTACGTTGTCGAGCCAAAATTAAATATTTAAACACTCACTCACTTGGAACGATATCTATGACTGACTTTACTTAGACGATGGTCTGGATCGCAAAGTATGTAAGGTTAAGGTCACTGACCTTAAAGCTATTACGTCCGTATTTAAAGTGTCACTCACTTGGCCTCGTGTCCATGAGGGTCTGCAGATGGTAGGGCGGCACTTGCTTGTACTCAGGGTCCCATATCGGGGAGCTGGCGCTGAATATCTCCTCTTCCAGCAGCGCCAGGAAGCGAGGGAAGTGTGTCAGGACCAGTACCTGATAATAATATTATCAGCTTACGTAACCATAATATGGTAACCCTATCTGCTAATAATTCCTATCCATTCATTTTAGGTTAGTTTTTTAGTTGCTTAGTTTGTGTATATTGTTGCCAATAAATTATTTTTTATGTTTAATTGAAGATGAACCTACTTGAACACAGTTGTGTTCACGACTTATGGAAAAAGATTACAGAAGTGTCGACAAAAGGTTTCATAATAATAATATTTCACTAGTTTGGTGACTTGAATATAGCTCATTCATCAGCCAAACATTCCGAAGTGACATGTAACAGTACCACTAGCACCTAGACATAAGGTCACTACTACTGTCACTAGCTCCCTCAAGGGGGGAGGCGTTGAAACAATAAAAGTGCACCTCACAGAGGCTCCTTTCGTGCACTTGACGAGTGGCACTACACCAAACATCCCGTGTGTGAGTTAGACACTTGCTGGAACATATATACGGTACCCGTTTCTCTGGAGGCATGCGGTCCCGCTCCAAGTGACACTTGTCCATCAGCTGGCGGCAGACAGACTTGAAGACGGCGCGCAGCAGCGTCCGGCCGAACACAAGCGATGTGTCGTAGTGCGGCAACGAGTCGCAGAACGCCGGTACGTGACAGTACACCAGCCACCGCGTGTAGTTTATCTGGTACGCCGACAGATCTTCAGGGTTCGATACTTGCTGGAACACATATACAACTTATAAATATTGGTGGACAATACACAGCGCCATCTAGCCCCAAATTAAGCATAGCTTGTGCTATAGGTACCAGACAACTTAGAGAATAATATAATTTTGATAATACATACATACTAACATGTAATAAATCAATATTGGTGGATATTTCACACAGCGCCATCTAGCCCCAAATTAAGCATAGCTTGTACATGGGAACCAGACAACTGATATAATACATATATATAGGTACTGTTTTTTTTTATGCATACATATAATACATATTTACATCCAGACACAGAAAGAACATCTATATTCGGCACACAAATGTTTGTCCTAGGTGGGAATCGAAATCACGACCTACAGCGCTGAAGGCAGAGTTACTACCAGCTGAGCTGTGAGGCCTGTCAATTAAGCAGAGCTTGTGCTAAGGGTACCAGATAACTGCGCGAATACTTAATTATAATCTTTGTACACATACATACTAAAACTCAGACACAACACAAACATCTGTGCTCGTCACACAAATGTGTGTCTCGCGTGGGAATCGAACCCACTACAAAGCAGAAAGCATCTCAAGAGGCTGACAAAGCTGTCAAATAAGCGTTCAGCGCTTGGTTATTTAACTTTACAGAGAGAAAAGTTGGTGATGGCTATGGACATTACGATGGCCGCTCGAAGAGCGCCGTGAACGTATGATTACCACAGTAGTCTTACCAGCTTCCTGACACTGGGCGTCTCGAAGTTCCAGTGGTTGAAGCAATGCAGGAACATCTTGGCGAGGTCGTACATGGTCTGCCACTCGCGTTGTGCCAGGCTATTGAACTTGTATAGGACAAAGTTGGTGATGGCCTTGGCGATGGATGGCCGCTCGAAGGGCGGCTGCCCGAGCGGACCCTCGATACGCGGGTGAGTGCGAAGTAAGATGCATTTGCGGAGGATCTGAAAGAGATAGACAGATAATTTTACAAATAAACTTAATAAGTAGACAACTATGTAGTAACTATGTTACACTGTAATATGAGGGGGTAGTGGTTGGTTATAAAAAAAAACAAAATGCTGCACTATTAACACAGCGCCATCTAGCCCCAAACTAAGCATAGCTTGTACTATGGGTACCAGACAAATGATATACATATATAATTGTTTAATAAGTAAAAAAGTGAACTCACTAATTGACAGACATAATTCTATACATATTTTTTAAGCAGCAGTACGTATGCCAAGTTCGTCTGTCGAAGTACTGCAAACATGCCCATTTCTGCTGCCAAGCAGTAACGCATTCGCGTTACTGTGTTCCGGTTTGAAAGGTGTGGTTGCCGGTAAAATTACAGGCACATGAGACCTTCCACCTACACGTCTCAGGGTTACGGGCGCATACGATGCGACTTGGGTCTTGTCGGACCCAAGTCGCATCGGTGGTTATGGGCCGAGGTTACCACTTAACACCAGGTGTGCCGTCCGCTCGTTCCGTAACTGTATTACATAAAAAAAAAACATATCAAATTCGAGACTCCGGATACTTAGATACTGGCTACCCTTAAGTATGACTCTGAATATGTGACCGGCCTTACAGTACCTTGAACAAGTAATAGTAAACGCGTTTTGTGTCCTGATCATCCTCACGGTGCATCGACATGAAGATGTTTTCCACGTCCACCACGGCTCCCAGCAGACGGTTCACTTCTGGTACTGGCAGACCTTGCAGCTGGCTTACGTGTTTCTCTGAAAGCCATTATAGCCATTTTCTTTTTATATGACATAATAGGAATAATAAGCACACACAGAACGGGAATGCAGAGTGGAGTGCCTTCATTAGATGTTAATACATATTTGTATGTTTTTTTTAAGCAAAGCGGCCTCAAATCACTCCTCGTCTGATGTGAATAGATCCTGGATGGATCAAGGATCATTAGATTAAGTAGTTTGCCAATAGGATATTTTAATGCAAATCATAATGTGAAACAATCTATTTATAATTTTTATATAACAATACAATAAATAAATCTTTGCTACTGAAATACATATAAATAACTTTTGTACATAACTGTGTTATATATAATACAAATAGGACATATATATTGTTAAAGCTAAAAAATCATACATAATAAAACTGACCACAATTACACAATGGTATTTGTGACTAGGACTTAAATAATAAAGCCAAAAATAGCAGCACTCCTGATCATTGTTATACCAAGTCATCAGGTTTTACCTATTATGACACTAACTCCGACCCATACTACTCTGCTGGCCATTATCTTACCCAGTATGTGGTTGCAATGGCGGCACGGATCATTGAAGCTGGCGAGGGGTTGTATATCAGCACGGGGGTTGCCCTTCGCTGGCTGAGGGACAGGTGTCTTCCACCCATTGCATGTGCAGTCTGGATTCTAAAGGAAAATTAACTATGTAAATATATAAATATAAAAATAATCTTGATCAAGTATTGTTAAATATTCCATCTTCAAATCTCAAACTGGCAAATTATCATGTGACATGTTCCTATATTCAATACTGGAGATAAGTTGGACTGCTTTTCTTATCAGTGATCTGTACTGACATCATGCACTGAGATTCTTGTTACTCCAACCAACCCAGATACTATAGTAGTGGAGCAGAGCTTCGGGTTCACGACATCAGTGTAGTTAGCAAGTAGAAAGTCCTGCATGAATTCCCCTACACCGTCCAGGCAAACTCCTTAAAGTATCAGCAAAGGAGTCTTGGCTTTGGCAACACTGTCTATGTCTGTTGTGGAGTTGATTTCAAGACATCTTTGCACTTTGCTTGCTTGAGTACACATCTTTGATTTCATTCTTTGTAGCTGACCAATGAATGACATCACAGCAATTATATGCTCTACATGCTTTTACTGGCTTCACCTTCCCCCCTTCCTCCTTCTTCCCTCTCCTTCCTTCCCTGCCTTCTGCCCTGTAGGTTATGCGATCAATTCCCACCCAGGACAAATTTTTGTGTGAAGAACTTAGATGATTGTTCTGTCTTAATGTTAATATGTACATATTTACAACAAAATATATATATAAGTATTATATCAGATGTCTGGATCCCATGATAAAAGCTATACTTAGCTTACTTTGGGGCTAGATGGTGCCGTGTGAAATGTCCACCTATATTTATTTATGTATTTACTAAAAAAAGATATGAATGCTGCAATATGAATATCAGGGATGCAAACTCAGCAATCAACATACCTGACAAGCTGAGTAAATGGCCAGCTTCAGCAGTTTCTTGCTGTGTGGCCAATTGTAAACCTGCTGCTTTCGCTGCTGAATGCGCTGCAGGTTGGACTGTCGGGACGCTTGGCCCTCATTGCTCGATGGAGTGGCAGCATTGGTGGAGGAACCATCGTCAGCCAAAGCACTGGATGTTGCTGCAAATTAATGAATGTTTAATCATTTGGTAACATTGGAGACATAGTAATGCAACAGAGAATTAGGGATTGCAATTTGATAACTCGGTTATATTATGGCTTTAGCTATGTTGACACTGCAACTTGGCCAGTGTTTTAAAGACTGATCTTTATATGTAGTCAGTATCACAACGCATTGCTGAGTGTTTGTTGACTTCGTCCGCGTGTAATTCGGTTTCATCATGCACCCCTATTTTACCCCTTGGAAATATAGCCTAAGTTACTCCTTGTTACATCAGCTATCTGCCAGTGAAAGTCCCGTCAAAATCGGTCCAGCGATTTCAGACATTAGCCGGAACAAACAGACTGACAGATAGACAGACAGGCAGGCAGACAGACAGACAGACAGACAGGTAGACAGACAGACAAAAATTGAAAAAAATGTTGTATTGGTATATGTACCGTGTATACATCCATATGCATTTAGTAAAAAGTGGTTATTTTAATATTACATTGATGTGATACAATTGATGTTATTTTAATATTACAAACAGACACTAATTTTATTATAGTATAGAATAGTATAGATTTCTGAAGAAAAAAATCCGATCAGCTGTTTTATTATTTTGTTCATGTTGTCATTTTTTACAATTCACACATTGAATTTCCATATCAAGTGCGTTGCATGTTGTTTCCCATATGATTTACCTTCATTTTGTGTCGCAGAATCGCCATCAGAACTTGTCATTGCGATGTCGCCCAATTCGTCCGAGATTTGCGAAGACATTATTAGACGAGATAAACAATACACTATGTACACAAAACTTCACAATTTGCACGTACGTAACGGATTTTCCTTTAAGACATTTTTTTATGTTTCACGATTTGAAGCCTTCACGACCTTTAAATATTGCAGAAAACCACCAGATGCACGAATAATCAATATTTACGAAACTTCTACACGCCACACTCCGTGTGAATTTCCTGCGCGCGTCGGCTTCACTAGGGTTGCCAGTTACAGTTTATTTTTATATAATGAACAGTGGTTCGTGTTTAATACATATGCAGGGTGCATTATGTACTAGAGCGGCTCATCATATTATTTATTGCATCTACTAAAATAAAAAAGACACGGCCCATTTAGATTGAATTTTGCTTTACGAAGCGGCTAAGAAGTAAAATCCCTTTCATTTGTTGTAGTCTTAAGTTATTATAAATGTATGTTAGTCACTAAGGTATATATTTATATAGGCCAATGTATTTAATACTAAGTAGCCTGAAATAAACAAATTATTATTATTATTATTATTTACAATTTTTCTAGCTTATTACTTTTGTTTTTCACAGGTAGAAGGGCCAAAAATCGGGATAGTCAAAATTGTAATTGTGACACAAATTTAGTAGATTGGTAACACTAAGCCTGTTTGGTCTCATAGACAATAGATTTTAATTTACTACCGTTCCGGAACCAGTTAAGGCACTTTCAAATCTACAAAAAAAAAAACTTGCAGATAAAAAAATGAATATCAATATTGAAAAAAAGTATATTATAAGAGAGATTAGTTATAGCTTGAATTAAATTGTGGAGAAAATCATGTGTCATCTTAATAAAAACTGAAGTCGATATTATTGCCCCTCCGCGCAACATATTTTATACGTCATATTATATGAATAAAAATATACTCTACATAACGGCTGATTTGGTCTGTAATTGGTGCAAATTTTGAGTGCTCATTCACAGCCGGTACAGGGCCATTTCTGATCCGATATATGCGAGAAGTACATAACATTAAATTCATTTGCTGTCAACCGAAAAGAACCTTTGTTAAGATAAGTACTTATTTGAAAAACCTTTGAACTGATTTAAGTATTTGATATCTTGTGAATTTTACATGTTTCGCAGAAAATTGATCACATGGAACATTTCACACCGTCCGTAAAAAGGTCCCCATTTATTCATAATATCTGTTATGTAGCTTTCACATAATGCCCGTTTTTTTGACATGTTTTGTAAGTTTTAAGTCCTTGTCTTTACTGTCTAAAGTTTTCTAAATTTAAATATTATTGGCTAACATCAGGCCGAGAATAATGCCCAATGCCCATAGTGCTCTCAGCCACGCGTATCACGGCAATGCCACCTAATGCTACTTAATGCAACATAACAAAGTTAAAAGTAAAAAAGTCTAGAGTGGATTTTATTTATCCACATAACCTTAGTTTTTTTTTCTTAGTTCATATTTAGTGGATTAAATAGAAATACTTTATTTTGTGCTTCAAACACATTTAAAATAACTCGTCAACATTTAGGTACGAAGAGCCTTACCTACTTAAAAACGTGAGCGACAGAATATGGATTGGTGGGGTAATAACAATAAATCTTTTTTGTACATGAATTGTAAGAATGTGGTCTGCACCTTTTCGATTATTTTATACGTGACTTCGTGTGAATTCCACATTATTAACCGCTCAAAGCACTATGTTTACTATAGTTAACATTTTTTAAGTACTTCTTGGCGGTAGATATGGTGGCAGCACTTCCCCGGGAGTAAATTGCATAGATATAGGAAATATTCCCTACAAATGACCCTGACATCTTTGTAGGTAATATAATTATTAAAAATATCATAGGTACCCATAATTTCAGCGTTTTGGTACCCACTGCTGCGTATGTATAGGCTTTCTGTTTCGAACGCCATTTGCCGGCTATTTGAACGATGGTGTTCTACCATTGGACTGATATTCTGCCCCGTGGCCGACTACAGTTAATTAGCCTTTCTGTGACCACCTTAGTCCAACGTCTGTTTTCTCTCCTAACCAATGTCCCGCCCTTTTCAAATTTATCCTTTCGATCCCCATAATTCGTCTACAAATTATGTGAGAAACATATACGAATAAATAAAACTGAAGTATTTATTTGTAATGTCAAAATATTAACAGCTTTTTACTAAATGCATATGAAAGTATATATGGCACTTGGCTAATCTCCGTATCGTTTGGACCGCTTTGTCGGGAGTTTCACTTTTTTAGTAACAAACTGAATTCAACACGGATGAAGCCACGGGCACAACTAATTATAAATAATATTGCTTGGATAGTACAAGATCCTACTAATATTATAAACGTGAAATTTTGTATGAATTTTTGTTACTTTTTCACGCTCAAACGGCTGAATGGATTTGGATGAAATTTGGTACCAAGTTAGCTAATATCTTGGATTAACACATATGCTACTTTGATCCCAGGAAAATGGAGTGTTCCCGTGGGATTACTTATTAACCGCGGGTAACACCGCTGGGCGCAGCTAGTTAAATATATTTAAAAAAGTCTTATATTCCTTAATCTTAATTGTATATGACCATTATATATCATATACAGGCTACGTAGAAACAATGTATTTTGAGATCAAATACTGCGCGGTGTCTAAGCAGATCTTCGTTTAGTTGTCGTTCTGAATCTAGCCCAACAGGCTGAATTTCAGACAGTTCGCGCGAGAATTTAGCAACGTTCGGTCATGTTGATGCACTCCGAAATTGTTTACGCGAGGTGAAATTGTTTTATTCTTACGATAGTACTCATAAAAAAAACCTTGGGTACTAGTGACTAGTTACGACTAAATTTAATGAGATAAATTATTAATGAACAAATTTTAAACGGCAAATGTAAAGTTTAATTTCATATAATAATAATAATAATGCTTCGCAAAAGAGTGAAGCTTTTCGGATTTGTTAAAATTACGTATAGCTGGAATATTTTTTATCTACAATAGTTTGTAAATAAAAAAAATAAGTTTTGATAATTCATTGGAACTTTTTTGTCGACAAGTGTATGTATTTTACATATGTAACTAAAGACATAAATTAACGTTTTGAGAATTCTTGTGGTAAAATAAAAAAGTTTTTTTTTTTATTTAATACTTACGTAAAAAATAAAAATAATAAAATGGATTCCGTGTTTCTACGCTATAACGAAACCTACGATGACTTTTTCAACCGATGCAACAACATCACACATTTCGATTGCACTGAAGAGGAGATGCTATGGTGGATGATGGGCTCAAGGAGGCTGCCTCTCAAGGAGATCGTTCCTCTCAGTGTGGTTCTAATAGTGATCTTCCTGACGGGTGTGGTGGGGAACGTGTGTGTTTGTGTGTTGATAGTGCGACACCCAGGCCTGCATACCGCAACCAACTATTACCTCTTCAGTTTGGCAGTCAGTGATTTGCTCCTGTTACTGTTTGGTAAGTGAGCCGCAGTAGAAATATTTGTAATTTATTAATAATATTTCTGAGTAAATAACAAACCTACGGACAAAATGGAGCGATGAAAGACAGCTTAAAAATAATCAGAAACATTATTTACATCCCGATCTTCTTCTTTTTCTTCGAGTCACCGGTTCTGTCGAAGAAGAAGAAGTACATCCCGATATGATCTACATACTTGTATTTTTGACTTCTCTACCAGATCTAAATGCAAAATTCTCTGAATCTCACTGACTCGCATTTACGATGCATCTGTATTTCGAACCTTTGCAAATTTATCTAGTTCAGTAGGCCAGCTATTTGTTCGCTTTTAGAGTCACCGCTTCACTGCCTTTAAATTTCCTACCGCCTTCGCATATGGATCGAGGGTAGCATTAAGTCAGTCAGAAACTTTATTTCCATAGAATTCATACAGAAATAGCGTTCCAACTTCATCAAAAATATTTGAAAAGGCAATGTGTAATCGCGTATATTCATATTACGAAAAATATGAGTTATTTGACTAAGTCCAATGCGGATTTAGGAAAAATCATTCCACAACCTTAGCCTTATAAGTACATAGACAAAATTAAGTATATTAGACAAAAAACAATAGGAAGGATTACTATTGGATATATCAAAGGCCTACGATAAGGTCCATTGTAAGATTTTGTCGAAAAAAATACAAGCACTAGGCATTAGAGACAGCATATAACCGGTTAGAATGTTACTTACGAAATCGAGTCCAGTACGTTAAGGTGGAGCACTTTGACTCCGACACACGCACTTTACTGTCTTTTCGATCCGAGGCACATCCCATAACCAGCTCCATACCACAGGGCAGTGTTATTGTGTTTACTGTTCTTGATCTACATAAACAATTTGCCAAAACATGTAAACACCCAGTGTTCTCTTCCCGGACGATATCTCATTAGTTATGCCACAAACGCTGATAATGCGAACGCCGCAATATAAAACAATCTCAAGTATCGCACTGGAACACGGAACACAGCTTAGAAATAAATAAAAAAAAACTGAAGGTAATGAAATTCAGACCGCACTAAAACATCCTTAAATCTTAAAAAATCGTACGACAATATCTCATTAGAATGCTTTAAAACACTACTTCACTACTCGGAGTTACTAGACACATTTAAACTTTAAAGAACATTTACAACAAAATTCAAATTATCCAGCTTCATACGCTCTGAGGGAGTTCGTAGTTAGCACTGACCTTCCAACGGCGTTATCAGCGTATTACCCACACACTCACACGCACCTGTCCCGTGCCAAACCTACCCTCAATTCAAAAATAAAATCAAAAGTTACCTACTTCAAAATTGTTACTATGATATAAAAGAATACTTATCGCAAACTAAGACATCACCTAATTTAGTACCTACCCGACACTTACGTTTATTTTAGACATTAATCCGACACAATTAACATAAATAAAACATTTATTTGCATGCTTATTTCCATATCTTAATTTAAATTAAACAATTTATTTCCTGAAATTAATTAAATGCGGTAAGAAATTCATTAGATATAATTAAAACAAAAACCAAATTCGCAAATACTGTCTGTTTCAAAATATTTTAATAATTATTTCTAGTCTAATATAATTGGCTATTATATATTAGTACCTAATTACATTATTTTTCTTACATTACACTTGAAATAAAAATCTCGGTATATCTTCCTACATATTGCTATACCTATACCTTATAAAAAAGGTTCACGTGTGACACTTGTTTTAAATATCCAATATACCTACCATATGAAACAACAATAAATATATTGTGAGTATTTGAGTATTGAGCAATCCTGGAAAGATCTGATATGGATTGAAAGTATGAGTACAGTACTAGTAATAGTTGCACTTTTTCTAACGTTTACTCATTAACTTCATCTTGAAAACTGAACGCAGTAAAGGTAGGCCTTAAATTTTTGACTTCATCTGCGTCACTGTATTGGGGATATTATAGTTTTATTATTTAAATAGCATTCATTCCTGTTTAAAGCTAGCTTGAAATATTTTTTTGTGTGGGTCTGATATGCGTGGGAGTGAAAGTTTTAATAGCTTTGTCGAGAATTTGTTGCACTGTTTTTGGTCAAATTTGGAATGCATTGTTTTTTTTACGGTTATCACATTCGAGCGAACCTTCGAATCGACGGTGCCTAATAAAGAAAATCAGTTATGTTTACTATTTTGTAGTATTTAAGAGCTAGATCATTTTCTGTTTGATTTAGATGAGACAACATTTATAAAGTAGGGTGGATTCCAAATTTTTATAATTATTTATTTAATTCAGTGAAGTTATTTTCCATTACAATTTGAATTAGATTCCCATTCATCAACCGACTATCAATTCAATTGTATTTTTTTATGATTAGGTACCTCATATTTCCGTCATTTATAAATCAATTAAAAAAAAAATTTTTTATTTTTGATTTTTCAGATTGGTTCCATAGAAAAATATGTCACCCAAGAGCGAGATAATGAGGAATCATTCTCGTTCATTGAAGTCGGTGTTTTCGTTTTGCTGCTCTAAATAAATACGTTATATGTTATTCACACTTAGTTTGCAGTATTCTAAGAACAAATTAAATAATTTTGAAACAATTCGTTGTAGCAAGAAACATCTAACAAATAATACTCAAGTATCTACAAATTATATAAAATAAAGTAGTAACACAAAGTGATTGCAACAAATTAAAAATCTCAGAATGTTTGTCTATGCTCCGTAATAAATCTGACGTTGAATCTCAGTAATTTTGTCGTGATGCTTCGTTAAGTGATTGTAGAACGAAATTAATATAACGAATAAACTGACAGGTATTTTATAACATGGGGGGTCTTGTCGCTCGCGTCCGTAGATGATAACCCTTTGAATCCCTACATGTGTTTCCTGGGTGGTGCGAAAGGAGCAACCCAAAGTAGTAGAACTTGTGCCAAGTTCGCCCGGAGAAGTACTGCCACCACACCTGGTAATCTGCCGACAAGCAGTGATGCACTCGTATTGCTGTGTTCCGGTGGAAGGGGGTGGGTGCCGGCGAAATTGCAGGCGCATGAGACGTAACATCCCCGTCTCGGGGTGATGGACGCAACGCAATGCGACTTGAGTTATCTCGTACTTTGATAGAGAGGACCCGAGTTGTATTGCTGTTGTCCATGGGCGGCGGTTACCCCTTAACATCAGGTGGGCTGTCAGCTCGTTCCTTCACTTCAATGTAATAAAAAAACTCAATCGATATTGAATGGATTATTATTAGATGTTTTCTTTTTTCCAGGACTTCCAAATGACCTATCAGTCTACTGGCATCAATATCCATACAGTTTGGGTATTGTCTTCTGCAAACTGAGGGCACTAATTTCTGAAGCGTGAGTAATCAAATAAAATATAATATAATATACTTGTGATATACAGGAAGGAAACAGAGCTCATATTAATATCAATCACAATCTTTTTAGATCTCATAATTTGGTAAGAATCTTTTTTGATTCAGTATCGTTTAAACCTTTTTTCTATAAATAATAACGAATATTTATCTTCAGAAATAATATGATGGCAGTACTTCTCTGGACGAACTCTGTCTAAAGAGTTATTTTGCTGGAACTAAAATATCTCTCATTTAGTTTTGTTTACATTACATTTCAAAATATATTTTCAGTTCAAATTTAAGCCGTAAGGGAAATTTCGATTTTAATAAACCTCAAATTTGAATTCCTAATTTGGCCTCGTTGTTCGTACAGACTTTTCGGTATTCATTGAAAATAATCATATTTACCCTAGCCCAGATTTTGTTTGAACATGGATACAATATGAAAATAAACATGGAACGAACTGTTAAATAAAGCCAATGGACTTAAAGTAACTTTTGCTAACGTACGTGCCTAAATCTTTGCTCGAGAATCAAAAAGGTTTTTCCATGCAATCTCCTGTAATGGTAGATGTCATTTGTGTGGATAGTTATATAAATAAACATTTATGAATGTGTCGGCCAATAATCAAACTTGAATCTCAACGGATAAAATAAATAAATAAATATTAGAGGAAATTTCACACAGTGCCATCTACATCTAGCTCCAAAGTAAGCTAGGCATAGCTTTGTGTCATGGGAACCAGACAACTGATATAATACTTATATATTTTTGTGTAGGGATTCAAAGGGTTATCATCTACGGACGCGAGCAACAAGGCCCCCCAAATGATGACATATAACCTTTCTTTGTTACAAATCAAAATTGTTTGTTGATACAACGCCCTCGCATTCCTTTTATTTAACATTCCAGAAGCACTAAATGAAAGAACCTTTTTGTCCCAACCGGCGCTTTTGGAATTTTCCTTCATTTTTATTCCGTTCGTTGGGAACTTGTAAATAAACTCTCCTGAGAGTAGACGGGGTGAACGATCTGGAATTTATTTGGACCTTTCGCACCAATAAAAGTCACTCGACATATTATTCCAATATTAACTCGTTGGATATAATTTGAAGTGATCTGTGCATGTGACAAATACCCGAATCAAAGAGATTTAATCATCCTTGTATAATACTGATACTTTCATAAAATGTCTTTTTTTTATGAGATATAGTTACGGGACTAGCCGACGGCCCACCTGGTGTTAAGTGGTAACCTCGGCTCATAACAACCGATGCGACTTGTGTCCTCCCCTACTACGTACGACAAACCCAAGTCGCATCGAATGCGCCCGTAACTATGAGACTGTGGAATGTTTCTTGTGGCTGTAATTGCACCAGCAACCACACATTTCAACCCGGAAAACAGTAACGCGAACGCGTTACTGCTTGGCGGCAGAAATGGGCGTGGTGGCAGTACTTCCCCGGATGAACAAAAAAAATGTATTAATGTTATGTGTGAGATCGGGCTGAAAATAGAGCATCCCTTTAGTCTATTTAGGAATAACAACCCCTTTAATATATTTAGGGTTGGAATCCCTTTAGTCTACTTAGGGTCAGTAATAGAGTGACTACGTTTTCTTCACCTGTAGCTCATGTTTATTTTAGGCTTAAAATCGAATCGAATAATATATTCGCATCAAACTATTTACCTAAAAGTATAAAACTAACTTTGAATCTACACGATCTTGATTTGATTTGCCATTTATATACTCTGAACTTAGCCTAGTTTAAGTCTCAAAGGTCAAAGTCAAAGGAAAGGCAGTACTTTTTTATGGTTTAAATAATCTGCAGGAGAGCTTAGTGTAGAATAAGGATGTTACGAGTACATCTACTTCAATAAAACTTTATTTGATTGGAATCTGATTTGACATCTCGTTTGTTAGAGCGCTGATAATTTGCTCGTGAGAGTTTCATATAGTTAAATACTGACGACTTAGCGAGTTTAGAAGATTTGAACTCTAATTCTATAAAACATTTACTCGTAACTTTAGTATGTGTAAACTTTTGGCTATTGACAAACTTTTGACGTCTCATGAATGAAGGTTTTTGAGTGGGCTCACAGCTCAGTTGGTACTTAATATGCATGCTGCGCTATTCGATTACCGCCCAGGACAAATATTTGTGTGATGAACATAGAAGTTTGTTCTATGTAGGGTTAGCATGGGTTATATTAGAGTTCCACGGACCTGCTGGGGTGTCCCAGTTGGGCGGAGAGGTGAACTCCGACGTGGCGCGTCCCCGGGTGGCGGATTGGGGAACGGCTCCCAGTCTGGGGGTTACCGGTATAGTGCTGGCGCGGACCAAACTCTGGGGGGGAACGGGGCAAGGGGAATGGGGGGGCTTTAGTTGCTGGGTGGGGGTAGCCTTGGGTTAGGGGGGGTGGGGAGTTTTCTCCGCGCGTCTCTCTGAGTAGCAGAGAGCGCAGTGGATGGAGCTGACGGAGGAAAGGAGTCTCCTACTCCGTCGGGTAGGTGAGGCGGGCTGAATCAAGCCGCCTATTTGGATCGGAAGGATCCGAGGAGTGGGCCAAATCCCAACATATGGTTTCGGTGCCTGCCGAGGGGAGTATTGGGTGTGCGAAACCAGACTCGTATCGCTGCAGTCCGCACACAATGTTTGTGGGCGGGGAGCGGCGGCCCCGGTCCGGGTTCGCACACACGGTATGGTCGGGGGGAACCCGGCCGCTAGGGCACCACACAGGGGACTTCACCCCTCAAAAAAAGAAACAATATGAAATGGCGCCTCCAAAAAACAAACTGCCTCAGGTGGGTCCCATCGGCCAAGCTGGTGGTGAATCCCACAGTGCTTCTGCACTCAGCCCCATCGTATCTGAGGGGGGCAAGAAACGCCAAGACGACAGGAGAAGTGATGCGTCAACCAGCGCTGGTTTCTTTGCGAAACCAGCGCCGGTTGGGGCATCGGGTGACGGGGAGGACTCGGACTGCTCCATCATGTCCGTCTCCTCGCAGGCTTCGACTTCAAGTCGGAAGCGCGGGAGGAAACCGAACGACAACGGCGGGAACCCGACGGTACCAAAACGCGTCGCGTTGCTAAAGGAGGGACCCGAAGAGGACGATGTCTTTGATGCATCGGTGCCGCCCTCAAATGTGAGGTCGAAGGCAAAGTTGCCGAGGGCGGAAGACATTGGTATGGAGATGCAGGCGCAGCCAACGGAGGAGTTGGTCGCTTGCATAAAGGCACATCTGGAGACCGTGGAAAAGATAGCGGATAAGTCCAGAAACTTGCGGGGGGACTACATCCAAGGTCTTCGGATTGCTGTGCGCAAGGTGCAGGCAGCGACGGGCGTTCTCGTAGAACGGGGTTCTACGGACGCCAACGTCATTAGACTGGAGCGGGAGAATGCCGAGCTACGAGCTCAGATGGCCGACCTGTGCACGAAGGTGGACAAGCTGACAGAGGCTGTCAATCTGCAGGCTAATCCAGCCAGCGTTAGGGTCAGCGCGGATGAACCACCTGTGGCATCAACACCTGCCACCACTGACTGGGAGAGTCGGTTCATGGAGCGCATCGGTGCGCTCATGGACCGGAAGTTGGCTGCAGCCTTTAAGGCCCAGCCAACTGTGAGCCGGGGTGGCGTATCTTCCGTGGCGCCGGGCCCTCCACCGAGAGTATCTTCGGGAAAGGGCAAGGCGACAAGGAGTCAGCCGCTGCCTCCGCCTCCGGTGGCACCACTACCGGCGGTGCGATGGCAGCCTCAGGAGTCGCAGACGCCGCCGTCTTCTTGGGCGACGGTGGTCAAAAACTCTAGGAAGGCCAGGAAGAAGGCGATTCCTCCGCCCCCAACTAAGGCTGGCTCCAAGACGGGTCCGAAAGCCAAGTTTCAAGCTGGCTCCGAGACCAAGCCCGCGCGGATGCCGTCTTCAGCGGCGATAACAGTGACTGTTCCGGAGGGATCGGAAGTCACCTACGCTGCAGTGATGGCGGCGGCGAAGGCTCGCATCAAGCTTGCCGACGTTGGCGTGGAGACTGTCCGCTCCAAGCGAGCTATCACGGGGGGCCTAATAATGGAGGTGTCCGGGCCCGACTGCGCAACCAAAGCGGACGCGCTGGTCGAACGCATGCGCGTGGCCCTTGCTGACATGCACGTGAAGATAGCTCGCCCCATGAAAATGGGGGAGTTGAGGCTCAAAGACCTGGATGACAGTGTCTCATCTCAGGAGGTCGCGGCCGCGGTCGCTAGTGCTGGCGACTGCTCGGCTGATGACGTGCGGGTGGGTGACATTCGTCGCTCACCCACTGCCCTGGGCACGGTGTGGGTCCGTTGTCCACTAGCTGCAGTGCGCAAGCTAGCTGCGGTAGGACGCGTCGTCGTCGGGTGGGTGTCGGCGCGGGTCGACTATTTGACCTCGCGGCCGCTACAGTGCTTCCGGTGCCTGGAGTACGGTCACGTGCGCAGCACGTGTCAGAGCACAGTGGACCGCACTAACTTGTGCTATGCGTGCGGCGAACCCGATCATCGGGCTAGCCAGTGCACGCGCCCGCGCAAGTGTCCGCTGTGCTCTGACCAAGGATGCAAGGCGGATCACAGGATGGGGAGCAAGATGTGCAACCCTCCTAAAAAGGGCAAGAGGAAACCAGCTCCTCTAGTCCCGCCTACCGAGAATGCAACGACCCCGTTACCCCAGGACGCCATGGAGGCCTCTTAATGGATCACACCACTAAAGTCCTCCAGAGCAATCTGAACCACTGTCGAGGGGCGCAGGACCTTTTCCTGCAGAGCCTCGCGCAGTGGTCGGTTTCGTTGGCCGTAGTGTCGGAGCCCTATCGTACTCCCAGCCATCCTCGCTGGTTCGGGGACGATACGGGCTCCGTCGCTATATACTGGGGTGGTGGCGAAGGAGACCCTCACTGTTGCCTTCTAGAGAAGGGACAGGGTTTCGTGGCCACGGAGTGGGGTCGCATAGCCGTTGTGGGCTGCTACATCTCTCCAAATGTTACCCTCGCCGCTTACGAGGCGTACCTGGACGAGGTGGGAAACTGCATACGCAGGTGCCTGCCCCGTCCTGTGCTTGTCTTGGGAGACTTCAACGCGCACTCGCGGGCGTGGGGGAGTCCCCGAGACAACCCTAGGGGAGTTTCTGTGGTGGAATGGGCGGCGGGACTTGACCTCCGATTGTTGAATCAGGGGTCCGTCAACACGTGTGTGCGGTGGCAGGGAGAGTCGATCGTGGATTTGTCATGGGCGACTCCTCCTGCCATGCGCATGGTGTCGAGATGGAGAGTTGCAGAGGAGATGGTCACACTATCCGACCATCGCCACATCATTTTTGAAGTGGCCCTCCGCCCTCCTGGCCGTGTGTCCCGCCGCAGTAGCAGTCCGCCGCGACGATGGGCCCTCAAGCGGCTCGACAGGGATCTGCTCGAAGCCGCAGCCATCGTTGCGGCCTGGTAGGAAGGCCACGCCGAAGAAGAGCTGCCAGATCCGGAGAGGGAGGCGGCTTGGTTCAGGAAATCGATGACGTCGATCTGTGACGTCTCGATGCCCCGAGCCAGATCAACCAAGCGCAGGGCGGTGTACTGGTGGTCGGAGGAGATAGCGCAGTTGCGTGAGACGTGTCTGCGCTCCCGACGCCTGTACACTAGGATCCGGAGGAGAAGGCGAGCCACTGCCGAGGAGATCGAGAGAGCCTACCGGGTATACCGAGGGGCTACGAAGGCGCTCCAAGTCGCCATTGCTGACGCTAAGGCTCGGTCCTGGAGCGAACTTCTGGAAGGACTGGACAGGGATCCATGGGGGCGTCCGTACAAGACAGTACTGGGCAAGCTCCGGCCGTGGGTCCCTCCGTTCACGGAAACCCTGGACCCAGTGTTTGTAGGGAATGTGGTTGACACATTATTCCCTAGGGTCCAGGATAATCCCCCGGCATCCCCCGAAATACCATCGGACTTCTGGTCTGATGAGTTGGGGGTAACCGAAGAGGAGTTGGGCCGAGCCGTAAAGCGCCTTAGGGCCCGTCAAACCGCACCCGGCCCTGACGGGATTCCAGGTCGGGTCTGGGTGCTGGCTCTCTCTGCCGGCCTTGGAGACAAGCTGAGGCAGCTGTTTGACAGCTGCCTACGCTGTGGTGTGTTCCCCAAAGGCTGGAAGGAGGCAAGGTTGGTCCTCTTGAAGAAGGATGGCAGGTCCGCGGATTCTCCCTCTGCGTATCGTCCCATTTGCCTGCTGGACGAAGCTGGCAAATTGTTCGAAAGAATAATTGCCAACCGTCTATGCTTGCACCTGTCGCAGGAAGGCCCCGACCTGTCGGATCACCAGTACGGTTTTCGACAGGCTCGTTCGACAGTGGACGCGATTCTTCGTGTCCGTACGCTGTCGGACCAGGTAGTGTCCCGGGGTGGGAAGATGTTGGCGGTGTCCTTGGACATCGTCAACGCGTTTAATTCCTTGCCCTGGAGGGCGATTCGGGAGGCGCTCGTGCATCACGGAGTCCCTCCCTATCTGCAGCGCATCGTTGGCGCTTATCTGCGCGACAGGATCGTGCAATACGTGGGCCGGGATGGTGCATTGCACCAGAGGAAGATTTGTTGCGGGGTACCACAGGGTTCTGTTTTGGGCCCACTTTTGTGGAACCTCGCATACGACGCGGTCCTGCGAGTCAGTTTCCCCATCGGCATACACGTCGTCTGTTATGCGGACGACACTCTCGTGTTAGCCGCTGGGGACTCTTTTGAGGGGGCCAAAGAGCTCGCCGAGCTTGGGGTGGCATGCGTGGTGGACAAGATCCACGAGCTGGGTCTGCGGATAGCGCCTCAGAAGACCGAGGCGCTGTGGTTTCACAAGTTCCCGAGAGGACGTGAACCACCCAGCTTGTCGGTTCGTGTAGGTGACGTAGACGTCCAGGTGGGCCAGTACCTTAAGTACTTAGGCCTTACCTTGGACAGTCGCTGGCGCTTCGAGGAGCACTTCGGACGCTCTGTCCTCCGGATTAGGAAGGTGGTTGGTGCATTGCACGGCCTTCTGCCAAATCTCGGGGGGCCGCGAGAGGGAGTTCGCCGTCTCTACGCCGGGGTCGTGCGATCGATGGCACTATATGGAGCACCCGTCTGGTCTCGTAGACTTGCGGGTGTTGGTCGCTGTAGGGCTATGTTTAATAGCCTGCAGCGTACCATTGCCATTCGAATTGCTAGGGGGTACCGGACGATATCTTTTGAGGCGGCAACTTTGTTGGCGCGGTTCCCGCCGCTCGACATCTTGGCGGAAATGGATGCACGGGTGTACGTTCGTCTTCGCAACGATGACGGGGGCGGAGCTACGCCTGCCGAAGTGCGGTCAGAGGAGCGCCGACGTGCGCTCGGGTTGTGGCGCGAGCGGCTCCATGAGCCGCGATGTTCGCGCCAGCGCGTTGTCGGCGCTATTCTGCCAAATTTCGAAGGCTGGCAAGGGAGGGAGGTGGGTCACGTCACCTATCGCCTGACGCAGGTTCTCACCGGGCACGGATGCTTCGGTGAGTTCCTGAACAGGATCGGTCGCGAGCTAACACCGGCATGCCACCATTGTGGGGGGGATCGGGATTCCGCGCAGCACACGCTCGAGGAGTGCTCGGCGTGGTGCCTGGAGCGGCGGACCCTGGTCTCCAGGATTGGGCAGGACCTCTCTCTGCCTAGCGTAGTAGCGGCTATGCTGGCAGACGAGAGAGCGTGGATGGCGGTAACCTCTTTCTGCGAGACGGTCATGGTCCGGAAAGAGGCTGCAGAGCGAGATCGGGAGAGAGCCGATCCCACTCGGAGGAGGCGGCGGCGGGGTGCAGGCAACGGCCGCCCCGCAGCGCCTGCCCCGCAAGGGGCGTAGCGGTATCCCCTGCCGAACAGGGGACCTTCGGGCCCGTGGGTAGTCGGGGTGAGGGCTCCGACTATCCTTCCAAGCGGGTCTCGGGAGGGCGGCGGCACATGGTGGCGTGTGCCGTCGTAAGCACTGCGAGGGTGCTGGGGGCGCTTCCAGCTGCCCTGGGGACGTGCAAAGGGCGATATGCGAGAGGGGCATCAGTGTGAGTTCCTTCGGAGAACCTGGTGCTCCTTGACATGCATCGAGGCCGGCCACCGGGGGGGTTTTAGTGGGTCCACGAGTCCGTGAAACCCCACATAACCCTGTCGCACCCTCCATGTGGCAGGGTATCTGTTAAGCAGATCTCCCCCTCGAGACAAAAAAAAAAAAAAAAAAAAAAAGGGTTATATTAGAGTTAATATGTATATATTAACAAAAAATGTTTTCATGTATTCGATCAGTTACCTAGTTTCCATAGTAGTACAAACTATGCTAAGTTTGTTAGATGGTGCTGTGTGAAATGTCCACCAATATTCTATAATATTCTTCTGAAAACAACTCAGTCTTGATTAGTTGACGATGTATCCTCTGAAACGTCGTTTCATTTACTAAAACAAACGTCTTCGAAAACAAAGCCAATAGCAATGTTTGCACATCGAAATTCATCCATTCTTCTAAAACAAAAGCTGATTGGATGCTGCACACACGTTGCTCACACGCGGCGAATACGTTGTGCACAAGCGGAGAGTGCTACGCATACGTAGCGGAGGCACTGACGTATCGCTACGTTTGAAATTCTGTAGTGTGTGTCGCTACATGTGAAATACGCTAGTGTGAAAGGCCTCTAAGTCAACATACTTCTGTCTACGACGTAGCAGTGTTTTTTTTTTGTGTTTGTTATGCAAACAAGCAGACGGCCCACCTGATGTTAAATGGTTACCATCGCTTATTGACATTTGTAGCCGCGGGGGTGCAAATGCGTTGCCTACCCTATAGGAACCTCTTGACGTATATCTTTCGGTATGAATAAATCCTGGATCTCTGTCCATAACAAAAATACATCTTGAGGTTCCCTACTTAGGTATGGGTAGACCGCGTTGAATTTTATTGCACCCGTAACTTTGAAACGTGAATATCTCTCGTTCCTGTAATTTCACTGATAACCTCACTTTCAACCCGGAACACAGTAATACGTATGCGCTACTGCTTTTTTGGTAGTAACAGGGGTGGTTTTTGGCTATCTACCTCATTAGAAGCACCCTTTGTCAGCGAGGGTGTAGTTAATATTTGTCGACGTCTTCCTGGCAATACACATTTGTCTACGTAATATTTGGCTACGTCGTAGCATTTCAATTATATGAAATGAAATTTATTTTTTAGTAGTAAGCATAGGCTAGGGTTTTGCAGTGAATTATTATACTAGTGTAATTTTTTGTATTAACTATTATATTTTTGTTTACTTTGCAGCTTTTTTTTATATCATTTAATTGACAGAACGAGCTGACGGCCTCTTGATGTTGAGTGGTAACCGCCGCCCATAGACAACAGCAATACGACTCAAGTACTCTCCATAGTACGAGATGACTCAAGTCGCACTGCGTTGCGTCCATCACTTCGAGACGGGGATGTTACGTCTCATTCTGTAGCCTGTAGTCTGTTGTGTAGTCTGTAGACCTTTATCTAGAATGTAAGCATATTCTTTACAATATGCACTTTCTTGTTTATATCACGTAGCACCTTTATCTACGCGATACTTGTAAATCTGCGTCTATAGATGTGTACATTTAGCTACGACGTAGCAAAATAATGCTTAGTTTTGCGACCAATAGTCGTTATAACTCAATAAAGCTTCATTTGATTCGAATTGCTTTGAGATCCGCGGCCTCCTGTTTCCCGTTGAGGTCAATATGATTATTTCTTGAGTTGTGATAAGAATAACTAGCATCCAGCAGTTTTACTTCCAACTCGCTTGTAATATAATTCTAATTCAATTGTACTTTTATTTTTCAATCAAATATACCTTTGAAATTGTATGTATGACGTTCTCTTTCGTCTTCATTGTATTTCTCCGGAACCACACTTTTCAAACCGGAATACAGTAACGCGAATGCATTACTGCTTGGCGGCATAATAATAATATAGGTTTGGTGGCAGTACTTCCCAGATGAACTTGTTGTACTACTGCTACTAAGTCTTCAGCATATCCTGGCTTGCGAGGACAGAGAGTGACAGGAAAGTCAGTGAGTGCCTAGATATTAATAATTCCACTATCTTATAATAATATACGTTGTAAGAGCTTAAGGTATTGTAGGTATATCGGTAATACAATCAAATCTTCTGATTTTTTCACAGAATGAACAAATAAAAATAAAACATAAATTAAAACTGAAAGTCCAAATAATGTGCAAAGCCAAAAAAGTGATGTCCATTGATCTGGATATGTTATTATATTGTCTTAATATCCCAACATACTTTATTGGAAGAATATCTATCTATCTATCTATCTATCTATCTATTCAGCCCGTAACACCCACTGCTGAGTATAGGCCTCTTCTCTGGTACGCCACTGTTGCCGGTCATGGGCAAGTATCATCCACTGTTTTCCTGCTGCCTTCACTATAACGTCTGAAAAAATAAAAAATAAAAACCTATAAATATAAATAAATATTGGTGGACATTTCAAATAGCGCCATCTAGCCTCAAACTAAGCATAAGCTTGTGGTATGAGAACCAGACAAATGATGAAATACTTAGATCCTTTTTTTGTAATACTTAGAATGAAAGACATATTAGCACCCAGCCAGAACAAACACCATGTCCGTCGCGCAAATGTTTGTCCTGGGTGGGAATCGACACCACGACCTACAGCGCAGAAGGTGTATGAACTGAGCTGTGAGGCAAATATGTGAAATTTCCTATATTATGGGCATCCTATAGTATTTCCTATAGCATTCCTAAAGTATTTTCCTTTCCTAAAAATTTTAATACAATTTCTTTAGCTCAATGGCAGTAATTTCCTCTAACTACAAACTAACTAATACTTAGCTCTTCTGTCTAAAATTGATTTTCACCGATCGCTCTCGGTATACGAACCAATCGAACACGAAACCAATCCAATTAAAATCAGTTTCCTATTGAGTTTGGTCGCACAGAGGTATGTAGGTACATACAGTACAGCTTTAATAACTCTTCCCACAGATATTATAGATATAGATATTATATTCATCATTTTTTACTTTTTATTTAGGTTTTATTACTATTATTCATTATTCATTAGGAAATGTTATATTCTCGATAAGCTCAAGTGATCTATCACGGGAACTGACCCAGATCGCAACATTTTACCACGTTCTCATAACAATGAAGAAAAAAAATTATTTAGAGGAAACCTGTAAGTCTTAGAGTCAAAAGTTCGATAACATCCTTTAACACATAATCCATTCGCCGGACTGTTTTTAGAAAGCCATTAACACAAGTAGTAGAAGTAGTCGTTAACCAATGAAATTACTTCTCAATCCCTTATAAACATCTACTTCAAAGACAAATAATTTTGGATAACTGTTTCCAAGCGCTTCTCTGAGGCGTACTTAAACCTTTCACCACACTGGTTCAAGCGAGCCAGTGACACAAGTAGTAGTATTTTTAGTATTTATTTAGTACTTAGTAATTTAAAAAACCCTCCGAGGATGGTCCCCCCGACCATGGAGGGTCGGATAGGGTTTGAACAGGCGTCAAACTTAACGATAAGTCCGCGTGATCTTATGTTTTAAATATAATTGACGTTTCCAAGCCATATCTTTATGAATTCTATGACAATAAAGATTTTTGACTTTGACTTCGTTTTGGCTAGATTAAGTAATTTCTGAATGTTATTTGATATGACAATTGATTTCATTATAGCACGTCTAAGGTGACACTTAAGTATGTCGGGTAAAAATTCCTACTGCCATATTGAACACAAATATTTAATATTCTTATTTAGATTCGAAAAGGTGTGATGAATTGTACTGAGCAATGCGCGAGTTAAACGCAATTTTGAATTCAATAAATACTTATAGCTATATTCGTTGGCATAATATATCCCGCCTGTCAAATTAAATAAGGAAACTGTTAGCTGAGTTATTCGTGTGAAAACGATGGCAGTGATAGGCTGAACTTACTTATGTACATACCTATACGATAATATAATCAGCAATTTAATGAGGTCCGTGTGACTTGTGACTCTGACTACTACTTTGGGAAAAAAGGCGTGAATATATGAATTTACATCGATAGGCTAACTGTTTAAAACCTGCCATAACTTTCGCCCGATATCGTTAAACGGATGCTGAATTTTCATTCGAAGTTTAGCGAGTGTTTGCAGTATTTGTAAGCAAAGTATTCGTCGCGCAACAAGTGGTGCAGTTACGGGACGAGCAGATGGCCCACCTGGTGTTAAATGGTAACCTGCCATATTAGCATAACAAACAATGCGAGTTGGGTCCTCCCCTACTTAGGTACGAAAAGACCCAAGTCACATCACATGCGTCTGTGACTCTGAGACGTGAAGGTGGAATGTCTCACTACCTGTAATTACACCGGCACCCACACTTTTCAACATGGCGCCTATATCGCGATGTCAGTGTATTAAGGGCCTAATGAACTTAACTAAAACTTTCACTAAGTAGTGAAGCATACTGGGAATAGCTACTAACTCAAAAAGAACATAATTAATAGACTCGATTTACGACTAAAGCTATTAAGCCTAGTTCGGACTAATTTAGTAATTTAGTAGCTAAACTACTCGCTACTGCCCAGAAATCGTTCGCATTACGGTCGAGTACAGTACACAAGTGAGTGGTGTTTTGTAAGATGAACGAACGGGCTGCAACGCAAAAAAGTGAATAAACTGATTAAGTTAATCGCAACGGCTATTTTAGAAGAAGTGGATGACGAAATTTGTGTGATTTATGTTAATTTTTTTTATGTTCTACATATTTGGAAACAAATTTTAAAGTTGATTCTTTGCTCCAGTGAAACGACATGTTTGCGGCAACTAATGAACTCGACTAATTCGACAGGTTCGGACATGTTTAACCAGTGAACCAGTGAGCACGAGGTGCTACTCGCCCGATAAAAATAGAATTAAATGGATCGCCTCGACTTAATTAGTTACTAACCTACTGGACGAAATATTGGTGTTCAGACACATTTAGCTACTAAATGACTCGTCACTATACTAAATTACTAAAGTAGTCTGAACTAGGCTTTTAGGTACCAAACTACTCGACAAATTGTTCGCTAGTCATACAATTGTCGATACTAAATTACTGGCAACCCGACTAAATTACTTGTGAAGTCCGAACTACGTTCGACAGGTACAAATTAATGGCTTCGGAGGCAAGTAGGTAATAAAAATGCCTTGGAAGCGAGAGATACTGGATTCAATCTTAGCAGGGGCGAACGTTTGTATGGAATTTAAGACGATATCATTTAATTATTTCCAATTTATTCAGGTGTAGAATTTGTGCTACGCCCTTCCGGGGCATTATAGCCATCAAAAATATTTCTGCTATATAGCAGCTATTTATTACTAAATTCCGGTTTGAACGGTGTTGCTGGTGAAATTACAGGCCCATAACTCTGGGACGTGAGGATCTTATGTCCGAAGGGTATGTCGGACGGTACATTCGGTATCATCACGTCCTAGAGTTATGGGTGCAATACGATGCTATCAGGGCTTTTCCTGGTCGTACTGTTTTTTATCGTGGACATTGAGGTTTTTGTCAGGTGTACCATCTGGTCCCTTAAATAATTAAAAAAACAATATAAGATAGCATTCCTGTACTGATTCTGTAAGCGTTGTATAACTTATTCTCTTCATATTAACATATGAAGAGATATAGAGATATATATAGAGATATAAGCCTCTCCGGCTTAGCAATAAAAGTAAAAAAAAGATTATATTATTTTTATGGAACCATCAGGTTTGATTGATTTCCTAATCAGGAATAGATTGTCACAAACTGAGGATAAGTTCCCTAAAATCCAAATGTTTTTATATTAGATCCAGCCAACTTGACAGCATTATAAATGCTTTGGTTTAGATTTATTTAATCAAATTATGCCTGTACCCAAAGTTCATTGATAAGGTAGTTAGGCATTTTTATTAACAACTTTTTTATGCATTTTGGTAATTTAATCAGGGTTCTGGATACGTTATCTGACATCATTATCTGTCTATAACTGCTGGTCATAGGCGACGGCCAGAAAAGCAACTGACCTTGGTCTTCGGTTCGCCTCATCAACTCCCTACCAGTCACTTGCCCCAAGTCTTCAATTCTCCTGGGGCTTGAAATGAGGCAACCTACGCTACGTTTGTCTACTCACGGTCTCCACTCAAAAACTAATCTACTGTAGTGGTCGTTGGTTATACAGCATGAGCGGCCCACTGTCCTATATACTGTCTTTGTGGATTACTTGGTTCTCTGTCGCATAATTTCGTCTCGGATTTTATTCTTCAGCATGAGTATATTCTCTATTATTAGATGAAATCAAACATACTATTCCAATATGTTATTTCCAGCGCTATCGACGAGTAAATTGAAATCGAGTGACGACAAATTTATTGGCTCGCAAGAATATAATGCCGTCCTTTAACTAAAAGGCCGTTAAGCCCAAATTTTTGTTTTTGTGAAATGTTCAGAGAAACCTTTTTAATTCCTTTTAAATCCGTCACTTAACGGCCTAATTTTTTTTTATATCTCCGGAACTAATTATAATTTCTTATACAGAAAGATAGATATTGTTGAACTGTATCGCTTCCTATCAAAAAGTCAAAATTGACCTTTTGATGGTTAACGGCTTTCTAATTAAAGGACGGCAGTATAAACGATCGTCCTTTTTTATGTTTATCGTTATTTATATTAGTGTAAACCTTATCCAAATTCGTCGCGTGGTTTAGAAGTAATTTGAGAAAAAGACAGAGGCAGGTAGTGACTTTGTGTTATCCTACATATTTGGAGACTACAGATAATTGCATTTACACTGAAATTTAAAGTCTATAAACTTGAATAAGTTACTGTATTTTAGCATAACCGTGTTAGGAAATATTGTCTCCGACATCTTTCAAAATATATATCCAAGGTCTTCTATGATCTTTTACACGTTATTTTAAATGCCTTTATTTCCTAGATGGCATAATTTGAGTGATGTGACACAGATAAAAAATTGTCAAAAGCCAAGATATGAACTGTATTTTTGTTGGCAGGGCGACCTACGTCTCGGTACTGACGATATCAGCGTTCTCCCTGGAGCGTTACCTCGCGATATGCCACCCCCTGCACCTCTACGCCATGGCAGGCCTGACCAGAGCCTCCAGGATAATTCTGGTGCTGTGGATCATATCGATCCTGTGTGCCTCGCCGTTTGCAGTCTACACTGATATCAGCTACAGGGATTATCCTCCAAGTGAGTATTGATATACCCTTTTGAGTGGTTCGACGTGGTAAAAAACACTTGGTGTGAAAAAAATGCTGTGTCGAACATTTTATTTAGTTCGTTAAAGTTACTGAGTGTGTATATAGTACATTTGTATTAGGTATGTTTGGAGGCAGCTTCCTTTGATGTTAGACGGCGCCCTCCTCGCCAAAGAGCGTCACTATTTAAGCTAATGGACGGGCAAATAGAAACAATCACCTTATTAACCCAAAAAAGGAAAAAAACGGGCTTGCTCTTTCATATTTTGAGGCATGTTCACATATTTACATACTCATAAAATATCTATTACAATGACCTCTTTACTGCCTGGTTTTAGACCTGCTCTGGCTATTAGAATAACAATTTCTCAAGATTTCTCATTTTAGAGGATTTCAGATCAAAAGTTCCAAATGATTCCATAGATATCGCTGCCTTATGATAAGATTTCAATAAAGTGTTAAATTCTTAAAATTCTCAAGAAACAGTGAGTAAACGATGTTTATAATCTAAAAAAAAAATGTGAATAACATCCTAAGAAAACCAAAATGTCCTAGAACCACGAATTCTAAGATGCGTGTGCACGAAACGAGCCTGTATAATGCGCAATTTAATCTTTTTCACCAACCAAGTTCGAGACATAGGTAAGTAAGAGTAATTAAGCAATAACTATTTAGATAATAGTTGTATTTAGCTTGAGTTAATTTTACTTATTATAATACATATAAAGTCATTCGAGTAAGAACTCCTATTTAGATAAGTTACACTTCAGTGCGCAAGACTGGCTTACGTGAATTTACGATACAAAATTATCGCTAACTTTACACTATAAATTTACAAATCCGAAGCATTGGTTTTAGCAAGTTGTAAATTAATCCATGTCAAAGCTACTTATTAATTTTACTACACAGAAATTTTCTTGAAAACTCCTACCAAGATTTCCAATCAGATACAATTTATTAAATTCCAGCCGCCAATACGAATAGTTCAGAAGAAATTTGCCATTGACATTTAGCTTTCTAGCAAGATGTTTACCAAATGAGATTTATCTAGTTTTATCAAAAAACAATTCCTATTTTTTATTTAATGGTAGGTACTTGCAAAATATTGTTTTAGTTATCGATTCGAAACCAAACAAAACTGTATTACATATTTAAAGTGTTGTATAGTAGTGAAATGTTTCGAATATGGGATATATTCGAAATAATTCGAATCGGCTGTTATTTTCTTGATTAAAATTAAATTAAATAAATAAATATTTGTGGACATTTCACACAGCGCCATCTAGCCCCAAAATAAGCTAAGCATAGCTTGTATCATGGGAACCAGACAACAGATATAATATTTAAAAACTTTTTTTGTAAATACATATCAATACCCAGACACAGAACAAACATCTATGTCGTCACACAAATGTTTGTCCTGGGTGAGAATCGAACCCACGACCTACAGCGCAGAAGGCATAGTTACTACCAACTGAGCTATGCCAGTCAAGTCAGTCGGTTAGAATTATAACTTGCCAACGAAAATTGTAATAGCTTTTTCATTTACCGCTTTCTTTTGTATAACATTCCGACTCGTATGCAATCTGTTTTATTTCAACGACAGGAACATAAAAGTTCAATTTAATTATTAAACAGTTATGAACCAATATTTCAGTTAGGCTACGTAATAATTAGAACAAATATTATAACTTTAAAGCTTAAACTAATAGGTATTGTTAAGGGTCTTTCAGTAATCCAATTTCGTCTTTGACATGAACTTCGTTCGTTCCCATTTTAAAGCTACATTTGCATGAATAATGCTTTCTCAACATAGCCATTGAAAGAAATAGGTAAACATATCTATACAAAAGTAGCTGTTGCCCGCGGCTTCATCCGCGTGGAATTCGGTTTTATAACGCACCCGTATTTTACCCCTCGGAAAAGTAACCTAAATTACTACTTGTTACATCAGCTATCTGCCAGTGAAAGTGCCGTCAAAATCGGTCCAGCCATTTCAGAGATTAGCCGGAACAAACAGACAGACAGGCAAAAATTAACAAAAAAATTTGTTTTGATATATGTACCGTGTCTCCTTATGCACTTAGTAAAAAGCGGTTATTTTAATATTACAAACAGAACTCAAATTTTATTTATTTGTATATAGATTTCAAATAATTTCACGTAATTTTAGTCAAACTTTAAAAGCTACGGATATCGAATACGCGCCTCCTTATTTGAGAGGTCTTAACAGCATCTTAACATAAAAGAGATATAAGTTATTGTTTGGTAAATCTTTTAAATAGAATCCACTCTATTTGTGTTCCTAAATTTTGGGCTAAATTTGGAAAAACTATTGAATGGGTATAGTATTTGGTTCTTTAATATGGTTTGAAAATTAGTTTATAAAAAATTTCAAATCATATATATTTGTTAGTAATATAAAAAACCTAATAAAATGTGTTTGTTTAATTCATTACGAAATTTTATGATAAAAAATTAGCCATTTATTATTGTTTGTTAATAACTATGTTAAATAAGTTTTTTGGACAAATACATTTATTATTTAATAGGCAAAGACCCGGTAGGATATGCCACAGTCAAAACTTCAATTGCCTCAGAGAATAATGCTATAATAACTCCATAAATGGGATTGTGTTTCAAGCGCAACTTTAGAAACTTGCTTCCCCTGTCGGAATTGTTTTTGTTCATGTTTTATTATTTGACGAAATTTGAATAATTCTGACGCAAATAATAAATACCATTTTGATCAAAACCAGCCAAGTGTGAGTCGTACTGACAAGCCAAGGGTTCTTTACCATCACATCATATTTTTTGTTAGTAATAAAATAATAAAATGTGTTTTCTTTCATTCGGTTACAGATTTTCTATTTAAAAATTAGCCATTTATTATTGTTTGTTGTTTTCCTGTAGAGTTTGCACTTATTGTAGAGCAAAAACACCTTAAAAATAACAGTTTCTCTCTTGTATGGAGCATTTTAAAGAGCAGTAGAACCATACCCATGTCTGCCGCAAAGGAGTAATGTATTTGCGTTACCGTGTTCTGGTTGGAAAGGTGTGATTGCCGGTGGAATTACAGGCACATGAGACATCACTTTCACGTCTCAGAGTAACGGGCGTATAAGATGCGACCCAAAAGTAGTACCTAAGTAGGGGAGCACCCAAGTCGTATGCTTAAGGTTACCACTTATCACCAGGTGGGCCGTCTGCTCGTTCTGTAAATTGAAGATGAAATCTTATTTCGCATTTTTTGTGAAAAGTACAGTATTTGATCAATAGGCAGCCGATGCATGTGGTATCGATTTAAATCCACGACCTTGGAGGTTTGTGAGTGTACCTATTTGCCGAAGAGTAAGGATAATAATAAATAAATACTGGTCTATCTATCTATATATCTATTCTATTTGAGCACTGGTTCTCTCGAACCAGTTTGGTGAAAGGATTTTAAGTGCGTCTCATAGAAGATCCTTTCGTGCACTTGACACATGTCTTCGAATTTTCAGTTCTAGGACATGTCGAAACCGACATGTTATTGTATGAAGGAAAACATCGTGAGGAAACCCTCACGATGTTTTCCTTCACCCTTTTGAGAATGTGGCATTGCGCACATAAATCTTACAATTGAAAAACCCATAGGTGCACGTTGGGATTTGAACCGGTGACCTTTGGATTGAAACTCGGGATCAGTACCACTAGACCACCACGGTCTCAATCATAAATACTGGTGTAAATAATACACAGAACCATCTGGCCCGAAAATAAGCATAGCTTGTATAAAAAATACTATGGGAACTAGACAAATATAGAATACTTACATACTTTTTGTGTAAATACATACATATTAACACTCAGACAAGAACAAACTTCTATATTCGTAACACAAATGTTTACTCTGGGTGGGAATAGAACCCACAATCTCCAGCGCACAAGGCAGAGTTGGTAACTCTTGAACCTAACCGTTGAGCTGTGAGGCCAGTCGTAGGAGTGCTTATAGTTAGATTCATCCCCACTTTATACAGACTAGGTATATCTCTGGCTACCTATATCATGGCTAGCAGCGAGTAGGTAAAGAAAATTATAGAATAAAAAGATATAGAAAAATATAAAGCTACCCACATAATAACTAGCAGTAGGACTAGTTTTAAAAATATAAGCTTTTAATAAATAAAATATTTTTATGTTTAAATCCGTTGAGCACCTTTTGCGTGATGCTTAAGTAAAACAGCCAATAACACTTATTAATAGTGTAGAAAAGGCCACGTTATATGGTTGAAATAAAAACCAAATTCCTATGACGCGGGCCTTGTTTTAGGTGTTAGTTATGGTTAGTTTTTCATACATTTGTGTGCCTCGGGTCGGGGCTTAGAACGTTTAGGGAGGTAGGGAAGGGGATAAAGGGATTAACAGTTTTATACTTTGAACAGGGGGGTATATTCATCGTTTTTTACTTTTTATATATTATTACTATTATTATTCATCATTTCCTAATCTATACAAATAAAAAAAATTGGAGAGTCAGTTTGTAATATTAAAAAACCCCTTTTTACTAAGTGCATATGGATGTATATATCAAAACAATATTTTTTTCCATTTTTGTCTGTCTGTCTGTTTGTTTCGGCTCATAACTGAAATGATTGGACCGATTTTGAGGGGACTTTCACTGGCAGATAGCTGATGTAACAAGGTATAACTTAGGCTACTTTTCCGAGGGGTAAAATAGGGGTGCGTGATAAAACCGAATTCCACGCGGACGAAGTCGCGGGCAACAGCTAGTTTTCATATAAAAATGGACCATCGTTCTTGACATAATAGGCCATTGTCGGGCATTGACGAATACTTAATACTTGCCCAGAAGCCAGAACAGGCAATCTATTACATTTGTTATTCGGTCGTTCTGTTAGATTTATTGAATTCATTGACAGCAGATTTATATGACTACTCTGAGGGTTCTGCTTCGCTTGAGAACGTGGTGGCCTAGTGTTACAGACCCCGAGTTTCAATCCGGAGGTCGCCGGTTCAAGTGCCGACGTACACCAATGAATTTTTCGCTTGAACAATTTATGTGCGTAATACCACGTTCTCAAAACGGTGAAGGAAAAACCGACATGTCCTAGAACCAAATATAGGAAGACTTGTGGCAAATATACGAAAGGAGCCTCACTGAGTTGAGAGAACCAGTGACTCGAACGGTAGTAGTAGTTCTAGTTATTTGATTTATATGCTTGTTTATCTGTGTACAGTACCAAAATGTTGTATTTCTATTTTATGGAATCAAATAAATAAATTTCTTTTTCTTTTAAATTTAACCTAAATATTCATAATAATGCAAAAGTAATGGCTTATTCTCGAAGTATCCATTGAGTATCGTCCATCAACGAGGAAAATCACTTATTTTCAAGAAAAGGCGTTGTATCAGACAGCACTAAAAATAAATGTAGGATCTGTAAAACGGTACCCTGCTAGTAGAAGTTTATTGGGCGGAGATGGCGAACGCCGCCCAGCCAGGCATAACGAAACATAAAGAAATTTCGAATTATTAGAATCGTATTTTATGCCAATAAATTATTCCAATTTCGATACAATTGTTTCAACTAGTATAATTGCTTATGAAGCTATACTACTCGTATTAATAATAATGAATAAATGTATGAAAATTCTTTACTGTACGCCTTAAACAAAAATACAAACGTTAAAACTATTTAAAATACACGCATAATGGGCGGTCTTACCGCTAAGAAGATATCTCTTCCAGACAAAACTTCGGTTACCTTTTAACCATCTACAGAGTACAAAAATCCTATTTAGTTTATGGATCCACGCATTTACACTGTTGGTACGTTTTCATAATAATTATTGAATGCAGATTCTGGCAACATTTCGAAGGAGTCGGCCTTCTGCGCGCTGATGGCACCGTCTCCCCTACTGGAGCTGAGCAGCATCTTCTTCTTCTTCCTACCAGCTGTCCTCATACTGTGCTTGTATGTCAGGATGGGACTGCATATAAGGTAAGTTATTTATGTCTTTTACTTACCGAATGGCCTCACAGCTCAGGTGGTAGTAACACTGCCTTCTGCGCTTTAGTTTGTGGGTTCGATTCTCACCCAGGACAGACATTTGTGTGACGAATATAGATCTTTGCTCTGTCTGGGTGTTGATATGTATTATATGTCCTTATTTACAAAACAAAGTGTTTAAGTTTTATATCAGTTTTCTGGTTCCCATGTTCCCATTTACTTAGCTTACTTTTGGGCTAGATGTAAGGAGCTGTGTGAAATGTCCACCAATATTTATTTATTATTATATATTTCTTTCATTACAAGTCGCCACAATCTGTCAAAAATATACGAGTTTTTTTCAAACGGTTAGAGCATCAATAGATCTTTGTCAAGGATAGACCTCAACAAAGATCTATTATCAAATAAATAAGATAAATCTCGAGAAACACGTTTTCTTGAAGCTTTGCCAAAATGTTTAGGAATCCCGATCATTTTTTGGATTTGATTAGGTATAGTCTTCGTGGCTTATAGGGCGATCTAATATAATATAAGAAAGAACAAGAATGTGTTTTTTGTTCTTGTAGAAGGGTTAATTTAGAGAACTGCCGAATAGATTCTTAAAAATTTGCTCACTTATAGAAAGCTTCACTATAAGGCTGTATAAAACGTAGGCTGTATTCACCATATCTGTCCATATCTGTGTCTCGTTGTACCTAAGAAGGGGAGGACTCAAGTCGTATTGCTTGTTAAGGGCACTTAAGGTTACTTAACATCACACCTCAGGCCCATACAGAACTACTTATTTAATAATAAAAACAGGCAAGAGTTGGACTTCGCTCCATTAGGGTTCCGCACTTATATTTTTTATAAAATTTATGTATTTTACCTGTTATAAATGTAAAGTTATGTTTACCCAAACTAACTATTCGTTCATCAAAACTAATATACGGGCATAAAGCAGCTCAGTGCGCGAGCCTCACGAGCACTGCCGGTTTATTTTAAGTACTTGAATGCACTTTCACACGGTCCGTGGTACATAAGCGAAGTTGTATTCAAAACAAAATTTCCATCGGTCAATTTAATAAATTGGGGAGCTCAAGATCTTCCCGTAGATACTTTAGCAAGATTATGTTTTATTATAGAGAATTCAATCTGAGAAAGTGGTGGTTTATGTAATTGAGACTGATTAATTGCGCCCACCTGGGCTCGAATTCCGTAGAAATGTAAAATAATATATTATTATTATTATTATCTACTTAGAAGGGTTTATTTTTGATTGTGCTGAAAGTAATAACACTTAACCTTTTCATGTTAACAAGCTAGATCACATAAAAAAATCTTGTCTGTCGTCAGTATAAACCGACTAGTAGACCTGCCCTCGACTATACGGAACTTTTCTATTTTTGATGAGTGTTATCTGATTCTGAGAAAATAATGGTAAGTGGGGTAGGTTCATCCCTTGTCATTTACCTTCTATATGAAAATTGGCCCGTTGAAGCTTTGCCCTCACCTTCAATGAACTAGGGTGAACTAGGCTTAGATGTGAGTTCGCTTTTGAAAAATAGTAATTCCATTTTTCAAAAAGGGACTCTCTTGATTTAGTATTAAAATTTGGTATTAATTTTATGTTTTACGCCTGTCATTTGATTTTTATTACTATTTGGCGCTAATTTGAAAATTGCATGTTTACATAATTTGAAATTATTAATCTAATTTGAAAATTGTGTTTATATTATTTGAAATTATTAATCTTATTTGAAAATTGCGTGTTTATATAATTTGAAATTATTTACACCTAATATGAAAATTGCATGTTTACATCACGATGGATTCATGTCCAGAAAATTTTCTAAATAATGTATATTTTTCGATTTTTGCTGTGTTTTAAGTCAACAAAAAACTTGACAAAGACTTTAGAGAATAGAATAGAATAGAATTAGCGCAAGTAAAGCCCCGTCTCGTAGTTTCAGTACTTTTGGTGTAATGAATTCAAACGTGGGCGTATATATTCATCCCCAAGACGATTCACGTGAAGGTCAGCAGGCGACATTGGTGATAGAAACTAGTATGATGCTAGATGACAAGTAATTCAACCGGATAATAAGATGTCATCAATACATTATTGAACACTGGCATATGCCAGTTCGTAAACTTTGTTCGAGATGGAGTTAAAGTTAGTTCCAAACCAATAGCGAAAAGAGTGGTGCGATGAAATAATAATAATATCGGTAGAAAGTCGGAGGCCAATCATTTGCTGTATACTTATATGCTACAGACGAAAGCTTTAAATAAATAAAGTAAATAAACATTTGTGGACATTTCACATAGCGCCATCTATCTAGCCCCAAACTAAGCTAAGCATAGCTTGTATCATGGGAACCAGACAACTGATATAATACTTTTATACTTTTTTGTAAATACATACATATAATACATATTAACACCCAGACACAGAACAAACATCTATATTCGTCACACAAATGTTTGTCCTGGGTAGGAATCGAACCCACTACCTACAGCGCAGAAGGCAGAGTTACTACCAACTGAGCTGTGAGGCCAGTCAATGGCCTTTTTGAAGACTCAGAAGTCATCAGTTGATGACGCAAAATTTAAGGATAAAATTCGAAGATAAACGGTTCAAGACCCCATCAAGACCTTGAACCGTTGGGGACTGGAACCGTTTATCGCTAAGGGAGGGGTTATTTAAAGCTGAGTGGACATTGAGGGGAACCCTAAAGAAAACAGGGCCAACGGCTTCTTCCAGTGGTTTTAATAAATGAAAAAGTGTATTGGGCCAATATTTTGAAGAAGTAAATATACATATATTTTTATTTCATAAGCTTACAGAAACTTTCGGTATCGACTGCCTATGTCAATTAATTACCATAACACGTTTAAAATATAATAGAGAAGCCTTTTATTTCTGGAAATTATTCATAAAAAGGATTTACTAATGAATTAAACCATTAATTACTTAGGAAGAAAGTATATTATTATCTGTATCTTCTCCACTTATATTGAATTAAAACCTTGAATTGGAGAGCTTGGAGATAATTTCTATCTCTTAGTAACACGACTTATATAAGTTGTAATCCACTCAAGTTTTCTTTAGGCTTCAGATTTGACCCTGGAATTAATTAGGTACTCAGATTGTTGATATCTGGCGACTAGGATTTTATAAAGCCTCGCCGACGGCGGCTTTTGTAAGGCGGCGATATCGCGTATCAAAATAAGACTTAGGGCGCGTTCCCACTTTGTGGTGACGACAGATAATGTCGTTGTTGCGACTATCTATCGTGGCCACGATAAAAATATCGTGTCGTCGTTTACACCTGTTTTACTTTCCCCCGCGCGCAAAAAAAGTAATACATTATTAAAATTTCATCTTCGTCCATTGTACTCAGGAGCATAGAGGTGACTGTAGAGTTCTAGCTTGCTACTGATGTGCAAACGACAAAGGGAGTGCCGTGAAACGATAAAATGTCGTCGCCCAATGGGAACAGCTAGATACGATAGTCGCTAGACGATAAAGAAAAATTTACGGCAAACAGTCGTTAGAATGGGAACAGCCAGAGACGATAGTCGATCGACTTTAAATTAACCGTTACGACATAGTGGGAACGCGCCCTTACTGCTACTTGTCGAGTCACGGGTTCTGTCGAACCTTCGAATCTGACGAACTGTGAAAGGAATTTAAGTGCGCCTCTAAAAGTGGGCTTCTTTAGTGAACTTGACATATTTCGGTTTCCTCATGATGTTTTCCTTCTTTGTTTTGCAAACCCACATAAGTTTATCAATTTTCTTTATATGAATCACTTACGGAACGAGCCTATGGCCTACCTGGTATTAAGTGGTAACCTATACCCATAACAACTGGTGCAACTTGGGTCCTCCCCTCCTAGGTACAACAAAACCAACTCGCATCATATGCGTAACTCTGAGACGTGTAGGTGGAATGACTTATGTGTCTGTAATTTCCGGCTTCCTAAACTACTGCGGGAGATATCCTGTTTAATTTATCGCAGATGTTTAATATGGTTTTTTTTCAGGTCTACAAAGATTACGGAGAAGACGAAGCTTGGATTGCTGAACGGGCATATTCACGGCGAGACGAGGCAGGCTAAATCCAGGAAGGCTATCATACGGATGCTGGGTAAGTTTCATAGACGCTCAAAACAGGGCGGGCATTTTTATGGAGTTTTTTTAAGTGAATAAGTTATGGAACGAGCAGATGACCCACATGATGTTGAGTGGTTACCTCTGACCATAACAAAAGCAATAAGTATTGGAAGTTTGACAGGCCTCACAGCTCAGTTGGTAGTAACTCTGTCTTTTGCGCTGTAGGTAGTGGGTTCGATAAATTTGTTTGCTTGTGGCCACTAGCAAATTACATAAAACCATCAAGACCAGCACAGCTTAATGAATAAACATAAAAAACATGAAAACTGGCTTTTCATGATTACGAAACTTTTACTAAAGTACTTATTGCCCAACTTTTGATTAGAAATAAAATGCTGCCACATAATAAACGATGGCTTCATTTCTAAGTGACATTGAAAGTCTACTGAAACTTTGCCTGCAAAGTACTAGCCGGTCACGGGCTCGATTCCCGGCCGGGCGAACTTTGCGATGCGCTTAAAGTTATTCTTAGTTCTCGGATGTTGGTTTAGTGTATCTATTTGTCTGTGCCAGTGAAATCTAGTGCATATGTACTTGTGTAATCTTTGTTTTTGTTTTTGATTTAAACAAAGGCGTTGTATGGTCTTCCAGAAGCTTAGCAGTCTGATCCCAAATCCTTTTTTTAATTCAATTTCTTTAAAACAGGAATTTTACTCGAAAGAACATAATTGTGAATAAGAAATAATCCTAAGAGTTTCCTTTCATTATTTACATTATAAACTAAGTTTAGTGTAATGGTCCACCCGAAAATTCTATGGGTTGAGCTTCAGGGAATTATGTATCGTATTGCTACAGCCCTGCCCTATTCTCGGCCAGACGTGAGAAGTGAGCTTACTACCGGCCTACCGACTACCCATCAGCATTCCATCTTGTTACCGCAGTGCCATCGCATCGGATCGACGGTACATTGACACTATACTAGATAGAGCTACGGGTCTCTTTCGATTTCGTCCGCGACTCTATCGGTACGCCATTTGACATATGCCAACCTGGAACAACTTCGGCAAAAATAATGTCATCGCAAAGTCCGGGAATAGGCCCCCAAGGCTCTTTTACTCAGATTTATAGTTATTTAATTTCAAAAAAATTGTGCCTGGCATATCCGTCGCGCGGCTGAAGTTTACTCTTTTGTTTTAAAAATATAACGCTATTAGCTAATATTTGATTTTACTACCCTTCAAACTTTCGTAAAAGGGGCTTCAAATGAAATCGATTCTTAAGAAAAAAACTCCAATAGACCACAATATCACTTACTTGAAAATAAACAAAGAAAGTTAATTATTATAAGTAAACCATACTTAATTGCTATCTCATATATGTTACCTAATTTGTGACTTGCTGAGGTCCTCATGTGTAGATCAGCAAACTGCCACTAGCAGCTTGTAATTCCAATTTGTTTTTTCATGTATTCTGACAAAGTATTCTGAGTGACGCGAAAATATAATTCAATTTCGAAGGAATGAGAACGGTCTTGAATAATGTAAAATACAATTTAATATCATTCGCGAATGTGCGTGTGAGGTGAAATGAGGTCTTTTCAAGTTCTCTTCATGAAATATGTCGGTACGTTCTTAATATTACAAGCTTTTATTTAACTTGCTATGTATGTAACTGTTTGTTCGGGTGGAATCTTGCAACTCAATTTTACTACTAGAGTCCCTGGTTCTATTGAATCAGAAAGCACAATGCTGCTACTACTATTACTACTAGAGTCCCTGGTTCTATCGAATCAGTGTGGTAAAAGGATTTTAAGTGCGCCTCAAAGTGGAAAAAAAGCAATAAAACTTGGGTATTCCAATGCTTAAGTAGAAAGGACCATATTGCTATTGTTATGGGCAGAGGTAAACGTGTTATCTCAGGTGGCCGTCTGCTCGTACCGTTTAAAAATCCATCGGGTATTACGCCACGTAAAAAGCTTAGGCTTCGAGCTTTTTGATAAGAATTACACATTAGAGGTCCTAAAGTCCCAACGACGTTATATTTGTTTATGATATACATGATGATGATGATGATATATATATATATACATATATACTATACGTATGCGTCGTGTTCTCGTATGTCCTCGTTAGTTAACAAATTCTTAGAAGTAGGTCACAGAATCGGTGTCAATGTGTTGGTGTTATGATACCTGTGCTATAAGCGAATACTTAATGTTGTCAAAGATATGGAAATCTCGTGCGTACGAGCGAAATTTTGTAAACCCGGTTAAGCGGATTTGTTAGTGTTTTAGTAAATCTTATTAAAACACTGGATCTCAGCTTTATTACAAGTTGTATTATAAGGGAATGTGGAAATATGGAATTAACTTTGTATATTTTTGGACAGTAATACTACTAATGTCTCTAGCTCTCTCGAACCAGTGTGGTAAAAGATTTAAAGTGCGCCTCAAAGAGGCTCCTTTTGTGCGGTTGACAAATGTGATCAAATTTTTCGTAAAGGTCATGTTGATTTTCCTTCGGCGTGTTTAGAACGTGGTATTGTGTACATAGATTTTTCAAGCGAAAAAATTCTTGGTGCTTAGAACTAGCAACCTCCGAATTGAAATTTACCAGGGTTTCTAATTTATCAGGGTTACCACAGGGCCACCACGCTCTCACGGACGCTGGTTTTCCCGGATGATAGAACAGATTTGTTTTCTGAAGCGGTATCTTGCATGTTTTTATTTGATATCATTACGATACGAGCAAATGGCCTACCTGGTGTTAAATGGTAACCTCTGCCCTTAACAAGCAAAAAGAGTCGGGTACTCCCCTACTTATGTACGACAAGACCCAAGTCGCATCGTGTGCGCCCGTAACTCTGAGACGTGTAGGTGGAATGTCTCACGTGCCTGTAATTTCACACCTTTTGAATCATGTTGTTTTGTTTTCACGTTGCTTGAGTAAGCCCTCGGAGCATTAACCTAATTTCTCTGGAAACTTGATACGATAATGCTTTCTACTTGGCATCATCTTCATGAGCTTTTCAGATCTAAGTGAACTGGAAATAAAACACACAACACACAAAAAACTCTTTATCTCTTTAATAAAAACTTTTTATCAAGGTTTTGTATCCAAATGGCCAAGATATTTGGAAAAGCATTTTCTTTCAATATAAATCATCTCTTGAGTCGTATTGTTTTAATTGTTTCCTTTATTTTTTTCTATTTTCGTGTCTCAACAGCCCGGGAATAAGGCCCCAACCAACCACATTATCTTGTTTTCCCTGAGATACATACTGGTATTACATTATCTTCCTCTTGCATCTCCATGCCCCCTGGGCCTGAGTTTAATTGACAGGATTACGGGAGCCATGTTCTAATCAAGTTGTTTTGCCGCCAATTCGATTAGAAATATGTTTTCAGCCCACAAGTTACACGCGTTCACAAGACTAGCGATAAATTAGATTAAAATCATCGGCATTCCGTGAACGGCTTTATAGTTTATTGTGTTTGAGAGATGTTGTGAGAATCGGCTCGGATTTATCGATATTTGTATTTAAGATGTAGTATCTCACTCGTTGATTGAGACATTCGTCATCCTCCAACTGTTTATAAGTTGCTGGTGATAACTGAATAGTTCGGTATCAAAACGGAATACTTCGGCAACCATGTGCCGAATCATTTTAATATTCAATAAAGAAAATAAATATAAAAGAAATCAAATTTACAGTTGAAGAATTCGCCCGGCATTTGTGATATTTTAATTATTCCTGGCTGCGTATTTTAATTTTTCCTGGCTGGCTTATTCGAATCTGCTTGTTTTCGTTTATTTTAATATTAAAATATATTAATATTAATATAAGTTATTAATAACAATAATATAATAATAATATTGGTGGACAATCCACACAGCGCCGTCTAGCACCAAACTAAGCACAGCTTGTACTATGGGAAACAGATGACTGACAGAATACATATATACTTATTTACTAAACGTACATATACTTAATACATATTATACGAATATAGATGTTTGTTGGAATGAACGTTTGGGATAGGAAGAGAAGGTTGGATGATAGTCTGAAGCTACCTTTGTGGGTGGTATTTGGCTCGTTCGTTCGGGCGAATATTGAGGTTTTGTGGTCCTAAATAGGTCAAACATATTAAAATGCATCCAAATCAGGTTAAGTGGGCTAGTTTTAGAGAACCTGAGTACTGGATATTTATGTAGTAGCATCACGAAGTGAACATTGAAGCAATTAAAAAAACTTATCATTCATTATAATAATAATAATATTTATTTACTACAAACGTCACTTATTACATACATTTTTACAGACATTATACGGGCTATCTAATATAACGGCTATCTCAATAACCTACAGATGCAAACAAGCAATACGGATAGCAGCATTAAAGAAAACAACTTTTAAAAGTGAGAAATTACAAACCCAACTTACCTACCGAGTTTCGTTACGACAGCGTCAGCCCTGGAATGACTTTGACAGAAGTGATTTGAAAAGTTAACCACTTGGTAATATCCCAACATAACTTTCATCCTTATATCTACATCGTGAAATACTTCCAAACTTCTATGTTGTAGGTACATACATACATAGTCAAGCCTTAATTTGATCAAATATTGACTTAATTTTATTTTCACAATTTTTTTTACTGATATTATTGTGGAACCTTATTACTTTATTAACAAATTTGCAAAAATGATTGTTTGTATGTGGTAAATTGTTTAGACACAAATTATAACGATGAAAAACTCAATTTATTTTTATAAATATTTATTTAAATTCATATGATCTAGGTTAGTTATTTAATACTTGCATGCAGAGTTTAAACGGTGAAGTTTGTGCATCTAACAGTTTTATACTAAGACAACATACAAGTAACAATAAATAGAACCATACTGCAAAAAAATAATTTTATTTCAATTTTATTTCATTAATCCCTGTAGGGGTACGCAGAGCCTAAGTGGGCCACTTTTCTCCAAGTGGGTTACACTATTGTGGGGATTGTGACGACATGAGGGGTGACCTTCTCGCTACCTTTGTTTTCTTACGAATAACTCGGCTAACATTTTGTTCCAGTAATTCATTCCTCAATAACCACGAAAACAATAAAAAACAATAGCCACGAAAAATCTCATTACCAACAAAATTACCGGGTCCGGGCGAACTTCACTGCGTTACGTGCTGAAATAGTGTGTAACATAACATATGTTACAGAAAATATCGGTTTTCTCAAGACGAAGAAATATTTCTCCATATAATAGTAACTATCTACCAAGGACAAGTATATATAAAGTACAAGAGACATATAATTTCATCGTTATGAGTGTTTGGCACGTACGAATAAATCCTAGTAAATATTTATTATCGCTCAGTTGTTCCGGATTTTAATCTATTCTTCAGATTAAAAAAGTCCGCGGTGCTCATGAATGGATAGTTTTTGATTAGGAATAAAATGAAATTGTGTATGACAATTCTACAGACAATGTTTCATAGTTTCACACAAATGTTTGTCCTGGGCGGGAATCGAACCCAAGACCTACAGCGCAGAAGGTAAGTTATATATATATAATATATAATTCCTATTCCTAATCAAAGTTTTATTTAAATCGCGGCTTTATCACTAAAACTACTAGGAGAAGTCAACTCAATTTGTCTCACCATATGACGAGAACCAAATTTCTTGAGACAAAATAATACAGACCGCAAATGCACAGAGGTACATGTAATTTAATTTACAATTTTCCACGACGCATTACAATGCATTACTTTAGTATTCTGTCTGACGTAGCTTCGATCATAAAAACATGACTAAAATATCCTGAACATACCTAGAAGTGATTTTGAACTGTTTTAGCGTGCTAGTGCATTTGGCAGCGAACGATGCAAACATTGGCAGGAGTATTAATAAATTTTATCTTTGTTAACTTGACCTTCCAACAAAGAGTTATGGGTGCGTAGTGGAGTGAAACGATTTTCACTATAAATAAATAATAAGTAGTAGTAAGCTAAGCGAGCATGTATCCATAGGGACCAGATAACTGATATAATACGTAACTTTTTTTGTAAATACTTACAAAATTATAATATATATTAACACCCAGACACAGAACAAACATGTATGTTCGTCATACTTACGGTTGTTCTAGATGGGAATCATTCACAATTCAGTCAGGAGTACAGTCATTTTTCTTTTCACAATCCACGGCGCAGAAGGTAGGGTTAATACCAACTGAGCTGTGAGGGCAGTCAGCCTATAGATTATTCAACCTAAATTCACTCACCCACATCTCTCGCTCACATTATTTCAAAGTTGTCACTGCTAGTGTGGTGGCCCGGTGATACTGACTCAAAATTTCAATTCAGATGTCAAAGGTTCAAATCCGGATTCCAATCCAGGTGCCACGAACGAGTTTTTTTTGCTTGAGAAATTTATGTGTGCTAGGTTTTAACGAAGAAGTCAAGCAGTGTGAGAGAACAGCACGTTCTAGTACCAAAACAGGAAACAACGTTTTAAATTTTAATGGAGCGTTTTCAATTTTTTTTTATTTTTCTAAAAAATTACAGTAGTGTTCAACTTACTTTCAACTTGAAACCGTTGCTATATTCAAACGGATGGAGATTTAAGGTTGATCTCGTTATATTTATAGCTATATGCTAAAGATGTTTTGCTATTGATAAGAACCCCTTAGTTGCCTTTATTAAAGATCTCGTTTCTGGAAAATTACTTGGATTTCACTTGTCACGCGTCATTCTTCACAAACCCTTTAAATTGACTTATAAAAACAAATTCTGGATAAGGTATAAGCTTAAATATTAAGAGCTTCAATAAACTTTGCGTGGCAATACTTTTTTGTTATTCAAAAAGTATTTACGATATTGAACAAGTGGTTGGATAAAAAGTTAAAGATTCGAATACTTAGGCAAGGAGTTGGCATTATTTAGAAAGTTCTCAAATATAGTCGTATTTTTCGCAGCTGTTTGCCTTTGAGATGTATTGTTAGAATTATAGAACTGCAGACTGAATATTAGACTATTCTCGTTTTTTATCAATAAATATTACTAGCGTGATTTTACACATTAAAAAAAAATATATAAAATAAAACTAATTACAGACTAAATAGATTTTTTTCTTAGCATAAACAACATAACATATGTAACATAGATTAAGTAGTTGAATTGTTACAGGGAACATTATTGCGAAAAAAAACCCTCATTTAGGGGTTTCTTGTTTGTTCTTCTCCATGGAGGGTCGGATACGGTTTGAACTGGCGACTAGCGATATGGACGCGTGACCTTATATTTTCATTAAGTTTGGGATATTTAGCATACCTAAGTCCAACTCATTAGCGTCAAAACCAACAGTTGTGCATTGCATTGGATTTTTCTATACAAAAGAGCCAAACTTTTGTTTAGATAAATGCCTTAGAAATTTAGAGTCTAATTCATTAGTCATTTACAACAGCTTGTCGTTTATGTAGCTAAACTAAATTGTTTTACTATAATACCGAAGAACCAAAAATATGTCTTCGTTACTCATCACAAAAATAAAACATTAGAACCAAACGGTCATTAGGCCGTTCTTATTATGGACGAAGAAAATGCTTCGTACATTAATTAATGCAGCTTTTACAAATATTACGAACAGCTGCAAAATAAGTATATCATAAAAAATAATTTCTGTTTAATTAAACTTCGATTAAATATTAGTATATAATATCATGTAATCTATACCTACACGTAAAAAAATAGTAGACATTTAATATTTTTGTAAGTAATATTGAAGGTTAGGAAGAAGTAACAATGAAATATAACAATTAATTAAATTTAAGTCTGCGCGCATCACGCCCAAACGGCTGAATGGATTTGGATGAAATTTGGTACGATTGCTTATATCTTATAAATAACACATAGGCTTCTTTGATCTCGGAAAAGTTCAGTGTTCCCGTGGGTTGGCTTATTCACCGCGGGCTGCAGCTACTACGTTATATGGTTACGAAAACCAACAACACCCGTTAAAAAAACTTCGCAAAACAATGTTAGAACCGTTTTCAGGATATGTCAATGCTGATTATGTTCACTTTAGACAGTAAAAGTAACACTATTTTATTCTATTCGAGTCACTGGTTCTGTCGAACTAGTGTGGTGAAAGGATTTTCAGTGCGCCTTAAAGAGGCTCCTTTCGTGCACAAGTAACACTAATTTCCAAATTGAAAATTGCATAATTTATTTGATTTTCTATTTGAGATAACTATCTAGTTTACCATGCAATATGTAGTTATTTTTATTAACAACGGACGGACAATTCATTTACAAAAATAAAATATCATTTTTCAGGTTACGTGGGCACTCATTGTAGTTTAAAAGGGTGACCGATCAGTTAAGTAACGGTTTAGAGTTTTAGAAACGTGCTATGTTGAGGGTATTTTAATGCGTCACTTCGAGAAAAAACTATGGCAATGTAGTATGTATTTACGAAAAACAATTCATATAATAACTCTATCTCTGTTATCTAGTCACTGTGGTACACGCTATGCTTAGTTTGAGGCCACGTATCATATTTAACGTCCACAATTTTTTTTATGTCAATTTCGGTACGATAGCAACTCGACTGAACCAAAACACCTTTTATAGAGCACCGAAAATTTCATTGGAGTTGCACTGTAACTCTGAAATGTTTTCAAATTGTGTTAGAGCACGAACAGCGAGACATTATGTAACTACATTCTATTCAGTATCCTGTACGTGGATTTTTATTTTCTTAGTTTTATTTTTCAGTCTCGTAGATCCTTCTAAAAATGCTCCCTTCGATTCTTGAGTTTGTATTCGTTGATATATTATTAATTGCATAAAATTGACAAATTTAACTTTACAACTGCTTATATTATTTATGTAATATAAAATTCAGAGGAAACTTTAGCTAATTTGTATTATTAAACTGGCTTGAGGTAGGCAAACGATATTTGTTCCTCGTCAATCAAATAACAACTGTATAATTCATAAAATTGCGAATATTTCCAATTGAATACGATGAAAGAAACCATTGTAGGTACAAACCAAACAGCTCATTCTTACCATTTAGTGTAAACCAAATTTAGTAGCCTTCCTCTTCCTGAATTTTATATTTTGTAATATATCATTTTGTATTTTATATTTTCTATATGTATGTGATTTCCGACACAATTGTTAAATATTGTTTGTAAAAAAAAAGAAAGAAAGAAAACCTCGTCTCCAAACTCGAATCGTTTTTCTGCAAATTATATCGATTATCTGCCTCCTAGTTTAATACTCTGCGGTTGCAGTATTACCAGTGCTGGAAATTAATAAGGTATTAGGATTCCAAATAAATTGTCTAGAAACAAGCCCCTCTAACTAAGTCCATAGGGAACGGGAGCCCTTAGCATTACTTATCTTTAAGGCTGTCATCGAATCGAAAGAGCAGAGTTCAAGGATTAGGGAAAAACTGTAATATAAATAAAATATATATACCTCATATAATATATAATTATATATCTTATGTGTTATAAACCTTTATCGCATCAAGATACGATATGAAAGGTTTATATCTACCAATTCTCTACCCATTCTTCGTCGTAGATAGGTAAATGATACATTTTTATTTGCGATAATCAAACATTTGACCACAATCTCACCTGATGTTAAGTGACGATGCGGTCTACGATGTAGCATGTGCGCCTAGAAGTAACCTATTCTCTTCCTCTTGAAGACTCGCAGATTATAGGTTTCAGGAAATACAGACGCAGCCAAGGAGTTCCACTCGTGGGCTGTCCGCATTATGAAAATGGAAGCAAACGCTTCGTATGGATTATGGGAATAAAACGTAATTTCAGAGGCAGCCTTACCCTTTATAACGAAAATGGCGCGGATAAAGCTACGCCGATTTCTTGAATCCGTTTATCCACGTCATGTCGGTAATCATATCTAACGGTATTACTTTATATCCTTGGCTTTTACATTACTTGTTTATAATTATAATATTAACTAGCTGTTCCACGCGATTTAATACGCATGGACTGTAGTAGTATTTTTATAGTGAATAGCATCTTTTTATGCAAAAACGTTTTTTTTGTATCATATCTCCGCTCCTGTCATTGTAGCTAAAAAAAATATATATCAGCTTGTAACTCTATAAAACTTTTAGGCTCCTCTAAAATTTACTACAAACCGATCCAGTAGTTTTTGCGAGATGCCCGATTAAACACATGCCATGAACTTCTTTAGGTTTTTTTAAGGGCAGTAGAACGCACGCCAAGTTCGTCCGGGGAAGTACTGCCACCATGCCCATTTCTGCCGCAAAGCAGTAATGCCTTCGCGTTATTGCGTTCCGGTTTGAAAGGTGTGGTTGCCAGTGAAATTACAGGCGAGACATTCCACCTACACGTTACTTCAATTGAAGGTATAAGATGTTAAACTAGGAAAACTAGTTCAGTGAGCTGTATTGACTCAAAGCTCCTTTGTGCGAGACTATCAAAGAAAACTATGTTTTCCAATCTCGACGCCCCGTGCTAAGTACGAAACGAAGCGTTTCAAAAGTTCTCGCTTCTTTGTTTCTATTTATTTAGTTGTTTTCTTTTGACGGAAATTTAATTAGTTTTAAAGTTAAATTTATGCTGCTTAGTACTAGCTGATTACAACCAGTTTTGTGATTGTTTTGGAAATCTGTAGGTAACACAATTCATGGGCAGCAGATGTATGTATCTTACTCGGTAATCGTAGTTGAAAGGTGTGGTTGCCAGCAAAACTACCTGCACTTGAGACATTCCACTCCAATCCACATTCCTTCACGTTTCAAGTTACTGGCGCAGTATAATTCGATTTGATTCTTACCTAAGGTAGGGCCAACATCTATGTTCGTCACACAAACGTTTATCCTGGCTGGGAATCGAACCCACGACCTACAGCGCAGAAGGCAGGGTTACCACCAACTGAGCTGTGAGGCCAGTCATTTTGTACCTACTGTAATATACCGCCCGTTTATTTCTTATTTTTGTGAGATTATTTTAGTTTGAGGTTGTAATAAAGAGTATATCTATCTATCCAGTAAAGACAAGTGTCATTTACCTTCAACAGCTGCAGTGGTAATCGCGTTCTTCGTATGCTGGGTCCCGTTCCACATCCAGCGGCTGTTCTATATCTACGGCTACCGACACCCACAGTTCCACATGATCAACGAACACCTGTTCAACGTTGCGGGCGCACTGTACTACGTGTCCGCCACCGTCAACCCTATACTCTACAACGTGATGAGCGAGAGGTATGTTCGGAGCTTTCTATCACGCCATTTTAACAAGTAAAATTATTTATACACACAACACACACACACACACACACACACACACACACACACACACACACACACACACAAAACAACCTGTCTGTAATTAATTTCAGTTTTTACAGGCCTATTTTTTTATGTAATATTTTGTCTTTGTCTCCTTTCTTATTTTTATTTTCATTCTTTGTGTTATCATCCCTATTGTACCTTACCTTTTAGGCTTTACTTACCTTTGTGTTTCCATGGAGTGGAGGCCTGGTGGGGGACACAGGCTTCTAGCCTACCTCTAGCACCAGTCTCGTAAATCTTGTTTTTCACTATAATTTGTATTTTACTTTTAATTTTACATGTGTTTTTTGTGAGAGACAATAAATATATATTATTATTATTTATTTGGTTACCTTTATAATTATTCTTTATAGAGGTACAATTATACTGTAAATATACAAGCGTAATACATAACATAATTTATGTATTATGCGTGAATACATTGTTGAGCAGTTAATTGTGTCACCTAATAGATTGCTTACGATAAAAGTTCACTAGCCCCCACCCTAGGATTCCGTGTTGTGGGTGTCTAGTCCCTTCTAGGAGTTCTAGGAGAAAACAGTGTACAGGTCTTAGACTATATATAGACATAACATTTAAGGGGGGCAGATACTAGTTTAATAATCTACTAAACATCTATACAAATAAATAAAATTGGTGTGTAACATTAAAATAACCGCTTTTTACTAATTGCATATGGATGTATACATGGTATATATACCAAAACAATTTTTGTATGTCTGTCTGTCTGTTTGTTCCGGTTAATCTCCGAAACGGCTGGACCGATTTTAACGGGACTTTCACTGGCAGATAGCTGATGTAACAAGGAGTAACTTAGGCTCTTTTCCAAGGGATAAAATAGGGGTGCACGATAAAACCGAATCCCACGCGGACGAAGTCGCGGGCAACAGCTAGTAGGAAAGTAAAGTTGGTAAGCATGAAATCACCTACTGTTACCTTGGGATCCGATAGGTGATAGACTTACTTACAAATTATGTAGGCAGATTACGCGGGCAATTTTAATATCAATCTCACTATTACAAATTCCTCATAAAATACCCTACGTTTTACTTACTAGTCACTGATACAAAATTTCAAAAATAAACTTAATCATAATGCTTTGTTACACAAAAGTCACCTAAACAACACCAACAAATACCACTTATAAATATTTAATAATGTTTTTGATAGCTACTTTCCAAAGCGTATATTAAACTTTATTACTTAGCACGCGGTATTCAGTCGGTATGGAAATGTTAAGTGGAGATAGCAAGGCTTACTATTATTACACTACTCTGAGTGCTGAATATTGAAATTGTCATAACAATTAAGGCCTTATTAGACTATTCAATATTCAGCTTCAATTAGCCATTACAAGTACTTAGTACTTACCCGCTAACTTCGTACAAAAGTTTGAGACGATTTTAATACCATGTAAATTATGTTTTAAGTTGGTAAGCGCGTCACTTGTGAACGACTGGACCATTTGGTATTTTTTTTAATGTTCCTAATTGTCCGAATAAGGTTTTAAGGGAAGCGAAATTCGAAATGCTGCCTGGAAAATTGGAATATTCGGAAAAAAATACCTTACCGAACGAGTTCGGCATAAGTTCTGCTGAAAATTACTTTTTTAGTAAATTTCATACTTTAATCCCTATTACATATAATCCATTCAGACATTTTTATATTCCTTTAAATTGTAAAATGGAAAATTGACTCATTTATTCTGCAATATGTATGGAAAACATGTTTGTCGCAAACTACTTCTAAAAAATGGGCTTAAATGTTATGCAAAAAATAATGAATTTTTGATTTGACTTTATCGAAAATTCATTAATTTTTGTATATTTTCATTTACGTGATCAGTTTATATCAAATACTTTCTATAGAAATAATGATATTTCTAGCGAATTTCTACTGTAACTAATTAATTCTATAGAGGTAGCTTGTGGTAAGCAAGCAATTATTTTATTCAGTTTTATTGCTGTCTAGTCAAATCTTATCTTTCAGAATATTACTAATAGGTACGTAGAAGTAGAATAGACCTAACTAACTAACTTGTGGGTTTGATTCTCACCCAGGACAAAAATCTGTAATCAAATTCATCAAGTTATCCATGAGTCAAATAATGAAGAATTAGTTTTATAGAGACATAAAGGTTAATGAAAATCAAACATTATAGACAGTTTTAATCAATGGCAAATTGCGCCTTTTTGAGTCTGTGATAGATACAGCTCTTTGATCACAAGTTTCGAGAAGAAAATTTATGCATAGTTTATTTTAAAACTAAACGAAAGTTAAATTGATTTGAATATTTTAATTTGCATAATTTTAATTGACTATTAGAAATACTTAAATTAAGTGTAAACCATTTCATGAGTTTAGAATCAATTAGATTTTGATACTGTAATTTGAAATAGATTACCAATAAAGAAAACGGAAAAATTGAGAAAAAAAAACCCTCCCCCAAGCCGACTGGTCTTCGTGGGGGAAAACGACCTAGACCCTCTAACCGGAAAAAAGCAACGAACAAGTAAACCAAAAAGAACAAATTCGGATATATACATACCTAGCTACCTTGAACACGAGATCACTACGAACACCTGAAAAACTGACAAGATAGCTGGTCCAGAATGGACACATATTGCAAAAGACAGGACAAAATGGAAAGCATTAGAGGAGGCCTTTATCGAAGGACAAGCTGAATAAGATAAAAAATGTTAGAAAGAAAAAAAAAATGAAAGAAAGCAAAAGTTTAATTATAACAGAGTTTAAAAAATATATATGTTAAATTAAGTTCCAACAATAAAGGCTTATATTATATTATATTATAGAACAAAATAGAATATTAATTTGCAAGCTGAATAACAACAAAATATAATAAATATTAAATCAATGTGTTTTGAGGAGACATTTTATAAATAATAAAATACTGATGGACTGTTCACAGAGCGCCTTTGTATATAGATACACATTATAACACCCAGACACAGTACAAACATCTATATATATCATCATATGTATTTAAAAAGTATATAAGTAGACATTATATCAGTTGTCTAGTTCCCATGATACAATATGCTTAGCTTTGGGGCTAGATGGCGCTGTGTGAAACGTCCACCAATATTATATTAATATTATTTTAACTTTATTCTTCCACACTAGTTCTAGAGTGTGAGTGAGACGATTATTACCTAGCAGCACAATAAAAAACTATTTACTTAGGTCCAATCGTTTGGAAGACACAAAAGCCTGCGTTTGCTCATTCTGTAACTAATCACAATCAAAATCCACAGACAAACAGTCAGACACATACTAAAGGCGTCCCTAACAAACACCCCTCGTTTCTAGACGTCGGGGGTTACAAATGTAAATAATTCTCAGCTTATTGCTGTGTGGGAGACAAATAATTAGATACGCTAATGAATACAATCTAGTCTAGTTCTATTTTAGGGTTATTGGCAATGCCACGTATCGAGTAATATATCGTAGAAGACCGCAAAATTGTGTGCTTAGAGAAGATTTTATTGTATACTAGCCGTTGCCCGCGAATTCGTCCGCGTGGAATTCGTTTTTATCACGCACCCCTACTTTACCCCTCGGAAAAGTAGCCTAAGTTACTCCTGTTACACCAGCTATCTGCCAATGAAAGTACCGTCGAAATCGGTTCAGCCATTTCAGAGATTAGCAGGAACAAACAGACAGACAAAAATTGAAAAAAATGTTGTTTTGGTAAAAAGCGGTTATTTTATTATTACAAACAGACAGTCCAATTTTATTTATTTTTATAGATTTACAAAAGAAAGTATATGTTATATCACTTGTCTGGTTCCCATGTTACAAACTATGCTTAGCTTTTTTGGGGCTAGATGGCGCTGTGTGAAATGTCCACCAATATTATTATTATTAATCCAAGACTAAGAGAAATATACAACAGAAATTAGGTAATCCGAGTCAGTGCAGTAAATAATTGGCCATCCGTCTAGACCGCACGCGAGCGACAAATTCCCCTAATAAAATTACCTTTTACCCAAAATTAGATTGTGCCGGGACTAACTGTACCTAACTAATGAAGTCTCACCTATAGACCGCAATCAGTTCAACAAACCAACTCAATAGCAATAGCTTATAGGTAAAGGTATAAATTTAATGAATCTAAATATTATTCGAACATAAAATACTTCGTTTCATGATGTAAATTGTTGATAATTTCCCAAAAGTAATATGATAGTTATACTATAAGTAATATACGCGTAATATATAAAATTGTCGTGTCACAGTGTTTGTAACAAAACTCCTCCGAAACGGCTTGACCGATTTTTATGATTTTTTTTGTGTATATTCGGTAGGTCTGAGAATAGGACTTAAACTATTCTTCATACCCCTAAGTGATATGGGTGGTCCAACACAATTTGTGGTTTTTGGACAATTTTTTTATGATTCAGCAAAAAAAAATACTTAGAACCCTAAATTTTCACCCTTCTACCACCAACACCAATTTTTTTATTGTGAAATTAGTACTTTAATTTATGGCAAAACAACGTTTGCCAGGTCAGCTAGTTGATATATATATATATATATATATGTAGGTCGCTACATAGTCGCGCAGTTAGCAAATCGCTCGCCTCTTCGCGACTTTCCGGCTCAAAGTTAAATTAACAGACATTTAGGCACCGATAAAGGTCTCATCGAGAGCAAAATAGGTACATAATGTCAATTAATAACATTTTCGTAAAGCTTAATGAAAATACAATTTCAAATTGACTTTCTAATTGACGCTACGTGATCGTCAATATAGGTTAAATTTTGTTTAAACTGGTTAAATAAATTTGACCAATTTACATAGATAACGACATAATTAAATAAATAAATATTGGTGGACATTCCACACAGCGCCATTTAGCCCCAAAGTACGCTAAGCATAGTTTGTATCATGGGAACCAGACAACTGATATAATACTTACATACTTTTCTTTTGTAAATACATACATTATAATACATATTAACACCTAGACACAGAACAAACATCAATGTTACAAATGTCACATAAATGTTGGTCCTGGGTGGGAATCGAACCCACGACCTACAGCGCAGAAGGCAGGGTTACTACCAAATGAGCTATGAGGCCAGTCCGAAAATTCACCTGTCTGTATGTATCTAACTCTTTGGCACCTGTCCAAATGTATCCCTCTATGGTGAAGATAAATATTAAATATTACTAAGATCTCAACGAAACTTTTTTTATGAATGGACTATATTGCTGTTGACCGCAGATGGCCTTGACAACGTTCAAACGGGCTTTTAGTGAGAGCAGACAGCTCTCAACCAGTAAAACTTAAAATTATACACATTGACACCAAGGACACCACTTAGGTTCGGATCTAGGCTTGGGGCGTTGCGAGTCGGGAGGAATGGGAGAAAATGCGCCTCACGCGGGCGTTTACGGGGATACGTCGACTCCACCGGCGGGGTCGGTGCGAATCTCAACGAAACTTTTTTTATGTTATATAGTTACAGAACGAGGCGACGATCCACCTGTTGTTAAGTGGTAACCTCGGTCCATAACAACCGTTTCGACTTGGGTGCTCCCCTACTAGGTACGACAAGATCCAAGTCGCATCGTGTGCGCCCGTAACTCTGAGACGTGTAGGTGGAATGTCTCATGGGCCTGTAATTTCACCGGCAACCACATATTTGAACCCGGAACACAGTAACGCTAACGTTACTGTTTGGCGGCAGAAATGGGCATAGTGGCAGTACTTCCCCGGACGAACTTGGCGTGAGTTCTACTGCTCTTGTGATACCTGAAAAGAAAAACCTCGTTTCTGTAATAAAAAAATAATACACAGTCATACCCCAGCTCCCGCTAGGGTTAAATGTGTCACAGGTGGCATGAACAAAACAGGCGTCCCAGACATTCAACCCATGAACACAAAGTTTGTTCTTTTTGCTTAACTTTATTCTATTTCCATGCAGGGTTACCACTTAGCAACGACTCGCGAACCTACGACTACTTAAGTAGTCAAAATGAGAATACTTCTCCGGGCGCACTTAGCACAAGTTCTAATGCTACTTTGGGTTGCTCCTTTCACACCCGGGGGACACGTTTAGGGATTCAAAGGGTAATCACACACAGACGCGAGCAACGTGGGCCCCCTGAAAAGTAGCCACCTAGAATAATAAAATTGCTGTGCCCTAACAGGATTTATGTTTGTATAATATAAATATATTAAGATCTTTGTAATAACATAGTGCAATAAATGCTTTGAATTTAAAAATCAATTGTTACAAGGATCGTGCTCGCGAATAAAAAGGAATCCCTCCATTAGGGGTTTCTTGTCTGTTCTCCCCATGGATGGTCAGATAGGGTTTGAACAGGCGTCAAACTTAGCGATAAATACGCGTGACCTTATGTTTTGAATATTATTGACGTTTCCAAGCCATTTCTTTATGAATTCTATGGAAATCATGTTTTTTACTTTGACTTTGTATTTTTTTTTTATTAAAATCTTATTTCCAGGTACCGCAAAGCCTTTCAAGAGACACTGCTATGCCGCACGGTCGCCCGCCGCCGCGACTCTCGAACCTACGACCACACGATCTGCCGTGACGTCACTCCACTACCCAGCATCGTCTCCAACAGACATCGAGAATCGAGACAATCGTTCATTAAAATCGATTATGTGAAAGACCCTTCTCCTAAGCGTATCAGTGTTAATGAGGGAAGCGAATTCAAAACTTTTTCGATCACTTGAATGTAATAGAATTTTTTGTAACTCGTGTCCGTAGTCGAACTCGTGAAATGGATGAATTCTTTTTTCACTTACGCTACGTTCATATGTCGTAGCGCGTAAGTCAGCTACGTCGTAGCACAAATATGGTATGGCAATTTGGTAGAAGTCACCATCTGGGCTGCCTCTTATCTTGTATCACCTTTTTGAAGATTGACGATAAGTTAATCTTTTACCTCGTCTGTTTTTAGCGTTTTTGCTAGAAAAATATACGGCTATTACGTTTCGCATCGGGTCGGATACAGTGCCCCAGATGGCTAGTTATAAGCGGAACACATTACTGGGATGTTATTCGCTTTTGAGATCTCGCCCGGGGCACGGCGCTAGACTCGACTCGATGTGAAACGTAACATTCAGTTTATTTTCTGTGAAACTAGACCGAGATATGTAATTTAAAACATGTCATGTCTTTCATGTCTCATTGTTGTCTCACATCTGGCCGGTCATAGGGTTGGTCCTATGTCCTATGTAGTCCTGGTCGGGAATGCACGAGAAACTGTTATATAATAAGTCATAAGAATAAGAAATATTTGGTGTAAAATATATACATATATATCTTAGGTTTAATATAATTAAACAGTTTGTGCTCTTAGGTAATTTATATACTAATAATGTAAATAATATGCGTAGATGATAAAAACTCAACTTATTGATATTGAATAAAAAAAGGGGAAAATAACAACAATTTTGTAACAACCTATCTAACTAATATATCTAATACGTTTTGATGTGAAACATCTATAGCCGCACGTAAAACCGATTTCTGGCTTGGCGACGCGTCGCCACGGCATGAGCGCTGATTGGTCCGTTCAAGGTTACGACAAATCATAAACATTATTAGTGATGGGGTACTTAGTTTCTTACAAAATAATGTCGATGTTTCACATCTGCCAGGCGTCCCGTGACGGCTCACATTTTTTTTTTATATTTGTGTTTTTTGTCTCAGGTCTCCGGCATTTATAAACCGATGTGGTATTTTTTTTTATTTGAAAGTGTCTATTTTAGATTGGTCTCGTGCAAAATTCATCAAAATCGTTTGTGTAGTTTGGTTTAGAAATAAAAATAACTAGAAAAAATATGTCACAAAGTGCGAGATAACGTGGAATCATTCTCGTTCATTGGCGATGAAGTCAGATTTTCGTTTTCAATGTATCTAGTTTTAAATGTAATATATATATATATAATTAATAAATTGTACTCCTTTCTTTTAATAATCCTTTTTAGGTTCTGGCAACATTACCATCCTAATCTGTCGATTAGTGAGCTAATCGAGGACTAATTTACATTTATGAATACGAAAAGATATCAAACGCTTGATAAGTAAGATAAGGTTTTGTTAAAATTCACTAAGTTACTACGTACTAAATTCGTTGGCACCCCTTTTTAGAGATGTTTGACTTAAAATAGATCCATTCGATGTAAGTGTTTAAGTAGGTATAAGTATTTAATATCCTTTGGATCTTAGACCTTGGATATTTACCAGTCAGGAGAATTTTACGTCTAAATTATTATTTGTAATGTGTCTGTGGGTATCCTTTGAAATGTGTTTTACAATGTAAAATGGAACTTTCGACTGATTTTACGTTTGTCTTAATAAATCTGTGTCAACACATTTGTTTTTATCTAAATCTGAAATTCGAATACATGTGTCTAGTTTAGCTATGAAAGGAGACTCTTTGAGGCGCACTTTAATACTTTCACTACATTGGCTAGAGAGAAGTCGCATATGAGTTATTAGGTAGAGTATTTGTCATTTTAGATTTTTAGCCAATAAAACAAGTTTTTTTATGCCATATTGTTACGGAACAGAGCCAATTGCCCACTTATTGTTAAGTGGTAACCTCTGCCCATAATAAGCAACGACTTGGACCCTCCCCTATTTAGGTACGACAAGACCCAAGTCGCAACGTATGCACCCGTAACTCTGAAACGTGAAGGTGGAATGTCTCATGTGTCTGAAATTCCACCAGCAACCCTTTCAAACCGGGCAACTAACGCGATTGCATTTCTGCTTGGCAACAGAAATGGGTATGGTGGCCCATTCCCACGGACGAATTAGACAAAGTTCTTCTGCTTTAAAAATATATCTAGAAAAATTTCTATCAAAAAATCTCGATAAAACTGTTTCGCATTTAAAATGTGTGGGCATAAAAGCTCTATCCACTTCAACAGGTATTGAAATTATTCATCCGATTACGTTTTTATGAGGGTGCCCTACAATAGAATCGTCTTCGGACCACTTATGCCTTGCCGTTGAAATGAATAAAACTATTGAATTACAATGAATCATTTTGTTTCTTTGTTCTTTCAAGTGTGGTCAGAGGGAAATAAAATTAGATTTAGTAATGGCATTCCAATTACAGCCAGAAAAAAAAACAAGATCCAATTAATTCTCAAATTCTGGATTCCATATTAGTTTTATTTTCACAATAATTACTAAAGTAATTATCAATATATGTTCTTTGTTGTCTCAGCAAGTAGAACAAACCATTGTGCGGAGTCCATCCCGAGTAGTTATTCCACCATACCCATTTTTATCGCAATGCATTAGTCACTGCATTGCTGTCCTGAATTTGAAGGTCGTGGACTGGATTCGTCATTGAAATTAGTCATAAAAACTTAAAATTCATATAAAAACTAATTTAGGTTAAAATGAAACAATAACCGAGATATGATAACATGGATTCCTTTTATTTAATTTAATTAAAGCCTTCAGCGGTCAATATGTCATGAAACATTACTGGTACAGCCCAAAAATATTCTTGTTTAAATTTTATAAAAAACCTTTTACGTAAAAGAAAATTGAAATGGAACGTAGAACTAAGTATTCGCATTTTCTCTGTAAGTACTTTAAGTGGTTTCAAAGGTTGCCAAATGAACCAAGAGCAGTTTCTTTAGTTTGTGAAATTGGTTTACCTATGCTATTGGACCGAAGTAAAGTTTAATGAAAAGTTTTAAAGTTATTTACTCATGTAAACACATAAAGTACGTTGGTCCTCCGTTACTTATTCGTATAACGAGGGTTTTCGAAGATTCGATAGAATTCTAAGTAATATCGGCTAGTTGGCGCAACTTTCATAGAAATATCTCTGTGTTCAATTGTTTTGGCCACTTATATAAGGTAATCCATCATCCAAGGTTCTAGTTGTGAGATATATATATAATATATAAATTCTCGTGTCACAGTGTAAGTGTAACCAAACTCCTCCGAAATGACTTGACGGATTTTTATGAATTCTTTTGTGTATATTCGGTAGGTTTGAGAATGGGACGTAAACTATTTTTCATAACCGTAAGTGATAAAGGTTATGAAACCCCAAATTTTTTTTATATTAATTTCTTTATGATTCAGCATTAAAAAATACATAAATTCCTAAATTGTCACCCTTCTACCACCAACCCCTATTTTTGAATTGCGATATTAGCACTTTAATAATTTTCAACCCTCGGTGATCGATTACTAATATAATGTTTTTTTTTTTAATGACATTTTACCTTAACGTGGCATTGTAACGCATGTCGGGTACATATAAAAAACATGCCGTTTTCTCCACATTGTATAATAACTTCGCATTTTGTATTTTTGGCAAATCAAATAATAAATACATAAAGATACTACGCGAAACATTGAAATGATGCAATCTGGATTCACACAACTGCTTTCGGATTGAATGCCTGAGATCCATACCACTCGGCCGCTACATTATTGCTTATATCTGAGATCCCTGTACGTATTTGGTTGAGATTTATAAAATACTGTCTGTGCCCCCGCCTTCAACCGCGTTGAATTCAGCTTGAGACTAAGTAGTAGCCATGGTTCAGTAATTTTTATCAGTTTGTGAATTAACCTTAGTAAAAGTAGCTTAATAACATCAGCTATCTAATAATAATAATATAATATTGGTAGAAAATCCACACAGCGACATCTAGCCCCAAACTAAAGCTTAGCTTGTACTATGGGAACGAGACAACTGATAGAATACATATATACTTTTTTGTAAAATCATACATATAACACATATTGACACCCAAGACACAGAACAAACATCTATATTCGTCATACAAATATTTGTCCTGGGTGGAATCGAACCCACGACCTACAGCGCAGAAGGCAGGGTTACTACCAACTGAGCTGTGAGGCCTTTCATAGCCAGCCAGTGAAAGTCCCGTTAAAATCAGTCTATCCAAAAATAAATAATAAAAATTCATAGTACAGCATAGGTATACTTTTAGTAAAAAATCTGCTATTTTGACGTTGCAAACAGACACTTCTTTATTTATGTAGATAATGTGCGAAGACCCTTTTATTAAAATGGTTCTTGTGGATCTGTCCAATAAGAGGCGACTGATTCTGAATGTTATTGTCACGATCCTTCTGTCGACAGTCGAAATTAATGAAATAGCCTCAGACAGTAGTCACGTCACGAATGCTATTGGGAATTACTTAAAATGTTCTATTCTTCGATTTGTGCATAAAGCCGTAGAATTGAGTGGAATTGTGATGGTATTCTGTAGGCAAACAATATTCAAATTCTTATTATTCCCTCCTAAGTTAATGAAAAGAGAAAAGCCTCTTTTGGGGCCTCGTTGCTCGCGTTCGTAGGTGATAACCCTTTGAATCCCTACACGTGTCCCCCGGGTGGTGCGAAAGGAGCAACCAAAAGTAGCAGTAGAACTTGTGCCAAGTTCCCCCGGAGAAGTACAGCCACCACACCTGGTAATCTGCCGCCAAGCAGTGATGCACTCGTGTTGCTGTGTTCCGGTGGAAAGTAGTGGGTGCCGGCGAAATTGCAGGCGCATGAGACGTAACATCCACGTCTCGGGGTGATGGACGCAACGCAGTGCGAATTGAGTCATATAGTGCTATCTTATTTTTATTGATTATTGTCATTATTGTGTAGAATTGTAGTAAGTTGTTACAAATAAATGTTATTTTCTTTCTTTCTTTCTATGGAGAGGACTTGAGTGGTATTACTTGTCTATGGGCGGCGGTTACCACTTAACACCAGGTGGGCCGTCAGGTCGTTCCGTCACTTCAATAAAATAAAAATATAATAAATAATTGTTTCGTGCTATACAAATCAATTTGTCTTCTTTCCACATCTCGCATCGGTTTTGTGTCTGATAACTTTCTCACTACATTAAACAGTGAACTAAGTGAAAATTAATTGATTCTCCCCAGGAGTGCATCGCGTAAGTGCGGCGGCACTGTCGGTGCAGTTTCTTATCTCATTTAAGTTCTTAACTATCCGTAAACATTGCAGGTACCGACGACAAGTTCAAATTTTGTCTATGTATATCGTTGCTTTTGCGGATTGGTTTAATGGTAACCGCCGCCCATGAAACAACACAGTAAGATAAAATACAAAAGAGAATTTGAACTCCGTCCTAATTTAACTAATGTAATTTCGATGATATTTGTACACTACAAACGTGAATTAGTTGTAAGAATTACCAGTTTAAGACGGTAGTGGAGAAATTGTCGATAGAAGACAATGACATAAACTAATAGAAAAAAAATACCCTCTGTACACTTAATATAACTCACCTACGATTCATCGGTGCCTGAATCTAAACCAGCGACCTTCAGACTAAAACTAGGGGTCGTACGACTAGGCCACCACCCTATTAAGGGTCGTTACCTCTCGTAAAATAGAATCAGCAGACTAAAATATAAATTATCTGTCGAACGAGGAAGTCATTTCAACGTCAAAATTACATATTGCTTTCAGTTCGTCGTTATTAATACTTAAAAGAAACAGGTCAACATAAAGTGTCATTAGCAATTTCCGCAAGGATCAATCATTCACGGAGTAACAATGCTCGCGCGCTCTGCTGACCGATTTCTGCGATTTTTCTTCTTATTCTTAACAAACAACTTAGTTTACCAAGAGTTACCACGAATTTTCCTGATTTGTATACATAATATTTGTACTTACCGATTCTCTTCAGAAAGTTGTTTCATCTATACAAATAAATGAAATTGGAGTGTCTGTTTGTATATTAAAATAACCGCTTTTTACTATGTGCATATGGATGTATACACGGTACATATACCAAATCAATTTTTGTCTGTCTGTCTGCTTGTTCCGGCTAATCTCTGAAATGGCAGGACCGATTTTAACGGGACTTTCATTGACAGATAGCTGATGTAACAAGGAGTAACTTAGGCTACTTTTCCGAGGGGTAAAATAGGGGTGCGTGATAAATCCGAATTCCACGCGGACGAAGTCGCTGGCAACAGCTAGTGTTACATACTCGTAAGTAGAGCATGACTATCCGGACTTACAAGGAAGTTTAAATTCAAGATCTAAGTTTGGAAGATTATGTATTCCATAACCTCATTTTTAGTTGTTCTAAGGAGAAAATGTAATGTAACACACATCAAGAAGATAATTTTCTCAATTTGTTAGGTTTGAATTCTACTCGTAAGTACATTTAGATACCACCAGAGCATAACGTTAGGTGCTCAGCGGCAGATTTTCAATTTTAGGGGGTTATGTAGCTGATTTTTTGTCTGCCAAACGTTGTGGTTACCTCACAATACTTACCTTCACCGGAAGCTCTATGTCATCGTGAAATTCGAAATTACGGCCTAGAATCTATCGCAAAAAAAAAAAATTCGTTTAAAACCTAGTTTATACATATTTGTCTCGTACATAACAACGTAACTGTAACAGACAGTCCAACCCCTTCTTGCTTGATTAATTGATAGCCAACGCGAATAAATGGAGGGATCTAGGGATTTATACCTTTTCAGCGCGAAATAAAAATGTACCTACCTCTGAAAAATATTGTTATCTCAGAAAATCAGACTGAAACTTTTTGTCCTAATAAGCTTTCACTAGAGAGACGCTATCTACGGCTTACTACTATAAATTTGCTTTTAGCAGTAGAGCTTATGCCAAGTTTGTCCAAGGAAGTACTGGCACCATACCCATTTCTGCCGCCAAGCGTTGTCTGCGTGAAAAGTTGTGGTTGTCGGTGAAGTTAAAGGCACGTGAGACATTCCACCTTCACGTTTCAGAGTTACGGGAGGATAGGATGAGAATTGGGTCTCGTTACTTAAGTAGGGGAGGACCCAAGTCGTATTGCTTCTTATGGGCAGAGGTTACCACTTATCACCAGACGGGTCATGTGCTCGTTCCGTGTTAACATACAAATATTCTGTCTTCATAAGTCGTCACTACAGGGACAAATTAGTCTGAACCATTGACTCGTTAAGAAGACTACAGGGAAACCATCTCTGTTTCACTATAGACACCAAGTGTGAATAAGCTCTAGTGCCCAATGGCGTCCAATCCGGAATTGTAACTTTTTTTAACTCAACTGTCAACTCTCATATTTTCCCACTTATCAGCATCGACGTAACATGAAAGAAAGTTTCGTAATTCTTTAGAAATAAACATCGATCTCAGGAATAGGAAAAAAAGGGCCCCAGAGAAATAAAATATTTATATATTTAACAAATTCACATATCATTTTGGAAATTGACAATAAATAAAACAACAAATTCACAAACATTAGTGTCATTTAATTGAAACTTATTCCCTAACAATTATATTTCAAAAATACAATAATGGCACAATACCTCAAACATAATCTTAAAAATAATTTAAAACATAATGAAACAAACAATTTGTTGTAACTTAATCACAATTCACAATAGAGTTCAAAAGGTTATTTTACAAATACACCTGCTTAAAATAAGTTTTAATCAAGTGATTCGCCAGTTCATAAGTTAATAACGATACTAACAAAGGGGTAGGCAGAATCAGAATTCTTCGCGATCGTATGTTCGACCGGAAAGTCTAAGTTCAGCCGCAAATGGTAATGGCTTTGTATATTATATTAGTGGTCATAGGATTTCATCCTTTCTCTAGCGACTCAATCCTTATCTCGTCATATATAAGGCCAAACATTCTCGCAAACAGAAGTCCTAAACATGAGCATAAAAGTTCTAATTAAAAGTGTTGAATGCTAAATGCAATGTAGCAAGTAATTACCATTTCAAACGGACAATCTAAAGCTAATGAGAAAACGTCGTTCATCAAATCAAAAAAGGTTCTAAATATTTTACACCAATAAATGGTAATATTGCTCGATAATTTAACAATGAAAGAAAAAAAAGCAGATTGCACTATTATTTCAAATTATCTCCATGACAACAGAAATACGACATTAACTAGGGAGACACTGGTAAAGCATTCCACCTGTATACTCTCATGTACAAGTAATTTCATCGACTTCCATAACATTTTGTTACGAAGTAGAAATGGCCCTCAATGAATATTGGAAATATAAGGATCTTAGAAGAATATAAGGAACCGGAAGTTATGGATTCTGTTAAAGAGTTTCAGGACATTGATTTACTAATTTTGATATTATGACATCTCTTTTGTCATCTTTTTATTGCAATAAACGTTGTGTATGTTAATAACCTAAACTCTTCTTTTATGGACCTAAACCCTGGGAACAGTAGCGTGTCACTAGGATAATTGGTACGAAATTGTTCGTCATGACCTTAATAGGTACGTTATTTACTAGGATAATAAGTGCGAAATTGTTATCGTCATTTTTATATGACATGTAGGTGATATAGAACGAGCTGACGGCCCACCTGATATTAACTGGTAACCGCCGCCCATGGACAACAACAATACGACTCAAGCCCTCTCCACCAGAGTATGAGATGACTCAAGTCGCATTGCCTTGCGTCCATCACCTCGAGACGGGGATGTTACGTCTCATGCGCCTGCAATTTCGCCGGCACCCACTCCCTTCCACCGGAACACAGCAACGCGAGTGCGTCACTGCTTGGCGGCAGATTACCAGGTGTGGTGGCAGTACTTCTCCGGGGGAACTTGGCACAAGTTCTACTGCTACTAAATTATCTTATTACTACATTAACTTATTAGCTACGGTTTTTACTAGGGTAATAAGTGCGAAATTGTTCACGCCATTATCTTATTAGCTACGTTGTATGTGTGTTAGATATTTATATATGTTTTTTTTTGTATTTTCTTTTTCTTTGTTAAATAGAGCATAGTAACTTTTATATTAATAATAGTTTTAGCTTAGTTTCAGCCGCTGATGTACCTTACTACTCATCATCTTACTCTACACTTATCTTACTACTTATCAATAATATAACTAAAACTAGTTCGATCATTTGTTTGATCTTCCCTCTTTATTCCTACATAAATTATTTAAATGTATTTTATAATTAGGTGAGGTGGATTATTTATTGGTTGTATGAAGTATTTTGAAATATTCCAAATTATATTACAAGTGACTTTTTAGTATTTATGCATTATGTCATTTCATAAGCAGATGTTTTGAAGATACCCATTGAAACTGTTTAGTACCGCATCGGGCCAGGCCCAATGTGGGGGCGAATGGGAAAATAAGTTGTATCAGCATCTGACGGAAAATGATTTCTTTATAATTAGTCCCGGAGGCAGACCACCCAAGGATCTGAAAAGGTTGAAAGAACTACCCATATTTGACTAATTTGATGAGTGATTTGATGATCGTCCGTCTGATGTGAAGTGGTACTCTCAGCCCCTAACTAGTCGCGTCCCTTTTCGCCCATCACTGTAGTGACTATTTTATATTAAAAGATAGCAGACGAGCTGACAGTCCATATGAAAAGTGGTCGCACATGGACATCTGCAACACCAGAAATGATGATACCGACCTTTACGATGTCTACAATGGAACATCAATCGTTTATAAGTCACATTGTAATACAATTTGGAACGGTAATGGAAAGTGCAGAAATACCCCTTAGTGATGCAATAATAAGGTGGTATTCCTATTCTCCCGATATTTAATAATTCAGTACATCTACTAATTCTTATAAAAAAAAACTATAGTTGATTACTAAGACCATACCATAGAGTTCCTTATATTAATAAAGCATATAACCTACATTACCCGATGTATCTACGCTCAGACGACTAAATATTAGCTAGAATCATTCTCCAAGCGACTTATAAAAAAAACCTATTCTAAATTTGAAAGAACAATAATGCGTTTTACTATGTAACTTTTATCATCCGCAGTGGCAACATGTACTAAATTATTAAAAAAACTATAATATAAAAATAAAAAATACTAAAATGAAATAATTAACAAGTAGAGTAGCCCCTTTATAATTACAAAATAATAGCTAAAAATTTAATCGAGTACAATTGAGAAGCGTTTAACCCTATTTTTCATAACAGCGTGTGTGCTACAGCTATTTCTCTAATACCATTGCAATGCATTTGCCAACTTTATTTTTATATTTTTTATTTTTTTTATACTTATCGTAATATCTTAGTTGCTGACGTTCAAAGTAGATTCACGCTTTACAATGTATACTTTAATTTTATTTTAGAACCCGAGCCTTAGCCTTCTCTTTTGAGAAAGTTCTTGATAACACTTGTCCACGAACGATAAAATCAACGTGTCCAAAATACGTCAACTGTCAAATGAGCCTATACTATAGGCTCATTTGACTTTTTGATTTGAAAGCAAAACTGATAATAACCCATTAGTATACTGTCCACTGTGTGAAGTGATTTTTTTAAAGTAGACGAATTTAAACCTTTCTGATTTTTACAAGGCAATAGTCAATCTGTTATAATTGAAATATATAAATATTGAGATGAGATTGAGATATTGATCTACACAGTCGTTTATCAGGTGACATCCGGTAAAACGCAAAAATACGTAGTAAAAAAAATATAAGAACATACACTTATATTTTTTTTATGTGATATAGTTACGGAACGAGCCGACGGCCCACCTGGTGGTAAGTGGTAACCTCGGCCCATAACAACCGATGCGACTTGAGTCCTCCCCTACTAGGTACGACAAGACCCAAGTCGCATCGTATGCGCCCGTAACTATGAGACGTGTAGGTGGAATGTCTCATGTGCCTGTAATTTCACCGGCAACCACACCTTTCAAACCGGAACACAGTAACGCGAACGCGTTACTGCTTGGCGGCAGAAATGGGCATGATGGTAGTACTTCCCTGGACGGACTTTGCGAGTTCTACGGCTCTTAAAGCTCTATAATATTGGATTATAACTTTTGTCACGTTATACAACGAATTAGTATTACAATTTATAAGTTACCTGTTAATAGTTTTGTCTTTATTTGCAGTTATTACGTTCCGTCTTTCAGTAGTATCAAGAACTATCTCGCTGATGATAAACTTATACTAAAATACATCGAATTGCATTAGATGTACGGTCCCATTAGATTTATCCCTAGCACAGCGTAACTAATTATTGTAATCATTAGGTTTATTAACGATCCTCTATATTTAGCTTGAAATTACTATCTGTGTATTTGTGTTCCTTATTATCCAAGATTAATAAAAATCAAATCATACTAGCTTATGAGGATATTGAATTGTTAAAGAAATTACTTTCTCTTGTATGATAAGTGTAAACAAATTAAATGGCGTGATAGTCATTACTTAAGTTTAATTATTATTAATTTAGAATCTGATTCAATACTATGAGTTAATATTTCATCATGACATCTCAATCAGTACATACAGCGTGGTGGTCTAGTGGTACTGACCCCAAGTTTCAATCCGGAGGTCGTCAGTTCAAATCCCGACGTGCACCTATGAGTTTTTCGGTTGAAAGATTTATGTGCGCAACACCATGTTCTCAAAACGGTGAAGGAAAACATCGTGAGGAAACCGACATGTCCTAGAACAAAAAATTCGAAGACATGCGTCAGGTGCCCGAAAGGAGCCTCTTTGAGGCGCACTTGAAATCCTATCAACACACTGGTTCAAGAGAGCCAGTGACTCAGATAGAAGAAGAATCAGTACATTTTTTTACTTGTTATTTTTCTTACATTGTTAAATAAGAATATACGAGAGAATAATAAATAGTGGGAGGCTGGAAGATAGGCTCTACAAAGAAACGAAAGTTAGGATGTTTTTATATACAGGGGGTTTGTTTTATTATTTGATCACAATTTCCCCTGGGTTTAAGCGACACTGCGCATTATGAAGCCAACGCCTTTATCGAACTGTACAGAAAGATCACACGGAGTTCGTTTTAAACGAAATGGACGAACAAAACTGTTTTGCGGCGATGCGCCATTTCGTAAAAGTATTCTCACGTGCAGCAATTTATATTGGCATAATCTTTGGTGATCTTAAAATAGGTAAAATATTTTTAGATCCACCGATCCGATCAGTCACAGCTGTACTCAGTTGCAACGTCACTTTGAATGACATTAATTGTTTTTCTTTAGCGACACGTTTAAACTGCTTTATGGTGGTGAGAAGTGAAATAAAAAAAATCATAAAATTTTATAAATCTGTTGGTTACACGGTCTTATTAACTGAAGAAAAAGTAACTGAGATGAACTCTGTACCAAGAGTTATGCTACTAGAAAGAGGGTATCGCTTCACGCGCCGGCTCAAATAAATGCGTTGACAACTGCGACAACGCTTTAATTTTAGGCTAATGTAGTTACAATTCCAGACATTACTATTTATTTCATCACATAGATATCTTGAGAATATATATTAAAATATAGTAATGAAAATTGAATACAGACTGAATAGTATAAATTTGCTGCACTGCCCGTGACAAACAGATGATTTCTTTGTAATTAAAGTTTTTGTTAAGTTAATTGTCTAAATCCTTTATTATATTTTATTTTTTTCAAGATTATATTTTTTTATTAATAAAAAAGGATATAAGTTTCTATAATTTAATAGGGGCTTGAAATGACAGTTGGTTTTATGTTTGGGCTTATGCAGCTGGTCCGCTCCAAAATAGGACAGAACTTGAAATTAGACATACATAAGGACTCCTTCGAAAGGCAGAAATAACCCTATTTCTCCTTTATTAAAAACTAAGCAACAGAACTACCCGTGGCCCACAGATGTTAAGCAGGCACAAACAAAACTACAATAATACTAACCAAAATTATATTAAATTGCGTCCTGATACTTAACGAAAGGTTTCACTATTCAATTCACCTATAAAATTATATTATAACAATCGCATTGACAACTGGTATGAACACAAAATTTTTAATTAAAAAAAATGTATCATCTTTTGTTTAAATCAACCTACTAACTACTAACTAACTCAACAAAAACCAACCTTTGTTGTTTAAATTTGAACAAATGGATGGATTTAGTATTAATCTTATTGAGATTGAGATTTGGTTTTTAATAGTTCCTATAACCTAAGTTTTTTCTTAAAAATTAATTTAGACTATCACTTATAACGATGTAGGTGTAACGATGTTAGTACACGTTACCTCATAACTACTATCTACCTTATATCTAAACGTATCAGGCCACAATTGGGATTCGAGCGGTGTAAAAGCCGGTGCCTTAAGTCGCGGAACTTGCGCCTTAAGTTGATCCATCGGTGATCCAATGCACAAATCACAGTCGTACTATTACAAAGTAATTTCGGACCTTTCACGGATTCGACATTGTGGTTTTAGGACCTATTACACTATTAAGAATTTTTTATTGACAATTTCAAAATTATGTTATAAAACGATAGGATAAATTTATTTTGAAATATCATCTACATCAACACCTTGATTTGACAACAGACGCAGAGCCCACAGAAAACATATTTATATATATATATATCTCGCCCATAAACCCACACCGATGTTTCGATACACAGTAACTAACACTCCGCGATCCCACCGAATTGTGAAACCATCAACAAAATAAACATACGCGTTCCCTACGCGTAACTTAAACTCTAAGTTGTTCCACTATATAGATAACGACAGCGTTAACTACAAAACGTGGGCTACTCGGCAGTTAACTATATCGTTATCGTGACATCGTTATCCCCTTACATTCACGCCGACTGATGCTGTTCGTAACGCCTTAACATAAATGTTGAAAACGCTGTCACAGTGCATCCTATTCTCGTCTCATCCCCGTTGTCACACATCGAATCGACAAGTACCATATTACGGACTGATAAATATATGGGTATCAAATGAAAGAGCTTGCTGAGAATAAGTCGAAAAATAAAATGACGTCACTCTAAATTCAATATGGCGGACATAAAAAAAGGTTGTTTTTAAAAAAGTTGTGTTAATTTTAATTTATTTCCAATCTAAGTTATAATTATGTAAGCAGTTTCATGCGAAACTTAGAAAATATTTATGAATCAATGGTACAGGATAAAACTCTAAGGCAACCTATGAATAAATCGTAGGGGAGACAGACAAGAATTAGGTACGAATAATGTTTTTTTTTTTTATGGCAATGTTACGGTTCGTGCTGATGGCCAGCCTCGTGTTAAGTGGCAACCTCCCATATCAAGCGATCCGACTTGAGTCCTCCCCTACCTAGGTACAAGACTCAAGTCGCATCTTATCCACCCCTAACTCTGAGACGTGAAGGTGGAATGTCTCGTGTGCCTGTAATTTCCCAGCAAATGCACCCTTCAAAACAGTAACCCGAATGCAGGTTACTATGTTCCGGTTTGAAGGGTGTATTTCCTGGTGAAATTATTGCTTGGCGGCAGTACTTCTCAGGAGCGTTCCCGCAACATGTCAACCTCAATATGTGGTCCAATGAATCTTAAAATTAATTTAGCAGGCTAGCGCCTCTATATTAACTGTTCGCGTAAACTATTCTGGCAACGAACGATTTTCAACACACTACTTTACACCAATAAGAGTAGCTACTATAAGTTACCTCTGGTATATCAACTTTTACTTATCTAATGAGTCAATATGCGCAACGGATTCTCAGGCTGATTTACATCGATGATACTGTATCCAGTAGTGAAAATTACTTTTAATGTGAATGCGAATAGCTAACGTAATGTAAGCCAAAGCAAAATAAAAAATTGAGTGTTTAATTTGTTGAATGCACTTTATTTTAAATGGTTCCACGCTAACCAGTTAACGAATCGCCCGTACCCTCCAAAGGAAAATGGCGGACGCTTGTGTTGCTAGTCTCGTCAAATATATCAGTATGAAACGTTTGTTACGATTGTATTTCTTGCATAGCAGATAATTAATTTTATCAATGGTTTATTTTGCAATCCGGAGATAGAAAAATAGGGATAATGGAAATGGAAAAATAGAGTCTTTCAGTCAGACAACCTTGAGATAAATGTCAATTGAAAATACAACTCATTATGATAGGTGACAGTCCAACAACTTTATTCGTCTGTATTAGATGATTTATCTGGGGATTGCAAAATGGAGTCGAAATATTTCAGTTAGACTAAGTCCCGTGGCGAAACCAGGAACTAATTTGGAACAATGGAATAATGTGTTTTTAGACACTAGCTTTTTTCAAGGGTCTATTTTACGTCGTATATACGGCCAGTAGGCACGTAAAACGCTCTAGGATACAAAGTAGCTAGAATTCAATTGCAAATTAAGTACAGTATTACATTAATGAAAATCAGCCTAATGTGTATTTTTTTTATTTTTATTTTTTTATAAAAAAATATTTCTCTACTTAAACCTAGCTATAAATGTATATTATATAGAATACAGAACATTTTGCTCACGTTATTTGAGTACAAGGAATTTTACCATGTGTAACTTTGGAATAATTATTTTATATTAGCTATGATACGCACTAAACTGCATTGTTAATAGTGTGGTAACCGAACTGAGGGTGTAGTTTTATCCGGCTTTTTTATGTGATGCAGTTACTGAGCAAGGTGATGGCCCACCTGGTGTTAAGTGGCAACCTCTGCCCGTAACAAGCAATACAACTTGGGCTCTACCTTATGACAAAACCCAAGTCGCATCGTATGCGCCCGTAACTCTGAGACGTAAAGGTGGAACGTCTCATGTGCCTGTAATTTCATTATGTCGCGCCATATCATAAATGTGAAAAAGCACAGTGCGGTTTCAAACTGGGTTCAGTTTGTACGTATATGTGTAAATTAATCGGGTCAAATTTATACGAACTCGTTCAAATGGTTCAGATTTACTGTGTAACGATTAAATTTTCAACGAATACTTGGAAATGTTTCGTACGATTCAAAATAACTACAGACTATTCAATGTTCAATAACGCATATTACTATTCTCTACTAAGTTGGAGGCTATGTGGTGATGTTATAAAAGTTACTGATTTATAATTAACGTCCGAATTATTGAGTGTATGAGTTTACCTTATACCTAAGTCTAGACTACTTATTTCAAATGGCTTAAGTGGGGGTATATGCTTTGGACTCTTATTACTAATTCGGCTCATGACCACTGACCTTACCAATGTACAAACCTATGTTACTTATCTAATATAACCTACTGCTGGTTGATAATTACTTGACTGTGAACTTCCAAGGGAACCTATTCAATATTATTTATACAAACTAATAATTTTAGAACCTTCCTTAGATGGTAAAAAATGGCCTTTCTAAATGGTAAAATCTACCTCTCTTATTATACCAACAGCTTTCCCGTGTATTTTAAGTACGGAATTTCAAGAACGGTTGTATTCCAGTGTATTAAAACATATATCAACATAAAACAAATATGTGTCACTTCACTCAGTCCTGTTCGTCTGATCGGTTACGCAAACGGTGTAGCAATTTTGTATGTGCGTTATCTCACTCTCCGGATAAAGCCGGACACAGTCAGGTTTTTTGGTTACGTGTCTAGCCTAATTAGGCGGTTTTTCGCTTTTGTTAGGCTTTTTAAATTTGGCCAGTTTCTTTACATTTCTCATATGTTGGTATAAAGATGACTTATTCATTAAATTTTATAGCTGTTTCATTACAATTTAAGAAGATGGAAAAGTAAAATGATAATGGTTTGATATATGATGAAAAAGTTAAGTTTTGATTTAAAAATAAGCTCGTGTGTACTAGGACTAAAAAATTAGAGGTGCCCGACATTTTTACCAAAATGTCCGGCTAAACTAGCCGGTCTGTCCGGCTTTTCGGTTTTACGACCTGGCAATCTACGTGCGGAGGTAGAAAAGTCGTATCTGGTCTCGACTTGCTATCGCCCTCTCGCACGCGACAGATCAATGAGTAAAAATATTTTTTTACAACAATCACACTAAATATTTCACGAGAGCCACATATATTTGTTACTGCTGTGTCGCAGTTACACAGCATAATTTCTGAAATCACATATATGTACCTAGTACAATTGCAAAAGGGTCTAGTCAGGCTACTGGCTATTCTCATAATAAATTTTTGAGTGTAGAATATTTAAATGTAACTTATTTTAATTTAATAAATGAAAAAATAAATAATAGAATGAGACTTTGTCAGTAGTTTGGCTTTATTTTCAATTTGTCATGTAGCTATTTTAATTTCCGTCACTAAATCTCATCTGGTCAAAAACTGACTTAGCCATGTTTGCAATTGGACCGCCCATATGTTAACTTGGAATCAGGAATATGTGAGATAAGTGTAACGCATATTCAAGTAAAGGGTAGCAAGTAAATAAGCAGTAAATCTAGATGTTTAGGAAACATATAGGACCAACTTAAGAATTATTCTATACTAGATTTATCACTTTGTTGACGAGTATGCCATATAAACAAAGGCCTTCTATGATATACTTAAATATAATTTGATGTAACTAGTAACTATATCCGGTGGTAGCACGCTAAGGGTTAAAACAGAGCTACCAAAAATAAAAAAGGCTTATAAAATAAACATCGACCAAGATCCTGATATCCCCAATATAGCCATAATAACTGACGCAGGAAAATAAACATAAAAATAGTATTTATTAGACCATATGCGATAGTTAAACTATCCTGTAGTTATTTTTACTACCGGGTTTATTCTCAATATGAGAGAAGGTTGCGCCTTATTTATTCCATAAAAATAAGCAATGCAATAATTTTGTTCATCTGTCTCTAAAAATGTTGAGTGAAAAGGAAAGTGATAATTAAAATTTCGAATAAACACACGTTATCCTGCCTTACAGAACTGGCAAATCAAATGAAAATAAAATTAAAAAAAGTAATTATTTATTGGCATATACTTAATTAGACATCGATATTAAATTAAATTTAATATATGAATGCATAGGGTTATCAAATAGTCACTGTATGCGTCTACTCAAAACTTTTACATTATTGTTCATAACAGGACAATCCACTAACGTTATATCTTTCAGGATCGTTTCTTTTTACTATCTGTATATAAAGGCGTGGTGGTCTAGTGGTACTGACCCCGAGTTTCAATCCGGAGGTCACCGGTTCAAATCCCGACGTGCACCTATGAGTTTTTCTATTGAAAGATTTATGTGCAAAGGAAAACGAGAGGAAACCGACGTGTCCTAAAACTGAAAATTCGAAGACATGTGTCAAGTGCACGAAAGGAGCCTCTTTGAGGCGCACTTAAAATCCTTTCACCACACTTCGAGAGAACCAGTGCGAATAGATAGATAGATAAACACGACACTATAATCATAGCCAATGGACGCGCAACGAAAAAGGGCGTACGAATTCTATTACTGTCATTCTTTATCACTTTCTTTATCCTCAGCGATTGTAGATTTCGGCGGGATATAACGTTAGTGGATGGCCCCTTACCATAGTGAATGAAACGACTGAGATGGGCTGAGTAACAAATGGTAATTCGCCATCAAGTACCTGGCAACACCCATATCAAAAAAGTAGGATGGTAGGTAATCTTAAATTTGATTAAAAAGACCTATTTTCTGATAACCCTATTCAGACATACATACGCGGAGGATATAAAGACGTTAAATTTGAGTATTAATATATTTTAAACAAATTAAATGTAGGTCGTACCCATAAATAGTGATTTTAAAAACCAAATATATCATGTCTTAGATATATCATATCTAAATCCAGATGATGTAAAAATATATATATTAGATACTATATTTGAAACGTGACAAATGTGTTTTTATACATAGAACATTAAGTTATATATATATAGAACACAGTGAAAGGGAATCCATATAGGTATCCTCCGCAGAAATCCTTACATACTATGTATTTTTTGTTTCATATAATTTATTAAAAAACTGAAAATTTCCTTAACGATTCTCAAAGTTTCCAAAAATATGTAGCTATTTTTAATTGTATATTTCAGATTTTATAAACTGTTTCGGCACAAGGTTTGTACTAAATTAAATTGGTAAACGAAAATGTTTACATACATAGTTTTAATCAAGTATTGTATTCTATAACGAAATCAAAATGAATCGTTTAAAACCTGCGTTTATATTTATAATATGTTATGCAAGGTTTTTATCGTATCTGAATCAACCTTAAGTAAAGTTATGGAGTCAATGTATGGATAACAAACCAATCGATATATAATTATATATATGAACAAACCTCGCGCCAAAACGTCTCAAAAGTATCATTTCAAATATGATGATAATGTCGAACAAAATATGACGGATATTTATGAATTGAATTCCATAATCTTAGAATAGGCGGACGCCACACCATGCCTTAACGACAAAACAAAAAAAGGTGCCAAAGACATTAACGAATTTTCCGTACGTGTGACAATTTCCATTGAGTTAGGACACAAGAGTTGGGCAAAGTTTTTGTGATATAGTAACGGAACGAGCCGACGGCCCACCTGGTGGTAAGTGGTAACCTCGGCCCATAATAACCGATCCGGCTTGGGTCCTCCCCTACAAGGTACGACAAGACCCAAGTCGCATCGTATGCGCCTGTAACTATGAGACGTGTAGGTGGAATGTCTCATGTCCCTGTAATTTCAATTTAAAGTAGTAAGCCCTGTGTTATTTGCGACGAAAAATAAAGATTTAAATGTAAACTATCGAACGAAACCTAAGCGATGGTGTAACATTACTTCAAAGCTATCCACAGCGACACATAAACTTAATTACGGACTAATACATTGATGACGTCATACCATAACTTTGAGTTGAAGACGAGACTTCGAACAATATTCCAGGATCTTCCGAATCGGTGATATATCTTCAGTGATCTCATGTGTAAATCATATTGATAAAAGTAATATCATGTGTTATATTACAAAGTTACCTGCCGTTTATGTAATGTCAGTTGGTGCTGTACTCTGGCTACAGATGCCTGTTACTCTTGCTTTACCACTCCCAGTTCTTGAAGCGCAGCATCCAAGCCTTCCGGTACCCTGCCCTGGTCCAGATCCATATTCCACTTATAGTACTGAAATATATACAAAAAAAAATATGACGTGTCTATTTTCGATGGTCGAATATCTCTGCCATATATATTAAAAAAGAGATTTAAGACTAAAGCCAAGTTCGTCCAGGGAAAGTACTGCCCCATGCCCATTTCTGCCGCCAAGCAGTAATGCACTCGTATACTTTTCCGGTATGAAAAGTGTGGTTGCCGGTGAAATTACGGGCACATGAAACATTCCACCTACAGAGAGAGTTACGGGCGCATACGATGCGACTTGGTCTTGACTATTGTATCTGTACTGTGTATTTGCTATAGATGGCTGCAAATAACCCGCAATATTTTACCATTTGGTATTTTGCGCTGCCTAGGTACACTAAAATTAAGATGTGAATGTAAGTTACGTCAAAACTATGTACATTGCCTTATAATGTGTCATTTCCACTACAACAACACCTTTCACTCGTCAAGAAATATATTTAAATATTGGTGGACATTTCACACAGCGCCATCTAGCCCGATTGTAAAATAAGCATAGCTTGTATCATGGAAACCAGAGGCAGGATTTGATTCCAATTTGATGGTAGAATCTGTCATTTGGAAACCAAGATACAAGAGAATCGAATCTACTGCCTATGTATTTAGCCATACACGCTTTAGAGCCGGAATTTGAATGGAATGTGACCTGTACCAATCAGCAACCTCGATCTCTCAAACGAGCCGCACCCCCCCCCCCCCCCCTACCACCTAGCCTTTCGAGTAAATGAGCAAAGTTCACGGTGACATAACTTACTTTTTCCAATTCCTTCCTCAGAGCTATAACGGAGCGTTCCCTGTCTGCAACCAGCTCTTCCAGATACTGGTAACGCAGCTTCTTCCTCGCGCGGCACTCGCGAGCCGACTGCCGACTGCGCTCTGGAATGATGAAGCAGGCTAGTTCGCATGATATGATCGAATCAGGCTAGTTCGCATGATATGATCGAACCAGGCTAGTTCGCATGATATGATCGAACCAGGCTAGTTCGCATGATATGATCGAACCAGGCTAGTTCGCGTGATATGATCGAATCAGGCTAGTTCGCATGATATGATAGAACGAGGCTAGTTCGCATGATATGATCGAACGAGGCTAGTTCGCATGATATGATCGAATCAGGCTAGTTCGCATGATATGATCGAACGAGGCTAGTTCGCATGATATGATCGAATCAGGCTAGTTCGCATGATATGATCGAACGAGGCTAGTTCGCATGATATGATCGAACGAGGCTAGTTCACTTGATATGATCGAACCAGGCTAGTTCGCATGATATGATCGAACGACGCTAGTTCGCATGATATGATCGAACCAGGCTAGTTCGCATGATATGATCGAACCAGGCTAGTTCACATGATATGATCGAACCAGGCTAGTTCGCATGATATGATCGAACGAGGCTAGTTCGCATGATATGATCGAACCAGGCTAGTTAACATGATATGATCGAACCCATCACTGATATTTTCGAAGGACTTCTGAGGGTTTATTGTAGCCAGTTTAATTCTTGCTCATTTGTAAATGCTACAATGTTTCTGAAGGACTAGGTACTGTGGCCAGTTTAGTGCTCGTTCATTTCTAAAGGTATAAACGACACCTGTTCATTTGATAACCATTTAAAAAAAGAAGAAAGCCTTCCTCTAGGTCTTTCTTCTCTGTTCTTTCCCATGGAGGGTCGGATAAGGTATGATCAGGCGTCAAACTTAGCGATAAGTACTAGTGATGTAACGAATATTCGCATTCGCATTCGCATTCGCGAATATTCGCATATTTTGGCATATTCGCATTCGCATTCGCATTCGCGAAATTTTTGCGAATGTTTTTGCGAATGTTTTTGCGTGTATAATTTTTTTAAGTAGGTAATAATAGTTGGTTAATATAAGAAAATCCAATTCCATTAATTTCTTATGTTTTTTAATGCAATAAAAAGTAACTTAACCTCGTAATCACATTATCAATCTTCTATTTATCATTTGGTATCATTTATTTATTTAACTTTGGGCAATGAAGCTTAACAATCAAACTTTCATAACAATTTAAAAAACAAAACTATATACTAAATGGCCTAAATGCAATGTAATCAAACAAAAATAATCTTCTATGAATTTTTACCAAAGTTTAATGTTATAATTATCTTCTTGAACAAAACTAAAAATAATAATCTACAAATACTTCTACAATTAATATTTATTTAACTTTGGTCAATGAAGCTTAACAATCAAATTTTCATAAGAATTTAACAAACAAAACTATATACTAAATGGCCTAAATGCAAAGTAAACTGTAATAATCTGCAATGTAATATATGTATCTTCTATGATTTTTTACCAAAGTTTAATGATAACATTAAAGATTATTATTTTTAGTTATATCTTAAAATAATAATCTACAAATACTTCTCAATAAATAAACTATAATTAAAATCAAATAAAAGTTTTACATGAGTTGCTGTCATCATAATCACAAAGTGTTTCTAGTATATCTATATTATATAGTTTATAGTATTTATAGTATAAATATAATCATTTTACATAAGAGTTACACTACACAGTTAACACTTTAAGCAAACAAAAATAAAATTCTTTTACTTTAATAAAGCTAAAGAATTTAATTGTTATTAGAACTTGTGACACAATATTTTAATGCAAATGAAACTAATAAAATTAAATTCTTCTTTTAAACTTTTCTCAGTCTTTAGATATATTTTGAATATTTAGATAATCAAACAAAAATTATATTCTTCTACAGTAGACCATTAAATAGTCTAACACTAAACAAACAAAAAAAATAGATTATCAAACAAAAATACTTCTCTCCCTTAAAAAAATAACAGTTGATTATATTTTTTTTTCATATTAATAATTGAACTTCAGTAGGGGCATATTAAACTTTAAAAATAGTAGTTTTGATGCCTTGTCTCCTTCAAGTCTGTTTCTATGTGGCGTGTAAATAAGTCCAGCGCCACTAAATATGCGCTCGCTGGGTACACTCGTTGGTGGTGTAACTAAATAATGCCGAACTACAGGAAGCAGAAGAGCGTATCTTTCTTTGTTCACTTTCCACCAAGTTAAAGGGTCTACGTCATTTGCCACACGTTTTTCCATTAAGTATTCTGTGATCGTTTTACGGATTAAAAGGTGAACAGGGTTTTGATTAAGTGGCATGTCCTCTTCTTCACTGTCGCTCGCATCCATTAATGAGTTCATTGTTTCTTTCAAAGATACACATTTATTTGTTTGGGTATCTTCGGTTTCATTTAACCTGACACGCTTTGCATTCGGACTACGTGAATTGAAAGATATGTCGTTTTGACTGTCTCCAACCAAATCCAAAATATGTTCTATGACGCGTTCTGTAGTAGACATATTATGAAAGAACTTGTTTCTGTATCTTGGGTCAATGAAGGTCGCCGTGGCAAAGAAAAGGTCATTCTCTAAACCAGAAAACTTTTGACTTAGCTCTTCTTTTAGAATTGTAATTGTATCACCAATGTGTTCATCAGATGCATCAAGATCACTAATAATTTTTTCTAGGGTAGTGATTAAAGGAATCAAAGAAGATATAGAAACATCGGCAGCACTTAACTCTTTAGTTAATTCTTCAAATGGTTTTAGTACATCGATAAGCTTTTTAATAGTCATCCACTCTTCAGACGTTAATAGGGGAATTTTATTATTTGTTGATGCATAAATACATAAAGACTCTTTGACTTGCAAAATACGTTCAAGCATATAAAAAGTGCTGTTCCACCTAGTTGCACATTCTTGTTTAATCTTAAGGGATTTTTGATTTAGCCTTTTCTGTACGTTAGCAAGCTCGTCTTGAGCAGAAGTTGAATGATGAAAATGAGTTGCTATCTTTTTGCATTTTGTTATGGCAGTCGTGACAGTTTCTTGAGCTTTCATCCCTTCTTTTAACACATTTTGAATCTTATGTGACGCACAGTCAATATGTTTAACATTTAACAAGTTAACACCTTTTTTCATGTTAGCACCTGCGTCGCGAACTATACATTTCACTTTTTCTTTAGGTATCTCCCATAACGATAAGATTTCTTCAAGTTTATGAGCAATATTTTCTCCGGTGTGGCGGCTATCATTGAACACTTCTGATTTTAACACAACCATTTTTCTTTCAAATTCTTCTGTAATCCCATGACAAGATAAACTCAGCAGTGAAACTCCAGAACAAGTGTCAGACCATATATCGCTAGTAAATGACAATTTTTCGAAGGATTTCAGCAATTCGAGTATTTTCTGACTTACTTTGTCATATAACTTATCGCAGATAAATGAAGTGAAATACTGGCGTGACTTTAAATCATAGGAAGGACACAAATGCTTCATCAGTCTTGCAAATCCAACACTTTCCACGAAACTAAATGGCAACTCTTCCAACGCTACCATTTCACTTATAAAATTATCAACAGCCAATGACTTCAATGATTTATTATCCCATTGTTTCGTTTTATCGACACATTCTAGAAGCGATGTCTGTTTCATGTCGGATTTAATACTTTGATGGGATGATGATGCCAGATCAATTGTTTTAGAGGCTTCATGTTTCCGTTTTTCACATTTTTCTAATTCGGAAAACTCGGTTTTATGGATTGCTTTCAAATGATTTCTCATTGCAGTTGTAGTCCTTCCTTTTCTTGAATACTCCTTATTACAAAGCTTGCATTTAGCTCGCTCAGCATCGCAATGTGTAAAATAAGTCCATATTTCACTAGAATTTGATTTACTCATGTTTATAATCACTATTCACACTGTAACCTCAAAATTCACTTGTTTTGTTTACGAAAACACCGGCGCGAGCGGAATGACACTTCAATCGGATGCGTTCGTATTAACTCGGCTATTCTCGGAACGAAAAACAGACGGAACGCACTTCGCTCGAACGGGACTGCCGCTAAAAGCACCAAGCCATAGACAAATGGCGCCAAATTTAAACAAAAACTGAATATTCGCATTCGCATTCGCATTCGCGAATGTTGGCAGCAGATATTCGCATTCGCATTCGCATTCGCGAATGTCCAAAATATCACATTCGTTACATCACTAATAAGTACGCGTGACCTTGTTTTGAATATTATTGACTTTTCCAAGCCATTTATTTATGAATTTTATAAAGTTTTTGACTTTGAACCTTGTAAATGTCACGCAGTGTCTCAGAGTTACGGGCGCACTCGATGTGACTTGGGTCTTGTACCTAGTAGGGGAGGACCCAAGCGGTTGTTATGGGCCGAGGTGGGTCGTCGGCTCGTTCCGCAAATCTCATAAAAAACACTGACAACATACCCAGTTTAGCCTTCATGTCGGTTTTGTCGAGCTGGGCCTTTCTGCCGGGCCGGCGCCCCCGCTTGCCCCCCTCCCGCCGCTCGGTGCCGTCGGCGGACGCCGCCCCTACAGATCCGTACACGCCGGCTGACTCCTGCGAAATGGATGCTGTTACTACGGGATTTAATTAACTCAATCCCCCCGCGGCTTTGCCCGACAGTTGCCAGACTGATTTTCATAAATTCTTTTCTCTTTATTTGGGATTTGCGCGAAATATATTTATAATAATAATAATAATTCTTTATTAGAAAAACACAATAAATACGTAGTTTGCGAAAATTGCTGTGTATCCAAAGGCGTAGGTATGATTTACTCTGAGGTACCGATACATACTACTCTACAAGATTTATTAAAATTTGGTTAGAGTTGGAATACCTATACTGTACAAAATGTAATCGTAGTCTATTGTTTGGTCCTTCGAGACGGATATTTATCAAAACATTCATTATGTGGAGAACAAAGTAATGTTCCTACGCCTCTGCGTACATCGTTAGATTGAGATGGCCACAATATTTCGCACTGCATTTAGTATATATATAACAAATTAAGTCAAAGTGAATAGCGTCGCTCTAAATAAATAAACTGAATATGCAAATTTATGTTTTTAGTTATTGTTACCGATATAACAGTATAACGTATACATATATATATTACAATATACATATAACAATTATATATTATATGATTTTACTCCTATTCGTTTTGTTTGACAATTTGCGATCTATTACTTTTATAATGTTTTATATGCAATCGGTTCTTAATAAAAGGCCTAATGTGAGATAATTTGTAATAAAAAATGATATATCGCTATCAGAACAGACCTTACCTTAGACCTTACCAGAATTACCATACTGTACTAAAAGTTTTTTAATCTTATGGAAGCCATTATTTACAGATCAGAATGCCTTCCTCTGTCAACGGTCAATCTTTCATGTCATCAGAACGTATTTTTAAAACATTGTAGGTATGCTATTTATATTTGGTGTAGGTATGCCGTCTCTTAAGTGCTTACTAATCACTCTAGTAACCACCATCGTTAAAGATGTATCGTTTTCAATTGTAAGTGAATTAAGTAATTGGATTATTTCGACAAATATAACATTTCTAAACATGGGAAAATGTATGTACGAACCCTAATTTAAATTACTCATTATTATGAGACTACAATTTTTTATTCGTGAAAAATGTTATCACACGTTATTATCAAACGAAATTGTTTAATCACAAAGTGAATTGTGCACTTTAAATACAACGATAAACATTGATTCGAATGTTTTAATTATGTAATTGTACATTATTCTATTGCGTAGTATGTTTAACCTTCAGCGTAACGGCCAACAGGAAAGCAGTTCAAAATAGAAATTGAATATGCACCATGACCTACCACTAATATTTACCATACGAGAACGTAACAGCAATAATAATCAACAATGTTGTGAAATTGACCAATGAAAAATATACGCAGTATGTTGGCTTAGCAACAAAAGACCGGCTGATACGTAAACTGCGTCGTACGCGTCAAAACGACGCTCCAAAGTGCGGCGTAGTTGTAAATTTAAGCTAAAAATAAATCACCTTTGTAATAACGAAGACACCGGTCACTGGTAACTGAACTTTTATCACAAGATCCCTGTATTGTTCAGTTTGGTGCGTAGTCCCGTCCGGCCGGCCGGCTGTTCCGACGAACACTGAACTGACGCTTTAGCGCGTAGCGCGCGGTGCGAACGACCGGGTCTCTCTCAAACTTTTCAACCGCACTTAGCGTTGCCAGGCGTCCGGATAAAGCCGGACAGTCAGGCTTTTCGGTCGCTTGTCCGGCCAAATTAGTTGGTTTTCGGCTTTTGTTAGGCTTTTTATAATAATATATCTTTATTTCAGGCACGAGATCCATAGTTTTACATTATGATAATGCAATATAGTCAATACACAAATAAAATAATAAAAATGTGAGCCGTCACGGGACGCCTGGCAGATGTGAAACATCGACATTATTTTGTAAGAAACTAAGTACCCCATCACTAATAATGTTTATGATTTGTCGTAACCTTGAACGGACCAATCAGCGCTCATGCCGTGGCGACGCGTCGCCAAGCCAGAAATCGGTTTTACGTGCGGCTATAGATGTTTCACATCAATAATAAGAGATAACACAACCACAAAGAGTAGCTAACTTATGTCACACACATATGATACCAGACGCTACCTGCGCCCAGTGTCTATATGTGTCCGTCAGGTAGATTCTCTCTACCAGACTTATAATAATGGAGTTTTTACACTTGTCAATTCTGGACAAAAACTTAGCAATTCGGTTCCTCTGAATTGCCTGAAACGAACCTACACGCGCCTCGAAGTACATTCTAGAGGCGCTGCAGAAACGTTCCAAACGTAGCAGCTGCCTAATTTTATTGCTGTTTCATTACAATTTAAGAAGATTAAAAAGTAAAATGATTATGGTTTGATATACGATGAAAAGGTCAATTTTTAATTTAAAAAAACTGTCATGTAAGACTAAAAAATTAGAGGTGTCCGCCATTTTTACCAAAATGTCCGGCTAAACTAGCCGGTATGTCCGGCTTTTCGGATTTACGACCTGGCAACCCTAACCGCACTTATAGACAGGCTGACGCGCGCTGTCGCAACGGCGTATTGTGCGCGCCGCCTTCCACAAAGTGACCTTATGGCTGCACTCGGCAACAGTGAACGTAGTGTAAACATACATTCGTATATTTCGCAATTGCGATCACACGCGTTTGATTCTGATGATTCTAATTACATGTATTTCTTTATGTTAAAACCCTTACGCGTTAACCATATTGATTTTCATTAGGTTGGTCAGTCTTAAATCATGGAATTATCGCCGATTTTTATTACTTGTCTAAAAAATAATAATCGGTGAAAATACATGGCCATATATACATATCTATGGCCTATAGGGAGTGTCTGGTATTCGTAGTATCTTATTGAGACAAATGGCTATATTATTTCGTAAAATGGAATTGACAGAACAGCTGTAGTTCTGTATCTTAACTATGAGTTTAGACACCATTTTAAACATTGAACACAAGTGAAAACTTAAAAATATTTCTCGACAACTATCTACAGTCGAAAAAAATTAAATAGTCTGATGTAATTATATGACAAAGGAAAATTCTTAAATCAAATCTAAGATTTTTTTAATATCCTTGGCTTATGCATATATTCATCAAGTTGTCAATAAATCGAATGCAATCCGATGCAGTTTTTGCAATCGAAACTGCGTAGTAGATTAGAAACTAACTGCGCAGATATCCTAGGTCATGAACAAACGGAAGTACCAGAATAGATGCATGAGTTTATAGCGATAAAAAACGCGGAAAATATTACTTATCTCCTTGAGTGCCATAAAACGGTTTCATTATGATCCCAGCCTATTAGCCAAACGTTCAAATTAGGCTTGTTAGGTTAAGTTATTAGATTAGTAATACAAACATGTTTTCTTTAGAGGTTACTCTTGAGCTCTTCGTCGCCATTGTTCGAGAAAGAATTACACTATCAAAATCCACTCTTATTTTTCCAGCGTGAATGACTATGTTCAGAAAAATAATTCATTTATTTGTTGTTTTATAGTGTCGGGTTTTGTAATTTTTGCTGTTAGCGTTTATTCTCAATCTCACTTGATGTTAAGTGACAAATTTGTTCAACAGAATAAACCCATACAAATAACGTTACTTGATAATCCGATAATGTACACGACACGAGAACTTCGGATGGATCGAATAGGTTATTCATCTTATTTCTCTGTGGCGTCGACGTCGGTGCAAGTTAAAAACGGAAGGAGTAACATTTTTTAGTAATATTTAGTGTTAGATCAGGTTAGACATTTTTATTATATCATACAGCAATGAAATATAAAGAAAATTACTCATGTCTCTTGTTGCTTAATGTAAACAATCGTTTAAGACAAATCCTATCGTAGCACAGTTCGGAAACCCAAGCTTATGTTACAGACACAAAAAAAAACCCTTCTTTGTTCCAGAATTAGTCAACGGATGGGCAAATATTAATTTAGTTAGACAGATTGATAGAAAACTCAACAGACAGTTCGGAAACCCAAGCTTATGTTACAGACACAAAAAAAACCCTTCTTTGTTCCAGAATTAGTCAACGGATGGGCAAATATTAATTTAGTTAGACAGATTGATAGAAAACTCAACAGATATACACATGTCATGTGATTTAAAGCAAATTGGGCGACCTCAATGTATCTTCCGCAATCTCTGTATAAACTGGACTAAACAGGAATGATGGACGGTGTGATATAAGAGAAAATAAAAAACCTAATACGATTGCAAAGAATTGTTTGGTGCTAGCAATAATCGTGATACTAATTTAAGATCCATTGAATCTACGCATGCTCGTTCAAAATCTCCATCCCCCCCGCACCTCTGACTATGTCGATGTATAGTTACATAGGAAAGACGATTTGCGCAAGTCACGTGGTTCTGACGCACATCCCTAACAAAGAGTTATTTGCGGGGAGGACAGCCACGCCGACGCGACCTCTCCAGGACAAGCGATGCTAGCGCCACAGCAGAAAAGACCCTGAATATACGCCCGACGCTGGCAGCCATCTTGACTTACTCAAGACATCGACAAGGCCGCACTTTTCGTATGCTCTCCCCTTCCCATGCTATCCCTTATGCTCCTGAGCTACAGACCGACCTATCATGTCCATTAAGGGCGAATAATTTTATATTTTGACTTCTTCTGTATTTAATTCGCGAAAGAAATTAAACCATTCAAAATTCTAGACGATAATTCAATAAAATTTCAAAACTACTGCTGATCTATGAGTAACATTATGAATAAACTCGTTTTCAATGCGTGCCCAGCTCAATAAAGTTCTTGTAATGCACCATATAAACAAGGCTAATATTGTTCTAGGCAAACAGCTTGCAAGATTTAGCTTAGTTCACTTATTACAACATGATTTTTGTGAACTCGCAAGGGTTGACAGCCCTCGCACACTTTGTCTCAGCTACTGGGCAAATTTTGGGCTTGTCTATATCTGCCTCACTCTGTTTTAGCCATGTAAAATGTGCAAGAACCGAAATACATTTTTTTCACTCAGTCATACACCTCCTCGGGTGTTTGTCTTTCATCCCAGCCGATAACTGTTTACTTCCAATCAATATCTAGAATTTTCCCATCTAAACTGTTCACCTGGGCAAGCTAAGGAAGGCTACCTGGGTAAGCAAGAGAAGAAACTAGAACCATACATTAATCAATGAACTTAAAAGAATATGAAATAATCAACTGTTATATTATCGAGCCCACGATCACACTAAGTTCAGTACTATGTTATCTGGGATGGCCACGAGCGACACGCGCGACCTTCGGGACACCGCAGTAAAGCCCCACCCAAAATCTCGATATTTCCGCCCAACTCTTATCCTTTGTCCCACAAGCAAAACTGCCTTAGCTTCATAATCACTAGTCTTCATTTTATGCTCATGATTAAAAATGAGGTAAAATTGTAATCTCATAAAAATGAGATTGCCTCAATATATGAAGATGGACGACGCAAATCCATTTTGTTAAGACTAAGACGAAAATAACCTTGCTCAATCTTTTAGCAAAGAAATATGAAAACTCAGGCATCTTGTTAGGTTTCTAAACCCTACCTCAGGAAAAACTCGCACTACCCTATGAAGAAAATACAAGTCACTACTTAAAAAATGCACAAATCACGAGCAGCGGAGCCGTTTGCTCTAAATTTGCGCAGTTGGCAAAATATGAAATCGCTTGGCCATCCGCGCTCAGAAATTATCAGACACAAAATGGCAATGAACAAAAGCAGAATTAGACAGACAAGACGTGACTCACCTGCCGTGCAGCCTAGGAGAAAATGGAAGGGCAGGTCTCGTCTGGAACACTAGGTTGCAATCGGACATGCGCGCGCCATAAATCACGTAATATAGGCCAAAAAACGCATGCAACAGCATCCGATCAATACTCACTGATAATCAACGATTGGTCGCTGCAAATCAGGCTCATCGTCAAATTTTAGATTTATATTTGGCATTACGAGAATTTATTGTGACGGGATACTAACTTATAAGCGTTTGTAGCTTATAATATGTAATCTTAACAACGAATGATGAGAAAATAAATCGTATAAAAAATCTAGACGAACGTATAACAAATCTGGGAAAGATTTGTTATATTTTATTGTATTTACTTACCTAAGTCCTCGTTTAAGAACGTCCTCTTACTGCGGCCTAATGTGAATAAAAATATGGTGGTCGTGTTCAGATTTATATAGGGCGGTAAACAATTCACGAACGCTTCATTATGGAGCTTTTACGAAACTTTGTTTTCACTTTTCAGTACTTGTTTCAGACTTGTAGGAGTTCGTATTATTTAAAAAACGTGATTTCAGGAACAATAAACTTGGAAAAAACCAACAACTTTCAAGTTTTGTTTACGCAATTTTTCTTACACGTTTTCATATATTTGCTGTCTTGGTAAACTGGCACGTTGAATGTTTGAAGCTTTTAAATTAAAAGTTAGGCGCATTTCTAAAACATGAAACTTCATAGGTACCTTTAAGCATTACACCTATAAACAACAGGTCTGGTCTACCATACTTTGAATGGTCCTATTATTATTACTATTACTGTTACTATTAGGTTATAGTGTCCCACGTTACAATCGACGAAAATCAACGAATAAAAAGAGATTATTTCTATTTAATTATTTAGATTTTAGTTAAAATAACCACACCTGACACCATGTAGTATTAGGTAACGCTCCAGTAAAACACTCTGTGACTCTGTGAGAAACAACTGACTTTTATTGCGTCAACCCACACAAACCCATCAGAGGATCTACCCTCAATAAGTGACACATATAACAATATCTATTAAAGTAATTTTTATTAAAAAATCAACATATGTATACTGTCCTGTCTGACAAGGTACAGCTTAAACGGCTGGTTTATTTCAAATATCGACTATCGACTATTCAAGTAATAAATTACTTATAGAGAAAGACCCATTATTAATAATAAGTGTATAATATCTATGTCACATCTATGAATATGAAGAATAGACTTGGTATTTTTCTGTATTTATATTATTATTTATACAATGCACTGTGATTTTTAGTGATTAAAATCACTTTTGGAGCACACCAACTAACAAATTACGACGACATGATATTACTTGTGAAAAATAGAAATAAAACCCAGAAAATGGTATAATAGAGTCGGAGGGTTCCTTTCAGCTGTTTTCTTGTTTTCTGTTTCTCCCGATTTTTTCAAGGTCACATTTTATTTAAATATAAATTCCATGTCCTACATTTTAGATGTTTATTTCTTGAACAGTATCTACTGTTACGCGTGCTGTTATCAAAACGAAAGTGTGTCCGTTGCTTTAAAAAACAAACAAAAACTTCATTTTCCATGAATTATCTAATAAATAATTGTTTGGAAACTTCAATATGTCACCTTAAACATTTTTAAGTTCATGCTAAACTATAGCTTAGTCTGGCTGCCTGGCGCCTGTGTTCTTTCACAACGGATCGATGTTTTTTGCATAGAAGTGGGCAGGAGCTGACACTCAGTGAAAAGCCATAGGGAGTTAAAAGCTAAACGAAAGTGTGAGCTAATAAATGTTCATTTGTTTTTAACCGACAGACAAACAGAATATAAAAGAAAAGAAAACGAAAAAATTAACGGTTTTTTCGTTTTGCTGCTCAAAGTAATTATTTGTCATTGTCAAGACTCAGTACAGTACGAGTACACCCGATCTTTTCGAGATACTTCAATTTTTTTTTTATGTGATATAAGTGACGGAAGGAGCTAACGGCCAATCTGATGTTAAGTGGTAACCGCCGCCCATACACAACAGCAATACGTCTCAAGTCGTGTCCACCAAAGTAGGAGATAAGCCGCATTGCGTTGCGTCCACACCAAGACGGGGATGTAACGTCTCATGCGCCTGCCATTTCACCGGCACCCACTACCATCCGCCGGAACACATCAATACGAGTGCATCACTGCTTGGCGACAGATTACAGGGTGGTGGCAGTACTTTTCCGGGCGAACTTACCACAATTTCTAACGCTACCGTGAGTTGCTCCTTTCGTCCCCCAACCGGGGGACACGTGTATGGATTCAAAGGAACCTACGGACGCGAGTAACGTGGCCCCCAAACTACGTAAGTATTTGTGGAATAGGATTATCGAGCGAGTGTTTATACGCAAGCAGACTCAATAAAATTTTACTAGTAAGGCTCACCTATGGCTCATCTCTAATCCTAAACTATATAAAAAAAAGTTAAATAAATAGATTTCAAAATTGAACCGATTCCAACAGTTATTATTCGCTTTTAAATTTAGACAACAGCCATCCTAACCTTAAGAACCCGGTCTTTTCGAACCATAACAGAAAAACCCGGTTCAATAAAAGCCGGTTCAGCCATCCTGTTGTCTGCACGTAATAATGCTCCCCTAGACGGGGGGACCCTCGTTCGTTAGTAACCTTGGAAACGCAAGGGCAGATGGCCGAAGGGGTAGCAACGGTCCTAGAGTTCTCCTGCTTAATAATAATGGTAGGTCAATCAAAAACGAATATTTAATGATTAAGGAACAAATAAATATATGTTGATTATTCGTTAAAACTTGTAGGTATTACGACCCCACCGCTTTAGGAAGCATCCAGCTAACCTGACCCGCCCAGTCCCATTTGAGTTACCAACAAAATAAACTTTTGCATTTATATTATCAGTGTGTAATCACATCAGTAGGTATGGTTTAATGTCCTAAGAATCGGCTTGTTAAAACATACCGACGGATGTAATATGAAGAAACTTGGGTCTACTAGTAAGTTTTGCCTGTACCATCATCAATCATCATATTAAGAAAAAAGTTACCATTTTGTTATACAAATTGTTATTAAATGGCCTGCTTGCTCATCTGCAAAACAATACAAAATGCACACAATCTCCATCTGTATTACGAGAAATACACTAAACAGTGAAATAGTTATGGTTAACTCCAATAGATGGTGCTAAAGACTTTGTTTTGTTTACACATACACAAAATACTTGCAAAAAACATCTGGCACACCATTTTTCATTCCCAATCTTCTTACCATTCCTGGTTTTATATCTTGGTACAGCATATAAAAGTATTTTTTATGTGAACAGGTTATAAATTTCATGCATTTATAATGTAAGTTTGGAACTTTTGTTTATAATCTATCGAAATTCGTATTACGAATAGTTAATTTAAAGAAAAACAGATTCTTAATAGAATTCTTCTAACTAGAACCCAATATGAATTTTAATCATGATGACGTAAACCCATTTTTTGTTGTGCAATACAATGTTTTGAAAGGAGACATCATGTTTTGATTTAGATTCAGGAAGTAAACAAATACAGAATGATAGATCACAAAGATGATTCTCTGCACAAGGAACCTATAATTTAACAAGTGTTGATGATCTGTCGTATCTATAAATAAACAAAGTATGATACTGAAAACATAATGGAAACAAAGAGAATTAGTGAAAACTTACATTTAGAGATTCTTCTTCAAGAACAGCCATGGTCTCGAAATCAATATTCATTTTGATGAGCCAAATACGTATCTCGCGCACAATACTTTTATAACACTACTTTTCGCAAACTATCAAACCAGGAAATCAAATAGGATTCAAGATAAATATTGATCAAAAAAGTAGTTCTGCAAGGTATTGTTTACAAACTGGCAAGGTCATTTCATTTGACATATTTTAATAATAGGTTATAGTTATGCGCTGCGTTCATAGATTTTAGAATTATAATCATTCGTTCGACTATTGGTATTGTAGATGTTTTTGATTCGGTGTTGAATCGAGAGGAGCTCTGGAGCAATCACTAGATCATAGACAAAGTTGATTTCTTCATGTTGGCAGATGGTGTCAGCCGTTGTCAAATCGAGTCAAACGTCAGCCGCGTCAAAATTTTTCGACCTCGCTGGCTGGTTCTTACTGTGATAAAAAAATTCGTAGTTTTAATGTTTTTTCAGTGAACTTGTGATGTGGCCTTTAGCGCTGTAGACAGTAAAGCTTTTTATTGTTTTAGGATGTGTATAGTGTTTAATATTAAAGTGGTGGTTACGTATATCAACCTGCGGTCGGTGCATTAGTGTCATTCCGATATCACGATGCGTATCGCTATATTTTTTTATTGGTGCGTACTCGGTCTCCACTTGTGCAAAGCCGAGGATGTGGAAAGGACAGACTCTAAGGATGGCGGGAGGAGGCATTGGGGACCGGTTGTGAGGAGCGGTTCCTTCACAGGCGAATCTAATGATCACAGTAAGTTCCGACCCTGAAGCCCTGAATACTATTATCACGACACCTGTTGATGTCCTCCGAATAGCTGTCAGTAATTGCTGTTATTCTGTTCTAAGTGTAATTGTTCAAATCGTGGTTTTAGAATAAAATTGTTTATTATGCCTGTTTGTTGGTACTAGCTAAAATATCGAGATATTTCTAATTATAATACTAATTAAAAATTTAATTTATCACAGTTATTGATAAGACTGCTGATGTGGTGTGACAAGTGACTGAAGCTCTGCCTACTGATATAGGCATGAATCTATGTATGTGTTTTTTTATGTGATTGATTTACGGAACGAGCTGACGGCCCACCTGGTGTTAAGTGGTAACCTCAGCCCATAACAACCGATGCGACTTGGGTCTCCCCTACTAGGTACGACAAGACCCAAGTCGCATCATATGCACTCGTAACTCTGAGATGTGAAGGTGGAATATCTCATGTGCCTGTAATTTCACCGGCAACCACACCTTTCAACTCGGAACATTTGGCTTGGCGGCAGAAATGGGCATGGTGGCTGAACTTGGCATGAGTTCTACTGCTCTTGTATCTTTATAAAGTGTGGAATTAACACCCAAAAGTGTGAATTATCTCTTGGTGGTACTCAAAACTGGAACATTGCAATGAAACAATTAATTAGCACTTGGAACAATAGTATTGTTTTTAAAAAACTGATTAGCAGTTCGTAATAAATGTTTACTACACTGATTGAGTGATTCTGATAATGTAACTTAAAATAACTGTTCAATTTACCCATTTATTTCACTTAATGAGAAATGTTTGGTATTCTTGAGGTCGATTTCATAACTATTTGATTACAATACAATACAAAAATATTTATTGACAGAGTAAGGATATAAATAACTGTTGTAGCTCTGCCTCCTTGTTTTAGTTTACAGAAACTGTGTTATAGGAGGCAGTGTGTTCCCAAATATAGGAACATTTTAGAACTATTTTGTTGCCTTTATCTTTCCGATTAGGTTAGTTCTTTCAATTTCAATAATAAATGTGGATTCACAACCCTCAATATTTTAAACTGGTAATGGACCATTGAACTTATCCTAAAAAAGTACTGTGGTTGCAATAAAATTGAAACTTAAGGACATTCTAATAATCCAACTTATCCAGAAGAAAAAAGGCACCTCAATTCAATTCTGCCAAAATATTTTCAACACTACACCTTCTCTGTAATGTAGGAATTCAATACGCACTGTGTTACCATGTTCCGGCTTATCAGATGCTAATTTTCAAAGCAAACTGTACCGTTTGCATAACAAATCATTGTTATCTTGTGTGCGTTACTTCTTTGTAAGAGTAGACATGAAAAATATTTTTTACATTATAATTGTGTCAGTGTTCCTCAGTTGTTACTTTTTTATGAGTATATAATTAGCGCCAAAGCACTGTTTGTAAACACTGGTAATGTGCAGTTTATTTTGTTTAAATTTTAGTATATTCAATAATTTTTGGAACAAATTTTACTACTTACCATAACAAACTATTTATCAGCCACATACTTAAGTTACAGATCTGTAAAGCCAGTAAGTAAATTTCAGTATAAAAGCTTTAAATATGACTGTAATTCTTGGTGTTTTGGACTCTCGTAGGGATATTTGTCCTGCATGGGAATCGAACCCACGACTTCTCAGAAGGCGGAGTCACCACCATACGAGCTGTGGGGCCAGTCATCAGTATACAGGGTTACAGGAAAAGTCGTGCTAGATCCGTTAAGGGCGTGGAGTACCCATCATTTCTGACTTATTTCACTATGAAACACCCTACCCTAAACTTAACCCTTTTCGAGATATTCGACTTTTAATTTTTTATTGAATAATGCCGATTTTTAGGCTACGAAATTTATTTTTGTTTATTTTGTGTATCTTATTATTATTATTATTGCATTTTTACATGTGTAATAAGATGCTTTAGGACATCAATCATTAAAATAGTGCATAAGTTAATTGAATAGACCGTAGTAGACAAGTGAAAGTAAAAAAATAAAAAATATATTAGCAAGCTTATTTTTCTCTAAGGGATATCTAAAAAAAATATTATGACACTTGTTCGGCAGATATTTTTTAAAATATCTACGTTTCATCAGCTATCTAACGAGGTCTAACAATCTAGGGTTTGTATTACATTTCGTGGAAAAAAGTAGTTGTGTCTGCGCAAGCTCGTAACGAATACATAACTCGCTACCCCGGTCGTCGAGTGCCGGATGTGGCCTGTTTTGACAGAGTTTATCGAAGACTTAAAGAAACTGGCTCTGTTTTGAGACGAAATACAGACATGGGAAGACCACGAATTGACGACGAAGAACAGGACAATGAGATAGTGCAACGCTTTCGAGCGGATCCGACTACTTCCACTAATATTGTTGCCCGTGATCTGGGACTTTCGCAATGGAGAGTGTGGTTTACAGTGCATACTGCTGGCCTATACCCGTACCATTACACGCCGGTACACGTTATTGAAGAAGGAGACCCCGCGAGAAGATTGGACTTTTGCAGATTTATGCTAAATGCTGACGTAGAAGACCCAGATTTTCTAAGAAATATCTTGTGGACGGATGAGTCCAAATTTGATAAAGATGGCATAACCAACTATCACAACGTCCATTACTGGGCCCCAAAAGAACTAAGGAATCCCAATAAGAAAAGAGTGAAAGGGTCCCAACGAAGATTCAGCGTGAATGTGTGGATGGGCATTATCTCTAATCATTTGATTGGACCTTACTTTCTCCCGGATAATCTAAATGGGGAAAGCTACGAAAATTTCCTGAGAGCAGACTTGAGTGATTTGCTGGATGATCTGCCACTCAACCTGATCAGGGACATGTGGTTCCAACACGATGGCTGCCCTGCCCATTTCAGGAGAAGTGTCAGAGACTGGCTGGACACAAATTATCCAAACAAATGGATAGGACGAGGTGGGCCGTTGCCATGGCCAGCAAGAAGTCCGGACCTAACTCCCATGGATTTTCATGTATGGGGGTGCATGAAAAGTCTTGTGTACAGCGAGCCGAATCCAGTTTTGTCTGTGGAAGACTTAAGAGAAAGGATTGTGGATGCAGCAAATAAAATGAGGACCACGTTGACCACTGGAGTAGTGAAGACTGGTCTCCGTAGAAGGATGCGACAATGTTTCAGAAATAGAGGCGGCCATGTTGAACATGAACTGTAGAATAAGAAAAAGTTGTGTGAAAACCTTTAATAAATGACATTTCATGCATACCTAATGTTTTATTTTACTTTTTAGGGCTAAGTATAAATTTTCTTCTCCACTGTCGCCTATGAAACTAATTTTTTTCCAATGCATTTGAATAAAACCCTAGATTATTATACCTCGTTAGATAGCTGATGAAACGTAGATATTTTAAAAAATATCTGCCGAACAAGTGTCATAATATTTTTTTTAGATATCCCTTAGAGAAAAATAAGCTTGCTAATATATTTTTTATTTTTTTACTTTCACTTGTCTACTACGGTCTATTCAATTAACTTATGCACTATTTTAATGATTGATGTCCTAAAGCATCTTATTACACATGTAAAAATGCAATAATAATAATAATAAGATACACAAAATAAACAAAAATAAATTTCGTAGCCTAAAAATCGGCATTATTCAATAAAAAATTAAAAGTCGAATATCTCGAAAAGGGTTAAGTTTAGGGTAGGGTGTTTCATAGTGAAATAAGTCAGAAATGATGGGTACTCCACGCCCTTAACGGATCTAGCACGACTTTTCCTGTAACCCTGTATACATTCGCGAAGTTCGCAAAGTACCATTAACAGTGTAGGAACTACCAGAGGATACAATACGCAAGTCAGAGAAACAAAGCTACGCAAGTCAGAGAAACAAAGCAGTAAAACCAATATTCACCCTATCTCATATTGTTGAAACAAATGCCATATCAGTGTCTTAACCTTTCATAAACACGACCAGCTGCACCTCACGTGACCTGCCGCGGCAGACACCGGTGACTCATCACTAGGGTTGCCAGGACGTAAAGCCGGACAGACCGGCTAGTTTAGCCGGACATTTCGGTATAAATATCGGACACCTCAAATTTTTTAGTCTTAGTATAACACGTCAGTTTTTTTTAGTTAAAGCTTGACATTTTCATCATTTTTTATAAATAAAATGAAATAAATAATTAATTACAATTAAATATTATATTATTCTTATTCTGTTTTTTTTTTTTCATCATTATATCAAACCATAATCAATTCACTGTTTCATCTACTCAACTTCTAATGAAATAGCAATAAAATTGAATGAATAAGTCTTCTTTATACCCATGATAAATGTAAAGACTCTGGCCAAATTTAAAAAGCCTAGCAAAATCCGGACACCATCGAATTTGGCCGCAACCAAATTGCCTGACTGTGTCCGGCTTTATCCGGACGCCTGGCAACGCTACTCATCACCATACCTATCAATGGTAGACCACTATAGGGCTTATTTTAGAATGATAGCCGCGCGTGATACTTGGCCTCACCCTTATCATGGTGGAGTAAGGTTTATTATCCTGAATGAGGTGGCAGCGTTCCGCAGTCTACTGTTGCCAATTGATACTGTTACGTCGTTTCCGCGTCGACTTTTTAATTTCCAATTGGCTCTCGATGCAAATCTGTCAGGCATGTACAACAAGTGGTCATATTCTCATTAATCCCGCCTACAAAGTTTACTACTTACTACCTTTAATAATACTAATAATTACTCCGTGACTACTACTCCGTTAAAATGGTCTTGTACTCAATATCCGACTAATATTATAAACGTGAATTTTGTATGGATGTTTGTTACTCTTTCACGCTCAAATGGGAATGGATTTGGATGAAATTCGGTATCAATATAGCTTATATCCTGGATTAACACATGGGCTACTTTGATCCCGGAAAAGTGCAGTGTTCCCGTGGGTTGACTTGTTCAGCACGGGGAATACCGCGGGGCGCAGCTAGTAAGTAATACAAATCTACTTAGTAGACAGTTTTAAAAGGTATCCATATCCATGTCCACAACATCTTAAAATTTAAGTATTTGTCATATTTTTAGTCAATGAATCATTTCTATAATAACTGAAAGATATTTGTTGGATTATTAATAGCGATCTCAGTGACTATACAAAAATTATAAATAACTTTTGTGTTATTTATTCCAAAATAAGTGATTCATTCTGTAGACACAGTTTTGCAATCGTAATGTGATAATTTGGTTACTTTACTACATCAAATAAAACGATTTTCAGAGCATTTTGCGATGCCTCAATGAATTTGTTGTTGTATAAAACACTAAAGTTACTGAAAACAATATGATGACTTGTTGTATTTCCGAAAGACATTAAAACAGCATTTTGTTTTTCTGGTCGTCAGACGTGCTATAAAAATAGGCTTCTGGGTATTGTGTAAATTACCCCTATTATATTATATTACCCTAAATTAAGCATAGCTTGTTCTATGGGGTAGATAACTGATGAACGCTAATATATTTTATGTAAATACATATAAAAAAAACAATGTAGTCATACAAATTATTGCCATGGGTGGGAATCGAACCCACAACGTACAGCCCAAAGGCAGAGTTACTACCAACAAGCTGTGAGGCTGGTCTTAGGGATATATCCATCTTCATAACTTATACTTGAAATAGTCAGACCACGACTTTAAGGACGGAAAACCGGCAGTCAATCTGCGTTAGCTGCGGTCATAGTCACTTAACATACATAATCTTAAGTGACCTTCTAAATCTTTTACTTAAATTTTACTGGATAATATAAGTTAATGTGTTCACTGACTCATCACGAAATCTCAGACAGGTCTACAAACGAGTATAAAATATTTAATTTCATTCGAACATAACAAGCCCAGTCCACATAATCTCTTTCTAAGTCTTAATTTACTCCGCATTTCTGACTTGCAGAAAGAGTTTCTGATTAGCTTTCTACGAGTACATGAAAGATATCATAATTGATATTAATAAGTTACTGTGACTATGATATCATTGATAAATGCAAAAGTATAATTATCAATTTGATCGATGTATGTTTTCACTTCTTCCAAAACTGCGCAATAAAATCTGAGTGAAATTTTGATGAATGAATGAAAATTCTTTATTTTACACCATTATAATACAGTACAAACGTTAAAACTACTTAAGATACAAGTACAATGGGCGGTCTTATCGCTAAGAGGCGATATCTTCCAGACAACCTTTGGATGGAAAGGATTTAACAAGTAACATTGCCAGATGATGACCCAGACTACTTTTTGTAGCGGGCGAAGAAGCGGGCAGAAGCTGGTCTTGCGTGTGACTGCCATTGTAGGAGTTATCTATCTTGTCTGCCGGTCATTAGGAAGCACCGCAAATTCATTTATGTGAGCGTTTCGGCTATTTGTATATGTAAACATTCGTTGGCATTGGCGCAGCTCGGCCGATCGGTTGATTCATTTCATTGCTAGAAGAGCAGTAGAACTCTCGCCAAGTTCGTCCGGGGAAGTACTGCCACCATGTTCATTTCTGCCGCCAAGCAGTAATGTGGAACACATTTTTGTTTTGGTTTGAAAGGTGTGTCTGGTGGTGTGGTACTTCCCCGGATGAACTTGGCATACGTTCTACTGCTATCGCCATTATTCATGGTTGACGTATTGAACCTCCAAAGGATAAATAAATTCTGAATAATTATTGACGTTTTCTTACTACTTCCTTACAACTTACACTGATGAATAGTATTGACGTTTCCAAGCCATTTCTTTAATTAACTGAAATAAAGTTTTTGACTTTGACATTGACTTCGCGAATACTGAACCACTCATTTTCGTATTTGATACTTCTTTACTCATTTAATTTTCATCAAAAACGTGTCACTTTTGCATTTTCAAAGAAAAATCGATAAATTCATTACACAACGGAATTAGTCAACCGTAAAAAACCACAACACTTTCCATTTAAATTAATCCAGTTAGGTATACAACTCCGCCCGTGCGGGTAATTTTTTAAATTATAATATGAATAAAGAGAGAAGTAGATATTACACTTATTTAGTAAATACTAGTTGCGCCCTGCGGTGTTACCAGTGGTGAATAAGTAATCCCACGGAAACACTGCATTTTTCCGGGATCAACGTGCCTATGTGTTAATCCAGGATATAAGCTATCGTGGTACCAAATTTCATCCAAATCCATTCAGCCGTTTGAGCGTGAAAAAGTAACAAACATCCATACAAACTTCCACGTTTATATTATTAGTAGGATTATGACTGGCCTCACAGCTCAGTTGGTATTTCTGAGGTGGTAGGTTTAGGTTGTGAGTTCGATTCCCACCCAGGACAAAAATTTGTGTAACGAATATAGATGTTTGTTCTGTGTCTGGGTGTTAATATGTATTATGTGTATTTACAAAAAAAAAAATTAAGTATTATATCAGTTGTCTGGTTCCCATGATACAAGCTAGGGATGACAGGCGCAATGCTTTTTTTATTTGATGTGAGCAGACTTTCTTAACTGCCACTTGGTGGAAAGTGGTCACCGTCGCCCATGGACATCTCCAACACCAGAGTCAATGGTTATGCGCTTCCCTCCTCTAACAAAGTGATTAACAATACACCCCCAAGTGCAATTACTTCATGATAATCATTTGATGATGCGTAATATAAATAAATAAATAAATATTGGTGTACATTTGACACGGAGCCATCTATCCCCAAACTAGCTTGTATGCCAGGCAATTGATAAAATACTTTTTTTTACAAATACATACAAGTTACTTAACTACCATTTCACCGGATGTTTACAATAGTATTACATTCCACTCAAAACGAGCTCTTAGTTCCAATTTTAATCTTTCTTTAGTTTTTGTTAACTTTAAAAGTGACATCTTTCAAAAAATAACATTCATAATTCGTGGGTTTTCCTCAGATCATCGAGGCCTTACGTGTTCTTTTCAATGCTCTCCCGTGTTGGTCACGAGGGTACTTAGTATTCAGTAAACAACATCTGTTTGCAATACTGTATGCCTTATTCAAATATTTACCCTAACGGTGCCGGTATACAATGAGATAGGGAAAATACAAGAGGCATTTATAAAAGAATTGCATTTTGTCCTTATCTCTATTATCCTTTGAATTTTTACATGTGATTTCTGAAGAGCTACAGTCACGGTTGCTAAGCTATACTCCAATTTGTATGTGAAAACCACCGAATAAAACATATACATAGATCAAAATAATAAGCAGTTAATTTCTAATTCACGATAGGTGAATATTACTTACTGATTGACGTTTCCAAGCCTCACTTATTATTATTACCTTATGAACATAAAGTTATTGACTTTGAAATATCATCAGCTTAGATATTATGTAATACGGTACAAGTAAATAGCTAAGACAAAATATATAATTCCACAGCATCAACGCAGTGCCTCTGTCAAATATAGTACTAGAAATAATTATCCTGCTATTATTACAAACGTGAAAATTTGTATGGATGTTTGTTACTCATTCACGCTCAAACGGCCGAATGGATTTGGATGTAATCTGGTACAAAGATAGCTTATATCCTGGATTAACACATAGGCTACTTTGATCCCGGAAAAATGCAGTACTTATTCACCGAGGGTAACACCGCGGGGCGCAGCTATCAATATAGTTGTGACGCTCGGCCCACCCAAACATTGTTCGAATAACGTATTACAACAGAGAAAAATGATCATCACTGTTTATATTAATGTGAGTCGCGTCTATTCAGCCAATCACAGTTTCCTCGTTGACCGTGATGTCGACAATTATTGCGTGAAATCGACTCTTGTCTTATCTGACGCTTTGTTGTGCTAATGGTCGATTGTTGTACGTACTTGGATTGTTTTATCTTTTTAGAAGTCTGCCGGCTGAGTCACGCACTTTTCATAGCATGTGTTCTGCAACCTAGATTCTGGATATAAGGTCCCATTTATATTCATTTCTTATGTTTTACTTGCACACATTTGACACAGCGCCATCTAGCCCCAAAGTAAGCTAAGCATCGCTTGTATCATGGGACACGAACACGAAAGGAGCCTCTTTGAGGCGAGGCCTCTTTGAGAGAACCAATGACTCGAATAGAATAGAATAGAATGGGACCAGACCACTGATATAATATTTAAATAAGTTTTTTGTAAATATATATTCACACCCAAAAACAGAACAAACACTATGTTCGTCACACTAGTATCTGTCAGGGGGGAATCGAACCCACGACCTACAGCGCAGAAAGCAGGGTTACTACCAACTGAACTATGTGACAAGTCATATGTACGACCCTATAATATACATAAAGTACAAATTGACGTTTCCGAGTTCCTTTATGTACTGGAGACAAGTTGGAAAACTGCTGACTTTGAATTTATAATTTTATGTACAATTTTCCTAGGAAACACGACTTACCATACCGAATGGTTGAATTTAATGGGCTATGTCGTTAATTATATCGCGCATTGCGTTAGTCAATCTTCGTAGTTGTAAAATAATTATGTTTATTCCGCGTTTAGTTTTTCGTGGGTCATTGGACTTGGGGCATTACTAATACCATTATTACTACATACCAACTGAGCTGTGAGGACAATCGTATGTAAATATAAAATAGTCTCTAACAGTCAGTGCCCTGATATCAACGGTTACCATAAGTCTAGAAATGTTTAGTATAATTAGTAATTTCAAACCATACACACTATCCAGATTAATTGTGACCTTAATTTATTTATTTTTTTCAATTCCAATCATTTTATTTACGTAAAACATGGTAATATAATGTAAGTAACACAGTATGATGTAAGGGTTTTATAAGGATGTAGGTGGGTACATAGATCTCATGTTTTTGCTCATTACAGCGTGCAAATATTTCATTTAGGATAATAATAATGTTTACAATTAAAAACAATTTAAATGTATATACTTGTAGCGCGAACTGGTTTCCGCAACTAGGCCACAAATGGGCCCTTTTTGCGTGTGCATGTAAATGTATATATTAACAACTTTGTTGAACCGCAAACTAGATATCGTTCCTTCAATTGGTAGAAGCAGTGTGCATGGTACAACAATCAGGCAGCAATTGATCCTAATAAAAGACGAGTTAAATGAGTCTGGCGTGGCGGGCGCTTCCAGCGACCAATTGGTCATTCACGCAAACTCCTTAATAAGATAACTAAGGAACATTTTGTGTTATATTAATCTTAGTCAATATAGTTTGTTATGCATTGGCATTCTTATATTTTGTCTTCCACAGTTTATTCGTACGTTCTTTCGTTTCCTCAAATTTACGGCTTACCTACTTAAACTTAAATCTGTGCAATAACTGGTCACATTATTGCACAGATGGTTGTTCAACATCTAGCTTACTTAGCACATATTTTGAAAAACATTTGAAGCTAACGAGCCAGACGCCGCTGGCATAGATTTTCCTTTGAATTTTCTTTCCATGTTGACGCTTATTATTGTTAGAGAGCGTGGTGGTCCAGTGGTACTGACCCCCTAGTTTCAATCCGGAGGTTGCCAGTTCAAATCCCAACGTGCACCTATGAGTTTTCCACTGAAGGATTTATGTGCGCAATACCACGTTCTCAAAATGGTGAAGTAAAACATCTTGAGGAAACCGACATGTCCTAGAACTAAAAATTCGAAGACATGTGCCAAATTCACTAAAGGAGCCTGTTTGAGGCGCACTTAAAATCCTTTCACCACACTGGATCGACAGAACCAGTGACTCGAATAGAATAGAATTGGATTTGCACCTTGAAACAGGTTAAATGGCTCGCCTCGATCGCACCCAGTTACGTTGAAGCCATATTTAAGGTCAGCCACATGAGTAATTTTGTACAGCTGATCACTTGGACATATTGTGTAACCGTTTGTGTTCGGACCAGTTGTACCTTTGAGTAGTACCTTTGATGGTACAGTTATAGCAGTAGAACTTATGCCAAGTTCGTTCGGGGAAGTACTGCTAACATGCCCATTTCTGCCGCAAACCAGTGATATATTCGCGTTATCGTGTTCCGGTTTGAATTTACAGACGCATGAGACGTTCCACCTTCACGTCTCAGAGTTACGGGCGCATACAATGAGACTTGAGTCATGTCGTACTTAGGTAGGGGAGGAACCAAGTAGTAGTACTTTTTATGGGCAGAGGTTGCCATTTAACATTAAGTGAGCCATCTGCTCGTTCCGTAACTTTCACACAAAAAGAAATTGGCACCTGTTTGTTCCACTAGTATCTACCACGACATAAATTCGACCCAAAACTTCTTCAGGTTGAGCAGATGAGATGACGATGGATATTATGTGTTGCGTCATTTGCGACGCTGTCACGTCTACGCATGACTTAATGCCGTTTCCATCTGACCTACATCATCTCGAGGCGGATCTGGAATTGTTAATGTGTGGGAAATACAATGCCAGATGATTGTAGTCCCAAAATTTAACAAAACATCATTCACATTAATTAATAGTAGTTCCGAACACGTCTTCCTTGGCAATCACAAACATCACGCGAGTACTTTGGCATCACATGATTCAACTCGATTGACCATATCGCTGCTTAAATTCGACAACGACACAACTAAAAAAAACTACATTTTTCAGGAGAGCTGTTTTGCGTTGAGCGATAGCGAATCCAACCAATCCGATAATGACATTTAGTGACGTCACTCGCTCAGTTGCGCGAATAGGAATATGATTTTTATTCACATTATAATACAGAAGATTTCGTGTCGAACTACACCAATAACTCAATTTTGACACATCTGGTTTTGTGCCACTATCGAACTTAGGCAGCGATATATGGACGCACATTACTCATGGTAGATGTATAATTCGTCCGTTATGTTGGCGTCGTGATTTCGCCATGACGTTGGATTTGTGAAAATTTGTTGACGCAGAGGAAATCACAGCGACTTCCAGTTTTAGCCTTCATGAGAGATGTATATTTTGGAGTTTACTCGTTAAGAATCTATATATAATTTAAGTAACGATAATTTTATGGCTAGTAAAATCGTGCGTCAACAAAAAATGTGCTTAAAAACAACGGATAATTTTAATTTTCAAATTCAAATACAAAGCATTTATTGCACATGTTGTTACAAAGATATTAATATATTTATAGGATAGATACAAACATAAAACCTGTTAGGGCACAGCAATTTTATTATTCTAGGTGGATATTTGTTTTAATTATTAATGTACATTTTACTTTATTATGTAACGTTAGTTATATTAGATATTTAGATATATTAATAGAAAAATAGAGTAGCTGCACAATATAATATAAGTAATTTTATTTAACATACTTTTTCGTGACTCTCGACTAATTAATTTATTCAATGACAAGGACTCATGAGTAAACTTATGTCGTAATTTTTTCTTCATGACTTAATTATGACGTTTGAGCAAACGGAGCGACATGACGGGGGAATCATCGTAAAACTGCCACAAAGCTTCTGGCAACGCGATCGCACGAATCACTTGACCCCGACGAAAAAGGAAATTTATTATGCCCTTTTCTGATCACATAAATTTTCCTAGCAGACACGAACCTGACCTTCGTGTCAGGTATATAAATAGTGAGTGATCACAGATAGATACAGTGTTGATATTATCAACTTCAAAAGGTGAGATTGCCTCGACTGATATATAGATAAGGTATGGCTGAAGAAATGAGGAGAAATTACGCAAGGCATAATACAGTGACTCTGTTGTAAAACAATTTATAGTCTAACTTTTATCAATAGTATAACTTATGCAAAGTTCGTCCGGTGAAGTACTGCTACCATGCCCATTTATGCCGCCAAGCATCCATGTTCCGGCTTGAAAGGTGTTGTTGCCGGTAAAATTACATGCACATGAGACATTCCACCTTCATGTATGCATACGATGCGACTTGGGTCTTGTCGTACCTACGTAGGGGAGGACCCAAGTTGAAGTAGAAAGCATAGAAACCAGTAGATTAGAAATCCAGACAGAGAAATAATATGTCTATTTCTCTCTCTGGATTTATATCTGCTGGTATATGGCAGACATAAGACTTTTGGTGGCCGTAGATTTATAACTGAAAAGTTATTTGTAATGAGGAATGTCTAAAATGTAAAAAAATGTATGGATGGTATCGTTGAAAACCGGCGCTGTGATGCATATTTCGTTAAATAACGGCTACGTTTCGTTACACAGTCGTAACCCAATCTAAATTGACATATTTATAACGTTGCTAATCACAACTCGTAAATTGATAATTAAGAGTATTTTAACTGCTAAACACATTTATACATCATTAAATCTGGAAATTTATTGTAAATTTTTATGTCTTGTTTATCAATATTTACTGGTACTAAAATTATAATGTAGTCATAAACTTGCTTTTATTTAGTGGATATAATTGCAGCATATAATTGCAGTAATAGATAATTGTAGATTAGTAGTTAGTTAATCTTACGGTTCTATTTTCACCAATAATTATATAGACTGGCCTCATAGCTCAGTTAGTAGTAACCCTGCCTTCTGCTCTGTGGATCGTGGGTTCGATTCCCACTCAGGACAAACATTTGTGTGACGAACATAGATATTTTTTCTGGTTCTGGGTGTTAATATGTATGTATTTACAAAAAAGTATATAAGAAATATATCAATTGTCTGGTTCCCATGATACAAGCTATGCTTAGCTTACTTTGGGACTAGATGGCGTTATGTGAAATGGCCACCATTTTTATTATTATTATTATTAATTATGAACATATGTTTTCTCATGTGACAGACAGCTCTGCTGTGTAGTATTATTCTTCTTCTCTCTTAACTCACTTGACTTCTGCAACTCTTGTGGCTTTCATAATCTTACATTACTGTTAAATCGCCAATCGAACTTCACTCCAAATACAAGGGAATTATATAGACCAGAAGTTCGTTCTTATGATATTTGCACATATTACTATTGTATTAAGACACATATTGCAGTGTATAAGAAACAGATGCATAAAACATCTCTATGCTGATAAGTGATCAGTTTTGGACTGTGCGCAAGTTCCCAATGATGTCGGGTTAAGGAATATTTATTTTCTCAAAGACTTTAGTATAAACACTTCATAAAACTTCAAACCTAAAGTGAGCCTGCAAAATATTTAAGACTTAAGACCAGTAGAACTCACGCCAAGTTCGTCCGAGAAGTGCTGCCACCATGCCCATTTCTGCCGCCAAGCAGTGGACACCAGGAACGCATTCGCGTTCCTGTGTTCCGGTTTGAAAGGTGTGGTTGCCGGTGAAATTACAGGCACATGAGACATTCTGCCTACACGGCTCAGAGTTATGGGCGCTTACGATGCGACTTGGTTCTTGTCGGACATAGTAGGGGAGGACCCACGTCGCATCGGTTGTTATGGGCAGAGGTTACCACTTAACACCAGGTGGGCCGTCGGCTCGTTCCGTAACTGTAACACATAAAAAAAAACTTAACCTATATCATTCTTATATTGCATTATTTATCTTATTTGTAGGTATCGAGATTTACCAATAAAAAACGTCGGATATATTTGTATGATACCTATGTTATTGCAATTTTAGGTAATGATTGTTGTCGAAATAAATTTCATTTCATTTCAACAATTTCAAATAAGACACAACAAAAAAATTATAACCGCTTTCGTATATCACAACTTCTGGGGAAACCGTTAGCACATTGGACCTAATTGTTTGGTATCTCCAGTCATAACAAAGTTTGCAAACAGATTAACGTCAGCTTTGTTCATCATTCTTTGAAGTTTCAGCATTGTTTGAATACTAGAGTTCATTGACTGCTTTAATCTTGTCTGCGTTATACACTTTATCTTTTATTTGAGATGGTAGACATGCAGAATACCTGATAAACGCTAGTTTACTAGGTATTAAAATTTCCTCAAACGCGTTTATTTTGAACAATATCTAGCTTTTCCTCTTGATTTGGTTCGGTATCAGCACCCTCGTATAGGACGATAAGCTGTTAACAATAATTTATATTATGATTACCATTGACAAACTGTTTATAATGTTTATAAAGTATACTATTTGTCGAATCCTTTGGGAATCTACGTTGTCAATTACTCATAAAATAATTCTACCTCACAGCTCAGTTGGTACAGATCTGCCTTCTGCACTGTAGGTCGTGGTTTCGATTCCCACTCAGTACAAACATTTGTGTGACGGACGTGGATGTTTGTTCTGTGTCTTGTGTTCATATGTATGTATTTACAAAAAAAGTATATAAGTGTTATATCAATTGTCTGATTTCCATGATATAAGCTATGCTTAGCATGGCGCTGTGTCCACCAATATTTATTATTTCTCTTACATTCCAGTACTGCTGGAGGCGTGTCACAATGACGCATCCTGTCTCCAGGACAAGGCGGGGCTCGAGGCCATCACGCAGCTGCACAGACAGTTAGACGATGATGCCAACGGCAACGTCGACCTCAGCGAGAGTGACGATGTAAGTACATCTGCGTCTCCCTATCTCATCCCCCAACAGAGACAACAACCTTCGCACCGACCCCGGGGTCGAAGTGTCCCCGTAAACGCCCGCGCGGGCCGCATTCTCTCCCATTCCTCCCGACTCGCAACGCCCTAACCCGAGGTCCGTACCTACGAGTAAGTGGTGCCCTTGGTGTGTGCAAATGTTTGTCCTGGGTGGGAATCGAACCCACGACCTACAGCGCACAAGGCAGTGTTACTACCAACTGTGCTGTTGGTAGTTGCTTTCGACTATCCGCACCCATTTCCTTCACTTTACTGTCTTCACTTCGTATCAACACAAATCTACATCATCTTTTCTGTGTATCTACATAATCTGTGTAATCTAAATTGTGTTCAAGCAAATAAACTATCTTTATCTTTATCTTTTCCAGTTCCTCCGCGAGGAGTTGCAGTATGACAGCGGATATGAGAAACGCCAGCGGGCCTTTCACCACAATGATGACATGCATATATCCGTGAAGGAGCTTTGGGAGGCGTGGTTGAGATCCGAGGTGAGATTCATACGCGTGGTGATCTAGTGGTACTGACTCCGAGTTTCAATCTGGAGGTCGCCGGTTCAAACCCCGACGTACACCTATAAATGTTTCGATTTAAAGATTTATGTGCGCAATATCACGTTATCAAAACTGTGAAGGAAAACATCGTGAGGAAACCGACATGTCCTAGATCTAAAAATTCGAAGACATGTGTCAAGTGCACGAAAGGAGCCTCCTTAAGGCGCACTTCGAGAGTGACTCGAATAGAATAGAAACTCGCACAAATGCAAAAGTAATATCTAGTCTTTCATTGCAAAATTACTGAATCTATTTGGCTGCATTCTCTAAAATAGATTCGTGATGACTTCGACTTATACAATATATTGGCTACTGTTTGTCCTGGTACCACGCAGGTGAACCTGTACGCATAAGCTAGTACATACATTCAGTCACGCCCTTTTACCGAAAAGGGATAGGCAGAGGTTCACCTGGTCACTTATCATGTTGAGGATTACAATGATGCGTTGGGGGAACGTAGGGATATCATATGGTCGCCAGTTTTCCCTGATTTGCCTCTAACCTCCTCTAAAACCTTCTATCATTCCGCGCCATACAGTAAATCATTCCACGTTTACACACTCGCACTTCGGTAAACGAAATCTCCACGTCGCAGGTGGCATGAACAGAAACATCCAAGACCGGAGAACTAACTTTATGATCATAACACAGGTGTTGGGAAGGAACCCTAGCTTTGACGTTAGGGTTGATTGCTTCGATAATATATAGCTACATACATACATACATAGCTCAAAAGTTGCCAACTATCTCTGGCCCTTGGCTTTTTACCGGTTGAGAGCCGTCTGCTCTCACCAAAAGCCCGTGTAAACGCTGTCAAGGCCATCTGCGGCCAACAGCTATAAAGTCCATTCATAAAAAAAGGCCCTTGGCTCTCGTAACGTTATTGACCGACATTCCCTATTCCGCAGGTACACAATTGGACCGTGGAGCAGACAGTCGAGTGGCTCTCGCAGTCGGTGGACTTACCCCAGTACAAAACACTGTTCCTGCAACATAAGGTCACAGGAGCCACCTTGCCTAGGTTCGTATCTAGATTTATGTTCCGCCTGGCCTGGCCTGGCCACAAGGACTTAACCCAGGATTAACTGCTCCTGAACATAAGGTCACAGATGTTACCTAGCCTATCTCAAATGTAAATAATAAATAGATAAATATTGGTCGGCATTCCACACAACGCCATCTACCCCAAAGTAAGCTAAGTAAATAGCTTGTATCATGGGAACCAGACAACTGACATAATGCTTAAATACTTTTTTGTAAATACATACATATAATACATATCAACACCCAGACACAGATCAACCACCTTTTTCGTCACACAAATGTTTGTTCTGGGTGGGAATCGAACCCACGACCGCAGAAGGCAGGGTTACTACCAACTGAGCTGTGAGGTCAGTCGAAATATAATTTCAACGACTCCTACGACTTTCAAACCGAATCACAGCAATGTAACTATTACTCGCCGGCAAAAATAAGTATGGTGGAAGTACCATCACCAAGTCGACCCCGTCAGTAGGGGGTCTAAGGAACCCCGGTTCTGCCCATTCTGGGCTCATCTTCTCCCATTGCTTTCGACTTGCAACGCCCAAAGCCAAGTGATACTAGTATAGTGTCGTTGTGTTTATTTTTTTTTACCGGTTGAGAGCCCTCGGCTCTCACCAAAAGCCCGCTCAAACGTAGTCCGGGCCATCAGCGACATAAGCTACAATATCCATTCCAAAAAATATCCTCTGAAGAAACAACATACAATAAAATTAAATCGTAAATATACATTAATTTTAACAGTAGGCCGTTTGAATATCTGAGACGCTTCAATAACATTGAATTCCCAATAGTATTTCTATCAAATACGTAGTTATTCTCGTCTTTCTAGAGTAGTGAAGCAATAAATCTTTCTGTGTAATAAAATGATCATTTTGCGTGTTTTTAACACGGAGAGTGCTTTATGTCGCAGATTTTTGCAGTTGGAAAAATAGCTAATGGCGGATATCTGCACATTTTATAGCTAACGTTAAAATTTATGCCCTGCCCATAACTACCAGATATTACAACTACTATTCCTAACACAGTTTTTACAATTACATTTTACAATTTATGTTAAGTGGTAAGTGGCGCCGCCCATAGACAACAGCAATACGACTCAAGTCCTCTCCACTAAAGTACGAGATGACTGAAGTCGCATTGCGTTGCGTCCATCACCCCGAGACTGGGATGTTACGTCTCATGCGGCTGCAATTTCACATTAGAATATTAGATGCCTACCCTTACAACGAGAACGAGAAAGTTGAAATAAATAAGAATTAGTGGACTTTTTCACACAGCGCCTTCTGGCTCCAAACTAAGCATAATTATTTTGCGGGCAATAAACCGTACTCATCATTTCAGATTGGCTGTGAACAATATGCAGTACCTGAGCAATATTTTGGGCATTAAGGACCCCATCCACAAGCAGAAGCTGGCCCTCAAGGCTATGGACGTTGTGCTGTTTGGACCTCCTAAGGGTAATGTACATTATTTATAACCTAACTTCCAAAACAAGCTTTGCAATCAGTCCCTGGATACTACCGAGGGCTATTATAGTACCTGTCAAGACAAATGTAAGGAGTTTAAACACGATATGGGTGCTGAGCGCTACTGAGGAGTTGGTTGGTCTGCAGGTGGCCCTGGAAGCATCATCAGCTCCAGCTTACCATAACATTGTTATTAATAATAAAAATATAATTATTATTTATAATAATATATCTTTAATTCAGACATCCATTTTTTATATTATAATAATATCAGTCGGTAAACAAAAAAATAATTGAAAACAGTACCACAAATAAGTGTCTAATTAAGTAAGTATATTATACCACCGCCCACAGACAACAGCAATAAGACTAAGTCCTCTCCACCAAAGTACGAGATGACTCAAGTCGCATTGCGTTGCGTCCATCACCGGGGGTACGTCTCATGCGCCTGCAATTTCACCGGCACCCACTCCCTTCCACAGCAACACGAATGCATCACTGCTTGGCGGCAGATTACCAGATGTGGTGGCGGTTATTTTAACTACTTTATTATGTAGGAAGCTATGTTCAAATGAGATGCTCACAATTAACGAACGAAGGTCGCATCGCGTCGCGTGCCAATCACAACCCTGTTACATCGACATAAGGTTTCATATCAACCATCGAGCCGTGCAAAAAGTACGACTATTGTCCGATGACAATCTGACAATCGCTGTCGATTGTTATAATGCTTAAGCTGTTTTTAAAATAGATGATGGGCAAAACAAAGTCTATTATGTGATAAAATTGCGGAACGAGCAGATGGCCCATGGTGTTAAGTGGTAACCTCTGGTCATAACAAGCAATTGGACTATTGGATGACTTGGATTCTTCACTACTTAGCTTTTTTAAGAAATTAAAATGTTTTTTTTTTTTTTTTTTTTTTTTTTTTTTTTTTTTTTTTTTAATATATATACTAATAATTACAACAGGTAGCCACCTAGAGGTAGAATAATAAAATTTCTGTGCCGGTCATATATTTTTAATCTATACATCTATACAAATAAATAAAATTGGAGTGTCTGTTTGTAATATTAAAATAACCGCTTTTTACTAAATGCATATGGATGTATACACGGTACTATTACAATTTTTTTTTTTAAATTTTTGTCTTTCTGACTGCATATGTTTTGTTTGTCTCTTGTTAAATTTAAAAACAAGATTGAAACTTCTGAAAACAGGTCGATAATCATAGCACTATGGACTGGCACCAAATATAATACTACTTATAACCTTAAAGTTCATAAAAAACAGAATATGAGCATTGATCTACTCCCTTCTGCGTGCTTACAGCCATACAACCAACCTTGAAAAACACACCACCTATCACATCTATATTCCCACGACAGTGTGCCCCATTCAAAAGAGGCTTATTGCGGCTCTACTGTGGTTATAAGAAAAGTGTTAGGTACGACCACTATGTTATTAAAACACTTTGTAGGGTCACCATGAATTAGTTAATTATAAAAAAAAGGTTGATCTAGACCTAATTACAATTATCGTCACAGTTCAGAGGACATAGCGTCACAGGTTTTAGCCAAGTTACAAGACAGGTAATGTGAAAATTCGGAAGTTTACTTAATCCAATTAAAGCAGATAATCCAATTAAAGCAGATTGTATTAAGTCAGTCGTAAACCTATTATTTAAATTTAATGGCTGTGTACCCACGTTTATTGAGCTAAGTTTTGAAAAATATATTTATTACTGCCTGAGATATTTACTGTTTATATACTTTTAGCAATATAAAAACTGGTATTCAATCATATTTGCATTCCAAGAAGTCTCAAAGAGTTAATGAAAATATTAAATTAAATATTGGTGGATATTTCACAAAGTGCCATCTAGTCCTGAATGAAGCATAGCTTATACTATGGGAACCAGACAACTGAGAGATTAACTTTTTTGTAAATACATACATCTAATACATATTTATACCCAACATAAAACAATCATCTATATTCGTCACACAAATGTTTATCCTGGGTGGTGGTAATCGATCCTACGACCTACGGTGTAGAAGGCAGAGTTACTATCAACTGAGCTGTGAGGCCAGTCATGTGTTAATGAGTACATAATACGTGCTACTTCAATTTAGTTTCAATATGGAGGTAACGCTTACCATTAGTTTGGACCATAAACGTGACAAAGCACAAAGGAATGCACAGCCTATAATACGACAATAGGGTGTCTCCATTAATCAACTGAACTACGTTAAGATATGCTCAACACAGGTTTTGTAACCTAGGGTGGGGGATAATGATACTTATATTCATTTAATTACCTAAATCGAACATATTATATTATTATTTACTAAACATATACTTTTAATTCAGAATTATTAATTATGTATTTAAAAATTCAGGTGGAAAAATTGTAATAAGAATTTATTTTGTGTAAAAGATTTGTGAAAGAATAAATAATTATTATTATGCTGAAATGCTATATTATTTTCATCATCCGAATATATTTCCCGGTAAGCATAGCATGAGTTTTAGTTCAAATATTACAATGTAGAAATTTAGTGCGTGTGTTGTGCGGGTTCCTCCAATGACTAGTTCTATGACTTTATAGTTTAGGAGCTATGGATGTTGTTTCACACTATATTGAAAGCATTACTTTATTTGTGACAGTCGTAATTTAGGCACACTGAAGATCTGTAAGGCGATCTGTTCTGATCCTTTGTAGATATCAAATCCAAATAAAAAAAAGATACATTTATTAATAAATAATTGTCAAGACCGCCGTTCATGCTGATTCATTTCTACTCAATTAAATTGCTCGTATAGGGGATTGTTCTGTATTTAGTATATTACTTTATAGTAATGTTAATTACAGTGTATGTAAAACTTAATAAGTAATCAAGTTGAGACTTTTACCTACTAAACCCCTATGGGCCTATATATAATTAAATCGCTTGTATTGTGGATGTTCTGTATTAGGTATCTTGATTATATTTATAAAATTATTAAAAAAAAGCCACAGATTTTTTGTATTATGCCACCATTTTAGTATCAAGAGCACCTATTCTTAAAGCTACTTGCCATTTTCTAAATCCACCTAATATTATTGGCAAACCATCCAAATATGAAATAACGAGGAAACATTCTCGTTCATTGGCTATTAAGTCAGTTTTTTCGTTTTGCTGCTTAAAGTACTTAATTATGTTTATTTTTTTATTTTTCTTATATTTTATTAAATTACTTATTGCCGTTTCCAGACCATCAATTAATGATAGATGAAATTCTATGGAAATAAAGTTTTTATGACATTTGACTTTGACTTACATAATAATTTTCCCTGATTAGTTTTGTCCTGCTAACACTGGAAATCATGGTGCTAACAATGTTACATCACGGTTCATACGAGTGTGATTTTTAGTTTCGAACTAACGTGGAGATCATTCGCTACGGTTAAACGTAACTAAAACAGTTGGTGGAAAAAATGCGAAAAAAATCGTTAACGTCTGTCGTTAGCGTGTAAATTATCCAAAAATGTCCGTGTTGTGTTAGAGTCTGAATTCCAGTGCGGGGTCGGAGCTATGTTTCCATGTGTCTATATAAATGGTTTTTGACATTTCGCTCGGGCTGTGCTTGTGTTTATGTGTTTACATTGTGTATGGTGGGCGCTATGTGGAATTGAACGATGATGATGGTAAATATTTATATCATAATACCTGATAAAAACTGTTATTGTTATAGAAAAATATCGCTATAGTCTATATAGAGTATATAATACAGAGTATATAATATAGAGTATAGACGGTCATTGTGACTGGCCTCATAGCTCATTTGATAGTAACCCGGCCTTCTGCGCTGTAGGTCGTGGGTTCGATTCCCACTCATGACTAACATTTGTAACATTGATGTTTGTTCTGTGTCTGTGATGTGTATTATAAGTATGTATTTACAAAAAAAGGAAAATATCAGTTGTCTGGTTCCCATGATACGAGCTATGCTTAGCTTACTTTATGGCTAGATGGCGCTGAAATGTGCACCAATATTTATATTTATTTATTACGATAATAACTAAACCAGTCTGAAATAGTTCTTGTTACGGACAGAGCCATTTCATAAAACTCGCTGCCTCGCTCACTCCACTAGTTTGTATAATTTAAGTAAAATTGAATGTTTTGTGTTTATTCTATACCTTTGCGATAATGTACAATATTGTAAACTACTTAAGACAAAGAAAACAATATGTGCGACGAGAGGAACCTATTGTAAGAAGCGAGGCGCAATAAGCACCCGTCTCGCTCCCTCCTCATTCGTTTTAGTCGCCAGTGAGATGCGCGACGCGAGGTCCAAGGTGGGAATAAAAGTAGCGCCATTTTTATTCAAATTCGTATTCCTGCTTGCACTCGAACGAATCAAGAACTCCGAAGAAATTGTAAATAACAAGCTGCGCTGAACCCCTGCTCCTTGGACCTCCCGAAAGCGACACCCGATGATTTTTTAATGAAGAAACCGAATAAAGAAAATTTATATACAGTCCACTGAAGTTTTGAACCAATCCTGACCATTTACACCCTGTGGCCCCCACAGTGTTCTTGGTCCTTCGAGCCGGATTGAATAAACCAACGGAAGACCGCCGGAAGAAGCCACAATCCACTGGGTGTACCGAACGGAAGCCCAGGGGACGAACGTGTATACTCTCCGAGCCAGTTGAACCAGTTCCGGGTGTCGAAGAGGTCCAGCAGCAGCAGCGTCAGCCAGCAGCGTCAGCCAGCAGCCAGTCGATCCATTTTAAGATTCGACTTGAAGACACGCCGTGCTCAACGTCGGGGCACTAGGGAGTGCTCGAAGAACACCGAACGGTGCGCCGAGCGTCACGTCGGGCACAGGGTGCTGAAAAACACCGAACGGTGCTCCGAGTCTCCAGCCTGAGTCAATCGTCGCGTCGTGTTCCCCGGGCAGGTGATATCCGATACGCAGTTCTCTGCGGTCTGTGTCTTGCCACCACCTAACGGTGTCAAACGGTGTCAAGCGCAGGTTAACGCCTCACGGCGGTGTGGTGTGTTGTGCGACACCACCGGTTCCATCAAGAGCGCACCGGGGCGCGGACCGAAGTGCACTTCCTCGTCAGTAAGAAGGTACCGTGGTGCGGGGGCCAGACTGTAGGCACTGCCAAAGGGGTCGGACATTCCAGCCGATTACCGAGCGCCCCGTATTCACGTTCCTTCCTCTGCTGAGTGGATCCTACCCCACCCTATCCCTCACGATCCATCCCTAAAGGAGCGTATCCTGGCCGCGTGGCCAGTCCCTCCTGAAGGACTGCTAGGGACAGTTAGGTAGTGTGTAAGTGATAGTGTTAGGGCTAGGGAGTGAGCGAGAGGCAACTGTTAGGCGCGTATATCGGGGTAAGTGTTTTTACATTGTTTTTTTTATTGCTTTTTTTGGTGTTATTTTTTTTTTTTGTGCGTTAGTACAGTGTTAAGATTAGGATCGGGTTAGGTACGTTTTTACGATGACTACTAGAAGTCCGCCGGTCACGAGGAAGAAGTCTGCCGCGCTTAGAGTTTACGAAGATTATCCCGCGTCTCCTTCGGAACCAACGCCGCCTGCCGTGCAGATGGAACCACCACACGCGACCGATCGTACCACAATGAGTAACGTCGCGACCGGGACTACAAGTAGGGACGTACCACAAGCCGGAGTACCAACTATGCGCGCGCCGTCCGTTCGTTCACATATGTCAGCCGCCAGTGCAGTAGCTCGAATACGTCAAGCTGAATTCGAAGCAGAAGAAAGTCTTGCCATGATCCGAAGGCAAGAGCTTCAAATTCAAGCGGAACTTATTAGGAAGCGACTAGCCGCTAACGTTGCAAACATTCGCGAGGAAACTGATCGCGAAAGTATAGGCGCGAACGAAGTCAACCTATCAGAAAATAGGGTTCACGATTGGCTACAGCAGAACGTCCCTCGGGAGTCGTCTCAGGAACGCGAACCTACGGACACCGAGACTCGCTACAGATCGTCAGCGCCCAGAGCGAGAGGGAACGAACAGTACCTTCCGAACAAGGTTACTTTCGAGTCAGCTGTGAGACACCGATCGCCGACACCCACTAGGAACAACACGGCAAATGAAGAAAAAGGAATAGACCGGCTAGCAGAGGCATTAGAACGAATATCCCGCGGAAGAGCACCGCCACGACAGACGCAAGATCTTCCATTATTCAGTGGAGCGCCTGGCGAGTGGTTGCCGTTCAAAGCCGCGATGAGAGAATCTACAGCCATGCACAAGTTCACGCCGACTGAGAACTTAGCCCGTCTACGATCCTGCCTGCGAGGCGAAGCGAAACAGACCGTGTCAGCGTTGCTATTCACCGCTACCGAACCAGCGGTGATTATGAAGACTTTAGAACAGTGCTACGGGCGTCCGGAGGTGATTATTGACCGCGCACTCGAAGACATAAAGAAACTGCCACGAGTAGGCGCGACCGCGAGCGAACTGAACTCCTTCGCGATCAAACTACAGAACATCGTGACGGTTATTTCTTGTGTAGATGAGAAAGGGTACTTACTGAATCCCATGTTAGCGCGTCAAGTCACAGAGAAGCTCAGTCCGCACGTTAAGTCTCGCTGGTGCGATTACGCAGAGGAACACGAACAACAGAGCGAGCCGGAAATAGTAGCTCTGTCCCGCTTTCTCATGCGCGAAGCAGACCGCGCAATGAAACACACGTTCTCCACTACGACGACAGTATCGAGACAACCGGTCATAGCTGTTCGAACGGAACAACGACCGCGCACTCAAGAACGGAATCGCAGCGCCGTGTATGCAACAACCGAGAAGAAAACGGATTGTTTATGTTGCGGAGGAAAGCACGGCACTACGGAGTGCAGAAAGCTCAATGATATGTCGATCGATGAACGGTGGCGATGGGCAAAGGAATCCCATGTATGTTTCCGGTGTTTAACGAGTAAACACCGACGTTTTAAATGTAAGGCGAAAACTTGCGGTGTGGAAGAGTGTCGACAGTCCCACCACAAGTTGCTACATTCACAAGTTCCTGAATCCAAGGAAGATTCAGCAACCACAGCCACGGCACATACGTACGGAACAAACGAAGTGCTGTTGAAGGTGTGTCCGATCACGATACAAGCAAAAGACGGGAAAGAGGTAGACACGTACGCGTTATTGGATGAAGGATCAACTATCACGTTGATAGACGAAGGCATCGCCCAGATGATCGGGGCAGAAGGCCCAACCAGAACGCTACGCATCATGGGAGCAACCTCTTCTCAGACCGAAACCGAAAGCCAAATCGTAGATCTTAGGATACGAGGGAAAAGTCAAACGGACACACATCACATCAAAGCGCGTACCGTAAGAAACCTCACGATAGGAAGTCAGTCCGTGAGATCAGATCTATTGAGGCAGCCGCATCTGCGGAATATGCCACCGGAAATAGTATCTTATACAAATGCTAAACCGCGCGTACTGATAGGAGCCGACAACTGGCACTTGATAGTGACAAGGAAGTTATTAACCGGACGAAGGAACCAACCGGCCGCGTCACTAACCCAGTTGGGGTGGATAATCCACGGATCCGCGCCTAGAAGTACGGTCTGCAAAGACAAAGACACCGTTTTGCACATACAAACACAAACTTCGAACGACATCGACTTGGACAAGGCCGTCAGAGCGCACTTCGAGATAGACGCGCTAGGCATTGCGATAAAAAGGAAACCCGTTCCTGCCGAAGAGCGCGCCAAAGAAGTGTTCAAGAAGACAGCCAAGCGAGTAGATGGTCGTTTCGAAGTGGGGCTGCCGTGGGCCGAGGATCAAACCACCCTGCCCCCGAGCTACAATATGGCATTAAACAGATTAAACAGCATCGAGAGAAAAATGGATAAGTCGCCCGAATTCGCAACCGCGTACACCGAGCAGGTGGAAAAACTATTTCAGAAAGGGTACGCTACAAAGTGTGAGCAGGACAGAACGAGTCCAAAGGAATGGTATTTGCCACACTTTGCAGTAACGAATCCCAATAAGCCTGGAAAGCTTCGAATGGTTTTTGACGCGGCGGCGCGATCCAACGGTGTCTGTTTGAATGATGCGTTACTTGACGGTCCAGACTTACTCCAGTCATTGTACGGGGTATTGTTCCGATTTAGACAAAAACCGGTCGCGGTAACGGCCGATATTAGGGAAATGTTTTTGCAGATAAAAATCCGACCGGAAGACCAGGTAGCGCAACGTTTTCTATGGCGAGGGACCGACCGAACCGGCCCGCCGAACAAATACGTCATGACATCCATGATATTCGGGGCAAGAAGCTCACCGTTTATCGCTCACAGCGTAAGGAACCGAAACGCGGAAGATCATAAGGACTCGCATCCGTTAGCTTTCCCATCGATCACGGAGAACCATTACATGGACGATTGGGTCGAAAGTTTCGATGACGAGGAGATCGCATCCAGAACGGCTGCACAAGTCCGCGCAGTTCACAGAAGAGCAGGATTCGAACTCGCCAGTTGGAGTAGTAACAGCGAGGCCGTACTAAACGACGTCCCGACGGAACTGAGAGCGCACGCACCCGTGGAACTTGCGTCGAACGCGCATCCGTACGGAAAGACGTTAGGCGTCTTATGGATAACGCAAACAGACGAGCTCGCGTTTAACTGCAACATGCCTAGGGTACCAGCCGAGGTAAAGAACGGGGAACGAACTCCGACAAAACGCGAAGCTTTGGCAGCGGTCATGTCGATATTTGATCCGTTGGGATTGCTCAGCCCGTATACCATAACAGCTAAGATCATGCTGCAAGAACTATGGAAGAAAAAAGTGGACTGGGACGAGCAATTACCACATGAAGAAGCGGCATCATTTGTTGACTGGCAACTTGACCTGCAGCACATAGCAAACTTGCGCCTACCACGATGTTACTACGCACACTCGCGTAAATATGAACGGCAGCTTCACCTATTCTGTGACGCTAGTGAACAAGCGTACGCCGCCGTTGCATATTGGCGATTCAAGGGCCCCGAGGATGTAGTAGTGAGACTAATCGCGGGGAAGGCAAAAGTAGCTCCAATGAAGGCGCAAAGCATCCCGCGCATGGAGTTACAGGCAAGTTTGATAGGCGCTCGACTCGCCGCGGAAATTTTAAAGAGTCACGGGGACACATCAAACGTAACATTTTGGAGCGACTCAAAGACCGTGCTACATTGGATCAGAAATGATGCGGTGAGGTACACGCCATACGTAGCACACAGGCTCTCGGAGATCGCAGAGTTAACTCGTCCCGAACAATGGCGCTGGGTCCCGACAAAGTGTAACGTGGCAGACGACGCAACGCGCAGCGGCTATACAGAAATGCGAAGCACGGACCGATGGTTCACAGGTCCCGCGTTCTTGTACGACGGCCCGGACCAATGGCCACACGAAGTAGATCAGCCTAACGTGGCTGACGATGTAGAGGTGAAGCATGTTACCGAATCCACATGCAATCACATCATAGACATGTCTAGATTCTCCTCGTACGAGAGAATGGTACGGGCATTAGCCTGCGCACTCAGATTCATTGACAAGTGCCGAAAGCGTGCGAGAGAGACAGACCTAGAATACGTATTAGAGTCAGAACGGTTGCTCATTCAGCAGGCTCAAAAAGACAGCTTTTACCCCGAGTACCTACGTTTGAAACGGGGGGAGAGCGTCGATAGATCGAGCCGTCTATTTAAATTAGATCCGCAGCTTCGGGACGGGATCATCCGTTTGAACGGGCTACCTTACGTAGGAGAATGTAGTGCGGCCGATAGAAAAACCTGGAAAGCCGCGCAGGCATTGGCGAACTCGTTTTGGGCACGTTGGCTCACCGAGTATCTACCTACTTTAGCGCCGCGCGGCGATCATAGGTGCAATAAGCGAAACATTCAACAGGGGGACGTAGTGCTTATCGCCGACGGTATACTACCCCGTAACGTATGGCCAAGAGGACAAGTAGAGGAAGTCTTCACCGGGCCAGACGGGGTGGTGCGAAGCGCTAGTGTCAGGACGCGAGGGGGAGTTTTTAGGCGACCTGTAAGAAGGCTCATTGTCCTGCCGATAGATGAGGGCTTCGAAGATCTTCGCCGGGGGGAGACTGTTACGGACAGAGCCATTTCATAAAACTCGCTGCCTCGCTCACTCCACTAGTTTGTATAATTTAAGTAAAATTGAATGTTTTGTGTTTATTCTATACCTTTGCGATAATGTACAATATTGTAAACTACTTAAGACAAAGAAAACAATATGTGCGACGAGAGGAACCTATTGTAAGAAGCGAGGCGCAATAAGCACCCGTCTCGCTCCCTCCTCATTCGTTTTAGTCGCCAGTGAGATGCGCGACGCGAGGTCCAAGGTGGGAATAAAAGTAGCGCCATTTTTATTCAAATTCGTATTCCTGCTTGCACTCGAACGAATCAAGAACTCCGAAGAAATTGTAAATAACAAGCTGCGCTGAACCCCTGCTCCTTGGACCTCCCGAAAGCGACACCCGATGATTTTTTAATGAAGAAACCGAATAAAGAAAATTTATATACAGTCCACTGAAGTTTTGAACCAATCCTGACCATTTACACCCTGTGGCCCCCACAGTTCTCATTTATGCTTATAAATGCAGATTGTACTTACAGATAAACTCAAAGACGTATTTTAAAGCCAAAGTTATAACAAAAAAGGTGTAGGCAGGCTACCTACTTTGTGTATAATTAACGATCGTGTTTTTGCTGCGACGTATATCAACATTACTCATTACATTTTTTATGACTATATGATGATTTTTGATATTCTCAAATAAGTATTTTTTGGTCGTCTTGGGGCCGAAAATGTGTCACCGGTTGCGATCCCATCACTTGAAATTATAGAGCGTAGTAGCCCACTGGCCCTATATCCCGAGGTAGCTGGTTCAAATACTGATGTGCGCTAATAAACTAAATTAGGTTTCTTTACTTGTGAAAAAGATATGTTCGCAATACCACGCTAAAACTATAAATTTAAACATCGTAAGGAAACCGGCATGACCTAGAAACAACAACTCGAAGACATGTGTCTGGTTTACGAAAGGAGCCTCTTTGTGGCGCACTTTAATAAAAATAATAAATATTGGTGGACATTTCATACAGTTCCATCTAGCCCCAAAGTAAGCTAAGCATAGCATGTATCATGGGAATCAGACAACTGATATAATACTTATATACTTCTTTTGTATAATACATACATATAATACATAATCATTAAATAGCCAGACACAGAACAATTATTTATGGTTGTCACACTAATGTTTGTCCTAGGTGGTAATCGAACCCACGACCTACAGCGCAGAAGGCAGGGTTACTACCAACTGAGCTATGAGACCAGTCAAATAATAGTAGTAGGTGTAGTAAGAAACTAAACAATCTTATTTATAAATCCAATTTTAATTTAAAATTTTCGAATCTTTAAGTATTACGATATTATTATGATGAAAATATCATGACTCACTTCTAATTTTATGCTTTATATATTTTATAACTTGGTTTCCTCTATGTATTGTCATAAATAGTAGCAAAGAAAACCGCAAACGTTTATTAGATTCATTGCTCGTGTATTGTATATGTTCTATATTATATGCTGCAATTCTTATCTATCTACTTTATAAGAGGGTATATAAAATTATTCCCGCATTTTACCAGTGATATTTAAACCCAATTATTATATTATACCCAAATCGTTTATGATGGGCAGAGGTTAACACACTAGGTCAACAACAGGTGGGTCATATGCTTGTTCCGTATTACATAAAAATATATACAATACGTCATTACATAAAAATGTGATAATTAGTTAACATTTCTGCTTGAAAGAGACGTTCACATTATTTGCGCTATTAAAATTGTTGAAGGAAAATTGGTCGTACATTCACACTCATAATAGCTCTATAGTTGTAGTTAAGATATTGTTTCGATAACTTTAATGGCTAAATAATTATCCACAATACCTGGTTTCCACAGTTTTTCCTTTTGATTCATTCGTGTTTGAAAGTGCTTGTTTCTTTGCGGGGCAGAAGCTAAGCAGATTTATAACGTTTTTAGTGTTCCGATTTGTTCTGCCTGGGAATTGATGATTACCGGAAGAAAAGTGTTACGTAGTTTTTGATACATTAAGTGACAACTCTGTAAGTATTTGTAATAAGTGACTTGTAGTAAATAAATATTATTATTATTATTATTCATGATAAAATAATGGCGGATATGAGCTCACCACTTATCACGTGTATAAGTGGGTAAAGCGTGACATGTTTTGCTGCTGCTAATCATTAATACATTCATATAAGCGTACTAACTGGTGCCCGCAACTTTGTCTGCGTATATTAGTACTTTGAGTAGCCTTTTTTTTGTGGAAACCTGCCTAGAACCAATAATTCATAGAAATGTGCCAAGTGCACGAAAAGAGCCTCTGAGGCGCCTTTAATTCTTTCACAACACAGTTGCGAGAAAGCTACACACGATAAGCAACGGTTGTTATAGGCTGAGGTTACTACTTAACAGCAGGTGGGCCGTCGGCTCGATCCATAACTGTATCAAAAAATTAACTATTACAACAAAAATTCCTATCAAGCAGCAAGTCAACATCGAACAAAAAATTTTTACAAATTTCGTGGTGAATATATGGTTAAACTTAATTTGACCTTCACGCTTGTATTGCAGACCGTACAGCATGTTACGTAGGCACCTATTATATTATATACCTACTAGCTGTTGCCCGCGACTTCGTCCGTGTGGAATTCGGTTTCATCACGCATCCCTATTTTACCCCTCGGAAAATATAGCCTAAGTTACTCCTTGTTACATCAGCTATCTGCAGTGAAAGTCCCGTCAAAATCGGTCCAGCCATTCCCGAGATTAGCTGGAACAGACAGACGGACACAAAAATTAAAAACAAAAAATGTTTTGGTATTTGTACCGTGTATACATCCATATGCACTTAGTAAAAAGCGGTTATTTTAATATTACAAACAGACACTCCAATTTTATTTATAGATTATACATGGAAATGACTGGTTTTCGCCACTTTTATGTCTTTTAAACTGCAAGCAATTGTCGTGGATGTATTGTGTACATATATACTGAGGGTGACAATGGCATTGAATTGCTCATGTGAGTAGTATAGACATCAACGTTAACGCTTCTACGGCAGCGCCTAATAGTTCACGGTCCGCTGAGCCCAGTCGGCGAATGTTAAATGAACAAATGTTGTTCGACGTATACATATTAAATTGTGGAAGCTCTAAGGTACAATTCAGGGCTAGATATTGTGAATCCATGTTTATAATGTTCATAGATAAAGCAATCATATGATGCCCCAACATATGATACCTATTACCACAGTTTTCAGGAGCGAATGGGTACTGAATATTAAATTTCAATCGCGTCGTATTAAGTCAGTTTTTTCGTTTTGCTGCTTAAAGCACTTAATTATGTTTCTTATATTTTATTAAATTACTTATTGCCGTTTCCAGACCATCAATTAATGATAAATGAAATTCTATGGAAATAAAGTTTTTATGACATTTGACTTTGACTTACATAATAATTTTCCCTGATTAGTTTTGTCCTGCTAACACTGGAAATCATGGTGCTAACAATGTTACATCACGGTTCATACGAGTGTGATTTTTAGTTTCGAACTAACGTGGAGATCATTCGCTACGGTTAAACGTAACTAAAACAGTTGGTGGAAAAGATGCGAAAAAAATCGTTAACGTCTGTCGTTAGCGTGTAAATTATCCAAAAATGTCCGTGTTGTGTTAGAGTCTGAATTCTAGTGCGGGGTCGGAGCTATGTTTCCATGTGTGTATATAAATGGTTTTTGACATTTCGCTCGGGCTGTGCTTGTGTTTATGTGTTTACATTGTGTATGGTGGGCGTTATGTGGAATTGAACGATGATGGTAATTATTACTTCCTGATAAATAAAAACTGTTAATGTAAAAGAAAAATATCTCTATAGACGGTCAAAGTCAAAGTCAAAAACTTTATTTCCATAGAATTCATAAAGAAATGGCTTGGAAACGTCAATAAAATTCAAAACATAAGGTCATGCGTACTTATCGCTAAGTTTGATGCCTGTTCAAACCCTATCCGACCCTCCATGGGGAAGAACAGCCAAGAAACCCCTAATGGAAGGATTCCTTTTTTTCTTATTGTGACTGGCCTCATAGCTCATTTGGTAGTAACCCTGCCTGCTGCGCTGTAGGTCGTGGGTTCGATTCCCACCCAGGACAAACATTTATGTGACATTTGTAACATTGATATTTGTTCTGTGTCTGTGGTGTTATGTATTATAAGTATGTATTTACAAAAAAAAGGAAAATATCAGTTGTCTGGTTCCCATGACACAAGCTATGCTTAGCTTACTTTATGGCTAGATGGCGCTGTGTGAAATGTCCACCAATATTTATATTTATTTATTACGATAATAACTAAACCAGTCTGAAATAGTTCTCATTTATGCTTATAAATGCAGATTGTACTTACAGATAAACTCAAAGACGTATTTTAAAGCCAAAGTTATAACAAAAAAGGTGTAGGCAGGCTACCTACTTTGTGTATAATTAACGATCGTGTTTTTGCTGCGACGTATATCAACATTACTCATTACATTTTTTATGACTATATGATGATTTTTGATATTCTCAAATAAGTATTTTTTGGTCGTCTTGGGGCCGAAAATGTGTCACCGGTTGCGATCCCATCACTTGAAATTATAGAGCGTAGTAGCCCACTGGCCCTATATCCCGAGGTAGCTGGTTCAAATACTGATGTGCGCTAATAAACTAAATTAGGTTTCTTTACTTGTGAAAAAGATATGTTCGCAATACCACGCTAAAACTATAAATTTAAACATCGTAAGGAAACCGGCATGACCTAGAAACAACAACTCGAAGACATGTGTCTGGTTTACGAAAGGAGCCTCTTTGTGGCGCACTTTAATAAAAATAATAAATATCGGTGGACATTTCATACAGTTCCATCTAGCCCCAAAGTAAGCTAAGCATAGCATGTATCATGGGAATCAGACAACTGATATAATACTTATATACTTCTTTTGTATAATACATACATATAATACATAATCATTAAATAGCCAGACACAGAACAATTATTTATGGTTGTCACACTAATGTTTGTCCTAGGTGGTAATCGAACCCACGACCTACAGCGCAGAAGGCAGGGTTACTACCAACTGAGCTATGAGACCAGTCAAATAATAGTAGTAGGTGTAGTAAGAAACTAAACAATCTTATTTATAAATCCAATTTTAATTTAAAATTTTCGAGTCTTTAAGTATTACGATATTATTATGATGAAAATATCATGACTCACTTCTAATTTTATGCTTTATATATTTTATAACTTGGTTTCCTCTATGTATTGTCATAAATAGTAGCAATGAAAACCGCAAACGTTTATTAGATTCATTGCTCGTGTATTGTATATGTTCTATATTATATGCTGCAATTCTTATCTATCTACTTTATAAGAGGGTATATAAAATTATTCCCGCATTTTACCAGTGATATTTAAACCCAATTATTATATTATACCCAAATCGTTTATGATGGGCAGAGGTTAACACACTAGGTCAACAACAGGTGGGTCATATGCTTGTTCCGTATTACATAAAAATATATACAATACGTCATTACATAAAAATGTGATAATTAGTTAACATTTCTGCTTGAAAGAGACGTTCACATTATTTGCGCTATTAAAATTGTTGAAGGAAAATTGGTCGTACATTCACACTCATAATAGCTCTATAGTTGTAGTTAAGATATTGTTTCGATAACTTTAATGGCTAAATAATTATCCACAATACCTGGTTTCCACAGTTTTTCCTTTTGATTCATTCGTGTTTGAAAGTGCTTGTTTCTTTGCGGGGCAGAAGCTAAGCAGATTTATAACGTTTTTAGTGTTCCGATTTGTTCTGCCTGGGAATTGATGATTACCGGAAGAAAAGTGTTACGTAGTTTTTGATACATTAAGTGACAACTCTGTAAGTATTTGTAATAAGTGACTTGTAGTAAATAAATATTATTATTATTATTATTCATGATAAAATAATGGCGGATATGAGCTCACCACTTATCACGTGTATAAGTGGGTAAAGCGTGACATGTTTTGCTGCTGCTAATCATTAATACATTCATATAAGCGTACTAACTGGTGCCCGCAACTTTATCTGCGTATATTAGTACTTTGAGTAGCCTTTTTTTTGTGGAAACCTGCCTAGAACCAATAATTCATAGAAATGTGCCAAGTGCACGAAAAGAGCCTCTGAGGCGCCTTTAATTCTTTCACAACACAGTTGCGAGAAAGCTACACACGATAAGCAACGGTTGTTATAGGCTGAGGTTACTACTTAACAGCAGGTGGGCCGTCGGCTCGATCCATAACTGTATCAAAAAATTAACTATTACAACAAAAATTCCTATCAAGCAGCAAGTCAACATCGAACAAAAATTTTTTACAAATTTCGTGGTGAATATATGGTTAAACTTAATTTGACCTTCACGCTTGTATTGCAGACCGTACAGCATGTTACGTAGGCACCTATTATATTATATACCTACTAGCTGTTGCCCGCGACTTCGTCCGTGTGGAATTCGGTTTCATCACGCATCCCTATTTTACCCCTCGGAAATGTAGCCTAAGTTACTCCTTGTTACATCAGCTATCTATCTGCCAATGAAAGTCCAGTCAAAATCGGTCCAGCCATTTCAGAGATTAGCCGGAACAGAAAGACAGACACAAAAATTACAAAAAAAACATGTTTTGGTATATGTACCGTGTATACATCCATATGCACTTAGTAAAAAGCGGTTATTTTAATTTACAAACAGACAATCCAATTTTATTTATAGATTATACATGGAAATGACTGGTTTTCGCCACTTTTATGTCTTTTAAACTGCAAGCAATTGTCGTGGATGTATTGTGTACATATATACTGAGGTGACAATGGTATTGAATTGCTCATGTGAGTAGTATAGACATCAACGTTAACGCTTCTACGGCAGCGCCTAATAGTTCACGGTCCGCTGAGCCCAGTCAGCGAATGTTAAATGAACAAATGTTGTTCGACGTATACATATTAAATTGTGGAAGCTCTAAGGTACAATTCAGGGCTAGATATTGTGAATCCATGTTTATAATGTTCATAGATAAAGCAATCATATGATGCCCCAACATATGATACCTATTACCACAGTTTTCAGGAGCGAATGGGTACTGAATATTAAATTTCAATCGCGTCGCCTTTAAAAATAAAAGTATATTTTAAAAATTGCTTACGAATTTCTCTGCAAAGTCTCCTTTTAACGTATTTTGAAAATAGCCGTTAACGCTGTTGTGTTGTAATAGTAAATGTAAATAGTTCAGAACATCTCGAACAAACGCCTAAGTAAGCGAGTTTCCGACTTTATTGACTTAGGTGATTAAGGCTAACAGACAGCCGGTCGAACGAAAAATCATTCTTATCACGCAGCGCCATCCAGCCCCAAAGTAAGCTAAGCATAGCTTGTATCATGGGAACCAGACAACTGTACTATTATTTTGTAAATCATACCAAATGATACGCAACACCCAGATACAGAACAAACATCAATGTTTGTCCTGGATGGGAAACGAACCCACGACCTACAGTGCATAAGGCAGGGTTACTACCAACTGAGCTGTGAGGCCAGACGAAAAGGAAACATAAATATGTTTTTGATGGTATGTAGGGGGTAAATACTATGAACCGATCCTAAAAACATCACTACTATAAAGCTACATTACCTAAGATACATTAAATAGTCAACGCGGGCAGAAAGCAAGTCGGTTAAAAAAAACTAGTATTACTAAATGGGGAAGTTGATAATGAGTTGATCTGTCAAGGATTCTCTTGTATCGTTTGAGGATAAATACAGCTATATAACTAAATTTATGGATTAATTTACATCGTCCTCTGCAAAACGAATGCACGCGTGTTGCAGTGTTTATCCTCAAACGACTGCTTACCCAACTGTATGGCTTGTATAATATAATATAATATAATAATAATAATAATAGTTTATTGTCATATTAGAAACAGTAAAAAACACAGACACAACAAGACTATAACTACAACAGAGATAAGACTACAACAAGACAGCGCAGAAGGCAGAATTACTACCAACTGAGCAGTAACCCTGCCATCTGCGCTGTAGTTCGTGGGTTCGATTCCCACCCAGGACAAATATTTGGGTGACGAACATAGATGTTTGTTCTGTGTCTGGGTGTTAATACGTATTAAATGTATGTATATACATAAAAAAAGTATATAAGTATTATATCAGTTGCCTGGTTCCCATGATACAAGCTATGCTTAGCTTACTTTAGGGCTATATGGCGCTGCGTGAATTGTCCACCAATATTTATTTATTTATTTGAGTATCGCGGACTACATAAAGACAATCGATTGTTTAAGAATAAACTCCAAAAAGCTCCAAAAACTTATTTCTAAATCGAATCCGACTTGTCCCCAGAAGGTAGCAGATGGAAGGACTGGCTGCTGGCTTCCCTCCTCATGGGCGCGGTCGTGGGCGGATGGGCGGCGTTGCGCGCGGGCCGCGCCAGCCGGAACCAGCTCCAGCGGATGCTGCGCGACATGGAACAGCTGAGGAAGGCTGAGCTGGCCCTGGACGATATGCAGAAGGAGCTTGAAAAGGCTCGCTTAGAACAAGTAGGAATCCAGAAAAGTGTATTTAGATATGGTCTCAAAAGGTTCAACTAGAACGGGAAACGAGAAGTGCTGACAGATATGGTAAGACTGATCTCTTGGTGTGTGGCGTGGAACAGCTGAGAAAGCCGAAATCGGCTCAGATTGATAAGGCAACTTGAAAATGCTCGCTTAGACAAGTCGGTTTTGGTTTTGGTCTACCCCGAAGTATCAATATGTTCAATGTTTTTGTTTCAATTGTTTTTCAACGATGCAACTTCGAAAAATCGACATCGAGCCATACCCTTCGTCGTGCATCCATTTACGAGGTACTTAGAATAGAAAATACTTCAGTAGTGGTTTTGTGTATTCGAAGACACAGACGTAGACTTCTAATTACACAGCTTGAAATGGGTGTGCATTTAATGGCTCACCCTGTTTTAAAAAAGTATAATATCATTTAAATTACCTAATTAAGTACAAAATGTAAAACTTTCTAATATTTAAATGGAATTATTTTGTTTTTATCAGACCGATCACGGTATAGGTACTCTGCGTCTCTATTACTTCATTTTTACTGTGAATCCTACTAATATTATTAACCTGAAAGTGTGTATGGATGTTTGTCACTCTTTCACGCTTAAACGGCTGAATGGATTTGGATGAAATTTGGTATCAAGATAGCTTATACCCTGGATTAACACATAGGCTACTTTGATCCCGGAAAAGTGCAGTGTTCCCGTGGGTTGATTTACTCACCGCGGGAAATACCGTGGGGCGCAGCTAGTATTATACATTTATCTGAACCATTTTAGTGTCCCATATTGATTCCTTTAGTGTTCCGGTTTGAAAGGTGTGGTTGCCGGTGAAATTACAGGCACATGAGACATTATAACACGTCTCAGAGTTACGGGCGTATACGATGCGACTTGGGTATTGTCGTGTCTAATAGGGTACTCCCCTATTACGCAAGTACGCATCGCTTGTTATGGGCCGAGGTTACCACTTAACACCAGGTGGGCCATCGGCTCGTTCCGTAACAGTATCACATAAAAAATAGTTCATATATATCATATAGTTCAATAGTCATTCGTTGGAGCTTGGAAATTAATAAGAATAAATGCTAATGCATGTCATTTGCGTGGGTAATTGTTTTTACGATCATTCGGGTACAGTTTGCCTCGAGTTTGGACGTGCAAAGAACCTCTGTTTGTAGCAACGAGTGTAACGAACTTGTGCCGTGAGATGGACTTATTGTTTGGTTTCATATTTGTAGACTGTGAAAAATGCGCGTAAAGTATCCTTTGTGTGTGAGTATAATTTTATGTTGAAATATTTAACTTTTAACATTGGTTTCACCTACCACAGTAATTCGAGTGTAATTTTATATTAGACTCTGTCTCGACTCCTGCTTCCCGAAGTATCCTTACTTTGAGTCATACATCAGTATCGCTCTATCAGAACGAGATGGTGTGGGCTGCGCTCGTCTACTTCCGCTTCTCAAAAGCTCGTAATTAACCGTTGAGGTTAAAATTTCACTCTGGATCAGACGCTACCAGTACTATTACTATTACTACAGACGCTGAGTTTCGTCCCGGAGGTCGCTGGCTCAGATCCTGAGGTGCACCAATGAGTATTTTCACTCGAAAAATGTATGTGCAATACCACGTTCTCAAAACAGTGACGGAAAACATTACCTGAAACCAATAATTCCAAGACAGGAGAATTTATTATTAATGAGTAGCTATGAATTCAGTTCATGACTAACTAACTAACAGAGTAGCTGCTTGGTTTAGTAATTTTAATCAATTTGTGAATTATCTTTAATTAAAGTGGCCTAAGACATGTGTGAAATAAAAATATATCATTTCGTTTGACAGGAAAGTGCGACCACAGAAAAGAGGAATCTTGAGAAGAAACTACGGGAAGCCGGCGATACTCCGCTCCTGAACTCGACATCGTCTGACTTGGAGGTAACGCAGCTCAAAGCTGAAGTAGAGGTACGTACCATGATCTATATACTATGAAGTGAATGTGTTATAGTCAGTACACAGTTTTAAAAGCAGTACAACTCACACCAAGGTCGTCCGGGGAAGTACTGCCACCATGCCCATTTCTGGCGACAAGCAGAGACGCATTCGCGTTACTGTGTTCCGGTTTGAAAGGTGTGGTTGCCGGTGAAATGACAGACTCATGAGACAATCCACCTTCACGTCTCACAGTTACGGGCGCATACGATGCGACTTGGGTCTTGTCGTACCTAGTAGGGGGCCCAAGCCGCATCGGTTGTTATGGGCAGAGGTTACCACTTAACACCAGGTGGGCCGTCGGTCGGCTCGTTCGACGTGTGGGTGGAATGGCTCATCTGCCTGTAATTTCACCGGCAACCACACCTTTCAAACCGGAACACAGTAACGCGGACGCGTTAGAATGGCATAAATGGGCATGGTGGCAGTACTTCTCGGGACGAACTTTGCGTCAGTTCTACTGCTCTTATTAGACACCTGACGTTAAGCGATAATTCAGCCGATGGTGACGTCACACAACGCCTGGCTTAGCCAGCAACTGTCAAGGAACATTCCTTCAGATTCTTGGAGGCAGATTATCAGTTTCACGGCATCTTTTATCTGGCTAGCCGGATATTTGCTCTACTATCCATGTCATGTTCAAATCGTGGCCGTAAATAATTTGTGTGATGTACATTCATCAAATTTTCGAACTCACCGTGTTCTCAGATGCTAAGGCAAGAGCTACGGCGGGCGGAAGGCGAGTTGGAGGATCGGTGCTGGGCGCCGCCGACCGGGCTGCAGCAGTGGTTGCAGCTCACGCACGAAGTGGAGAACCGCTCGTACTTGCGCAAGAAGCAGCAGGCTGACATGCAGCTCCAGCAGGCCAGAGAAGCGGTCAGTATACAAAGAAAGAAGAAAGAAAGAAAAACATTTTGGCCACTCACAAATCTTACTTATTTAAACGAGCAATTCTTGTATATATATATATATATAATCTGAATCTCGGAAACGCCTCCAACTATTTTCATAAAATTTTGTATACAGGGGATTTCGGGGGCGATAAATCGATCTAGGTAGGATTCATTTTCAGAAAATCAACTTAAACATAAACTTTTTTTTTTATTGAAAGAATACAACAAAATGTTTATTCTGTCGGTAAGATCGAAAAATATTATTCATGTTTCATCATTTTATCAGTATGTAATTCGTACTTAAATATAATTTCTAAAAAACAATATATCAAAAATAAAAAACCGAGCAAAGCTCGGCTATCCAGGTACTACACACTAATAAGAGGAAACAAAATACATAAACAAAAAAGGATAGGACATAAAGATTTATATCCTTATGTTCTATCCTTTTTTGTTAGTAGTAGTAGTTTTTTTTAGGTAGTGGTAGCAGTTAGTAGGTACTTCAAAATGTAAACTTAGTATTTTAAGAGCAGTAGAACTTTCGCCAAGGTCGTCCGGGGAAGTACTCCATGCCTATTTCTGTCGCCAAGCGGTAACGTATTCGCGTTGCTGTGTTCCGGTTTGAAAGGTGTGGTGAAATTACAGAGAACATGAGACATTCCACCTACACGTCACAGAGTTACGGGCACGTACGATGCGGATTGGGTCTTGTCGTACGTAGTAGGAAGGACTCAAGTCGCATCGGTTGTTATAGGCCGAGGTTTATCACTTAACACCAGGTGGGTCATCGGCTCGTTTCGTAACTGTAATACATAAAAAAGGCATGATGAGGTACTGACGATCGCAAAATAAGTTGGCATTCAGAAATATCGTTGGGCGTTCGTTGGATATTCACACCCACACACAACAAACATTTGTGTTCGTCACACAAATTCTTATCCTGGGTGGGAATTGAAGCCGCGACCTACAGCACAGAAGGCATAGTTACATTCACAGCCGGTACACAATTAAAATGTAACACTTGTATGTTTCCAGTGTGAGAAGCTGCGCAAGAAGCGGTCCAGTCTGGTCGGCGCGTTCGTGTCGACGCACGGCAAGTCCATAGACGACGTGGACAGATCAATCGTGGAGGCGCGTACCGCACTCAACGAAGTCACGCAAGAGTTACAGGTATTATATACATTTATTTATTTATTTATACGAACAACAACATAATGTACATCAGCGCATTCGATTAAAGCAATTATTTAATTTTGAGCGAGTAACATAATAAAAATAACAAAACTAGGATGAAATTGGAAAAAAATACATTTAAAAATAAAAGATTTAAATGTAAACATTCAATCAAAAGAGTAAAGCTAATTAATTGAAATAAAATTAAATCATAATACAAATTGGGAAAAAATTTTGAAAACATACAAACACGAAAGTTTTTGGTGACATTCCGTGGGATGACTTATTGACTACGTTAATACTGCATATGTATACCTACTAGTTACACACCCGGCTTCGCTTCGCTACGGCTTAGTCTGATATTAATTGGTCTGGACACAGCTGGTGTCCGCGCTGATCTACTGCTATATGATCGCACGGTAATACTACTCGAGTCTTGATTAATCAATGATTGTATCAATTAAGTTCTCAAAACGGTGAAGGAAAACATCTTGGGGAAACCGACATGTCTTATAACTAAAAATTCGAAGATATGTGAAAGGAAAGAAAGGAGCATCTTTGAGGCGAACTTAAAATCCTTTCACCACACTGCTCCAAGAGTGACTCGAATAGATAAATAGAATTATGGTAAAATCAATTAGCGTTGCTAGATATATCATATTTACGCAATACACTTACTTACACACTTAATTACGTAATACTGATTGGTCACAGAACACCATTTTGACACTATAATTGGTATAATTATTATAATATTTTGTTATTGATATAATTATTAGAAATTATTATATTTTGTAGGTATCTCAATCATTTTAGTGCCCCATATTGAGACCTTTTAACAACTATTTTTGTTTGTAACAACAAATAATAGAATCGTGTTAAAATTGTTATTTTTTTATGTATATGCCATAACCACACGTTTTGGCTATAGCATCATATAGTGTGCACTCGTTCTGTGCATTGATATATATATAAAAACTGTACACGTAAGTAAATATAATATAATGGTGTTACAGGAGCGAATGCACAGATGGAAACAGATCGAGCGCATGTGCGGATTCAACATAATCAACAACAACGGACTGGCGTATCTCGAAACGACGCTCTACAGGAACGCTAACGGACAACCCAGAGGCAGAGGTCAGTCAATGTCACCCCCTTTAACAAATACCGTTCACTTTTACTTTAGTAAAACTTGTGCTAAATTCGCCCGGAGAGGTACTGCCACCACACCTGGTAATCTGCCGCCAAGCAGCGACTCGTGCACTCGTGTTGCTGTGTTCCGGTGGAAGGGAGTGCCGGCAAAATTGCAGGCGCATGAGACGTAACATCCCCGTCTCGGGGTGATGGACGCAACGCAATGCGACTTGATTCATCTCGTACTATGGAGAAGACTTGAGTGGTTTTGCTGCTGTCCATGGGCGGAGGTTACCAATATCTCTGTAATCTAATCTCACTTTAATCTGTTCATCGTACTGGTTCGAGAGAGTTTCCTGGTTCCCATAGTACAAGCTACGCTTAGCTTGGGGCTAGATGGTTTTTTTTATTATTCATGTTATGCAAGCATTTGACCTTTTTTTTTTTTGAATCTTATAGACAAACAAACAAACAAACATTTGTCCACCTGATTTTAAGCGACGATGGCGCTTAGTGAAATCCAATATGTATTATTATGCATTTTATATCTCGGGTCCTATTCCAACATAATCAAGCCAACACAGGCCTGTTTTTTGGGTAATTTTTTATGCAATGATGTAGGTAGCTATAACAGATATAGAGAATTTAGGTCATTTGCGGTTGAACACTTGACTGGTTATTATTATTATGGTTGTGTATAATGTTTATTATTATGTTCCAGTACGCATGAGCAGTTCTCAGGACGATCTGAGCGTCGGGGACGACGCGTCGCTGTGCGGCTCAGGTAAGACAGCGGACGACGCGTCTCTGCTACACGAACACATCGAATAGATTCATTATGTTTGTGAGGTAAATGCATTCGTTTCAATGGTTCTCTTTACTGTTTTGGAATTTACTCTTTAAGAATCGATTTTTCATATGTAGTCCGTACGTAGTTGGACAGCAAAATCGATTGTTAGCCAAAGTCTTGTATCTTTATTTCCATAAAATTTATAAAGAAATACCTTGGAATTCATATCATCATCATCATACATAAATTCACCCGTACTTATCGCTAAGTTTGACGCCTTCAAACTCTGTACTACCCTCCATAGGGAATATAACAGGCAAGAAACCCCCTAAAGGAGGGATTCCTTTTTTCGCGAGCACGATCATTGGAACAATTTAAATTCTTAAATCTATATTATATTTAGCTTCTGTCTTGAGACTCTTTGGCTACAACATAATACAGGAGTGAATGCTTCAATTATTACAAGAAATCTATCTCTCTCTCTGTCTATCTATATGTCATGAAGCAGAATGACATCAGTAGTAGTATAAATATGTTAGTAGTATATGCTACCTGGTCCAGCCGTTTCGGTAACAGATAAAAACGAATACAGTTTTTTTTTACCCTATAACTTTTCATATGCATTTAGTAAATAGCTGTTATTTTGTCGTTACAAACAGACACTTCAACTTAATTTATTTATGTATAGATAACGCACAATATTGCTACCATTTGATCCAATGTATTTACCTCAAGCTAGTGCCACATTGAATAATGTTTTTTTTTGCATTTTTGGTTATCAATAGTTTATAGTAGCGAATTGTTTTTGATTTTTGTTCACCATATAAAAGACATGTTTTGCTCATATTTCGTACATTCACAATTATTATATACAGAATTTATGTTTTCTTAAATTAGTTTAATTATTTTGTACAAATTAGATAATAAACAATTAACTTTTTTTAATATATTAAGTCATGCAGCTGTCAATGGCAGAGGTTCGAATCGTACTTTTTATACGGCTTAGTGATATTAAGCTTTTGATCTGTTACCGTAATTTTGAATACTTTCACAATACTCTAAAGTCATCGGAATTGATATGATTATTAATAATAGTCTTTTTATTATCTTATATACATAAACATAATTCTATCTAATAATATATATAAAAAAAATAAGATACTTATTATTGTGATACTTAACCATATTACATTAAAATGTTACTTGAAAATTTTTCAACGATTAAATAAATTGTATGATACAAAGATTTATGTGCTCAAAGCTACATTTTTAGATTTAAAAAAATATCCTATATGTATGTACTTAAGAAATTATTGTATGACAATAACTTTAGATTTAATAAAATTTAATTAAAACTCTTCCCTATCTAGGCAGAAACTAACATAACTTATTGAATTTAAAATTGCTGCAAGATGTGTGATAAAGTGAAAAACATTTAAAAATTGTATATTAAAAACCTATATTTTATAAATAAAATACTAAACTTCTCTCCAAGAAGATAGTGACTATTTTTCTATACTTGTAAATGTAATAAAGTTTAACCTGTCTAAATAAAGACCATCTTATTTGACATAGAGTTAGTACTGTATAATTTGACTCTGAATTAGCCCCAAATCTCGCTTATATTTCATATATTTATTTATAAACTTATATTTATTTAATTTACATGTAATGAGGGGTCAATTCAGTCTTCTCAGTTACAAACCATATAGATGTTTTTAAAGTTAAGTGTAAATTTATGTTTTAAACTAATAACACTGTGTGTAATTTTAAGTTTTCTGAAATTGAATAAATTATTTTTAAATTAAATTTTAGTCACAATCGAGGGAGCTTTCAGGCACATTGTAAAAAGCATGTATGAAATATCACGCATATCCTTGTATATAAAACAGTTGGTGTGGGTTTTGGGTTTATCCTTATTTCCTTGCATGTTCTTATCCTTAATTAACAAGCGGTAAGCCTCTTCATCAGATAAATGCGAGTCTAAATTGTGAATAGATGAAGGCATCATTTGGGATCCTCGTATTTTTCACATTCAAAGGGATGAAGGTGTTAACATAGAATATATTGAGGGTCCCAATTTTATTGAATAATCATATTCCATGCGCTCACGCTCTCAGAGAATGAACGGGTCTCGGAAATATACAGTTCAACCCCGAAAGTAGGTGAAATTTGACCGGAAATTATTGACAAAATATATTAAATTAAAAGCAATAGTATGTTTAGTTTGATGAATTCAGATTTGTATGTATTTCGAAGGACCGTATACGTGATAGAAGTGAAACTTATTAAAAACACAACGCGCTCATTCGCGACTCTATCTTATTCCATCGCTTTGTATCGTGTATACGTCGCTCTCTTTTGCTCCATTTCCGTAGAGTCGGAATATAAAGAAAAAAAACTATTGGGTGCAAAGAAAAAACACATCAAAATTATAGTAATACGATGGTAACTGCAATTGTTTTAAAAAAATATAGCTCTCTTCCTATTTCACTCTACGTCATCTTTCTTCTCTCTCATATAAAGACATGTGCTTAAACGTGACGCGTGTAGAATTAATGAAACACCCTCAAAATAGGTTGCACTTTATCGCGAGGCACGCTGTATAACGGGCACAATATGGAATAAAATGCAATGCACTATCTCTACCAATTATTTGTAAAGCCAGCATGGATATATAAATAAATTCGAGCGATTATAATTGAATTATGTTTTAAATTAAAACAAAAATCTTCAATTGTGAATAAATACTAAAACCTTAAATTAATAAAATATAAATGCAAATGGGGTTTTACGTAATGGCAACACTAAAATGCCTTTGGGTGATGGTAAAAATCTCATCACCTTATTCTGCTTACACTAAAGGATATAAAAATCTTCCTAATTCGCTTACAACCAGAAATAGGACATAATATCAATAGTAATGCACGTTTGAAAGCTTTTTACGATTGTGATTTTGTTTTATTTTTCCGCCACCCTTAACTACGCCTTGTGTTTTGTTTAGACTAGAGTTTGCTTGGTCAGTGTTTTTATGGCAACATTCTGACGGTAAGATTTGTTTATTTTATGCTTTTTGCTTTATATTCATATTTTTTAGGAGTGTATTGTTTCATACATGCTTTACTTATTAGATAAGATTTTAGTTTTATGTAATATCATACTTGAAAAGTCGAAAGTTGTTATTCTGCTAATCAATAAAAAAAAAATGCGTCACTCTAAACTCACAGTAATATTAAATATTTTGAAACTGTGCTCTAAATCTGTTTGTGTGTGGCAACATTCGAGATATGCAGAGGTAGCAAATTTTCTTTTTTATGTATTGTTTTATACATTTGATAATCATTCAAACTGTATTTTTGTTCTTATAAAAAAAGGCAATTAAAAATACTTTCACAATGTGTAATACCTAATCCACCTTTAAGATATCTCCAATGAAAACAAGCAATAGATCCAGAGATCTCTCTAGTGTCTTTGAGTCTGTCTTAGATAATGCTTTGATTTCTCAATCAAACTTGATTGTAAGGGATGGTTGAGTGACGTTGTAACATTTGTAGTTGCTGAGTTCGGCTGGCGAGAGGATTCATCCGGGAGCGAAGCAGACGCGCCTCACTACCCACTTGACTTGAGACTCGCTGAGGCTAGGTAAGTACAGTCTTTTTTTTTAAAATGTAATGTAGAGGTTAGACTGAGCTGACGGCCCACCTGATTTTAAGTGGTAACCGCCGCCCGTAGACAACAGCAATACCACTCAAGACGTCTCCACCAAAGGACGAGATGACTCAAGTCGCATTGCGTTGCGTCTATCACAAGTCTATAACAAGCAACATGACTTTGGTCCTCCCCTATCTAGGTATGTCAAGCACCAAGTTGCATCGTATGCATCTGACACGTGAGGGTGGAATGTCTTATGGACCGGAACCGGAACACAGTAACGCATATGTATTACTACTTGGCGGCAGAAATAGGTATGAGGGCAGTACATCCCCGGACCAACTAAAAGTTCTACTGCTACTGCATTGCAGTGTTCCAAATGAAGACTGCATAAAAACTACAGGAACATAAGATGATATTATGTCTCCAGTTATTGATGCAGTACGATACTACTTGGAGGGTCATATAATGTATGTACATGACCCCTATATATTTATGTAAGTACATACGTACATAAAATCATGTTTTTTCTCGGAGGGGTAGGCAGAAAGCACGGCTACTTGCTACTATCCTGACTTATCTTTTTTCCATCCACTCTCATCACATTCCACATGCTTGCTGGGTACTCTTGACCTGGCCTTTTTCAAAGCATCATCGATTTGCTGTATTTAGATTAATTCTGTGTCTTCTTGTACTCATTCATAGATTACAATTGGAAGAGCGGTTAGCCAAAGAGGCGCGCGAGAGGGCGATAGAGAGCCGCCAGAGCCGGTTTGAAGAGCGCCAGACTCGGTTTGAGGATCGTCAAAACCGGTTTGAAGATCGTCAGGGGCGGTTTGACGAGAGGAAACCATCGTCGGAGGAGCTCAGGAAGAGCATGGCGAATGACGTGAGGAAGACCCCGCCCGCTGACCCCAGGAGGGATCAAGTGCAATTTGTACTCGGGGGAGACAAGTGAGTTACTTTCTCTCAATTCGAAAAACGTAAGGGGTGGTTGGATGACTGTCACTGTGGTTTGAAGAAAACAAACCCTCAGAAAAAGAAGAGAATCAGGTAATAGGAGGAAAGTGTGAAGTGTTTGTACCATCCTTGCTGTCCCTATACAAGGCACAATGAAGCCTGGTATATTATGTAGTCATATATGTAACATATACCTAAGTACTCAATTGTTACAAGGATCGTGCTCGCGAAAAAACAGGAATCCCTCCACTAGGGGTTTGTGGTACTACTACTAGTGTACTAACTGGGGATCTATATTCATCACACACATTTTTGTCCTGGGTGGGAATCGAACCCACGACCTAAAGCGCAGAAGGCATTGTTACTACCAACCTATGAGGCCTGTCAATGATAGTGTCGAATGTTTCATGTGTAATTTCAGTGTGAATTGGACGGGGGAGGATCTCACCCGGTCGCCGCAGTCTCTCTCCCAGGAGCTATCCCGGTCGGCGCAATCGCAGTCCCAGCCGCAGTTGCGCGCGTCGTTACGTGCCGCCCCAGCCTCCGCGGCCGCCCCGCTGCCGCCGCCGCGCCGCCCCGCCCCGCCGCCCCACCACCTCGCGCTCGTGCGCTCGCGCAGCACCGACGTGGTGGTCGCGTCGGACGAGCCCCGCGCACCGCCCCGGGTGCCCTTCGCCAGGCAGAAGCCGTTGCATGAAGGTAGGTTAACTGTTCAGTTGGTAGTAACTCTGCCTTCTTAGCTGTAGGTCCGATCCGGGATAAACATTTATGTGATCTATGTTTGTTTTGTGTCTGGGTATTAATTTATTCAAATTAAAAGTGGTAAAATGTAACAAATCGTAAAACTTATATCGACACAGGTATATATACCACGAGAGCCTGAACTAGATAATTCTGTGTTTCAGGCGTTCAGTTTTATTATATGTGTGTAGTTAGATAATTAATACTATTTACAAAAAAGTGTTATATGTATGTTTTCTGGCTAACATACTACAAGATATGCTTAGTTTGAGGCTAGAAGGCGCTGTATGAAACGTCAAAGAGTATTTATTATTTATTCATCATTTTCAATGGGAAAACCTTTGTACACTTGGAAAATTTCAACAAATCAAGGAATGCTGAAAACAGTTGTTTCTTTTGGCCTCAAACTAAAAAGCCTCGCATTTATTTAGCAATTGGAGGAAACAGCCAGCATTTAATTTAGTTTAATTTCGGTTTAAGACCGAATTTGGTACCAATATATGTTTTCCTCACAGGTTCAAAGGCATTACGAGCTTCTAAAGATTCACTAAAACTGAAATAGTTTTATTTTCTCTATTGAACCGTGGATGTTCTGCATATCTGTTTTTGGAGTAAATGTTAACATTATATCTGGGAATTCGCTTTGAGGTAATTTCAGTTTTGTATATGGGTTGAAACCGTTTCCTGTAGAAAACATAATAACTAACTACCTGATCCGTTTGAACATTAAACCGCAATTCCTGTAGCGTTAATAAGCGCAATGGCATATTAATTGATAGGCCTCACAGCTCAGTTCAGCTCAGTAGTACTTCTGCCTTCTGCGCTGTAGGGTGTGTATTCGATTCCCACCCAGGGCAAACATTTGTGTGACAAATAGACTCAAGGTGATAGCAGTATCGAAGTAAACCCTTTACTAATAAAATATTGTCGTTCAAATATGGTGATTTGCGCTTGGATTATGACAATATACACTTTTTTAGCGAGCTGACGGCCCAGCTGATTTTAACAGCATTTTTTATTTTTCCATTGTTTTTTTTTTATAGTGTGTTAGCAAATATCATTTTTATTTTAATTATGTATATCAAAAATTGCACGTTCACGCGTACTTATTATTAATTATTGGGATAAAAGTTGCATAAAGTTAATCATAGACCTTGTAAATCCATTTAAATCCTATTTTTTCCTAATTTATGGCATGTTACCATCTGCTACCACAACATTTTCAGACCTGAGCAAGTAACATGAATGCATTACTTCACTGGCCTCACAGCTCAGTTGGTAGTAAATCTGCCTTCTGCGCTGTAGGTCTGTCTTCGATTCCCACCCATTACAAACATTTGTGTGCTGAACATAGATGTTTCTGTTTCTGGGTGTTAATATGTATATATTTATGTATTTACAAAAAAGTATAAATCTTCTGGTAGCCATAATACTAGCTATGTTTAATTTGAGGCTCGGTGGCGTTGTGTGAAATGCCCAGCAATATCCTACTAATATCATAAACGTGAAAGTTTGTATGTATGTTTGTTACTCTTTCACGTTCAAACGGCTGAAGGGATTTGGATGAAATTTGGTATCAAGATAATATCCTGGATGAACACATAGGCTACTTTGATCCCGGAAAAGTGCAGTGTTCCCGTTGGATGACTTATTGACCGCGGGTAACCGCGGGGCGCAGCTAGTTATTTCAAATAAACATACAAAAGTTATTTATTTAGTTAATATATATATTGATTGCAGACACACCAACGCCTTCGAGCAACACGCCACCGGAAGAAGAGTCCACAGATTCCTCAATAATGGAGGACGACGGAGTACCGAAGCCTCGCAAACGCCGCATCCATCTGCCGTTCGGGAAGAAATCCAAGACGCCCGCGTGACACCCACTTAGCTTACTAGGTACATCGTAGCCTGCAGTTGGCAACCCTGAGTTTTTGCAAGGTTTCGTCTCTCACCGTGCAGGTTATTGGGGACTAATAGGCCTTTACAACTGAGGGAGAAAACACACCTAAGCAGCTCGTTTTACATCTCGTTACGCGCCGTTACACGCCGTTACGCCGCGCGTAATACGTTCTAGAAGTTTCGGGCTACCATTTTATACGACGTACATAGATTCAGCGTATTTTGAGCGACTCCAGTCACACTTAAGCGTATTTTGCGGTGCGTCTTGCGCAGTACGACAAGTGTGTTTTAGGCCTAATTTCGCTGCGGTATTAGGCCATTTACAATTTCAGAGCTATTTACGTATGGAAATAGTTTGTCAACTGAAATTTTCATTTAATAGATTGGCAGGATAAAAACACTACTGCGTCCTAGCAGCGCGTTGGTAGGAACGTTTTTATGTGCCAAACTTACGGAATGAGTAGATGGCCCACCTGGTGTAAAGTGGTAACCTCTGCCCATAACAAGCAATACGACTTGGGTCTACCCCTACCTAAGTAGGATATGCCCCAATTCGCATTGTATGAGACCGTAACTCTGAGACGTGTGGGGACGCTCACTTATGTTGTCAATATATACTAACAATGTGGAGTTTAAATAATTTAAATAAATACGTATGGTCCGTATGTCTGTCTGTCTGGCTAGCGAATTCTTTCACAACTTAGTCACAATTAAGTCTTTCCAAAATCTTCAATTTTGATGTATTTGGTAAAAATAATTTGGTTATAGACATATGTTTTCGATTTTTTTTTTAGTTTAATTGCCAACCATGTTTAAATCTTGAATCTTGAAGACTCTTTGTCGAAAAATTCGAAGGTCTCTTGACATTTAGTGCACAAACACAGTCACAATAATGTCTTAAAAAATACATCTTGATATTTATTTATTTTAATTCAATAAACACGGATTAACCAATTACATCTACTGAATACATAATTAAAATTAATAACACGATAATTACAAGATAATTATTGTCAAAAATCAAAATATTTATTGTCAGCTAACATTTGTTATAGGTTTTAGCAAAAGCCATTTCTTTTTGAATCTCAGAATATGCCTATGATTTTGCTTAGGATTGTTGGATAGAATAACAAAGTCGAAAAGTCGAAAATTATAAACATAGTCATTATGTTCGCTTTTCCTAAAATGTCTTCCGTGTAGTTACGTCATAATGGTTATATTATGCTCTGTGAACGCTTTTACAAATGTTCTTTATTTACACATTCAACCGTGTATTTCTCTCTCGATGAAAAAAGACAACAATGTCCCTTTCGCTGTTGCATTCTCTATTATGATGCTAAATTATTATTGTTACTGTCCTTGCGCACTACTAAATGAAAAGAGAAACTATGTTGTCAAAATTAAAATATGCAAAACATGGCATCCGTGAGACATCAATAGACTATTTAAACATGATAATAAACCATGACTAATGACTGAAACAAAAAATATTATTTCACTTTGACAGTTCTAAATTTCAGTCTGTGGTCTGTGTTGGCCCTTTGTCAACTGATGTTTCATGGACATCCGTAAAGACATTATGCTGCAACGCTGGGGTTTGGTTCTCGTCCACGGCAAACAGGTTCATTTTGATACGTGTCGAAGTAAAGATCAATCAATTATCTATTGTCCCACATGACAGCTTAGCTGTTTTGGGATAGCGCTATCTCTGTGTGAAATGTCCAATATTAATTTTACAATTCAAAAAGACAGCAACTCTTACTGTATTTATAGCTTATTTATAAAAAAAAAATATTAACTTACTTTTAGACAATGCAATAAAGAATTAGGGACAGTATTTGGTTAAATTGTGGTTATAAAACTGGTGAAATCTATCGTGCAGGGCCGTCCAATGTCCCAACTCGGACAAAAATAGCGTACCATCCTTATAAATCTATGGATTCATCTCTCGTCTACTCTATGGTACGGTTTGCAAATTGACACGATTGTAGAGCAGTTTGGACAATCGAAACGCACCATTAAACTCCTCATTGTGAGAATAGTTACGTAATGCCAAATGTTGTATGAATTTGTGAGTACTTAATGATGCTTAATGTGAAAAGCAAATCATTTGTAATTTCAGTCTGTGGTGTCTAGTGTATTGCGTTCGATCAGTCTTTATGTCCGAATAGCATTCGTTCAAAGAAAACTGACTATCCTCACAGCTCAGTTGGTAGTAACCCTGCAAAGTAGGTCATGAGTTCGATTCCCACCCATGACAAAAATAATAATTTCAATATTGGCTCACAAATTTTTGTCATTTGGATATTTCCAAAAAATAACCACGCATACATGAGACATTTCACCCTCACGTCTCGAGAGTTACGTGGGTATTATCGAACCTAAGTAGGGGAGGACCCAAGTCGTATATCTTGTTATGGGCAGAACACTTAACACCAGGTGGGCCATCGGCTCGTTCCTTAACTGAATCAGAAATTATTTCTTGTGACGCATTGCTATTTCACCACACAGTGGCTCTAACTAGATCAGACGCAATGCACAGACTAGTAATTTTTATGTATCACACACAGAGGGCTTAGGGTAGATATAATCACTTTAATGACGATATATTTTATGATTGTTACTGTTTTCATTAGATAAAATGACTTCAGTATTGTCGGTTGTGATTTCAATGATCGATTAGTTCCATTTCATTATATATGTTGTTATATTTATATTTGCATGTTTCACTGCCTAGCACGTTTTTAGTTTGGTTCACACTTAGGCAACGGTTTGGTATTGGATTTTAGCCCTAGATGAAATATATTTTTCTGTATTTGTTTTTATTATAGATTTGTGTATATTTAATTGTGAATATTGGATTGTTTTATTTCCCATCATTATACCCGAATTAACAATTATATTCATATGATGATTATTTAATTTTGTTTTAATTAGGGACAGATTTGTAATAATGAACTAGTGAAATGTATGAATGTTTAAAAAGTATTGTATAAACTGTCCAATGTGCTTAGCTTTTTATATGTTTGTATGTATTTTTTTTATATATTTATTGAGGCCCATCTTAGATGCAATAATGTTGCCTTATTTACGATGCAGGAGCATCAAATATTTATAATAATACCGATATAAAATGTATTTTAATGATCCTACTTAGCAATATGTTTGTAATGTCGCATCATTCCCTGTTTGTTTAGTATGATAGCGATTTTTTGTCCTCATAAAGCTCATCTGACGAACTGTATTATTGACCGCGCCTAACGCGGTCTATTAGGGTCAAAATATAGGATATTTAATGTATAATAACTGTTATTATATTGTTAAATATCCTATATTTTGACCCTAACAAACCCGCGGACTAAGCTAATCGTATCGAGGATAGGTTAGGCGAGTCATAGACGGGAAGGTATTACAAGTATTCGTATTTGTAATGATAGATAATTATGAGCCTAGCTCTATATAGAGATCGTCAGTAGTGAATTCCGACTGCCAAATTATACAATTCGGACATATATAAGATACAGTTCGTCTAACAGGGTTGGAACTTTGTTTATTGTACTTTCACGACCACTAAAATGGACGTATTGGTCGCATAAGAATCCTCAATATAAATAAATTTATCAACGCAGTACAATTTTTGTAATCTCTTATTGTCAATTTATCCGGGGCCTGGAGAAACTTAATAGTTAAGACTGGTGGCGATTTGGTCGACACTAACCTATTTATTAGTAAAATTTACATAGCTGATAAGTTTTTATCAATAATAGAAAAACCTATCCTGGAGATATATTGGTAGATTCTATTGCCAATAAACAACTAATTTTACTTGCACTCGTTTGTTGAATAATAAATAAATATAGCGCCAAATAAAAAATCTGACAAAGATGGCGACTTGAGGCATCCATAGACAATCGCGATAGTAAACTTCTAAAATTGTCTATGGTTTATTTCACTTGGGAGAAAACGATATAGTGGACCTAAAATTAGTTTGTTGCATATCGCCTTTTGTTTTGGCGGTAGTTTATATACAAAATCCTTGCGAAAGGTGCAGTCTATTTAAAACCGCAGGAATTCTCGTAAATAATGGTGTAATATATAGATGCTTGTGATCTAGGCCTCGTAGTATATTTTGTAAGGCAATTTTGGTGCTAAATAAATCGGACTGACACCAGCGTAGCTGAATTTTATTTAATAAAACCTTTCACTGTAATAAAATACGTTTGGAGATGCATATTATGAGCTGTTTATCTGGCACACGAGACATTTATCGGATCATCTGGTATGGCACGGTGGAGGTATTGTACCTTCACTGATGTGTAAATCTTTTTTAGTCCAAATGTTGTCTATGGTTATGGGTTATGACCATAGACATAAAAAAAATATGTATTTAGTGTTATAATAACAGGCGCGGCCAGCAGTCCGTAACAAGAGCTAAGAGCTTATTATTAGGTTAACCTTTAAATAAAAAACATATAAATAATTATCACATTTATTATTGAAAAATGTACGTGTACAAATTAACTATAGCTTGTGTACGTAACATTACTTTATCGATATAAAACCATTGGCGGTGATGTTAGCCTTAAAACCCGTCACAATATGAAACAATACTAAAGCTGGAAACTATTCAATCTAGCAGATCGTCAGCAACCAATAGCTGTCCACTCTGGTAGGAGGCTAACGCTCGATACTTACCTAGTAATTACAATAACCACAGTCTTACAGACAGTTAATAAACAGATGTTAACACGGCAGTGGGAGTTTGCAGCTTACGCGTGTGAAAAGCACGCGCATTTCAGTCACACGACTGCAAAAGGCGGATAGAATTTCCAATACACTTCCAATATGACACGCAGGAATGTGAAGGATCGATGCGAAGTTACCTAACGAAGCTATAACGAAATTCATTCAGTCGTTATCACCGTAGCGTTTAGTTTAACTTTACTTACGGTATTGATACTAGGATAATCTTAATTTACGGTGGGCAGACACGGTACAAAGTGGTCGAGTCCTATTTGTGTCGTGTCTCCGCTGCCTATTATGTTAAGTGTACAAAAAAGCCCTAGGATTGTTTAACTAGTACAATCGCTCGGACGTCCCTCGTGTAGAGAGTAACGTTACGTGGTTACTGCTGCTTGCACTCAGCAGGATTCTCCGCAGACGTTCCCTTCGCAGACTTCTTATTTCCAGCTCGTCTACTCGGTGGTGGGTCATCGTCTTCGCTCTCTTCAGACGAACACTCCTCCTCCTCCTAGAAACGAGTTGAAATAATCTATAAAATAATAACATTAACACGAATAGACAATTTATAATGAATAATGGATAAGTTACCTTAAACTAACGTGAATTCTGCAACCATCTGCATTCTCAACTTTACCATGCAAACATAAAAATAAGGACAAAAAATAAAACAGAACACACATCGTAAAAAGCATACAATTTTAATGTCACCATAACGACATCATGCCAGAAACATAAAAGCCATTACCGGTACTTGAGTTAACTTACGAGCTGCTTCGCTACTATCATAACTTCAATAGAAAGTTTCACAAATAAAGATATATACTATATATTATCCATCCTAGCTATTGTCAAAGAATCATAAAAAATACATGAGATATATCAAAGATCACAGTTTAATTCAAGTGATGGTATTGAAATGCAGATTAGATTGGCACTAAATAGAGATTCGATACAATCAATTCCTTGGCCAAGATTTAATTGATGACTTAGAGAAGGATGTTCATATTCGTTGGAATGACAGCGTTAATTTTATATGAGAAAAAACATTACATAGCCCTTAGAGAACATTAATATCACATGAAATTTCAAAGTTAAACATACGCAATTGTAAAAAAATTCGTAAACAAAAATAAGCGCTATAATTACAGTAAATATAAATAATAAATAAAAACGAGAACACATAAACTAAACTAGAAATGCAATATAGGCATCGTAACAGAATTTATCTAACGTATAATAACATGCATACAATATGAAGGCACCGTACACTACTCGCTTTCACGTCTACAACAGAACGCTCACAGAGCTGCAATAAAAACTATTCTAAAACATATTTATCGAGCCAAAGGATAAACCATGCACAGAACGGTGTGTGACGCATACAATACTAATCTATCTAGCTATCGACTACTAGAAATTGTGGACGCTTCGTAGTCTGGAGTATTATTATCATCGAGATGATTTTTGGTAATTTAAATACTAGGGATGAGCCGGATATGAAACGAGAGCGGTTCGAATAACTCGGCTCGCATGGGACCGTGTGAAGGCTATATAGGCGAGCGCAGAGTCGCATCAATCCTCAGCGTCGGATATCTCCTCAGTGCCGGAGTCTTCGTCAGAGTACGAATCCTCCTGAAACCATAACATTCCAGGTTTTGGTTGCAGATTGTCTTGATTTGACGCACATTATATGCGCGTGTGGACCGACTGACGAGCCTTCAACATCAGCGTACCAGCGCTGCGTTCTCAACGAATGGTGAGCACCCATCGACTGCACGCGCGCACGGGCAGCGCTTCTACAGTTGTATTTATTGTATATATTTTTTATATTTGTTTATTCTTCTAGAGTTGGACAGTAAGCGGATCGAGGGAACCTTAATAAAATGACACTTTCTACACTGAAATTGTAAATCGTCTGTGAAAGCTTGAAGCTGTCAACTGTCTCTTGCTTTTATAGCCCATCTGCTTCGATAGAAGCGTTAAGTTAAGCTTGGACCTTCATGTGATGCAGTATATTTGTCGATCGCCATTTGTTGTTTTTCTATTAATTGTATCAAATTTTATATACTATTAGGCGTACAGCTTATACAGAGATAAAGATCGCATAGACCAAGATATACTGTATTACACACGTTTTGTAGATGAATGCTCACGATTCGTGTGAAAACCAAATTATTGTAGAACCTCTGTATGGGAGGGGAGGAACCAAACAAGGATCTAACTAAACATGCAATATACCATACTAAAATAACTAACACCGTGGAATGCTAAGATGGCTGTAGAATTCACAGTTTTATAGAAAAAAAATATAAATTAAGTAAATTGTGTGATTATTACAATGAAATCAATATGCAGATAAATCGAGTAAAAGCAAAAAAAATGCAGTTCAAAAATGTGTACCTAACTGCCACACATTTTCCTAAGTCTTTGTCCAAAGCCCAATAAGTTTAAAGCTCATTCAGACAACATGCTGAAATGAATATTTCGAAATCATTAAAAACTGCAACACAATTTTTAAGGTAAGCGAAATACTCAATGTAAAATGCTATTACATCAGTTAAGACAGCACCTCATCTTGACAAAGCAGGAGAACTCAGTTGAGTGAGGAATTCGCAATGTTTTTTTTTTTTGTATTGTACATTTCATACATCGCCATCTAGCCCCAAAGTAAGCATAGCTTGTACTATGGGAACCAGATGACTGCTAGAAACGATATTTTTTTTTGTAAATACATACAAACACCCAGCCAGAACAAACATCAACGCACGTCACACAAACGTTTGTCCTGGGCGGGAATCGAACCCACGACGCTCAGAAGGCAGTTATTGAGAGGCCAGTGTGTGCGGTGATGGTATCTTCTTTTTCCATATATTAATTTTCAAAAGTTACATTTAAGTAATCTACACTCAAAAAATCCCTAGTGGGTTTGCCCCGTGTGGTAAGAGTGAGGCACTACAGACTGACCTCCTCCTCGTAGTCGTCATCATCCTCGTCGAGCCCCTCCCCCGTGTAGAGCAGCACGGCGCGCGACACCACGCGCTCGCGGATGTAGTGACCGATCTCGAAGTCGGCCGTCAGCAGCGCCTGTTATATCACACATTACATTGTATACCATAATTAACATATGGGGTATCCGTGTTTCACTCACTGGAAATGTATCAGTGACAGCGAGTAAACCAGATCATGGCTCTTGGAGAGTTAAAAGAGAGTTAAAAACACTGATAATGTTATGTGATTATTTCCATACTTCATTGAATCAGTTATGTGAATGAGAGCTTTGATCTCTTTGTAGTTTTTGTCATTCGGTTCCGGGACGAGCCGACGGCCCACCTGGTGTTAAGTGGTAACCACCGCCCATAACAACCAATGCGACTTGAATCCCTGCTAGGTACAACAAGACCCAAGTAGAGTTATTTATTATTATATATACATACCTGGATATCAGTGGCCAGCGTAGAGTTGGGGTCGTCAGGCATGGTGGGCGGAGAGAAGAAGTTGAAGAATGAATCAGCCTGCACGGACTTGGTGACGGTGCGCACAGAGCCGCGGGACTTGTGCTTCTGCTTCTTCTTGATAGTCTTCACTGTCACATTCTTGCCTTTCTTCCAGTTGATCTCGCACCCCTGATAGCCATACAAATAAGACAAATGTATTCCCAGAAGTGACAAAGTTTTAAGTCCCATAGCTTATGCATATGGAGTTTTCCTGTACATTTGTTTCAAAATCTCGATAAGTATAACGAGTACTAACCTTGCAAGAGTAAATCTCAGGACCTTCAAACTCCAAGGGATTCTCTTCATCAGGCTTGCATTTCATGGCATACTCCTTGGTAAGAATGGTGTCCGTGAAGTAGTCGTTGGGGCCAAAGTGGAACTCCAGGGTGAAACCAATGGGCTCTTCATGCATTTGGACTGAAATAATGCTAAGTTTTAGAAAAGATTACAAGTGTCTCTGTTCTGTTTATATTATATTTGTGCCTCAGTTGGTGATGCATGTTAGAAATCCTCACGACATTCAGATCTTGGTGATAAGTAAGTCATCATTTTTTAAGTACTTCAGGGCAGCCAAATAACAACAAAATTAAGTTAAACCTACTTACATTTCTCTTAAATAGTATGTGCCCATAACTCTAAGACATGAAGGTAGAATGTCTAAAGTGCTTGTAATTTCACCGGCAATCACACCTTTCAAGTCGGAACACACTAACGTGAATGCATTCCTGCTTGGCAGCAGAAACAGGTATGGTGGCAGAACTAGCCATACATTCTACTACACTATCTGCACAGCAATAAAACAACAGATCAAAGTATTTATAGATGGCAAAAGAGTAAATATCTGATCTTAAGATCCATGGCAACAAAGCTACAATAATATACAGATATTTTTTATATCTTCAAAGAGTTTTAAGTTTGGCTGCCAAATAGTAGTAAAACTTTATATTAGATACCTTTGATGTCTTGCAAGGTCTTGAGAATAGGTTCGTCGTGTTCCTGCATCATCTCGCTTAGCATGGAAACATTCCTGAAGATTGTGTACCAGAAGTCTGGGATGCCCTTCACATTGGGATCCATTGTAGGTCTGAAACATATTATATAATGTAGTACGGGAATAATGTTTTTTTTTTAAGGGTAATTTGTAGAGTAACTTCAGTTGGTGATGCATGTTAAGAAATCGTCATGATTCTTCAGATCTTGGTGATAAGTTAGTCATCATTTGAAAATAAAGAAAAATTGCAATTTTGTTATATATATATATATATATTGCAAATAATTTATAAAACCTCTTTTAGGCCCCTGTGGTTCAATTAATTACACAATTGTACCCTTTACGAGTATGTCTTTGCTGGAAAACTAGTTTGTCAGTTAATAGAAGAGAAATCTCTTTATTAATCATACACAGAATATCTTCTGCTGAAGGAAGGGTTCATTGAAGTCCTCTATTTGTAGGACTATTCAGAGCCACCTCCAACAATCTTTGATATAGTCAGGGGCAACTGGAGGACTGAATATATTGTCAAGTTTGTGGCTGGAAGCAGCCCCATTAAACTGTGTTTCTACATTAAGTCTATTTTTTTTAACTGATGCTACTGTAAAACTTTATGGATACTTACTCAGCCTCCTCAACAACGGGCTTCTCCTTTGTTTCTCCATCAGTGATGGCGGCGTTCGCGACGGCCTTAGCCAGTTCTTCCTCCTCGGATTCATCCCTCCAGGGGTTCAGGCATTCCTCGTCTGTCGGCTCGTAATTGCCGTTGACGATTTGGGCGCGCTGTAACCAGACTACTGTTAGGGAGAGAACGTGTGGCTATGTAACGGAGAGGTACGCTTTCAAAGCTTCAGTTGGTGATGCATGTTAGAGATCCTCACGGCATTCAGATCTTGGTGATAATTTAGTCATCATTTGAAATAGTATGTACTATGAACTAAACAATAAATTTTAAAATCATTTGCTTATTTATTATTTTCATAACATGAGTTTACTATCCTCAAAGCTCGTTCCAGTGTTGTGACGTTCACACCAGGCCCAGGAAGTTTTCAATCTCTAAATATCAAAGAAACAAACTCGTCTTGATCTGTTCCTACTTTTACTTGTATACCAATCAAAAGTTTTTGATATGGTTTTCACTAACAGAAAGAACAAAAAAAAAACGAGGAAGATTTGTGTATCAAAATCAAAAGCCTTATATATCACGAAAAGTAAATAACATACGTTTACATATACATATTCATTACCACTGTGTCATAACTGTTAAGTTTTAATAATACGATAATTATCCGTTGACAATCATGAATCCCTACACGGGTGAAGGCCTCCTCCAAAGAATTCCGTTTGCCTATAATTTGATCTAAGTCTAACCAATGTGAACTCGGCGTTCTGTATCACGTCTTCTCGTCGTGGGTACGGTCTTCCCCTACCCTAGCCCCAACTATATGTGTAGAACATCTGTTTTCATACCTACATACATTTACTCTGCCAGCACTAACCTTTTCAAACAGAGGCCGGTAAAGCTTCTCGTATTTGCACTCGAGCGCGTGGACCTCGCTGTAGAACTTGGCCTCGATGTCGACGAACTCCTTCTGCAGCGTGCGCAGGCCGCGGATGCGCCGGCGCACGTTGGGCGGCAGCGACGCAAGCGCCTCCACGTGTAGACGGTTCGTTATGGCGGCCAGCATCTCGTTGCGCGTGTAAGAACTAACCACAAAAAGGATACTAATTAGAAACATTTTCGTAGAAGACTTTCAATGGCAAATAATAGCTGCCAGTATATGAAAATTTCATCAAATCTGCTTTATCAAATCGACCTGTACTACGGAAGAGTATGACCCTCTAACACAGGTATCTTCCATACTTAAAAGAGGGTCTTGAAATGTATCTTAGATTAAGTTTATCGAAATAAAATATTTATTATTATTAGTGGTGGTCCAGTTGAAAAGGTGCGGATGCGGTGAAATTACAGCACGGGACATTCCACCTAGACGTCACGAGTTACGCGCGTACCATATCGTTCTTTTGCTCGTTCCGTAATAATCTCAAAAGCAATGAAATGAAAAATATAAAATGAAATAATAACTGATATAAATATATGAAAAAATGAAATGTTTATTTCGGCAGACACAATAAATAAAAATATACACAATTCAAGGCAAGTCCCTGTGGCCGGAGATATACTCTTTACACTTCAAGAAATTTATTTTTTATTGACTAAACCCCAGCAATATGAATACGATTGGTTTTTAATTCCATTATAATTAAAAATTACGATTTGTGGCGGCTTTGAAATATATGTCAGGGAATCAAGATCTGGGTTTCATCGAAGATTGCGTGTCGAATTAAGAGTAACGTATCGTGGATTTATAAATATCTACTTGATTATAAACAGTTCTCACCTATTTGGTATCTAGAAAACATACGCGACCTCATTTCTACTGAGATAGAAGTTTCGCAACATACCTTTTAGTTTACCAGTTTACCTTATAAATTGTGAGGATCGTTTAAATTCACTTCAATGGCATCTACAATGTACTTGAACATTAAGGACATAAGGTCCTGATTATTCTGCAAGGAATGAGTGCTTTCATCTTTTTTGCACCGATTGAAAAAAAGTGTCTCAATTCGTTATATTATTATTATAAATTATGTAGTTATGTTTAACGCAGCCTTTGTCTTAGAAAAATGTGGACCTTTATCAGTCACTTTTATACAAATCCCCATAAATGAGACATTCCACATTCACGTCTCAAGGAGTTAAGGGCGCCGTATTACGTACTCTAGGTTAGGTACCAATGCTTTCTGAAGTAGTTTGGCATGAGATCTAGTGAGTCTGCGTCACTTAGCGTACTCGATGAGAGCGTGGTGGTCTAGTGGTACTGACCCCGAGTTTCAATCCGGAGGTCACCGGTTCAAATCCTGACGTGCACCTATAAGTTTATCAATTGAAAGATTTATGTGCGCAATACCAGGTTCTCAAAACGGTGAAGGAAAACATCGTGAGGAAACCGACATGTCCTAGAACTGCAAATTCGAAGACATGTGTCAAGTGCACGAAAGGAGCCGCTTTGAGGCGCACTTAAAATCCTTTCATCACACTGGTTCGAGAGAACCAGTGACTCGAATAGATAGATAGCGTACTATTAATTAACATCGTGATGAGCAACTACAAATTAAAATGATCTAAATATGAATCACGCAATGAGTAGAACACGCTAACCGACAAATTCCAACAACATTAGAGCGCGATATTTCGTGTTACTATGTAAAGAAACAAATTCTAGATTAAGTTTGAAACATCACGGCAGTTATACTTCACTCGCATGAGACGTAACATCCCCGTCTCGGGGTGATGGCCACAACGCAATGCGACTTGAGTCATCTCGTACTTTGGTGGAAAGGACTTGAGTCGTATTGCTGTTGTCTATGGGCGGCGGTTACCACTTAACATCAGGTGGGCCGTTAGGTCGTTCTATACCCTGCATTAGGTTAAAAAAACGGGCTTAATAATAAAAAATATTATTGACATAAAGCCGCCGAAACAGTTTTATGTTGATGTTACTTAATGTTTATGAACAAGTAAACTATAAAGCTAGTGATCGTGACCTGGCAGTTTTCCTTTGTAACGTAGAATCCGTTGTGAAGGAAAAAATCAATAAAGAGCACCTAATTCAGTGGATTCTTGGAAATGTATAGCTATTTTTTGCTCTAATGGTTGATACTGCGTCAATTGTATTGAGACTTGATAGACTTTGTCAGGAAATTAAACCTTGATTATCGATAAGCATTGAAATAAACTTTTTTCATGTGACTAAGTTACGAAACTAACAGATGGCCCACCTTATGTTAATCGGTATCAGACGTCACGCTCCCTGGCAGCAGAATATGGTGGCAGTACTTGCTTGGAGTTGGACTACTGTTTTATATATGACCATAAGGCTTCTGCGATTATTGTAAAGCTATTTTTGCTCACAGCTCAGTAACCCTGCCTACTGCGCTATAGGTAATGGGTTCGATTTCTACCCAGGACAAACACATATGTTTGACCTACGACTGGTTATTAATATGTTATTATATTATGTATGTACTTAGAAATAAAAATTATATAATTATAATATCGTCTGGTTTCCCATGATAGAAGCTCAGCTAACTGGGGTAGATGGAGCGGTGTGAAATGTCCACCTATATTTATTTATATACCCGTAAATCTAGGAATTGAATGTGTTCAATGTTCAGTCATCTGAAAATTGATGAAACTGAGGCGGCTAGAGCTTTAGCTTAGCATTTGATCTAACAGACCATTAAATGACTCACAAGTTCAAAGACCCGTAATCACGTAGAACCCGTGTGGCTGATGATAGACAAAAAAATATCGATTGTAACCAGTAAATGATTTGCGCCGCGCCGGTAGTAACAAATAGATTACTGATATGTTTTTTGCACAGAGAAACAAGTTTATTGTATTATCAAATGGTTTTTATAGCAGGTAATTTAGCAGGCTGTCCAGACTCGGGAATAGAAGTAATTTTACTACTATTAGCAGAGTGACAGCAAACATGAGGTCACGCATACACATAACTAGTTTGATGTCTGTTCAAACGCCATCCAACCCTCCATGGTGAAGAACAGACCAAGATACCCCTAAAAGGGGGAATCCTAAAGCAGGTAGTTTAGCAGGCTGTCCAGACTCGGGAATAGAAGTAATTTTACTGCTGCAGAGTCAGCAAACATGGTCATGGGTACACATAGCTAGTTTGAAGTTTTATGTCTGTTCAAACCACATTCGACCCTCCATGGCGAAGAACAGCCAAGAAACTCCTAAAAGAGGGAATCCTATTTCATAACGTCTGCTTTGCTCAACATAAAGGGCAAAAATTTTAATACCTAGAGACCGTTGATACCTTTTAGCCTCATCTGTTGCTACATTTGTATGGTATTTTGAAATTTCAAAATTATTGCTTATTACCTAATTAGTCTTTAAGTGGCAAATACCATGGCATTATACTCAAATCCTTCATGAAATACGCCACAAAATCACCCAATTAAACTCCACATTTACACATGGTGACTCATCATTTGAGAATTCAGACATGTGGTTTTAAGACAATTGGACTGACAGTTTATAACCTACATACATAGGCCAAAATCAGATAAACGGTTGCAGACAGTCGAGATAGATTTGATTGCAGTAGTATTAAAGGTCGATAACCTGAACAAGACATGTAACCAGCTCCAAAGTTGCATAGTTATTTGAAGTGAAGATCAAGCTGGTTTTCAATAAGCAGTATCCTTTGCATGTAACAGCAGTTTATACAAGTTACGTCTTCTACTGAAGTAACGGAGACTATAATTTCCTGTTTGTTAAGCTGCCCTATACAGATTTTTGTCTAGGTTATGCCACCCTAATGTTATAAATAAATGCATATATATTACTAATGATATCTAGGAAAGGGGTATGAAGGCATTACAGGCCATTTGATAAATTTGACAATATACAACAAATTTAGTTACCATAGCATCAAACAGCTCGGGTAGTTTTTGTATGCAACCTTCTTCATACTCATGAGACTAATTTACACATTTGTTTAAATTTAACAGCAGATCAGAGGCAATCCCTTAAAATTTTGTATGTGTTTATGAATTGATTAGCTGTTCAAAAAGATTATATTTTAAACTTTAGTGTAACCTAATAATAATAGCCATATAAATACCTATAAAAAAAGATATCTTCATAGCCATACAGATGATAATTTATAATATTATACACACATATAATTATTTTAATCAGGGGCAAAGCGGATTTACGGAGAATTAATATATCAATCCTCCGTGTGTTATTAAGTATATCCAACAATATTGCCTTCGTATGTGTAGTTATTAAATTTATCCTACACTACTCCGAAGACAATCTCCGACATTTACATGTGTGTAACCTAGAATGTGAGAAAAACTCACCCTTTTAGCAGTTTCTGTGTCAGGTCTCCACCCACAACTTCCTCTTCTTCTCCAGACTCCATCTCGGAGGTGTGGTCGTCGCCAGCGCGTTCAACGGTGCCCATATTATCACCTACAACAAAGAAGCGCAGTCAGTAAGTCACATTCCCGCCACGTTGAGTTCGAGCCGGCACTACATCCGAAAACCAAAAGTAGATCGTAAATCAATAAACTAACATAATATAACCCTATTAAACTTATCCAAACAGAAATTATTTATACCCAAACACCCGAAATTCACTATTACACCAGTAAAATTTAGTGCGTAGTTGTAGAAATCCCTCTAAGCATGACCACATGGCCGACATCCCAATCTCACAAATTAGCGTTTAACTTCGACTTACGATAAAATAATCCACTCGGTAACTACAAAGGACGATAATAGAACTAATATTTTATAGCAAATTTCTTTAATTTCGAGTAATATTCCAATTTGGGACGTACCTTTGCGCCGACAAAATTGAGAAAAGAAAGATGGCGACAATTTGCGGCGGACGGACGAATGAAATGAAATGGATGAAGGATGAGTGAAGTTTGTCAATGAAGTTTGATTATGGAATGACGAGAATGGAGCTGCAGATCGGTTTCCGGATTGTCTTTGGTAGTAGTGAAGTAAGTTAGTAGTAGTTCAGAGAATCATATTCATGTCTATGGTACAGATCACATACTATTAAAAATATAAAAAAAACTGTAAAGCGTAGAATAATTTGATGTTTAACTAATATGGTAGACAGTGGTTAGTACTCAGAACAATAAGCTGGGTCAGCGCATGCAATGCCCTGCGGTCGTGTATTGCACTAAGATTGCATCCAACCGTACGTGACCGCGCATACACAACTTAATAAGGCTAAGCTAACTAGATATTTCTTTTTCAGGTGTTCCTATCATCAGAACTTAGTCATCATTGCGCTCTTATTTAATTTTAAAATAGAAAAGTATTGTCGGCAATGTGAAGTGAATAAAAAACTTTTTAGTAAGGCTAAAGTTGATACCGCAAGTCCAAAACATGAAGATCATTGATTAGAAATCACGGCTTGTCAAATTTGTATATGTCAATGTGTCACTTGTCATATGTTTTTCATTCAACGTGAAGCGATCGGTCGACGAGACAACGCTCTAATTTCATGTTTGTTTTCGTTTTATTTATCACAAATTTTCTGCAGTTAAGAATGTATTAGTTAACGAAACTGTTTAAAAAATTGCACGATGCCACCGACTGTGCAGCAAAATAATGAACCGGAGAACAAGCAACAGCGTCCCCAAAGGACTGGCGAGAGAAGGTTAATTTGGTTGTTATATTTAATTTCATGAAAATAATACGAATTGTTACTTAAATGCACCTTTTTCATCAGGTCTGAGTTAGTTACACGAGTGAAATACTGCAACACGTTACCGGATATACCTTTCGATTTGAAGTTTATTACGTATCCGTTCCAATCGACTCGCTTCATTCAGTACAATCCTACATCTTTGGAGAAGAACTACAGATATGAGGTTCTGACGGAGCACGATTTGGGGGTGCACATAGATCTTATAAACCGTGACATCTACCAAGGAGATGGCAATGCTGTGTTGGATCCGGCTGATGAGAAATTGCTTGAGGACGATGTGCTTACGCCACAGGACTCGAAGCGGTCGCGTCATCACGCCAAGAATGTGTCGTGGTTGCGTCGCTCTGAGTACATATCCACTGAACAGACTCGCTTCCAGCCACAGACTATGGAGAAGGTAAGCTTTTTCAAGATACTATTATAATAAGGTCAACCAGTTTTTGAGACCTCTTTTAATATAAAACCTAAACTATTGGATCTGATTTTTGTGTATAATCAAATTATCATCATTAAACTATATATATGCTTCTGACAACAAAACACAAGCCAAAGCTTGTAAATACTACATGCATACTGCAAAAATTCAAAAAATATTTGAGATAGGTATTGGGGAAATGTATTTAATATTGCTATTTAGCAGGAATGTGTTAAATTATAAATCCTTGGTTGTTTATTGGCCAAATGTAGTTGAAATTAAAACTGCTATATAGTCGCAGATCACACTGTTTTCAATGAGAGTATAGGAATGAGCACAGTAAGCGCTGCTGAGCCTTGCTCTGCACCTGTTCTCAAAATGCTTCCATCAAACAAATGAGTTATTTTGTCTGGCAGTTTACTGATGTAAGCTAATGATAGTCAATGGGGATAAAATAAAATTGACTTCCATTAATGAGTTGATTCTGTCACACCCAGCAACCACTACTTGTCACATTTACATATCTGTAAATGTATGTCCATTACCCAGTTAGTCTATTGAAGCTATATTGAAGATGAGCTGATATCGAGGAAAGAATAATATCTGAATTTATGTTTATAGTATAAATAATATAATAATATAAATAATATATGTAAAAACACTTAATGTATTCTAGTGTGAAAATGATGAAACATATTCTAGTAATTACTAGAACTGTAAATACGATTAGATAAAATAATCTATAATATAAAGAGATAATGTTGGTAAGGTGTATGTTGTATGTATGTCCGAAGTAAACTCAGAAACTACTGAACCGATTTCAAAAATTCTTTCACCAATAGAAAGCTACATTATCGAGGAGTAACATAGGCTATAATTTATTTTCAAAAAATTAGGGATCCGTAAGAAAATACGGAACTTCCGCGGGTGAAACCGCGGGGCGCAGCTAGTCATCCATAAAAAAGAATCAAATACAGTTATTGCACTGTTTACAGGTTGAAGCCAAAGTCGGTTACAACGTCAAAAAGATCTTCAGCGAAGAGACTCTGTACATGGACCGGGAAAGCCAGATTAAGGCAATCGAAAAGACATTTGAGGACAACAAGAAACCTATTGAGAAGCACTACAGTAAGCCTGGTGTCACGCCTGTGGAAGTTATGAACGTATTCCCCGACTTTGATATGTGGAAGTATCCCTGCGCCCAGGTTATATTTGACACCGATCCTGCACCTGTTGATAAGAATATCGCTGGACAGATCGAAGCTATGTCTCAGGCTATGATTCGGTAAGTTTCTTGTATAAACTAGTGTATTTCCACGTACAAATGACCCGCCAAGTATTAAAATGCAACTATGGATAACTTATCTGGATTCTAGAGTGCTTAATACTGAATAAAGTCTATAAACCTAATAGACTACACTAGACCTCCTAGACTCATATTGCTATGTAAATAAACTGATTATTCCAGAGGTGTGATGGACGAGAGCGGCGAACAGTTCGTGGCATACTGCCTGCCCACAGAGGAGACTATACAGAAGCGTAGGCGTGATATCACCGAGAACGTACAGTATATGGATGGTGACACTTACGAATACAAGATGGCCAGGGAGTACAACTGGAATGTCAAGAGTAAGGCGTCCAAGGGATACGAGGAGAATTACTTCTTGGTAAGTTTTGTAAACTGAATCTTAGGCGGATTTGATATTGCTTGTTATGTGCAGATGTTACCACTATACACCAGGTGGGCCTCCTACACGTACCTTAATGATGTCAAAGAAAAATAAAAAAAAACGTCCAAGATACCGCTTCAGAAAGAAAATCTGTTCTATCATTCGGGAAAACCAGTGTCCTTGATAGCGTGGTGGCCCAAGCACCTGTCCTGTGCACCAAGAGTATTAACACTTGAAAAATTTATGTTCGCAATACGACGTGTTAAACACGCCGTAGGAAAATACCTTGAAAATCAACATGCCCTTAACTAAAAAGTTGATCACATTTGTTAAGCGCAAAATAATAATTCCCAGGTTGTCAGAAACCACTGCGTGTACTACAACGAGCTGGAGACTCGGGTGCGTCTGTCCAAGCGGCGGGCGAGGGCGGGCGCGGCCGCTCAGGCGCTCACCCGGCTGGTGGTCACCCACCGGCCGCTCACCAGAACCGAACATCACATGCTGCGACTCAGGGAGAAACAACTGGAGCCCGCACAGGTATACCCAGCCGCATTATCGTTACATGAGAGAAGAATTGTATGATCTAGAGTGAGATAGAAAGAGCATAAGAGAGCGACGTATGCGCGATACAAAGCGATAGAATAAGATGGTGTCGCCATCTAGCCTGACTGAAGTTATAATAGTTTTAGAGGCCACGGTGTAGACGTGACTCTTCTGATGCTTCTTTTTTTCATACTTAAAAGTAGAGGTTCCAACTCACGAGGTTTATGTTCATGAAGTTTATGTATGTATGTGCTTCTCATTACCAGGAAGATGAGGAGGATGAAGAAGAAGGGGAAGAAGAAGATGAAGACAAGCAAGAACAGACTGCTGAAAAAGAAAGGTAGGTTTGGTTTTTATAAAACGTGACCCATATAATTTTTCCATTTTTATCTCTGACTTTAATTTCAATTATTTGTAGATGGCCCACCTGGTATTGTAGTAACCTCGACCCATAACAATTAATCCGACTTGGGTCCTCCCCTACGTAGGTACGACAAGACCCAAGTCCAATCGCATGCGCCCGTAACTCTGACGTGAAGATGGAACGCTCACGTGCCTGTAATTTCACCGGCAACCACACCTTCAAACCAGAATACAGTAACGCGAATGTATTACTGCTTGGCGGCAGAAATGGGCATGGTAGGAAGGACAGGGCAGTACTTCCCCAGATGAAAAAATAGCTGTGTCCCTATGAGCAGATTTTATTGAGCAGATCATCCTGAGGCATAAATTTTGAATAACTCATTGTGCTTGTTATTTCACCAGCCGCCACACCCTTCAAATCGGAACAGTTAATACGAGTTCTATACTGCCAGCAGAAAAAAATTGACCAACTACTTCCTAGCATACATTAATTTTTCTACAGAATACAACTTTATATTTTCGTCCATTGTTCATAAAGCCTAAATCAACATTAAAATTTAGATTTGTTCAAAAATACATTTTTGAAAACAAGCTTTTAAAATTTGACCCTGGACACCACCGATTGCAGTAGTACTTGTCAAGGCAAATCCACGATCCCAAATACATTCTCTCACTCCAAAACTTCTCAACATAACTCCTTAGTTATCTTGAGTAATTAGGGGTTTTTCAGCTCAATCAGTTGCAGGGAACTGGTCTAAATTCAAATGAAAATTTTGATCTAAACCGACATACAAACATTGCAAGTTATAAATAAAAGCTAGTAAAAACAAAAATGTTGAAAAATAAAATAAAAAAAGTCTTCTTTTAATATCTCCATTTCAGATCTCGATCCCGTTCCAAATCGGGATCAAAATCCCCGGCTGTTTCGGAAAGGTCAAAAGGGTCGAGGTCGCGCTCGAAGTCTAAGTCGCGCTCCAAGTCGAGGTCAAGGTCACGTTCGAGGTCGCGCTCCAAATCCAAGTCGCGGAGTCGCTCCCGCTCCGGCTCCGGGTCGAGGAAATCCAAATCCAAATCGCGATCCAGATCTCGATCTGGGTCTGCAAGGTAAGCTACAAAATACATCAGATTTTTCATAAGATTCGTTTTGTTATACATCACATACCTGTGTAAATATATCAATATTAAACACAACTCATTAACCTATATTAATACATATAAATAGTTAAACACTCGCACTCAAACACACACAACCAAGCGCAACTTAATAAATTGATTGTAATTAACTGTTAAATATTTTAAAAAAATCTTATTTCTGTGATTTAGTTGACGGCTCGAGCTATTTATTTATTTATTATTTATTTACTTTTTAAATCTAGATCCAGATCGAGATCCAAATCGGGATCGAGATCTCGTTCCCGCTCCAAGTCTGGATCTCGCGCTTCCTCACGCGCCTCTTCCAAGAGCGGAAAGGGATCTCGCGCCAGTTCTCACTCGAGAGCCAGCTCCGCCGCCAGTAATAGGGTAAGTGTAGTAACCTATCTACTAACAGTACGTAACCCACCTACTAACAATTCGTAACCTACCTACTAACAGTACGTAACCTGCCTACTAAAAGTACGTAACCTACCTACTAACAATTTGTAACCTACCAACAGCACGTAACCAACCAGTACCTACCAGTAAAATTGGCCATTTTTTTATTATGTTTATTGGACAATACTTTTGTATTTGTAGGGCTCCAAAGCGAGTTCCCGCGCATCCAGCAAGCGTTCCTCGCGCGCGTCTTCCCGCGCCTCCTCTAAGGGCTCTAAGGGCTCGAAAGCATCTTCTAGAGCGAGCTCGAAAGCGTCCCGCCGCTCTGGGAGTGGGTCTGCGAGGTCTAGAAGTAGATCTGCTAGTGGCTCTAGACAGGTCAGTATTATTATTTTTATATTTGACTGGCCTCACATTACAGTTGAGAGTGAACCTGTCTTCTGCGCTGGTCGTAGGTTCTATTCCCACCCAGGACATACATTTGTGTGACGAACATAGATGTATGTTCTGTGTCTGGGTGTTGCTAAGTATTGTATGTATGTATTTATAAAAAAATAGTATATTAGTATTATATTATCAGTTGTCTGGTTCCCATGATACAAGCTATGCTAAAACTAAAAAAAAGCTAAACATAGCTTGTGTCATGGGAAACAGACAACTTATATACATTTTGTGTAAATTCATATAATACATATTAACACCTAGCCACAGAACAAACATCTAAGTTCGTCCCACAAATGTATGCACTGGGTTAATGGAACCCAGGACCTACAGCGCGGAAGGCAGAGTTACTACCAACAAAGCTAAACTACCGGTCAAAGTATAGTATTGATACTTTGAAGAATACGGTCAGTGTAATATATAAATGTGTTTTGTTATTTCAGGGGTCTCGAAGCGGTTCAGCATCAAGCGCTGCTTCCAAGCACAGTGGCTCTGATTAGTTGTAATTAATTTGCTAGTTATAAATGTTCAGTTTGATGACGTTGAGTGTAAATGAATGGTTCAAAATTAAATTGAATTAAAAACCGTTTACATGTGTCTTATTAGCCTGTACATAAAAAAATTGGTGGATATTTCATATAGCGTCACCTAGCGCCAAATTAAGCATAGCTTGTACGTATAAATGTCAACGTCAAAGTCAATGAATGTCAAAAAGTCAAACTGAACACTACTACTATACAAGTCACTGTTTCTTTCGAACCAGTGTGCAGAAAGGATTTAAGTGCGCCTCAAGGAGGCTCCTTTAGTGCACTTGACGCATGTCTCCGAATTTTTAGTTCTAGGACATGTCGGTTTCCACACGATTTTTTCCTTCACCGTTTTGAGAATTATAGTTAATTATAGTTTTGAGATAATTGCGTACATAAATCTTTCAAGCTAAAACAATGGTGCACGTCGATATTTAGAAGTAGAACTCACGCAGTAGAAGTTCGTCCGCGGAAGTACTGCCACCATGCCCATTTCTGCTGCCCGGCAGTAATGCATTCGCGTTATTGTGTTCAAGTTTGAAAGGTGTAGTTGCCGGTGAAATTACAGACACATGAGAAATTCCACCTACACGTCTCAGGAGTTAGGGGCGCTTATAATTGTGAATTGGGTCTTGTCGTACCTAGTAGGACCCAAGTAGCATCGGTTGTTGTGGGCCGAGGTTACCACTTAACACCAGGTACAGTAGGATCGTTCCATAACAAAAAAAAACATTTGAAACAGTGACCTCCAGATTGAAACTCGGGGTCAGTACCACTGGGCCACCACAGTTACTAACTGAACTCTAAGATACAGTACTCATATTGCGGAAATCCTTGCTGCTTACAAATAAAATAATTAATGTCATGTGTTGTAAACAAATTTATTAGCCCATATCACTCACATGATTACATACATTATATTGTTAATGAATTACAACAAATAAACAATTTGATCCCACACTTATATATTAGTAATATTTACGAACAATAAGCGTTCCTACATAAAATAGTTCACATAAATTCATAAATAAACAATTATAACATAAATGAATACCAGTATCGGATCTAATCCGGTATTAGATACATTTTGGTTGGTAGAAATTAATATTTTTAATGAAATCTATACATATAAATAAAATAGTCCGTTTGTCCAAATAACAGCTTTTCACTAAATGCATATGAAATTCACAATTTATCTAAATTAATTTAAATAAATGTCTGTTTATGACGGTACTTTCACTAGCAGGTAGCTAAGTTATAAAGAGTAACTTAGCTTACTAAGGTTATTTCATACATTGATAAAAATGACTAAACCATACATAGCTACTCTTTTAGTCAAAAAGTGAACGCGAGCGAATCCGCGGGTACAGCTAGTAGGTAATATACATGAAGAATCGATCGCACCATATGTTAGATTTAAACATGGAAGATAAAAATATTTAATACATATAGTAATACATTAATCCATATAATATTGTATATAATCTCAAAATAAATAGAGATTTGAGATAACCATGTAACACTGCCTTCACAGCCTTCAATATTTCACAATACTGTTAATATGTTAATTTCTGGTATATTTTTGAAATATCAATTATAATTCATGGTGCCTTTATATGATTGCATAATTCGATACGACAACAAATAATTATTTATATTTATCGTTAGTTTATGGGCTTCTGTAGTTAATTAATTGTTTAAGTGACAGAACATAATTACTTTGAGCAGAAAAATGAATAAACTTTCTTTATCGCATATGAACGAGAATGATTCCTCGTTATCTCGCACACATATTTTCCAGATATTTTGATTTAAAAACCTAAATACTGAACTGATTTTGATGAAATTTCTATAATACCAATCTAAAAGTATATCCTTTCAAACAAAAAAGGTATATAAATGACGGAGATATGAGGTAACATAAATAAAAAAAATATACAACTGAATTGATAACCTCCTCCTTTTACTGAAGTCGGTTAATAAGCGAGAAAAAAGCTAGAATTAGAGAAATATTTTAATACATCAGGCGACGCCAACCCAACAAGCTTTTATTATCCTTTTCTATCTAAGTAAATCTACCAAATAAATGTTTAAATATTTCAACAACAAAAAAATTGCCATATCGATTTGCCGAAAGGATAATAAAAAAAATTACCATTAAGGTCGACATAAAAAAACCTATTTCTTCCCTAACAATTTATTTTTATGGTGCATAATTATAATAGGCTTGTAGTAATCTCAAATGGAAACGTCCAAGCACCTTCGCTGACTAGCCAATAACGAATTTTCTGCTCTTAGTCAAAAGATTATTGTAAAAAATGTTAGTCTTAATTTAAATGCTTTAATAGTTATTGGATAATAGTTATAAAAGGAAGTAGTTAAGACTGAGAGTTAAACTACAAAAAAATATCACTAATGTTAGTTAAACCTTAACCTTAGTAAAACTGAACTGTGAATTCAGTTCAGAGTCTATTATACGTTTGTATAAATAAATAAAAAACGACTTTACGACTAAGGTAAAGTAAGAGAAACTATCTAGGAGCATTAATGCGTTAATTTTAAGCATTTAAAAATGCAATTCAGAAATGTATTGACTACACAAATTCTGAAATCCTTAACTGTGTTTTACGTCCACACCGCTGTTACGTTTCTTTGTATATTTTATACGATTAGCTATTCTCAGAGTCAAATAGAGACTGTCGAATTTTAGCTGTATTTTCAATTTATCATGTTGCTGTTCATTTCCGTCACTCGCATCCGGTCAAAAATTGACTTAGAGCGTTTTCGCACTACTCCGATTCCGAATCCGAATCCGATTCGAACTCGTGAAAATACCAGTATAGAAATCGGATGACAGAAGCCGGATCTAATGCGTAAACTACTATAGAAATAGTTCTACGGCTACTCCGGACCGTCATATCTCGGATTCGGAATATCGGAGTAGTGCGAAACTGCTCTTAGCCATGTTTGCAGTTGGCAACACTGGCATAAATAACTGAAGTGTGGACGCAACTGAACTCAGTCAGTTCCTCCGCATCTCTCGATTGTTAGGAAGTCAGTGAGGTCTACTCAGTTCTTCTTGAATTATATCCATGTAGTGTGTAGTAAACACAGCTTTATTGTGCATAACGTAACGCAGTAATGTCCCGGAAACATCGGTCAGTTCCTCGGACAGAGCCGAGAGGCCGACAGGTATCTGCCTGGAGCCGCCGGCGCACACTAGTATAATCTTCAGGAATTCGAGCACCCTTTGACCTGGTGAATAAATAAATGTTGGGGGACATTTCACACATAAAATACATCCACCAAATTTTGTACTAAAGGTTTTTATATGATACAGTTACGTAACGAGCCGACGACCCACCCAGTGTTAATTGGTAACCTCTGCCAATAAAAAGCAATCCGACTTGGGTCCTTCCCTACTAGGTACAACAAAACAAGCCGCGCCGTATGCGCCCGTAACTCTGAGACGTGTAGGTGGAATGTCTCTTGTGCCTGTAATTTCACCGGCAACCATACTTCAAACCGGAACACAGTAACGCGAATGTATTACTGCTTGGCCGCAGAAATGGGTGTGGTGGTGTATTCCCCGTGTATTTCCCCGGAAAAACCTTAAACCACCGAGCATGCATGAAGAATGTGATGATAGTGGATGAAGCTAAGCATGTATGTCAGGATCGTAGCAGGTGGAAAACCTTGATCTCTGCCTACCCCTCCGGAAAACAGACGTGATTTTATGCATGTATGTATGTACTTCCCCGGACGAACTTGGCGTAAGTTCTACTGCTACACCAATAAACTCAAAACGGACTTACGGACAATCTCCCGTACCCTGTGGTCGGGGTCCCCGAGTGAAGTGAGCTGAGTCCTGATCAGTTCCTTAGTGTCGGCAGCTAGCGGCGGTTGGTTTAAAGTTTCCAGTAGCTGGTCTGTCACCAAAATTACCTCCTCGGCTATAGAAGGCAGCACTTTCTTCAGTTCGCTGTGAAGTTAAATACATAATAAATAAATAGATAATGGTGGATATTTCACACAGCGCCATCTAGCCCTAAGCAAAGCATAGATTGTATCATGGGAATCAGACAATTGATATAATATATATATTTTTTTAAATATTTTTGTTAATATGACAACATCCAAACACGGAACAAATCTATATTCGTCACACAAATGTTTGTCCTGGGTGGGAATCGGACCCATGATCTACAGCACAGAAGGCAGGGTTACTACCAACTGAGCTGTGAGGCCTGTCAATATCTACTCACAAACAAAAAGGAATTCCTCCATAGGGGTTTCTTGTCAGTTCTCCCCATCGAGGGTCGTATAGGGTTTGAACAGGCATCAAACTTAGCGATAAGTACGCGTGACCTTATGTTATGAATATTATCGACGTTTCCAAGCCATTTCTTTATGAATTCTATGGAAATAAAGTTTTTGACTTTGAACCATTGTAAGGTGGAACCTACTTACATGTCGTTACTCGCATCGTCCATTATGATAGTGATTCTGTTCTTCAGCGTTTGCTTATGGTCCGCAATGAGTTGAGGGTCGGCCCCGCAAGTCGGGCTAGCCAGCATAATAGATGCGATGCAGATTAGTCTGTACACTTGTGTACCCAGCTCGGCGAAGCGAGGCGCGTCTAAAGCCAATGTCTGGAAATATATAAAAGTAATTTTATTTTTTTACCTATTACCGTTACGGACCGAGCCGGCGGCCCACCTGGTGTTAAGTGGTAACCTCTGCCCATAACAATTTGTGGAGACATTTAATCTGCCATGTATTGTGTTGTTAATAATAATAATAATCTTTTATATTTCAGACAATTAAAATCCAGAAAATGTTATGTTAATGTTCTTTTAGTAGCTGTCAGTTTAGCTAAGATACTTTAATACATTTTTAAGAAATATTACTACTAGTATTGCCACCAGCTCTGCCAAACCAGGGTGGTGAAATGATAAAAGTGGGCACAACCCTTCAAATTCTGATTCTAGAGGGTTCCACAACCAAAATTATGTGATACATGGGTGCAGAAGCTCGAATAGCCTGTGTTCAGACCGGACAAAAGAGCGCACGAGTTTGTACCTCAGGATATTCTTTAGAGCCGTCCCACTCCAGCAGTTCAAGGTAAGCTTTCGCCAAAGTCTGCGCGGTCACATTTCTGACGATGTTCAAGTCTGTCACTGGGAGGCTGAGGTCAGTCTTGTCCACGTTCCGTTTCAGCCATTCTTTGGTGTGTTGGAGGCCATCTGTGGATTTTACCCAATATGAAAAGGAATTATTTGGCGCAGGCGGTAGGATGTGTACACTGGGATTATAATCATAAATAATAAGTAAATATTGGTAGACAGTTCACACAGCGACATCTAGCCCCAAAATAAGCTAAGCATAGCTTGTATCATGAGAACCAGACAACTGATATAATAAAAATAATATACTTTTGGTAAATATATACATATATTGCATAATAACACCCATATCTATGTTCTATATCTATGGGATTCGTACCCACGACCTACAGCGCAGAAGCAGGGTTACTACCGACATAGCTATGAGGCCAGTCGAAGTCAGTAAGCGTGAATTTATGATCCTTTTAAGTGTTTTTTGGCTAAAAACCATCACGTACCTTCGGAAACTTGTAACATCTCGTCGAATTTCTTCCGTTCGTATTGCACGCTCTCCTGCTGAACGTGGGGTCGTATCATCGCTATTAATGTATTGGCCAGGTCTAATTTTAGCACCTCCAAGGTTTCCAGTATAGCGCGGAAAATGTCTACCTGCGAACAGAATACATTTTTTTTTAAGTCTGTAGGTGATAGAACTAACTGACGGTTCACCTGATGTTAAGTGGTAGCCGCCGCCCATAGACAACAGCAATACTACTCAACCCCTCTCCACCAAAGTACGAGGTGACCTAAGTCGCGTTGCGTTGCGTCCATCACCCCGAGACGGGGATGTTAAGTCTGATTACATTTTTGCGATTATCTAGACATAGACATAGATTATATATTTATATATATATAGACATTTGATATTGGACTAGTAAATGTCTATTATCTTCTACTAGACTTACGGTATCAGTGTGTTTAGATATTTCCTGTATCATGTGATCCCTCGCCGGGGCCGCCATTTTTGCCATAAGGTCTATGACGAAAGCAGCGTACTTCTGGAAGTCGAGACTGTTGTTTTCCGCTTGTTGTTTTATGAAATCCGTGTCGAGTACCTCCTCGATCATCTCACGGATTCGCACGTGCCGCGGGAGCAGTATTGAGAATAGACCCTTTCAAAACAATACCATGAGTTAATAAAGTTACAGAATGAGCAGATTACCCAACTTGTGGTAACATCAGCTTGGGTCCTCCCCTACTTAGATATGAAAATATCGCAATACAGTGCATTGCGCCCTTGAGTTTCAAGATGGAGTGTCTGACGTGCTTGTAAATTCACCGGCAACCACATTTCCGGAACACAGTAATGTCTATGCGTTATTTCTTGCCAGTAGAAATAGGTGTGATGCCAGTAGTTCCCGGGACGAACTTGGCACAAGTTCTACTGCCTGTAAAACATACATTTCTTCGGTCCTTCATGAAGAGTCATCATGTCACGTATTAATGTCGAGAACTCATTAAGTCATTTACCCACTCACCCAACTACTTATCCTACACATTCACTGAATAAGAAAATTGGCTGAGTGTGAGATGAGTGGTCCGTCCGCTGATTTACTCAACTACTTTTCAATTCAAGACATATTGTTTATGTTCTGGGCAGGGGTTACAGTCCAACATCAGGTGGGCCTCTTGGACATTCCTAAACTTATTCAAATGAAAAAAATAACTGAGATGACAGCACTGTTATTAGTTCAATATGTATAGGTATGTCAAGGTGGGAAAGAAATAAGCTTTAGTTGAAAAATACAGGGAACTGGTCTAAAATTTTTACCTAAACAAACATTGCAAGTTAAATAAAAGATTTGAATGACAAACCTGTTTGACATCTTCCAAAAGTACAAGAGCCTGCTTATACTCGGGAGGGTCAGAGTTGAGTTGTTCTCTGAGTATATCGAAGTAGGCTTTGTGCATGGTTTCCTTCACTAACTTCTGATAACTGAAATGATGACAAATATATACAAATTAATTATAATTTAAACTTTTGTAATGAGATAAATAGATGAGTTATTAGTGAGAAAACAATGGCTGTGACGAACTCAACCCTCGTCACGTCTACGTTCCCATGATAGTGTAACGCACAAGGTGAAAAGTGGCTCACAGAAGCTCTACCTATCCCTTCGAGGATAAAGGCGTGATTCTATGTAAATTTAAACAAGTATGGTAATGGTAGTGTTCGATTTCTATGATCCGATTTAGGGTAGAAATTGCCGCCCTCTCTCGAATTAACCCGCGCTAAGCGACAGGTTGCCATTGCCCGCTGAGACGTACAGCAGCCAGAGAATCTAATATTATTAGTATTGTGGGTGTAAAATTCGCACAGTGGTCTAAATAGATTTTAGATTGAATTGAGAATAACATTTTCTTTGTGAAGTGAACAACAAATTCACCTGAACTTTTTGGCTTTTTAGGAACGAGATTATATATGAAGAAAGAAAATATTAGCCCTGTTTGTACCACTTGTCACATCTACGGTTCAATACATGAACACTAGATTGGAAGTGATTCATTATTAAGTCTCCACGTCCAAGGTAAAGGACGTGAAGCTACATACGTACATAGTTGGAAATTATAAATCAGGAAGTAAGTCTAGTCTAGTTGAATGCCATCTTTGTTTAGGTACAAATCAGTACTCAAGTGCCTGACCTTACATGCTTGCTGAGAAATTAATTGTAATCACTGAACATTGATGGTGATTCCACTGGTAACAATAAAACTAATTTTACTTTCATGCATCCTTTCCTCTCTCAGCGGGTTGAAATAACATAACTTTTGTTTTAATCACTTTCAACTAAAATTAAATCATGAATTCGATGTTTGTTTGATCATGAGTTGATGAAGACTCAGATTTCAGACTTAATTTAAAGCAAAAGATTCTCATTGAAACAAAAGACTTTACAGAAACATGCATTATTAATATTAGTGTGATATACCTGTTATCTGGGGGCTCAAAAGGCTCCAACTTGAAGTCCTTGTCAACGGCTATTTCGTGAGCAAGCGCCATGTTCTGCATACCGTGAGCAGCTTTCATAATGTCCTCAAGTGTGACGAACTTGGGTGGAGACGCTGCTGTGATTGTGGAGCCACGTACGCGGAACTGGATGGGTTCACTGGCATAGTAGCTACTGTTGGCTCTGAAATAGTATACCAGTGTGATTTAGTATTTTTCACATTACTGTATTTTTGTTAATGTAAATAAAATGATGAAACATTGGAGGAAAAAAACTAAAAAAATAATATTTTTTGAGAAATTATTGGGCAACTGATTCTTATATCCTTTCTCATCTGCCCCTTTCTAGAATCCAAAGGGATGAAAATCAAATACATGTTGGTAATAATATGCAGTTGAATATAATGAAAATGTAGAGTCAACTTTATTTAAATAACTACCTACTTCCAGAAGCATTGTTAAAATTGTCAGATGACAATCGAGTTAACGCAAAGTTCGGATTAGTCATAATGCTTCTTTACTCTTCTTGAATATGTCACCCATTAAGAAAAATAAACAATCCTTATTTTTTTATTCCAAACTTATCCATCAACAAAATTCCAATTAAGTAAAGAAAGATTCAAATAAAATAAGCCACTAACCTTGATCCAGTAGGCATGGGCTGTGAAGCAGTTCTACTGTTTTCTTTGTCTTGGCCCTGGGAGCCAGAACTAGGCCCTTCACGCTCGCTCATCTTGGAAACTAAACACAAACTGATTTCAACAGATCCGCGGAACCTCCTTTACTTCCTCAACCCATATAAGGCAGACTCATAAAGCCACAGTATCAAAAACCTCAAATCATCTCACAACTGAACCACATTGAGTCATCCAAAGGTAACCTAACTATTTCGCAATTAAATTACGACTGATGCAATTTTTTTCAATTATAAGGTTTAGTTAGCATGCGGCACGTTTTTGTGCTGGTATTATACAGTGTACAGGAGATTTATAGATGTATATTGGTTTATTTTTAGTATTCACAGCTGTTTTATTTTGATACACTTGTCAATTTCGATAAGCAAACTGTCACGAAATGTCAAAGTCGCATTAATCAATTTGTCATAATATTTTTTTACCCATATAGCAATGTATACACGTAAAAGTTTTAATGAATTATGGTGATTAAAAAGCCCTACATAAAAAAAGGTGCCTCAGAAAATCCTTGACGACAAAGTAGTTTCATGATATCTACATGGAGTCTAGTAATGTATGGGGACCTCTACTGGGCATGAATATTATCTAAGCGAACCACAGTTGCAGACACGCAGACAGGCCGCACATCGAAAATCAACCATTTTACTAGTAGATATATTTTCCCAGAAGAACTAACACAGGCAAAAACAAATCTGGAGTAAATCTAAGATTTGTTCGGGTTGCTAAAATACTCATTGGCGGAATACAATATCAATGTACGCAAGCTAGTTCGTATGATCGAGATTTCGAAGATGTGCCTTCTCTGCCACACTGTGCGGTCAAATAAGACCCCATCTCAGCATGGCGCTGATAGCGAACAAGAAAATAAAGTATTCACACAGGCGGTGAGAACAGCGCTGATTTTGAGACAATCTATTATAGGGGTGATGATACTTTTTTTTTTTCAAATAACAATAACAAACAATATTTATATAGGTAGTGATTCAAATCTCATCCATAGTACCAGTAGGTAAATTAGTGGACTAGCCAGCGAATTCGGTAAATAAAATTTAATTTACCCCTTAAGCAATGTGGTTATAAAGTTAAGTACTTAATATATTTCTGAAAATAAAACGCGAATAAATTGACTTGTCCCCGCGTTTTCAAATCAAATGCTACAAAGAGATGGCAATGGAAGAAAAATTAAAGAGAGTCAAGGCAATCTAAGTTGTTCACAGAGAGAACTAGCAACTAATTTACCTACGCAAACGCCGACGGGCGGTGGCTGCTTTTTATTCGCTGCTTCATTTTAAACTTGAATTTACCTTTGATTTGCAGCAGGGTTGCCTCAATGTTGACTGGATAAATACCGCTATAATATCAAGAATGCAAAAATATAGTCTATTTGGATGGACGGGTGAATGTATAAAAAAAGGTATTATGGCTAAAATTACTAACTAACCTGACACTTTGTGAAGCTAAATTACATTCTGACCATAATGGACTGAAGTCTCTTAAGTTCTTTTACTGTTTTAATAGCTAGATATAGGTAGGTCATAATTACAGTCACTTACTGGTCTATGTTCGTCACAATGTTTGTCCTGGATGGGATTGGAACCCACGACCCATAGCGTAGGGTTACTAGCAACTAAGCTGTGAGGCCAGTCAAATGAATCTTTACTTTACATTAAAATTGTACAAAATAGTGCCATTCGTTGTCAGCTTTATAGCGAGGTATTCGTACAAAAATAAGTACCTTGAAAATATAATATTCCAAGCTGGACTTTCTGAAACAACATTGCTTGGTAAACAGCCAGTCCATTAAACATCTCAAGTGAACTTAAAATACTTCACTTTGACGGAAGGATTTTTAGTTTATGTTACTTATAATTATTTATAGATTACGGCGTTACTTTGAAAATTGTGTGGTTAATTAATGATGGATTTTAGTCAAAATAAATTTAGATGTACTTATCTATGAGTTTGTCTTCAATCGAAGTCATAAAAAACCCAAAGATTTAAACCGTTTGGTGATGAAGACAGATAAACTTAAGATTCAGACTAACGAACCCTCCTTTCTAAAATGTAGACGTATTTTTTACATATTGTCGCATATTGTCTTTAATTTAGCATATAAGTCGAGTGATTGTCGTAATACTACGATAAGAAACATTATTATGGGTAGGTTTTTGAGTTATTCATGTATGGCACCATACACATAGTGCACGAAAAGAGCCTCTTTGAGGCGCACTTAAAATCCCTTTCGGTTCTCTCGAACCAGTGACTCGAATAGAAGAAGAATTGTTGAGTTTTATGGTGTATATTGACTTTCAAACTATTAATCGGTTTATAGTCTCCAAAAATAAACATAGAATGATACTGATAACGTTACTCAAAATAATAAACCAGATCTCAATATTACCCGGATAATTCGAGCACGTCTTACCCGGCTATTTATCCGAATTTATTACTGAATGGAGATTAGAAATTTAGATTGGTTGGAGGCGGCAAAAACTATACTTATGCCAGTTATGGAAGACGGTATCTGGCGGACCGTTTAGCATATTAATTAATGTTTTGGTGAGATAGAGTTTGGCTTCACATGACTTTGGCTTGCGAGTCGGTCTTGCGTCTTGTTCGTATTTTGTGTCCCTGATAATAATAATAATATTGGTGGACATTTCACATAGCGCCATCTAGCCCCAAAGTAAACTAAGTATAGCTTGTATCATGGGAACTAGATAACTGATATAATACATATTGTATATTTGTTAGGTTTACTTTTTTGTGAAAAAATACATATTATACCAATCAACACCCAGACACAGAACAAACATCATTGTTCGTCACACAAAAGTTTGTCCTGGGTAGGAATCGAACCCACGACCTACAACGCAGAAGGCAGGACCAGTCATGATAATATACGGACTATTCAGATTTTGAATACATATAAGTTTTTCAGGCTTTATACTTGAAGTTATATTTGAGATGTTATGTAAAAGAGATAACGAGGAGATATCTCTTCCTTCTCGTTAATTGGCGATGAAGTCGTTTTTTTTCGTTATGCTGCGCTAAGTTATTATTTATCATTTATTTAGATAAGCCACTGCGCAAACGTTTACGAAATTTTCCATTTCCACTCTTGCAAATGCATTGCTTCCCAGCAATGGTTGAAATATCTACACAAAGCCTAATACTTACTTTAGCTATCGCTTCAAAATTCTCAGATACCAACTAAATTCACGATCAAAGTTAGTAGCTCTAAATAAGCAGCTTCCGAATAGTGGAAGTCGATAGACGCCTAAGGGAGGTAAGTCTATAAGTCACACTAAGTTGCAGCTTAAGTTAAGTCTGCCAATATTAAGCTGCCGGTGAAAATCTCTTTTATTTTTAATGAAAATCTAAGATAGCTCAGGCTATTCGGTAATTCTGCAATCAGATGAAGAGTTAAGATTGACTGTATAGATTAATTAGTTAAATGATTGTTACTTGAAGATTTTGTTAAGTTTATTCAGTAGTATTAATAAAATAGGTCAAATAAATGTATCGTTGCGAATACAAATAATATCTAATAATAAATATTGGAAGACATTTCATACAGCGCCTTCTAGCCGTAAACTAAGCAATGCTTATTTTATACTATGGGAGTCAGACATGACCATGACCTACTAGAATATTTATAGTATGCTTTTTTGTAAATACATACATATAATACGTATCAACACCCAGACACAGAACAAAGATATATATTCGTTACGACAAATGTTTGTCTTGGACGTAAATCGAACTCCCGACCTGCAGAGCCGAAGGTTTATTAAGGGTTAGGTTGGAGTTACTACCAACTGAGATGTGAGGCCAGTAAAGCTCTTTTTAAAACGGTGCTACCATACCGGCGTACGAAGGGCCGAACCTCTAGGGGCATACCTTTATAAGTTCACCCTGGAAACCCGAAAATATTGTTAGTGCACCATATGAAATGATAAAAAAAAAATACATATTTCACTTTTTTTTACATATTTAAAAACACTGGCCGGTTTCGATATCGAATGAAAATACAACGCGTAATCTGACCTCTTCGAACACATTCATTATAGTCCGAGAGACAGTGACGGTATTGATATTGCCAGATAACAGAATTCAATTTCAGTTCAAGTATTTATTATCTACTTGGAGAATGAAAAGAGACAATGTAAAGACAAGATAAAAATCTGGAAAATCAGAGGCTAAAATTGTCTACAGATGTAGACAACTTTAGAAATGTTTTTAAAATGTCACGACTATAACTCAAAAAATATAATATGTCGCAGTGACAGATTGAAGAGCGATTCAAAGACGGGTTGGGACGGCTATTCTCGGAAGTTTTATTGATGTTCACTGGCTCCTACTCTACTTCGCAAACAAGGCTTAAAAGTTTAAATTATTTCAACAGATTAAAACGTATGATAAAGCGGGATATTCAGTAGGCATTGTCACCACTTCGGGTCCACGTTAATTTAACTTTAAATCCTCATTTTGTGTACGCAACTGTGTAGTTACACATATGGTAAACGGGTTTTGTATATACCTTTTCTTATAACAGGTAATTATACACTGTGCTATTACTTTACCAATAAAAATAATACATATATGGGCGCGGGGCAAGAAGGGTGGTTAAGGTTTGATGATATATATATAAAATATATTTCTTAAATATATGGCAATGTTTTTAGATATCTGTAGTCTTTGGTAAGACGTATTTGGAGCATAATTGTGAACTAGGAATGTTAAAACATTTGTTTAAACACAATTAATGATTATCCTTAAAGTTATATCTCTTCATCTTTCCCCAGAGTCCCCTTTTCCACGGGGTGCCCATGGGGCAAAATGGGGTTTCATTTAGAAATATTATTAAAATTAAAGTTAAAGTAAGAAAAATCGACACTTCTATAATATAATTATACAAACGAACAAACAAATACTAAAAGACAATATAATTTAACCTGTGATTGTTGAAAAAAGGATATTAATATAAATACCCTACGGGTTTCCTCAACTACCCCACTTCCCCACCTTGACACACCTACCTTTCTTTATTTTAAAACAGTGGGAATGATAGCGGAAGTTCAGAACCTTTGATTATATTTCATATTTTACGTCCAATTTTACCTGATCCTGTGAAGTGTAACAGTAGCAGAACGGATCATTAATGAAATTATCCAAAGCTAAACAGATTCTTCTTCATGCTATCCTCCGCACATCTATTCTCAAACGAAGGGTTCCACCATTTCCTGAACTCAGGGTAAGTGGAGGTATAAGTTAACCACGGCGGGTTGTTAAAGGCTGCACATAAAGCGCAAATATCGAGAACTTCGGACCCTTTGATTGAGTAGTAGTTCTTCCAGGTGAAGAATTGGCGGTAGCGGCTAGGATCATATATAGTCTGGTACATCACTTCAGCTACCTTCTGCGCACCTAGATTTAGGCCGTCTAAGTAGGAGTCTGGTGGGAGGAACCTGTTGAAATCATAACATTAGTTAGACATACATCTATACAAATAAATAAAATTGGAGTGTCTGTTTGTAATATTAAAATAACCGCTTTTTACTAAGTGCATATGGATATACACGGTACATATACCAAAACATTTTTTACAATTTTTGTCTGTCTGTCTGTTTGTTCCGGCTAATCTCTGAAATGGCTGGACCGACTTTCACTGGCAGATAGCTGATGTAACAAGGAGTAACTTAGGCTACTTTTCCGAGTAAAATAGGGGTGCGTGATAAAATCGAATTCCACGCGGACGAAGTCGCGGGCAACAGCTAGTAGTTACTAGTTTTAGTCCTAACGAGTTGCAGAAAAATGTAGCCTAAGGTCATGTTCGTTTTCAAATGTGCAGTGGTTTATGAATACACCTTTTACCTTTGATAATCTGTTTTTCCATAAACGATCGGTACTGCATTATTTTTATAAGCATATAGCACAGTTTTCGTCACATAATCTTCAGCGAACGAATCTTCTAGTGCGAGGTAGAAGAAATAATACTTCTTTAGCTTCCACAAACATGGTTTCATTGTCTTCTTCCTGCATTCCACTGCACCACATTTCCCAAATATATCTAAAGTCATATTATATTTCTTCAAATGCATTTGAAGTTCCTTCAAGAATATTTCTCTTTTGCTCCTAGTTGTGCATTTGTCCAGGAATATAGCGGCGGCTTTGCTTTTGGACGCCAGTTCTTTTTTAAATCTCTCATCTTTCTTGTTAATTGTTGCCCATTTGAAATGGCTGCCAAGCTCCTCGTTATGTAAGTTGTATACGCTGATAAACCGATATGGTACTGTGGAGTCAGTCCTGGAATGTCATAGGTACTGATGGATGAATAAAAAAAAAATTAAGATTTTATTCACCAATATGTTTTACAAAACGAATTTAAAAGATTCAGTGCAAAAAGATATTAACTATAATAAAGAATAAAAATAGAATAAAATAGAATATAAATATAATATATAATAATAAATATATAGTTTATATAAAATATAAACATTTGATATTTTCTTTAGTGTAACGATACTGCCAAAATTATTTTCAATGTTCTGCTAATTAAGTCGATAATAATAATTTTCACAATTACAAATCCTTTAAAAAATCTTACTTGTATGTCCAGGTCCAGTTAAAAAAGTCTTCATAAACAGGATCACAGACGGGAAAGTTGTCGCCGGAATCGTTAGCCGCAAATATATACTTCTGCTTGGAGCCCCTCACCCTTGGTAGGCGCTGGTTTCCCTCGCTCACGTCTTGAAGATTGAAGAGTATGCCGTCGAAGTACCGAATATCACCAAACAAGTTTCTGTTAGAAGTCAAATAGCAGTTTAGCTTGTTACACTTTTTGTCTACGAAATGCCTCTGTCCTTCTTTTTCCAGTCCGTGAATTTTTGTCCAAATTAGCAAGTATTTCAAGTCGGGAATGTATCTGATTAGTTTTTTCTTGAGGACTGGATTGATATTCTTTTGGTTCATGAAGTAAGCTACAAATATTAAGAACAGTAGATGTGAAAGCAATCTAATTAATTTTGGCATTCGTATCATTGGGGCTTTTGATAAGGAATTTCGGCAGGTTATATCCTTCGATATTTTCAAAAAAATATACGAGTATAAATTAGACAACGTCCTCGCCTGAATTTTCAAAATGCTACTGTTCAATATCAAGATATGTGTTTACAAAACACGTTTTCTCGTGAGTTTAAGAAGTTTGTGTTCGAATTCTTTCGAAACATTCCGTTGCAAGATTTTATCAGAAGGAAGCTTAACAATGATAGGAATTTCTCGTGGACGATAATGTAATGTTATCTTAATTATGAAAACTATTTATTATTTTTGTGATATTGATTTAGCAAATTAGTATTTATCAGTTTGTCTATCTAAACCGTCTTTTAAGATGGGTATGTAGTTAAAACGCCATAATTTCGAAAATTGATGAAATACATTTGTATCAGTTGCTTATAGATACATGTAGATGAGGCAAAGCGTCGTCTTAGAATAAGTGCCGTTTCCTTCCAGTCTCGATACACAGACACACTGATTGACTGGCTTCATAGCTCAGTCGGTAGTAACCCTGTTTACTACACTGTAGGTCGTGGGTTCGATTCCCAACCAGGACAACCATTTGTGTGACGAACATAGATGTTTGTTCTGCAAGTGAGCGTTAATATGTATATGTATTTCCAAATAAAAAGTATCTAATTATTAATATCAGTTGCCTGGTTCCCATGATACAAACTTAGCTTACTTTGGAGGTAGATGGCGCTATGTGAAGTGTCCACCAATTTATTATTATTATTATTATGGAACGATAACACAATTCAAAAAAGACTTTCGTATAAATAGTATTTTGCAGAAGAATTAAACACTAGGCTATTTTTCCTGAACTCGAGTTAACATAAATCAACTCTAAGAGGAAAATGAATAAATTGAATGAGGGAAAAAATTTGATTTGATTTGTCACAATGAGAGTTGACGCTTTTTCCAAAACGGCGATAAGCGCGTGTATTGTCCCCGTGACGTGGGTTCCGTCCGAAAATTGTCCGAATTTTTTTGAATGGGAAGAATTAATGCTGTACAAGAAATTCGTTTTGATGGACGCTTTAGAAAACACTTTTTTGTTGTGAATTCGTGTGACGTGGGGGTGGAAAGGTAAGGTTTTGTGATTTGCCTTTCCATTAGTACGTAGGTACATATGTTATTTGCAAAAAACATAATTCATTTATATGCGAAACATAGGTATCAAAAGATGGCAGTAATGGGTACAAGATATTCTACTTTATAGTATGCAAATTTAATAAGATAGGTAATGGTTAGTCGGTAAAATAAAAATTGAATGATAAAAGTGAAATATAAATTAAATATTAATTAAATAGAATAATCATATACCTACATTATGTTGTTAGGTATGACCCTTACTCTATACTCAAAATTGCCTCACTATTTGCTAGCCTCAAAACTTAGTTGGTAGTATCTCTGACTACTGCGGTGTAGGTCGTCGGGTCAATTCCCACTCAGGACAGACATTTGTAACGTATTAAATGTTTATATAAATAGTATATAATTATTTTATCAGTTAACTGATTCCCAAGCTATTTCTAGTTACGGGCTAGATGCCGTTAATGTGAAATGGAAAAGAATTAAAAAAAAAACAATATGTACGTGAAGTTATTTCTAAGTATGTCTTTAAAGTTATTCTAAGTTAGTATTTCTATGTGCACAGCTGTAGGTCTCTTCAGGGCCGCACTTGTATTTTCAGTACCTACCGACTAATGCTGAGTCCACATTTTGCCCCACCATCTTAGTTTCTCTTACTTTCAGGAGAAATGTTCTCAAATCGTATATTCTTATTCATATATTTATTATTATTATTAGTTAAACCTATTATATCTTATCTCCTTGATCTACCATTAAGATAAATCAGTCAAAGGCCGATACGGTAAGAAAATTGGATATTAATTAATTGAAGTTCACCCATTACAATACAGGCGACAATATATAGTGCTATCGCTAACGGTGCTTTCGTGTGGGCATTATCTAAAGATTTTGCTCATTTTGCTCACTAGCGGACGATCTTGTTCAAATTTAATATATGTATTCGCGCCTGAGGCCAGTCAAAATAAAATAATATAAAATAAAACAAACATGCTGTTACTGCCAGGCAGTAGCAATTATTAGTAGTACGAGCAGGTGGCCCCTGGCACCTGGTGCTAAGTGGTAACCTCTGCCCATAACAAGCAACACGACTTGGGTCCTCCCCTACTTAAGTACTACAGTGTAGTAATACTAAATCCACGCAGGCAGAAGCTAGTTTCCAATACAGTTCAAAACCTCCATTCTGTATATTGTCGTTTACCCTCCGCCTAAGATTGAATAGGATACGGCACGGCATATTGTGTTTCGACGTTTGTTCAGTATTCAGTGGGCGGCAGTGATTTTCCAATGAGCGAACTGGTAGGAATGCAAAGACGATGTCTTCACTGTGCCACGGAGTGGGGGGTATTCTGAAAACATTATAAAATATGTGTTCGCAATCATCGCAGTAGCTTGTATGTCGTATGACTAGAATATTTCGTGGACTCCATCTGCAATCGTGATTTTTTAGTGTAGGATGTCTGGCCCACAGTAAGAGAAAAAGTAATATTAAATTAATAAATATTGGTGGAAATTTCACACAGCCATCTAGCCCAAACTTATCTTACAACTTACCTCATACTTTGGGAACTTGGTAACTGATAACCGTTTTTATATACTTCATTAAATTGATTTGTAAAGATATAGATATATTGACGCCCAATCACTGAAGAAACATCTATGTTTGTTACACTAATGTCTAAACCTGGTTATTGTTCATATGTTCCAATTTTCATCCAAATCGCTTAAGTAGTATTGAAAAGAAACAATAATAAAACATCATATAATAAACTTTCTCATTTATAAATGTCCTCAGTGAGAACTTTTTTTTATTTTATTAAATGTCTGTTTATAATGTCAACAAAAACAGCTTTTTCTGAATACATAATAATATGAAACTGTATACAAAAGTAGCGTTAACAATTATTTTTTAAATTATTTGTCTGTCTGTCTGTTTGTTTCGGCTAATCTCCGAAAATACTGGACCGATTTTGACGGGACTTTCACTGGAAGGCAGCTGATGTTATAAGGAGCAACTTAAGCTACTTTTTACTAAGATTAATTCATTGGTAAAAATAACAAAACCACGTTTTAAACAAACACTGAATTCTACGTGAGGTGACCGCGGGCACAGCTAGTTCCATACTAGATGAAAGAAAGAAGACATTTTGATGATACATACACACAAAGGTGATGAATTTTTAATTGTCTTTTTATTTTAGTTCATTTAAGTATGTGTGTGTGCGTACGTGCGTGCGTGTGTGCATGCGTGCGTGTATGCGTGCGTGCGTGCGTGCGTGCGTGCGTGTGTATGTGTGTCAAATAAAATATATTGTATTTTATGAATATATCTCCGCCCACCAGAATACACCCCCGGCTTAGATAACAGCGGGTCTCGTCTCGCTAATGAGATTCTTTGGCTCGCGGTTTGCATTTCAGATCAGAATCCACCGTCTCCTCAGCGCTGCTCTACTGAACTCGTTTTCCTAATAATGAGATTTCGGAATTGGGACGTGAGGTGCGAATGTTGTACATATAACTAGTGAACGTGTTGTTTTTATTTATATTTATATTTTATCCTCTATTTCAAGGAAACCGTGGTGAATTTCAAGTGCCACTTTTAGATACCATTGTACGTCTTATTGATATTAAGTCAATTTGATAACAAGACGTATGCATGTAGTCAAATCGAGATGTAGTCAGAAAGCTTCTAACCCATGTATTTTAGTCTTTGGGTCTGCGCGGGGCCTTACTATATATTATCTTAGTAATTATTAGATTAATTAGATGAGACGTTAACTATTAGAATGAATTGAATAACTATTAGATGAGGCGCAGGGATTCACGTCACAACTGTATATTTCTTACAAGCTTTTATTTAATTTGCAATGTTTGTATGTTTATTTATTTCGTATTCCCCGGTCGAACTTGGCATAAGTTGTACTGCTACTTCAACATAATTATTTCAGTAATAATGTTTTTTTTAAATTGTATACTTACTATTGACTATAGTTTTAAAACCCCTTTGAAAAAGGACTGAATTTATCGATGTGCCGCGGACAGGGTGACCACGCGTCTCGCCGCAATCCATCTTCATCTGAAAAGCGCGTTTGTGCATTGTCTCACGTGATGTATGGACGGGTTTTGTTTGCTGGAAGCGTAGCATCAATACCATTGAATACCCTGCAATATCCATCAGTCTACACGTATTTAGTATTGGATATTCTGACGATTCTTTGTGCGCTTTGTAATATGTACATCGAAATTATTATTTATAAAGGACTAGCTGTTGCCCGCGACTTCGTCCGCGTGGAATTCGGTTTTATCCCGCACCCCTATTTTACCCCTCGGAAAAGTAGCCTAAGTTACTCCTTGTTACATCAGCTACCTGCCAGTGAAAGTCCCGTCAAAATCGGTCCAGCCGTTTCGGAGATAAGCCGGAACAAACAGACAGACAGACCGACAGTCAGACAGACAAAAATTGTAAAAAATGTTTTGGTATATGTACCGTGTATACATCCATATGCACTTAGTAAAAAGTGGTTATTTAATATTACAAACAGACACTCCAATTTTATTGATTTGTATAGATTTAGTTACATTATCCAGAGTTTGACGTTAAATTGTGTGCCGCCGTGTCGTATACAAAAATGCGACCGTCACCATTGAGTGATAGCCTCCGTGTAGTGGAGGAGGGCTGAGTGATCACCCTCCAATCTGACAACTGAGTACTCCCGCTGATGGATGGAATGGAACACGTCGACGTAACGTGCCCTGTGTGTTATTGATTGACTTTTATACGCTCAGTTTGATCAGTGATTAATGAGTCCAAAGATTTGATCGAAATAGACTCTAATTCTGATACATTACCGTTTTCATATTATCATTATAATAAAAAAGGATTGTCCTATCGACTGTAGCAATTAACATAGTCGTGAGAAATGTCTCTATGTCTCATTTGAGAAATCGATACTTTAGGGTACAGCCGTTCAAAGTTTCAGATATGAATAAAGTGAACTGAACACATAGGTACTACTTTTTACACTTAGAAAAACAGAGGTGGTTGATTTTAGATTTTTTATAATTTACGGGGGCATTTATAGTTATATTCTAAAGCCTTTATTCAATAAAATGAAAATCGCAAAAATGTACATCCGACAATGTTAATTGCTACAGTCGCTATGTTGGGGCGCCTAATTATACACTATCTATAAATGTTTGTTTCAATGAATACCACAGTATTTCACCGTAGGTGTCAAGTAATACATAGATTGACGTCTTTATCCCCGAAGGGGTAGCCTGAGTGGGCCACTTTTTACCTGGCGTGTTACACTGTCACGGAAACGTAAATGAGATGTCACCGCCAATGTTTTCAAAAGAATGACTCAACTCACACTTTCTTCCAGTAACTAATTCCTCAAATATTATAAATTATAGCAAAAAAATATATTTGTCTCATTTTGCGCACGAAAATATACCACGTACATCTATTCACGTCTATTGAAATGAACTTTAATTCTTAGTATTATCGTAATACTTGCTTATGTGACTATACACCTATACATACTGGTGCGCAAAGCTGCTAACGATTCTATTTACAACAAAAAATAATAATTAATTATGTGTTAAAATTATGAATCATATCTGCAAAGTGAGGTTTGATTGCCTCATTTCAAACCAAGATGATTATCGTTCTGACTTATTTTGTAACCCAATATTGTATGTAAATCTATTGGCGCACAACATGGGATCTGTTCAATAAAGCTCTTTTAAAAGCAGGAAGGGCTCTACCAATAAAGCATACTACCAAATAGAGGTTGTTTCGTATTCATAGTCCTCGTAAGTCGGAGATAACAAATCAGTCAATGCAGTTGCGGTACAATAGAGCAATAAATAATGCTAGCTGTCGTTACGACAATGCCATCTCGGTGACGGTCGCTATGAATAACTAGTGATACGGGTCTATTCGGATTGCGGATTACATGCCAGAGCCGGGCTTTACATTTTTAAAACTTGTTCAGAATTAGAATCGGGGATGGCGTAGTTTAAAAATACATAATGGACAGTGAGGGATTATGACAGTTTTAACGGCTCTCTTGGTTTAAATGACAGATTTATTCCGTGATCCTATAAATAAGAATACAATAATATTGGTGGACATTTCACGGAACGCCATAAAGTCTCAAAGTAAGCTAAGCATAGCTTGTATCATGGGAACCAGACAACTGATATAATACTTATAAACTTTTTTGTACATACATACATATTAACTCCCAGACACAAAACAAACATCTATGTTCATAACACAAATGTTTCTTCCGGGAGGGAATCTAACCCACGACTTACAACGCAGAAGGCAAGGTTAGGTATTTCGTACGACGTGATTTACCAATATTGTAATTTCGTTTAGAAATCATACATTAATCTCAATAAAAAGTAGCCCATGTTGCTAAGGAATAGTGTAGCTTACTAATTAGTGACTTTTCTTTTATAATAGTTACAGTAAGATCCAGATATTACTCCTGCTCTTACTACATTTATTTATCTGCGTCTACACGTACTTGAAAATAATCAGTTACTTGAATTTCAATTTTCATTAACTGGTTACGGCAATTATATTGAGATTTTATGAACCTCGACTTAAATCATATATAAGATGTTCGATAATGAATGAAATTGGTTTCTTTTTGATAATTTTACCAAATTTAATTCAAGCTAATGTCAGAGTAAGTGACCGTAATTGTTGAACCGTCATTTTCTAATTGTTATACTAATTTATTCAGGTGCTTTTCTTCCATATAATCCCTCATACAAACTATCCATCGGTTATTTGAAACCTTTCCAAAAGTGTGATAAGTTAAGAAATTAATAATTAGAAGCCCATAAAATAATTCTATAATTTATAAAAAAATTTGGAAAAGTCAAAAATCAAGTTACTCTTTACCCATAAATTTAATATAGACACATTATAAAATATATAGACACGAAAAAAATAAAGGATTTACAATTCCTGCACTATTCCATCTCGTATATAATATATTGATTAATATTGATAGTTAGTATCTAAGTATAAGTAAAGGCAGTATCTAACGATGTTTAAATTTGTGACAAGTCAAAAGCTCCTGACTGTGTTTCAGAAAATAGAAAGTTATGGTATTGGAGGACCTTTACTATTATTAACTTTTACTACTTTACCTATTATTATTATTATTATTGTCATATATTATTATTATTTATTATTGTTGTTCCTCTACTGAAGAATTTTGTTTTCGCGGAATCCATAGATTTCATATTTTTACAGATTTTTGATTTATCCGAACCAGTAGACACCGAATTGGAGCGAAACCAGTTTGAAGAACAAACGTTACTGGAAAAACATATTTTTAACAAACTCAACGAACAAGATAGTTACGAAAGCATGAGTGATCAAAGACAGAGCGAAGAAATGGATGAAAACAGAATTATAGAACTCAAGAGGAGAGTGTTTGAGAGTGCGGGTGCAAGGTTTACACCTACATTTGAGAAGAGAAAACCGATTACTCCAGCTGAGGATATGAAAGACGTTTAATCATTGAACTCGGTAATGATAACGTAATGATACTCGTTGCTAAAAGGTAATCTTTTCGTGTAATGTCAATGTCATTCGATGTCAATGTCATTAATGAAAATAATTCGCCAGTCACAGTGGTCCTAAATGCAAAATATACCGGCTTAAAGAGTTTCTGAGCGCGGCCTTACAACTTACCCGTGTGGCCAAGGCCTAATCGCTACGAGTTAAAACAGGATTAGACCCTTAATTCTATATTAATGGATTTTTTAATTCCGCGGTATAATGAAAAACGAGGCAGGACAATTCAGTGTTTTGGCTATCGATATTTTTAAAATGAACTTATCCGTGCGTGGGATATTCTTGTGGAATTAAAATATTTTATTACTTAATATTTTATTCCAGGCCTATACGTAGGGTGAGAGATTTTATCGGTTATTGGTTTATAATTAAGTACATAGATGGTGCCCGCAATTTCTTCTGCGTAGAATTAGTGTTTCGAGTAGTCAGTTTTCTTCTCCAAGCTTTCATCAATCTCCATAAAACGGTAGGATACTACTTTAAAAATGAAATCACCCTTAATTAATTTGATTGGTCAAAAACAGAACGAGATGACGGCCCACCTGATGTTAAGTGGTAACCGCCGCCCATAGACAACAGCAATACGACTCGAGTCCTCTCCACCAAAGTGCAAAATAACTCAAGTCGCATTGCGTTGCGTCTAATACCCCGAGACGGGGATGTTACGTCTCATGCGCCTGCAATTTCACCGACACCCACTCCCTTCCACCGGAACACAGCGACACGAGTGCATTACTGCTTGGCGGCAGATTACCAGGTGTGGTGGCAGTACTTCTTGAGGGCGAAAAAGCCGAAGTCTCTGGTTTTCTTTGGTCGTAAGTATTGTATTGCACCTGAGATTTACATACATACATACATATCTACATAAGAGTGAAGGTGGAATGTCTTATGTGCCTGTAGTTTCACCGGCAATCAAATTTTAAACCGAAACACAGTAACGCAAATGCATTACTGTGTTGGCGGCAGAAATAGGTTTGGTAGCAGTATTTCCCCGGGTATATCCTCATTCCCATTGTTTTTATTTTACAGAACTTTTAATTACAAGAGCAAAATCAATCTAGTGGCATAAAGCCGCCATTACAAACTAAAGAAACTTTTAGTGAGCCACAAAAGGAAGTAGGTAAACAGAAAAGTCAGTTGTGTGGAGAGTTAATCCAGTCAGATGTAAGCTGAGGCATAAACAGCTGTACCACTCTTACATGTTGTCGTTAGATAGATAGATAGATAATAAACTGATTACATAACGATTATATTCGCAACTATTTGTCTTCTTTATCTCTAAATATAGTAAGTAAATATCTATCTATAAAACAAAGTCTTTGTCTTCCTCTGTCTGTTTCGTCGCTTGCTTCTTAACAAGAGCACGGATTTTGATGAAGTCTGTACTCATAGAAAGATCGATAAACAAGGAAGGTTTTTGTATATAATTTGTGTAGTAAATATTTTGTACAAAATGACAGCTGAAATATGAGGCATCTTGGCAAATAAACTGTTATTAAATAATTTCCTTCTACGCGCATTCCTCATTATCTTTTAAAAAAATGGCACCCACCTGAAGCCAGGGCGGGTTAAAAAATCCTGAAAACACATATATTTATCGTCAGGATCTTCTCGTCAGGTCTTGAACATTTACAAATCACTTCGTTTTTTATTCAGTTCATGCAATAATGTTTTTTTTTGAAAATACAACTGCGTAAGCGTAGTTAATAACTAATCATAGCCTTATAAATATATTAATGTTGCTGTAAGTTATATTTCAAACTTGCAACACACTAACAACACACAGTTTTTGTGGAGCAACACCCTGAACGAGCTCTTAGCTTTTGTATGGAAAATAGACAATTTAGAAGACTGAACAAATGGTAATAGGGAAAAGAATTAATAACAAATCCCATACACAACTTGAGGAATCTGCTGACAAAACCTCACGGTGTGACCGTAGGATTAAAAGATGTAAATTCCATCAAATTTCGTATCAAAAATGTGTCAGCTTTTTTGTTTTTCCTGTGTGTAGTGTACACATAGAGCCATCGCAAATAGGGGTCCTTGGACTACAACCAATATAACAAAGTTCTTTTTGGATAATTTTATTAGCGAGCATCGACTTTGCTTGGCATATTGTACAGTTTGTACAGGTTTTATGCTAACTGTGATTTAGTCACACCTACACAGAACATTAGTACACCTAGTTAAACTATTTAAACGGTTTGCCCAAAGTTTTTGGACAAGTTATTATCAAATTTACAAAATTCAACACAATTTATTTTATTTAAGACTGATAGGAAAAGTAAGACCTAGTAAGAAATATTAACTTATGTTTTTATACGCAGAAGGCCAATTTAAACTTTCCACGAATATGTATAGCATGGATGAAAGAAACAAGTGGACACATACAAGATTATTCATTCTCAACAAAGACTTTGTCAATTTACTGTTTAAGCTAAAAGTTATTAATCGGGAACTATTAAAAAGCGTGTAAATGTGTGTTAAAATCCCATTGGAGAATTTTAACAGGCCCAAATGGTTAATATTATTGTCTAATCGTGCTGCTATTGTAAGAATTGAGCAAAAGATTTATGAAAGGATGAATTATTATTATTATTATCCAGAAGTACCAGGGGCGCAGTCCCATGGGTCCCATCTTTATAAAAGTCCCACAATTTTATTAGTTATTTTGAGTTGCAGCTCACATTGTAACTTTTATTCCAGACGAAAACCTAAGCATACGGACTTTAACCAGCCTTATCACCCTAAGGACCGTCTAAAAAACGATCTTCTAAAATCTATCAGTATTATTGGAATAGCAGTCTTAATCCTCTCAACCAAAACAAGCAAAGTAGACATACGAGTAGATGGGCCGAGTTGATCGATAGACTTAGCCGAACTCTGCGGTGGAAATGCGAAAAGTTCACTCATTTGCCCCACCCTCCCCTCGCTGACCGGGATTAAAGGCCAAAACACACCGGATGCATAAACTGCCTGCACCTTTACCAGCAGTAGGAGTTCGTCCGGGGAAGTACTGCCACCATGCCCATTTCTGTCGCCTAGAAGAAATTCATTCAAGTTTCTGTGTTCCAGTTTGAAAGGCGTGATTGCCGGTGAAATTACAGGCACATGAGACATTCCACCTACACGTCTCAGAGTTAGAAGCGCATACGATACGTCTTGAGTCTTGTCGTACCTAGTAGGGGAGGACCCATGTCCCATCGGTTGTTATGGGCTGAGGTTACCGTTTTACACCAGGTGGGACATCCAATTGTTACGAAAATGAATCACATAAAAAATATTTAACCCAGTAGAAGATGCTCGTTTAGTGCTGTTCTACAACTTCGGTGTGTTATGGCCTTAAATCGGCAGAATATTCGATCAAGTAATTTCGCAAATAACAATACAAGACAATAAAGCAAGTGATTTATAAAAAGCACCGGAGCCCCCAAGTATTGGAGTATTATATAAGTTTATATATTTAACCCACCTGCTTGTAACAGATCGGAATTATGGTATAATGTAGGATTGTTGATTTTATTACTCTTTTTTTGTATCAGTAATTACTTGGCTCCGTTTAGGTAAGTCCTTTAAAAGAGGTTGTATTTTCAAAACCTACTCACAGTTATGGTAGAACATAATTGTATATTAATTTTGGCTGACCTTGACTTGACCTTATAGCTTAGTTGGTAGTAACTCTGCCTTCTGCGCTGCAGGTCGTGGGTTCGATTTCCACCCACGACAAATATTTGTGTGACGAACTTAGACGTTTGTTCTGTGTCTGTGTGTTAATATGTATTATATGTATGTATATACCAAAAAGTATATAAGTGTTCTATCAGTTGTCTGGTTCCCATGATATAAGCTATGCTTAGTTTACTTTGGGGCTAGATGGCGCTGTGTGAAATGTCCACCAATATATAATTATTTATTTATTATTATAGGTGAATTGTTAATTATTTGGTTTCGTTGAAAACCTGTTGATTATTGACCTATTATTATTGCTTTACCTATTGAATTAGCAAATATTTATATCTCATATGAACATGTGAATCAAAAATGACCATGTTTGCTTTTAAGAGCAGTAGAACTCTCGCCAAGTTCTTCCGGGGAAGTACTGCCACCATGCCCTTTTCTGCCGCCAAGCAGTAACGCATTCACGTTACTGTGTTCCGGTTTGAAAGGTGTGGTTGCCGGTGAAATTACAGGCACATGAGACATTCCACCTTCACGTCTCTCAGTTACGGGCGCATACGATGCGACTTGGGTCTTGTCATACCTAGTATGGGAGGACCCAAGTCGCATCGGCTGTTATGGGCCGAGGTTACCACTTAACACCAGGTGGGCCGTCGGCTCGTTCCGTAAATGTATTACATAAAAAAAAAAAAAAGAACAGATACGCTACCCACTTTAGCTTACTCTACTCTAACTCTTCTAGCCTCACACTTGGAGGTAGGTTTTGATAGTATATTATAGTAGGTACTAATTCGACATAGACGAAGTTGCGGTCACCAGCTAGTCCAATATAAAATAAAAAATATATTATTTAAATATGCCCATTTTTGCCGCCGAGGAGTAACGTTCACGTTACTATGTTCTGGTTTGAAAGGTGTGGTTTCCGGTGAAATTACAGGCACATGAGACATTCCACCTACACGTCTCATAGTTACGGGGACGACGTAAGGGAGGTCCTAAGTCGCATCGGTTGTTATGGGCAGAGGTTACCACTTAACACCGGGTGGGCCGACGCGTCGGCACGTTCCGTAGCTGAATAACATAAAAAAAGTGTTGGGTGAACAAGACCCGACACCCAGCTTGTTTTTTCCTTGTTGAATTCGAAAATCGAAGCTTTTAAGAACTTTTGATATTTGGAAGCTCGAATTTTTTTATAAGTAATTTCTGGATATTTAATGGACACCAATAAAAACCAACGTTTTTGCATGTGAACTGAAGCACTTACCAGCATACTCTCCGAGATTACGTCTTAAAAGCATGTCACCGCGCAACTATTTGTCATACGCTAAGTGATTTCCCTGGTTCGCTCGGATATGTTGAATCATTTCGTACTTGCTACTTAATATTATGCATGGTTGAAAGATTTCCTCGGTTAGATTGCAAGTTTAGTGAGGGCACGCGTGCTTTTGTGCTTGGATATTGGATATACATACATTGACTGGCCTCATAGCTCAGTTGGTGGTAAAACTGCCTTCTACGCTGTAGGTCGTGGGTTCGATTCCTACCCAGGCCAAACATTTGTGTGACGAACATAGATATTTTTTCTGCGTCTGGGTGTTAATGTGTGTTTGTATTTACAAAAAGTATATAAGTATTATATCAGTTGTCTGGCTCCCATGATAAAAGCTATGCTTAGCTTACTTTAGGGCTAGATAGCGCGGAGTGAAATGTTCACCATTTTTTAAAAATTATTCTTTTTATACATGAATCACTGTTTCCCTGAGGGGTAGGCAGAGAGCACTGTTTTCCTTCTGACATATATCCTTTGCTTCTTCCAATATACGTTTCCATTCATGCTCGTCTGTTTAGGTACCTGGCCTTTTACGAAAATATCACTGATAATTGTCTGAGTAGTTACGAAATCTTCCCTTCCAACGGTATATAATATAATATATAGTAATATAATTAATACACATACCATAAATTGTATATTTCACATTGTATTCTTTCTTTAGTTAGATTACAAGAAAAACATTGAATGGATCAAGAATATTTTCTATTAGTGAAGACCTTTATTTGTCTGGCTAGCTATTTCTATTTAAGTTTTTAAGTTATACAAGCTGTTGGTTTTCCAAAATAAAATAAATAGATATCAAACTAATCAAATCGGCCCCATGAAAAACAACATAGAAAAAAATAACACTTGAAAATTTATGAAGAGAAAAGCTCGACAATAATGTGACAAAAAGCTAACGTCTCATATCGTGAGCAAATGTATTCAAGGGGCCCATTCTAGCCGTTGTCCCACGCATGTGTCATCGCCAGTGGCCCCCGGGGGAGAAAAACTGAATATTGCAGATATGTTCGCATTATTGTTGCGTGTTTCCACTGTTCGACACAATACCAAACTCAATGTCAAAGTCATAAACTTTATTTCCATAGAATTCATACAGAAATGGCTTGGAAACGTCAATAGTATTCAAAACGTAAGGTCACCGCGTACTTATCGCTAAGTTTGACGTCTGTTCAAAACCTATCGACCCTCCATGGGGAGGAATAGACAAGAAACCCCTAAAGGAGGGCTTCCTTTTTTTAGCTACAGATAAGTATTAAATACATAATATTTCGTAACGATGCCTTCATGTTTTATGCTTTTATAAAATGCATAAGTTTTTCTTCATGTCAAAGCTACTAACTGATCTGAGCGTACTCTGAAAACATGGAATACACTCGGTAAATACGTACAAAAAGCCACATTCAGAACAGCTTTGTTTATTGATCACACTGAATTACAATATTTTGGCTGAAACTAGTAAGTTTTACTAATGGATTTGCAGTTAAGTTACATAATATGATTATTTACGAAAAAAAATCAGTAGTCCCCACACTAGGATCCCCGTGTTGTGGGTGACTAGTCTCTTCCAAGAGAAAACAGTGTACAGGTCTTAAACTATTCTAGAGACCAAATATTTAAGGAGGTAAATACTAACTTTAATAATAGAAAATTTATAATTTATTAGTTATAAATTATATTTATTTATTTAATTACGAATTTTATATACCCTACGTTTCACCGACACAAAAGTTAAAGCTACTAAAGTTATTTCTAAATAACACTAACAACTTCATATATTACTTACAAGCAGTTAGTGGTTTAGTCCATAAGAACTACGTTCTCAAAACGGTGAAGGAAAACATCGTGAGGAAACCTGTCTTTTCTAAGTACTTGCCTCATAGACTAACGATAAAATATAGTTGTCGTTATCGTGGTACAATGGAGAACAATTACATTTTTATCCATAATGTATAAAGGGAGGGATAGTTTCAATAAAAGGATTTTTTTGCATACCATCCTCACATTCAAGATATTGTAACGTCACATAGTACATACTCCCATTCTTATCCAATTTACATTCCAAAATGTCATTCATGCGTCAAACGGAATAATTTGAAGTCAATTGGGTGAGAGTATTTTATCAGTTGCGGAATATCTTCTTTTGCATTTTTGTAGTTTAAATGATACAATTTATCATATATTTTTTTTCGTAGGACTTGCTTCCTGTAGAGACAGCAGGCCAGTCACGTAAGTCGATGAACCGGTAATTGGGGTAGGTATAGTTGAACTGTAAAGCGGTGATTAGCCGAAGATGACAGGCTAAATAGTGGATACAAAGAGCCACAGACCAGTTAGTGGCGCTGAACAGAACATGGTTAAAACGTTAAGTTCGGTAGTGGACTGAAACACCTTGATAAAAATAATTATAAATGATAATCAATTTTGGTGGATATTTCACACAGCGCCATCTAGCCCCAAAGTATAAGCCCCGAGCTAAGCATAGCTTGTATCACGGGAATCAGACAACTACTTTTTTTTTTTGTAAATACATACATATTATACATATTAACACTCAAACACAGAAAGAACATCTATGTTCGTCACATAAATGTTTGTCCTGGGTGGGAATCGAAACCACGACTTACAGCGCAGAAGGCAGGGACAGCTGATAATGATAATGTTCGTATTTAAGGAACTCTAGCGCAGTGTTCATATAAATATAGGTTAATTTTGATCAATTATATCTTTAACTGACTTCGTATTTATTCAACCACAAAATCATATCATTGGCAAAATTATTTTCAAACAATAATTAATTTGGCTACCACAATTTCACATGTCGGTCGCGTCACCTGCTTTCGACATTCAACCTGCAAATTTATTTAATTCAGCAATAAAATAATCTCCACCAAAACATCGTATGTTCCTCATTTAACCCGCTTTCGGCTTTCGTCGATTCTTAGAGCCGGATACCAGAGTCGATTCTCACATTTGGTCCCGCGTTCAATTGCGTCCGTAACTTGAAACGTAAAGCCAAAATCAAAGTCAAAGTTCAATAACTTTATTTCCATAGAATTCATAAAGAAATGGCTTGAAAACGTCAATATATTCATAACATAAGGTCACGCGTACTTATCGCTAAGTTTGACGCCTGTTCAAACACTATCCAACCCTCCATGGGGAATAACAGCAGGAAACCCCTAAAGGAGAGCTTCCTTTTTTTTCGCGAGCACGATCCTTGTAACAATCTGAGTACTTAGACCTATGTTACATTTATATATAAAATATACTAAAATAAGATACAAGATGTTTTGTGTCGTTGAGCAGAGCTATATCAGACCATGTTGATTTATCATTTATATAAAAATGAATGGCTGACATGTTACGTATATATAATTTCACTGGTAACTACACATATCAAACCAGAACACAGAAACGAGAATGGTTTTCTGCTTGGGGACAGAAATAAGTGTGGTTGGTTTATGTGGAAAAATCGGCTTTTTAAATTTTTTATGACAGCCTATACTTTGATTTAATTAAAATTGCATTTTGTATTTCCAATATTCCCGAGGAGCCTTGTATCTCCCTTCTCTAACGTAATTCAATTATGCATCGTTAAATAGTTGGCAGGACTGCGCGCAACTATGAGAGAATTATATCAAGCAATAGTGTAGTCTCAAATAACGCATACCGAACGCAGTAAGGGCGTTTGCACAGAATTATATCAGGGTGGAATGGTAACTTATTTACAGATGAATCTTTAAGATCCGTTAGATGCATACGTTACTAAAAAGGGGGTCTTTGAAGTACATTTTCTGCGAATCTGTAATTGTTTAGAAGAAAAATACTTTTATAAGATATTTTTGCAGCTTTTGATGGGACTATCTAATGAATGAAGATAAAATGCCAATCTATCTTCGCATACTTCCGCGGCGCTTGTCTAAAATAACGCGAATGCCGCGCGGTAGTGGCGATATTGCATGTTTTGACGTAACATCCAAATCAACGCGCTACATGATGCTGGGGGTTTAATTACCAATATTAAGGGGTGAGGGGTTCAGTTAGGGGTTATAGTATTCCGGCTTAGTATATCAGAAGTTTGATTAAATTGACGGCTAACGTGGTCCAGCGGTTTGTTACCCCGGCGCCAGACACAGACAAATATTTGAACAAAGACTATGAAAGACGTATAGTTATAGTAGGTAATTTGAAACCTAGTGAACCACCTGCATCTTGTTCATGCTGATTACAGCTGTTACAATGCGTACAACTAGAAGTAGTGCATTCATCGAGCTTTAGAGGTGACTTGTTTGACTGAATAAAGTCTTGGGCAATAGAAATGCAATGATCAAATTCCTGTTCTATTAGATCGCGAGTGGTTAATTCCACGTCTTGACTTGACTCGTGACGTACTTCTATTTGGCTTTTTTCACACATTTGAACACATGTTTGACGTACCTGCCAGACATCTCGCAAGGTGATGCAATAGCAAATGAACTTTACGCTAGGCAATGTTTGAAGTTTGAAAGCTTTGATGTGCGCTCGACAAACCGACACCGAATATCAAAGTGCAAACATTTAATCAAACATTGAAACAAATCTCAAATACACGCGGCAGACAAATGTTCAACAAGTGACAAGTGTTGAAATAAGTGTTCAAATGTTGCTGCTGTGTATGGCGTCGGGGTTAGACTAAGCCCGTTCGACAGAAACAGAATATATGACGTTGTAAGCGGTTATGTTTTTGTTTCGTTAGCAGTATGAGAGAGTTCACATACATGGAAGTATTTCGCATTCAGTAGAAAAAAAAGGTTTTGTATAGCATTAAATTACGGAACGAGCAGATGGCCCACCTGGTGTTTAGTTGTAACCTGTTGCCATAATAAGCAATACTCCACTACTGAGGTAAGACGTGAAGGTGGAATGACTTATGTGGCCTGTAATTTCACGTCCTTCAAACTAGTACAGTAACGCGAATGCATCACTGCTTCAAATTGGTATAATGGCAGTACTGCCCTGGGCGAAGTTGCTGTGAATTTTGTTATTTTTAAACTACTAAAATATTACTTAAAAACATTTAACCGTATCGGGTGCTCAGTTATGCTACGGCCACCTCCGATCGCAATTTTTCCTCATAAACCGTAATTCCCCTCAAAGTTGAGTGATCTTCGCGAGGTTATACCTAATTTTACGGCAGAACTTTCGCTATTCGCCCCGTTCAGAGTAAGCTATCGGGGACGTGAGAAAAACTTTATAATAAGATGCTGCTTCAAATTGTAGTTGTTAGTACTTAGTTACAATTACTTTAGATGCTTTATTCAAAATTTTAGTGAGCACAAAACTAATGTCGAGAATTCATGAGGATAGTTCTTCAAGCTAGGATAGCAAACTTTTGCTAGTAAACAAGATAGTAAGGATTCACGTGAATAATTCTTCATGCAAAGATAGCAAGCTTGTGCTAGTAAGCAAGCTAGTAAGTAGGTATTCACGAGACTAGTTCTTTATGCAAAGTAAGCAAGTTCGTGCTAGTAAGCAATCTTCATGAGAAAATAGCAAGCTTGTGCTAGTAATCAAGCTAGGAACTCTGGCTTCGTGTAAAAAGAACCGAAATTTTAATGTTTCTTATATACAAGTAAAGCAAAGTTACTACCTACATAGCTTCCTAGCTTACTACCGCTTATCTAGTTATTCTGGCTTAAAACTAGCCTCGGGTATTGCGGCCAGTAGACAACCTTCATATAGGTAGTTTGTTTTTATTAGTAAATAGTTTACAGTTGGAGGAAAAATTGTCAAAAGTTTCATACTTGAAAAGAGCAATTTATGAAATTTTTCTTTAAAATGCAAAGTGACAGAATTCGTTAATGTGAACGCGGCCGCAATAGATACAAGTGGCTCCGGTGGGCCGCTTCATAACTCGTGATTTGGCCCGTTAATAGCGGAACTTCAATGCGGTTTCGTTATATACGCGCCGTTTGGTGCTGAGTGACGACGGGCTTACCCTATCCGTTACTTATTGTAAGTGTAGAATAAGTAACGGATACAAGGAAGATGAAAGTGTGGCGACTCTCTCCTATATCCTCATTATAACACTTATGAAATAACAGATAGATAGATGGATAGATAAGACATTTATTTGTTTCTTCAATCACACACGTACATTTAGATGACATGAAGAAAGAAAGATACATATACCTAACTTATATTAACATAAAATGTAATACTAATCACTTAGTGAGTCACTGGTTCACTCGAACTTCAACCAAAAAGGTGAAAGGATTTTATGTGCGCCTCAAAGAGGCTCCTTTAGTGCACTTGACACATGTCTTTGAATTGTTAGTTCTAGGACATGTCTCACGATGTTAAAGTAATATCAATAAGGTAATGTGGTACCGTAATAAAACTGCACGTTAATGCTGAAGTTGTATTTTTTACTGATATTTTTTGTAGAAAGCGCATTGTTGCGCGTCTATACATCATTTAATTTACATTCAGCGGCCGACCGCACCGCGCTTGTGGTCTGTGATAGTGTAGAACTCAGTATCTAACTTTAAAAGGGGTGTGAAATGAAAAATATTTAATATATTCATGACAGATGAGGAGCTACTTGAAAGAAAAAATATATATTGTTGGACAAGTCATAATACAATACTTCCAGATTATAGTTTTCAGAAAATACTGACGTGGGCAAGGAGTTCCACTCTTTGGCTGTGCACATTATAATAATAATAATATTATAATAATTTTCGTGGGCATTTCACACAGCGCCATCTAGCCCCAAAGTAAGCTAAGCATAGCTTGTATCATGGGAACCAAACAACTGATATTATACTTATATACTCTTTTTATAAATACATACATATAATACATATGAACACCCAGGCACAGAACGAACATCTACGTTCGCCACAAAAATGAGTTTTCCCGGGAATCGAACCCACGACCTACACCGCAGAAGGCAGGGTTACTACCAACTGAGCTAGGAGGCCAGTCAAAGTAGAAGCTAAACGCTTCGTACGGATGTGAGGTAATTAAACCAAGACAGGGTAACACGATGCTGTACCTATATCTTGTAAGTGAATATACTTTGTATGTTACAAGTATGCATGATATACCTATTGGTGTATACTGCATTTTATGTTTCCTCAGCTTACGTGGATTCTGCGTTGTTATATACGTTTTTGTTTATGAGAATGTGTGAAATATTAGTTGGAATCGATGCGCGTTAAATCGGATTGTGGAAGTAAGCAACGTAGCTATGAACGTAAAACAGTTTAAATAATAAATATTGGACATTTCTCACAGCAACACCTTGCCCCAAAGTAAGCTGTATATGGGTGTTAGTGAAAGAGACTGAATTTTTTATGTAAATATTTTAGGTTTTAGTCAGTTGTTCAAACTTTGTAAAAAAATGGTTGTCCATTAAATATCTTTTATGCATACCGAGTGATATTCTCTGTTCTTAAGTAAGTTGGAAGAATGACCTAAATCGAATTCCTAATATGATGAACAAATATTCGCCTCTACGCATGACAAAAATAGATAGATAAACACTTTATTGCACATTATTTAATAAAACAGAAAATACAAAACATTTAGGCAAATACACAAAATAAAAGAAATGTACAATCAGCGGTCATATCGCTTATAGCGATTTCTACCAGACAACCTTAAGAATAAAAGAAATACCATCTAAATATATTGCTAGTGTTAGAATCTAATAACAAAATAAAATTAAAAATAACCCTCTCTCTAATAATCCTGCCAAGGTTCATATGTTATGTATTTAAAGAAAGCTAGCAGAATTTCGTTATTTGCGAGCTAACCATAACGAGGTCTCAGTTCTCACGAGTTTGCTTTACAACTAATTAAACTGCGTCCGGCTCGTAACAAAATAGCGTTATCAAAGGAAAGCTTTTAGCTATGGTTAATGGTGGCAGTGTGTGCTGGCTTTTTTGACATCACCCATACAATATACCATTACCATACAATGGTACGAAACCTAAATGGTTTCGTACCATTGTATACGTACCATATTTAGTTAACATTGTCGGAAATTTTCTTAGCGCATTTCTTAGTGCCTACAACAGGGTTTGTCACTTATGCTAGAAATGCTTTTATTTGCAGTTGAACTCACGTCAAGTTCGTCCGGGGAAGTACTGACACCATAACCATTTCTGTCGCCAAGCAGTAATGCATTCTGTTTTAAAAAGTGTGGTTGCCGGGGAAATTACAGGCACTGTCGAAAAGCGTTGGGATCTTAAGATCTTTCCCTGCGCGAAGTTGGGCGTGTAGATAGTATACGAATAAATGAATGGGTTTTTCTGATAAGTATTTTCATTATATTATGTTATATAGTATCCTGCAACATAAGGACTAAGGGTCGAAATTGGCGTGTGCGTTAGGACCTGGGTTTGTAACAGTTTAGCAGGCAAAGGCAATAGAGGCAAAAATAAATAAAGACGGGAAAAGTTATGAGCTAGTGCGCTCAATTTTTCAACTAATTCATATTACGAAAATAAGTTATGTTCAGTTTAATGAGAACAAACTATCCCGGTGGAGAGGTATGAGTATTTTTATTACTGAATATGAGTATGAGTATGAGTATGAGTACGAGTATGAGTATTATTATAGTTTTTACTTACCCACACAAGCTCTTAGACAAACACTCAAACATGCTCCAATCGGTGGAAGCGATAACAATAATTCAAATGACAATAATGCCTGATCTATCGCTGTATCCATTATCCGATTTGTAAACAAGACTTGACAGATGATTATCAGTTGACAAGCGAGCGTCGCAGATTCAATACCCGCGTCGGGACAAATATAAATGCTTTGTGCGATATACCACCTTATGTTGCTTCTAACCTGCCAGTTTTATGGGTTGACATCTTTTTATTCAAGTAGCAGTTGAAATATGCCTAGTTCGTCCTTGGGAGTACTGCTATCATACCCATTTCTGCCGCCACTCAGTAATGGGTTCGCTTTACTGTGTATTTACCTACTACCCCAAACTGGCCACACAGCTTAGTTGGTAATAACGCTGCCTTCTGCACTGTAGGTCGTGGGTTCGATTCCCACCCAGGGAAAACATTTTTGTGACGAACACAGATTTTTGTTCTATATCTGGGTATTTAGTATTTATATATGTATATATATATACAATAAAGTAGATAGGTATTCTATTATTTGTCTGTACATTTAGGTCTAGGCAACGCTGTGCAATGTCCACTATTATTATTATTCTTTTTTTATTTACCTATGCATTATCGAGGCCTGAAAATCTTATGAATGTAAATGACATTCGCAAACCTTCGGGCCAATAAGCTGGAATGCGCCCAGATAGTGTCACGAAACTGACAGCACAACGAGGAAGGAAAAATGTAAAAATGGAAGGTTTTTTTCAATGCTATGTAACGTTATACGGGTCTGATATTCAACATTTGCAGAGGCAACGCCCGGATGCATCGATTCGTTGTATTTTGTGATAGGAGTAAAAATTTATAGCAGTGTGAAAAATAAAATTAACAAAAGCTTACTTTTAAACACTCTTTAGGTATTACATAGCTAGAAGCTGTAGAGGTTATGCAATTCGTTCGGGGAAGAACTGCGACTATATCCATTTCTGCCGCCACGCAATAATGCATAGCGTTACTGTGTTCCGGTTTGAAAGGTGTGGTTGCCGGTCACAGGCATTCGAGGCGTTCCACCTTCACCTCTGTGTTTTTTAACATAAAATGAAGTAATAATAATAATAATAATAATAATGGTGGACATTTCACACAGCGCCATCTAGCCCCAAAGTAAGCTAAGCATAGCTTGTATCATGGGAACCAGACAACTGATATAATACTTATATACTTTTCTTTTGTAAATACATACATATAATACATATTAACACCCAGACACAGGACAAACATCAATGTTACAAATGTCACATAAATGTCTGTCCTGTGTGGGGATCGAACCCACGACCTACAGCGCAGAAGGCAGCGTTACTACCAACTGAGCTATAAGGCCAGTCAATATTCTTATTAACGGTACTTTACAGTTTTGTAACCGTATCTTTAAAGTTCCATTACTTTAAAGTATTAGCTCTCATCTGTTCGAGAAAGGTACTATTGTATAGATTTATTTTAAGTGTAGATATAGATCATAATGCTTCCTGTCACACTAAGGGAACTAGACAATGCGTTATCGAAAAGAATTTATAAACCCCGAGCTGTGTAATAGTCTCAAGTAGGTATTGAATTTTTCAAGCGATTCTCAAAGTTTCCCACTAAGCTGACTGGAGTTAGAAACTGACTTGAGATCCCCGCCTGAAGTTTCTGAATTTTTTAAACACTTTTATTTTAAATCGAGGCGTGAATAAGTTAGCGGGATTTGAGGCTTCCAGTTCTGTCTTTAGGGTCCAACTTTCTAATTCAATGCGGAACCTTAGAGAGTTTAATAGCATGGTTTTGACAATAAATACTTACTTAAGGAATCTATTTTATTTTAAATTCTAATTCAAAGTCTCTGATCAAATTTGGCCCCATTTTTTTTATGTATCACATTAGTTGCGGAACGAGCCGACGGCCCACCTGGTGTTAAATAAAAACCTTTGCCCATAACAACCGATGCGACTTGGGTCCTCCACTACCGGGTACGACAAGACCCAAGTCGTAAGTACACAGTAACGAGAATGCGTTTCGGCAGAAATGGGTATGGTGGCAGTACTTCCCCGGACGAACTTGGTGTGAACTCTACTGCTCTAATAATTTTATGAACGCCACAAGTGGAAAAGGACCTGTGCGAACTTCCGGCCGTCAACTGGTTGAATGCGGCGATGGACTGTGAAACCTGGCGAAGGCCAAGATCCACTTTGGGTCACTGCGCCACACCAGTAAGTAAGAACATGATTACAGATATCGTTAAAATTCTATATGTGTATAGTTTTTTGTGTCATTTAGGTCATAGAACGAGCTGACGGCCCATCTGCCCCCTGTTAAGTGGTAATCGCTTCCCATGGACAACAGCAATACGACTCAAGTCCTCTCCACCAAAGTAGGAGATGACTCAAGTCGTATTGCGTTGTGTCCATCACATCGAAACGGGGATGTTACGTGTCATGCGTTTGCAATTTCGTAATACATTAAGACAGCATATTAATTACGTGCAGTTATATAATTTGTTTTGTTCGTTGACTTTTCATCTTTGTAAACGCGTGTATAGTTCAAGTTTGGATCTCAAATCATTATCCATTACATAAACATCACGCGGTCTGAAATGGAAATGTAGTCGGCGCGGTGACCCGATGCAAATTGTTGAATAATCTGCTCGAGATGCGACGCCGATAAGACAACCCCTTCAGGTGTTTAACATCGAAGTGGTTTACAATGGAGCGTCTCAGTCTTAACACTGCATAGTCTCTGTTTAAAAATCCGGGGTGACGGTTTTTATTTCACCTAACCACTAACACAGGGGGCCTTGTTGCTCGCGTCCGTAGATGAATCCCTTTGAATCCCTACACGTGTCCCCCGGTGGTGCAAAAGGAGCAACCCAAAGTAGCAGTAGAACTTGTGCTAAGTTCACCCGGAGAAGTACTGCCACCACACCCGGTAATCTGCCGCCAAGCAGTCGTGTTGCTGTATTCCGGTGGAAGGGAGTGGGTGCGAAATTGCAGGCGCATGAGACGAACATCCAAAAGTCGTACATCGTAAAGTCCGGCTGGTTGAAGCAATTTTGTCGCAATTGTTGAGAGCAATTTAATGAAGCATTTAGTTTGAAAAACACCCATATCACAAAGAACCCGTATGGATGCCGCGGCGCCAGCGTTCCAACAGGTATTTTATTATTAACATTTGAAAGCTTTATTAAAATTATTGGAATTTCATAGAGTTGAATGGAAAAAGTGGATATTGTAGCATTCCGTGTCAGATATTTTTTATATTAGCATCATCAGTTTTTTACGTGATAAATAATAAATGTTTGTGGACATTTCACACAGCGTCATCTAGCCCCAAAGTAAGCTAAGCATAGCTTGTATCATGGGAATCAGACAACTGATAGAATACTTATATACTGTTTGTAAATACATACATATAATATATATTAACACCCAAACACAGAACACACATCTATATTCATCACACAAATGTTTGTCCTGGGTGGCAATCGAAGCCACGACCTACAGCGGAGAAGGCATAGTTACTACCCACTGAGCAGTGAGGCCTGTCTAAATAATAATAATAATAATAAAGCCCACTTTTAAAAGCCGACGGGTATTTGACATGACAAAGAAGAGAAAGGTTTTCAATTTAAACTGCAAAAGCAATAGTTTTAGGCAATTTTCAAGCGTATCTGTTGGGAAACCAACCCACCCCGGGGAACAAGGAAAAGGCGGGTCCGGGGGTTGATGATTCAGCGCGGACCTAAATCGACTCCTTGTAATAAAAACGATACGACTAGATTGAGAATCGGTTTCCTCATTCGCTACTTTTCAGTTTCCCTCAAAATCACTGGACTGAAGGCACAAACGAGTTAAAGTGAATAGTCGCTGCCCTATTTTTGTATGTTTTGTTGCCATTTACAACCGCAGCGTTATTATGTTTTTTCTGTTTCTGGGTGTTAATATTTATTTAAATGTATGTATTTACAAAATATATATAATATTAATATATAGTCAATCAGTCATCAGCTAGTTCCCATAATACAAGTTATGCTTAGTATGAAGCTAGATGGCGCTGTGTGAAATGTCCACCAATATTTATTTATTTATTTTTCACACAATACACCACATATAATGCCGGTATGATAGGGGATACCGTGCACATCACTCAACCCTTATAGACTGGCTTATCTCTTTATCAACCCATCGTAGTTGTTGGTTAGTTCATCCCTTGTACAGATTACGTTATTTGAGCGATATACATAGGCTAGGAATAGTGTTACTCTGACATCGTTCGATAACCGACAATTTTCAAGCAAGACATGTAGGTGGGATGTCTCTTGTGGCTGTAATTTCACCGGCAACCACACCTTTTAAACCGGAACACAGTAACGCGAATGAGTTACTGCTTGGTGGCAGAAATGGGCATGGTGACAGTACTTCCCCAGACGAACTTGGCGTGAGTTCTATTTATGGTTAGGGTAATTCTTGCAGTTTCACATTTGTGTGACTATTGTCACCATACTGATTTTACTTTGATGATGCTTAAGCCCAATTAATGAAGTAAAATAATTTCCATTAGATATGTAACGTTACTTTATACAAAATATTGTATAGTTACAACCCCATCGCAGTGCGAACGTTCACGCAGTGCCAGCGAAACTAATTAACAAGTTGAACTCGACTCGTTTTGCGGAGATTTCGTTATAGCTAAACAGTTATTTTCAGAACTTTGGCGTTCTGCACGTTTCTATGTAGTTCCACTGGTCGTTACATATTTATTTACTTTAATTAAAACGAGTTAAAAAAGGCAATCAATTACAACAATACGAGATCAAATTAAGATAAAAATGAAATACATCTCAAGAATAAAATTATTAAATAAATTAAAAAAATATGTCATAGAACACGGAATGTCCTGTAATACGGAATGAGTGATAGGCGAGCCTAAGAATGGGAATTTCGCTTCAAAAAGTTTATGAGGTGAAATAAAAATGTTCAGAAGAAACTGACACGCAGTTTTTTTTGTTCACATGTGACATTTAAAGAACTGGATTCGACTAATGTGGTATATAAATTCTTTCTTATTGTCTGTATCTCTATCATTGCAGTGAGAATAAAGATCACCGCTGTGTACCACAAAATACTATAACATAGCATGTTTTCAGTTTGGCATCACACAGCGCCATTTATCCCCAATGTAAGCATAACTTGGATCAATGTGACAGCTAAACTAGCTTGTTTAATTAAGAAATGAGAATGGCGAGGTACTACCGGTCACAAATGACGCATTTTCAACACGATTTTGTACACATTTGAAATTACGCGATTCGAACCAAGTCGCGCGTTACTCTATATACGAAATTATCCCAATGTTTAGACCTTAGTAGCGCGAGGAATCTTTTTAGGCTCTTGTTTCGTAGGTTAATATAAGGTGAAATACGTACAGTTTTAAAGATGTGGTTGCCGGTGTAATTACAGGCACATGAGACTCCAACTACACGTCTCAGAGTTACGGGCGCATACGATGCGACTTTGGTCTTGTCGTTCCTAGTAGGGGAGGACCGAAGTCACATCGGTTTTTATGGGCAGAGGTTACGACTAAACACCAGGTGGGCCGTCGGCTCGTTCCGTAACTGTATAACATAAAAATCTAGATAAAATGACTACATTTAATTACACGGCCTAAGCACGATCTAATGATGTTTTATAAATGAACCCGCGCATACCTTCGTCGTTAACGAGTAACCGTCGAAATATCCCCAGCTCTAACTTACTTCATCAAACTAACAAACTTAATTTCAAGTTTCGCATTAGTGTTAATATTTAAATAAATAAGCGAGTCCAGTCATATATCATTAGTCGCTAAAGTTACAAACACACGTCTGGAATACAGTTTGTTTAACTTGGAGTAACTTGAAAACGAATGCACGGAATGAATTTGTGTACATTTAGTGTAGTGTGGATACGATTTTATCGCTTTAAAATAATTTGTATGAGATTATACTTATATTTATTTAGTTAGTAGTTATTTATTTAATTATTGCTTGTACATTTCAAAAGTGATACATCGGGTGCACTTTTAATTCTGAACAGTATACGAAAGAAGACTTTTCGAGGTGCACTATAATCCCATTCCTATAGGGATATTCCTACAGGCGGTAAACTTAGCGATTACATTTATTTTGAATATTGCCTACATGACTTTTCCAAGCCATTTCTTTGTGAATTATATGCCAATGATGTTTATGACTTTTTTATATTTTTTTATATATATATGTGTTCTGTACAAGTTGTATTATTTATTGCATTTCGCAAGAAAATCCTTATTGAATTGATGTTTCATGAGATGTGGGTAGTATGACATAAAAAATATTTTAATTTATAGAAATTTCTTATATTAAATATTTGATACATTATTTAAAAAAAATTACTACGAATTTACAATAAAAATGCAGTTATAGCAAATCCTCACCAACTTATCGTAGTGCACCTCAGAGGTACGTATCCCCAATCATAACTTAAGCACATTTTCCTCCGCAACTTGCTAACTTAAGTTGAGGAAACTCGCGAACTCCTAATATTTCTCCGAGTAATTTTATAGCGATGCATCTTATTACTTAAAAAATCTTCATAAGAAATCTACTGTGCCTGCCGCGTTAAGTCCCGAATTCGATCCCCGACTGGGGCAGACTTTATTTTTATGTTATAATATTATATTATTCATAATTATATTAATGTTTGTTCTCGGTTCTTGAATATATCTTATGTCACGTAAGTAGTTTTTAATACTGGTGTGTTAAATATATATATATATATGATATATATGAAAAAATCTTGAAAATCGTAGAGTTTATTCAAATGATTTACATACCTGCCTAGCTGCCTACCTCAAATATTCAACTTTAAGAGCCAAAAAGGCCGACCACACTTGACTCTCAACTATTTCTCAACTCATCAAAAGCCTACTAATGATACCAAAGTTGAAAGTTACCAATGTTTACAGCTCTTACACTATGACGAACGAAACCGAACGCTCGTTTGCAATGAATACAATTGCAGATTGCAAATGAGCATTCGGTTTAGTTCGTTATAGTGTGATAAAAACATTGACAACTTTTAAAATTGGTATCATTAGTAGGCTTTTTATTTGACTTGGAATAAAAATGAGAAACAAGAGTTTGAAAGGTATCTATTCTCATTCACTATGCCCGTACTGAGTAAGAGACTCCCAGCAATCCTCTTACTCAAACTCATTATTCAAAGCCTCAATTTTGGAGATAATTCCAGTTACGGCGGAGTCATCATCGCCTTTTTCTGTAATATAATTAAAATTGTGCTGACGGCGAGGGAGGGTTTGATGACTGATTCAATAATTTATGAAATTGATTAACTGGCAGATGGCCAGGATTTTCGTATGGTTACCATTCGCTGACAAAAAAGATTACGATGAGAAAGCTTGAACGGCATGAAACTTTATAAATGAGCTTAGTAAGGGACAGCTGAGCGTAACAGCGTTATAGTAACATTTTTGTAAGTTTCTTGTTTGAAACACAATAATAAAAATAAGATTGGTGGACAATTCACACAGTGCCATCTAGCTCCAACTAAGTATAGCTTGTACTATGAGAACCAGACAACTGATAGAATACATATATACTTTTTTGTAAATACATACATTATACATATTAACACCCAGACACAGAATAAACATCTATATTCGTCAGACAAATGTTTGTCCTGGGTGGGAATCGAACCGACGACCTAAAACGCAAAAGGTTACTACCAACTGAGCCGTGAGGCCCGACAAATAAAAAAAAAAATAGATAATACAATTTGTGTCCCATTCCAAGTCCCTATTTGTAGTAACAGTAGAACTTATGCCAAGTTCGTAAGCAGAATTACTGCCACCATACCCATTTAGACCGCCAAGCAGTTATGCATTCGCGTTACTGTGTTTCGGTTGGAAAGGTGTGGTTGCCGGTGAATTTTCAGGCACATGATATCTTCATGTCTCAGAGTATTGCGTATTGCAGTATTGCGTATTGCAGTATTGCATATTGTAGTATTGCGTATTGCGGTATTGCGTATTGCAGTATTGCGTTACGCGCTTACGATTCGAATAGATCTTCTTGTACATAAGTAGGGGAAGACCCAAAAAAAAGCTTTATAGGGCACAGGTCACTTAACACCAGGTGGGGTTTCACTTCGTTCCGTTAATTTAACCCAAAATCAGAGATATGTTATTAAACGATGTTCCCGGCCATTTCTTTGTCAATTTGTTTGGTTTGCTTCAACTCGTCCTTGCATATATCTTCGTAGTCAGGATTCCACCACCTTCTGAAGTTGTTCACTTCAGAGTGTTCTCTCGCAGGGTCGTTGAGTATTTCACACAGTGAACACAGGTCAGCGGTCGTCGGGGCTTCTTTGTAAACGTAGTGGTTGTGCCATCTGCAAATGGAGATTAGAATTTTAACAGTTGAATTGAAAGTTATTGACGCAATGTCAGTTTTTCAAAATTAAAAATGGCCGGTCCAAAATGGCGGTTGACTTGCAAATTGCTTCAATTCTGCTCAAATTCATAATTATGGAGTTTTTGGGGACAACGAGTCGAAATATGGAGTCCAAATTGGACGCCACGCATATACTAGTATATATATAAATATATTCTATATACCTGAAGTAGTTTCGGTACTCCTGTGGATTTTGGATCGCTCTATGCATCAAATACGCTACAGCGCTGGCGTTCATCTCTCGTGCATCAATGTAGGATCCAGGAGGAATAAATCTGTAAGTTAAATTCAGTAACATTTGATATTACAGAATCACAAACACAAAATCACGATCAATGCAGGGAATCGCAAGTGACTTTTCTTTAAGGTTTCTCTGGGATGTTTAATTAGTGACAAAAATCGAAGTTCTGTGGATTAGCTCCACTAGTAAATACTTCAAACCGTTGTTGACTTTTGATGGAATTATTTTTTCAGGCGCCAGAACTTGTGTCATTTTTATGACGCCAAGCACTTACTCATTACTGTATTCTGGTTTAAAAGGCGTGGTGTCCGATGCAATTACAGGCACGTGAGACATTCCACCTTCAAGTCGCAAAGTTGAGATGAATTTGAATCAAACGGTGTATTCTTACAAGGAAAGCTGTAATAATAATAATAATAATATTGGTGGACAATTGGTGGACTACGTTTGTCCTGGGTGGGAATTGAACTCACGACCTTCAGCGCGGAAGACAGAGTTGCTACCAACAGAGCTGTGAGGCCTGTCTAAGTCATCGTATTGCTATTATAGGCGAAAAATAACACTTATCATGTCGTGAGTTATTCCTATTCCGTCTATAACTTACCTAGAATAGTTTGCTCCTGAATACACAACAGGCACAGTCATATGAAGCAGCGGGTACAGCAACTTCTCCGTCACGTAATCTTCACTCAACGAGTTCTCGAACGACATATAAAAGTAGTAATCCTGTTCCAATAACTCCAGACATTCACTAATACGATCTCTAGGGCATTGCATCTCTCCACACCAGCCATATGTATCAAGCTTCAAATTATATTTGCCTAGTTCTTTATCCAGTTCTTTGCCAACAATATCTCTACCGCTCTTGGCTTTGCAGTTCGAGACGAACCACGCAGCAGCCTTTCTTTTATGGACCAGCCGTCTTATTACTGTTTCCGAAGTCGGTTGCATTGGGGCGATCCATTTCATGTCAATTTTCGGACCAACAAAATTTCCATTTTTATCCTCAATGCTAACGTACGACCATCTTATATCGGAATTCAGTTTGTAGGTCCATGTTAAGTTGTAGTGTCTGTCGTAAAACGGCTCGCATATTGGATAGTTGCTGGCTGATTCTGATGCTGTGAACACGTACTTCTGGTGGGCTGCCCTGAAGACCGGTGGAGGATCCCAATTATTCTCAACGTCGAATAGAATCACGTCGAAATATCTCGTATCGAACAGGAGGCTTTTGTCATTCGTCATGAAACAGTTTATGTGAGCGCATTTGTTCTCTATAAAAGCGGATTGGCCGTTTTTAAATATAGATGAGGTGTAGTGCGAGAATGCTTGCGTCCATTTTAAAATGTATTTCAGGTCCGTTGGCAATCTTTCTGGTTTTTCGAAACTGAAGTGTAGCTTGGTTGCATTATGGCCGTTTTGTCTTATTTCTCGGAGTATTTTTTTCAAAACGCCTTGTGGTCTGGTTACGTATACTAGTTCTATTTCATCTTCGCGTCTTGATGTCAATGTGATCCGAAGGTATTGGAAAAAGAGAGCACTATACGCGCCTATAATTACGATACTTAGCAGTTTTGACATTTTAGTTCTCACTTTTACAAGTTGATGCAATACACTGGTATGAGAACACAGCTGTTATGAAGAATCTGTGTGATTTTATGTTTGTAAACATTCATTGTTTCAGAAAGATTATTGAGTTTTTTTAATAGATGTGTTAACAAGACTTAAGGTCTTGGATTTTTAATGACTCGTTTACATGTAAAAATTTGATCTACATGTTGATTTTTTTTTGGTTGGTCCTGAAGTGAGGGCTCGCGAATATAGTATATAGTTATTATTATAATATCACGATATCTCTCTGTGGAATTGTTAATTCTCAGGAATTGCGTTCGTTATTTTAAACAAAAACTATCCGAAACGACATCTAATCACCGAAATATTAAACTACAGTTATGTGAGTAATCACTTATGCAAATACGAAAAACCGTGCAGAATTGAAAACACGAAGGGAATTATACTAAATAGAAGATTAAATATGAAAATCTCTGCGTCCAGCCGAGCGGGCACTCAACACGGGCGGCGCACTCGACGGCTCGTATGCAAATGACAACAAATAGACGAGTGGCGCCCCCTTGTGATATCATGAGGGTTTAGTTTGCAGTGGTGAGATTTTGTATTGTAATTAACTTAGCGGCCCATCCGCTAACGTTATTTCCTGTCGGAATATCTAATCGCAAGGTTGAGCGCTAAAATGCATAAGATTTTAGGGATTCTGGGACTTGGGGGCCCACGTTGCTCGCGTCCGTAGGTACCCATCGAATCCCTACACGTGTCCCCCGGGTGGTGCGAAAGGAGCAACCTAAAGTACCAGTAGAATTTGTGCTAAGTTGGCCCGGTGAAGTACTGCCTCCACACCTGGTAATCTGCCGCCAAGCAGTGATGCACTCGTGTTGCTGTGTTCAGGTGGAAGGGAGTGTGTGCCGGTGAAATTGCAGGCGCATGAGACGTAACATCCCCAACTTGAGTCATCTCGTACTTTGGTGGAGAGGGATTGAGTCGTATTGCAGTTGTTCACAGGCGGCGATTACCACTCAACATCAGGTGGGCTCTACATTACATACAAAAAAAAAGATAGTTATGTGACATCGTGAAATAATGATGTTATTAAAATATCCTTCTCGTCACGAATGATTTGTCGCGACGATTAGTGGGTTTACTGTTTTTAACTTACTGGATTGGGATCGAACCCGGTAACCTTAGTTTCCAAGCTACTACTAAAAACCGATTTAGTACATCCATTTATCCGATTAATATTAATAATAATATAAATAATATATAGATAATAATATAATATAAATTCAGATATATTAAACATAGATAAACGTCTATGTTAAATATATCTAAATTTATATTTAAAAACTATAATACATAGACAGAGGACAGATCAAAGTCTCGGTACATCTGTAGTGTCTTAAAATGTTATTTCATTTCCATCTCGGCATAAATTCAAATTCCGTCTTCGCCGTGAGCGCGTGCAACCGTTAAATGAATGAACTTTTATAAGTTAAGGTCTCGCCAAGTTGGCCTTTAATACCGACTTTGAGGCAGCCTTCGGTATGATGAACAGCACCCTTACTTTTAATGACTTTCTGCTAATATTCAGAGGCTCGAAAAAACTTCGAAACGTGAGTTTTCGATTTTTTTTGAATACACTTTTGGTGTGCTTCCGAAGTTGCCAAGTTATCTAATAAATGGTGATGTTATTAGTTGGCTTTTGGGGAAATTTTGCGGCGTGACGGGAGCAGAGAAAAAAGTACATATGGTATACGGAGGTTTGATTATTGAAGGAACTTGAGACGGGGCAGTATTGGGGCTGTATTATATGATGCTGAAGTGTAGCATCGAAGTCGAAGTCAAGAACTTTATTTTCATAGTATTCATATGGCTTGGAAACGTCAATATGTAAGTGAAGTTTATTATGAAACAATTTACAAAGACATATATTATACTTTTACTTTTTATTTTTGACTTTTGTTGACAACCTTTTTCTACCTACCTTACCTCGAAGGTTTGCTGGAAGAAAACTCTTTTTAAAGTTAAGCTCTTAACTTAATTAAATTCCTCAAAGTAAACTTTGTAGTAAGATCTCATCAATCTGACAATGGCCACTGAATTTATAAGTCATCGACGACCACTCAAAATCCAAATCATCCTTATAACGCAATGACATCTTCCGTCCGGATATAAACAATTCAGACCCGGACCGATATCCGGTTATGCAAATCCGGACAAGATGTCACCGGCGTCAACAGATGCTGTGTCTGTAATTGTTTAGTTTGTAGTTATGCAGATTAGTACCAGTCGATATACTGAAGTCAGTATATCGACTGGTTTTGAACAAAAGCCTTGTTGAAATAGACATCTGCCGATAAAAAAAACTTTTTGAAATTATCTACAATTTAAGTATAAAAGTTAAATGCGGAAAGTGTACAATGAAAATGATTTTATATAAAAAAAATGTGAGCCGTCACGGGACGCCTGGCAGATGTGAAACATCGACATTATTTTGTAAAAGTAATATGCAACGCATGCCGTGGCGACGCGTCGCCACGCCAGAAATCGGTTTTACGTGCGGCTATAGATGTTTCACATCAAAAAGGGCTTCTTATTTGTTTTAAAACATTTAGCGTATGTGCGGTCTTCATGTTTCCATTTGACTGGCCTCGCAAGTTGGTAGTAATCCTGCCTTCTGCACTGTAGGTCATGGGTTCGATTCCCACCCAGTATAAACATTTGTGTGACGAATATTAATGTTTTTTCTATATCTGAGTGTTAAAATGTATTGTAAAAATGTATTTATATTATATATAAATATAAGTATTCTATCAGTCGTCTGGTTCCAATATGCTCATCATGTTCTATTGCGTGCAAAATTATAATTCGATAGAAAATATTATTCCAAGTCAACTGCTATTTTGAACCGGCGACATTTTGACTCAAAATTGCCAGAGACGTCTATCGGACCTTACTTCAAAATAATATTCTGTTAGCTACTATCCAAATCGGATTATTACATTTGCAATTTAAAAGTTTCATGCGATGAAATCATTGAAATTCTTTCAAACCATAACCCTTCAAAGAGTAATCAAATCTTTCAATTGTCGAGTTTGAGCAAAACTCTTTAATTCTACCAAGTTTTGTTCCAGTCAGTTTCCGCGCCATCGGTTTCGCCACAGAGCATGGAAAATATTTGAGTATCGTTTTTCAGGTATTAAAAAACATAATTATTTTCTGCCATTTCGTCATTGATAAAGGTCAGGTGTTAGATCGACCAAATAATTATTCTTCAAAGTTTAAGTAAGCTGAGGTAAGACAATTTCAAAATATATATGAGTCAATACTTTTAGAATTAGAAATTGAGAGCAAGATAATAGAATCACTATATAGTTGGACTCTTCTTAAAACGTGTAAAATTCATTAGCAGTAGAACGAATGCCAAGATCATCCGGGGAAGTACCGCCACATACCCAATTCTGCCGCCAAGCATTGATGCATTCACGTTACTCTGTTCTGGTTTGCCGGGGAAATGACAAGCACTTGGGACTTTCCACCTATACGTTTTAGTGTTAGCGGTGACTTGAGTCTTCTTTTACCTAAGTATTATCATATAAAAATTTAAACTATACCCCCAATTTTACACACTACATAGACACAGGCGTACTCTCGAAAAACTTGAATTGGTGTGATTGTGTCTACACATTAGTTATAGAATATTTGACTAGGATATACTGGTTTCACTACTGTTTTCCTTTACCGGTTTGGTAGAGTGATATTGTGCAAACTCTTTTGCACGTGACAAAATTCATTAGTGCCTGGTTCTTTAATACGAACGGTATTAAAAGTCGGAATCTTGCACCCCTTCTTTTGCCTATGCTAAAGTACTAATTTTGAAGCGTCTCTAGCTTGGAGCTGAAAATATATAATTACCTATCTGTGTAGATTTCATCCTATTAGTGTTAATTAAATCAAACTTCAGATTTGTATTCAAAGGTTTGGATTTCATCCGCGGCAAACTCCGAAACGACTAACTCATTGTAATTTGACCGTCATTTCAAACATTGTAATTCGACCGTCATTTTAATTTGTTGTAATTCCACCTTCATTTTAATAAGAATTAGTTGGTAACGGCAACCAAAGGCTGGTTTTAATGAAGGTTAAGTTTATTTTTGTAATTACTTCGTAAAGGCAAAACTTGTACACTGAATTTCGACTATTTTTGGGATCGTTCAAGAGGCAAGTATTAATTATTTTTTCATCTCAAAAACACGAGATAAATAAAATAGTTCATCACGTATTGCTGTCAAAAGGAAATCTACAGAAGTGCATCGAGATGATAATAATCATCCATTTTTACCTCAGTTCACAGATAAAATGAGCCTCTTTCAGTAAGCACCACTCCCGATTTTGGCTCTCCATTTTCTGCCAGCCACCTTCTACAAGTTATTTTTCCACCTGGCTGTTAAACTTAAATAGTAAAAACACAATTACTTTTAACTGCCATTAAATTCATCGCTGAAAAATGTAATATGTAAGCTTCTTGACATGAGTTAGTTATGAGAAGGACTGTGTTAGGTACTTTCGTAACATAAAGGTACTCTATAGACGGTCACATAACCTTTCTATATATTTTCAGACGTACAAGATCGATTTTTCACAAAATTAAGTAAACGATAAATTGCATAAATGTTATCAGGCTCCTTCTATTACCTTAGTTTTCAAACATTTTTTAGCTATTGTTTCACATCTGACCGAGAATAAAGGATCTGATCGTAAATTTATTCACTTCATCCAAATTTAATTACAGTCTATTTTTTATCTCGTTTCGACCACCCTGACACTTGGCCTCAATCGTTAGATATCTCGTGAATATAAAATTATCACCTCCCTTCCTTACTCAGCAGGTTTAACTTCATTTTAATAAAAAATCGTCAGACAGAAAAAAATATCTGACTTTCCAATGTCTTGCGAATCTTTCGCGTTTATTGAATTTGTTCTGTGGGCGACGGGGAGTGTTTTGATAAAAAAGTGCCAACCAGGTTTTTCTGCGAAATTCACTCATTTATTCTTCGACTGTAAGATGATCATATTTTACTACTTGAAATGAAACCAAAAAAGTAGGTCTTGCTGTCAAAAGAAAATGTTACCTGACGGTCACAGAAGGCTGTAGGCATATTATGGCTGACTATAACTCTGCCTTCTGCGCTGTAGGTCGTGAGTTCGATTTCCATCCTGGACAAACATTAGTATGACGAACATAGGTGTTTATTCTTTGTCTGGGTGTTGATATGTATATACAAAAAAGTATATAAGTATTATATCAGTTGTCTGGTTCCCATGATACAAGCTACGCTTAGCTTACTTTGGGGCTAGGTTTCCCCAGTATTTATTTAATTATTTTATTGATTATGACTGGTTTTAATGACTAGTACATAGCTAATCTGTGGAAACTTAAAAAATAATGTTATTATTTAATACCCATCAACGCGAATGAGTTTATAATTTTCCAGAACGGGATAACCACAAGTAGTGGAAAGTTCTGAAACTTTAACATTTGAATTTCTCAAACTTATTGCACTTAGTGTTAACATTTGGCTGTAATCCAAAAAATTAATTGGAGCATAGCGAAGCATTTAAGCGTTTAGCTGAAGTAGGTGCTACATGGGAGTATGTAGGTCATGGACTTGAATTTTACAGGTCTTATTTGTTCTGTAGTTAGCCAATGAACTAAGGCAAATGAAGAGTATGAAATATAGTCTGCTACATTGCTATCAGGTTTAAATTTAAGTAAGATATAAGTATTATAATATGATGTAAGTGTAAGTATAATGTCAGTGAGATTTAATGCACTACAAATCTAGGATAGAGCTGGCATTAGAAGAACCAGCTTAGAGAACAAGACTTCCCTCACAGCTCAGTTGGTAGTAACTCTGCCTTCTAGGTAGGTAGGCTATGGGTTCGTTTCCCACTCAGGACAAACATTTGTTTGACGAACATAGTTGTTTGTTCTATGTCTGGGTGTTAATATGTATTATGTGTAAGTATTTACAATAAACTTATATAAATATTTTATCAGTTTGGTCCCGTGATAAAAGCTATGCAGCTATGTGATATAGTTACGGAACGAGCCGACGGCCCACCTGGTGTTAAGTGGTAACCTTTGCCCATAACAACCGATGCGACTTGGGTCCTCTACTACTAGGTACGAAAAGACCCAAGTCGCATCGTAACTCTGAGAAATATAGGTGTAATGTCTCATGTGCCTTCAAACCGGAACACAGTAACGTTCTGCTTGGTGGCAGAAATTGGCATGGTGCCAGTACTTCCCTGGACGAGCCTGGCGTGAGTTCTACTGTTAGAAGATTGCTTTTTCTTAGTACTAAATCGAAAAAATATATCTGTCCAGAGGTAGAACCATGCTGTAGCTCTCAGCTGAAGCGTCGTGCTGAGTGTAATTAGTGCAATCTGTTTGAATCACGTTTAGTCGAGTGCTACCGTTATGTCGGTGTAAAGGCCCTTCACATGTGTTATGACGATTGTTGCGATTGATAGAAATGTATAGATCTAGTAGGTTGGTACAAGTAAGACTGAAATATATAATTTAATCATACACTGACTGGTCCCACAGATCAGTTTGTTCTAACCCTGCCTTCTGCAATGTAGGTCGTGGGTTCCACTTCCACCCAGGACAAACATTTGTATGACGAATAAAGATGTTTGTTCTGTGTCTGTGTGTTATATATATTAATATGTGTATTATATCAGTTGTCTGGTTCCCATAGTACAAGCTATGCTTAGTTTGGGGCCAAGATGGCGCTGTGTAAATTGTCGAAAAAAAATGTGGTAGTATATGAGAGTAAGTTCCCAATTATTTAAGTTATTAAATAGTGTTTTGACTTTCAACTGTGCTCTATAAATAGATATTATTTTTTGTGTAAATACAGAAAATAATAAAAAATCAGTATATTATATATTAAAATCATGCAGAAAATATAATAACATAAACTAATATTTGCATTACCAATCTATCGTCTAAAAGTATGTGAAAGCATACGCCTAATGGAATCAAACACATTTTTGAAAGTCTTCACCCGTCGCGGCGGGAAGAGTAAATCCAGAACTCCTCTCTGATAGTTCTTCTTTTCTGCAACCACTTTGATAATATAATCCGGTTCCTCGGTCGTTGTAGTCGTGGTAGGTGGTGATGTGGATTCGAGGAAGTTCGAGTTTAGGATGTATTTTGGAGGAGGTATTGTTGGCTTTTCCGTCGTTAGCCATTGATGGAACTCCACAAATCTTGTTTGTACTGTATTAACGATTGTGTCTTCAGTAGTGCTACTTGATTCGTCGTCTGTCGTTAGGGCGTTGGTATATATTTCGTTAAAATTCAGAGTGGAGGGTGCGAAGCTGTAAGTGTAGCTGTGCTGGTCTTCCGTGGATTCTGATCTTGTTTTGGCCTGGGGGAAGGTAAACCTTGTAAGTTTAAATACCATAAAGGTTGTCTGGAAGAAATCTCTGTTAGCGATAAGTCCGCCCATTGTATTACCTTAGCTTAAGTATTAATGTTTACTAAATTTGCATGTATGGTGGTCAATAAAGTATTATCTATCTATCTATACCAGTTCCATTGCACTTTAAATTAATTATTTTTAAATGGTTATATCCGCAACTTATCGCTTGTGGTGCCGGAATAATAAGCCTATTATAATGTTAGTTAGTAACATCTAAATATGTAAAAAAAATGGCGTACTAGAGTAACAAATATACATACGAACCAATATTTTTATTTTTATTAAATGTTTCAATTTTCCAAAAGCGGGAAGTTATTTATAGAACTTTATTTCTCAAAAAAGACATACGTCATGAGAGCAAAACAAATAATTAATTACGTTACTTAAATGCGTCGTTTTATTGGTAGGTTGCTAATTATAATTTTAGTTTTACCCATCCAATGTATTTATTTAAGTAATACGACTAAAACTAAAAAAAAGTAAATTCGAGAGTTATACAAGGTGGGCCAAAAGAAATCACCCTATTGGAAGATGCTCTTATTTTTGCAAATGGCGGCCAATGTCAAATCTGTTTTGACATTTGTGAACTAGAGAGATGTAGAATACAAGTGAACAAGCCATGGAGCGATACACTCCCCAAGAACGCGGAATAATCGTGACTGAAAAAAACTAACTGAAATCATAATGAGCGATGAGGCTCATTTCCATCTCAGCGGGTACATGAACAAGCAAAACTATCGCTTCTGGGGCACCGAAAATCCACGAGTGATGCACGAGGAGCCATTACACCCGCTCAAAGTGACTGCATGGTGCGCTGTTCACGCTGGAGGAGTCATCCGGCCATTTTTTTCGAGGACGCCGCTGGTCAAAGACAACAGTGGACGGTGCGCGCAATAGGGCCATGTTAACCGAGTTTTTTCTGCCGCAATTGAACGAATTAGGACTGGAGGACATGTGGTTCCAACAGGACGGAGCAAAAGCACACACTGCGCGAGTCACAACCGATATTCTGAAGGCGGCGTTCCCGGGTCGCCTCATCTCTCGTTTTGGCGATTTGCACTGGCCCGCAAGATTGCCCGATTTAACCGTTCCAGACTTTTTTTGTGGGGTTTTTTGTAGTCCCGTGTTTACGTGAACAAGCCCGAGACCCTGGAAGCCCTCAAGGACAACATTCGACACGAGTGCGAGAATCTGTCGCCCGAAGTTCTCGCCGAAGTGATGAAAAATGCCATAAAACGAGCCCGTATAGCAATCAATTGTGGCGGCGCCCAATTGGCCGATATCATCTTCTCTACTTGACCAATAAAATTCTAAAAGTTCAAATAAACATAATCAAAAAACAGAATCGAAGTTTTTCATTTGGAAATAAAATGAGAGCCAAACAACATCGGATGACTTCTTTTGGCCCACCTTGTATATTAAAAAAATGGTGTATATTTAATACCGTTTGGGAGCAGAAATGGGTATGGAAGCAGTTCTACCCCGCACGCTGCACACACTTCGTAATATTCCTACCAAACAGTCCTTGTTAAGATAAAAACTTACCAATATCATGACCACAGCTAGAACATTCACACTGAGACACATTTCGTCTAAACGAACCCGTCTACGGTTACACACTGAGAAAATATCATCGTTCGTCTCCAGCCGACTCGAGTTAATGTATGAAACAATGGTATTTATAAAAATATTCTCAATACAAATGTGAAATTGTTGTTATTGTAAAACTTTGTTTCAATAGTGTTATGATTGGATAGCGTAAATATGAGTTACTTGTAAGCGAGGTCATAATATGAGCAGATGGCCAAACCTGCTGTTGGAAATTAAGGAGGCCTCCATGGGGCGAATTAATCGCGTCGGTGTCGGAGTCCTAGAATAGAATAGAATAGAAAATGCTTTATTGCACAAGGTAAAACAAGTACATGGGCGAACTTAATGCGAAATAGCATTTTCTTCCAGCTAACCTTTGTGTAGTGTGGAGTGGATGTGGTAGTGCATTTGATTAAAGTTATTGATACACATACATACTACTACATAATTAAACTTATTATACATACATATATATATAGTATACACACATATACATAATAATAAATATACATAAACCATAATAATACCATAAAATACTGCTCAATTTATTCCTTGTCTTGCATGGATAGTTAATGTTGATAAAGTTTGGACCTGAAGACTCCAATCGAGGCGGCCGTGCGTATTTCTACGGGAAGAGAGTTCCACAGTCGGATGGCAGTGACAGTAAAAGAGTTTGTATAGAAAGAGGTCTTATGCTGAGTCCTACTGTCATACATAATGGTTTTACGAATGTTGTATCTGGGTATCGTGTTATAACACTGATTACCCACTGTTTCAATTCAGTGCAAAATACTGGCGGAATGAATCGTAATATTTATATTGGTTCAATACTAATCAATTGTATACAGCGTTGGGTTCCATCATGCCAATTTAAGAACATAATATTGCTCTGCTGTAAATTCCAAATGGTCGCCCATCCAAACAAATTTTCCACCTCGTAAATTGTATGATATAATTCAGTCTAGCAATGCAAACTACAAAATTTAATTGGATTCGTAAAAAAAAAACATATTTAGCCCTACTTTTTTGAATGAACAATATCTGGTCTTGCCATTCCATAAACATATTTGTTATTAACGTTTTATTCCGAAATTTTCCACAAGCTGTAGTAACGTATATCCACCGTGTATGCGTGTCTGAAGTGGCAACACTTGAAAACACGCTTTTTCCACGTAATGCCTTTGAGGAAATTAAATAAACTGCAACACCGCTTCATAAGCATCCTCCTGGCACGGGAGCCAGGGTGCGTCTCCATAGAACTCTTCACGGTCACGTGAACCAAAATTTTTATTTATTTTTACTCGTGTTATATCTCTTGAACCAGTGTGATGAAATTATGAAAGATACTTCTTTTGTATATTTGAAATATCTACGATTTTTTCGGTTCTAGTATACCAATTTCCACATACAATAATAAGTAATCTACATTTATATAATTTACAGATTAATATGACCTATGAATATGAATGATATGAAAAAAGTTTTCATTATGGTGTGTGTGTGCGTGTGTGTGTGTGTGTGTGTGTGTGTGTGTGTGTGTGTGTGTGTGTGTGTGTGTGTGTGTGTGTGTGTGTGTATTTCATTAGTGCATATATCTAGATTTAAACAGTTAACTCCGGACTGAAATTCGTAGTCAGCCACGACGCGCATCTCACAATTCATATATTTACTATGAAGATATCAACTACTTCATAGTAATTCATCATCGTGATAATACAATACCAATTTCTTAGAAGAAATTCTTGAGTTCTCAGTTCTGGGCATATCATTATAGTATTGTATTTTTAAGCAGAGCCTTACTTTTTTATGTCAGTACAGACAGTACTTCTCCGGGCGAACTAGCACAAATTCTACAGTTACTTTGGGTTGCTCCTTTTGCACCACCCGGGGGACACGTGTAATCGCGTACGGACGCGAGCAACGTGGACCCCAATGTGATGACTCCCATTAATTCCGATCTATTTCAGTCGTATTAACTACAACAGTGGAAACACGCAGCTCATATCGCAATGTACGAAGCGCGGGTTGGCTTCCTTTTATTTGTAGGCAAATGCGATTTTAGCCCGCGAGCGCTCGACTCCACGAGATACGCTATCGAAGAGGCATGTAATATTTTTGATGCTGATGTTTAGACAGCGTTATAGGTAGTTTTTTTATATATTGGTGTACATTTTACACAGCGTCAAAGTGAGCTACATGGGAATCAGATAACTGATATAATACGTATATACTTTTTTCGTAAATACATACATCTAATACATATGATCACTCAGACACAGAACAAACATCTATGTTTGTCACACAAATGTTTGTTCTGGGTGGGAATCGAACCCACGACCTATAGCGCAGAAAGCAGGGTTACTACCAACTGAAGTTTAAGGCCAGTCTGATTCCGGATCTAAATCTTATATACGTTTGTTACTGTTTACGTTTCAGAGCTATTCAGAGGTCTTTCTTTAACACCGTCCCTTACCACGCTAAAGACATACTTTCGTATTTGCAATATAATATTTCTGTGATAGTTTATTTTGATTAGCTTCACTAGTGAAGCTGGTATAAGCTAATTTTCTATATTTAAGTTATCTATAACCAAATGTACCGTGTTTCTCAACGTCGCAAGCATTTTAAAAGCCTTAAATCTCGGCTTCCATTTCGCGGCGAGCTACAACTCGAAAACAAGATATAAGCCATAGAGACCAACTCAATTCGTACTGCAAACACTTAGCTTGGCAACGCAGTTTCTTAATTTGATTGCTTTCTTCCCAGCGTTGCAAACAGTTAATGAATGTTATTTGCCACAGTATAAAATCAATGAAACAATTATAATAATTATTATTATAAGTAATGTAATTTTTATTGTTTTATTTTCATTTTTACCACGATATTTAATTTTCTGGGTAATGTGTAACTGTTTTGTTTTTATGAGTTATAATAAGTATCAACATTCAAAACATATCTATTGCTATCTATTTATTTTTTATTTTTATTATTATTACAAAATCCACAGCTCTTAATTTAACACAATAAAATCTTAATTAACTTATCGTATACTTATTATATTTAGGAGAAACATTTGTGAGAACGTAGATATTTTTTCTGTGTTAGATGTAGTTATTAAGTATTCTAAGTCAGTAATAAGGCTCCGATAGTTACTGATCAAAAATTAAATAAATATAAATATGTGTAGACATTTCACACAACGCTACTGAGCCCATTTTAATATATGTACTAATTTCTTTAAAGTATCTCCGATACGCATCTAAACCGTGCATACAAAACTCGTATATTTAAAAAAATCAAGATCCATCTATACCTTATGTACTAACGCGTGCTACTTCTATCTAGTTTCGGAGTTTCTTTTGAGATATCTTAGTGACAAATTGTATAAGAAATTCGCACTTGAGCGATACTCGAGGGAGAGTGGGATTCGATTGTGAGAAAATTGTCTCTTTTGAGTGAGTGCACGAAATTCACTTTACAATGTGACATTCTTATTTTAAAGGGTGGCATAATCCTTTTTATACCGGATAATTTTCTCGTTTGTAGAAAAGTTTTACGGTTTTGGAGCGTTCGTTACAAACTTATTATTTTTTTGTCACCTATACCAAGATAAACCTTGAAATAATATCATAATTTATTTACCTTTTAGAAGTCATGATAGACGTTTTGTTCACTCCAATACTCCGTTATAGAAAATCACCTTTTTCCGATTCGTAAGTCAGCCATTTTGTTTTTTTTTGTATGGATAAGAATGCGAATCTTAGATATGGCGTAAGTAATGCCTAAAGTATACAATCAAACAAAAAAAAACAGTCAATAATAAATATTATTTAATAAATTTCGGGTGAATGAATGCTAGAAGAAGAAATGAAATGAATTGCTTGAAATGTATAAGCTGTATTATTCCTGGGGAAAAAAAACCATGGTGGCGCTGAGCTCACCACGTGTCACGACTATTTCCCCTCGATTTTTGGTAACAAGGTGAACAGGGGTTAATTTAGGATCTGCCTACACCTTTGGGGATAAGATCTTGATATGTATACATGCACAATTGAATAGTCAATTTATATCAGAAAATAATAGTATTTCGAGTGAATAATGGCGTTGTCAGCAGAGATATCTGCCCCGAGCCAACAACACCCCGCCGCTGAGGTACATCTCATAAACATACTGGAGCTTGTTTCGTCGTAACTATGGTAACATGCTAGTTCTTAGTAGTAGTAAGCACTTGAGAGCGCGGTGGTCTAGTGGTACTGACTCCAAGTTTCAATCCGGAGGTCACCGGTACAAATCCCGAAGTGCACCCATGAGTTTTTCGATTGAATGATTTATATGCATAATTCCACGTTCTCAAAACGGTGAAGGAAAACATCGTGAGGAAACCGACATGTCGTAGAATAAAAAAATCGAAGACATGTGTCAAGTGCACGAAAGGAGTCTCTTAGAGGCGCACTTAAAATCCTTTCACCACACCGGTTCAAGAGAACCAGTGGCTCGAATAGAATAGAACAGAATAGTAGCAGTAGAAATTATGCCAAATTATACGGGGAAGTACTGCCGCAATAGCCATATCTGATCAAGCAGCATTCGCGTTTCTGTCATGCAATTATAGACACATTCGATAATCAACCTTCACGTCTCAGAGTTTCGGGCATATGGTGCAACTTGTCTATTTGTATTGTCACTAGATAATCATTTTTGTTTCCATTTTACGCACATAATAGTAATGAATGAACTGTCGTATGTTGCCAAACTACCGGTCAGAGACAATCGCTCAGGCGCGTAGCGGCGCCTACGTAATCTACTACGCCATGACACCTTTGTTCTACGACCTCTACGCTCGCTACGGCCGCTACACCGATTCATCGCTATACAATGGCAGCTATGCATCAAGTCGATAGCCGTGGCCTCATCCATGCTGTTTAGATGCACCCAGGGCGTGTGCTCACTGATGGAAAATTAGTAAATCTTGAATTATTTTTAACTTCAGATTTTGACATAAAATGTTTTTATAATAAAAAATATGCTATGCAAGGTAGGCTAGTTTGTTGGGTAAGTACATTATTTTTCATTATTAACATGTTGACAGATGCCAAATAGCCAAATATAGGAAAGCCATAAAGACAGAGAATGAGTCATACCAGTATTCTGAGAATTCTATAATGCCCAAAACTCTATATCCGAGTATCAACAAAATCCTTTCCTTGAAATATGGCATAATAATATTTCTTCATTTCTTGATGACAATTAAGTAAATATGAAATATTCAAATATGTACAGTTTATATATAGCAGCTGTTGGTGGGCCACATAGTACTCAGCATTGTTTCAAAGTAAATATTGTCTTCTCCAAGAGTTGACCAATAGCAATATTTCAGATCAACTGATCATGTATTGAAATCTTTTGAATATGAAACCAGTTTCCGAGACAGATATTTTGTTTATTTTAAATTACACTGGCCTTTCGGATACTTAGGAACTGAATGTTAACGAGTAATATGCACTAGCCTTAATAATGCTACAAACAGAGGCTGCATGTATGTAATCAATCTGGTCAGAGCCTTACGTTTATTATCGCTTTAAGGATTAATCACATGATGGGCTCTTTGACCATAACTTGGGAGTATTGAGTATTGAATAGTATGTGTAGGTTATGGTAATTATCTGATTGCATTCCTTAATTAAATTGTTTACTTTCTTAGATAATGCTTTGTAATTCGTTTATGCAAATAATATTGTTTCATTAATAGAGGTTTCAGATTTTACATATGCCTTCCCGCCAATCATCTTTCTTGTTTATTATTCTGATTTTTTTTTCAGAGAATATATTTACAAATTGGTAAAAATAAATCCGTAAAATTAAGAGCAAAACTGTTATTTAAGATCAGTTAAGCGTTATGTTCGAGATTTTTTTATGCTGTATTTCCAGTTATTTTTGGGTTCCAACTATGCCTGCTGAAAGGCTTATAAATTCATTTTTATTTTTTCTATATTTTTTTTGACAAAAAAAATATGTCATCCGAGTAGTAGATAACGAGGCATCATTCTCGTTCATTTGAGATATAGTCAGATTTTTCATTTTCCTGCGGAAAGTAATTATGTATTTAAGTAATAACTATGTTTTAAACGTAACGCTATTATAAAACCCAGTTTAAGAATAATTTATCTATCTGCGAGTATCATGCATGAATAATTATGAGTGAAGCGAAAAAGTTACGTTTGGATCGTAAAAGTGGAAACCCGCAAAAGAAAATAAGCCGCGAGTGCGAGGCACAGTGGCGCAGTTATACCCATTCAGAGCTTTACTTAGAAACTTAGATTAGCTAAGCTGTTTTGATATTCTCTGTGACAGGAAGTTTTTATAAATAATAACAAATATTGCTGGACATTTCACACAGCACCATCTAGCCCCAAAGTTAGCTAAGTAAATAGCTTGTGTCATGGGAACCTAACAACTGATATAATACTTTTTTTTTGTTAATACATACATTAATACATATCAACACCCAGACACAGAATAAACACCTATGTTCATCACACACATGTTTGTCCTAGGTGGAAATCGAACCCACGACCTACAGCGTAGAAGAAGGCAGGCTTACTACCAACTGAGCTGTGAGGCCAGTCCAGAGAATTAACTATTTAAAAATTAATTGGTCATTAGAGAATTTGGCATTTGGTGTTCGTCAAGTACACAATTATCCACCGCTTCGAATAATTAGAGCACCAAATAAAGAATGAGATAAGGTTTAACATTTTTCATAGATCTTTAAATCATATTAATTACTGCAAAAGTAATTAACGCTTTCACGGCATTCGTTAAAAACTAGTCTCGCGACAGTTGGATGGTGTTATGCACTAAGAGTTACTGAGTGACGTGATTAAGGCTTGGTTCATATGGTTGTTAGATCATTTACATGACCGAAATATTATTGTTTTTGTTACCTCAAAATAGCATATAATAATAATAATAATAATCATGTTGGTGGACAATTCACACAGCATCATCTAGCCCCAACTAAGCACAGCTTGTACTATGGGAACCAGACAACTCATAGAATACATACATACGTTTTTTGTTCATACATACATTTAATACATATTAATACCCAGACACAGAACAAACATCTATATTCGTCACATAAATGTTTGTCCTGGTTGGGAATCGAACCCATGAACTACAGCGCAGAAGGCAGAGTTACTACCAACTGAGCTGTGAGGCTTGTCAATGTGGAAAAAAAGTCATTTGGAATGATTGTGAATTATTTTTTCATGTTTACTCCCTATATACAGGGTTACAGGAAAAGTCGTGCTAGATCCGTTAAGGGCGTGGAGTACCCATCATTTCTGACTTATTTCACTATGAAACACCCTACCCTAAACTTAACCCTTTTCGAGATATTCGACTTTTAATTTTTTATTGAATAATGCCGATTTTTAGGCTACGAAATTTATTTTTGTTTATTTTGTGTATCTTATTATTATTATTATTGCATTTTTACATGTGTAATAAGATGCTTTAGGACATCAATCATTAAAATAGTGCATAAGTTAATTGAATAGACCGTAGTAGACAAGTGAAAGTAAAAAAATAAAAAATATATTAGCAAGCTTATTTTTCTCTAAGGGATATCTAAAAAAAATATTATGACACTTGTTCGGCAGATATTTTTTAAAATATCTACGTTTCATCAGCTATCTAACGAGGTCTAACAATCTAGGGTTTGTATTACATTTCGTGGAAAAAAGTAGTTGGGACGCTCCAGGTAGCAGTTCTAACGGTAGCTCGTAACGAATACATAACTCGCTACCCCGGTCGTCGAGTGCCGGATGTGGCCTGTTTTGACAGAGTTTATCGAAGACTTAAAGAAACTGGCTCTGTTTTGAGACGAAATACAGACATGGGAAGACCACGAATTGACGACGAAGAACAGGACAATGAGATTTCGAGCGGATCCGACTACTTCCACTAATATTGTTGCCCGTGATCTGGGACTTTCGCAATGGAGAGTGTGGTTTACAGTGCATACTGCTGGCCTATACCCGTACCATTACACGCCGGTACACGTTATTGAAGAAGGAGACCCCGCGAGAAGATTGGACTTTTGCAGATTTATGCTAAATGCTGACGTAGAAGACCCAGATTTTCTAAGAAATATCTTGTGGACGGATGAGTCCAAATTTGATAAAGATGGCATAACCAACTATCACAACGTCCATTACTGGGCCCCAAAAGAACTAAGGAATCCCAATAAGAAAAGAGTGAAAGGGTCCCAACGAAGATTCAGCGTGAATGTGTGGATGGGCATTATCTCTAATCATTTGATTGGACCTTACTTTCTCCCGGATAATCTAAATGGGGAAAGCTACGAAAATTTCCTGAGAGCAGACTTGAGTGATTTGCTGGATGATCTGCCACTCAACCTGATCAGGGACATGTGGTTCCAACACGATGGCTGCCCTGCCCATTTCAGGAGAAGTGTCAGAGACTGGCTGGACACAAATTATCCAAACAAATGGATAGGACGAGGTGGGCCGTTGCCATGGCCAGCAAGAAGTCCGGACCTAACTCCCATGGATTTTCATGTATGGGGGTGCATGAAAAGTCTTGTGTACAGCGAGCCGAATCCAGTTTTGTCTGTGGAAGACTTAAGAGAAAGGATTGTGGATGCAGCAAATAAAATGAGGACCACGTTGACCACTGGAGTAGTGAAGACTGGTCTCCGTAGAAGGATGCGACAATGTTTCAGAAATAGAGGCGGCCATGTTGAACATGAACTGTAGAATAAGAAAAAGTTGTGTGAAAACCTTTAATAAATGACATTTCATGCATACCTAATGTTTTATTTTACTTTTTAGGGCTAAGTATAAATTTTCTTCTCCACTGTCGCCTATGAAACTAATTTTTTTCCAATGCATTTGAATAAAACCCTAGATTATTATACCTCGTTAGATAGCTGATGAAACGTAGATATTTTAAAAAATATCTGCCGAACAAGTGTCATAATATTTTTTTTAGATATCCCTTAGAGAAAAATAAGCTTGCTAATATATTTTTTATTTTTTTACTTTCACTTGTCTACTACGGTCTATTCAATTAACTTATGCACTATTTTAATGATTGATGTCCTAAAGCATCTTATTACACATGTAAAAATGCAATAATAATAATAATAAGATACACAAAATAAACAAAAATAAATTTCGTAGCCTAAAAATCGGCATTATTCAATAAAAAATTAAAAGTCGAATATCTCGAAAAGGGTTAAGTTTAGGGTAGGGTGTTTCATAGTGAAATAAGTCAGAAATGATGGGTACTCCACGCCCTTAACGGATCTAGCACGACTTTTCCTGTAACCCTGTATATATAGTATACTGATGTTTCTGCTTTCTTGTTATTTGCTTGTTGGATGTTTTTTTGATTTAGTGTTAACCTAAAAGTACCAGCACCTAATATTCCCACTGCCCGAGTAGGGCTGCCTCGAAGAGTGACGTAAGTTAGTTAAGTTGGTAAGTTTTTCTAGATATATTGTCGTACTCAGTGAGCACGTCAAGTTGCATTAGTCACATTTATTTGCGTTCTTTTGTATCATAATTTTATTTTTCTTGGTTCCCTTCTGCATTTGTGGTGTCCGCGAGTGCTGTTGGCAACATCTTGTACTAATTGGTCCGCGATGCGAAGATGTTCCAACGATTTATGGCACGCCTCGGCACTTACAATTCTTGAATATTTCACACTTACTCGTATATGCCCATATTTTATCCAGTGGTAATTAATGATCATCTAAATCTACTAGAAATTTTTTATGATTTGTGTTTGTGTAGGTCGTCATCTTACATTTTATTTTCCTATTTATTTAATAAATAAAATCTAATAAACACTGCGTTGTTGACTCATTAATAGACAATATTAATTTGACATTTATTTACGACGGCAACACGGAGCCAATACACTAAATTTAGTTTGCCAGCTCTAAAATTATCTCAGTGGTCTATGTTAGTATATTTTATAAGGGAGCGAAAAATGAACTAAAATTAGTTAAGTTTGTTGCAATTAGGATCACCACCATTTACTAGATATTACGACTATGGTGAGCAGAAAGGATTTCTCGGTTCTTTCATGAGTGTGTTATGAATCTGTCTATGCCAACCGCGACACAGGGAACCGTAATTGTCGGGTGTGAGTATATAACTTTCCTATTGTTACAACTACTATTGTAGGTACTTGTATAATTACGTCACCATGCTGTGTACTTAAAAAACATGCGGTTGGGCTAAATAGGTAAATTTAGTCCGCATTTTTTTAATTTTCTCAGTTGAAGCGGTACCTTCGATATCAAGGAATTTATATTCATATCTGTTATAAAATTTGAATAATTAATGAATATTTGATATGAATAATTTAATGAATAAATTCATAATTTATTCGCGTCTAAGCAATATATTAGTGGCCAGTGACTTTTCAAAAAACTAGTTGCATTTGTGCATATTTATTTTTCACGTAAAGTTATGATTGGATGAATTCTCACAAGCGGGATCGCCGACTTGCCTTATTATAGCATAGTCTGATGTTACTCTCTACCTGTGGAAATAGTATGGATATACCTTCAAAAAAATACAAATTATTTACTAGGAAATAGCATCGTTCGTTGTCACAACTAAAAGTAGCAATGCTGTGTTAGAGACAGTCACGAAACATTTATTTATACTGTTATTCTTAGAATAGCTTTAAGTAGCAGTGGAACTTATGCTAACTTCGGTGAAGTACTGCCACCATATCCATTGCTGCCGCCCAGCAGTGATGCATTTGCGTTACTGTGTTACGGTTTGAAAGGTGTGGTTGCCGGTGAAATTACAGGCGCATTAATCATTCCACATTCACGTCTCAGAGTTACGGGCGCATACGATGCGACTTGGGTCTTTTGTTACCTAAGTATGTGAGAACCCAATTCGTATTGCTTTTTATGGATAGGGGTTATCACTTAACACCAGGTAGACCATCTGCTTGTTCCGTAACTTAATCACAAATGAATACTAGTTTTCTTACATACATTGATTTTATGGCGATTTATTATTTATTAAAAACAAATCAACAGATACAGCTAGTAATTCCGTGGTAGCGGTCTCTTTTAATTTACTAGGGATGTAAAATATGCGTTATTCATAAACAATTTATTTCTTTATTTTTTAAGGGGTTAAATAAAACTTAAAACCTACAAGTATCATTGTCATAAATAAAATAAAATAAAGAAATAATCGCGACTATTTCACACATAAGAAATTGCATTTTTGTAATGAATTTCATATTTTCTTCAATGCATACATATAACTCATATTTTAATATTATATTATATATGTGTATATTATTATAATTTAATATGTGTAGTTTTAACTACACACAGAAAATAAGTGTTCGTCACACAAATGTTAGCCCTGTGTGGGAATCGAACCTGAAATCTTCAGCTCAGAAGGTGGAGTCACTACCAACTGAGCTAGACTAGGAGCTAGGCCAGTCAAAAAACAAACTATGACCAGCGAGGCATATCCATTATTCTTTCAGAAACCAACCACGGCTCGCACTCCAGTCGCGTATGAAGGAAAATTAGACTTTTTAAACTTGCCTCGGAACTTCGATTTTACCTCATTGCTCCAAGTTTGGTCGTACCGCCCGCCCCAGGTGGGCTGCATGCTTATTACCTACATAGTTTTTTAAACTTTTTTTGAAGAAGACTCGAAATACTAAGTTATTTGTATGCGCAGTAATTTTTCCACTCTTTGCAACATTTTGTGCAATTATATCATCGCGTTGAATTCGAACAGCAATTTTTTGTCTACATAGATAACACATTTATTCAGCACACAGGACACAAATACACAAAAGAGCAATGACTAAAAAAAAACAAGAAAAAATTATATGTACCTGTGCCTCCAGTGCCGAAAAAGGGGTTGGCTCAGCATATACCGAGTAATTTTACTCAGCGCTGGTTTTCAGCCCTTTCATACATTGACTATACGGACGGCAGTTGCGGTGTTTGCATCATAATTTGCACCTCGGTCTATAATAACAACGATACTATTAAATTAAACATGTATAGTTAAAGCGTAGACGTGACAAATGGTGATCTCACTACCATTAGCAAAATTGTTTTTACCAAAAATTACTGTCTTGTCGTGTATTGTCGTGTCTGTAGTGTCATGTCGTGTCGTGTCGTGTCTTGCCGTCTCGTGGTGTCGTTTCGTGTCGTGTCGTGTCGTGTCTTGACAGTCGCGTTTCGTCTTGTCTCGTCCTATTGCTTGTTATGGGCAGAGTTACTACTTAACAACAGGGCCATCTTCTCGTTTATTTATCATATAAAAATAAAAATAAAGAAAGAAAAAACGTTATTATCTCGAACAGGTATTATAACAAGTCACGTAATAAAAACATACAAAAAAGCGATTGCAGGCAGTTACATCGCTTTATCCAAATCAGATAATCATCCTGAGGTATTCTGAGGTATAACACCACTTAAGTATATAAAAGCCAATTAATTTCCTTACCTTAAGATTATGTGATCGATGAGTTATTGCGAGTATTTGTCTCAAACCGTAGCCGCACGTCACCGGTATTCGAGATCAGGAATGCTAGCATTCCAGATGGAATACCTTCAGAAACCACCATGTACCTCGGTCTAATTGGGAATTCGTCAAACCGGAAAATAAAGGAATCCCTCCATTAGGGGTTTCTTGTCTGTTCTAACCATGAAGGGTCGGATAGGGTTTGAACAGGCGTCAAACTTAGCGATAAGTACGCGTGACCTTATGTTTTGAATATTATTGACGTTACAAAGCCATTTCTTTATGAACTCTAGGGAAATAAAGTTTTTGACTTTGACTTTAACAGCAAAAACGCTCTAGACATTACCGTTGTCAAATCGCAACGTCAAGGCAAATACTTGAAGCTATCAATATTCAAGCATACCAAAGAAGTGACCGAATTAATAAATACATAAAAACCATAAATACAGTTATGAATGCGCCCTGTTGACACGTACAGCTGTCACGTGCCAAAAGGGGTATATTTTTATGGAATACGTAATTCTGTTTGACTTCATACGCGATGTCCATATTTGCCGAAGACTCGACGTCCTACATGCAAAGAACTTAGTTTGTTCCCACTATCTTAGAATTCACGAGATGCGAATGTCCATCCGATTTCGTTAGTCAAGGGATAATCGTCGAGCTTGTCTGTGTTATTATAACAGTTTGAAATATTACGAGTATGTCTCGTTGGTAAGTTTGAAAAACCCTATTCAGTTTTTTATAACAGCAAATGATTAAGTAACATTTGGATCAGATTTGTTAGCCGTTAGGTTTCCGGTCTGATCAAAAAAGGGGTATCTTTCAAGAAATAAATTGAATATTTCTTGAAAGCTACCCTTTTCAAGAAATATTCAAAAGTCATTAATGGTAAAAGTAATTGCTGCATAATCCATATGCATTGTTAATAAAAACCATTTTATAGAGGCTTATAGAGCTTATTAAGATTTTTTTGGCTACCTAAAAAATATTTGACTAAATCGTATTGTGCCAATGGAAACGTGCATAGCCTCTAACGAAACAGGTCTAAGCAAATAGAGGGAGACATCGACTGATAGAAAAATTTTCTCGAGAGCTTTTTGGCTGCAAACAGACAGGCAGAGACCCTTTGAGACGTCTTTGAGCGTTTTATACGAATATGAAATGCGGGCCACGGGTATTGGGAGAAAGTCTGTACGAATTTACAACAGAAGTATAAACTTCCTGCGTTCTATGTTTCCACTGAACTTGAACACTCTCTTGAGAAACATGATTGTATGGATAAAGAATATGTTTCAGCAGCCTTACTTGAGAACCAGTTGCCAAATTAAATCATCTGGGTCAGTCAGAAATAATAAATAAGTCATATCAAATCAAATCGAACCAAATCATTTGTTTGCTTCAATAAGTAGTCAATACAATAGCATAACTTCAGTTCTTGTAATACAATTTTAATTGGCTTACAACTATTGTTCGAGAAACAGTATGTGTACTTTCTTTATCTCAGTCACGTTGCTTTGTTTTCGCATCTAAAGAATTGTTTGTTTACCGACAATAGATGCCTGAGATTTTTTATTATTGTCATTTTCATCCATTGTTCGCTCAGTGGCACTCACACAATGTATCCTGTATCAAGATTGAAAATCGCTTTAAAATCATTATTTTTCATGATTTTTTCTGGTCTTGTAATTAATTTCGTGCTGACATTCTATACGTTTCATACAGAATTCATTAGTGTATCGAAAACGAAGAGTGTTCAAGAAATATTCACAACCGATAGAAGAGTACGATTTGACAGAGATTTTAAGTACATTTTACTGTGGACGATACCGGAGTATAGATACAATCTTACGATAGATGGACAAAAACCTTTTATTCAAAACAATTGTTCCTATATTAACTGCTTTTTGTCTACTAACAAGGAGCTGCTTAACAAAGATATACAAAACTTCGACGCAATAGTGTTCAGTATCAACACATTGAAGAATTGGAAGAGATATCTACCAACGAAAAGATCTCCAACACAGAAGTATGTTTTCTATTCTATGATACCGGCAAATAAGCATCCAGTTTGTAACGTGAAGGCGGACAATTTCTTCAATTGGACTTGGTCGTATAAATTATACTCTGACATTGTGACCCCGTTTCTCGAAGTCAGGAATTTGAATGGTGATATCGTTGCACCTAAATATGATGATATATCCATTACCAAAGACGATACAGAAAATACGGAAGAAATCACAAATAATGACATAAACCTTGAAAAGATTAAAGTGGGAAATAAAACGAAAGCTCTGATGTGGGTTATCAATAACTGTGATGTGGACGCAGATGCTATACACTTCGTGGAGCAGTTGAGTCAGGCTATGAAAGAGCATTCTTTGACTTTTGATATCTTCGGCTGTGGATTCAATAAATGCCCTGAAGAGGGTTGCTTCAGGGCTTTGAAAAGAGATTATTATTTTTATCTGGCGCATGAAGACAGCATTTCTGAAGATTACGTGACGAAGGAGGTTCTTAAAGCGTATCATCATGATGCAGTTCCTATTGTGGTTGGAGGAGCTGATTACGCCAAGTAAGTTTCTTATAGTCCTACTACTAATTTTATAAAACAAAGTGTTTCTCTTCACGATGTAATGAAACAAGAGAAGATCACGTGTTTTTCCAGAGACAGTTTTTAGTGTCGAGATTAATAAAAGTTTTCTTATACTGGAAAAATAGGAACAAAGTTTCAGTAATATATACCTAGAGCAAACCACGAGACAGAATCCGATATGTTTCAACAAATTATTTCTAACCTTCATTCAAACAGAAACTATCAAATAACACTTTAATCCATGGAGGACGAAATTGCCTTACAAACTGACTGAGCAGCCTCTATGATAAAATACTCTCTACATGATAAAATATATTTTCTTGACACAGGTTCCTGCCTGCTGGTTCCTACATTAACGCTCAGCTGGAGTCCACGGAACGGCTTGCTGCTCTCATCCAATACACGATAAAGACTCCATCTGCTTACAGAAAGTACTTCTCATGGAGAAAGCTATACACTGTGCACGAAGCTAATCTGCAGCAAGGATACTGCAGCTTATGTGCTTTGCTCAATAATAGGACACGGATGGGAACTTCTAGTGTGTATGAGAATTTCAGAAAGTGGTGGTTCTATGGATCGCTGAAGGCAAGGTGCTATCCGAAGGGCGCGGAGCGGTATGATGATGTTCTATCATATATAAAGACTCGTGATAGACGAAATAAGCTTTAATAAAAGTACTTACAGATCAATTTTCAGCAGAAGAAACTGGAATCGATGTACATTACCGTAAAGAAGAAACAGAGAGTTGATTACGTAACATAAATAAAGTTATTCTGTTTTTTTTTTATGGATTTTTCATTTAGATTCTAATTATCTGACTGATAAAAATGTTATGTAATCACTTCACTAAGCTTGTATCTACCTCCAATTTAAATAACTTTAGAGGTGAACGCCCCCGAAGGAACTCCAATTTGAAAAAACTAGAATACCTATATGGAGGCAGAAGCAGATGTGGCAGTAATCTCCCGGTCGAACTTGATACAAGTTCTAGTACTTGAAACTGCTAATCATAAACCGCAGTAGACGTGTTAATTGTAATCCAAAGATTGCAGTCAATACCAGAAGTGCATGAGAATAAAACAATTTTATAAAACAGTATTGGCCTAAGACTAAAATATTTTCAACAGGTAAACTGAATGCAGGACCAACTAATAATTATTTACTGAGAAGCATGGGTATCTTGCAAATTCTGAGAGTATCGTGAATTAATTTAACAATATATTTATTGAGGATAATAATATACTTTTGCTACTGACTGTACCATAGTCATTTCTTTTAAAATGAAAGTCTGAGTGATTTATAAACAGGTGTGTATGTAGGCTTGGTTTGGTTTATAATCTAATTATTAATTTATTATACAAACATAAAACATACCCTCAGATTGAAATCAAATTTATTAAAATAATAATCCCCTCACCCTTTAAAGGTTAAGCTTTGTAAGCTCACAATGTTACTTTAAAAAGAAACGCTGACATTTTCTATTGATTGTCATTTCTTTGTTTAAGGGTGGCTGGGGTTTATAAAGGGGTTGTCGGGGAGAATTTTTTCATTCCGCAAAACTAGCAAACTTTCATTACGTTGGGTAACTTGCACTTGCATATTTCATTATATTGCCAACTTTTAGTTAATTTACCCAGATATTATGAATGTAGATGACGACGACTTGAGAATTCATTAACTCGTTTACTTGTGGGAAAAGGAAATAGTGCTTCGCTAAGTATTTGCCTTTTTTGTTTTGCCGCTTTATTTGAACTTCTTGTGAAGCGTATTTTTTTTAGTTCACAAAGGCCTCTTAAGAGATTGTTCAGGTAAAAAATGTCCCACACATTACCAGTAAAATTACAGGCACGTGATACATTCACTTGTCAGAATTAGAAACGCAATATGATGATATTAAGAACAGTAGAACTCACGCCAAGTTCGTCCGGGCAAGTACTGCCACCATGCCCATTTCTGCCGCCAAGAAGTGACGCATTCGCGTTACTGTGTTCCGGTTTGAAAGGTGTGGTTGCCGGTGAAATTACAGGCATATGAGACATTCCACCTTTACGTCTCACGGCGCATACGATGCGACTTGGGTCTTGTCGTACTAGTAGGAGAGGACCCAAGCCGTTATTATGGGCAGAGATTATCACTTGACACCAAGTGGGCCATCGGCTCGTTGCGCAAATAAATAACATTAAAAAAATGAATTGTTATTAATCATCGAAACATAGGTATACCAGTTTAATCATATTCGTCCAAACACAAAATATTTCATCAACAACAGATGAGCCTTTGTGTGGTGCACGAACAAAACAGTTGTAAACATTTTATTTATTAAATGCATAAAACACAGCCAATTGGGAGGCAACTGAACACATTTCAACGGAAAGGCACTTGCCCAATACAGTATCGAGTACTCAGGTGCACTTCTACGCATACTCGCTTAATTAGATCCAACATGGGCTTGAAAAGCCCCTACTTTTGGCCTGTTCTTCTCATTAAAACATATCGCTGCCTAAATTTGATAACGACACAACAAAAATTTTTTTTGCGGAAGAGCTGTTTTGCGCTGAGCTAGTAAATCCAACCAATCAGATAACGACATTTATTGACGTCACTCGCTCAGTTGGGCGAATAGGAATATGTTTTTTTTTTTCACATGATAATAAAGAAGATTTCGCGTCGAACTACACCAATAATTCAATTTTGACACATCTGCTTTTGTGCCACTATCGAATTTAGGCAGTGATATATTATTTTTCGCTAGGATCCCACTGCTGGGCAAAGGCCTCTTCCCACACAACGATCGTTGTCCAATCCCATGAGTACAAGAGTACAGAGTACATGAGAGTACAAGAGTTGTTGTTAAGTAGCAACCTCGGCTCATAACAATCGATGCAACTTGGGTCCTCCCCTACTAGGTCCGAAAAGACCCAAGTCGCATCGTATGCGCCCGTAACTCTGAGACGTGTAGGTGGAATGTCTCATGTGCCTGTAATTTCACCGGCAACCACACCTTTCAAGCCAGAACACAGTAACGCGAACGCGTCACTGCTTGGCGATATAAATGGGATGAACTTAGTGAGTTCTACTGCTCTTAAAAGTTCATGAAAACGTGGTGAAAACTGATCGAGTTCAAACAGTAAGGGCTGTTACATTGCAGTCGGCAGCAGGTGCGCTAGTTAACACCTCTCGGCTGCGTCGAGTCCGGAACAATTACATCGAGATCCATGTTTAATTGCATTCCAACGATATACTTTTATTGGGTCAATTTCAATCTGAACTGAATATGTAAGCGAAAAATATCTTTTATTTTTTATTTATTGTGTATACAGTTTAACTTGGCACTTCATTATCAATTAAGGATTAAAATGTGTACATGAACAAATATTATGAAGACACTCTGTTATGAACGTTTACTCAATTAATTGTTATTGTGTATTAGTGTTACCTACTATATTCTTGTATTCCGTCTTTATTCTTGCGTTTATTCTTTTTTTCTATTGTATACTTGGTTTGTCTGATTGTGACGTCTCCAAAAAGGTCCTAACGGAAGACCAGCGCTGGTTACTAACCAGCATAATGCTGAGTTAGGGCCTTTTTGCAACACATCTATTAATTTTTATTTCTTGTTTCTTGTAGTTATTATAAATATTTAATCATGTTATTATAATTTTGTATTTTTCTGTATGTGTGTGTTGCAAATAAATATGTTCTATTCTATTCTATTCTAATTCATTTGTATCCAAATATTATAATAATAATATAGATAATATAGGTGGACATTTCACACAGCGCCATCTAGTTAAAAACTAAGCATATCTCGTACTATGGGAACCAGACAACTGATATAATACTTATATACTTTTTTTTGTGAATACATATAATACATATTAACATCCGGTCACATAATTAACATCTATATTCGTCACTGAAATGTTTGTCCTGGGTGGGAATCGAACCCACCCAGGACAAACATTTGTGTGACATTTGTAACATTGATGTTTGTTCTGGGTCCGTGTCTGGGTGTTAATATGTATTATATTTAGGAATTTACAAAAGAAAAGTAAGTATGTATATCAGTTGTCTGGTTTCCATGATACAAGTTATGCTTAGCTTACTTTGGGGCTAGATGGCGCTGTGTGAAATATCCACCAATATTTATTATTATTATTTAATCTTCAAGTAAAACTCCAAACTCTTCGATATTATGACTCTCAAAAAACTCATATTTTTATCAAACACGCTGACAATAAAATCCTTATTTCGACCTCCATCTAAGGACCTGACCAGGCATAATTCAAATGTCGGCTCAGTGGCGCCCTCTCGAGGCGAGAAGTGCCATGGAGCCTTCTCGAATATTCATCAGCTGTCTTGATTACTATGCGGGTAGGTTTAGTAACTAGGTGATCTAGGTAATTGAGTGATTATGATTACATTTAGTGAGTAGTTTCGGTTTGATATCATATTTTAGTAGGGTAAAATAGGAAGTCTTTTTAAAAATGCTGTTTATTTCTTTTTGGCTTTTTATCTATTTTGTAAATTTTAGTAGATATTTTTCTTATGAAAACACACAGAGTATGTTAGTATTCGCAACCATCCATTGGTATTCAATCGTCTACCGAATTGGTATTCAATCGTCGCCAGTTGCAAATTATAAAATATTCCACGCCACAGAAACTCAGACATTTCAATATAAAAACACTTTACAGTGTCTCAGTTAAAGTTCATTGCACAGACATTGATATAATAAGACAAAGTAAGCAATTCTTGAAAAATTCATATATTTCAGTACAGTTTGCAAGTCAACTGTTTAACATATTATACAGATATTTTATTTATACCTCTACAAGGCACGGGGGTTACCAGAGGTCAGGAGAGTTGAAATTAGTAAGTTACCCCGGATAGGGGTAAATTACATGTGTAGATTAAACTGATTATCTATACAAATAAATAAAATTGGAGTGTCTGTTTGTAATATTAAAATAACCGCTTTTTACTAAGTGCATATGGATGTATACACGATACCAAAACAACATTTTTTTTACAATTTTTGTCTGTCTTACTGGCTGTCTGTCTATTTGTTCCGGCTAATCTCTGAAATGGCTGGACCGATTTTGACGCGACTTTCACTGGCAGATAGCTGATCTAACAAGGAGTAACTTAGGCTTCTTTTCCGAGGGGTAAAATAGGGGTGCGTGATATAAGCAAATTCCACGCGGACGAAGTCGCGGACAACAGCTAGTTTTGTATAAAATTGAAATATGTATGTAAAAAAACAACCATGACTATTACTGGAAGAAGTTTACATCTAAGAATTCACCGTTAAAAAAATCCACCATGTAACTTATGATATGTCATAAACATAACATCAGAATCAGAATCATCTATTTGCATAAAGCCTGGGAGTATGTACAATGAATGAATGAATGAACGAATATAATATTTATTTGCTGGAATACAGGTAACATTAGTTCTTTAAAAACATATTTAGTCTCACTGTATTCGGTTGCAAGGTAAAAGATCTTATAGTACCTATAGATAGTGAGACTTCAGGTTTACGTGACGACTATTTAATCCAACCTTAAAAACAATACATTTGTTGCAATGTATGCAGATTAACCCTTTTTCTGGATAACCTACGATTTTCGCATCACCTTGTTTGCCGTCGCTTGATTCTCGAAGGGGTGATAAAAGAGAGAATTGTAAAACTTATCTTGGCAATTGCTTTCCCAGGAATAACTCTGCGAGTGTATTATATACTACTCAAATACAGGTATTTGAGTAAATATCACAGGTGCTATGGTGAATGTATATAAATATACAATGTTATATGTTATATATTGTTATATAAATATCCGGCCAGGATTGGTGTCATGCGCCTCTATATAATAAGCAGGTCATTTTTTATATAAAATCTCTCGCATGGTACAAATAAGTAATAATTAATAATAAAATAAGTAATAATTTAATAATGTCCATTGCAAGTAGTCAGAATATTGAGAAATCGCACGTCAAGTATTTGATATGCAAATGCAAAATTTTATACACACCATCTTCTGCGGCGTATTGAACTCACTATCAGATCATCAGATTTATGCTTCAACAACAAACAGCCTATTCGGGCTACGAGAACTGGTTCAAACTTCGGTTGCACGTTTTTGCCTAAACAAACATACAAGTTAAAGCTTGTAAAATTAAAATGAGACGAAGAAATCTTAACAATATCCTTTTGTAATGAAAATTATCGATAACTAGATTCGGCTTCTGACTTTTATCCCATAATACCATAAGAAAAAACTACGTTTTACGCCAACTAATATCTAAATGATGATTTGAACTGTACCAAAATCAATTAACTAGTTTTAACGTGACGTGAACCTGGTTATCAAACAATTACAATACCTACATGAGGCATGGATCTGCGGAACATAAACAATTTTCCATGCTCTATGTAGACAAATAAATATATTTTCTTTGTTTCTTTCCACACAAAACACAGCATTATATAATATTAGTGTGATTCGGTACCGCCAGCCCGTGTAATGTCTGCGTAGTTAGCATACCGTCGAGATCACCTGCTCGAATATTCATCAGCTCTTTGTTTCTGACCCTACTTCTCCTACAGTATGGTAATGACGTCACTGTTTGTCCCGAACAAACGTTTGATTCCGACTTTGTTTAATGAACGTGAAAAACAAAATTCATGAGGCTGGCCTAGTTTGTCCGCTTGTTTGGCAATGTGCGAATAAGTTTCAAATCGCAGGTGAATAGTCACCGATAGTTTTTTTGCAATTTCTAGTTATCATTTACCGTGGAATTATAATATATTTGCTTTGGATTTTATTTTGATCAGTTTAATTTTCGCAAAATATTGTTGGATTTGTTTTTTCAAGTAAATTTGGAAGGATATGAATAGGCTCCAAACTTAACAATAAAAACACTTTCACTTCTAGATATAGGTATATGTTACTTTGCTACAATGACTCGAGACGGGGATATAAAAAGATGCGGATGAAGTCGCGGTAAACTGACTGGCTTTATAGCTCAGTTGGTAGTAATGCTACCTTCTGCGCTGTAGATCGTGGGTTCGATTCCCACAATGTTTGTGTCGACATTTGGTGACGAACATACCTCTAGATGTTTGTTCTGTATCTGGGTGTTAAAATGTAATACGTATGTATTTACAAAAAAAAGGATATAACTATTATATCAGTTGTCTGGTTCCCATGACACAAGCTATGCTTAGCTTACTTTGGGGCTAGATGGCATGTGTGAAATGTCCACCAATATTATTATAAATGTTAATTGAATTAGAAAAATTTTCAAAAATTATAATAAAAAAAACACAATAGCACATCCATAGTTTTTTCTTTTCTATTCGAGTCACTGGTTCCCTCGAACCAGTGTGGTGAAAGAATTTTAAGTGCGCCTCAAAGAGGCTCCTTTCGTGCACTTGACACATATCTTCGAATTTTTAATTCTAGAACATGTCGGTTTCCTCACGATGTTTTCCTTCACCGTTTTGAGAACGTGGAATTGCGCACATAAATCTTTCAATCAAAAAACTCATAGGTGCACGTCGGGATTTGAACCGGTGGCCTCCGGATTGAAACTCGGGGTCAGTACAACTAGACCACTACGCTCTATCTATAGGTAATAATAAAATATAAGTTGTTGAATAGAACAAATATTAAATATCGCGGGAGCTATAACAATAAAACACGGCCATTTTTATCTGGTCCGATCTGAAACTGTTGACACCATTAAATAACTGATTACATCCCGGGGGCCCTATCCCGGAATAATGTTGCTGGTTCCCGGTATTGGCTTTCCCGGGAAGGTTAAAACAGAGACGGTAAGATGATTGATATTGATGTACGAGTATTTTAATGTTGTTGTAATAAAAATGCGAGGATTTTATTTAATGGAATCTGTATTTAAAAGCAACTGATAAAATGATAATATAATTCTTTTGTAAATACTTTAATATAATACATATCATCACCCAGGCACAGAACAAACATATAAGTTCGTCACAGAAATATTTGTGTTGGGTGGGAATCCAACCCACGACCTACAGCGTAGATGGTGACTACTAACTGAGTTGTGAGGTGAGTCAGTTGAAATGAAATCTTAATTTGTATTAAATACCCAATAATGGGAATATGTCATACAAACCCACAAAGTACGTGTCTATGTATTGATAGCAATTCTGCCGTCCTTTAACTAAAAGGCCGTTAAGCCTAAATACTTGTTTTTGAGATATTTATTTATTTATTTAATTATAAAACTAGCGTAATTACTTAAAAATGATGTACTGTCAAATGATAATTATCCTTATGTCAATTCGAACCCTCATTTTGTAACTTGAGGTTGTGTGAAAAACAGATATACAGACAGATATGTTCAGATAACTCTTTTTAATTCCTTTTAAATCCGTCACTTAACGCCCTAAAGTTTTTTATATCTCCAGATCTAATTATAATTTACAAACGTTTCTTAGACAGAAATATAGAGAATTATGAACTGTATCGCTTCCTACTAAAAAGTCAAAATTGAGTCTTTGAGGGTTAACGGCTTTCTAGTTAAAGGACGGTAGAATTGTTCCCCGTTGCTTATGTGTAAGCCACGTAGTACCAACCGCTAATTACGTGTTAAATCACGTAAAACGTCTGAGCCCCGACGTTCCTGGCCCCACTGTTTACTGTGATTTACACTTTCGAATACTCTAACCTAACACAATAGTACTGTGCGTGTAGTGGGGAGCATAGCGATTAAATAACTTAAAAAATTTACATGTTTTTTCAGTTATATAATCTTTTTATCTTATGCAATAAAGTTACTAAGCTGAAATCTGTTATTTTTTTTTTTTCCCCAGAATCGTTTAAGATGGAAGGAAAGTATAAGAAACATTTGTGTGTACAAGCGTCATTAACCACCTTTTTGCTGAATGACGCGGTCTTAATAATGTTCAGAAAACTTTATTTTTGACATACAATCCGGTTAAAAAATGGAACAACAATTATCTTCCGGCTATACGTTTACCAAACTATTTATAATTAAAATATACAAGAAAAATATCAAACATCAATTACCAAACAGAAAGTTATTAGGAGAAATTGATGAACAACCATTGCGACTAGCTAGCGCTATTTGATGAATAAAGTTGCCTATATGTATTTAACATGATTTATGTACTGTTTGTTTTCAAAATAAAGCTTATAAAAAATATCGAAGCGTATAATAAAAGTCGCTCAACAAACCACCCAGAACACTCCCTAACCACAGACGCTCCCCGCGGTCGCCGGCTACCCAAATGGAATTGAAACTGTGACAATCCAGTTTTCCCGCCCTTTTTCTACACGATCTCGATTTGATTGAGTCCACACTTTTGTGCTGACGCTACAAGAGAGCTTGATCAAAGGGTGTATGAGTTTTGAGTAGATCTGTCGTAGACAGAGGCGATTGATTGGAAGTGCTTTCAGTATTCTTGTTGAGAAACGTGACGGGGATTTTTAGCTGATTCGAAACTTTGACTGATTTGTCATAAATGACGATTTTTCATATCGTTTTCAGGTAAAGCGATCATCATCAAGCTTCCTGGAAATGCTTTCCGGGGAAATAACACTTTTGTTGAGTTTATTACATTAGCTTCAACAGGCGGGCGTAAAGAACACGATCCAAATTTTGTCTCTCAAACAATGGATTAGGTTGTCGTCCGTTGTCTGTTGTCAGTCAGTAAGTCAGAATTTGATTATGATAGAAGGTTATTGGTAATATGCTAACAACCTTGGAGCCTTGGGAACCTTCTTCCCCATGGAGGGTCGGATAGGGTTTGAACAGGCATCAAACTTATCAATAAGTACGCTTGACCTTATGTTTTGAATAATATTGACGTTGCCAAGCCATTTCTTTATGAATACTATGGAAATAAAAGTTTTGACTTTGACTTGTTCGGAGGGCCACGTTGCTCGCATCCGTAGGTGATAACCCTTTGAATCCCTACACGTGTCCCCCGGGTGGTGCGAAAGGAACAACCCAAAGTAGCAGAACTCGTGCTAAGTTTGCCCGGAGAAGTACTGCCTCCACACCTGGTAATTTGCCGCCAAGCAGTGATGCACTCCTGTTGCTGTGTTCCGGTGGAAGGGAGTGGGTGCCGGTGAAATTGTAGGCGTATGAGACGAAACATCCCCGTCTCGGGGTGATGGACGCAACGCAATGCGACTTAAGTCATCTCATACTCTGGTGAAGAGGGCTTGAGTCGTATTGTTGTTGTCCATGGGAGGCGGTTACCACTTAACGTCAGGTGTGCCGTCAGCTCGTTCTATCACATACATCAAATAAAAAATACTGATTTTCAGCGTTGTAAGGGTAGGATTAGGTACCTCAAAAAAAAAAAAGTGCCATTAATTTTTTTTTTATTAATTTTTTTTTATATTATAGGTAATCTATAACATTATAATAAAAAATAAAAAACACTATATTCAACAATGACTTACTGGATCAATATAAGGCATCGAAACAAAAAATAACAAGTAAAATTAAGGGCTTGCAAACGCGTAACTTTCATGTTGCATGGAAAAATATTGTGGTATATTTTCAGCCGGAAAAATTCCATCATCTAGATAAAACTCTCAATAGTAAACGTCCTTTACGTACAAAGGTAAGGAAAACAATTAGAGAGCATTGTGATCCGCTATTAAGTACAGCACAACCGTATCTGGAGCTGTAATGGCGCTCTTCAAACAGAACGTCTCAAAGAAATCATTATTCCGCGAGTTTCGTAGCGCGACCACTTGGAAATGTAGGCTTGGGGCGAAACTTATCGATGTTTCACGATTTATCATCATAATAATAAATGAATATTGATGGACATTTCACATAGCGCCATCTAGCCCTAAAGCAAGCTAAGTAAATGTATTATGGGAACCAGACAATTGATATAATACTTAAATCCTCTTTTTGTAAATACATATAAAACATATCAACACCGAGACACAGAATAAACACCAATGTTCGTAACACAAATGTTTGTCCTGAGTGGGACTCAAACCCATGACCTACAGCGCAGAAGGCAGGATTACTACTAACTGAGCTGTGATGCCAGTCAATATAGTTATCAAAATCGACACTACTAATACTATTCGCGTCTATATGACGCGTCTTGGGCAAATCTTCGGGTTATCTGCTCGTATATTTTGATTAATATATCTTCGGAAACACCAATATATAATAATATATAATATGAAATGATCGTTAAATATATTCCAGCTAGATATAATCTTGTTATATTCAACATTCTTTGTCATATCGATTATTTTATTTCCCATCCCTGTAGCAGGTACGCGCGCCGCGGGGTAACGAAGCTAATCTGTACTCAAGTGTCGACAATTTGAGTAACAACAGAAAATAAGCACGCCCAATGTTGGCTGAACTTAATCCGCGCAAACTGACAGCGATTCCTACTCGTAATGATCGGTCGGACCCGAGCTCAGGTTTTATTTAAGGAATAATGGATTGACATGAACATAGCATCAATTTTTTTTTTTAAAGAAGATATGTAATATACTACTTGATGTACATTATTGACCATCATAGTCATGATGATCAATGATGTATTCTAAAACAGGCAAAAAAATATACACATGCTTTATCCATATAATTCTTCCATTAATACTCCATTTATTCAACCGCTTTAAAACAAATTACGGTTTAATTCAGTACATTCATTAAAACCTACGAAACATGTTCGGGCAAGTTTTGTGGGTGTATCGCGTTTCGGATAATTTATGCGTTTTAATTTCGCAATAAAGTCGCCAGTTTAACCTACTGCCATATGAAAAACTCGTTTTCGTATCCGTCGTTTAATTTATGTGTAAAAAATACAAACGTAATGCGGTACCATGTGTAAGGAGTTAGGTAAATTGATTTACTTGCGCGGTGATTTATTTCGCCTGTGTTTAGTTATATTTGCATTAGTAGATTATTTGTTTTTTGTGCAATGTTTAAAGATTTGCAATCGCAAAGTTATATATAACTATATAATAAAAATAAGATACTGCTAGTTAAAAACTTTTTTTCTGTAAAATAGCACTTTCAGAAAAGCACTCTCAAAAAAGCAGTAGACATATACGAAAAGCTTTTTATACAACATTAAATTTTGGTATTAAAAACAAAATAACGTAATAAAGTATCTACAACAGCAAGATTCTCAACAAGGTTTAGAAAACAACGAGCGACAACAAATCAACAATATTCCAGGAATGCCGTCAAATAACTAAATTGTTAGTAAACTTCGATGAAAATTATCGTGAATATCCTCAGTTGTGTCTCAGTTTTGAAAAGATCAGGTGGTAAAAGATTTTAAAACTACAGAAAAAAAAAACAGCACTATGAAAATTATCAGATATAAAATGTGCAAGTATCATATTAGAGATATGTTATATGTTAACAAATGCAGAAAAATATTCCTAAAGTTTGGTATTTATGTGATCCTTTTGGCCGTAGCTGTGCTTGTGGCTTTGCTACCTAATGTTATGAACAATAAAAAACACGCAGGACACCGACAAGCGAGATACGCGATGGATCTAAAGTATATCCTTTTCTGGAAACAGGTGAAGAAGAACAAGAGAAACTTCTTCAATAAGGACGAAATATACGCTCCAGGGCAGAGTTCATTCATCAAACAGAACTGCTCCTATATAAACTGCTTTATTACCTACAACGACAGTTTGCTTCAAAGCGCAGATGATTTTGATGCTGTCGTCTTCGACATCCATGATATCCACAGAATCAAAGTTCACAATATCAATTTGGGAAGATCTGTGCATCAGAAGTTTATCTTTAAGTCTCTGGAGCCAGCGAATAAGCATCCAATCTGCAATCCGTTGCTTGACAGTTTTTTCAACTGGACGTGGACTTATAAGCTTGATTCGGATATTCCACAACCTTTTTTAAACATTTACAATAGAAGTAACATATTAGTTGGTCCTGTAATTAAACCTAAATGGACTGAAAACATGGCTAGCACAGATAAATATAAAGACAAAATAAAACGTAAGAACAAAGCTGTGGCTTGGCTTGTTAACAGCTGTAAGTTGAAACATAAACACAACGAGTTTGTAAAGGACTTGAGAAAAGAATTAGAAGGGTACAACTACACGTTAGACGCCTTTGGACAGTGTAGTAACAATAGATGTCCCAAAATGGATAAATGTTACAAGAAGATTGAAGAAAATTATTTTTTCCAACTGGTGCTAGAAGATTCGGTCACACAAGACTATGTCACAGAACGGGTCGTGAAAGCTATGACGCAATTGACTGTACCTATTGTTCTCGGCAGCAATTTTTCGAGGTATGTTCAATCTTTTTTCATTTTGTGACATTGGTTTAAAATTAACTAATACTTTTTAATACCATTATAGGACATTAGCAAGAAGGTTTTTTAATTCACATAAGACTAGTCTTGATAACCTATGCTAAAAATAACGATTTTATTTGTAGCTAATATGTGTAGTATCTAAATATATATTGGTCAACATTTCACATAGTGCCATTTAGCCCCAAACTAGTGTGAATTGTACTATGAGAACTAATAACTGATAGAATATTTAGGATCTCTTTTATTTTGTTAATACATATATCAATCGTATTAATAGAATTCATGGAACGAATCTTCGTGTTTTAGTCGGTTGTTTGATCCACTAAGTAATTTTTTAGATTAGGAATAAGCTGTGTGACTGTGACTAAGAACTATTTATATCTAATTGCAGATTCCTTCCTCCTGGCTCCTACGTTAACGCTGGGAAATTCGACATGAAGAAATTGGGCGCAGTGATCGATTATCTCATCAAAAATCCCAAAAAATACTCCTATTTCTTCGACTGGAAGAAGTACTATTACTACTCTACCAGACCTAGGTCGTACATCTGTGATCTTTGCACAAAGTTGAATGAGAACTCCGGTGTGAAAACTTATGGTAATTTCAGACATTGGTGGAATAAGAACTATGAAGATGTTTGTGAAAGCATAAAGCTGTTTAATAAATTTGAAGGTTCCAACTTATCGTAATATAAAAAGCGTAGTCTTAAAATCACAAAATAATTGTCGCATAGGATAAAAAACTACCTATAACTTTCATTTATTAGTTTAATTTATGTTTAACACCAATGAATACTGAAAATTATTAATTGTTGTGAAAGAAAAATATTTTAATAATATACTATTAAATCTATATACCAACGATATTTTGATTACTTTATTTTCTATAGGGGTACGTGATAAAACTGAATTCACCGCGGGCAAAGCCGCGGGCACAGCTAGTTCAAAATATGTAACTTCCTGGCACAGGGCAGCGTCTTTATCGGAACACAATGATTATCGTCATAAAAAACAAACGACATTGACTGGCCTTACAGCTCAGTTGGTAATAATCCTGCCTTCTGCGCTGTAGGTCGTGGGCTCGATTCCCACCCAGGACAATAAAACTACATAATTATAAAAACTCGGGGCATAATAATAACTACAAATCGTCTCATTACATTGACGCCGACACGCGTGGAATAACTCGAGGAAATAAATAAGCAGGACAGAACTGATCCTTTTCCATTATTAATTTCTCTGTATTCCTTTCCATTTCGCATTACAGATGCCGCTACCTACCCTAAGGGACCCATCTGTGATCGACGGCTCTCGACTCTGATTTATTGAATATTTTCGCCTTCCTTTGACAATGAGACTAGGATGATCCATCTTCTTTGTAATGTTTGCTTATAACGGCTTTATGGTAAAGATATATGATTCGCGTTATGACACCAAAGTACTACGGCAGAGACTTTCAATAGATACCGTATTCGAAGTCAAAGAAATTGGGTGGTAAATTTTGGTTTGAATGAAGCAAAGACAGAAGTTTGTAAAACCCCTGAGGAATAATTCATAAATTCATGCAAAAATGTTTTGGCTTTGTTACAGACATGGAGATAAGCGAAATTAAATTTAATTTTGTTTATTGCTAAAGTATGACCTCTAATAATAACAGTTACCTAATTTGCCAATAGAAATATAGCAAATAACAACCTGAAGTATAAAAAAAAATAGAACCCGGTAGCAATATAACTGTAAATACGTACCCAGCAGGTAAGTGATCAACAGAAATCCAAATATCAAAATACATCTGGTTTATTTAATTGCAACTGAATTCGATAATGGCCGCTTATAACCGCCATATTGATTTTTAAACAATTTTGCTGACGTCTTTTTCTATGTGACTTTAGTGACGGAACGAGCTGACGGCCAACCTGATGTTAAGTGGTAACCATCGCCCATAGACAACATCATTAGGACTCAAGTCCAGACAACATCATTAGGACTCAAGTCCTCTTGACCAAACTATGAGATGACTTAAGTAGCATTGCGTTGCGTCCATCGCCGAGATGGGGATGTCATGTCTCATGTGCCTGCAATTTCACATTCATACATATTTCAGCAACACGAGTGCATCATTGCTTGGCGGCAGATTACCAGGAGTGGTGGCAGTACTTCTCCGGGCGAACTTAGCACATGTTCTACTGTTACTTTGGGTTGCTCCTTTCGTACCACCCGGGGGACACTTGTCGGGATTCAAAGGGTTATCAACTACGCAAGCGAGCAACGTGGGCCCCCAAAATTGTGATTGAGAATAATCTAAAGATTCTTAAGTCTGATAATGTTAGGATAAACACTGTTTAGGATAAAATTATTTCTCAAAAAAAAACTATCACACATACATACATACATAACCCTCCAACCTCTGAGTAGTTATTATAATAATTAATAAAACTAAATTTTGTTTAGTGGTGTCTCTACAAATTATTGGAAATTAATAATATCGGAATACACTGTTTGGTGGAACAGCGCAGAATATAATCAGAGACCACTAATAAGTGGTGTGCGCTGTACATTACCCGTCAATGAGCGGTAAGTTGATTGCGCGGCTAGCCCGCCGTAGCGTCAACAAAACAATACTAATAGCTTTGACTTATATAGCTTTTAAGATTTGATAACTTATTTAGTCGTGAGGTTTGCTAATGAACAGAAAGTTCAACGTTGAAGGAAAACATTCAAAAAACAACCAGTAAGACAAACGCTCTTCAAGTCTATATTTTGAAAATCTGCAGCATCTATCTTGTGTTTGAATTGATGACATTCATCATCTAATACATAGTTTAAAATCAGGTAAAATATGAACCCTGCATTTACACGGCTGGGGCGATTCGCCCGTGAAACTACCTCACATTAGGTTTTTCAACAGTACTTCTAGAATCGGTCGAAAATGTTACTTCCAAAGGACAATTTCAAGGTGGTCTGATTTGATAAACGCATTGGAGATATTAACGAGATAAAACGTCGTAAAGTGCAAAAATGACATATAAAAAATGCCAAGCTTGTCATTCTAACGGTACTTACGAAAACCACTTCGGCGCGTCGCCAAGATACAATAAAATTACTTAAGCAGGCTCTTTAGCGTTTGACACGAAATGTTTACAGTAAATAAACACAATGTGGCTTATATTACGTTCTCTTTTACGTTAATAAGTTTTATGTTTTTTTTTTTATATTTACCTTGTTTTATTTGAATAAATTTATTATTATTATTATTATTATTATTATCTTTTACGTTAATATATGTACTAATATACAATATAAGATTATTTTAGTGCTATTACAAGATTTTGGAGCTTTTATTACTAATACACAGTCATATACAAATCCCTTTAAGCGATAAGATCCCCGATTGTAAGTAAATGTCTTTTGTTATATTTACGACTGAGCTTAGTTTTATGTGTCTGTAGTTATACTGGGGATAAGTAAAATAAAGAGTTTACCTGTTTCTCCACTGCATTTCAGGTGTCTGGTATATGAGAGATTCTAAGAGACTTGGTAAGCTCTACCGAAGGTCAATAGCTCAAATACGAAATAAGCATGATCTTTACTGCTATCAGTATACTTGATGTGCAGAATAAGTCAGGGAAGATTAACTGCTACATTAGAAAGGAACATCTCTCTTAAATAAAAACTCGTCATTAGCCCATTTCCACACAAAAGCTATTGTTTAACGGCAACAGCCGTTAAAAACCTCGCTAAAGTGGCCCTTACATTCAAGCTGCAAGACAAGTAGCTTGCACCGGAAGTTCCCGCAAACAATATGGCGGCCAGCCGCATCCGCCGCCGAGTTTCCGGCTGCGCTAACATTAACAACTTTCATATGCGTAATGTCGTTTGGAATAGCTCCTAGTTTTGAATATGTTACGACTCGTTTACTCGTACAACAAACATTATTATATATCATTTGTCTTGTTAGTAATTTTGTTGACTGGTTATGATTATCGGATCATTGTGGTAATTAATGGCTGGATTCATTAACATTAAATATTTATATTTACGCCATTTCACACAGCGCTATCTGGCCTCAAATTGAGCTAAGCATAATTTGTACCATGGTAACCAGATAACTGATATAATGCTTTATACATTAAATATACATTTTTCAAGTAATATATAATATTTTAGGTCTAATAAATATCAAATTTTAGCCTTTACAAGTGACTAATAAAATTCGTTAAGTTGTAGGCACGCGTTGCCAAATCAAAATTCTTAATCCGTCTTTGAATTTTAGCTTTCAAATTGAAGCCAAACAACGCTACACAATAAGTTTGAAATATAATGTTCGATGCGTCGCAGTTGCTACGCCGTAGCTTAGCCCGTCGGCGCTGTAGCGTAGAGGTTCCGCAGGAAGTCGGGTCGCAGACAACATGGCCGCGCGGACACTTCCGCCATACGCTTTATCGCTGTTTCCTCTATGTTTCTGCTAATCTATTCCCATATAATATATGTAAATAGTGTATGTAAATAGTGTTTTGGGGGCCACTTTGCTCGCGTCCGTAGGATAACCCTTCGAATCCCTACACGTGTCTCCAGGGTGGTGGGAAAGGAGCAAACCAAAGTAGCAGTAGAACTTGTGCTAAGTTCACCTGGAGAATTACTGCCACCACACCTGGTAATCTGCCGCCAAGCAGTGATGCACTTGTGTTGCTGTGTTCCGGTGGAAAAGAGTGGGGGCCGGCAAAATTGAAGGTGCATGAGACGTAACATCCCCGTCTCGAGGTAATGGACGCGACGCAATGCGACTTGGTTCATCTCGTACTTTGATCGAGAGGACCAGAGTCGTATTGCTGTAGTCTATGGGCGGTGGTTACTACTTAGCATCAGGCCATCAGCTCGTTCCATCACTATATTCACATAAAAAAAATAGGTGTGAACGAAAGGAGCCTCTTTGAGGGGCACTCAAAATCCTTTCACGCACTGGTCATTGAGAACCAGTGATAAGACTATTAGTAGTGGTAGTGGTAGTGGTAGTGGTGGTTGTATTGGTAGTAGTCTTATATATAGGTGTACTTACCCCATCTCTATTGTGAGTAGTAAAGAAACGTACAGAATTAATATTGATAAACATTTTATTAATACAACTTAATATCAACGCAGGCGTATCTACAGATAAATTCCTTAGGTACATTACAGTTGGATACATGAAGCAATATCTAAGTATACCAACGATAAATATAAATAGCTATTCATCATTATAAGCTATGTGTCCGGAGTTTTGATATAAACAGTATTTCTTATACAATGCTATTTCTATGTAGCTAACTTCTAACACTATTATTTAAACATATAATTACATTTACGTTCTAGATGACTAATGACTAACGATTTTGCAATTTATTAATCGTAATTACAATATTTTTCCTTATTTTAAAATCCTTACGGTCACACATGATCTCTTCTAATTATCATTCGAAATATGAAGCTTATGGTAACTACAATTCAAAACAATCGGTACAGAAACATGTTTCACGAATATCCAAATATATAATAATTATATATTTTAATCAGTAGCTTAATAATATATTATTTACTGCAGTATATAGTTTTACAGCGTGGACGTATTTATGATACTTTTATTTAATTTACGAAATAATATATGTATTTACACATCTACATAAAACCAGCCCTACTAAGTTGTACTGAATATTTTTAGTCTGCTCTAACATAAGCCTTACAATTTTGATACAGATTAAGAAACAAAAGGAATGATAATAATGCATATTATTATCATTATTGTCATCCTGTCAAATTAAATGTATAAATAATAATGCAACATATTATGATACTAACGTTCAAAGCACAGATTTAGGATAAAAATACATAGTTTCAATATTCGTAGAGATATTGTCTATGAAATTGACTGAACCAGTCATAAAGCTAAATCAAAAATTGTTTAAATCTTTTATATAATTTATCAGATATAGAATTCTCAAAAAGAAATTATTTCAAAAACACACATTCAAAATCACATTATTATCTAATAAAAATTTAATAAGATATTTTAAAACAAGTTAAAATATGTTCAATCTAGAACAATGCAATAATTGACGATCATAATAATAAAATAGCCATACACACTTGAAATTAAATTGGCTAAATTACTCAAAATACATTTTTTTTTCTACTGAAGTTTTATTTTTTATTTTGTTATTATATATTGTTTATTTTGAATATACAGTTTTCTTTAGCTTTTAACCAAGCAAGGCGCAGTTTTTATAGTTTCGCTGTCAATACCAATACTATATGGCTTTTTTAAACCATATTTTGCCATTTTTCTCACTTAAATCTGTGGAAGAGTAAAATCATCAGCGCTTCTGTAGCGCATGTTGTGTTCCCGGGGCCATTGGGTTGCTGAAATTATTAATAAATGTTAAAAAATATTAATTAATTCAAGATTGCGTTTTAACTTTTGATTACAATGTCTTTTTAACCCTAAAGACGAGTTCACATTGAATCAGTTATTGGCATCGATATTAAAATTCAAGAAAGTTTAGTGCTTAAATAAACATTATAATACTATAATTCATAAATAATAAATTACTACCTTACTACTTAAAAAATATTCTGGCTCTAATATCAATAAGACAACCCGCTCCATGCGTCAGTTACTGACTCAATGTAAATCTGTCCCAAGGATATTTTTATGAGAATCAACATAGGTGTAAATATTTGGATCTTTACTTGAAGCGTAAGTTAAATTCTGGTTCACAGTTAGGACAGGATATTATGTTATTTTTTTCAAAATCCATAAGATAGCACAATGTACAATGATATAAAACTTCCATATACTACTACTACGACTATTTCGACTAAGCTGAGCATTAATGTCATAATTTAAAATTTAGTTCTTATTAAAAGATGATAAGAGTTTTATGATTACATTTTAAATCACTTAACTTTGATATTCTAGTGTTTGCAAAAATACTGTTATTATTTTTCTCTTTTATTTTACGACAAATGTTGTATGTGAACAAGGTACTAGAGCGAAGCGTTTGACAGGCGTCGGAAAAAGCATACGATATGGTAGCCTTCGATCAATAAAACTAAGGATTTCATGCGCTATACAGCAATTTGATATATTATATGCATACATTTCATGTATACATTTTTCGATCAGAACCAAAGGTACACATGATACTAATCACGACTTATCGCTTTTCACTAATTGATTATCACGCGCTACGCAATGGAAAATATAAAAATATAGAGGAAACTAATACTCTGAATAAGAAACAAGAGGGAAGAGTGATATTTAAAGCTTTAAGCTAATAGCTTTATTCTAATAAAGCTTTTTCATGTGACAGTTTTAGGCAAGACGCGGCTTGGTTGGTGATGCGAAGTCCACTGTTTTATTGATCGAGTATTTAAATTCTAAAAGCAGACACAGACAAATTTTAAACGCGCACTGCGATGTGCAATTATGCATCAACTATACCTATTTTTGTGACATTTCTTTGGAACAGTGTTTCGTTGGCATGCAACACTTTTTTTCGAGCGAGATTTGCGCGTGTATCGTGCTGAAATTCATTATGATTATTAATAAAAAACTGTAGAACTACAAAGTATTATAAGAATTATCTCTTTAAAAGGTACTGATATGATGTATTACAGTATTAATATTCCAGTTGTTATTTAGGGAGAGATCAATTTTTTATTAGTAGAACGTCGACATAAAATGTAACTCTCATGCCTAATTCATGCTTCATTCAATGTGCAGAACGAACATATAACATAGTTTCGGACTCACCGGTGTAATGCATGTTGCGATACATGTCTGGACAGTTGCTTGAACCCTGAAACAGAAAAGAAAAAAAAAACAATCATAGAAAAGTCTATGGAACGGTAGTGTCACCAATCTGAGGCTACTCCCAGTGCTATTCAGGCCTGGCTGTGAGGCCAGACTGGCCTCACAGCTGTTCCGCAGTAACCCTGCCTTCTGCGGTGTAGGTCGTGGGTTCGATTCCCACCCAGGACAAATATTTTGTATGACGAATAAAAAAAATAGCTGTTGTAGTAATGTTATTTCTGTGTCTGAGTGTCAGTATTTACAAAAAAAAGGATATAAGGATTATATCAGTTGTCTGGTTCCCATGATACAAGCTATGCTTAGCTTACTTTGGAGCTAGATGGCGCTGTGTGAAATTTCCACCAATATTAATTTATTTATTTATTTTATTACTCCTTAAAGAAGTTCTTGGAAATTTCAATCAGTCAACTCAAAAATGACATCACTCGATCGAACACGGGTCTGGCGCGTTTTGTAGACAGTACTAGTAACGGATGAAACCATAGCCTATATACCTGCTGTAGTAAGTAAGGAGGTTGTATTTTAGGCTTAACCGACTGCATTGTACCGAACCATAAATTGTCCAAAATCCCTCTAAGACGACCGGCTCGAATCATGGTAACGTAATTTACGTTTATAACGAGTAAATACTTAGCGGTTTTAGAATCGGGGCTTAAATTTAGATTTGCGTGGAAAAATGCTTCGTTCATTCTTAATTACGATTATTTTATTTATTACAATAAAATTCTCAATTACAAGTGCATTGTTTATCAGACCTATGTAAATAATATCTCTTTATCTTAATCATCTCTTCATCTTTCCATCAAAGTCCAGGACAGAGAAACACGAGGTAATTTACCTGGATTCCATGCTTGTTAAAGTTGATGTTAGTTCTGACAGTGCGATGATGGAGCGGCTGGACAGGTCTCGCATTGTTGCCCAGCGGAGCCTTTGGAGTCAACTGGGATCCTTGCATCAGTCTTCGGAGTGCGTACATCTAATGGTGAAAACATTTTTAGTAGGTACTACCGCCATACCCATTTCTAACACCAAGCAGTAGGTAATACACAGTAACGCATGCTTTGGTTTGAAAGGTGTGGGTGAAATTATAGGCACATGAGACGTTCCACCTTTGTGTCTGAGAGTAACGGGCATATGCGACTTGGGTCTTCTTCTGCCAGAGTAGGGGAGGACCCAAGTATTACTGCTTTTTATTGACAGAGGTTACCACTTAACACCAGGTGGGTCATCTGCTCGTTCAGTAACTTTATTAAAAAATACAAAAGGATATAAAAAATGTAGCAGATATGTAACACGTTAGCAATATCTCGAATGTTTCATATTACGTAAACTATGTAATTACGACCACCAACTATCGGGAGTATATTATTAGTAGTACTCGCACAAAAAACTTACAGATGCCGGAAAATTGATTCATTTGGCGCAGACTTGACATACTATGGGATTTGGCGCAGTCTTGCTAGAATAATCCAATACCTTGTAGATCTTTCAATTAAAATATTTTGTTCTCAAAATGCGACCCATGTTGTTCAAAGGTTACCTTGAAGGAATACTTATGCTAGCTTAAATTTATATAGTTAAATTTACCTCTTGCTTCGAAATATAAATAGGTTTATTGAATATTATCCACACGGCAGTCTCCCAGCAGCCAGGGTGCGTGGTGGAACCCTCATAGGTCAGGTACTGCTGCGTGCTAGGCAGCAAGGAGCTCAGAGGAAGGTGTTTAATTGGATATGAACTACCTGCAAATTCAGAATAATTTAATTGCAAATCTATGGTATCTATTTCACTATGCTTTGACTGACTCCACAGCTCAACTGATGGTAGCTGCATTCTGCGTTGTAGATCGTGAGTTTGATTTCCACTCAGGACAAACATTTGTGTGACGAACATATGTGTTTGTCTGGGTATGGATGTTATGTACTATTAATGTATGTATTTATAAAAAAATTACAGTTATCTAGTTCCGATAGTACAAGCTATGCTTAGCTTGGGGCGAGACGGCGCTGTGTGAAACGACCACGATGGGATTTTTGAAACTTTGCTGTAACTCACATATATATAATGTATATCTGCGATGCATTTAATTAGCGGTTACCACTTAACATCAGGTGGGCCATCAGCTAGTTATATCTCCTACATGATATAATTTTTTTCTTGTTTGTTGCTTTGTGACTCGAGTATGTTGGTTGATTTCACTTACCTCTGAATATGACTTTATTGAAGGTACTTGTGATTAATCTCAGTTCTTTGTTTGTTGGCTCACCGATCTGGAAAACAATGCGCTTTTTAAACAATTAACAAGATAGGTATTTGGGTACCAAAATTTTTTTTATAACACGATTATTTTCATCTATTTGCCTCTGAAGCTACCTTGCCGGACCGAAGCCTCTATTCAAACAAGTCCTAAAGTTATGTAATTATTTGTCTCTGCCGTGCGATGTATACCAGATATAGACCAAAGATCAATAATACTAATGGGGTATTTAATAAGATACAACTTCATTACGAATTTTACAAATACAGTTTGTATACAGACATACCTGCTGCTTGTAAAACCTAGATATAATAACAGAAAATATTAAATAGCTTGTATTATTAATAATAAAATTATAAAAAGCTATTAAATTACGACGGAATTATGAGTGGAAGAAAGTGAGCTGTGGATATCTCACGTGCCTGTAATTCACCCCCAATCATACCTTTCAAACCGGAACACAGTAACAAAAATGCATTACTGCTTGGCTGAAGAAGTGGGTATGGTGGCAGTACTTCCCTGAGCGACCCTGTAAGTTCTACTGCTACTGTATGTAACTAAGTATATATATTTACCTGAACCATGAGCGATATCCCAACTACCCCTTGTGACTTATGCTGGGCTTCAGACATGTTGTGATACAGTTCCTTGTTAAAACCATATAGCTGAATCTGTAACAGTTAGGTTATTTTCAAAGTCTGAAACTTGGTCTAGGTTTCCTTACTAATATATTCCTACAAACTTATCTAAAATGGGCACAAGAACTTGGAATAACTCTGGTTGTTCCGAGGAAAACACAATAATTTAAAATAATCTCCAGCCACAAAAAGCCAAAAGCATTCGTTAATTAGTACAAAGTGATTAAAATAATACAGCCAGCCAAACTGAGGGGCCAAGCCTTTGTCTAAACCGTGACCGCAAACCGCTACCGCTAGGTTGAAACAATTTACCAATTGTACTGATCAAAGGAGGTCACAGTGTAGTCGTCTGACATTAATATAGCAGACGATGATAGAGAAAGAGAGCGTTTAACTGACACTGTCTATCTGAGAGATTAACGGAGATTATCCGGAACAAACAGTTAATCAAAATGTTTAAAATTGCTATTATGTAAAGTTAATTGCTTTTTCTTTTATAGCATTTAGTAAAAAGCTATTAAATTGACATTACAAACAGACACTTGAATTTTATATATTTGTATGGATAAAAAATACATGAAATAACACACACTAACGTAGTAAGTCTAAACACAGTAACATACATTTTAATTCAACAAAAAAAAAGTCAGTGACCAAATGCGCTAACGGCCCACCTGATGTTAAGTGTACTTTTTATTACTATTAGATATCTGTTCCACCCAAAGGTTGCCTGGAAGAAATTGCTATTAGCGATGAGGCGCCCATTGCCACCTCAGCTTAATGTTTGATCTTTATAAAATTTCCATGTATCGTGAACAATAAAGTGTTATCTATCTATCTAAGTGGTAGCCAACAGCAATACGACTCAAGTCCACACCACCAAAGTACGAGATATCTCAAGTCGCATTGCGTTGCGTCCATCACCCCGAGACGGGGATGTTACGTCTGATGCGCCTGCAATTTCACCGGCACCCACTCCCTTCTACCAGAACAGCAATAGAAGTGTGTCACTGCTTGGGGGCGGATTATAAGGTGTGGTGGCTTACTTCTCCGGGCGAACATAGCACAAGGTTTACTGCTACTTTGGGTTGCTCCTTTCGTACCACCCGGGGGACACGTGTAGGGTTTAGAAGAGTAATCCTACGGACGCAGGCAACATAGTTCCCCCCTGTATGTCTATCAGGCGGAAGAGTTTTTATTCCCATACTTTTTGGATATACTTCATATACTCATCGGTTGTTTTATATTAAAATGCTACAGCAAACGTTTTACAATGTAATATTAGGACGGATAAATTAGGAGGTTGAATCGATACCACTCAGCTAATTAGAAAAATTATCGGAACTTCGCGATGGTGAATTTTGTTACACTGATGTATTATTTGATTATTGCCGGTTGAAATTTAAAGACTTACAAATGTGATTATACACTTTTATATTTATTTTATCTCGTGCTGACTTTGTTAGTTTAACTTGCTTTTACCTTGTATATAAAATGTTTATAGCATAAGACACTAATAATTAAATTAATTAAACATGTAAGGAAGAGCGAAACCACCTAAAAAAAGTATTTCATACTTAAAAGGTGGTTTCAGAATTATTATTTTGAAATATTAAATTAAAGTAAATAAACGTTTACCATTACGTCTAAGAACAACTAGTATGTTGATAATACTGTGCGTAGCTTTATCGCTCGGACGTGTTGGTAATTTCGTTGGTGTGGAATGGTCCTGGCTGTATAGTAACCCGTTACTGCGAAAATAATTACTGGAAAAAGCTGTAAGTCAAGTTTTTTGTGAGAAAACAATGACTACAACAGCTCACTCCTTATCACGTCTACGTTCCCATATAGTGTAAGCCATAAAGTGAAAAGTGAAAGTGAAAAGTGGTGAAAAGTGGCCCACTGGAATCTGCCCACCCCTTCGAGGATAAAAGCATGAATCTATGCATGTAAGTACTCTATGCATGTTAGTACTCATGTCTGACGAGAGTTTGAAAGAATATGCTCAGTCTAGTGTTTATAATAACACTAATACACTGTTCCGACACTTTAGATATATTCCACAGCCGTTTTATCGAACTGTTTTCTATGTTTGTTTAAATACCGACTAAACCATCGAAAGATTTCCGCTCAGGAGACAAAGAGACGAATAAACTTTGGTATTTGAATTTATCCCTTGGGACCAAATTGGAACCGATAATGATGCAAAGTTCGGGGTGTTAATTTGTAATGAACGGTGTATAAGCGATAATGTCTGAAAATACTATAAATGCCGAAAGTTAGGATTTATTGTTCAGAATTTTAATAACATAGGAATAAACATCAATCCTTCTGCTTGGCTGCAGAAATGGGTATGGCGGCAGTACTTTCCGCAAGAACTTGGCATAAGTTCTACAGCTACTACTTCAAATTGGTAAAAAATGACAGAATGTTGTCGTGTAGACAACAGCAATACGACTCGAGTCCTCTCCACCAAAGTACGAGATAACTCAAGTCGCATTGCAACGCAATGCAACTTGAGCAACAAGGCCCCCTCCAAATTTGTGAAAACTACATTTATTGAGATAATCCGTTATTATCTTTTCTATTTTTATAATGAATATTCAAAATATTCTTAAACGTAATTCCGATTAACATCACAGAAGTTTATCTACTCATCTAGTCAGAGAGCTTTCAGCGAATCCCGTACCGCATTGCGCTAATTGTGGTTCGACTCCGTAACTATCGGCAACCATCTTCGATCCGTAATTAACTTCAACTGCTCTAAATTTGCATTGGAATTCCCGAACTAAAATGTTGTATTTACTTGAAATTTTAGTATCGTACTGCGGCCGTACATGATAACCCTTTGAATATCTTACACGTGCCCCCCGGGTGGTGCAAAAGAAGCAACCCAAAGTAGCAGTAGAACTTGTGCCAAGTTCAAGTTCGCCCGGAGAAGTACTGCCATCACACCTGGCCGCAAAGCAGTATTGGACTCGTATTGCTGTGTTCCAGTGGAAGGGAGTGGGTGCCGGTGAAATTGCAGGCGCATGAGACGTAACATCCCCGTCTCGGAGTGATGGACGCAACGCAATGCAACTTGAGTTATCTCGTACTTTGGTGGAGAGGACTCGAGTTTTATTGCTGTTGTCTATGGGCGGCGGTTACCATTTAACATCAAGTGGGCCGTCAGCTCGTTCTGTGTCTAATGACATAAAAAACTACTCACCTCGCCAGGAAAAGTGTGGTGATCGATCTGATGCTCCGACCCCCTATTGTCCTCCATGCCATAATGGAAGTAGATCTCCTCGAACTGGTACCGGTAGGAGAGAGGACCACCGCTGATGTTGACCTGATGTTTCGAGTCCTTCTCCACCCGGAACACAAGAGACTGGCCGGTGTTCTGCAGAACGCCGCTAACCTGATGACGTAGACGATAAAAACATTAGGGTTTATTTACTGGCAATCTTCAAAATATGTAGTAGTTTTTGGTTTAAAGTCGCGGTAAAAGGTGTCCAAGTCTTATTAAAATAATAATTAACAATTAACAATATTATTCGGTCTGTACTTGAACAAGGTTTTTATACAATCAAAAAAAGTACTAATAAGTAGTCATCAGACATGTAGGTTTTTTTTTTTATTTGACAATGCGCCATCTAGCCCCAAAGTAAGCTAAGCATAGCTTGTATCTTGGGAACCAGACAACTGATATAATACTTTTTTTTTAATACATACATTTAACTCATATCAACACCCATACACAGAAAAACATCTATGTTCGACACAAAAATGTTTATCCTGGGTTGGCATCTAACCCACGACCTAAAGCGCAGAAGGCAGGGTTATTACCACCTGAGCTATGAGGCTGTCTAGATTAGTAACCTTACATTATGGGGATGGATAGGATATCCAGATAATAGACCAGCTTTCTTCAATTTGCTTAGTTAACACGGATACAAATCGCTTACAAGCAACGCCAGCGGTTACCCGCGGGGCGATCCTATCAATCAATGACCACACCTTGATTAAAGCCTAGCAACTTATGCGCTTTGAGTGGAGATGACATATTGCTGGCTGGCACGCGATGTTCGAGGAACGTGGATGTGACGTCACTGGAAGTGTCATATTATGTTCAGCAATATGCAAGTTGAAAGCGTGGTTGTGAGCGCTGTAAAGAATGAGCTTTTACGTATTCAAATATTTAACATTTTAGTATACAATATTTTGAGAAACACTTGTGTTACAATCAAACCCAGATGATCATTCTGTGGCTAGGTGCTTCATTAGTACAATATTATTCGGTATTATAAAGTATATTACATACTAGCTGTTGCCCGCGACTTCGTCCGTGGAACTCGGTTTTATCACGCGCCCCTATTTTACCCCTCGGAAAGTTGCCTAAGTTACTCCTTGTTACATCAGCTGCCAGTGAAAGTCCCGTCAAAATAGGTCCAGCCATTTCAGAGATTAGCCGGAACAAACAGACAGACAGCTAAAATTTAAAAAAAAAATGTTTTGGTATATGTACCGTATATACATCCATGTGCACTTAGTAAAAAGCGGTTATTTTAATATTACAAACAGACACTCCAATTTTATTTATTTGTTTAGATTTAATCAGTTGTCTGGTTCCTACAATACAAGCTATGTTTAGCTTGAGGCTACACGGCGCAGTGCGTAATATCCCCGAAAAAATATACAAATAAATGTTCATGAGCCGTATCTAGACAGTCGCTTTTATGTCGTTAGTGAAAAGTAGATAAAGCGGGCGAGACCCGCCCAGTGTCGGTTCGATGTTGTTTACGATAGCCATGGATATTTTGTTAACGATAACCTTCAAAAAACTCATCGAATATTATTGAAATGATATGTTCTGTAAAGGAATTAATGGTTAAAAGTAGTTATACAAAGATGGATGAACATAGGATAACGTTAAATTTCCCACGTGTTGAGTACCTAATTATGTACTCAAAGATTCCTCTAAATCAGTTTATATACTGGTGGAAAACTTCATTCCTAATTACTGTAGTTTCTGAGGTCATTGTATACAGAGTAGAAAAGAGGTTTTTATCAAACGGCTGAGCAGATTTTCTTTAAATATGGCTAAGAACACTCTCGATTAAGACGCCTTACAATTGAAAAACTTAATCAAAATCGGTTCATCCGTTCAGGGTAAGACAGATACATAGATAAAACTTATAACACCCCTCTTTTTCGTAGGGGTTTAAAAAGACACTATTGAATTTGAAGCCTTATTGTGAAGGGTAACTTATTCAAACTATAAATAGTTTGTATTCTATTTAAATGTGCTGCAAAATATCCATAACGTCATACGATAAAGCGTTGTATGTTGCGACCGTCGTAGCAAAAATAGCTTATGTCCGAACGATATGCTATCGCTGGAATACATTACCATGCATTACTTCGCATGTAGTGCATTATAGTGAAAAGTTCACAATATTTATTAGGGATACACGTGTATCGATTTCATGATACAGATTTATTATTACTTGACTGGCCTCACAGCTCAGTAGTAACCCTGCCTTCCGCGCTGTAGGTCGTGGGTTCGATTCCCCCCCAGGACAAATATTTGTATGACGAATATAGATGTTTGTTCTGTGTCTGGGTGGACATTTCACACAGCGCCATCTAGCCCCAAAGTAAGCTAAGCATATATTGATAGAATACTTATTGTAAATACATATATATAAATACATATTGACACCCAGACACAGAACAAACATTTATATTCGTCATACAAATGTTTGTCCTGGATGGGAATCGAACCCACGACCTACAGCGGAGAAGGCAGAGTTACTACCGTCTGAGCTGTGTCAAGATATATATTACTTAAAAAACCAGCACCATTCATATTCAAGCTAACCAAACGAAATCATACTCGAATGTTGCATTAGACGTATAAGCCGAACAGCCGTACACAAGGTATTCACAAGTTTTTAAATACATGTAAATATATGTATTCAGTGCTGTTAACTGCACCTATGCTAAAACGTTAAGCTAACTACGAGATAGCTCGTTTTTACAGTTTACATACTTAGGTACTGATATGCGACGCTTGCAGTTGGCACTCGAAACTGGGAATATTTCTTTTATGCATGGCTGATACACGAAATAATTGTGTTACATACATAAACTCACGCCAGTTTCCCGGAGGGGTAGGCAGGGAGCACGGTTTTCCACATGCTACGTACCTGAACATATATATATTATAGCTCAGGACGTTTGAGAAAATATTTAGTTATTAATATCAGATTGTGCTTTTGTATTGTTTTTTATTTAAAGTATTCTGTGTTATAACATCGCTTTGAAGTTGCTACTGTAATGGTGTTATAATTAATTCTAAATAAATAAATAAAAAAAAACTCTTTTGCTTCATCCACTCACCAGTTATACGTATGTATTTACAAAAACAATATAATTAAGTATTATACCAGTTGTCTGGTTCTCATGATACAAGCTATTTACTTAGGTTACTTTGGGGGTAGATGGTGCTGTGTGAAATACAATATCAATTTATTTTATAAAAGGTAGGTGTTACCTTGTGCTTGTCAAACTGTATGTCTCTCAGCCAGGGGTCGAAAAGCAATTTTTCAGGTTCAATGTTGACAGGACTCTGCCGGCGTCCCTTGTTGCACATACTCCATTGGGGGTTGATCAGCCCCCAGAATCCAGGACCTGAGGGTAGAAAGCAAATGACTAGCAAACCTTTTTTTCATATGTCAAGTTGACAGCAGAAACATTTGTGATCGTGGTGGTCTAGTGGTACTGACGCCGAGTTTCAATCCGGAGTTCACCGGTTCAAATACCTAGTTCCACCCATGAGTTTTTGATTGAAAATTTTTGTGCGCTATACCACGTTCTCAAAACGGCGAAGGAAAACATCGTGAGGAAATCGACATGTCCTAGAACAAAAATTCGAAGACATGTGCACGAATGGTGCCTTTTTGAGGCGCACTTAAAATCCTATCACCACACTGGTTCGAGAGAACCAGTGTGGTAGGATAGGATGAGGTGATAGGATAGGACACAACACAGGTTGCCTTTCATAGGTGCATTGTTTTAGGCGGAGTATATTTAACTTAACTTAAACTCTGAGCTTTCTGTTAAACGAATAAAAAAGGTCACTCTTCTATTACTCAGTTACGTTTTGGAGTGTTTAAAACCGACATCGTCATTATACTCAAAATGGCGTCCTAATTACACACGGGACATAAAATGATGACATTTCGACCGTTAAGTTAATGGGCCGATAGCGACGCGACAACGGGCCACTTGAAATAACGCCGTTAATATTCAATGCACTGGAGTTTTAAATATGAATAGTATTAACACGTGGTTCAATTAACGCATTTAAATGATTTTAAATCGATCTATTGATGGTATGTAATGAAATTTAAAATAAGTACGATGTGATTATTTTTGTCCAAACATCAAAAGGGAATCTCCAGTCATATTATTGTGAAAAAATAAGACAAAATTAAAGTGATAAAGAAATAGGTTATAATTAATTTCGTAAACATTGTGATAATTTCAAACTATAAAGATGTTGTTTATTAAGTAGACGAAGAAAGTGGATGCAGAGGAATAAATATTTATTATTATTATTAATGGTGGTAGAGACTTATTTACAAGAAATGGGCTATGATAAGCTGATAATGATGATGAAACGTATTACTTAGCTCACACATATTCACGTTATATGAAAGAGAAATCTTGACGCACTATATGCTAAGATAAATAAAATTAAAAAAATTGTGGACATTTCACACAGCCACAGAGTAAATTAAGCATAGCTTGTATCATGGGAACCAGACAAATGATAATACTTATATACTTTTGTAAATACATACACATAATACATATTAACATCCAGACATAGAACCAACATATATGTTCATCACACAAATGAGGGAAACGAACTTGGAAAAACTACCAACAGATAACGCGAGATGTTTTGCATTTCGTGAAGCAGAGCGGCAATAGGGCTTTAGGCCAAGGCAAAGGCTTAACCAAACTACGCGAACGAAGTTGCGGTAATCCACTAGTCTATAGAAATAAATAAAATTGGAGTGTCTGTTTGTAAATATTAAAATAACCGCTTTTTACTAAGTGCATATGGATATGAACACGGTACATATACAAAAACAATTTTTTTTAAAAATTTTGTCTGTCTGTCTGTTTGTTCCGGCTAATCTCTGAAATGGCTGGACCAATTTTGACGGGACTTTCACTGGCAGATAGTTGATGTAACAAGGAGTAACTTAGGCTACTTTTCCGAGGGGTAAAATAGGGGTGCGTGATAAAACCGAATTCCACGTAGACTCGCGGGCAACAGCTAGTAGTATATAACACATGTATGTATATATGAACTACCTACGCCTTCGCAAATCCTAACGATGACGACCCAAATCGGGTCAAAAACGTAACTCAAATGGAAAACTATTCAATCCAGTACGTCAATGAATAGAAATCCGGGACACCGCAAAATTTGGTCATCATAGTGTATTGAATCGTGCTTAATGCGTTCGGGTGTCCACGCTTTTGCCAAATCTGGGACATGGGCAGCTTTTAGTTGACAAAAATAGTCTGGAAGTTCGTATGGTTTTTGAAAGTTTAGAATTTAACGGCTGACGTGATTAAATAAATAAATAAATATTGGTGGATATTTCACACAGCGCTATCTTGCCCCAAAGTAAGCTAAGCATAGCTTGTATCATGGGAACCAAACAACTGATATAATACATGTATAGTTTTCTTTTGTAAACACATACATGCCCACCAATATTTATTATTTAAATAGCTGTTGTTTGTTCGTGGGGAAATATGTGTGTTTTTCTTTGGTATATTTTGTGCGGATTTTCATTGTGTTCCCGGTCAAGACTTGAAACCACACTTCACGTAAGGGGGGAAAACGAACTTTTTCAACTACCATTGTCACCTCACCTCGTCTAGTTTTATAACTACTTGTCCCCAATATCATGCCCCATTCTCCCCATTCTCGTCACCTGAACTACGTAGTCACAGTCAAATTAGAATAGCTAGTGAGTTGTATCAAAGATATTTGTTGATTGTTAGAAATGTTATTACTTTTTTAATGTGATTAAGTTCTGGAACGACAGGCCCACCTTATGTTCAGTGGTAACCTCTGACAGTAACAAGCAATACGACTAGGATCCTTCCCTACTTAGTTACGACAAGACGCAAGACGCATCGTATGCAGGCGTAGCTCTGAGACCTCGAGATGAAATGTCTCATGTGCAGAATGCATTACTGCCTGGCAGCAGAAATGGGTATGGTGGCAGTACTTTACACGTACTCAGTGAGCCCAACACACCGAAAATGACCACAAAACAAAATAACTGAGGAGCTACTTTTTTTTGTTTTTTTTTTCATTTATAATGTTTTAAGTTAACTTTAAGTTATGTAAGAAAATTAGACGATTTAATACGCATGAAATCAGGATATATGTAAATAATGTAAAATGCGATCCAAAGCTCAATAAACCATCCCCAAAAATACATTATAAAATAAGTAATTTCAGCGAATAAAATTAAATCGTGGCTATTTTGGAAGTATTCCAACCGCCCTATAAGATCTGTGACGGGAGCAGTAGACAGGACAAGTATAATACAGGGTAATGATCACAGATAGCATTTTAATGACAGTGTGCCCCGACCGTGTCGTTAGTGCTGTGCGGCGAACCCGAAACATGGGGCCAATGATTTCTTCGACGTTTGATTGTCCTGAATTATATTGAGAATGTCATAAGTTTCCAAAGATCGGCCTTGAAACGAAAAACTTTGGGACCGTATATTCACCAGTGGCTACACGTGTTTTATGCCAGTGTTCTGGGGGCCCAGTGTAACAGCCCCGAATTCAAATCTGGATGTTCAATCATTGCTTCAAATCCTTGCATCTATAAGTTTTCACGAACGAAAGAAAACGGCTGGAGTCTAGGGTTCCTTGTGTGCCCAATATCACATTTAGAAAACTGTTAAATTTGTGAAAAAATTTACAAATTACATATATACTAGTATAACTGTCGACTGGCCTCAAAGCTCAGTTGGTAGTAACCCTGCCTTCGGCGCAATAGGTCGTGGGTTCGATTCTCACCTAGGAAAAACATTTGTATGACGAACATTGATGTTTGTTGTGTCTGGGTGTTAATATGTATTTATGTATGTATTTACAAAAAAAATAGTAATCTATCATTCATCTGGATCCCATACTAGATAGATAGATAGATAAAACATTTATTCATAATACAAGCTATGCTTAGCTTAGTTTGTAGTTAGATGGCACTGTGTGAAATGTAATATTTATGATTAATTTGTATGTACTATATGTGTGTACTATACATAGATTCACGCCTTTTTCCCCGAAAGAGTAGGCAGAGCCTCAGTCAAAGAATCTGGGTACACTCGAAGGAACGCATATTATAAACCAAAAAATATCTAAGACGTGTGGCTAAGCCACGACTGTGGAGATGGTCACTTGATGAGCCAGGAGGTGGGCAAAGGAACTCCTCAAATTACCATATTTCAGCCGTGTGTGCCGTTGGATTTGTCTTGACAATTAGCTATGGTGGTGTCCAGGGTCTGATTGTAAAAGCTTCTTTTGAAACATGTTTTACAACAAAACTTATGAAGTTTGGTTATACTGGTTTAAATAATATACTGACCTGAAATTCCATCATAGGTCCACCATTCTTCCCAGCTACCGGATATATCTGAAACAGAAGTTCAAATATGTTACAAAAACTTCAACTAACAAATAGACATTGAAAAATATAACGTAAATCGTTATGATAAAATGAAGGGACGGTGAATTTAAGAAATAACCTAATGTACCCATTTAGATTAAGTCATCCTTAAGTTTTTTTATTTGGGAACCGATCCCAAGGGTTAACTTGGCACCCACATCGTCTATGTAGTATTTGAATATGTAAGGGTTGATTATAAACAATTTCAGAAGATATATATATTTTAAAGAATAACTAAGATTTTCTGTGGCATAAAACACTTAACCAACGATTCCTACAGTAGTAGTAGAAAAGACACCAGGGTACCGCGAAAATATTTCTTACAAATTCAGGTGGAGATTGAATGCTATTTTGAGATCATACCTTTGACAGTGACACATAGTAGCGTGAGTATGAGCAGCGAGCATTGGTGCATGGCGACGCAGTCACTCCGGCACCCACATTGGGATCAGCTGTACTGTAACAAACTGATAAACATATTAGAAAAAGTTTGTAAATAGGTCATAATATTAGTTCACTAAACCGAAGAGCAACTATGTTGATTTTGTACCTGTGGAGCTGTGGAGTGAGAAAGTAGCGTGTTATACTTGAAATTGAATTGATACACAAACTATTATTAAAAAAATGATAGGTCGTCGGCGCCGTACGTAAGAATATCACATAAAAAAAAAAACGCAAACGCACTGCTTTAAACTAACTCATTTTAATGGCAAAATGTTTACCGAAACACAAATAACTTGTAGACGTCTGTCTCACAAACGATACGGGTACTTACTCAAAATAGCTTGTTATTACTTTTATCTTTGAGGTTAAAATGTTATCTGTCATCGAAGTCCCAAGATAACATTAAGCATGAAAGAACACATTTTAATTAGTATAAGGAAATTATTTGAACTTCAAAACTATGAGCAAATTATCAGTAATTGATCTTGTAGGAACAACAAACATTGTTGAAAATACAAAAAAGATTGCATGTGTCGCAGATGGCACATAATTAAACAACAAAAACATCCATGTTTATTGCATGCACTTGGCAAAATAACATGAACAATTTTTAGACAATGATATGTCATAGTCAAACCAGATAACTCAGTTATTCTCAGTGCGTGCCGGCCGCGAGACCGACGTATCTGCTGCTAACTACCCTCACTCACCCCTCCTTAATCTCTCGTAGGTACACTCATTAGGAGGGGACTGAGTTACTGGGTTTGCAGCTGACTAGCCGATTGCAAGTAATAAACACACTGATAGATACCGATTTAAAATTACAGCTAACTAAACAAAATACTTTTAAGGTAATAGAAGTTTAATAATAAATAAACCTTTGTAGTTATTGAATTACAGAGGTATAGTTAAATATTATGCAGTGCATGAAAGGAGCCTCTTCGAGGCGTAATTTTATTCTCAGAAAACATTGGTTCGAGAGAGTACTCGTAGCTCGCACCTGTACTGATAGTAAATATTGTCAAACTTTTAACTTCCAATCTATAATAATAATTTTATATTGGTGCACAATTCCCACAGCGCCATCTAGCCCCAAACTAAGCAAATAGTAGTATGGGAACCAGACAACAGATGGAAAACAGATATTTTTTTTGTAAATACGTACACCCAGACACAGAACAAACATCTATATTCGTCACACAAATGTTTGTCCTAGGTGGGAATCGAACCCACGACCTACAGCTAGTTCCATACTTCGCAGTAATACACGAAATTGAGATATTCATTCTGACTAGTTCTGGGCAGTCTGCCCATAAATTTAATTTACAAAGCTTCGTGAAACCGTTATATACAGTGAAAAGTCCATGTTTGCATGTCTGATCGCGATTAACGCCGCCGAGTATTTGTCTACGGTTTTAACTTACGCGCGCTGCTTTTTGCTAATTACTCCACTCACCACACTCTAGCAAGGATCTCAGCAAGGAATTGAATATTTGGCAAACGTTTAAATATAAATTAATATTGGTGGACATATCACACAGCGCCATCTAGCCCCAAAGTAAGCTAAGCATAGCTTGTATCATGGGAACCAGACTACTGATATACTACTTAGATACTTTTTTTTGTAAATGCATACATACTTTGACTTTGACGTTGACAGATTATCGCTTAATTATATCGTTTGGTCAAAATATAAACTAAATTGTTTCAGAAAAAGGCTCACAATCATTCAGCTATATAAAAGAACTTTGTCATTTATATATTTCATTACATAGGGGAGTGATATGTATCGTTCCGTAGGATAAATCGTACCACTTTCAGATTACCTACTTAACGTTACTATTTTTTTGTACTGGCAACCTTGAAATATGCGCTACTAGCGCCACAAGTCGCGTGTCATATTGAAAAAGGCGTCACTGTCGTTTATTGCTTCCGTGAAAAAATCTTTTTCGGTATTTATTAATCGATTATTAGTGAGATACTATTTCATACTTGAATTTGCAGATAAATGCTTAGCTTGTGTAGCTTCAACAAATAAAACAAATTCTAAAGCGTATCAACCAAAGTTTCTTATCTAAAAACAATACAAAAACCCGGGCTTTGTCGGGGAAAATTACCCCTTTATCTGGTAAGCTCTCCGCAATCTGGTCGGTATCGCTAATGCGGTCTAAATTACGCGGACACCACCCTAATTATCATTGAACTAACAAATGCAGCTACAATTTCGAGTTTATCAACTGGAAAATTATCCGTTGTTTTCCTGAGATAATTACTGTGAGATGAGTATTAGCCCTGTCTACCAACTCAGGAGAGTGTAGATCAGTTCAGGTCGGGAGTTTCGATTCAGAGGTCGCTGGTTCAAATCCAGGGCAAAATAGAGGTTTCGCTAGAAAGAAGCTTTCGTTTACTATACCACGCTACAGCGCACAGTAATGAAACAGTAAAACGGGAACTCTATTTAACTCCACGAAGTACTGCTTCCGTATCTATTTCATGCGCCAAACAATTGGAAAATACTCGCACTACTGCCCTCCGGTTTGAAAGATGAAGGTGCCGGTGAAATTACAGGAACATGAACTTCATATTTACGTCCAAAAGGTCTACGGGTGCAACTAGAAATCCAAGTCGTATTTCGTTAGGTTTGTGCGTAGGTTACCTTCGATATATATCAGGTTGGCCCATCTGCTCGTTCCGTAACTTAGTAAGTTCTTATTATATAGTTTCGGCAAAAGATTTACTAACTTTGTTTTCCGGTAACAACATAGCTAGCCATAATCCTTTGGTTACACTCAGTCGGGTAATTCACAAAGTTATCAACAATCACACCGAACATCCCCAGATATTCCCGAGGTGTCGGGGTGCAATCTTCAGTCGTTAGCCCCTCCCACTTCCGGTGTAACGCGCGGCGATACCATCACTTCCGCTCTTGCCTTTAACGAGGTGAGCTATCATTTGTATTCATTTGAAAGTTTTTTTTCGTGATTTATCGTATTGTATGTAGTGCTTTTTACTTGAAAACACCACTTATGTTCGAAGGAAAACATTGTGATGAAACAATAGCCTCGTGGTAGGGAGTGTTCAGGCGGGCTAGCTACTGTAAAGTTATTCTGTGGCCAGGCATCAGCAATGTATTCCGGGGTAGCCTTACTTGAAAGGCAGTTCCCAACCTAGGCACTGATCAAAGGTGATGGTCACTGTGAGTTCTGTAATCATCTCTATATTGTTATTTTTGTTCTTATTTGTTTTGTATTAGTTCCTTTCTCCTTTGTGTATGTGCTGAAATAAATGTGTTATCTACTTATCTCTTTACGGCGTATTTTAAACCGAAGATTAACTCTAGGTTAGTAACTACACAAATTTCTAGACTAATAGAACTTTAGAAATTTTATTATTTTGCTAGTGATGTGAGCAACCCAACCAAAATGACTTCAGTACTACTGCTATTTATAACTAAGCATGTCTATGGTTGTCTCAAACCCAAATAGAGATACATTTCATGTCATTGTCACATTTTAAAAAAAATTGTATTCCATCACCGTCTTGAGAACAAATTGTATTATATGATTGCCATACAAATAAATAAATATTGATGGCGCCATCTAGCCCAAAATAAGCTAAGCACAGCTTGTATCACGGGAACCAGACGACTGATATACTACTTATATACTTTTTTGTAAATACATATTAACACCCAGACACAGAACAAACATCTATATTCGTCACACGAATATTTGTCGTGGGTGGGAATCGAACCTACGACCCACGCAGAATGCAGGGTTACTATCAACAGAGCTGTGAGGCCAGTCAAGCAAGTTTTCTTTCAAATGACGTTGAAAAATAATTTTCACTCAGAGGGTGAATGGAAGCCCGAAAGTCACTTGAAATAGGCTTCCGTTTGGAAGACGCCACGCGCCAGACAGACGCAGTTTCTGGCTCCAGACTGTCTGGCGCCTCGCCTATCGATGTCGCGGCGGGAGGGAGCATCCCCGAAACAATCGTCTTGTTGTACTTTTGTTTTGCGTTCTTAAAATACAAACAGAATACAATTTTACTGTCAATTTTATGATTTTATACTGTATTAGTTCACCTACCTCATTTACTTATTTTGCACATGAATAATCTTAATTTAATCTTATATTTTCTTACTCGCTCTTAAACACATGTAGTTCGCCTGTAATTGAGTGGCACTTGTATTGTTTCCTTCTTATGTGACATTTCTTAAAGGTATCGGTGTACAGTATGTTGGTGATCAATTAATAAATAAATAAACAGATTCTTGCCAACTTAAAATATGTAGAACTTTTTTAGTAAATTACATAAGCTGAGCTATCCATAGAAAATTGGAAACGGTCTTCTAGACGTCAAAAATAGATAATTTTAGTAGCATTACTTCTCTGGATGAACTCTGAACCAGTCTTAGATAAAAAGGTGTCTACGTCGCGTCGTCATCAAGCAATAATGGTTAAACCGCAAAAAATATTATTGCACCTCTCCAAAAAAATTACTTCTTTCCATAAAATAACAATTACAGCAAATGGCTCATTAAACGCAACTTTAAAAGGAAAAAATAATGGTTTTTTCCAAGTCACATAAATCTAAACAATACTGCTACCGCGCGTTTAAATTAAAACCTTAAGGTTATGGATTTAAGGTTTGGAACGGAGGGAAACTTTTTATAGGAAGCTCAACATCGGTCTGTAGACTAATCTTATAGCTCACAGGATGTGGCATTTCATAAGCTGAATAGAAACGAAAATTATGCAGCTTCAGTTTTCAGCTTCAGTGTCTATTTTTTTTATATTCGCGATTGGCAAACATTTGACCACAATCTCACCTGATGTTAAGTGACGATGCGGTCTACGATGTAGCATGCTTACCTAGAAGTAACCTATTCACTCTCCTCTTGAAGAATAAGATAATAATTAATAACTAATTGGAACTATATTTTTAATTATTATTTATAGCGATACGATTTGCCGTCTTTCTCTCAAGATCTGAATTGATGAAAAGTGAATATGAGGCCAAATTTAGCTAGGGATTGCTGGAACTGTCACATTTATTTCGACTGGCCTTGTTGCCTCATAGCTCAGTTGATAGTAACCCTGCCTTTTGCGCTGTAGGTCGTGGTTTCGATTCCCCCTCAGGACAAACATTTGTGTGACGAACATAGATGTTTGTTCTGTGTCTGGGTGTTGATAATGTATACTTAAATACTTTTTTGTAAATACAAAAAAAGTGTTTAAGTATTATATCAATTGTCAGGTTTCAGCTACTTACTTAGCTTACTTTGGGGCTAGATGGCGCTGTGTGAAATGTCCACTAATACTTATTTATTTATTTTTGTAGTGAAATTATAAAATGTTCGGAAGTATGAATTCCTCAATAAAAAAGAAAATTGGGCGGAAAGTTCACACCAAGATTCGCTTCTATATTTTTAAGATTCTTACCGATCCAACTTAGCTTTCTAGGGCCTATGGCCGTATACGTCGTCGTCTCATTACCATAGATTGAAATGCAGCGATAGCATAAAGGAAAATAAAAAGCCGGTACAAGTTCTGTTTGCCAGTTATATAAGGTTATATAAGGAAAATAATATACAACTATGATTATTTGTTTATACTCGTCACACTACCCCTGACGAGTTTATATACACTTTGGGTTTTTTGTAAGCTAGCCCCAAGTCTTTATTTTATATCACATTTGTAAAAAGTACTGTTAGAAAACAAAGTTAAAGCATCATGCAACAGACGGAGATGACTCTAGATATTTTATTGTGGTTACAGAGAACCAGCACCAAAGAAGACGTCACGAACAAATAGCTGAAACTTTTCCAAGGACACCGAACCAACAATTGTTCCCACTCGTCACATTCCCCGTCAACGCAAAAAAATCCTAAGCTCAAACACATTTATATCAAAAGTTTAATACCATTAAGTTACCCCCCACCGGTGGGGGTGAAGGGGGGCGCGGGGCGGGGGCGACAAGGGGTGACGATAAACAAGCGACAATGCACGGGCGAATCCACTCAACTAAATTAACTCACTAGTACCTACTTGTTACTGCATTAGGACTTATGTTACACTGTTTTGTAACAAGAAATAGGTGGGTTTATGTGCCGTTTTGTTTTATAGCTTTCTGTTTGATTTTACAGGCGAGTCCTGTTATTGTCAGATAAACAACCTCGTTTATTTGATGTTCACAATGTATTCTGACTGGCCTCATAGCTCAGTTGGTAGTAACCCTGCCTTCTGCGCTGTAGGTCGTGAGTTCGTTTCCCACCCAGGACAAACATTTGTGTGACTAATATAGATGTTTGTTCTGTGTCTGGGCGTTGATATGTATTATATGTATGTATATCTATCAGTCTCATCTATCTCTCTCTATCTATCAGTAATCTATCAGTTGTCAGGTTCTCACAGTACAAGCTATGCTTAGTTTTTGGCTAGATGGCACTGTGTGAATTGTCTACCAATATTATTGTTATTATTATTCTTTCATCATAGAGATATGTTCCATCGGTTGTTATGGACAGAGGTTACCACTTACCACCTGATAGGCTGCTGGCCCGTTTTTCTCTTGCTTTATTAAGCGATCTCTTAAAGATAACCTTTGGATGGACAAGATATAACTGCACTTTATATGGGGCTTTGTGGTTCATCTAAGATTGGTTAAAAATGTTACTAGTTAAATTTTCAATAATGATTATGATCAAACACTAGGAATAATAATTCGCCGCAAACGGTGTGAGCTGCGGCCGGAGTTATTTGTATTTGGAATAGAGGAATCCGATAGCCTCAAACCAACAAACGGAGTAGGTACGTATTGGGTCGCGCGGAAAAATGGCACTACGCCACATTCTCTTTTATGAGCAAAGGCGATTGTTATCAAATTCTAATAGTATTAAGTATTCTTTACTTATAATAAGAATATTATTTGATGAAATTATTATTTGAATTAAAAAAGAGGGCTGAGTCAAAATACAAAATATTTATTGACCAAGTAAATAATACAATTAAATTGTTGAAGCTCCGACTTCTTTTATATTTTCCCAAGCATGGGAAAATACAAAATCAGTCATACTTCTTTCATTTTCTTCTTTGCTTGTGTTGTGGGTGAAGTCCGTTACTTATTGACATGCAAAAAATTACCCATCCAGATCAAGCTCTCATAGTGCATAGGTTAGGTAGCTATCGCTTGCCGATAGTAGTTCAGTGCATGGAATTTCAAAAATATTTTATATAAGGCGAAACTTGTGTGACTATTCTTTTTTTAATATTTTTGTTAAAATCGCGTTATATAATTAATAATATATAAATATTGGTGGACATTTCACACAGCTCCATCTAGCCCCAAAGTAAGCTAAGCATAGCTGTATCATGGGAACCAGACAACTGATAATACTTGTATACTTTTTTTTATATATAATACATATTGACACAGAACAAACTATAAAATATTCGTCATACAAGTGACTAAACGGAACACGAAAAATGCAAGTAAAATTCGAAAACAAGGTTTAAGAGAAAATAACTCTCGTTCGAAACTAACTACGAAAACTCTTGGATCAGGTTGTGTTTGAACCCCCAGCGCGCGGCGCCGCTGTGGCGCGCCGCCCTGTCTGCAACCACCCTCCGGAAACGCTGTGTATCTTTATAACGTCTCAGAACAGCCTGGAATGATGAAATATAGTGTTTGTTTGTGAAAGAAATCTCTCGAGTCGTGTGTATATACCTTTTTTAAAGAATTTAACTTTTCTTTATACTTCGTCGATGTAGTATGTGATTACCTATGCTTCAGTCCAATATATATGTATGTAATATATAATGTAATATACGTTTTCCTACCTCCAGTACAGATTAAACATCCCCAAGTTGTTTTTACACTTGCCTCACAGCTCGGTACTAACTCTGCCTTCTAAACTGTAAGGTCGTGGGTTCGATTCCCACTCAGGACAAACATTTGTGTGACGAGCATTGGTATTTGTTATGCGTCTGAGTGTTAATGTGTATTTATATGTATGTTTATACAAAAACAGTATATATGTATTCTATCAGTCATCTGGTTCCTTTAGTACAAGCTACGCTTATTTTGGGGCTAGATGGTGATGTGGGAAATGTCGACCAATATTTATTTTTATTTTATTTTATTGCTGACTTAAAAAGTACACTATATAAATCGGCAGTTTTGCTCAGCGATTATGTTTCCCAGATATTCTCCCCACTGGTTCTCTCGAAATCAGTATGTAAAGAGATTAAAATGCGCTTCAAAGAAGCAAAGAGGGAATGTGCGCGAAAGTATACGCTATAAACATTCTTCAAGAGCATTACGCGCGTGTCATGGAATGCTAGCCATCGCATCCCGTTTATTATTCAGACGTACTTTATCGCTGAGATTCGACTTTCCCGGCTTCCCCTGACTTGAATAATACAGCCGATGTACAAGGATTCCCTTAATATTGCACACCTTAATTATCTGGGATTACACGGTCGAGACGGGATGTAGGTACACCTGTACCGTCTTCAGTTTCGGGATGGCAATGTTTCAGCGGAGCGATAAGCTTAACGGAAACTTTCAACCCTGGGCATTTATAGCTTTTAAAAAGCCAGTTTTGTTTTAAACTAATGCAGTTACCATCGTATTACTATGATTTTGTCGTGTTTTTCTTTATTTACAATAAAGTTTTATTATAATTTTTATAAAAATATATATAAATGATAATTAGCAACTGACAGGTACTTTTGAATTAGTCAAAAATGACAAAACATTAAGTAGCTAATTAATTTCCAAGTGGTGTTTTAATTTTAAGTAAGGGCTATGAAGTTGACCGATGAGATAATATTTAAGGAACGTTTTAATTGTTATTACTAGAACCTGGCAGCTGTTGTTCTGTCTAGGGTAAAATAGATAGCCAGTAGCAAAACCTACCATGACAAAACATCGTGCATATTTTTGTGGTTATCGGCCACTTCGTTTTGGAGTTTCTCAACCTCATTACATATATACAACTTCCAGTTTTTGAAATATACGTAGAGTTATTTTGTGTGTGTATTGTGAAGTAGACAAAATTAAAAAATACTGCTACAAGTCATGACTCAAGTGCTTAAGTGCGTATAAAAGAATCTCCTTTCGTGCACTTTCATTACCACTTGACTAGCACATTATTTTTTTATTAATAATTATATTTATTTAAGTAGGTAAGTTGCTCCGCTCCGCTAGTTCAGCTTTAGCTTTATTTGGCTCCATTTTGGTGCATTTTGCATCAGCTGAGGTGATTTCATCAGTTGATGAGTTTTACTAGGTTGATAGGTCTTTGCATTTCAAAGCGACTACGAAACTTAGAACCGCTTTTTGCACAATACGATTTAGTCATAAAAATGATTCAACCATTTTGGTTGGCCGCGCTGCCACGCCATTCTCGTTTCTAGCCGTCTCCTTGTCACAGATTTTTCTTGTCACTAATAGTTCTAAAGTTAGTACCCATGTGCAGTTATCGAACGGGCACCTAAAGTTATCAATTCCGTAATCGAGTAACCGAATCGGAAATGAAACGATACATCACTTGTGCTTGTATACAGGTTGAATTTAATTTTAATACAATATATATATCACACAACTCGACCAGATATCGTACAAATATTAATGATATTTCTCCAAAATGTACTTACAAAATAAAATATTTCCACTAAACTAGCGTCAAAATAATATTAGTGCATGAAAATTTTAAATTAACATATCATAACAAAAATATTTGGAATGGAGTAGGAGTAAAAGGAATGTCAATATACAATATCTTATATAGTTATCCAACGAATAACGACATCTGTCACAAGCCAATAAAGATGTTTTAATTAATTATCCACTCCAGAATAAAATCAGGTATCCGTCATGGCCTACGGCTCCAGTCCTTCTTCGGAATTAAGTATATTACTTCACACAAACCGCTGCTTATTTTTGAGCAGAAAACAACCTCATATCATAAATTCTCATCTTGTGAACCCGAAAATACAAAATATTCCACATTATCTATGTGTTTTTTCGTTATACAAAATTAATAGCTTGAGAGTGATATGGCGAAAAGCACCATTGTTTCAGGATAGCTGTTAAATCATTAATAAAGTCCAAACGTTAATTAATAATAATTATCCATACATAACGAGTCAGCTAATGAGATAGCGTGACTGGCTATAAAGGCACATTCTAGTCAAACCGTTCTACTTTCTGGTTATAGAATTATACATAGTGTTCATTATATTATATATTACAATAGACAAATTTAGATATACGATTAGTTTAATCGTGGCGAGCATATGTGAGGCAAACGGTTATTATAATAATAAATACAAATATATTTTTAAGATTTAAGTTAACGTCGAAAAGCTCTAGTTTCTTAATAAAAAAACCAAGCACAGGTAAAACAATAACTATCATTACTATATACATTTTACATAATATAGATATTTACATAATACATATTTCTTTTCTGCGCCACCCTATAGAAACTAAGATGACATAAACTTATAAATGACGTCAACTTTCGGAGAAGTCACTCTTTTGTGTTCTTTTCAACAAAAGTTATGACTACGGATTAAATTCTCCACTTTCGACACTTTCTCTCGCGTTGAATATATTGAACAAACATTTACGGGTGACTTATATTGAGTTGAGACATTTTGTTAGCCAGTTTTGTTTATTTTGCTTGATTTAAAGTTATTTTATTCAGTGTTTGTAGATGCTTTACTCTTGTAAGAATAATATACGTGTAGAGTTTATCTGGGGAACGCAGTTGGAGAACTTTTGCTTCGTTCAGCAAGGTACTGTGTTACATTACTATGTTCTTGTTCCTATTATGCTGCCGGTCAAGTTATGGGGAAAGACATGTCACCTTGTACCATGCCACACCTCAGTTGTGGGCGTAACACAGTGCGACTTGGGTGTTCCCATACGTAATGGATGACCTAAGTCATATTGCTGGTTTTACTGAGCCATTTTACATGGTTGGATAATTTAACTCGTTTCGTTGCTTCATATATCAAATTTATCTTAAACCAAACATAATTATTTAGAAAAAAATATTTTTGATTTACGATTCTGCAAACCTTAAAACTTGTATATAATAAAGTTTTATTTTATACTTACGATACTAAAGCAGCGGAAAAAGGGTTTTTGGTCATAATTTGTGACCCCAAAAAACGAATCCTACTTTTAAAAACAATCAAGATTTTACACGTATAAAAATGCATATTCAGGTTCAAAAATGTTAAATTTAATTTTCCTCAGTATCCTTTCAGTGTAAAAACAGCGGAAAACAGGGGTTATTTTGTCACAATAGGCACCTCCGTATTGTTTGAAACGGCCCGCAACGGAACCGAGCTTTTGTACGGCCACCCCGTATCCTTGATTAGGTTAATGTACGGTCTGCAGAAGTAGTACGTTTAGTTTTTATTTTAACTTAATTACTACTTACTTACTTTGTAAACTTATATTTTTTCGATTAAAATCAATTGTCAATATATATAAAATGCGAAGGAAGTAATAGAGCAATCTTAAAACCGTTTCCAAGGATCTATAGATACAAGTCGTTCAACTGATAAAATTCACTACAGGGACCTAAAACGTTGTGAGATTTGTCCTATTTCCGTATATTTTGCAAATTCAACTTCTTCACCGCAGTGACATGTAAAACTGACTTTTATCTCTTATTATCTAAATTATTTTAAGTTCTCATTCACATACGAAGAAAACAAACCTCAATGAGGTTTTCTCATCTAAAACCTGGTTTATACTATTACGTCCGCATAAAGATGAGAATATTTAAAATCAATCCCAACGCATAAGATATACAACATTCATAAAAAAATATGTATACGTATACAATTCTTGTGCACAATGCACCAGAAAAAGTCTTAAAGCACTTTACATGCACACAGATAAGTCATATTACAGTTCATTTTCACTGATAAAATAGACTTTCAAATCAATTTGAAGTGAAGAAAAATATCTGTCCAAGAAACAAAAATTCGAAAGCATATAATTTCTGCCAATACGAAATGCGGTACAGAAATGTTTTTTTTTTGTAAATAATTATAATTTTGATTTTATTGCTGACTGTACCTACTCCCTGACAAGTAATTAAGTATAATGTTCGTCACGTTTACTTCCGAATGTACCGCAAACGACGCCAATATTTTTTGTAAACACTGAGTTAACAACTTTTGCATGAGAATGTATTATATATTCAAAGTATTTAAACATTTTCTTCTGTTTTAAAGCCTATTCTCAATAACAAACATATCTAAATAAGCTTTACTTAAAATATGTCAAGATGATTTCATAGATGACCTCCATGACTTCGCCTATTATAATTCGACTGAAATACAAGGGATTTGATTCCCGAATGAATAAAATTGTTTGCAAAAATACATAGGTTTGTAGTTTTCTCATGGAAGCATGTATGTTAGTTACACTCACGCTAAAAGTGATGAATTTGTCTGTTTTTTAAACAAAGGCAGTTTAATCGTCTTGGTTAACACAAGCCAAATTTATCCGAGTAATAGAAAGCCACGGTTTTAAGCTAGTCCAAAATAAATTATGTCACGGTTAAATAGAAACATGTAGGATATAAGAATTTATCTTCCTAACAAGTATCACATAAATATAAATCTTGAAGGATTAAAATTGTGCCTTGGAGCAGACAAATTGGTACTTCACGGGGTATAAAAGATAACACATAAAAAACTATTTGTCGTAAACATTGGAGCTTAGATAAGTTAATTAATTACGTACTATCTCGTGGACTTTGAAAATCTTCTGATCAGAACGAGACGTAAAATAAATGTTTCAGCGACGTAAGGGCGTACAGTACAATATAGTAATTGTTCCTAAATACTGATTCAAGTTCGCATGCTCAAGCATTCAGTGCGGAGTGATTGGCAACGCTTCACTGAGTTTACTGCGTACTGCAATTATCGTATCTGACTGATGTTTGTTCATTATGCAGTTTAAATTTATAAAAAAATACTTGAGTTCTCCTTGTTCTAATATACTCAAATTTAGATATATGTATAGTGGTGATTGTTTTATACGTTGAATAAATATTTGTGAACATTTCACACAGCGCCATCTAGCCACAATGTATAATACTTATATACTTTTTGTAAATACATACTTATAATACATATTAAACACAGACAAAGTACATATATCAGTACATAACATCTATGTTCGTCACACATTTTTTTTTGCCCTGGGTGGGAATCAATCCCACGATCTACAGCGCAGAAGGCAGGGTTACTACCAACTGAGCTGCGAAACCAGTTAGATTTGGAAAAAAACAATAACATACCTAGTACCAGTGTCAGCATTATACAGCGTCAGAATTATAGAATCAACTTTTTCTCATCTGTCCTTAAGTTGAAATATCCAAGAGTATATTCCTCTTGATTCATCTTGATGCTAGATAATCAATTCAGTCATGAGAAGCTACTCTTTAGACTCTACAGTTTATAAATAAACTCCGTACGTAAAAACAGTGACTCTAAAATAGAACGCAACAAAATTATGAATATTCATGATCAATTACATATGAACAATGACCGTGCACGTTATTTTATACGCACGCAAAAATATTATGCCAGTATATAACGACCTGGATTATAATATGCGCATTTACTTATCTAGAGTAGATTCGAAATGAGGTATTTTTATTTCATATTTGTTCTATATATCTGCGAGAGCTATGCTGAGAGACAATATAGAGTCAACTCTAATAAACGTTTCGGTACCAGTAGCGTTGGCTATACTTCAGATGGGCGAGATGATGCTCAAAGCTATAAAAGTAACAAGCAGAGTGGTGATAAGAACATTCGTGACAGTCAAAGTGATAGTAAGAGATACGGTGTGGAGAGAAAGAATGAGGAGTATACAGACATAAAAACAGAAAATAATCGGTATGATGATACAAAGGGAGGTACCGTTGGCGTAGAAAATGATAAAATGCAATATGATCACGAAAAGTATAACAGTGGCGATAATTATGAATCAAGCTATGGCAGAAAAGATAACATTAAGTATGGTTTGAGTTTCTACGGTTATGGGGGAAATCAAATTAAATATAATAATACACAATACAGCAATAAAGAGTACGACGCCAGGAGAAAATATGAAGATAACGAAAGATGCAGATATATTGGACCTTTACATAACTATAACTCATTAGATAAATTCGAGTACCAAAACAATGAAGGTTATTACCAAAACGGTTATGGATTTGGAGGTAATGCATTAAGTAGTGTTTTTAGATAATATCATGCTAAAGAATGGAGTCCTTTATATATTTTTAATTTCTTTTCAGGTGATAATTTTTACAATGATAAATATCAAGACCAGTGTGACCAAAGGTACGACGGAATGGAGGAAGATATAATTCGCCCCTGTAATCTGAATGATTGGGAATGCATTCGCAAGTTTTTAGCGTCTAACTCTAGATGTAAACCAGCTTATGGACCTAACCCCGATCCATTGTATATTCCTGTGGACAAATTCTTTCTCCCATTGGTGAACTTAACAGTCACTCACACCAATCTACGAGTCAGGGGATTTGAAAGTGCCAAGATCACGGAGTTCTAGTAAGTGTTGCTTTTATTTCTTGGGATGTGATGACATGAAAACAAAACGTAGGTCGTGGGTTCAATTGCCACCCAGGACAAGCATTTGTGTGACGAACACAGGTGTTTGTTCTATGTCTGGGTGCTTAATATATATGTAAGTATTTACAGAAAGTATATAAGTATTATACCATTCGTCTGGTTCCTATGATACAAGCTATGCTTAGCTTACTTTGGGGCTAGCTGGCGCTGTGTTAAATGTCCATCAATATTTATTTATTTAATGTTTCACAGTGTTTTCTTTTACCATTTCACTACTTGGTATTGCATATGTCATTTCTTCAAGCAAAAATTTATCAGTCAATTCATTGTTTTAAAAAAAAAACCTTTGAATCAAAAGTCAAGATCTGGGCCCTGGGAAACCGCGCTTTTAGTGATTGACTCTGTGTTCTTTTCACACCAGTCTATGCTTTTTTATATATTAATATATATCCTTTTTTTGTGTTAAAGCCTCAACAAGGAAACAGGCAATTTGGTAATAGCGATTCAAGTGAAGAACCTAAACCAATCATCTCCGAGGTCCTACTTTAGCTTCCAGCGCCGAGCCAAGGAACCGATCGTGCTTTCTGATTTCACAACTGTTGTTTTCAGTATGTATATCTTTCATTTTCTTCAAAATATTGCTACTAATCTTCTTACCACTTATTTTTCTTAAAATACTTCCTAAGAATCAATTACGAAGTTTTAATACTGATTTATATGTGATTCATAAATTATTGTTATTATTATTGTTCTTATATTATACAAGTTATTGCCCGCGCCTTCGTCCGCGTGGAATTCGGTTTTATCACGCACCCCTATTTCCCCCCCCCCCCTCAGAAAAGTAGCCTATGTTACTCCTTGTTACATCAGCTATCTGCCAGTGAAAGTCCCGTCAAAATCGGTCCAGCCATTTCAGAGATTAGCCGGAACAAACCGACAGACAGACAGACAAAAATTGTAAACGTGTTGTTTTGGCATATGTACCGTGTATACATCCATATGCACCTAGTATAAAGCGGTTATTTTAATATTACAAACATACACTCCAATTTATTTATCTGTATAGATGTATAGATGAAAAGACGGTGGCGATTAGTTCACCACTTATCATGTCTACATTCCCAGTATGCAGCCAGCTACTAAGTAAAAAGTGGCCAAATGGCTGACTGGCAAGTGGCGCTGGCTATCCCATTTCGCAAAGTGCGTGAATCTATGTATGAAGGTATCTTGTAATTCTTTCAGAATCGATAACCTTCACAGCTGTATTACCCTACTTTCCACATCTGCGGCTGGACAAGGCTGAAATACACGCCGATGTGGATGATAGTCGACCAGTCTATGTAGTTGGACCAAAAGTATTCAATAGTACAGGTGAGTAATCCAAATCTCTTTATTTATTTACTAGCTGTTGCCCGCGACTTCGTCCGCGTGGAATTCGGTTTTATCACGCACCCCTATTTTACCCCTCGGAAAAGTAGCCTAAGTTACTCCTTGTTACATCAGCTATCTGCCAGTGAAAGTCCCGTCAAAATCGGTCCAGCCATTTCAGAGATTAGCCAGAACAAACTAACAGGCAGGCAGACAGACAAAAATTAAAAAAAGAATTGTTTTGGTATATGTACCGTGTACATCCATATGCACTTAGTAAAAAGCGGTTATTTTAATATTACAAACAGACACTCCAATTTTATTTATTTGTATAGATTTATTATTAACCAGTAAGGCTTCTGCCATTTACACTAAATATATAAAATAATTACAAATTTAATATTTATATATATTTTTTTAATAATTACAATATCTAAAATATAGCCATCTTTTTTCCAGATCCAACTATTGTGAGTTTTTTCGCTGAACTCAATCTCAACACACCAACCATCATACGAGAGGCCTTTGTTTTCCAGTCCTTCTTATTAACCGGAGTCTACATACAGAAGAGTATTTGCGATTTTGGAGTCGACGTGTATGGAAATTATCTTCGTTTCTTGAGAACAAAGGGCTTTGTTGTAGGTCAGCAATATAAAAATTATAAAGATTATTCCCGTGATAAGGAACATTCAAATTATAACAAGAGTTAACTGCACTGATGGTATAAATTAGTGGTTGTTTATTTATTGTCCTTTTCCTCTTTCGCTTTCCTAAGCCATTCGAGTGCCACTATAGGAGATAAGAATTTTTAAGATCCATCAATGGTCTTCATTGAGGGATTCATGGCATGAGTCCAACGGAACGAGCAGATGGCCTAGCCGGTGTTAAGTGATCCTCTGAACCTCTGCCGTTGAAGTGGTAACAAGCAATGCGGCTTGGGTCCTCCCCTACCTAGGTATGAGAACCCTCAAGTCGCAGCGTATGTGCCCGTAACTCTGAAACGTGAAGTTGGAATGTCTCATGTGCCTTCAGGCTACGTCTGGGTTCGAAAAAACACGCTAAGCATTTTAAGATATAGATGTAAAAGCCAATAAATATTAAGTTAAGGTTACTTAGATGGTTTGCGGAGAAGTTTAATACACGCACTAAAACTATTCACATTGTAATATTTTTATTTAATTTAACACTCAGTATTTTATGAAAACAAAAATACTCCTGACTTATCGACTTTGCAACAAATTCCGAAAATGATTTAACTTGCAAAATGAACTCCTAAAGATCCGGAAGGATTAAAAAGTTGCGGTAAGCAGATCAGGATTTCGACAGGTGCGAATTACTTTTAAAATATGATAATCTCGTCTTGAACTCGGAAACTTGGCGAGACCACGTTGCGGTTGAATGAAGAACAGATGGGCCGACACGTTTTCTGCACTGGTGTTTCTCGGATGTTATTATTTTGACGTCTTTATTATTATTATTTTTATTTTTTTTTTTCACTTCACTTCTCATGTGGCTTTGCGGGTCGATTACAACCGACTTATCAAAATCGTTCTTTTTTTCAGTATCTCAATCTTTATTTCCGTAGAATTCGTAAAGAAATGGCTTGTAAACGTCAATAATATTCAAAACATAAGGTCACGCGTACTTATCGCTAAGTTTGACGCCTGTTCAAACCCTATCCGACCCTCCATGGGGAAGAACAGACAAGAAATGGAGGTCATCTTTTATTTTTTGCCCTCTTTAATGCCGTCACACGCAAATATGCGAACTTTTTTCGGGCATTGGAATTGTTAGTTGTACCTAATACATTCGCATCACTGTGTTTCTCTTGGTAAAGTCGTGGTCGCCGGTAAATTACAGGCACATGAGACGTTCCAACTACACGAATCATATTTACAGTCGCAATACGATGAGCCTTCACATATGCAAAGAGGGGAATTGTATGGCTTTAGTTATGGCATAACATTATCACATAACATCAGGTGGACCATCAGCTTGTTCACAAAAAAAACAAATTGTGTGGAGTATAAATACGAACTTGGTGTTTAAAATATATGCAGTTGAAATTTTTAAAGATAAAATAAATCAATGCATCAGTCACTATGGTGAAAATTAACATAAACTTATATTGAGTGTCCATCAAACGATAGCTTGATGATGGAACTGATGCACTTTTCCATTAAAACTGCACAGTTATACAAGTTGATCTACCGGATATGCTACTAATGTATATCCGGTAAAACACTACCATCATAAAGCATAAAGTAGATACAGATAATTAATATTTTAATTAAAAAAAAAGTAATATACCCGCCGCCCATAGACAACAGCAATGCGATTCTAGTGCTCTCCATCGAAGTAAGAGATGACTCATGTCGCCTTGCGTTACGACCCCCGAGACGGGGACATTACGTCTCATGCGCCTGCAATTTCACCGGCACCCACTCCTTTCCACCGGAACACAGCATCACGAGTGCTTCACTGCTTAACACTTCTCTGGGCGAACTTAGCACAAGTTCTACTGCTCCTTTCCACCCGAGGGACATGTGTAAGGATTCAAAAGGTCATCTACAGACGAGTCTGATTATTATCTAAGATAATGTAGAAAAATAAATTGTTTCAACCTCAGTAAAATAGATTAATTCCTGAAATACCACACTTATCGTATTTTGCCAATGTTTGTTGTTTTATGCCTTTTATGGCACTAATAATAGCAATTTATAGTTTCGAGGTTTATCATTGATACATCAATTATCTATTTTAAGAAATCAACAGAACTTGGTTGTATCCATATTTCCTGATGCATGTGAAACCAAGTATAAATTTACATATCAACATTACAGACATGCAATTCCTAAGTATAAATACAAAAATCATAATGTTAAACTATCAGTCGTTAAATTTGACAATAATTGGCATATGCTATACAAAATGCATAAACCTGTTTTGATTATTTTGTTGCTTTATTGTGCAAATGTTCTTGGTGACGGAATCTCCTACAATGATGTCTATCAAAGAGGTTACGATTTGTTGGGCAGCTATGGCAACTTTTTTGGACAAAACTGGTTAAACTCTGGCAAATATGGACAAGGGAGATACAACGGAGGACAGAGTTACTCCGGTATATGGGTAGGATCTGATAAATATGGCCAAAATGGTTACATCGTCGCTGGAAATAATGGAGTTAATAATAATAAGTATGGAGAACAAGGTGTATACTATAACAATGGACAAGGTGGAAATAACAATGCTGGAAACGGTGGACAAGCAATCCAGTTAGATGTCAGTGGAAATGTTGGATTGAAAAATGATGGTAACAATGCACAAAGAGGTCAACAGAATGGTGGCCAAGGTTTAATAGAACTGGATGCGGAACTTCTCAATAGACTTGCGCTGAATGCAGGCCTTCGAGCTGGACTAGGGCTGCGAGCAGGGCTAGGTTTGAATTCCGGAATAAGGCTCAATGCTGGTCTGAGATTAAATACTGGATTGGGTCTTGGAGCTGCTACTGGTGGGTTGTTGGGTGTTGGCGTGAGGGTTGGCCTGGATTTGTCACTTGGTGGAGGTAAGTTGTATTAAGTTATATACTATAGAAATTAATTTACCCGAAATAGTATTAAAGTACAGAAACCAAATATATCGTATAAAATATAATGTTTTGGTCCAGTAATGATGGAAATTATCAAGAAAAACTAAAGTGTTTTTTTAAGGGGTTAGTTAGGGCCTCAATTGGCAATTCTTCTTCTGTGGATTATGTCACCGGAAGTATACCAGAAAAGATCACCAGTATTTTATGCCTGATGGCACTTGGAACTCCGTAGTCCATGCTAAAGTTAGGTTGCGGTCTAATTTTCTTGAGGGCAAACTTAACCATCACAACAGTAACCATGATTTGAAAGGCTTTTAAGACAAAATATGATAGAAGTCAGAAAGTCTTGAAGTTGAGGTGTACTAAATCACATCCATTTCCAGAACAACTTAATCCAGATAGTTACAACACTAACGGAAATCAAGTAATGGTTCCTTAAAATACAACTTATTTATTGAATTAGATTCTTCTTTATTACATTGTATTAACGTGAACAGTTTGAATTGAACTCAATTATTCATATCGATCCTTCCAGATCAAGACAATCAAGAGGATATTGTCCGCCCTTGTCAAACGGAAGACTATGAATGCATCAGAAAATTCTTCGCTGAAAACTCGCAGTGCAGACCTTCGTATGGCCCTGCGCCTGACCCTTTGTACTTGGATCAAAACACCGTTATCCTGCCGTTGGTGAATCTGTCGTTAACACTTACGAATGTCAAAATAACTGGGATGGCCAACGCAAAAATCAGTGACCTGTAGTAAGTAACCTTATGGTGATATGTCTCAGCAACTCTGCCTTCTGGAAGTCGTGGGTTCGATTTCCACCCAGGTCAAATGATGCAACAGAGTATCAAATTTTACGTATAATTTTGGATCTTTACTAGACATCATGATAGATACATATCGGTGACATGTATCGGTAATGCGATTCATAATTAAGCCAAATATGAGGACCCAATGCAACAATTAATTGTAAGTAACCAAATACCTCTAGAAATATATTCTTTTTTTCAGTTTGAACAGGGTAACGGGTAATGTCGTGGTCTCGATACGAATCAACAATCTCAACGAAACTTCACCTAAATCTTACTTCTCTTACAAAAGGGTCGGCAAGGAACCACTCATCCTGGCTGATGTCTCCTCTATTCTATTTAGTAAGTACTCTACTAGACGACTTCTCTGTAGAATCGAACTGCTTTTGAAGTTTAAGAAATTAGTATGTTAGTAAGTAAAAGGAAGTAAGGAGATCCACACATCAAACAAGACACAAAAGGAGTTTAAAATCTTACTGCAATTCATCAGCCAAGCTACTGCACTGCACTGCACTGCATTTGGTGAGTGGAGCCCCCAAGATCCCAAGATTCAGCAAAACTACTTGACGTAGAAAGAGGTGGTAATGATGGTACAAATGTTATTTCTGTGTGTACTAATTTGTTCTACATATAGAAAGCATAACAGTTTTATCGGTAATACGATTGGATAGATTTTGAAGCAGTCAGCATCGGCTAAATACCGAACATAGTTATCAATAATGGCTGTCTGAACATGTTATCATACAAATTGGATAGAATTTCCCTGGGAGGTGGATGCCTTTGTATCGACTTTGGTCACACACTTTGGTCACTTTGGTTGACTGCTGGGCTAAGTGGCCTGTCCCAGTAAGCGCCACCAGAGTCTGGAGGTTGAGACTGGAGCGTCCATAGATTTTATAGACGCTGATAGCGTTTGAGCGGATTTTGTTGAAAGCGTGAGTAAGCGTCTCAATCAGTGATAAATAATAATGAAAACACAAAGAAACCAAGGACACCACTAAGCACCTCGGCTGGTTTGTTGATATCGGGACAAATGTGAAAAATCAATAGACGGAAGTACTGATGATGATAATGATTGAATTACCTGATAGTGTCGTGTGTGTTTCAGAAAGCATCACCTTGACGGTAGTTCTACCAAGAATTCCAAATCTTCGGTTGGATTTGGCCGACATACACGCGGTCATTGAAGGTGGCTCTCCGGAATATAATATCGGGCCGGGAGCTTCTAACAGTAAAGGTACAAACTAATCCTAATTTAGAATGAAAGAAAACGAAAGGAAAAAAATATTGTATTTGTGACAGGCAAAAATACGCAAAACTTTTTTTTTATAATTTTTTATTTGTTTTTTTTTTATTGTGTCTATGTTTTAATTCATATTTTATACCGCCAAATGTAAGACTGTGGTATGTTGATTTTATTGACATTCATTTCTGTTTCATACTGATACTGTTTGACTGATACATTTCTTTCTCCTTTTTGCTGCGAAGCGGTACTGCACTTGCATAAACGTGCTCCAATTTGAAGGTTAGATGCTACTGAAATTACAATCCCATTATTTGTACATATTAAAAATCTTTGTGTTTTGATCTTTAAATATTTGCATGCCTAATTTTAAGGTAGCACATAATTAATACATTTAATATATTTAAGATCTACTGTAACGCAAATAAATTAATCTTTAATCTCTTTAATCTATGTTATTTCAGATCCTGGTGTCCTGTCAGCGTTCACACAACTTACCGCAAACATCCAGACCGTTGTACAGGAAGGATTTATATTGCAGGCACAGCTTCTAGCAGCTCTGTACTTGCAATTGAACATATGTGATTTTGGACTCAATCTTTTGAGCGTATAATTTGAGCTTGGTGAAAACAACGCATCCGATGAATTTATCGCTACAAAATACACTTTCAGAAGTGTCATTATGAAATTAGAATTTCGGCTTAGGAAAAAAGAATCGAAATTCAGTTTTATACTATATTTCAATACATACTATGAAAATTATGTCCATTAAATATTTTTGCTTTTTTACTGTGGATTTTGAATAACGACAATATAGATAGTACCTAGTATAACTCACCCATGGCTAGAAGAAGACAGATTTTTCCAACAACCCTTGATTTTTCTACAATACTTCAAAGCTTGGCTGGTTGGAGTGGGGCTAAGTAACGGGGGACAAAATCATAAAAGACCCTTACGAATTTTATTTTAGTATTGCCAAACAGTTTGTTAATTATGAAATAGCATTGAAACCAATGTCCTACCCATTTTTAGGGCATTGCAAGCAAAATTATGCATGTGACTTATCTAGAAAACTACCGGCACCCAGTAACAGCCAGACACAGAAAAAACCTTTATGTTCGTCATACAAATGTTTGCCCTGGATGGGAATCAAACCCATGACCTACAGCATAGAAGGCAGGGTTATTCCCAACAGAGCTGTGAGACCAGTCAAAGAAGATAATTAATAAAATATCTGTCGGGCTTGATAGTTTCAAAAGTAATTATTGTACCATCCAGAAATAGAACTAATTATTCATAACAGTCGAGATAGGTGCGTTGCTGGAAAATTAGTTCAAGATTTCTTCTTTGAAAAGCGTTAGTGCGTGTAAAGGTCATATGTTTATACATTTCAATCGTGCGAACCGATAGGAATAAATTATAACTAAAGATTTCTATTCGCAATTGTTATAAACACGCATACTCCTACTTATATAATCTCTGAGACTATGTTTCAAATTAGTGTTCATCATATGATCCAAAATGAGATTAGTATTACTTTTCACTTTGTTATATTATTGTGATGGCACAGATAACGTGGCCGAAGAATATAAGTACTCCAACAAGTACAATGAAGGAGTAGATTTCTACGAAGGATATGATGATAACAGATATGATTTATACTCTAACAAGGAATATGAAAAGTACGATGAAAGATACCGAAATCTTAATGTTGTTGGATTAGGTAAGTGTGTTTGTTCAAAAGCAGCAATAAAAAAAGATTTTAAACAAAAACATCCGAACAGGGTACGGTCCATTTCCGTATTAATAATAATAACAAATATTAGTGGACAACCCTAACAGCGCCATCTAGTCCCAAACTCAGCTTAGCTTGTACTACGGCAACCAAATAACTGATAGAATACATATATGCTGTACCAGACACTCTGATCTTCGAAAGGAAAGGAAAAAAATAGGAACAGACCCAAGTCGCATCTTATGCGCCCGTAAATCTGAGACGAGTAGGTGGCATGTCTCATGTGCCTGTAATTTCACCGGCAACCACACCTTTCAAACCGTAACGCGAATGCGTTAGTGCTTGGCAGAGAAATGGGCATAGTGGCAGTACTTCCTCTGATGAACTTGGCGTGAGTTCTACTGCTCTTAACATGTATGGTAGGTAAAGTTTATACCAATGACAAAGCTTTACATACTCCAGAAGCCAGCAGCGAAGACATTATTCGTCCCTGTGCACTTTTTTTTTTTTTTTTTTTTTTTATGTAATACAGTTACTGAACGAGCTGACGGCCCACCTGGTGTTAAGTGGTAACCTCAGCCCATAACAAGCGACGCGGCTTGGGTCCTCCCCTACTAGGTACGACAAGACCCAAGTCGCAACGTATGCGCCTGTAACTGTGAGACGTGTAGGTTGAATGTCTCGTGTGCCTGTAATTTCACCGGCAACCACACCTTTCAAACCGGAACACAGTAACACGAAAGCGTTACTGCTTGGCGGCAGAAAAGGGCATGGTGGCAGTACTTCCCCGGACGAACTTGGCTAGAGTTCTACTGCTCTTAAAAACTTGATGACTGGCAATGCATACGTCGATACTTTGCCAAAAACTTAAATTGCGTACCTGCTTATGGACCGATACCCGATCCTTTGTATCTAAAAAGGAATACAGTATACTTTTCAAACATCAATGTGACGGCCATACTAACCAACGTTCGAGTGACGGGGCTTAGTAACTTCAAAATTAGTGAGTTTTTGTGAGTATAGAAATATTTCTTTCTCTTATTCTATGATTATATGAAAGGACACACAAAACATCTTGTGATATCTTTTTTCAGTATTTTATGTAGTCATAAATGTATAGATCTAAGTACTCAGATTGTTACAAGGATCGTGCTCGCGAAAAAAAAAGGAAGCCCTCCTTTAGGTGTTTCCTGACTGTTCTTCCTCATGGAGGGTCGGATAGGGTTTGAACAGGCGTCAAACTTAGCGATAAGTACGCGTACCTTATGTTTTGAATATTATTGACGTTTCCAAGCCATTTCTTTATGAATTTTATGGAAATAAAGTTTTTGACTTTGACTTTGAAAGCTCTTCAAGTCTATAAAAATGTTATACAATATGTAAAAAAAAAAACAATAATAATTTATTTTACTTTTTTAGCGTCAACAGAGATACAGGGAACTTAATAATTGCAATAGAATTCAAAAAATTGAACATGTCGGATAACGCGTATTTAAGATATAAAAGGACAGCGAAGGAATCAATTATTTTGTCGGACTACGCTACGATAGAATTCAGTTAGTACTTTTCTGGTAATCGTGAGTGGAAGCATGTTTTAGAGACGATTGGTTGCTTTAAGACTAGTTTTTTTTTTTTTTATGTAATGTAGTTACGGAACGAGCCGACGGCCCACCTGGTAGTAAGTGGTAACCTCGGCCCATAACAACCGATGCGACTTGGGTCCTCCCCTACTAGGTACGACAATACCCAGTCGCATCGTATGCGCCCGTAACTATGAGACGTGTAGGTGGAATGTCTCATGTGCCTGTAATTTCACCGGCAACCACACCTTTCAAACCGGAACACAGTAACGCGAACGCGTTACTGCTTGGCGGCAGAAATGGGCATGGTGGCAGTACTTCTCCGGACGAACTTGGCGAGTTCTACTGCTCTTAAATTAAAAAAACTAGTGCAGAATAACAGCTAAAAAAGGTAAATACACTCGGCGTCACAAAAATCGCACCTTTATGTTTTTTTCAGTAAATCGCTCCTAGAATCTAGCACATAAATACCACATGTGAAAAAAATATATCATTGTAAAGTACACTTCAATACCTTTACATTAATAACCTGTATCATTAAAAACCAATTACCATTTCTAACCAGGGACCAATCAACAAAATGTTGGAAAAAATTGCCACTTTAGCGAGCGCTAGTTGAGCTACCTTAAAAGGGTATAAAAGGTCATTTCCAGCTAAAAAATGGGTCAGTCGCTACTCAGACTTTAGAGTGAACACACCGGAACAACATACGCAAAAGAACAATACCTGAAGATGGATACAACCTGTGATGAAGCAGCTAAAATCATTGCGCTATGGCAATCAGGACTGCGACAGGTTGACGTTGCTCGACAGTTGAACCTCAGCCGATTCTCAGTTCGACGAGTATACCAACGATTCCGTGAGACTGGTGGCTATACCCGAAGACGTGGATCCGGAAGAAAACGCTGCACATCAGAAAGAGACGACCGCTTCATTGTGTCGACGTCGTTGCGCCACCGCTTCAGCAATGCTGTTGAGGTGCAACAAGAGCTCCAATCAGTTCGCAGAACGTCTGTTAGTGTCTCTACGATTAGAAGAAGATTGAAAGAAAAGGAATTGAGAGCTCACAGACCTGCTAAGGGCTCAAAACTGACCGTGCAGCATCGAAGAGAGCGGTTGCAATTTGCTCAGGAGCATGTCAACTGGACGCTTGACCAGTGGAGGGCCGTTCTCTTCACCGATGAGACACGAGTATGTCTTTTCTGCAACGACAGACGCAGAAGAGTATACCGAAGAAGAGGAGAGCGTTTTGCCCAGGCTTGTATAGAAGAATCCGTCGCATACGGAGGTGGTTCCTGTATGTTCTGGGGTGGTATATCCGTCGAAGGGAAAACGGAGCTTGTGTGCGTCTCTCGGACTGGCGATGGTCGTGGGCAAGGGTCGCTGAATGCTGGGCGGTACATAACGGAGATCTTACAAGACCATGTGGTCCCGTATGCCGGTTTTGTTGGCGATGGGTTCATGTTAATGCACGATAACGCCCGTTGCCACACTGCGTTTACTGTGCGGGACTACTTGGAAGAGGTTGAGATCCCTGTTATGCAGTGGCCAGCACGAAGCCCAGACCTGAACCCGATTGAGCATCTCTGGGACGATGTAAAGAGGCACGTACGAGCACGAGATCCTGCTCCCACCACTCTCCAAGAGCTCCAGGATGCCGTGACGGAAGAATGGGAGAACATACCCCAAGAGAGAGTGGAGACCCTCGTGAGGTCCATGAAGGGTCGGATGGAAGCTGTGATCAAAGCAAGGGGCGGAAGCACTAGATTTTAAGGACTTATTTGTAATTTTTTAAATGTTTTAAATTTTATTTTTTGTAACTTAGTCATTATTTATGTTTTTTTTTATTAAAAGATTTAAAACACATACACATGTTTTTAATTTCTAATAAGCAATTCAATTACCTTTCCAATGATATCCTACAATCATACCCTTACTATTGACAAAATTTGAGTAAAAGTATTCTAAAGTTGCTTTTTTAAAAGGTGCGATTTTTGTGACGCCAAGTGTATTATGAAAATTGGATGCAGTGGTCAAGTGATATGGACCCCGATATTAAATCTAAAGGTATTTTGATCAAATCTGTATCAGAATCTATGACATTTTTTTTTATGGGTACATTACGAAGTTCCCAAAACGGTGAAAGAAAATATCGTGTAGATAACCGATATGTCCAGGAACCAAATTGACTGTCCTAACTGCGCATTAAAAATACAACGAACATGATGACAGTCCGATACTTATTTGTTTTAGTATTATTAAATTAAAAGTATTATTACAGAAATTCAAATGACTTTTATACAAATGTTTAAATTGTTGAACATGTGTGTTGATGTCGTTGTCTTGTGTGAATTATTTATTTCAGGTTCAGGAACGTTCACCGTCGTAATACCAAGAATACCAAATCTAAGATTGGATCTGGCAGACATTCACGCAGATATCGATGATGCCACACCACCGTTTTTCTTCGGTCCTGGAGTAGCCAACAGTACAGGTAAAAATAAAAATATATTATTGTAATTGTTTGGTCTACAAGGAAAAGAATGGAGGATGTTTTGTCGATATATTTTGGATCTTGTCTCGTTTTCTTTGTCAGTTCGATTAATCTAGAATCCCCCGAAAAACCCGTCTCTTCTGTTTCCATACCGTCATCTTTTCGCCCTTTAAATAATAGCGGCCAGGAGTCCGCGACAATTACCATGTAAATCTTGTCATGCAACTTGCTTACAGTTTTTATGTTATTAATAAAATTTAATACAAAGCTATTTTTCGCTTTCAGACCCTGATGTTGCAGAAGCCATTTCTCAACTGATAATTCAGCTGCCTGTTGCAGTCCGTGAAAGCTTTCTCTTCCAATCCCAACTTTTCTCAATGATATATATTCAGGAAAATATTTGTGATTTTGGCCTTAAATTAATAAGTGTTTAACCCAGTTAAAATTGTCACATTGTTTAATTTTAAATTTCATTTATTTACATTCACTACAGCAATATGCAGCTAAATTGCTTATTATTATTAATTCAAAGATATTGTCTATAATAAGATAATTAATATCTCTAATACCATAACATAATTATATATAAAATATGACATGCAAAATTGAGGCAAGTAAGCTACTTATTATATGTGTGATACCATGTGTTGTACCTATAGCACCAAAATATCTAAGTAAATAATATTATCTATATCTAAATACCATTAAACATATAACTATAGTTAGGGTATTTGCTATTGTCTATGCATATTACTGACCAGTTAAATGGTTCAATTATTATCACAATAATTCATTTTAATGGGAAGTTAGCATATGTAGGTGTAGGACTATGTAGGTGTAGGACTATGTAGGTGTTTGGTGGCATATTTTCAACTTGATTGTACTAGTCAGCGTGGCATTTGCCATACCACTACGCAAATAATGAAATTTTTGATAAATAATTGATTAACTCTATTACCTCACCTTGTGATACATTGCTTATTAAATACACGCAAATAAACGTTTATAAAGACTGAAGATATACAACTTAAAACAGATGTGAAGATGAAGCTTTTAGTTTTGTGTATTTGCTTAGTTACCGTTGATTCTTCTTCACAAAATAATGATAAAGTCAAAGGTTTGAATTCTCAAAAGGACATTAGGGAAACTTACGAACAAGGGCAGAAAAATGTAGATCACTATGGTGACCTTAAAGCAAGGTATGGTTATGGTGATACCATTAATATAGAGGACAATAAAGGAAAAGACAATGGAGAAGCATACGATACAGTTAAAGAGTCCGAAGAGTATACATTGTCATACGTAAATCGTAATAGTTATATTGATAATTCTAATACGAATCCAATTGGATATGAATACAAATGTGATTCTGAATGTTCTAATAAAGGAAACGATGATCAGAAAAATGTAATGGACAACAACGATAGTAATAAAAAATATGTAATTAAAGAAGCATATGTTTCTTCTTACAATCACCCAGACGGGTATGATAAAGATCAATATATTAATCTTGTAGGATTGGGTGAGTTATTGAAATATACTTTAATATATTTATAAACATCTTCTGATTTTTATTAAGATTAGAATCAATGTTGATATTATATAAAAAAAGTGTGTATTGCTTGATATTCCGTTGAATAGATCATCTTTTGTAATTCCAGGAAATAATGATGTAGAAGACATTGTTCGTCCCTGCGCTCTAGATGATTGGCAATGTATACGCAAATACTTTGCCAAAAACTCAAAATGTAAACCCACCTTTGGGCCTGTACCAGACCCTTTGTACTTCAAAAGAAATGTGGTATACTTTCCTAATGTCAACGTGACAAATGTTAGAACCCGGCTACGAGTATCGGGACTGAGTAATTTCAAAATAAGTGAATTCTAGTGAGTATAACGAATTTTTATTTTATTGGTGGACAATTCACACAGCGCCATCTAGCCCCAAACTAGCATAGCTCTATCAGTTGTCTGGTTCCCATAGCACAAGCTATGCTTAGTTTGGGGCTAGATGGCGATGTGTGAAATTTCCACATATTTCGAGACAGTCATTGACACGAATGCAGTATGTGATGTGATTATTGTTATATTTCAGCGTGAATAAAGATACAGGAAATTTAGTTCTAGCGCTAAATTTTCAAAATCTCACCCAATACACGCCAAAAACATATGTTAGATATAAAAGGACAGCGCGGGATTCTATCGTTTTGTCGGACTTTGCAGCTGTTGTGTTCAGTAAGATATTTACATTCATTATTCTTTATTGTACACAAGAAATATTATATAAATTATCTAATATAAAAGATATGTACAAGGGCAAGCTTAACCCTAAAAAGAGTTTTCTTCCAGCAAACGTTTGAGGCTAGAATACGGTTCTCAAAGAAAAGTGGATATGATGTACATACATAAGATTTTCTTTTATTTATATGATATACTTAAATTAAAAATAATTACATACATATTAATTCCAAAATTTATGACGAATTCAGTTATCTAATTACATTTCCCGGCGAACTAATGATAGCTCAGTCGATCCCAGTGACTATCAGGTGGATTTGTGCCCAAAACACATTACTGTATTCATTTTTTTATGTGTTTATTATTGTTTATTATCAGAATTTTAATAAAGATCATCTTAAAGTCCATGTATTTCAGAATCTGGATCATTCACTGCAGTAATACCGAAAATCCCGCACCTTCGTTTGGACTACGCTGAGGTCCACGCGAATATCGATGATGCTGTACCAAACTTAATCTTTGGGCCTGGAGCGTTCAATAGTACAGGTAAATATGTATGATTCTATATATTGGTGGGATAACGACGCACAAAACATCTTGTAATATCTTATTTCAGTATGTTATGTAGTCATAATGTACCTAAGTACAAGGATCGTGCTCGCGAAAAAAGGAAGCTCCCATTTTAGGGGTTTCAGAACTTCAAAAGTTGATGCAATAGGGGACGTAAGTTGGTACAGGGAATTAATAATTTCTTAGTTACGAGATAAAACTAACCATAAAATTATACTTTTGGTAACAAATTAAGAATGTTTCTGCATTTTGTCCAAACACGTAAATAAAAAGATGTTTCATATTTTTTTTAAGTTCTTACCTGCATTTGTATGAATATTGATGATTGCTTGGAGAGTAAAGTAGGCTACTCGGAGTACTTATTCTAGGCAGACGAAGTTGTGGGAACCAGCAAGTGTATATGATTTTATTGATGACTGAGTAATGAAGGACCAGTCTTTATTTCCGTGTTAAAATTTATCTCATGTTTGCAGATCCAGATGTTATAGCAGCATTCACAGAGTTGACCGCAACTCTACCTATTCTCTCTCGAGAAGAATTCCTGTTAACATCTCAGCTCTACATAACAATTTATATACAAGAGTATCTGTGCGATTTTGGCCTTAAACTTTACAGCATATAGAATTTATATTACAAATATTCTTAAGTGATTGAAATAAATAGTTATTTTGAGTTCCGACATGAATACGGTTGAATTAAATACGAAAAAATAAAACTTATTATGTTTTATTATGTCACTTATGTTAACACAAACGTGAATGATGATGATTATGTGATTTATAAAGATTGTGATGTAAACAATAGATTACATTAGACATTGATTCAAAAATATTATTTGACAATACTTTCTTCTAATCTATTTTGAAGTTTTTATTACAAATATAGCGCTGTTGTTATTAAATTAAAAAGTAGCCTAAAATTACAGAAAATTTAATAAAAAAAAATGTGAGCCGTCACGGGACGCCTGGCAGATGTGAAACATCGACATTATTTTGTAAAAGTAATATGCAACGCATGCCGTGGCGACGCGTCGCCACGCCTGAAATCGTTTTTACGTGCGGCTATAGATGTTTCACATCAAAACTTGATAGTAAATATATAATTGTAAACATTTATTTTACAGGCCAATTATTATTATTTTTCAATTTAGATGCAATCGTCCCTTACTTGAAGGAAAATACTTACATAAATACACACGATCACTCTTTATCACTGTTTTTTCGATATGCATTCACTGCTGCTTCTACAAGCCGCCTTATTAAATTTACTGCATTATAATTGAGTTGCGCAAATTGAACATCAAACAGTTTTAAAACTTTATAATAATACATCATTTGTATGTCTAGCATATAATTAGATAGATCAATAAAATATAATCGTAACCCTGAGAATCAATGTCCATTAAAAACACGCAAATACTCAAATATAAAGCATGAAAATACGTTGTTTCTCACACTTATTTCGCAGTGATGAAGTATTTTGTTTTGCTAGTTACTATTGGCGTTGGTAGATGTACAGATAATACAGGATTGTGGAGTTATCAAGATGTAAAATCCAATAACCAATTGAAAAACTTCGGTTATCAAGGTAACTATGATGAACAATATTATAACCAGTATGGAAACTTGCAAGGAGACTTTGGTCGTAAAGGCGTTGACAATGAAAAAAGAGGAAATCTAGGCATTTACAAAAAAAAAAACGATGATCAATATGACAAATACAGTGGACCTAAAGACTACATAATTTCATTTGATGATCGTGTGAAGAATCCATTTGAATCTTATAAGAGTGATTGTGATGGCAACTCAAAAGAATGTCTGGGGCGTGATGGCAAGAAAGATGAAGATCTCGGTGATAAAAAAATAGATGGTGGAAGAAACAGGGATTATTACAATGATCAAGATTGGTATGACAATGAAGACCGATATAACAACGTAAATGTGGTTGGATTGGGTGAGTATATGAAATAACAACATAATGAAACGCTTAAAAATGGTGTACTTATATTTATGTAAAATTATCAGGACAAAATGATACCGAAGATATTGTACGTCCCTGCGCACTCGAAGATTGGCAATGTATCCGGCAATTCTTAGCTAGAAACTCGAAATGTAAACCTGCCTACGGTCCAATACCAGACCCACTTTACGTCAGGAGAAACACTGTATATCTCCCAAACCTCAATGTGACTGTGATAATAACAAGGTTAAAAGTGGAAGGGCTGAGTAGTATCAAAATAAGTGAATTCTAGTGAGTATTCTGAAACTTATAGATGGCAGATTATATGTCTGGACAAATTAAATTATTTTCCGTTACTTAATGATATATTACTTAATTTAAAAGTCTTCCTTCTCAGTCAAACATTTGTTGTTTCAGCGTTAATCGAGACACCGGTAATCTAGTAGTGGCGTTGAACTTTCAAAACATAAAAGAGACCTCACCAAAAACGTACTTCAGATTTCAGAGACGAGCGAAGGAATCCATCGTAGGATCAGACTTTGCTGCTGTGGAATTCAGTAAGTTTATCTTTTTATACCTATCTCTTTTGCTTATGAGAAATATTTTCTCTTATGTGAATAATTGTCGCACTTAATAATTGTCGAATAATTGAAGCGCACCTCAAAAGGTGCGCTTCAATTATTCACCACACTGGTTTCAAAAGAGTCAGACGCGATTAGTAGTAATATTGCAACCTTAATATCTATGTTTATAGTGTGTAATTTATGTTAATATGTATTATATGTATGAATTTACAAGAAGTATATATGTATTCTATCAGTCGTCTGGTTCCCATAGTACAAGCTATACTTAGTTTGGGGCTAGATGGCGCTGTTTGAATTATCCACCAATATCATATTATTATTATTTTTTTAACATTTCACACAGCGCCATCTAGCCCCAAAGTAGGCTAAGTAAACAGCTTGTATCATGGGATCCAGACAACTGATATAAGACTTGTATACTTTTATTTGTAAATACATACATATAAAAAGAGCAAGGCAAAGGCAGAGTTACTAACCAACTGAGCTGCGAGGCCAGTTCATTATTATTGTTATTGTTGTATTTTAGGATCAGGAACATTCACTGCGGTGATACCAAAGGTCCCGTACCTTCGTTTAGACCTAGCAGAAGTGCACGCGGACATAGATGATCCCCGGCCTCCCTTGATATTTGGACCTGGAGCCGTCAATAGTACAGGTAAATCTTCTAATCTATACAAATAAATAAAATTGGTGTGTCTGTTTGTAATATTAAAATAACCGCTTTTTACTTAGTGCATATGGATGTATACACGGAACAAATACCAAAACAAATTTTTAAATATTTTTTTCTATCTGTCTCTCTGTTTTCCGGCTAACCTCTGAAACGGCTGGACCGATTTTAACGGGGCTTTGACTGGCAGATAGCTGCTGTAACAAGGAATAACTTAGGCTACTTTTCCAAGGGGTAAAATAAGGGTGCGTGATAAAACCGAATTCCACGCGGATGAAGTCGCGGGCAACAGCTAGTACAATCTAAGTTGCCACTAGCCTTTTGGAAGAGCTCACGCACTCATGAACTCACGCCAAAAACGTCCGGGGAACTTCCACCATACCCATTTCTGCCGCTCTGTGTGACTGATAAATTTGACTGGCTTCACAGCTCAGTTGGTAGTAACTCTACCTTCTTTGCTCTATCACGTACGTTCGATACCCACATACAATTTGTGTCACGAACATTGATGTTTGTTCTGTGTCTGAGTGTTAATATGTATTTGTTTACAAAAAAACAGTATTATATTATAAAAAGTTTATTATTATAAGTGTTCTATCAGTTGTCTAGTTCCCAAAGTACAGGGCTACGTTTCATTTGGGGCTAGATGGCGCTGTGTGAAATGACCACCAATATTTATTTATTTATTTTATTTATTATGTTTATTTCAGATCCCGCTGTGGCTACATCCTTGGCTCGGGTGTTGGTCGACTTACCAACATCAGTTCAAGAAGGTTTCCTTTTCCAGTCGCAATTCTTCACAGCAATATACATCCAAGAGTATCTGTGCGATTTTGGTCTCAAAATAATCAGTATCTAAAAAATATCAATTATATTAATTTATTTCTATTCATATTTTTAAATTTGTAACCAAGGATGCTAATTCTTAGGGGCAAATTTTTAAGTACCTATATATTCGTCTGTAATTTGTTACGAAACTAATAAAGATTATTTTTATTCATTAGATTATATTGGTTTCATAGGAAAAGTTCTTAGGCTTTGAAATGGAGAATCAAACCTAACTGAACTGAACAGAACCTAACCGAACCAAAATATCACGGTTTGAGCCTAACCGAACCAAACGGATCCTAATAGAACCAAACCAAACAAAATCGCTTAGTAAGTTCGTGACTGAGTACGAGGTACACTTTATCTCACTTTGAAACCATTTTCATTAATAATCAACGAGATTCTCAGTGTCAACTTTGACTGGCCTCATAGCTCACCTTGCCTTCTGCGCTGTAGGTCGTGGGTTCGATTTCCACCCATGACAAACATTTGTGTGACGAACATATATGTTTGTTATTTCTGGGTGTCATTAAATATATGTAAATGTAAGTATTTACAAAATATATATGTAAGTATATCAGTTATCTGGTTCCCATGATACAAGCTATGCTTAACTTACTTTGGGGCTAGATGGCGCTGTGAAAAATGTCCACAAATATGATTGTTATTAATTAATAAACATCTGGTAAGTGAAATCACAAAAGAAATGTTGGCTACCAATAGCGGTAATAAGCAGTCACTTTTTGCAGCCTTCAAAATTATATACTAGGCATAATTCTGAAAGTATACTTTTAGTTTGATAAATAATCTCAATAGTTAGTCAGGGTCTTGAGCAAGTGTTTTCAACAAAATTTAAATATGTATAAAAGTATCATTCCAGTATTATCGAAAAAATTCGGATTAGCGCTCTAAGTAGAATAACATTTGTGGTGATATACGAAACAACACTTTAAAACAATTCGGTCAGATTGAAATACCTCACGTAACTCGGCTTAAGTCGGTCTTTTTTACGTCATTTCTATAGTCAGAATACATAAATAAATTTATCATATTGCCATCATTAAGTATTATTTATAATTTTCTATTTGGAATTCAATATAAGTGGCATTCACTATTCATTCATCAGCTCGTATCTTTTACGTAAGCTGAGTCTATTTCGAAAGATTATAATAATAATAATAATAAAAATGCTTTATTGTACACCATAGAACATTACAAATAGTAATAAAAAAAAGAAACTTAGACATTAGAAGTACAATGGGCGGTCTTATCGCTATAAAGCGATCTCTTCCAGACAACCTTGGGATGGAAAGAGTATTTAATAGCTAAAGAGAGATTATTTACAACGTTAACAAATTTACATTTTCCTGTAACTGTGACCGCTTTTATTTCATAACTTTATACATTGTTCATGCATGTTACTTTGATATGTGAAACTACGTATCCTCAGAATAATATCCTGTGCATCTTGCTTAAAGACGACTGAAAGATTATAAATATGATTTTTTTTATTAATATTTTATTTATCAAAGCTTTAGTTGATGTTCCTGTATTCCGGAATTGTTTGCATATCGTTAGTATGAGATTTGTCCTGGATGTTGGAATACTGAGGAATATTTAGTAGGAAAAAATTCTAGCTGAGTTATCTGTGGAAAAACAGTGGCTTCAATCATAAATTTAATGATAATGTAACTCACTAGGTGAAACATGCTCCCCCAAGTAAGAATCTACCGACGTTTTTCAAGAATAGACCTGAAATTACGTCTGAATATTTTGGTTAACGATAAGGCTTACACGAAATCTTGATGGACAGGAGTATAGATAAATTGTCTCAATAATCCCGTACTTAAAATACATAGAATTATATCACGCCTCCTGTCTCATGTTCCGATTAGAAAAATGAAATTTTCGTATGCGTTTTAATTTCTCCATTCAAATGCATTCTTCAAACTTAAATAATTTGTCACCATTTCTCAGTTTGCTTCTTAAAACTTAAACAAAATAGGAGCAACATAATTTCTCCAAACTTGTTATTTACTCTTTCAAAAGAAACGAGCTCCTAAGTAGACATTCAAACCTGAATATTCCTAAGTTGAAGTAGAAACTTGCATCGCGACACCCCACGACGGAAAATGCTAAAACTTTGCCCCGAACTTATCTCGTGAAGTTGTGAACACTTTAATGAATTTCACTCCATTTTCTTCCAAAAACGAAACAAAATTGAAGGGTGTCAAATTTCTTGAATAATTTTCAAAGGAATAAGTAGGCGTCTGGCTTAGAGAGCAATATCACATGTATTTTAATAACAGCGATGGAAAATAATATCTTACTTAATAACGATGATGCAGAAATATTTATATAAAACATCAATATTTTTATTCATTTACTTTTATCCAGCAAATATTTTAACAAAACTAATATAATATTGATATCAATTAAACAATAACTCCTGGCGAGCAGTTTTTATGTTTTTATTTTATTTGAATGGCATAATTTTTCTTACAATAAATTTTTATCGGTCATCAATTTAGAAAATAATAATAATAATAATTCATTTATTTCGAGCGACAGCTCATAAATTACAATTTACAATAATCTTACAACTAAACATAAAATAATAATATAATATAAATAATAATAAAGCTAAAACGAAAAGCTAGATACGAAACAAAAAAAAATCTAAGTTTAAATCAGGTAATCTTCAAAACGATTCGATAATAAGGTTAACCTACTTCAAAAGGAGGAGTTTATCAATTCAGTTGTCATTTTTTAATTTTTTTAATTGTTTGATACTCCTATCTTCGTCATTTATAAACCAAATTAGACTTTTTTTATTTGAAAAGACATACTTTCTGATCGGTTTCATAGAGAATTCATAATAACCTATTTAATGGTAGTTTGGTTTTTAAATCAAAATAAGTGAAAAAAAATACATCCAAGTGGGAGACTACGAGGAATCATTCTCATTCATTGGCGAAATAGTCGGTTTTTCGTTTTGCTGCGCAAAGTAATGATTAATAAGTCAATTTGTTATTTACATGTCAATCTATTGCAGAGTCTTTATGGGAACAAAACGATTTCTTATCTCAACGCAAGAAGTTGAGAACGTTTTAATAAATATGCTTCTTACTTCCCTCCACGCATTGTGAAAATTTAAAATTGTATATCTGTTAAATTTCTTGGCCGCTGGCAAAAACCGACTTTTCTTTTGTTTGAGGTTTTTCCAATTTTATGTTATGCGTGTAAACGGTTTATTATGTGGGAAGTCACTTTTTTTACATATTAATCATACTAATTTAATTGTTAATAAATAACGATATTCAGTTTCACGTTATTATAGTGTAGTTATATAGTTTTGAAATTTTTCGAGACTCATTAGACATTTTATACGTTTTATATTAAACTCTGACTGTACTAAAACAGCAACGGAGAGTTTTAAGAAAACCAAATAATTTTTATCTATAAACGTTCATTAAAATTATCTTCTAAAATCTTATCAGTAAGAATGTTTATGAGTCACGAAGGATTAATAAGTTACATGAATAAATCTAGGCAGAGAATCAAAAAGAGGACTGTATTTACTGACTTGTTACTTGACAATTCATAACGTAAATAAAAAGCTTATAACTTCAAAAAAAACATAAGAAAATAAATGATCTTCTCCATTCAAAACAACTTTTCTATTCCCTATTTTATTTCTCACTGTCTCAGAATATTCAAATATGCATAATGTACAACATCTATTCCACATTGCGAACGAATGCTTAACTGGCAACCACGAAATGCAGGTAGCGCATTCTCCTCAGGGAACGTCTGCTCTACATTTCCCTCACATTTTAAACTCCAATTCTCCCAAATAGACATACCTTTTCAAACAGCTTCACTGCGTCATGACCGCACCACAAATTCACAAAATAACACACAAAATAATTGATACGACTTTGCGAAAAGTTTTCCGCGACAAAAACGGAGCGACGAAACTACCCCAAACGCGTCCACCCGCGCTGAAAGCTCGCGGTCAACTGAATCTATTCTTCCTTCGAAGCCGTTTCCGTTTCCATGAAATGAACTGAAAGCTCATGTCAATGCGAAACGTCGTAAATCCTTATTCCGAGTACAAAGTAAACCACGTCTTGAACTGTTGCGCTTAGGTTCGTTTTTGAGAAGCGGTAAAAATGTTTTCAAAGTAGACGACTGTTTGCTTGGGAGGGTCGCAGAGGCGGGAATGAGTATGCCGAAAAAAAATAAGCCAACCACGTCTCACTGAGTTAAAGCTTCAGGGGCGGTCTGAATATCTTTAATTAAAAACACGAACTTTGCTTACTTATAATGAATTGAAGTTTGACGAGACAGAAAAGACTGGATGCTTGAAAAAACTAGGAAGGATACTGGAAACTGGGTCTGTAGATTAAAGGAGCCTGCGGCTTTGAGGTTTTCATATGAGATGAAAATTAATTAACAGAGTGAAGATTTTGCGGTGCACTGGCTTTAGTGTGCACGTTTGTAAGTATAATTAATTTAGTTACATTCTTGTTGCTTTTAGTTTATCGTTTGTTGCTTTTAGCGTGTATTAGAAAAATTATACTTATTTAGGATGCAGTTATGCGAAGCAAACTACTTAGTGATTACTACGTTGTAACATATTCAGGAAAATGAAAACGGTGGCGGTAACTAGTTAACATCAGGTGGGACTTCAGCTCGTTCCGTCAATTACATCACATAAAAAACCAGGAAGTTTATTTTAGGATAAAGACTGTCAATTGGTAGACTACACACATTTCCACGGATCCTTCTATCAAAACGTCATATTGTTTAAAGGAGGTAATAAGTAGAATAATCCATTATTTATTATAATAATCCTTATACAGCTTTCTCTATTTTAAACCATTTCATTTGTGAATCTAGATGTTATTCAAAAAACTCAAAAATGTTTATAAATTTCAACGACATTTAATTAAAGTTATAAAGACACTGTTTTTTATGAAACAATATAATACCTGTTTGGCCAAGATCGACATACAAAGCAAAAATAAAAGGTTTTGTCATAATGAGGAAAAATATTGATGTGTGAAATTTAAATTAACATTTATTAAGAAATATAAATAAAAACAAATTGAATGAATTGGTAGCATTACAAAATTTACAATTAATGCACAAAAGTTCAATCGCAAGGATCAATACAAATTTTAAAAAAAGTGTAAATATTGTTTATGTGCGAATACTAGATAAAGTTGGTAGAAACGCTGCGTGCAAAAAACGAGATGTCCAACCTGTTGTTAAGTGGTAACCTTACTTTTTGAATTAAGTTTGATAAACTTATCTCTATCAACATTTTTCCTTGTCTAAAGCAAGCCAGACGAAAATGAGAACTTGGTATCCCAGTCGAATTAACCCTGAAAATAATTTGAGTACACGTCCATTCATTAATATTACTTGTAATTGAAAAAATTAAATATTTTACTGATAAACAATTCACTTGTGTAACATAAGCTATAATTTATCTAGTTTACTGGCTTTCTCAGTGTATGTGTGATGACCATAACAGCAATTTGCATTATTCTTAGGTCTTATTTATTTAAATATATATTTTTGAATATTAATATTATATAGCCATGTGTTTTCATGCCAACTGCGATAAAGAGACTTAGTGCTAGGGTAAACGTATAGAGAATTGTTATTTTTATTTAATTAGCTAATTAAATCATCAGCTTCATCCCACTCGCGTAAAGTAATTTATTTAAATAATCCAAACCACTATCTCTTAAACTAGACACAAGACATGAGAGCGGCCTAGTTCTACAGATGTTGAAGTTTATCCAGAGGTCACCGGTTCAAATCTAGATGTGCAATAATAGGATTTTCAAATTAGAGATTACGATATTATTTGGTAAAGGAAAGGTTGCGCCTATTTCAGGCGCACACACACATTTAACCACACCTGTTCGAGAAACTCGGTGAAACGAACTGAAGTAGTAAATCAAAATAAAATATAGCCTATGTTATACTGTCTGTCAGTGAAATATTTTTTCTCTATTGTCTCTACATAACCTGCATAATATTCATTAACGCAAGACGGCTTAGACTTTTCAGGGTTATGTAGACGGTTACGACTCGGTTTAAACTTTATTTCCCTGTCTATATAACGTATTATCAACAAGTAAAAGCTATAACATAGATAAGTATAAGATTATGCCGTTTTAAACCTCATAAATTGTTCACTAAACTTAAGTTTTAAAACTTCTAAGTTAGTACAACAATACGAAAACTATCAGCAAATTTGTACAGATATCACTTACTTTTGAAACAGTAAGTACCTAGTGTCTGAAAATTCCAGACCTTTTAAACTGATTACCATTCATTTTATCTAAAATCAATCTTACTCCAAATCAGATTTAAGGTCTGAGCCATGATTTCGCGACCGTCCTTTTCTTACATAGGCGGGGCCTAGCCCTGACGCATGCGTTCTGATGAATCTTAAGAATAAGAATCTTGATTTTTTTCGCCATTTAGACCATATTACATTCGTTATATACAATGGAGACATTATGTATATATATATGTAAGAGAATAGGAGTGATTCACTCACTGATATATCACGAAATCACAGATTTCTGACAGGTTTATTTCAGGATCTACGTGCTCCCTAAAACGGGATTTTGGTATATTCACCCTATCCTACAGGAGTCGAATGGATGATCAAAACTTGTACAATAAAAAAAAAAACTCACAGGTAACTATGGTAATAACTATGACATTGTATCCTAGATCTAATAAAAGATAGAGTAAGGTTGCCTATGTCGCGGTCAATAAGGAAATAAAACAATAATATTTAGTGTAATTAAAATGAAACGATGGCTATTGCCGTGACTGAATATTTATTTAAACTTTTAATTAACATTCATACAAATCCGACCATCTTTTAATAAAACGGGTATTTAGGCAGTTTTTTTTCAAAAAGCTCCTTCAGTACGGCTAAGGCACCTAGTCGCCTAACTCGAACCCCCTATCGCCTAAGTCGTACTTAAGTGCTTTTAGGATGCTAAGACGGAGTTTTGGCAAATTTCATGCCTGAAGGGGAAATGGGTGTCAAAGTTTGTACGGAAACTCTTAATATTTCAAGAGATGGCACCGTTGAATAAAAATACATATATCCGATATTTTATGTTTAGAATTCACCTAGCATTCTTTTTTCATATGCTTAATACTCATATTCATATTAGATCCACATTCAAATTGTTTCCGTTCTCCATTTATCAACTCAAATTACCTTCAGCGAATCTAAAGGTGTTGAATACTCTTCTTTAGATAGCGTTACTGGACAACTCAGTCCAAGACTTTGCAAAATACGTTATTTTTAATATGAAATAGTAAAGGAAACAGCAGATGGCCAAACTTGTGTTAAGTGGTAACCCATAACAAAGCAATAAATCTTGGGTCTTCCCCTACTTACGTACAACAAGTACGCACCCGTAACTCTGAGACGTGAAGGTTCACCCTTTCTAAACCGGAAAATAATTAACGCATGCATTGCTGCTTAGCAGTTGAAATGGGTATAGTGGTAGTACTCCCCGGATGAACTTAGCACAAGTTCTACTGCCTGATGTCATTGCACTGTCTTGTTATTTTTGTTCTTTAATTGCCTTAGCGAAGCACGATTAATCAACTAGTAAGTACACATATTTATTATCTCTCAGTGAGTTACTGGCACATACGATGCGTCTTGGGTCTTGTCGTATCTAGTAAAGGACGACCCAAGTCGCAGTTGTTATGGGCAGAGGTTACCACTTAACACCAGGTGGGCCATCGGCTCGTTCCGTAACTGTATCACATAAAAAAAACTCGTAGCTCGTAATATCCGGTCAACATACTTTGGAGACTGAAGTCGTCAAAACTTCGACTCAATCGGGTTTATTATGTCAAAGAGGATCGAGTTTGTTCAAGAATGTTCGTGCGATCAAATCCATTTGGTAGTGCAATTGGTGCAAAATTTTAATCCAAAGGTGACAGGTTCTAAGACCGTGTTGGCCCAATTCAATTCAATTCAATTCAATACATTTATTGCCCACTGGTATCGACCGCGTGTTTCAATCCGGATGTCACTGTTTGAAATCCAGTAGAATGGCAAAGAGGGTGTGAGCCTATGATTATGGCTTCCGCTGAAAACCAGCGCTGGGTGCACACATCAGTGTTTATCCAGCAAAATTCTGAGCGAAATTCATGTTTGCCGTGTGCTCTGCTACGCACAAAATAAAAATCACGTAGTAGATCGTAAGGTTAATAAAAAAAAAACTTTCTTTTCTTCTTTCTTTCCTTAGAAAAGAACGCTTGAGAAAGTTACGTGCGTAATACGTCGTACTTATTGGGAAGTATATTTATATATAGTAACCATGACTGCTTAGTCTTAAGGCCATGTGTTCCCGGTTTTGCCTGTTTTAGAATTCATTTTTGATAGGCAAATTATAACATTTTAAATCTGAAATAAATATATATTTAGGATACATTTTTTCTCTTTACTATGTACCCGTTCAATACACGATGCAATACATTTTTCTCGATAGAACAAAATACTGAAGTAACTTCGATTTGCAGTTTATTTTACATGTAAATTTCATTGTAAACGAGTACTATAATACTCCATATTTTATAAATAATATCAATTTATAGGTAATTCATTTTAGAATCGATTCTACCCGATCGTGTTTTCATTGAACATATAATTTTTTTTTATCGATTATTTCAAGTAAATTTCGATCCACGCGTTATCACGCGTCGCTTCCCAGTGTCCCGCGGGACGTTACCGAGGAGAGACCTGTGCCAAATTTTTGCGCGCGCGCTTCGCTTCTGTTCCGTAAATGATAATAATTCGAACTAAAATAATATTGCACTAATAAATACCATAGTTTAGATTTTGTTTGTTTATTTCTCATTGTGTAAATAGTTTGTAATTTATAATAGTAAACACAATTTGCCGCAAAGCGCACGGCTCGCTTTGCGGTAATCGCGGGCAACTCTTGGTAGCGTTAAATGCCTATTTCGCTTGGTCTACCCGCCCTTAAGTAACTATAAATGTATCTGTCAGAGGATGTAAGAACAAAGGAGATAGCTCATGAAAACTTAGGCTCAGGCTCAGGTTCTCCAGAGGCTTACCACTAGTCACGTCTGCATAGCGCGAAACTCAAATTCACATGCTAAATAGTGGCCTACTACTTCGCAGATAAGGATGAGATTTATGTTTAATTTAGTGAAAAATCATTTGATTATTTGAAAATATTTTGTTAGGTTCTATGTGAAAAAACAGACAATGGTGCTATTTAAATCTAAGAATATAAAATAATAAATATTTCACCCAACCGATAAAAAGGTAAATAATATACCTTAATAAAAAAAGTCAAATCATTAGAATCGCAAAATATAAAAATAAAATAATATAAATATAAAACGAAAACGCAATTTGCCTAACTAATCTGAAAAACAAATGGCATATGCAATTGGCATGCAAAACATCACAACAATAAAACGCTTGTAGAATTCCCGAAGTAAAATCTTGTATATTTCGTTGTGAATGTGACGCGTCCGCTCATCTTCGAGTCTAGTCACGGAGTGTCGTCCCACTGCACATTTTCTCGTGCAGACGAAAGGTGGCGCTGTCAATTTCAAGGAGAAACGGTTTTGGCGCCAATTTGTGCCGCCAAGACATTTTGGCGCCCAACGTGGGACTGCTTGTATTGGGAACGTGATGGCATTTTGCGGGTAGGGTTTAAATTCGGTTACGTCTTCGTCGATATTATTTGGTTGAGAAAGGATGTGGATTGTTAAATATCTTTTCGTTTCGTCATGACTCTTCCCATCTGTAGTGTAAATCTTTTTATTTTTATTAGGAGAGTAAAATAGTTAAGATGGAAATCAAAAATTATACAGCATGTACTAATGTAATCAAAAATAATTATTTTTGACCCAACTTCACCCAAGTGGGCTGTGTAAAATTCTAATAGATAAAAACAAGCAGTTGCTACATTATCTTTCACTTTTAATGTGTCACTCACAATAAATTCGTTTCTAACTTTTAATAAGAAATGAAAAACACACCACTAATTAATAACACGCTCCAGAACTGTAGAAAATTAATGCAGTTATTCCACATTTCAAGTATCGATATCGAAAAGTACTCACAATAAACCAGATTCAAACTTTTGATTAGCAAGAAACTTAGTATCACACCATTGATGAAAGTCACTTTCTGTTTAATACTTAAAGTATAACGTCAAACGTCGCTATCACGTTGATCAACGGTCTGTGAATTCGTAACAAGCGTGCAGTATCAAAGGTCACGAGTACCGTTTTCACCCGGGGGAACGCTGGTTTCAGCGATTAATGCTTCGAATCCATTTGATGTATTCATCCCCTTTGAAGCATCGGTAGGAAGCTGCGAGTAGAGATAAAAGTACTGGCTTAACGCTCCCACAGGGCTTAAAGAGCCGTTTATTGAAATTTTGACGCCTGATTTCGGTACGGGTCTGGTTTTGTTTCGGGGCCGTAAAGTAATATCGTAAGATGCAGGGCACATAAAACTGCGTTTTATTCAGAAAATACGACTAAGGAAATTGAGTTTACAGGCAGGAGAACTTGTGCTCTATTCGTCCGGGGAAGTACTACCCCCCATACCCACTTGTACCACCTTCACGTCTCAAAGCATAAAGCGGTCTTCTGTTATGGGCAGAGGTTACCGCTTAACGCCAGGTAATGGCCATCTAATTGGGGTTTAATCTACCACGGGTGCCCAAACCGCACTGATCAGTTATCTTTATATTATTGGTGCTGATGCCGGTTTCAGATACATGCGCATGCATTTTTCAAGCGAAAAATTCGTAGATTGGCTAATGGATCCAAACCAGCGATCTTCCGATAGAATGTTGGGATCTCCATCATGTTTTTCTCTTTCCAGTTTGTGCCCACATTTGTCCGAGTATGGGTATAATATGTAGCTATTATCAATGTAAGTGCCTAGCAATACCCCAGCAAAAGTGCACGAAAGGAGCCTTTTTGAGACGCACTTTAATACTTTCACTACATTGGTTCGATAGAAAAAGTGACTCGACTAGAAGTAGAGCAGGTAAAAGCAGTTTGAAAACAAGACTGCCTTATTTAACGATTTAGGTCTAAACTTTCCCGCTAATCGAATTGAAGTCGAATATATATTGTACACATATTTACATTTTTCAAACGAATAACTTATTAGTTGACTTATGAATTCAAACCAGCGACCTCCGAATTGAAAACCGGGGTCTTTACATAAAGCTTACGGTATAATTGAAGCCTACAATATTTGTCCGAATATGGAGTAGGTATGTTAGAGCAATCTAAATGCCTAACGGTATCCTACACCCTCGCAGCAGTAAAACCAATTTGAAAACAAGACAGCCTAATTTAACGGTCTAGGTCTAAACTTTCCCGCTAATTGAATTGAAGTCGACTTCTTGTTAAGGTGAAAGCGCCCGGCGGGAACTTCCCGTGTCGCCTCGAAACTTCGAAAAATTCCGCACTAGTTTGTTTCAGTGTAACTTAATAAAAACTACGGATAGCGCAGCGAAGTTACGAAGTAAGAATGATGTTCGTTATATAGAAGAGATTATTTGGAATTTCTTAATATGACCTAAAATTTTTGTACATTATCTCTGAAAAACAAACTCGCTATCTGTCTCCTGTACCTGTTTCACGGACTACTTCTTCTATACCGCGCTAAGGATTCAAATTCAAAGCATTTATTGCACTATGACGTTACATTTGCTAATTGGTTGTCTGGTTCCCATGATACAAGCTATGCTTAACTTGCTTTGGGGCTAGATAGCGGTATGTGGAATGTCCACCAATTATTATTATTTGTCAAAACGATTATTATGGATCTATATTATAAGGATTTCTAACAGGCATTCATTTGACACTCATTTCTCGACTAGGTGTATTTATTGAGTTTCCTGGCATTACTCGGAGGAAACCGCTTCTATTAACATCATTGTTATGGTAAAGGATCAAGTTTGGAAACCTGGGCTATCCGAGTGTTATTTTTTTATATTTTTATTAGCATTACGAAATTTTGTAGTCGATTTGTGATTGAACTGTTCATTTTTCTGGTGTCGGACATATTTTTTTTCGGAACTAATCATTAATCCGATTATTAATATAATATAAATATATTAAACAATATTTTTACTGAAGACTGTGAAGGGTGGTGTTGCACATATATTTTTAAGCGTCATTCTTGTGCATCTGGATTTGAACCGACGATCTCCGTATTTAAACTTGGGTGTACCACTGGGCCACCCTCACACCTCATGGGAAACAGTGGCAAGGCAGAAAGTAGAGTATATAAAGATATTGTCGTCGTATTATCGACCGTGTAGTAAAGTTAAAGGTTACAACTTAAATGTTGAAACTTAAACTTAAAGTTAAAGTGAAATTAATCCAGACGAGCACCAACTATGTACCTATATATAACTGTGTAATACCACGGCTTACGGGCGAATGGCAAGTTTTTTTTTAAAAAAAAAGGTCATTTCTTTGTATTTTCTTGAATCCTTTCATCGCATTGGTTCAAGAGATCCATTACCACGAGTAGTACTACGAGAGTACTACTATATAGACTGGCTTCATAGCTCAGTTGGTAGTAACCCTGCCTTGTGCGCTTAGGTCGTGGGTTCGATTCCCACCCGGGACAAACATTTGTGTTACGAACATAGGTGCTTGTTCTGTGTCTGGGTGTTTAATATGTATGATATGTATGTATTTACAAAAGAAAAGTATATAAGTATTATATCAGTTGTCTGGTTCCCATGATACAAGCTATGCTTAGCTTACTTTGGGGCTAGATGGCGCTGTGTGAAATGTCCACCATTATTATTATTATTATTATTTACAAAAGAAAAATCATATAAGTATTATATCAGTTTTCTGGTTCCCATGATACAAGCTATGCTTAGCTTACATTGAGGCTAGATGGCTCTGTGTGAAATGTCCACCAATATTTATTGATATTTTTATTTATTTATCAATATGTTTTTGTTTGTTGCGATAGTGATAACCTAAATTAAAAATTAGATACCCAAATAAGAAAACTCTCCAAATACAAAAACCAATTCCCATAGATTTTAAAGTTTAATCTCCTTATCTTTAGCTATTATTATCACATATCTGGACCATCCAAAGTTTGCCTGGATGAAACCATTATTAGTGATAAGGCAGCCAATTGTATAACCATAGATTAACGACTGATCTTTACAACATTTCTATGTATGGTGATCAATAAAGTTGTATCTCTTTATCCATCTATCTCTTTCTTTAACATTTCAAATAAACAAATAAACAGACATTTAAATACCAAATTCTCGCCAAAGCGAATTAAAGTTAATCACAAAATCTCCACAAGTCAAACGGCAAACGTAAAATAAAAACCGGAAACGAGTCCGTTTACTAAGTTCGTTAGAAGGTTTGCTTTCAACTGTACCAGTGAAACTGAACCTTAGATCCGACGATTAAGAGTCATAATGGTGTACACAATGTTGCTGCGTTTTAGGACCTAATTTGTTTAGTAGCTTAATTCGTTAAAGTTAGCGGTTCCACAATAAAACTTAAACAGAGAGGTAACTTGATCCGTTTACAATGTTTACAAATTACTTACGAAGCAACACCAAAGATATGAAATTAATTACATGAATAAATGCATCTCCACAACTTATTGAAAACATTTAGTTTGTAACAGTCTTCCCATACTTAAATAGACCTACATAGTACTTTCTCTTATCATGCACACATGGCAATTTTAAGTGTTGCAATGATTGGAACTCATTTGATTGCAATCAAATATTAATACTACGTTACAAATCATTGTAAAACGGAGATATATAACTAACCTCACTATATATTGTTGACTCATCCAAAGTGTTGTTGTTACGGAACGAGCAGATGGCCCACCTGTTGTAAAGTGGTAACCTCTGCCACCTATAACAAGCAAAACTACGTGGATCCTACCCTACTTAGTACAATAAACCTAGTCGCATCGTATGCGCCCGTACCTCTGAGACGTGAAGGTGTAATGTCTTATATGCCTGTAATTTCACCGGCAATTTATAGAGAACCCAACGCCTTTAATACTAAGTGTTCTTACTGTTTTTAAAATTATTTGGCATGAAATTAACATTCCTGAAGTAAATCTGTTGTACGTTAGTAAGTGGGTACACAGATGGCAGAGATTAGAGAATTCTCATGGACAACTGTGCACAGAATCTTTCCGTTGCGGAACATCTGAAACTCTCGTGGCGTAGCGCTATTAACAGATTCGATTAAGCAGTGGGTTCAATTTCCAACAAGGACAAACATTTGTGTGTCAGTTTGATGTTTATTTGTCTGGCTATTAATATGTATTTAGAAAAAAAAAATATAGTATTCTATCAGTCATCTGGTTCCAAACAAACTAGCTTGATTTTGGGCTAGATTGCGTTGTATGAAATGTCCAATAAATTTATGATATATATATAATATCTTGTTTCATTGGCGTTATTAAGATTATCACCTTATTTTTGACATGTTCAGTAAAGCGACGGAACATTAAAATTCAATCACAGGTATGTAAATACCAGCAATAAAACGCGACGTGAAACCATTTACTTTAAAATATTTTATAAAAATCCAAAAAGCTAAATACCCCCACCGCAGCCAGCCGAGCGAACGAAATTCCAAATTCAAATCAGTTCGTGATTTGAGTGCGAACCGAGCGGACGTGCCGCGACAACCATTTATTCCGTTACAAATGCTAAATATATTGTCGAAAACGAGAATAATGCGCGAAATGTTTGCATAATTTGCTTTTGAGACGAGTTTCGGGTTCTCTGTTTCCTTTCACTGATTTGCTTATTAGCTTAATTGAGTAACCTGATCAGGATAACAAATTCGTCGACATTCGAATAAGCCGGTGCAAAATTTTCACCGTAACAACCTTGTGGATATTTTGAATAAACGCGCTCTTCTGTCTCTCTCATCTATCTTCTGTCTGCTCTTGACTATCGAGACTTTTTCCTTTTGGCAAGATCACTCGAAATGTCTTAGGATTTATCAAAAAATATTACTTAAACATGTTCTTTTAGTGGCAATTTTTCGAAACATGCTGATGGGACACCTGGTGGTAAGTGGTAACTTCTGCCCATAACATTAAATCTGACTTAGGTCCTCTCGTACCTAGGCACAACAAGACCCAAGTAGCATCGTATGCGCCCGTAACTCTGAGAGATGAAAGTGGAATGTCTCAAGTACCTGTAATTTCACCGGAAACCACACCCTTCAAACCAGAACACAGTAAGCGAATGCATCACTGCTTGGCGGCAGAAATGGGATGGTTGCAGTACTTCCCCGGATGAACTTGTCATAAGTCCTACGGCTACTTACATATAATAACAACATTGGTCGATATTTCACACAGCACTATCTAGCCCAAAAGTAAGTTAAGCATAACTTGTATCATGGGAACTGCATGGGAACCACACAACTGATATAAATACTTATATACTTTTTGTAAATACATACATAATCCATATTAACACCCAGACACAGAACAAACATTATGTTCATCACACAAATGTTTGTCTTGGGTGGGAATTGAACCCACGACCTACAGCGCAGAAGGCAGTGTTACTACCAAGTGAGCTCTTAGGCCAGTCATATAAATATATATATCTGCTTAGACTTTGAAATTATACCCAACTGTCGAAGGTTAACGAATTTTTGTCATATCCCTTTCTCCGAGACCAAAGTCTTTCTTATTAAATCGCCCCGACTTGTCGGTAGTTTTGTTGATACAATATTGTCTTCTCCTGGTGTTCAGATTATTAGATAGGTAGATAGATAAAAGCATATATTTGTTGTTCGGATTACACAGTACAATGTCAAAGTAGGTTAACTTGTTAAACAACGTCACAAAGCTACTAATATATAGAAGTATGTGTGACATGGAAAACTAGTTGGATCAGTTATTCGCGGGGGGATTTCACGCTCACCACTTGTCACGTCTACTTTCTCTCGTTGGTGAATCCACCTAGGTGAAAATGACCCAACGCGGCTCTGCCCACCACTTCGAAGAAAATGTGTGAATTTATGTGAATTAACTTAGCACAAGTTCTACTGTTCGTTTTGTCAATCTGCTTTTCCACACTCTCTACATGCCCAAACCATCTGACCATACCATTCTCATTCCATATCATGTCTTCTTAAGAAATTATAATAAAAAGCAATATGGTTGCAATCTAATATTCAGAATCACCACAAATTGTCGAGTAGCAAATTTCAAAACATTATCCAACGAACATCATCTCGTTAGCATTAGAGAACTACATAATTCTTTCAAGATGATGAACAGCAGTTCTTACCAGATGAACCAGCGTAACGAGACCCTATGAGACCCTTTTATTTAACTTGTGACCGCCTGCGAATTTACCACTGTTTGGAAAATCTTACTGAAAGAATCTTACTTGAATTTGTTTTTTTTTCAGTGAGTTAGGAATAACACGAAATTTATGGGTGATTTTATATGACTAAAGTAGATCTTATCTATCAATCTTATCTATCATTTTTTTTTGCAATATTTTAGCGACTATCTACGGAAAGAGCTTTCGTTACGTACAAACATTTGAATATTCGTAGGAACGTTTAAGGGTCTCATTTCAGTGGTTACAATATGAATAACGACGGCTTGCATGTTGCGCCATTCGTCATGACTTGTAAACGTTTCTCTCATTATGCTCGCGATATTTTGCAAGGATTTTTCGAGGAAATTAGATACGAGCATTTTTGTAGAGCTTAATCTGAGACCGCCGTCTTTACAAATGTAACAGGGATGTCTACTCTTGACTTACAAGAATGAATAAGCTCCCATAAATAAGTTTTTTTATGTGATGTAGATGATAGAACGAACACATGATGTTAAGATGTTAAGTGGTAACCGCCGCCCATGGACAACAACAGTACGACTCAAGCCCTCTCTACCAGAGTATGAGATGACTCAAGTCGCATTGCGTTGCGTCCATCACCCCGAGACGGGGATGTTACGTCTCATGCGCTTACAATTTCACCGCCACCCACTCCCTTCCACCGTAACACAGCAACACCAGTGTGGTGGCAGTACATCTCCAGGCGAACTAAGCACAAGTTCTGATGATACTTTGGGTTGCTCCTTTCACACCACCCGGGGGACACGTGTAGAGATTCAAAGGGTTATCACCTACGGACGCGAGCAACGTGGCCCCCAAAAAATAAGTATTACAATCATAAGACAGACACAAAAGCACACATCCAAGAAAAACTAGAACAGAAATTAATATTACACAACTACGTTTGTATTGGCAAGAACTGAACCGGAAACTCGCTTAGAAAGTAGGGTCGCTAGCAAAGTTAGCTTCCGATCCAACAAGATGCAATTTTATGATGCTGTTACGATGTTTGGATGTGTTTTATATGTCACACAACTGCAAAGCTCAGTCGATTGATAGCCTTCAACGCAAGGAGTTAGTTTGCTTCCCCGGCCGGGCGTTTGGCGTACATTTTATCATCGGGTCTTGGATGTTTTTATCCAGTAGATCTATATTGAATAAATAAATAAAAAAACAATCGCTTGCAGGAACAGAGTAACAGATGGATTTTTCTAGTTTGTCTGTGACACCTGCACCACAGACTTCATAGTAAAGGGTACGAGAGAATAAATGAGAACACTATTTTTTTGTTCACTATAAAAATACACTAAAAGAGAGCATTCTAATATGCAATATAGTCGATCTCTTCCAGACAACTTTTTTATAAGTATTTTATTAGCGTTTTTTTGTAGTTTCACCTTAACCGACAGGCATCAGAGCTCGTTTCCAACTCTGCCTTCTGCGCTGTAGGTCGTGGGCTCGATGCCCACTCAAGACAAAAATTTGTGTGACGAATATAAATGTTTCTTTTGTGTCTGGGTGTTAATATGTATTAAAAAAAACTATATATGTATTCTATCTGTTGTCTGGTTCCCCATAGCACAAGCTATGCTTAGTTTGAGGCTAGATGGCCCTGTGTGAATTGTCCACCAATATTAATATAATATTACATCCACTAATATTATATATATATTTTTAATTGGTATTTTATTTGTTTATATTAACCTTGGATCTGGGTTTAGCACTTATTTATACTTTGCATATTCCATCGGTAACACTCGCAAAAACTTTGAATGCATCCGTGTGTCCAGAGCGGTCGAAACTCCGCAACTTTCCGTCCGGTAAGTCGGATCCAATTTGTATCTCCATCCGGAAGTTCTGTCACATGTCTCGCGAGTTTCGACGATTCCGATTGAACTGGGTTCAGCCGGCTCCTGGAAGTGATCTAGGGATAATGGATAGGATCTCCATGGAGCGTCGGATAGGGTTTGAATAGGCGCAGGAATTATAGAAATGCTTTGATGTACCAATAAGATTCCTGAGAATGGTACGTATTGCCAATATTATGAGTTAATCATAAAGATTTTCAAAATTTTGAACCCTTTCTTGCATCCTGTCTCAAACTTACGCATATTAAAAACACGTCTAATGTGACTGTGGTATTCATTGTTGAAATTTCAGTACTTCACCTGGCTTTAGGTTTTTAAATTTTCAATGAAAGTAATATATGTTAATATATAGATAATCTTAGAAACCGCTTTTCACGTCTACGATCTTGTGAAAGTAAAGCCCAGAAAGTGAAAGTGTTTGAAGCTGTGCCTACGCAGTCATGAAAAGTCATGAATTTATATATGTATATATTGTCACTTCTAGCGATATATTCTAGCGTGTTTCTCTATGTAACATGTCTAAGTTGCAAACTGTACCGACGAGTTTGGGAGTTCGTGAACTGCACCCATGATTATATTTAACTAGACTATAATAGCGAATACGAATGAATACTAATACTTATAATCATGTCACTCTCTATTCCATTCGAGTCACAGGTCCTCTCAAACCGAAGTGAAGGATATGAATTGTGCCACAAAGAGGCTTCTTTCATACACTTGAAACATGTCTTCGAATTTTTTGTTCTAAGACATGTCGGTTTCCTCACGATATTTTCCTTCACCGTTTTAAGAACGTGGTATAGCGCACATAAATGGTTAAACTTAAAAACTTTCAGGTTCACGTCGGGATTTGAACCGGCGACCTCCGGATTGAAACTCGGGGTCGGTACCACTAAATCACCACGTTCTACACGAGAGCATCATGTCACTGCACTCCTAGAACTAGTGTAGATAGATGCCACTTTATTCCTCACTAAATAATTTTATTCCTCAGTAACTATACATATCAGAGTAGAATAATGGGCGGTCTTATCGCTATAAAGCGACGTCTTACAGACAACCTTTGGGTGGACAAGGACTTTAGAAGGTGCATTGTGTTCATCTTATATTGATAAATTACATAATTGGACAAAATTAGTAGCCGAATGCATTGGACTTAAAATGTAGGTTCAATGGAACATTTTATTCTAGTATTTAAAAATGATTTCAAAAATAAAAGTCTATAATATACTAATAACTAAATTTAGATTGACAGTTCTGAAAATCTGTTTGTGGTCGATGTCTGTCTCTTTTCATTCACTGAGAAGAGAACGAGATGCGTGAACTTGAAATTAGTTTAGTTTGTTGCCAAAAGAATCGCCACCATTAATATTAACTATTATTATTTGAATCAAAAATAACTCCAAGGCAGCCCATTATTTTTACTTTTAATTATAACAGTACAATCAAAAACAATAAGCTAAAACGAATAATAAGAATTGAAACTGAATCGAAAAGGTCGATTCACACAGTCGACGGTGTTGATTTCGATTTAATTATAAGCCGAGTGCAGACGGACGCTGTGAATCCATTTCATTCGGCCGACGTGCGGAATTGGTGATATTCACATCCGAACAAAGTATTGCTCTGTGATGAAATGACAGGATTGATGTGTTACTATTTTATTTAACGCATTTTATACGTTTGTGTTGTGATCGCGAGGCGGTCAAATTAGAGACACCGGGTCAATTAGGTGCAAAGCGGTAGAACTCACGCCAAGTTCGTCCGGGGAAGTACTGTCACCATGCCCATTTCTGCCGCCAAGCAGTAACGCATTCGAGTTGCCATGTTTTGGTTTGAAAGGTGTGGTTGCCGTTGAAATTACAGCACATGAGACATTCCACCTACACGTCTCACAGTTACGGGCGCATACATTGTGACTTGGTTCTTCTCACACCTAAGCAAGGGAAGACCAAAACGTTTTGTTTTGTTATAGGCAGACGTTACAGCTTAAAATCAGGTGGGTATCTTACTTGTTCTGTAACTTAATAGCAAAAAAAACATAAGAACAACATTTAAAACATTAAAACAAGATAACATTGAAATATAAAGGCACTAAACAAAAAAGAATGATTGAAATAACAATATGTATCTATGCGTCCAATACCCAGAAAAGGGTTCGCTAAGCTAAGGTGCTGAGCTCATGTTAATATTACATTGGTAACCCTACATATGAAGTTCCGGAATTTCACAAATCAAAGTGTCAAAACTATTGATAAATACCGTCACATTAATTTCAAACAGACGTCTGATCTCAAACTAATGCAATTATTATTTGTAGACGGCGACAGATATCTAAGTTTGAGACACATAATTAAATTAGGTATTCGAGACTAACTCCTTTGAGCACTTAGACAATGCCACCTTCTCCAGTTGGGAATAAGTTTAGTATTGTTCTATTTGTAGTTGCTTCATCGGTATTCCGATGAATGGAACACCCTTCATACCGCTCGATGGTGTAGTGGACGCCTTAATCAACACCCATTCGAAGAATGCTTGAATAATGATATAACATTTTGGAAATTCAAAAGGCTTGTAGATCATTAAATCTTAAAATTATATCTAGGAATAACCACTTTTAGGAGTAACTAGTAATTATACGATTAGCCTCACAGCTCAGTTGGTAGTAACCCTGCCTTCTGAGCTGTAGGTCGTGGGTTCGATTCCGACCCAGGACCAATATTTGTGTGACGAACGTAGATGTTTGTACTGTCTGGGTGTTGATATGTATGTAATTACAAAAAAAAAGTGGTTCCCATGATACAAGCTATACTTAGCTTATTTTGGGGCTAAATGACACTGTGGGAAATGTCCACAATTTTTTTTATACGTTCATTCGCTATATAATGAAGGAAATTTGTAAAGCATCTAAATTATTGATGTTTTTTTTTGCGACATTGCCTCCTGGCATTACGAGATCGCTCTTAGCGATAAGCCGCTCGTTGTTCCACCATTATTATTATATCTCCTTTGTAATGTTTTTTCTTCTTACTTCATACTTCTGAATAATGCTTAATTCATAATTCAGTTTCCGTCAACATCTTAATTAACCTCTTAATTAACAAGTTGAAGTAATAATTTACACAAATTTCGCAACTTTAACTACCCCATTTTGATATTTGCAATCTACATACATTAAAATAACCAGAACATAGAGCAATCCATCATACGGGGAATCGTATAAATAAAACACCCGCTGTTTACGCATTAAAATGGTACAAAATGAGAAAGTGCGGCCGTCTGTGAGACGCCGCGCCGCCCGCCGTGACTTCCATGCGGGCATCCTTTACAAATTCCGAGGGCGGGCGGGGGCGGCCGAGACGAATGTCGGCCACTCGACGGCCGCGGTCGCTCGTTTGTCATCTCTGAATTTTTTATTCTCTGTAAACGTGGAATTATATTTTTAGCGAGATTGCTACTGTAATATTGGGTGAGGAAAGTTTATTAGTTTTTTTTTTTCTGTTCCATCCTTTTATGTTTTTGGCTGGCCTCACAGTTGGTAAGTCTGCCTTCTGTGCTGTGGTAGGTGCGATTCCCACCCAGAACAAATATTTGTTTGACGAACATAAATGTTTGTTCTGTGTCTGGGTGTTAATATGTACTATGAGTATTTACAAAAGAGTATAGTGTATATGTATTCTATCAGTTGTCATGGAACAAGCTATGGTTAGTTTGGGGCTAGATGGCGTTGTGTCGAAAAACCACGAATAATTATTTGATATATATTATGTTCCCAATGCATGTACATTGGCTTATTTATGACTAGAGAGAATTAATGTGATTTAATACTCTACGTGAGCCATATACAAATTTGGTTGGTTTAACATTCACAGACAGACGACTCGACCTGAACGGGTGAGCAGTCATAATATGATGACACATTTTTTCACTTTGGGTAATGCCATCGTACCAATATAGACCTGACAAGCGCTGCAACCTGACAAGATCATCTTCACCGTTGATATCTTTCGAATAATTTAATTATTATATATCATTGCCAAAGCTCTGATCTACACAACTAATCTTATTATAACGAAGGATCACATAGAATCGAGTGATGTTTTTTTTCAAGTGATGGAGTTACGTAACGAACCGACTTGGTGAGTCAAAAACTTTATTTCCCTAGAACTCATAAAGAAATGGCTTGGAAACGTCAATAATATTCAAAACATAATTTCTTGTACCTTACAATAATAACAATTTTAAAATTCTATGGTAAGGTGCATTCCTTGGAATCGCTGCACGCAATGTGCGCATCAATTACCGCATAATTATCTTGTTTTGTACAACTGGATGGTGTAAACGGATAGTTATTGGAAAAAGAAAACCTAAAATAGCCCAGACTTGCACACTGAACACAAGCACTGAAAGGAAACGTGAATAGGTTATGAAAAGAAACGTTTTCAAAAAAGCAGCTATATGTATATGTATAATTGTATGTAATATTATTTTTACAGGCCTCACAGCTCAGTTGGTTGTAACTATGTCTTCTGCGCTGTAGGTCGTGGGTTCGATTCCCACCCAGGACAAAAATTTGTGTGACGAATATAGTAGAATATAAGTTTGTTCTGTGTCTGGGTGTTAATATGTCCTGTATGTATTTACAAACAAGTACATATATATAATATCAGTTGTCTTGTTCCCATAGTACAAGTTATGCTTAGTTTAGGGCTAGATGGCGCTTTGTGAATTGTCGACCAATATTATTATTATATTACAATTCATATCTTCATGTGTTCTTCATGGGTTATGGGCGCAATAAAGTACGACATGATGCTAAGTTGGAGTAAATTGGAGTAAGCGAAACTTTCCGACATCATCAAACCGCACTCAGTCTAACTTCGAAAATATTAAAAATCAATACGTCATCGGCAGAGAAGGCCATCACTCCCGCATCACTGGGCACGCCAAAAACAACGTGTTTTTATGCATAAATAAACCAAAAAACACGTGAATAACACCAATTGTTAAACTGAGCTGCGTCGAAAAGATAAATAAGTTTTTCGGGATGTGATTGGTTTTTTATAGCTTCATGTTAATAGTTGGAATAAAGTGTTTCGAGATAATAAAAGTGACAATGCCTAGTGCCTCAGAACTCTGGTTATCGCTAGATGACATATTCATTTCAGCTAAATGTCAACGGCGACTCAGTCCAATCACACGGGTGGTATTTTGGGTTGGTATTTTTAATTTAACACCCAGACACATATCACACGTTTATGTTCGTCACACAAATATTTGTCCTGGTTGGGAATCGAGCCCACGACCTAGAGCGTAGAAGGCAGGGTTACTACCAACTAAGCCGTGAGGCCAGTCAAACGCAATATTAATGCTTTGTTCTTCCATCATTGTTATTATGAGCTAGGTCATCACTTAACATCAGAAGCCACCTGATAGCCATACCTTAAACATAATTAGACACAAAGTTAATTCTTAAAATAACTTACTCAACCTTATTTAGTTAAGTACACTTCCTTATTGAAATTCACGCCACGCTCATCGATTTCCTCGGGCGAAACTGTTAGACAAATGCACTTGGAGGCTTTTAGCCGCTTCCGGTGGGGAGTGCATCGTGACGTCACTTCCGGCTCGTCTGCCCTAACATCTAGGGCGGGCGGTAAATACCTGTCGTTTAAACTTACCCGTAAAATTTGAAGGTGGAATTTTATAGTAAATAAAAAGTAAATATTTGCTACTTGATCTTGTCTAATCTAAAACATATTTTTATGTACGGCGGCTAGCTTTTACATTTTTCGACAATACTATCTTAGTTATATATAAAATTTAGTTTCTATATGTTTCTGGCCACAAAACTCGAAAAATAGACAATGATTGGATTTAACATTTTAACGTAAGAAGTTTGGTAAATGTCCAAGAGATGCTTTATGGTCAGATTTTAATGGAACCAAGAACTATAAGCACTTAAAAGACTAACAAGTAAAAAAATGCATTATAGGTACCACAATAGTACATCGGTTTGGATGACCAAAAGCCCGTATAAACGCTGTCAAGGTCATCTGCGGCCAACAGCAAAAGGGTTCAGTCAAAAAGAAACCGTTTTGAGGCAACCGCTTTGAGAGCTGGGTAGCCCCAGTGGTACCCTAAATTCAAATCCCGACGTGCACCAATGAGTTTTTTAACCTTAAAAAATCATTTACGCAAAACCACCTTCTAAAAAATGTGAAAATAAATATCGTGAGGAAACCGTGAGATTGCGGTCAAATGTGAGCCTATAGTAATAAAAAAAAACCGACATGTTGTAGAACCAAAATTCAAAGACATGTGTCAAGTTGCATGAAAGGAGCCTCTTAGAGGCGCACTTTAATCATTAATAAATAATATAAAATAATATGTATGTACGTATTAGCAAAAAAATATCAGTTGTCTGGTTCCCATAGTACAAGCTATGCTTATTTTGGGGCTACATGGCGCTGTGTGATATTTATTTATTTATTATATAACTTAGTCTGCTCATCTTGGAATAGAATAGGAATATATATTACCAACAATATACAACGATATTTTGAACCGTCTGCACGTTTCTCTGTGCCAATACCGCCTCGAGCGCAGCAATTACAGAAGGAACCCTAAACCGCTATACTTAGACGTTTTTCGCTTATTTGTGCGCTACGGAACCCGATTCGAACGGCTCGGTTACTAATTGGTAACTCACTTTGAAGCTACGTAATGGGTTGGATTGTTTTGATTTGTACTGAAGTCCGCTGAAAATGTTTGTTGGGGATACTGCTTAAAGTATTTACGGGAAGACAGCGTAAGCCGAATTAATTCGAGGGAAAGAAACCGCAATAAGCTTACCATATGTACCACTAAAATCAGTTTACACTTAAAGTTATTTACCTTAAGATTTATACTTCAAACTAAAATAAACAAGAAAACGACGTTACCTTAACCGTAAGAAAAGTAAGTCAAATCTCCAGATTCTCAAGGTTGCCTTTACGCTGCTCAGTTCACCAGTTTTTTAAATTACTTTGGAACCCACGTAACTCAGATTAACATCTAGGCACACCCTTCAGTTTCCCGATAGAATTGCGTCATTAGATCGGCGCTCGTTAAAGCCTCAGTTTCCCGTAGAAACGAGGTTTTTCTCCGTTGCTAGAAAATTGTTCTTAATTGTTGTAATTATCTTGAAAATGACGTGTGCCGTAACTGAGCATACGAGAAATTCGAAATATATTTTCCAGAACAAGTTTGTATACACTGAAGTAATACAATGAGCAATATAACCCACGCCAAGTTCGTCCGGGGAAGTACTGCCACCACGCCCATTTCTGCTGATAAGCAGTAACGCACTCGCGTTACTGTGTTGCGGTTATAAAAGTATGGTTTCCGGTGGAATTACAGGCACATGAGATATTTCACCTACACGTCTCATAGTTACGGGCGCATACGATGCGACTTGGGTCTTGTCGTACCTAGTAGGGGAGGACCCAAGTCGCAACGGTTGTTATGAGCAGAGGTTACCACTTAACGCCAAGTGTGGCGTCGGCTCGTTCCGTAGCTGTATCACATAAAAAAATATTTTTTTCTCTCTTATATGTCTTCTATACCCGTACTTCTTATCATGTCACTGGGTTACTTGGACAAGTCTAATGGGCGAGTTTAAGTGAGCCTCAATGTGGCTCGTGTACTAGACACGTGGCTGCATGTCTTCTAATATTGGTTCTAGGACATACCAGTTTGCTCAGTCCTTTATTGCGCCATTTTGAGAACGTGGTATTTATAGTACACATATATCTTCAAGCTCAATTCATCGCAAAAGCGTACGGAATTGAAAGATCGTTGGTTCAAATCTAAACATGCACCAATGAGTTTAACAGTTGAAAACCGTTTCCATAACACCACACCGCGGTGAATGAGAAAATCGTGGGATAACCTCGTTTAGGTATCTGATTTGGACTCAAAGGCCTTTAGAAAGTTACAGGTACATACAATGTCCTTTCTCAACATAATTCAAGGAAATGCAACCCATTGACAAAGTTTCAGTGGGAACAAAAGGCACATGTGACGAGGGAAGGTTCCATGCAATGCACCTTTACCAACCGAACAAAGCGAGCAGTGTGATTGTGCCAGAGTTTTTGTTTTTTTAAAGAAAGACTCCACAATTAGACTCACTCACAATCACACAATGTCGTGGTTTGCCCTCAAAACAATAATTCGTGGACTTTTCACTAATATGGCAACAAAGAAAAAAGATACTTAATGGAATTTTACCTCTGACTAAATATTAAAAACTGAAGTACATCAGATTAACAGTGTGCGAACTTATTTGCGGCCTTCATGATAACTCCAGAGGTATTCGTTTCAGTTCAGTTAGTAAGGATGCAACAATGCAGTGCAACCAATTTAACTTTCCCGGCGAGTGTGGAAAATTATGTTTTGTAATGTTAAATTATTAATGCACAATAACAATTCGAATAATATTTGACTAAAACTCCTTTATAGAACACTCTAATCAACATAAAGTATGAAATGAAAAATTTGTTGTTTACATAATAGTTTTCCCTACAATCACACAAAGTTTGACGCTTGTAGTATTCAGTTTGTTTCTAGTAATAAGTTTCTAAGTAATATTTTTAGTGATAACTTCTTAGGCGGCCATTCTATAATCGAGAGAGAGATTGAACGAGAATTGAGAATAAAATTTTTAGGACGTGTCATGTTTAGGCACTTTTCGTTACATGAGAGAGAAGAAATATGTGATGTAGAAAGAAATAGAAAGAGAGCTACATATTCCGACGCCATGGACATTGAGAAAAAGAGAGCGACTTATACGACACAAAGCGATAGAATAAGAGGCATGCGCGCGCGTTGTAGTTTTTAAGACATTTCACTTCTATCACGTCTACGGTTTTTTTAATTCCGCTTTCTTATGGATGCTACTTATTACTGTATTACCTTAGGATGGGTTTAAAGGCGAATGTGTTTCAAAATATACCATAAAATGTTTATTTACAATATAGTTAATAAACGTAAGCTGCTTACGTTGATAAATAACGTATTGATCCTCGCGTCCAACCGCACATAGTACTCACAAAACACAAAACAGTTTTGAAATATCTCCATCCAGCCATACACCAAATTGAACAGTATGTACAGTCACAGTCAGAATGCATTACAGAAATTAATATCAAGCATACTTTTTTATTTATAAAATGCATTTATTACTATTATATTTCCTTATTAAATTCTCATGGGTCGTCTATGCGGGTAATGTACGCAGTGCAGTATGGTCTGTATCAGAATTGTCATTAAAATTATCCAGAAAGAATTGTCGCAATGGACGCCACTTATTTGCTGTCTGTTGGTTCGGTAGCTGTATCAAATAAAAAAAGAAAGAACAACATTTTTTGTATCAAACGGCAATAAAGACAAATTTTTTCAGTATTACTGCATTGCATATTATTTATATTATCATTATTACTACAGTACTATCTATGTATGTTTTTGTTGAATGTTTTCTCATTTTTTGACGTGTCAAATAAATGTTTTTCTTTCCTTCTTTCTTTCTTTCTTTAATTTCATTTAATATTCTCAATTTTTATTGAAAAATTTTTTGAATGTCCAACTGATATTTTATGTCCGAGAGGACAAACTGTTGTTACTTTATTTAAAATAAAATCTTTTTATGCACAGTGTCACAATACATTTCTTATTATTATTCTTATTGAAGCCATGAGGCCTGACCTTCCGATTTTTTTAATATTTTTATTTATTAAACTTATTTGTGTCTTTTCACTTTTGTTAGTGGCAGTAGTCACTATTCACACCATACGAGATTACATCACGCATCAATTATTCGAATATCTGTTGTCAGAGTTAAAACCAATCAGTACCAGGACGATCGATTTAATTCCTATTTAGCGATATTCTGCTGCAATTAAAAGTTCGTTAGTAACGCGTCGGTGACAATTGTATGGCAGGAGTAGTTGCTGATAATAATTTGTTACTGATCAAATAATTACCTAAAGAGAGTTAGTACTATAATGTGGGTATTAACATGGTATTATATTTCCCAAATTCACCAAATTTTTCGATTTCCCAAAAAAAGTATATATGTATTCTATCAGTTGTCTGGTTCCCATAGTACAAGCTATGCTTAGTTTGGGGTTAGATGAAGCTGTGTGAATTGTCCACCAATATTATTATATTACTAGCTGTTGCCCGCGACTTCGTCCGCGTGGAATTCGGTTTTATCCCGCGCCCCTAATTTACCCCTCGGAAAAGTAGTACTTTTTTGTAAATAAGCACATATAATACATATTGACACCCAGACACAGAACAAATATCTATACTCGTTTTAAAAATATTTGTCCTGGGTGGGAATCGAACCTATGACCTACAGCGTATAAGGCAGGGTTACCACCAACTGAGAAAACCTTATAGCCTGTCAAAACCAATGTAAAACAACATCACCGGTCTATTAAGACGTGTACACACTAACTCGATTACGGACCACTTAGTACGATGTCACGCGCACTCAGAGTGATGTCCGTTAATGTGGACGGGCCCTAACGTTGTTACTGCACTATTGTTTCACAACTGAGTTTGCTACACTAAGTAAACGGAAAACCAATATTTTGCCCTCGATGGATAAAGTTTGTAAGTTAGGTTTTCGATTTGTATGCGGTTTACTATATTATTTCACCTACGATGAGACATTAGAAAGAAATAGAGTAAGACATTAAGTTTATTCATAACTAAAACTACGACGTACAATTGAAATATAAAACACAGTTAAATAACCTAAGTATAAGTACGCTCTAGGCTTCAGCTACGAACTAGGATGTGGCTCAGGATGATGCATTATGTACAGGTACGCAGTGCGCTGATCTTCCGCCAGCTCCTACAAACAGTATCTGACTGCTAGACTTTTATTGAAAGCTTTAGGTACTATTTATGTTTTACATTTATTTTTAATAATATTAGTTTATTTGCGTATATGTCACTGATACAAACTTTATTAACCAGAAAGATAATTGAATCAGTGGGCAATAAATATTCACCAAGCTTTCATTTTTAAGAGTCACAAGCAAGTCGGTTTTTCTCAACTTTATCCGACGTATATTCCGTACAATTGAACAATGGGTTATTGTTCCTTTAAAACTTACGTATGTCATGAACATGCAGATTTTATACATTTCACAACAGTTTAAATGTGCAGAAATGGGACATGGTTTTGATTTGAAACCTTCAAAGTTGGGAATAGTAATTACGACCAAAAAATACTTCGAGTTGAAAAACAGTGAAGAATAACTACTACTGTTGTCTATGGGCAGCAGTTACTACTTAACATCAGGTGGGTCGTCAGCTCGTTCTGTACCCTACGTTACATAAAAAAAAATGAGATATGAGATGAAAAAAAAGTACTTAGATTGTCACAATAAATGTTTTGCACAGACTATTTTTTAAAATAAGTACATTCATATTAAAAACTTGTTTAGTGTTACTTTGCATAAGTAACGCATGTCCCTTATTAAAATGTTATGAAGACTGATACATAGATTACAATTGAAATAATTGCGTTTATATATATTTAGATAGTATCCGTGCTCTCGAATATTTTTCGAGGGCCTTAAATCCTGAACGCGGCACCAAGTAATGAGAGAGGAATATTCACCCATCCATCTCGCCTCCTAATTTATAGAGTACACGTCGGGCAATTTTTAACCAATCCCACTGGCTTGTTCCGTACCACTAAATTTACCGTACACTCCACCATATTTCACTTTCCGTACATTCGGCTATATTTCAGTAGCCGAATGTTCGCTAAAGTGGCGCTAGATTGGATATTAAAACGCAATTACGGTTAGCGGATGGACGTAAAGTTTATATAATTAATCTTATTGAATGTCACCACAGGCTTAGAAGCAATTGTTTAATTTGCATCATGTTATTATATTGACTGGCCTCACAGCTCTGTTGGTAGTAACCCTAAGTAACCCTAGTAACCGCCTTCTATGCTGTAGGTCGTGGGTTCGATTCCCACCCAGGACAAACATATGTATGACGATTGTTTGTTCTGTGCCTGGCTGTCAATATGTATTATATGTATGTATTTACAAAAAGTATTTAAAAATTATATCAGTTGTCTGGTTCCCATGATACAAGCTAAGCTTAGTTTACTTTGTGGCTAGATGGCGCTGTGTGAAATGTCCACCAATATTTATTATGATTATTATTTATATTGACGGTGTTACCTTTTTATGCAAAAATAAATGTAAAATCGTGTGTGCCGATTTAAAAAATTTGTCTTTATGGAGTAGTGGTACAAAAATAGAATTGTTATGTAAGGGTCGCGTGATCGATACCGCACGGCAACATGACAAGTTTTGACATGAACTAGTTATAAATTCAAATGAATACCAGACAACTGATAGAATACTTACATACTTTTTTAAAAGGACATAGGCACATATATAATATACTAACACCCAGACACACATACATCTATGTTCACCCCACAAATGTGTTTTCGTGTATGGGAATCGAACCTACGACCTACAACGCAGAACTCAGATTTACTACCAACTGAGCTGTGAAGCCGTCTTTTATCTCTACAAATACTTGATAACGAATCAGAAGCTAGCTATAAAGTAACATACCAACCTATTTCCGAAAGCTTACTTTAATAGCAGTCTATTGAATAATCCGACGAGGTGGTGCATTTTCATAATTTCCGTTGTGCGGTGGCGGGAAATGAAGCCGTTATCGCCAACCGCAATGTATCTGTACCCAGGATATGTACGGGATAAATATCATTAATGCCAGTGTTAACTTTAAAGTATTTTTATTACTAAGAAATCTTCAACCTATAATTTTAATTAATCACGCTTTTCATTTATTTATTACAAAAAATATCTTTATTTATCCATTTTGAACGAATGTTAAAAATCAATTTGAACTGAAAGTGTGCCCCAATGATACCACATTTCAATAACAATGCTGACAGAACAGAAATAAGGATAGATGAAAGTCGGACTGTACAATGATCACATAACTATTGGATCGGACTACTGACATTTAGTTTTACCAATGTCTACTTTTAAAAAGTACATTAATTACTGAGTAATTTACTTTGCTAATGAGAAATCTGAATTTTATGATATTTTTCTAAGTTCCTGTGTTATTTTGTTCTTCTTCTTCTTCGAGTCACCGGTTCTGTCGAACCAGTGTGGTGAAAGGATTGTAAGTGCGCCTCAAAGAGGCTCCTTTCGTGCACTCGACACATGTCTTCGAGTTTTTAGTTCTAGGGCATGTCGGTTTCCTCACGATGTTTTCCTTCACCGTTTTGAGAACGTGGTATTGCGCACATAAATCTTTCAATCGAAAAACTCATAGGTGCACGTCGGGATTTTAACCGGCAACCTCCGGATTGAAACTCGGGGGTCAGTACCGCTAGACCACCAAGATCTCAAAATTATTTAAAAGTTATTTTGTTGAAAAAAGTAGACGCAAATTATATGATTGGCTTCAGCTCAGTTGGTAGTAAGTCTGTTTCTGTGTAGGTTGTGGGTTCGACTCCCACAGTACAAACATTTGCGTGATGAACTTATGTATTTTATCGGTTGTCTGGTTCCTATAGTACAAGCTATGCTTAATTTGGGGTTAGAAGGCGCTGTTCCGGGTCAAAATACAATAATTTTATATTTTACTTTAAATAGGAAACTTAAGCTCGCAGCACATGTCTGATTCGATTCTTCGTCAGTCTGAACAAATTTCAAAGTATCATGAGACAATTTTAATTAATTACGGAGTTCTAACGAACAACAAACGAGTCGACTTCTTGTCTCAGTGCCAGATTCTACTTATCGAATCTTAGTGCATAATGTATAATCTACTACGTCTGCCAAATTCCTAATGGCAATAAACAAATTTTTTAAAATTTCTGGTACCAAGACCTGCCTTTCGCAGTATTGCGAGTATTATACCTGAGCACATATCTCGCCAAGCTAGAAACCCATTTATGGTTCGTTCCGATTACCGTAATAATATTAACTAGTGTCCTTTGTATTGGTACCTTTCGGCCCAACTCTGACATGAAATATATTGCCATGTGTATATATTTATATCAAAAAAATCTTTTTTTCGCCTGCTTTGCTTTTAATAATTCCATCGCGCCCTATCCAGGCATTTTGTATCCAGAAAGTCGCACTCGCCTACAGAATGGGAATCCATTATGGGTTATTTATGGAGTGGCTCCGAAAAATATTTATCTGTGTCGATAATGCGCGCCTCAGGAAATGAAAAGACCAGCTCTACTGACCAGAAAATCGATAAATAATAATAAGGGTGGTTCCAAGACATTTTGGTTAATACTCTTTTGTGAATGTAAAAATACCTACAAGTTTATACGAGACTTCTAAGAAAGCGGCTCGTTGTCTATTTTTTTCGTTTATCGTGTCTGTCAAAGTCAAAGTCAAAAAACGATTTCCATAAGAAATAAAGAATTGCCTTGGAAACGTCATTATATGATATAGAAAATACTTGTATGTCATCTGTTCCAAAGATGTCATTGTTTTACAAATTTTTTTTTAATGCTGCGATAAGATGTTTTCGAGATAATTTACGTGTCATCTTAGAGCAGAGTAAAATCAAATCGTGGAATTTTATAATTTCTATAATATATATTTTAAAGAAGTATTTAAAGTAAGTGTAGTCCAGTTTTCTATAAGAATTTATTCTTCTATATTATGACTATTTATGCTGCTTTTTCCAATCAAACTTTTTGTGTGTGATATCACATCGGACCATACGTATGCTTCATCATTGTAGTGTAGTGTATTTATTGGTAATTATTTCTAATAATATTCCATAAATTTTATTTATTTCGTGAAAAAGTTAAAAAAAAAACTATTAAGTATCTGATGGGCATATTGTGGGAATGTTTGGGATTGCATGGTTCTGACAATATGCATATCAAACAATCAATACACTCAAAAATCAACAAATCAATAAAATACATTTTACGAGTTGATATTGAAGATTTTTGAGGGGAAGTTCTCAAGTTATGTCCGAATTTTCCGATTTGACCTTAACTTCATCATTATATTCATAACATAATGGATATTTCAATATTATTAATGGCGCACAATCTAATGGAGTTATATTAGCTGCTTGATTACCTCTGAAGCACGCAAGTATTCCATTAAACAACACTACGAAAAAGATTCATTCATTTACCCAGCCCCCAACACTGTGAAGAATTCATCCGTTAATCAGTCAGAGACGTTTCTAAATCATTTATAAAGACGTCGTCCTCCACTCGGGGAGAAAATTTTTCTTGTCTTAAGTAAATAAAAATCCAATCAGAGCCAAATCCAATTTTCATTCTGTCGCAGTCGGATTCGCTGGGGATCCACTGGAACTAGTGATGCGAAAAGCACCAAAACCAGAAAAACAAAGGGGAGGCCGTATGCTAAATAAATCGTTCAACAAAAAAAGTGTAGAGTTTAAGTAAAATATATGATAAAATGTACACATAAAATAAAAAATTAATAAATATTGGTGTACATTTAATATCTAAACTTAACATAAGTTGTACTATGGGAAACAGAATCGATAGAAAAGCAATATTACTCTAATAAATATATGTTTATAATACATATTACCACCCAGACACCAGACAAAGTGACATCTGTGTTTATCACTAAAATTTTCTCCTGCGTGAAGATAAATAGCTGATACTGATATATATTTTCAATGATATTTTTATCTGCAAAAATATTTTAAAGACATTGAATAATTTGTGATGAAATGATTGACAGTACAATTGATTGACAATAGTTAATTGTTCTGCAAGAGTGCGAACTTAGAACCTACTGAGACTGGCTTCACAGGCTCAGTTGTTGTAACCCTGCCTTCTGCGCTGTAGGTCGTGGGTTCGATTCCGACCCAGGATAAATATTTGTATGACTAATATACATTTTACTGGGTATGTGTTGGTGTCAATGTGTATTATGTATGCATTTACAAAAAATAATAATATAAGTATTATATCAGTTGTCTGGTTCCCATGATACAAGCTATGCTTAGCTTACTTTGGGCCTAGATGGCGCTGTGTGAAATGTCCACCAATATTAATTTATAAATATTTATATACTACATTTTAGGCGATGGTTTTTTTATGTTAAAGTGCCGGTCATCATTATGACTTTATCCGGACTTATAACAACACTAGTAAGGGCTTATTTTTTAACCGTTTTATACATTTTCACACTATTCCGTCGCTTGTCTTGCAGTTTGCTGAGCAGATTTGTTTAATGCCGATGAAGTTTTGTCTTTGAGTGCATAAGTGCACAAGTTTACATATTCTTTGGAATCAGTCGAGCTGCTGGACTAGTACTGGATGAAGCAACGATAAAATTACAATCATCCTTTATCACGGTAGGAATGTTAGTGCGCGAAGACTGTCTACAGAAAATTATAAAGTAGAGTATGATGAAAAATAATAGAAGTACCAAAATAAATCAAAGCTTATTATTTTTTATTTAAATATTAATGGAAACCTCTAGGCATTTAAGTGAGCATGTAAGAATATCAAATAAATTTATGAATAAGACAATGATTAAAATAATATTATAATATCAATAAATTACCATATAATGAAGTAAAATAAAGCCATATTATATCATAGCGGATAAAACCTAATGTAATATTTTTTTGCCAGGAAAATACGAATCTTAGTACGGTAGTATGTTAAAACTAAATAATAAAAGTCAGCAAAACAAATAAAAAATAGGGTGAAATGAGAAAAATATATAAGAAACATCCCAGCAATGTTATTTCAACATTTTTCTTTGGCAGCGTGTTCATTTGCTACACTCCGCGAAGTTGGGGCAGTGTCACACAGTTCCCGCTTCGCAATTGTGGGCCCTAAGGTCTAAAGTTTCGGTCACGATTCAATTGAACTACATGCAGTTGCCTTGGATATTCAGTACTAGACTTTGGGATATTATTTAATAAATAATGATTTATTCATTGATTTCTCGCTAAGATTAACTTTGTGACTTAGTATCTAATAAAAGATAATAATAATAATATGTCTGAACTATCTTAAGTCTCAGGCGAAAAAGGCTAAAGTAATGTTAACAAATTCTACTATATTCGAGTCACTGGTTCTCTCGCAAAAATATCTGAAAAAGTTGTAAGAGCGCCCTCGACAGGCCTTATATGTTATCAAGTTACTATTTACAATATATATACTTAAATAGCACGGAGTCGAAGTTTGGAATTCGTGTACGTAATATTACGTTCTCGATTATTTATAGCATATACTATATATTTCTAATACAGCTACACTAATGAGGATTAAAGTACACTTCAAAAGGGCTCCTTTCGTGCATTTGAGTGATATCTTCAGTTTTTGTGCAAATAATTTTTTCATGTATAATACTGGTGAAACAAAGTAAAGATTCCACAGTTATATAGAAACCGTTTAGTTTCACATTCACAAAGTATGTTGAACACGCGACAAACCATTATTTTGTATTATTAGTTTGTTTACTTTGAGATTTGCGTCCAGTGTTATATTGTCCTATGCCAGTGCATAGAAATATATGCCAGTGTGCTGGGCTAGTGCCCGCGGGGACTGGACAACCGAATTTAATTCGAACATGCTTGGTGCTTGGTCGGATTCTTTTGAAGTAGTTTAAATTTGTGCATGTGAGATATTACAAAACAGTACCCGTATACCCAGTTCAATAACTCGCATACAAAAAATCTCGTGACCTCTTTGGCATAGCAGTAGTGTCGGAGGTACGCGGGTTCGGCTCCAGCACGGAATAAATCGCTCATTAGTTATAAAAAGAAATGAAAGACCATGGAAGTGGCCCTCCTCGCTAATTCGGTAGATAGCGGTCTCAATTAATGTTTATTTTGTTATTAACGTACTAATAAAATACTCATACTTTACCATAAGTAAGCTTAAATTGAAAACAAATTTCGTATTTCGATAAGAAACTATACAAATACACTATATGTATTTAAAACTTCCCGTAATTAGATACTTATCCTGTAAATAATCATATTATTATGATATCTATCTAGACAGAAAACTCTTTATTGTATATGTAAATATAAATAATTATACAAAAAATAGTCGTTTAATGTGAAACACAATGGGCGGCCTTATTCCTTAAATCAATCTCTTCCAGGCAACCTTTGGATGGACTGGAATGATAAGGGTGATTATTTGGTCGGTCAAGTACAATATAACGATTAGTTCGCTAGCTATTCAATTAGTTTGGCAATGTTATGATAAAAAAATATATTAATCTTGGTACCCAACAGTGTTTTGGATTCGCACTTGATCGCTTTATTTTTCTCATAAAAAGTAAATACTCCCGCAAAATACGTATCCCATAATGAAATTCTTATCGAGTCTTCACCCGAGGGAATAAAAATATTATTTTTGCTCTGCATTAATGTGAAAACTGTGTATTGTGAATATAATGCTACGGACGTGCCAAGCGAACAAGAGCGAACACAGAACGCAGTTGTCGCGAACAAACGTTTGTTCACTTCTGAAATGGGATTGTCTCATTTCGATAAATTTATAAATTTCGATTTCGATTTTTATTTGATGAGGTTTTGGTTGAATCGTTTTAAGTCCATGGCTTTCTTCTAGTAGACAAAAAATTTAACTCATCTGGGACAATTCATTAATCATAAACCTTTGTTTCTGTGACAGAAAAGTTGAATAGAATATCTGTCTAATAGATTTGAGCCTTTCGAATTCAAGTCATTTATGTGTTACGTCATTGTCATTATAGTTATGTGTCATTTGTGTTTGTAAAAATATAAAAGTTTTTTTTTCATTCAGCAACTTTTGTGAGAAATCTTTTTTAAGAAAACTATTAACTATTACAAGTACAAGAGATGGTAATGTAAAAGTTTGTTCATTAAGACTAGCCAACAGATACAATGTATTTAGAAATGCAATGCTAGATGAGTTCGCTTTTGTTCGCCAAACTTTGTTTCCTTAAGAAATACGAATAAGTACTTAAAATTTATATTATATTTGTATATCCAGCGAATTCATACTCTCGAGAGTGTGGTAGCCCAGTAGTAACCCCGAGTTTCAATATGGAGGTCACTCGTTCAAATCCCAACGTGCACCAATGATTTTTTCACTTTAAAAAAAAAAAAAAAATGTGTAAGTATTGATGCAATCGCGTTACTATGTTCTGGTTTGAAAGGTGTGATTACAGGTGAAATTACAGGCACTGGAGATGTTCCACGTACCACCTAGTCTCACAGGGTAAAGGGTGCATACGATACGACTTGGTCATGTCTTACCTAAGGGAACGAACCAATTCGTATTGCTTTTTATGGAAGGAGGTTACCACTTAATACCATGTGAGCCATCTCGTTCCGTAACTTTATTATTACATAAATAAACCAAGCAGTAGCACAATAGTACGAAGAGAGATTATTCGCATCACTGTTGCCAGCCTTAAGCCATCATAAAAAAATGGATTACGTTCGCTCTCGTTCGTTTGGTACGTAATAAGCCATTGATGGATCGACCCACTCTTTGCTTTCGAGGGACGAAAATCTCTACTATAAAATGATGTATCACCATCGATTTTCTGATTAAATGATTTGAATATTGGTTTTAAAAGTTTTCGTGTTTATTTTGTAAAAAATCATGTAAGTATCAGAGTTTTTTTTTTTGATATGGGAATTTAATCCAATAAAAAATAATTATTAGTATTATGAAGACAGAATAGAGGGATTTTGAAGCACTATTACTAGTAATGCCAGAAATGTTGTCTGGAAGAGATCGCTTTATAGCGATAAGACCGCCCATTGTACTGCTAATGTCTAAGATTTGTCTTTTTATTATTTGTAATGTTCTATGGTGTACAATAAAGCATTATTATTGTTATTATTATTATTACTAAAAGTAGTTGTAGTTATTGAAAGGATTAAAGTGCTCTTTAATGAGGTTCCTTCTATTCCTTGCGGAGAAATATCACATGTTAATGCATTCTGAGAATTTTTGATTATCTAATCAGCTATAACTAATTGACTTTTAATCATTAAGATTCCGATTCAGAGTCAGTTTAATTTATTTGCTTCATGTACACTGATATTCAAAAATGGAACTATACATAGATATAGTAAATAAATGTACATGAAACCTGTTAAGGCGTTGCAATTTATACACAATATTTAATTCACGCACTAAAATAATAAAATAATAGTAAAAACAATGTCGAACCACGTCAAAATTATTAAACTTCAATTGTAAATAAACATGTCAATAAGTAAGTTTAGTCAGATTATGTAAATATAATTAAAGTCACACTGTATTACTGTAGTACACACACAATGTATTATATGCTAAGCCTGACAGATTATTTTAACTGACACAATCGCACACCTCGTCATGAATTTCGCGTCATGGACACACGGATAAACAACACAAAAATACAAGACCTAAGAATCAACTTGATGCTCACCTCAAAAATTTTCGCCCTAAGGCATCGAACCCGAGACCCTTTGCTTCCCAGATACTTATCTATTGAGCTACTACTACAGATACTGAGTGACAGAAGACAATACACTGAAACCTAAGTGTGTAATAATATTTTTATACATAGTGAAGGTTGCTACACAAATTTATAATTTTCGTGGCTATTATAACGTTAATAATGCATTTTGTGGAGCGTATAATAAAATCAGCGCTTAATCTCCAAAGCGCATGTACTAAAAAGTAATAAAAATGTAATAAAAACATTACATTGTACAATAGCCTGTGTGGTGATAAATATTTTCAAAAGGTCCTAGAACATACACTTATTTTATGTTACTACTCCGCGTATACCTATTTTATACTGGCAAAGTGCAGTGTGGACAATCAAAGATGGCTCCTTTGGTGAATATGAAATTTGCCTTAAAATTTTGCGTTCATCGATTTTGAGTTGTGTTATTGTGAAACTTCTGGATTGGGCAAATGGTCCACCATCCTCTTAAAATATTTCTTCACTACTAAGATTTATTATGTCGCAGGTGGCATGGACGCGGACATATAACACATATATCAATGACCCGAAATCAAACTTTGTGCTCATTTTAGCTGCAGCCATCGAAATATTGAAACTTTAAACATATTTAACATGAACCGTATAAAAATAGAACATCATATTATAAATAAAGAATCTGCCTAGTTTTCTTGACATTAATCAATTTTTTTGTGAAACCTTTGTTCAAGGACCTCTGTATAAAATGTCATGATTTTCAGTTAGCTTAGAAAGCGGGCATCCACTGGCCTTTTGCTTATTAAGTTTAATTTTTAATATTCGCGCGCACATCGCGTAAAATTGCAATCCACAAAGAATTACGTAGAGAAAACACAGCACTTAGCCGAATAATTCATTTATGTTTTGATGTGCTCGTTTTTAGGTAGACAGCAAAGCTTTTGGTATAAAAATAACGAGTGCCTGCGCGGTTTTTCCCGCGTGGATTCACTAAATGGGATGTGTTTTAAATTACTTCGTTAATAGTACCTAAACTAAAATCCCAATACCCAATACCCATAATAAATCTATCGCTCCCTAGGATTTTTAATCGTATCTAAGTAGGTCAAAGGCTGTGTAAGACTCGCCTATTCCTGATGCCCAATCACGTATTTGATCTCCGGCGTGTGTATGATCGTAATTTATACTCTGGTTTAGAAAATTATTTTTTTATTTGAAAGGATATACTTGCAGTGAAATGTCTAGTAGTAATAGTATCACATATATCAAATATTTTCCACCTGTAACTATTCCTAGTATAATAATAGGCCTTCGTATTCTCGTATCCATTGCGGTTTCGTGCGGTTCACGTATACAAATACGTTAAAAATCTGTAAACCCGTATTTAATCCCCGGGAAGTGACGTGAAAGCCTTAAATAAACTCCGGTGTATCAATATCAACAGATTAGCCGCGTCCAACCGAAAAATTCTGTAAAGAAGCGTAAAAACGCGAAAAGTCGGCGAAATTGGTGAAAAGCTGGTATGTTCCTAACTGCGCTAGATAATGCTTTTTATGTGAATAAGTAAGAATAATAATGATAAGCCTCAAAGAGGCTCCTTTCCTGCAGTTGTCACATGTCTTCGATTTTTGTTCTAGGAAATGTCGGTTTCTGCACGATGTTTTCCTTCACCGTTTTGATAACGTGGTATTGCACATGAATTAGTAAAGTGAAAAACTCATTGGTGCATGTCAGGATTTCAACCAGCGACTGCGGGATGGAACACGGGGGTCTGTACTTCTAGGCCACGCTCTGATACCTCTGATCTGATGGTAAATAAGGTAGGTGAAGTGAAGCTCCCAGTGGAGGAAGAGCACCTATTTTGTAACATTGTGGAGGCAGATCTTCCCCTGGGCTGGTGTAGTCTCACGGGAACTGCTAAGGTAACATAATTAATAAACTATTTATTTTTATTTCATTTTAAACAACGCAATTACTATATAAACTGGCCTCATAGCTCAGTTGGTAGTAACCCTGCCTTCTGCGCTGTAGATCTTGTGTTCAATTCCCCCCAGGACAAACATTTGTGTGACGAACATAGATGTTTTTTCTGTCTTGGTTTACAAAAAATGTACTGTGTGTAATATAATAATTTAATAAAAGTATGTAATGTAATAAATGTCTACATTAGGCAACCTGGATAGGAACAAAACTTTCCGGTGCGCTTGGGAATGTTCCATTTTCCATGTAAAAGGAACTCCATGAATATATTCGGTACGTCGGCGTCGGCGTCGGCACGAATATAGAATGAATGAATAAATGAAAGGAGGGGGCGGTTAATCATCAGGTATTTGAATATCATTTTTACACTTCTCCGCGCTAAGACGGAGGTGAATACACATTATCATGCTACGTAGTTAAGTTGGACTAACCCGACTACGATGGGGGGGTGGGGGTTGGGAGGGGGTGGGGGGTCTCCTGTTTGAGGACAAATCTTTATAATAGTATTTAGATTATAGTAACATTAGGTATATGTAATTGCAAAACATAATTATGCTATCTAATAAATTCCTACATATTATGTTAGAGAAAACCTCGGCCTCTGCCTCCATTATTAATATCGCAATACCCTCACAAGGGTCCATAATGCGTGCGGACATTGCGGTGACCTAGGTCACCAAATAAACGAGTGCCCAAAGAGATCGGAGTCAGCTAAATGTGCAACTTGCTTGCGCTACAAAAAACCAAGCAACCACAAAACAGGGGACGCAGATTGCCCAGCCAAAAAGTTAGCCGAACAGAGATATATTAACTCCATAGATTATGAAGGCGCCTAAGAGCGCCACAGTATAGTTTTAATCTAGGCCACCTTAGAAAATTTTAATTGATAGCATAAATAACGGCCTTGATAATTTCTCTGTTTCCGAGTCAAAGTTGTGTGATTTAAAAAAATGTTAACAATATAGCAGAAACTGCTTACATAAGCGCAATAACTATGTCAAACCAAAACACTCGCGGTATTCACAATACAATTTCAGCAATTTTTACACAGGCTTAATGTTGATTGTAACAATAATTTTACCGGAATGCTGGCTCACTCCACATAATAATAACATGCTACTGACTAAAGTATAGTATAGTCGGCTAGTATAAATGACTTATGGTAGAAAGAGTAGAATTAGCGCAAAGAGGTATCCACTTTTCTTCCCTTACTCTATCCATCCAACTCACTGATTATATAAGGCCTGTCAGATATGAACCCTAAATATACAATAGTTTAAATAGCGATAAGACATCATTTATGTACATTGATTGTAAGTTTATTAATTTGGTACTTTATTGTAATGTGTTAGCCTTTATCGCCTGAGATACAGGATTACCTAGTTCAGGCATAGTAATTATTACCTTTTATTAGATACTAAATCACTATGTTAATCTTAGCACTAAGTCAATGAATAAAGATTTATTATTTATTATTATTATATAATGTGTAACTTATCATGTACCAAAACAAAACGTGTACAACCATTATGTGTAGCTATAAATGTATTGAGTATTTATTACCAAAACTCAATAGGTAATGGGCAGGCATGCCCATTCTGCCAAGCAGTAATGCTGTATTCCGGTTTGAATGGTGTGGCTTCCGGTGAAATTACAGGCAAATGAGACATTCCACCTACACGTCTCAGAGTTACGGTCTTATACGATGCGACTTGGGTCTTATTGTACCCAGTAGGGGTGACCCAAGTCGCATCGGTTGTTATGGGCAGAGTTTACCACTTAACACCAGGTGGGCCGTCGGCTCGTACCGTAACTGTATAACATAAAATAAAAATAAAAACTTCCTAACCTACTACTTACTTTGTACTAGTATTTAAGTGTTCAGTAGTGAAGTGCGCCTTTTGACACATGCTTTCAAATTTTAGGTTCCAGGACATATCGGTTTCGATGTTTTCCGTCACCTTGACAATGTGGCATTGCGCACATACATTTTTAAAGTGAAAAACTCAGTGGAGCAATTCGGGATCTGAACCAGCGACCTCCGGGCTGAATAACTCGTGGCCTGTACCACTGGGCCACCACGCTCTCGACGTCGCAATAAAACGGACGGATCGGTACTCGTGGTAAGTGCGATAACTCGCGCAGTCGCTCGCAGGCGGCGCCACTGGTGAGACCACTTGGAAATGAAAATATATTGGCACTTGTGAGCGCGGGTGTACCGTGTCTTCGAGTGGGCATAAAGTTTACCGAGACTAGCTTACTTTTGATGTAATAACATTTAAGGATATTCTAACTGGATCCTACGTCTACAGAATATTCCATTTATTCCTGACTAGCTGTTATCCAGGACTTCATCCGCGTGGAATTTGGTTTTATCGCGCACTCCTATTTTATCCTTTGGAAAAGTAGCTTAAGTTAATCCTCATAACATCAGCTATCTGCCAGAGAAAGTCCCGTTAAAATCGGTCCAGCCGTGTCGGAGATTAGCCGGAACAAATAGACAGACAGACAGACAAAAATTTAAAACATGTTGTTTTGGTATATGTACCGTGTTACATCCATATGTACTTAGTAAAAAGCAGTTATTGTAATATTACAAACAGGCACTCCAATTTTATTTATTTGTATAGATTAATAGATACAGATAAGATACAGACCTGCTCTGAAATATTGGTGGTCATATCGCTATCTAGCCCCAAACTAAGCATAGCTTGTACTAGGGGAACCAGACAACTGATAATATTCATATATACTTTTTTTACCCAGATACCCAGACAGACACGGAACAAACATCGTTGCTGCACAAAAGTTTGGAAATCGAACCTACGACGGACAGCTCTCTTTCAATTCGTCTCACTGAGAATGCAAGCGAATGACAAAACAAGCTGACATTTCCTAGAAAGTAAGAATAATTAAAGTCAACCAAAACGAAAAGGTGATTTTTTCAAAAAAATCTTCATTTTCTTTTGATTCGTTAAATTTCCCTAAGTTTGTGAATTAATAATCAAAATGAAGTCCTATTACTTCAATCTACGTACCTTTCACGGATATTGGTCAAAATATCATGCACTGCTTGCGATTTTTTATCTATATCTATATCCCCCATTAGTCATCTCAGGCTTCTGGCATTCTATAAGGAAATTAGACCTTTATGAAAAAAATATTTATACATAAATAAGTAGATAATAAGGATAAGGATGAAAGAGAACTAAAGTACCACAAAATACCAGGCCAGTCATCGAAAGCTTATCTTCACAAAATGAAATAAAAGCGACATGGCCTGTCTGCATTAACTTCGAGGACAAAGTACAGTCGTCGTCAATATCAATTTATGTGGCAGTGGACGCTCCTATCGCGCTCTCCTTCCGCGCCATTCACTTCATACAGTGACCGACAAAAGTGTTCGAATTTTTCGGCCGTTATTGCATATTATGGAGCTTATATGACTGGCCTCACAGCTCAGTTGGTAGTAGCCCTGCATTCTCGTGGTCGTGGGTTCGATTCCCACCCAGAACAAACATTTGTGTTTCGAACATAGGTGTTTATTCTATGTCTGGGTGTTGATGTAATAATAATAATAATAATAATTTTTATTTGCACCTTATACATTTAACATAGAAACTTAAATATAGTTGCGCTTAAGGTATATATAGTTACAATTTTAGTGAAAACAACTAGAACCTAAACTAAGACATTTAATTATCTTGTAATTTTTTTTTTTTTTTATTAGGTTATAATAGTAATTAGTTTTTCAGTAAAATCATACGTGAGAGATAGTAGCCACGTTCTAAGAGCAATTTTTGAGGACCTTTTACACATTGGAAATATTTCTAACTCTTTATTACAAATGTTATAGAGTTGGGGTCCGTTAAATAGGAAGAATCTTTGTGCGAATGAGGTTCTGCAGCAGACAACCTTGCACACTTTGTATTTACTCCTACGATCTGTTTGCTGACTTGAAGGAGGAGTTAGTGAAGTAACGGAATGCTGTTTGAGTACAGTGATGTGTATTATATGTATGTAATTAAAAATGTTTAAAAGTATTACAGTAGTCTGGTTCCCATGCTACAAGCTATTAGCTTACTTTGAGGCTAGATGGCCCTTTGTGAAATTTCCAACAATTATTATTATTATTATTATTATTGTGGCTGATCAGATAACTAGAAATTCAAAATGATCAATAGTGATCAACAAATAAAAGTGAAAAATTATTATACAGTGTGGTTTGATTAGTAGTTTTTTAACGTTTACGATATAATTGTATGTATGAAAAAGTACTTAAATATAGGTCAGTTTAAAAAGAACCATAGACGCCAATTATGTTTCAATGATAAAAAGACAAATGTATCTTTATTTTCATCAACCAAATTTTTCTGAAGATTTATTTATTTAATTAATTATTAAATAAAATAGTAAAATACTCTATAATTAAACATTCTACATCACATACATAGCTTGAAACTAAATTAATTAAATGTATAAAATTTTAAATAGAAAATATTATTAGAATTATAACTATAATGTATAAATCTCCAGAATTATCTGTATTTAAGAGACACTTTTCTGTGTAATTACCCTGTTCCCCGAGGTGGTGACTCGTGCAATAAAAAAAGTCGTCTGTGATTTTTCATCTCGTTCCGCGCCCGCCTATGTTACGCGTACTTTTGTGCTATACCCAGAAATACAATTTTGATATTTGAACATAATTTTTTGCTTATTTCGTTGAAAGATGATTTTTACTGGCTGTCCGATTTATGAAGGTATCTTCAAAGTAATTTAGGAAATTTTATGTTCTTTTATTTATTAATCGTGTAAATTGTTAACTGAGTTATTCGTGGAAAATAATGACTGCACTAATCTCATCGTATGTCACGTTTACATTCTCATCTCCACCCCTAGTTAAAAGCAGTTAGTACTCAATTAGCTAAAAAGCCCACTGTTAGAAAATTTAATTAAGTTCATATATAATACTATTCCCAAAGTAAATTTGTAATAGTTTATACAAAATTATATAAATATAATGTTACACTGACACCCGCGTTCCCAGGTTCAGTCTCTGTTTGGGGTCACTATTAGGTACAATGTCAGAATTAAATTTTGTTCTCTTCTCGGATACTTGTATCATGGTAATGCCAACTGGTACTCTGAGAATCATAGTAGGTTATGGGTATGAGTAAATGAGTACTAGTTAACATTTCACAGCTTTTAATTAAAACTGTTTATGGTGGGCCATTCCATCCCCAATAAATGGGTGTAATAAAGTAAATTTGAAGCAATACCAATTTCTGGCGGTATTGCTGTGCGCCGGTAAGCAGAGTGTTATTATAGGTGAAACTACACGCAAATCTTCATGTCACTACATGAAAGATGCAATGCGAAACAATTTGAGTAATCTCTTACCTTTTTACTGGAAGACCCAAGTTATGTTGCTTTTTTAAGTCAGAGACTACTGCTTTATGTGGGTCAGCCGCAAGTCACCTATATAGGAAGGTCTCAAAAAAAAAGTTCCATCGTGTTTTGGCTAAAATAAAAATAAGCAAGTTAAAAACACTATCAAAACCACGAACCCTCGCATAGGAATCGAAGGCGCTGTCTTCGCGTAAATAACGTCGAGAGCAGTTTCATAAATATACGGCCGCCCAGCTTCGGTACAAACTGAAAAAAAAACCCTTTCGATTTTCATTAACGATTACCAACAAATCATTTGGGTATTTATTGCTCTATCGGCTGTTGGTTTTTGCTTTATCTTTCGTATTTTGTAATGTTAGGAGTGTTGATGGTTTTGTTGGATATTTTTAATCTATTATTTTAGCTATACTGAATTTTTTTTATGTCTTATAGGTGACAGAACAAGCTGACGGCCTACCTGATGTTAAGTGGTAGCCGCCGCCCATAGACCACAGCAATACGACTCAAGTCACCAAAGTACGGGATGACTCAAGTCGCATTGCGTTGCGTCCATCACTCCGAGACGGGGATGTTACGTCTCATGCGCCTGCAATTTCACCGGCACCCAGACCCTTCCACCGGAACACAGCTTATTTGACTATTGGCTGTAGTATGGTTTGTTTTTATATCGCAAATATGATACAAACATGTCTTTTTCCACGTTCATTATGTGTAGTCTAGCAGTTAAGACGATCTCAAACGCTTTATCAATGAGGCTTCAAAGTTCCATTTATCAGCAACGTTTGTTATCGATAATATCGTTAAGCCGTTTACGGAAGTAAATACTCATACCTTCCTCGCACCAAACATTTGTATGAAACAACTTGGTATGAAGTTACCCATATGAGGTTATTAGCATATTAACAACCCTTAAATATATTATAGTATCTGAAATGACTGTTTAATAAAAATATAATATTATTATTTGCATAGATATATTATATTAATATATATTATATTAAGGAACTATAGGAGCTTTAGCTTAGGAGAAAAAAAGATTATTTTATTTATGTTTGAAACACTGAGACCTGAGTAGATACAATTTACAATCCATTTTTATGTAAATACAGTAGTATTATGTTATGAAATGTAACTTTAAAGCTCTTGCACTTTCGTAGGCGAATCTTTTAAAATGCTACGTAAAATAAAGTTCTACGAAAAGCGTAGACGTTATCGCCTACGCCAATAATACTTTTAACTTCGTTTTGCTTTCAAATATTTGCCAAACTTTTCAAATGCAGATATAATAAAATTACGCTCTTTTCCCTAACGGGGTAGGTAAAGCCTAAATACGCCAATTTTAACCTTATTGAGTAACTATCGTATTAAAGCAGACGTGTCCAGTGGTGAACTCTGTCATTGTTTTCCCATGAATAGCTGAATAGCATGACTAATTTAATCAACGAAATTACCAAAGTCTTATTCGTTTTGTTGAGGGCAGAGGTTACTGCTTACCACCAGGGGACCATCAGCTCATAACATATTTTTTGATAAAAAAAACCTGTTAAGTATGTTTCCATAAGTATTCTAAGTGAGAGCGCCATTTCCATAAGATCATGAATGCTTGATGAAAAACATATATCTTGGAATCTTTGCACTAACACTTAAAATTTTTCCTTATCTCCTCCATATTTTTCCTTCTCGTTCATTATACATGAATTTTAAATAAAGATACTTCTTTGTTTATTCACTTAAAAATCCATTACATACAAAAAGAGCAACTAATAAATATGGAAGAACGCTTTTCTTGATAAAAACCTCCCCAAAAACCTCACGTGAATATCTGTCTTAAGTTTATATTTGTAAGGTGCCTTTTAGCTTGCAAGTGATTGTATAGACATTTTAGCTTGTTTTAAAGTGAGCAAGGAGATGTCAGATTCAATTCTAACAGCCATTTCTCAATGAAGTTGGTACCGAACAACATGTATGGAGGACGGAGGCTTTTAAACTTTGACGTATTTCCACAATGGCCAAGTTTCGCCTTTTAGAATAACCGTGTTAACTTATTCATGTATTGCAAATTGTTCAATAACTAATACTAAGTAAGGAAGTCGTGACATAAAACATACCTACACAACACAGTACACATGAAAATGTGTTTATGTGTAGTTGAACTTTCAAGTTATTGAAATTAGGTTAGTAGCTATGATTATTTCTTTTTAGGGCAAAAGATATAAAGCAACTTTATATAAGTTACATATTGTATATTTTTCTATGATAGAGATAGAATGTCAAAAAAAGAATTAATCATAAACTCCGTAATGTTTTTTCAAATAATTTCAAAAAGTTTCATTAAGCCTTTGACATGGTGGCCTACATTATATTGGACTAAGCCCGTGACATCATAAAGATCAATGCGAAACAATTTCACCATCTGCACCGTAGTCTCAGCTCAGTCGGTTAGAGAACCGATATAGACTTCGTTTGAACATCGGAGGGCGGAGGTTCAAATCCTTCACGAGGCAGCCTTAGTTTTTACAATGGATTTCTTATTATAGCTTTTATCCGCGGGTTCATTTATTCAACAGGAAGCAATATTCCTAGAAAACAAATAAAAACATCTATAAAGAACCTTAATAAAAATTTATAAAAATATAAATGGCGACATATTCAACCCTTTGGGGGGCATAAAACATTACTGATGAGCTCACAATTACGTTACAACGAGACTAACACAAAAGGTGAATCGTGACCAATAGTTTCTCAACCTACCCTTTCAGGAAAAGGCGTGCATCTATGTAGGCATGTTAATGCCTACTTGCCATACCTATTAATGATGTATTTTGTAGCTTTAGTAATAAATCAGCCTTTTCGTGTCTTGAGTTTCATCAGGGCGCGCTGGGCGTGGCAGAACCGCCCAAGGAAAAGAAAACCGTAATATAGAGAGGTTTTGATACTTGAGTTTGCTTGGAGAAGCCATGACTTTCTTTGAAAGCTTTGATGGCGTATTTTCTACTTAAAGTTGTTGGAAGCGATACCAAACTGTTTCTGCAAATTTTAAGTAAGTTCTAGTTTAGGCCAACTTGCTTTTGAAAAGTTCACTTTTGTAAAGTTGCGCATTAGAGGAATTATCTAATCAGTAAAAAATAGTTGATAAGGAGAATTAATTATAATCAAATTGTTGACCTGACTTCGTAAGGAATTCTGTTTGTTTTTCTATTCTATATTCCTATTATCTACTTTGATATATTTTTATTTGACAGCGTTTAATGTAATGTACGTATTTAAAATGCTGCTTCCGGAATATGGAAGAATTGGAACATTTTATTCATAATTATAATTACTTATGGTATATCCATTTCGGCAACAAATTAGTCCGAATCCCAGCCTTACTCGCAGAAAATAGCTTCGATTTCTCAAACCACTTATCTGCGTCACACATCCAAACATATTTCCTTAGTGTGAAAGCAGTCCAAGTTGAAATTTCGTTCACAACAATAGGTTACACCTGACGTCTTCCATTTTATGAAGCCAATAAAACGACCGTTTGAGCAAACAGTCGATTACTTTTACTTCACTAACTTAGAAATATGGCTCAGAGATTTTATGTACCTTACAGTTTCGCAGAGCGTCATAGCATTTTTTATGTCTATGTATGGTTAGCTTTCCAACCAGGAAAAAATATGAAGTATAGAGTAGAACAAGTTTGTAAAAAAAAACATAAATCAATCCCACTGCCACATGTGGCAGACCATGGATTAAACACGGTTCAATTATCATTGTACATACATTATATTTTATTGTCATACTTTCCTTCACGTCTCTAAGTTACGGAGCACTACGATGCCCTAGGGTCTTGTATAGCCTAAGAGAGGGCCCAAGCCTTGACAAGCCTCACAGCTCAGTTAGTAATAACTCTGCCTTCTGCGTTGTAGGTCGTGGGTTCGATTCCCACCCACGACAAATATTTGTGCAACGAATATAGATGTTTGTTCTGTGTCTGGGTATTAATATGGATTATATGTATTTACAAAAAATAGTATAAATGTATTCTATCAGTTGTCCAGTTCCCATAGTACAAGCTGTGCTAGTTTGGGGATAGATGGCGCTGTTACAATTGTCCACCATTCTAAAAAAGCCGTATTCATTTTGTCATGATCTAGAGGTTACCGCTTACATCAGGATTGTTATCTGATTCTTCTGTAACATCTAAAAAAAAACATAAAAATGAATAAGGACACAACGAAATTTTCAAATAATTGCCTCGTACAGAACTTAGACCTAAGTGTAACTTTCAAACTACGACACATTTTCGAAGTATTATCATCGAAGCCATCCAAACCCGTTTGCTAAATGCGACATTCCCGCCAAATCACCGCCTTATCTTATCTTAAAACGCGTATGGGCTGTCATCGACTTCGCAGATTTTTTATCGCCTCTCAACCCCTGGGACGAGACGCGAACATTTTCGGGTGATTTCGGTCTCGAGATACGCTCCATGGAGAGGATTGCATGTTTTGTAGCCCCATTTAGAAAGTGCTATCGGAGAAATATTTGAATTGAGTTGGCTTTTTTCTTTGGTTATTAAAAAGTATCTACTTTAATTGGGTGATAGATACTTTTTTGTGATTGAAGTGATGAAGAAACGGTTTTGAATCTATCTGATGTTAAATGGTAACCTTTCTCGAAAGAACAGTAAGCTTCGGGTCTTTTCCTAGGTAACGTTTCGGAATTCCAAATTGCATATAATTGCGCCCAACACTGATTTGTAAATATTGTATTAACTTTAGTGCTTGCGAATTGACCGACTCGTAAGCTTTTTACTCCTAATTGTTATAAAATGCTCTACAATCTATGGAGATACCTATTACAGATTTATGAGGTGAGTCGCATTGCTGTTGTCTATTCGTGGCGGTTACCACTTAACATCCGGTGGGCCGTCAGCTCGTTCCGTCACCTAAATAACATAAAAATTGATCACTATTTGTTTTACTAGGCTCTCTTGAACCACTGTGTTGAAAGCATATAGTGCGCCTCAAAGAGTCTCCTTTCCTGCACTTCACACAGATGTTAGAATTTTGGTTCTAATTGCGGCATATTTGTACGCCGTTTCATGGTGATTTTGAATTAATCGTTCGCCTATGTTTTATTGTACTATGGGAACCAGACAACTGATGGAGAATATTTATATAGTTTTTGTAAATACATACTTTAAATATATATTAACACTCAGACATAGAACAAACATCGTTAGTCGCACAAATAATTGTTCTGAGTGGGAATCGAACACACGACCTACAGCTCAGAAGGTAGAGTTACCACCACCCGAGCTGCGGTCTAGTCAGGTGAGACTCATGTTTGATTTCATGGATTTCAAAAAGTATCCTACTTACAGGTTTATTTCTCGTCGAACAGTTGCGTTGCAATCACCAGATTGGATATTTATGAGTTGTGGTGCGGTACATAAATAAATAAATCCAAAGGAAACCGGACCGCGTTATTGCCAATACACTCCGAACATCTCAGTCGACAATAAAGTAAGTGAGCATTCCTTGTTAAATTATTTATGGGGCGTTACGGCCACATGTTGTTCAGATTGTACGGAGCAGTCTGAACATTTAGGATACGCATATCTTACATTTGGGAAATGATATCTCACGAATACAGGTTCAGGAAATGAAACGAAAAAATGATAGGAATTGAACAGGCGTCAAACTTAGCGATAAGTAGTGACCTTATGTTTTGAATATTATTGACGTTTCCAAGTCATTTCTCTATGAATTCTATGGAAGTAAAGTTTTTGACTTTGACTTTGAAAGCGGAGAGTGGTAGGTATTTTTTTTAAAGTTGTAACATAAATCTGTTAGTTACCCTCCTAGTGTAGTGGTACCTTTACCAATGACAGCCAAACAATTTCAACCCTCCCGTTCCCAAGTTTTTTATTTTATACATTGTTTGTTTAGTATGAACTTTTTTAATAAATATTTGGACTTTTCACACACAGCGCCATCTAGCCCCAAAGTAAGTTAAGCATAGCTCGTATCGTGACAACCAGACAACTGATATAATACTTGCTTTTTTTTGTAAATACGTACATATAATACACATCAAAACCCAGACACAAACAAAACATCTATGTTCGTCACACAAATATTTGTCCTGGATGGGAATCGAACCCACGAACAGGGCAGAAGGCCTGGTTACTACCAACTGAACTATGAGGCGAGTCATTAAGCCAAGTATTGAAAGACCCAAACCATATAATTTGAAATCTGACACGAAGATGGAAAGTCTCGTGTGCCCATCATTTCGATATACCAAATGTCGCAGATCATAATTTGATGGATTTTTTTATATTTTTTTTTACTGTTAAAGATTGTTAGCATAATACAAGTAACCCTCTATATATTTTCTGACACATTATTTGCAGGCCCATAAGTTATCCAGGGGATTGCGACTGAGGATCCAATAGAGAATCGCCCTCAGGCGCGGTCTCCGTTGAATCATAATATCTCTACTTTTATTACAGTACGACTCAAAGGGAATGCGAAAGGAATATTTCATGTGTAGGTTCACTAGGTAATTGCAGAGACGTACACTTTATTATAAAATGCTGGCGCACGCGTGGTGCCAGGTTTTTTTTTATGTGATACAGTTACAGAACGAGCCGACGGCCCACCTGGTGTTAAGTGGTAACCTCTGTCCATAACAACCGATGCGGATCCTCCCCTACTAGGTACGACAAGACCCAAGTCGCAAGTCGCTAGTAACTCTGAGACGTGTAGGTGGAATGTCTCATGTGCCTGTGATTTCACCGGCAACCACACCTTTCAAGCCGGAACGGCGCGGCGGCGGAAATTGGCATAGTGGCAGTATTTCCCCGGACGAAAATGGAAATTGGAAGATACATATTAACACCCAGACAAAAGAAGCATTCGTCACAATAATGTTTGTCCTGGGTGGGAATCGAACCCACGACCTACAGCGCAGAAGGCAGGGTTACTACCAACTGAGCTGTGAGGCCGGTCAAACTATAAATATATAATATAATAGGATAGATAGATAGTAATTTGGTTTACTAAATTCAAATTCAAATTCTACTATTCTACTATGGGATAGAAGAAATCTATCCTATAGTACCTAATTTGGTTTATTTATAGTCAAACTATAATATACCGAATTTGGCATATAACATTTTTTTCAGTGTTTTCTTCCCAATATATTATGCACAATCATGATAGTTTCCTAACTAATCTAATGTATTGCTCGCTACAAAATCTGTGCCTCTCGCTGGTAAATCTGAATGCGATACTTCAGAAACCGGTTACAAGTCTGTTTGTCCGCATGTCCGGTCGTATTTGTAGAGCACTCGCCTCCCGCTGCGATACTGTCCCGTTTTTCATAGGATACACGAGCGGCCCGGTGGTACAGACCACAAGTTTCAATCAAGAGGTCACTGGTTCAAATCCTCATGCACCAATGAGTTTCTATCACTTGAAAAATTGACGTGCGTAATACAATGTTTTCAAAACCCAAATGAAAACATTTTGAGGAATCTGATCTGTCATCTTAGAACTTAAAAATTCGAAGACATGTGCCAAATGCACGATAGAATGTGACTGAATCGTGTAGAAACTCTTATAGACACGAACTTTTTTATGTGATACAATTACGAAGCGAGCCGACGGCCTACCTGGTGTTAAGTGGTAACCTCTGCCCATAGCAACTTGGGTTCTCCCATACTAGGTACGTCAAGACCCAAGTCGCATCGTCATTTGTAACTCTGAGACGCTTAGGTGGAATGTCTCATTTACCAGTAATTTCTCCGGCAACCACACCTTTCAAACCGGACGCACCGGAACAGTAACGCGTATGCGTTACTGCTTTGCGGCAGAAATAAGCATGGTGGTAGTACTTCCCCGGACGAACTTGGCGGGAGCTCTAGTGCTTTTTAAACTGAACAGAACATACGGGCTAAGCGGAAAGCACAGCTAGTGTCAAATAAAATTATATGGATATAATAAAAATAGTCACGTGCCCTCGTCGCTGTCCAAAGGCGACCTCAGAGGGCGCAAATATTGACTGCTCACTTTCCAGCAACCTTTCGAGGGTACTTTGAAACTAGTTACGTGATGGCCCCCAGTACGGATTAATAAAGCCGTGGGTTGCAAAAAGTCAGCAAATTGAACTGCTGCGGTTATTAATTTCGGTGTAAACTGTCTATCCGAATATCTAATGAGAACATTTATTATTTACATTAACAAACGATTTATTTTCGAGTATTTGTCGTTGATTGTGGCGTCAAACTTTGCAATATGTACCGGCGACCATTTTTTAGAATATTACTCACTGACGTTTCCATGAAAGTCAAGTTTTTGACTTTGACTGTTCTGACTGTTAAGAATGATGATTGTCCTATAAATGTACACAGACGTAGGAATAGCAGTGCTCTAACTGAGACTATTACCTAAAATGCCTTTTTTTAAATACATTCGACTTGTATCATCGAGCGAGAAATAATATTCTGGGTTTCAATGTTGTACGCTTCGATACACAAGATTTTAAAAATCGATTCATGATCGCTCGTCTGCAACTACGAAGTAATTCCACTTAGGTACTAGAAACACTACGATTTCAGCTGGTAACACTTGGCGTTTTTCAAATATTTCGCACAGAAATAACATTGTGCGTCACTTCTCATCAATAAAACAGCAATAAAACAATATCGCCGGACGATCGTAAACCGCTCCCTGCGTGAAACTGCGCTTATAATGTGCGAAATAAAAACGCGACGCGCATAGTATACAATCACCTTTATATTTTTATGGACAAACTAAACTGTTACGATTGGGTGTGTTGGATTAGATTTGAGTTGTGGGACGTTAAGCTAATTCGAACCTAAACTAGTGACTAAAAGGTTGATTTCAGCTTCACGCTAAGCTGTAACGGACAATCGTCTCTATTTACAGTGCTTAACTATTTGGTATTCTGATCAATACTAGTAAGTTAATAATACTATTAATCTTAAATCGTGGAAAAACATGAGACGCCTGCTCGCCGCTGCTCTTCGAAATATCTTCGGGAAATTGTAAGCCAATTTATCTTGTTTGAGAATCAAATCAAATCATATAGGTGTCAATGAAATTATCGCGCTCAGGTCTATTTGATTATCACTTTTATACGGGATGTACTTTTACCAAGGCTCGCAGTTGCCCCTGCTGTAAGAAAAGTTCCAACTTTATATGAAAGGTTAAGGAATATTATGTAAGAACAAACTTTTTGAGAATTTTTCGGAGCAGATTTCTTATTATTATATTAAGTTATAAAGAATTTTAGGACACTGAAATATATTTTATTTGTGTGTTTAAAATAATTCTTCACAATATATCTGGTAATTATTAGCATATAAAATTAAATTAATATAGAAATTTATTTTAGATATTTACTGTATGTATCAACTGTAAATTTAATCACAGTAATACTCTAAAATATCCGACATAAAAAGGGTAAATCAAGAAAACAAGGGATTAATCATTACCTTTACCTACTCTTCCCTACTTACACAAATACTTACCTGCATAGACGAAAGTAATAATCTCAGCGGAGATGACCCAGACATCTGTTCAATACGTGTGCATCCACCGACAGTCAAAGCACGAATGCCCGTAAAACAGTTTACTACCGGCCACCGCCATCTAGTAACGGAGATTGGCAACTCCACACTAAATCTAGGACGAGACGCCCTAGGACATAAAACTACATCTTTACGGCTAAGCTTTAAGGTGAGGTAGATTTAAACGATCTCTGTCGTTTGTATGACGGTTTGTCGTAACGTAAACACGTGTAAACTGTCTTACACAACTTAGTTAGAGGTTTTGTAACGGGCTATAATTGTATATTCGTTAGAAAAACCGTAACATTCTCACAATTTTGTTACATAAATCATCTGCACTGGCCAATTTCAGTCAGTTATTAAAACCGGTTCGCGGATCACGCACTATTACGCGAAATAAACCGGCAATCGGTGGAGTGGTGTCGGTTGGAATCCTCATAAATCCAGACTCACTCCTGCCTTATTCAATCTCCGGGGACAGTGTTGATATAGAGATACTGGACGTGGCAATATGGTATTTTTTATTTTTTGAGATTCTTGGGAGTTGTCTGTTGGTAAGATAAATAAATAATAAATATAATATTGGTGAAACTTTTCACACAGCGCCATCTAGCCCCAAAGTAAGCTAAGTAAATAGCTTGTATCATGGGAAACAGCCATACTTAAATACTTTTTTTAAATACATACAAAAAATACATATTAACACCCAGACACAGAACAACATCTATGTTCGTCACACAAATATTTGTACTGGGTGCGAATCGAACCCACAACCTACAGCACAGAAGGCAGGGTGACCAACTGTGCTATGAGGCCAGTCACCAAGATGTTCTGTAATTTTTGTTCCTCGATATTTGTACTATATTAGTATCGAGCTATCTTTTTTAGTCGGGTCTAGAAGAATGTATAGACAAAAAATATGCCACTATTTTCTCAGTAAGGCGCGCAAATCTCATTTTCTTGATCGAAGACTCTGAGCAATATTTAAATCGACGAGGCCATTTCCAGTAACAACAGTTCCGGGAACTTTTTACAGAAAGGTCGTGTTTCGAGCCTGGTCCGATATAAAAGGCCACTTTATAAGTCGACCACCGCTCGGTGTTTGTCTTGGCGACACTTCTCTTAGTATGATTCAACTATGGCTTCCTTTTCAGAAGAGCCACTGTGCTACATAACCAGCAAAGTTTGAAGGTTTTTTTTTATGTAATACAGTTATAGAACGAGCTGACGGCCCACCTGGTGTTAAGTGGTAACCTCAGCCCATAACAAGTGACGCGGCTTGGGTCCTCCCCTACGAGGCACGACAAGACCCAAGTCGCAACGTATGCGCCTGTAACTGTGAGACGTGTAGGTGGAATGTCTCGTGTGCCTGTAATTTCACCGGCAACCACACCTTTCAAACCGGAACACAGTAACACGAAAGCGTTACTGCTTGGCGGCAGAAAAGGGCATGGTGGCCGTTCTTCCCCGGACGAACTTGGCTAGGGTTCTACTGCTCTTAAAGGTAGGAAGGTAGATGAATTGAGCCACCCTAAAATTATATAGCTCTATTTATACTTATATTCGGCAGTTTTTGGATCCTCATGTATACGTGCCTAATTCCATGCTATATAAGATTAGCATCAGATTTTAGACTATTTAGAGATACTAACAATATAAATTCGATGGAATCCTCTTTGAACAATTGCACGGAACAATGGAGCATAGAGAATAGAAGCATTCAAATGAAGTAAAGTCACGTACATGCTTCTATAATGCAGTAGAATTTGCACTAAACTGTTTATAAGATTATTTTATTGCAAATTGGAAGTTCTGCCTTTAGAAAATAAGTTTTCAGATTAAATAGATTCAGTTTTTATTAAAATTAATCTGTTTGCAACGTTACTGCAATCATATTTGATAAACTAAAGTATAGTGATATAACTAACATTGAAAACGAGTGTCACAAAGCGTATTATGAATTTACTTTATTTTGCAATTTGATTATTAAATAAATATTGTTTGTCATTTCACACAGCGCCATCTATCCCCAAAGTAAGCTACCATAGCTTGTATCAAGGAGTAGCAAAGGTTAGAACGAGATAAATACTTTTATTAAGCAATTTTCAGATGTATCTGAACAGCACACGAAACAATGCGTATTGAAACATTCAAAGGTAGCGGGGTCACGTACTAAGGCTATGCACATAATGCTCCTGTAATACAATACCGGTTCGTACTAAACTGCTATAAGTATTGCAAGTCGGGCCGGCATTCGAGTTCGCGGCGCGCATACTGATTCATTGATATAGATCTATGAAAGTGGAGATAAGGCGTCGTTATAACAGAGCTTTATGTAGCAGAATAGTATTTTGTATTTGTGGTGTATTTATTTATTTTATCTATTTTGCTTTTTTTGAGAAAGAATCAGTATCTACATAAATCATGTTAAATTCACACTAACAAATAATACAGAAACCACTGAAGTTTCTTTTGTATTATATGTTATTCATATGTATTATATGTATGTTTAAAGTATATAGGTTTTTATATTGTGTGTTTTGGCAGTTAAAAGCCCTTATAATAACATTATACATATAATAATAACGAGCAATATGATATGGGTCCTCTCCTACTTAGTTACTAAAAGACCTAATTCCCATCGTATGCACCCGTTACTCCGACAGTGAAGATGAAATGTCTCGTGTGCCTGTGATTTCAGGCACGTCTATTTCAACCAGCAATGATTGAAAATCGGGATCATTAGATAACTAGCTAGTTGTAGTAACTAGTTGAAGTTTTCCAATGAAGAATTAATTTGTCTCGTAGACCGGAATGCCACATCCGACTATTTCCGCACATCCTGTAACTTGGCTACTTTATTCCTCGCGAGGTGAGTCCGTTGAAAGTGAGATAGTTCACTCCACTCCTCACTTTGCAGCCGGCTCACGTTCCAGGGAACTTTTTAACCGAACTTTCTTACAGTTCCAGTGATTATGCTGGTGTCAATAAAGTTTTATGGAGTCCTAAAAGACCCTTTCAACGGAATAAAGAACGTAGTTTATTCTTTGTGTTGAACACATGAATTTGATGATGATATGGGAGGTAAGTGGTCAATGAAGTTGTAAAAAGACACTGTAGACTAAGCACATATATGCATGTGTGTCGAACATATTTCTATACCCGTTTCTCCGAACATTTAAATACAAGGATCTCTAAAGTGGGCAAAATCATCTACTGCAATAACTACGGATAAACCTTACTTAAAAGTACGACTACCGTATTTTTACGTTGAATATGAAACCCTCTTTGGTAATTTTAATACGCAAAAATATGTAAGTACCTCCCCTCGTTTCTCAAACTTCTAAGCTTCTAAGTGTAAAATACATACTTAAAGGAAATATGTGATAGTTTTTTTTTTTTAAATTGAAAATACAACTGAATAGTCTGCTGGGCAGTCTGCTATCAATAAGCACGAATGAAAGTTCATTAATAAGCAAAAAAATTACTTAACGTATTTTCAAATTTCCTAGATCGTTAACGAGGCTTCCGAAATTTAATAATCCAGGTATTAATAAAAACATTTTTATTTTATTTTTTCTTATAATACTATCTTCACACACTTACAGTTATTTTTTTATTATTTACTTGCAATTTAATTTATAATCAGTCTCATTAAATGAAACAGAACGTTCCTTAATGCACCATACCCATTACAAGTATTATTTGGGCTTTTCATCCAATGCCCTGGGTTCATCTGCCCTAAGAGTTAAAACTTGGGTCCTTCCCTACTTAGCTATGGTAAAACCCGAGCCGCATCGTATGCACACGTAAGAGACGTGAAGGTGGAATGTCTCATCTGACTATTTCATTGGTATCCACAGCCCTTCAAACAGATCTTTTCAGTTATCATTCCACTCAAGTATATTAAAAGAACGTTCCTTCACATTCTCATAGAATTTTCGTTCTGTCTCTGAGTAGATTGCATTTACCCATAATAATACGTTTATCGGATGAGGCGAATGCCCCGCGGCGGTTGCTTCGGTATATATTTGATTACTCCCCTTGTTTGGATGGCCCACATTCACTAAAAACAACAAACCAAACTTTCTACAGCTTACCGGAATGTTATACTTGAAGGATTCCCGAAACGACGTTGTTTACATTGAAAATAATCCCGGTGCATTCAGTGTTCGAGCTATTTTTCATTACTGAAAACCCAACAATAATAACATTTTGAAAGAACCACCGTGAGTTTCTAAATCGTTCTATTACTTATCTTTGCCCAGGCCGGCCTCACAGCTCAGTTGGTAGTAACTCTGCCTTCTGCGCAGTAGGTCGTGGGTTCGAACCCAACCCAGAATAAACATTTGTGTGACATAGATGTTTGTGCTGTTTCTGGGTGTTAATATGTATTATATGTACGTATTACAACGTACGTGTACGTATTTACAAAAAAAAAGTATTTAAGTATTATATCAGTTGTGTGGTTCCCATGATACAAGCTATTTACTTAGCTTACTTTGGGGCTATATGGCGCTGCGTGAAATGTCCATTATATTCTTATTACTGAAAACCTGGTCGCACCGGTTGTTATGGGCTGAAGTTACCACTTAACACCAGGTGGGCCATCGGCTCGTTCAGTAACTATATCAAATAAAAAAACTTACAGCGAAGCTCGTCAGTTCACATCTGGATAAGTAAGAAATATCGCATCAAAATGAAAGAATACTATCTCCGAAATTCAGGAATGGCGGGCGCATAAGCTGCTCGGTTGTCTGAATTGTCAATATCTTAAAAGTGCAGTTCTCAAGGCGAACGATATAGAGTTACAAACGGCTTCCGTCGGAAATGTTAGTCGTTGAGGGATTTTTGGCTTAGACTTACTTCGCTCTGTGAAAAGTATACCATAAACGTATAGGAATAGGAAAATAAGAATAGTGATTTGTACAGAAATACGGTTCTTCACAAAACTATATTACCCCATTTCATCCCCTCATGTTGGTATTTTCCATTCTTAGACAGTTTTACTTCTTAATAATAATATTGGTGGACATTTCACAGCGCCATTTAGCCCCAAAGTAAGCTAAGCATAGCTTGTATCATGAGAACCATGAGAAACATATTTTTATATACATACAATACATATTTATGAGCACAGCAAAGAACAAACATCAATATCCGTCACACAAATGTTTGTCCTGGGTGGGAATCGAACTCACGACCTACAGCGCAGATGGTACTACCAACTCCATGCTCTCTGTCTATATACATATATTACGGTACGATTTAATCCAATTACAGACATTACTGGTTCTAACCATTGGTTAGATATCTATCTATACTTACTAAAAACTGTAAGAGTTCCAATTCTGTAATTTTTTTTTTGGATGGCACTCTATAATCCATACTGATGCAAAAACTGTATTTTTTTTGGAAATCTTTGGTCATCTGGTGAACCAGTTTCGAACTCTGTTTATGATTAGGACATATTGCTATGATCTGCTGTTTATCACATTTATTTTGCGAAACATGGGTAATGACAACAAAAAAGTACAGCCATGATCTATTTTACACCATTACCACCACAATTTAATGTACTTTGATGGTCTTGATAGCCTCCTAGGGATTTAAGATGGGTCATTTTAGTTTTGTTAAAACATCAATTAGACACAAGTCTTTTTCCGTGAGAAATTATATAAGGTAAGGAGAAGGCTTTTAAATCTACTATTAGATTTGAATAAGCAATCTTTCTTAAAAAGCCCAAGAATGGCTTGAATCATCATTGTACCTCTGAAACTCTCTCTCCTACATGAATGGTTACTTATTTTCCTTAACCATTTAAGTTACTTATAAACTTGTTAAGTCACGTGCCCTTGCAAAGGGATCCTTAACACTCGGAGTCAACAATAGAAAACTAGATTAGGCAATCTACACCTTTTCTCGAGTTTTTCTACATGAAACACATTTGTGCCCCGGGTCACGTGTGAGGGGCGATTGCAGTGCATGGACATAACAGCTGAGTCACTGCGTTCGAATCACACACCTTTAAATAGTATAAAACAAAATCGATCCCACTGTATGTACGCTTAGATCTTTTAAATTACGCAACGGATTTTAATGCAGTTTTCAGCAATAGATTGAGTATGAGGATATAGAGGATGATTCACGAGGAAGGTTTATTCGTAAAGTTTAATATTGGTTTATTAATTTGTTGAAATATGACGATAATTGTTCAAGATGTCGGAAGAAATCAAGCCGAATGGGAGCTTTACTGGCGTACACCTCGTACACTGGCGTAAACCAATAGAATTGTATATCCTTACTAAATTATATTAGACCTTCATCTTCTTTTAGGCGTATAATGTTCTGCTACCCGTGCAAAGCCCGGGCGTATGTCATAAATTGGAAAGTTTTTTTTTTATATGTTGGTGGTTGCTTCTCTTTAAAAAACAGGATGGAAATCGGTTTGAACCTGATTACCAGGAACAACGTTTAGGCTATTTTTATTCGTATATTTATTCATCGGAGTGAAACCGCAAGAAGGTAGTATTATTAACGGTAAGTATTGGATCGTGAGGTCCAGGACACGATTAGTATTAATATTCTTTTTTCACTTAAATACATTGTTATAAATATAGGCCAAGTTATGCTATTACACTAGCTGTTCCATCTGAGCTATGTCGATACCGAAGTTAGGAATGCGCTGGAATGTTCTCGAATGGTAAGTGAATTATGTTATCTCGTTGAGTCGTTTAGCTGGAGATAGTTTCGTAGCGAAAATAAAATATATATCGTTTATAAATAAACAGGGTGAAAGAAATGTCTGTACGAAAAGACTTGTAGACTTCACATAGCGTTTGTTCATAGAATTGTGTCCACACACAAACTAATATAGGTAATGCTACTCTGAGTTGACATTTCGTTCTTGACTTCTTGAAAGAAGGTTTTCACAGGCAGTAGAACTTGTCCCAACTTTTACGTGGTAGTAACGCTACTATGCCATTTCCGCCGACGACCAGTAATTTTGTAGTAGTAGAACTCTCACCAAGTTCATTCGGGGAAGTACTGTCACCATGCCCAATTCTGCCGCCAAATAGTAAAGCATTCACGTTACTGTGTTCCGGTTTGAAAGGTGTGGTTGCCGGTAAAAATACAGGCACATGTGACATTCTACCTACACGTCTCAGAGTTACGGGCGCATATGACGCGACTTCGGTCTTGTCGTACCTAGTAGGGGAGAAACCAAGTAGCATCGGATTGTTATGGGTCGAGGTTACTACTTAACACCAGGTGGGCCGTCGGCTCGTTCCGTAAATATATCATATAAAAAAAAGTTACCGTCAACCTTGGTAACTTTGCCCGCTTTTTTTACATTATGTAAAAAAAATTCAAAACTATTTAGAAATTTAAAGTGCTATTTGTATCACATAATCATAAAATAAGTTTTCCATACATGAATGGAAATTAATTATAAAAAAGCGATATTATTTACAATAAAAATTATATAAATACAAGTGGGCAAATAAATTTGAACTTTTGTCATCATTGCCCACTTGCAGATAAATCTCTATGATTCCGGGATTTTCAACTTAATTTGGTCCAAACTAGGAATAGTAATAAAAAAATGAGCAATGATGCCATTACCGGATAGTAAGACTACGATATTACGTTATTGGAACATCAAAATTCAGTGGGCAAAGTCACATAGCTTTAAAGAGAAAACCCCATACTAAAAAGACAATGACCTAGGGCTGTCCCTCATAAATTAAATGAAATATGACTTAATTGAAGAAAACAATTTTAATACTTAGGAACGACTAAGATATCACATGTTGTTACACAATTAACAAACAAATTGGAACTAAGTTTTAAAACTTACAAACTATAGTTTAGAATTAAAGATCAAAAAAACTTCACATCACATTATAAATATATACACACATACACATAAATAACTTGAAAAACAAATATTGATTATGATTTCCACATTTTACTTCAAGTTCTACTATAATATAAATCACAATTTACATTTGATTTACATTATACTAATTTGATTTACATTTACAAAGGCACGGATTTACCTTCTCCACACCAGCACAGAGGAGAATTTGACGTTTCTTTGTTTACGTTTTTGATCTTTAATTCTGAATCAGAGTATAGATAATGAAATCTTAATTATACCTAGACAACTTAAAACATTTAAAAAACTTTAAATAATACCTATTATTTTTTTTATTTTAATTTAGTGCAATACTACCCAGTATTGCACTAAATAAAAAAAAAAAAAAAAAAAAAAAAAAAAATAATAAAATATTTCTTTTTAATTTTTAAGTCTCAGTTCTCATTGGGCTCTTATAATCCGCACTAGCAATCAAGACTTTTACTAAATTTTCCTCCTCTTTATCTATTAACTGTTTTGTCCCCGAACCGAATAGTTTTCCGGCCTCTCTACTTGAAATTAATTTTCTTTTTATCATGTTTACAGCAACTTCCAACGCCTCTGTCGAATAATCTTTATAGCTTCTACATCCTAGTAATCTTCTATTTCTTTTTTATTCTTTGCGTTACGAGGTTGAAGTTTATTGTTCATTCTAAAAACCAGAAACATAAAACATTGTCTTAGTTGAATTTAAAATGTAGTCGTCCATAAGTAGGTACCTTAGTAGGTACTTTAGTAGTACAACCTAATATTGTAACTTTGAATAAGAAATTTTCTCGATTGTATGACGAATCGTGTAGGTACAAACCAAAACTAACTCATTGTTTGGTTTATAGGGGAAAAAAAAGTTAATACTGTTTTTTGATCGATGACAACCCTAACTGCAATTTTCTGGTGGGCAATGTTACCAAGAGTATTCTCAAAACACCCGGCTGACATTGCCCACCATCACATCTCTAAATCTATCAACAATTTTACACTAAACCATTAACCTGCATCGTTTGCTTGTTATAATCTTTCGGTATTTTAGAAATAAGTAACCTACTGATACTGGAACCGCGACTTCTTGAATAAGTTTTTTGATGTAGATTTGGCCCGCGAAAAACACCTCCGACTTTGACACTGTCTGACAGCCAACTGACGTAAATGTAGAGATAGTCCGTTACTTTGTCCTACCAGGCATATATTTATATTTTCGACCAAAATATAAAAAAGGCGAAAAATGATATCGATCTCACATTTTTTCTTATAAAACATAAAAGATCCTAACTGGGCAATGCTATACCCAATGGGCAAAGTTGCCAAGGTTGACGGTATGCATTCGTAGTACTGTGTTCCGGTTTGAAAGATGTGGCTGCCTGTTAAAGGCACCTGAGACACTCCATCTTAACGTTTCCAAGTTAGCCCAAGTAGTTAATAACTTAACTTGTTGGCACGGGTTATCACTTAATATGGGGCTTAAGTGGGGCAACATGCTCGTTCTTTATCTTCTTCTTAAAAAAATATTCATAAGTTCAAATCTAGATTCTTTGACATGCTAAATTTACCGAAAATAGTCAAATGAAAAAAATGACAAAAAAACATCTGTCAAATGGCATGAGAACACATACAGTGTCTGCAGTGAGAATGTCAATGTCAGCAAATTATTGCAAACTTCTACAGGCTCTCATGAATTATTTTATCCGTACGTAGCTTATACCGTTCCCGGCCTGATCACGTAACCTTGTTTAGACGGACCGTTCGGTTCGTTTGGCAGAACAAACAGGATACTTCAATAGTTGTGTTAGTTGGCTGAGATCAACCCGTTTTGTTTTGCCATCATTACGCAACAAGGGGTTTGTATGTGAATAAAATAAATAAATAGTGGTGGACATTCCAAGCAGCGCCATGATGCCCAAAACTAAGCATAGCTCTGGATCAACTTATATATTTATTACAAATACATGAAGACATATGTCAAGTGCACGAAAGGAGCCTCATTGAGGCGCACTTAATAATTTTACCACACTTGTTAGAGAGAACCAGTGACTTGAATAGGTAGAATTGAAAATACATACAATATACTTCTGTTCTGTAAAGTAAAAAATGAATAATGAGAGACTGACTTTACTTACATTAAAATATATCATTGTATTCTAGATGTTTTCTCATTTTGATCATCTTGATAATATTTTATTCCAGTACACCAAAACACTACCCCTGAATACAGTATAATTCTAAAAGCTCGCGTTTTTCTGAATGGCGCTGCAAATCTACAAGCAATTTAATAATGCCTTCTTGTGGGCCGCTCCACATCCCAGCCGTATAGAGATTTTCTATCTAATAACATTATGCTGGGATGTGACGACGCGAATGCGAATTTTACATGCTTTTATTGAATGTTGGCTGAATACTCGCAAATTATGCGACGTTTGTCGGATCTTTATTAAGAATTATATGTGCCAGCGTTGAATTTAGTCTGTGACTAAAAGATTAGATACGTGGTTCAGTCATTTGTATCATTTTGTGAATTAACCTTGATAAACGTAGCCTAAGTTGTATCCTAACATCACCAGAAAGTCCCATCAAAATCGTCCCAGCCGGCTTTTAAGATTTTTTTACTACTTACTTTTCTTTTCACTATCCAAGTTTTGTATAACATCTTGCTTCGTGGTTTTTAATAAACAGCTCTAATCACTACTAGCAGCGTAGTTTTATACAGTTTTGTTAATTCTACGCCTTTTGTAATTTTCTTTATGTTTTATTTAATCTTACTCTTAATTCTATGTTTTTGATATTTGAAATTAATCTTTTATTCTATCAATTTAATTGTACCTATCGACTGAAAGTTACATATTTTTATTTTTCGCTTGTTTGATTTTATAACTTAGATTTTTAAAGTTCTTTTGTAACAGCATTTTTTCGTGTATGTATCATAAGTATATGATGTACACATCTTAAGTATGTACAAGTATATGTAAACTTAAAGAAAGATATACCAGTAGCCAGTATATACCCATTTCTACCGCCAAGCAGTAACGCGAAAGCGTTACTGTATTCCGGTTTGAAAGGTGTGGTTGCCGGTGAAATTACAGGCACATGTGACATTCCAACACGTCTCAGAGTTAGTACGATGCGACTTGGGTCTTGTCGTACCTAGTAAGGGAAGACCCAAGTCGCATCGGTTGTTGTGGGCAGAGGTTATCACTTAACACCAGGTGGGCCGTCGGCTCGTTCTATAACTGTGTAACATATAAAAGAGACCCTTGTTTTCATTGGAAGCTGTTGACCACCATCGTTCACAGATAACAAATATGTCTGTGCGGTCCTCGATGGTCCTCGATACTTATCGAATCGTTGGGCCCCAATAAAATGGAATGCCCACATTTCGGACCCTCAGAAAAACGATCACTTTTATCTTTGGCGTCCTCCGTGAACATTTACTTTTACTGCATTAAATATCTTCAAGATACACAAACACAAGAATCTTAATTTGACTGGCCTCGTAGCTCAGATGGTAGTAACGATGGTAGCAACCATGTAAGTTTTTTTAAAATAAATATTCATTTCTTAGAAAACACCCAATAGGGAAAAGAATCAGAATCAAAATATTTATCAGGGAAACAAAGCAATAGATTACAATATAATTACAATATAATATAGTCTGAAGAAGTAATAAAACTGTGTCGCAGACATCAACGCCCACCTCCGTTACAGAATGGATGGGTAATGATGATAGAAAAGGAAAATTCTTTCAGATCCAAAATAAGCCGAAGACCAGCAAATCACTTCAAAGCTTATTTACTCACTCAATAAAATGCATTACCACACTTTCGCTTTCGCGTCTCCATCCCCCTTCCACCCTCGCATTTGTTTATCACTTCATTTCGCTCAGGTGTTTTTCAAAACATCAGATACGACCTTGCCCGATGTTTTTGTGTGATACATTTACGTAAAGAACCGATGGCCCATCTGGTGTTAAGAAGTAACCACTGCCCAGAGCTAGGCTCAGGCCCAGGCTAGGTGTCGCTGTGTGAAATGTCCACCAATAGTTACTGATTATTATTTCCACTGATCACTTTAGCGCCCACATTTAGCGCACACAAAGGTTTTCTTTCACCCTATCGGATGATGTAAAAACACCCACCGTCGGCTTATCTCGTAAAAATTCAATCTGTAAATTGTTCGGCGTACGACCCGTAAAACCAGTTGGATGTTGTATTATTGTGTTAGCTGATGAAAAATTTATCAACCCGAAATTATAACGGTTTTTGTAACGGGCTATGTAGTGGATTGTGCGGACATAACGACGTAAAGTGATTACTCCCAAACCTTAGGTACACCTCGTATTTAAAAGTTTTTTTATATCATTGAAGTGACGGAACGAGCTGACGGCCCACCTGAGAAAGTGCTATTATTACCATTCACAACTAAATACCATATATTTCCATGTCATCTAGTAAACTATTCCTACATTCATACATGTCCCGTCCACCCTAAGGTATCCTGGTAAAAAGACCTGGTCTGTAAACCAACGTCTTGTAACATGAATCACAGACGACGAATTACGTTCTCGTTTTATATCACACTAGAATCCGAAGATCAGGAAAAACAATATGAACCCTCGCAATTGCAATGGTGGCGTCCGGTCGGGTTCCGTACAAATCGTAACCCTTTGTCGCTGTTTATTGCGGGCGCCATTCGACACCATAGCGAGCTTTGATTGAAAACAATATGTACAAGGCGTTTGTTTTATAGGTACAGGACAATTTTATAAGGGGTTTTCTAATAAAACAGGTCTTAAATGATTTTGATAGGCAAGAGCAGAAATCTTGATTTTATTTAAATAAAGACAACATGAAGATAGGCCACCTAGATATCCCATGCTTTTTTTTATGTGATACAGTTACAGAACGAGCCGACGGCCCACCTGATGTTAAGTGGCAACATCTGCCCATAACAACCGATGCGACTTGGGTCCTCCCCTACTAGGCACTTATAAGTTTATTGGTTTGTGCGGCTTTACGGAGCAAGGGAACAACAAATTAACGATATTTAAGTTGAGATTGTTTATGGGCCGAAGTGACAAGCATTTGGTATTTTATAGTTTTTAAGATCTGGGGCGAACCACAGGGGGTTTCAGGTAAAAAATGGTAATTCAATATTTCCTAGAACTGTTTTATGATAATTAGCACCAGACATGACAGCCGTTTGGTCTAACTACCGGCAGCTGATTTCCCAAGAGTGCTCGCTGCAATTGCGCGACATTTTTTGCATTTCTTGTTACTTATGAATTTTACTGCGAAAATATTCAAAATTTTGAATTTTAAATTGAAATTTAACTCATAGTTAAACCCTGACAAACATAAAAAAACGACAATAACAATTCCAAGAACGCTGGATGAATCCTTTTCAATCCAAAAATATCGGTTTTTTTTTGTGATACAGTTACGGCCGACGGCCCACCTGGTGTTAAGGGTTAACCTCGGCTCCATGTCCATCATTACTCCTAATATTTTATTGTACACAGATGATTATGATACTATTTTTGTAATATTAATATCAAAATTCTCAAACGAAATGGTAGTGTGTCGCAAACAAAATACTTGCGAATTCGTAAGCGCTCGAAGATGCACAGCATTTTAATATTGGAAATTGAAGGTTTGGGGGTAAGATGTTAAATATAGAGCATAGATTATCGAGCAATAGACTGCCGCGGCCGGATGTCCCTCGCTGCAGATTAAACAAATATTACCCGGGGATGAAATGCACTTACAATTGGATAGACATGGCAAAATATTGAAATAGCACAAAATCATTTATTTCTTTGATTTTTATCTAGTTTTTTGAATCCTATCCATTAGTTGAGAAATTCAACGTTAAGGTTAGTAAAAAGTGTAGTGTAGATTTTATGTATGATGTATATATGTGCTTGAAAAATCAATAGTATTATACAAAATAATACTAATGATAATAGATAATAACAAATGATAGGGGTAGGGGGGATAGGATTAAAAAAACAGCTTTTTGTCTATCGTCTGTAATTAAAATAACATTAAAAAAGATTGTATTAATTAAAATATTGTTTATTGTAATCGGTGTTCACTTAGTTGGTGATAACAAATAAATATATTATAAATTCATTTTACTTAAGAATTTATTACATTTGTTTTTTTTTTATTTAGTTACTGTGTGAACAAATGTCCCACCTGGTGGTAAGTGGTAACCTCTGCCCATTGAGTCTTGTTTATCTCAAGAGGGGAGAACCGAAGTCCACTTGGAAACACTTAACACGAAGTGGGCCATCCGCAACATTTTATTCAAAGATCAGCAATACATGAATTAAAATTATTTCAATAAAATAACAAGCACATAAGAAATAAATAAATATTAGTGGACATTTCACACAGCGCCATCTAGCCCCAAAGTAAGCTAAAAGCTTTTATCACAGGAAACAGACAACTAATATAATTAAAATAGTTGTTTTGTAAAAAATAAAAATAAATACAATACATATTGACACCCAGACACAGAACAAACGTCTATATTCGTCACACAAATGTTAGTCCTGGGTGGGAATCGAATCCACGACCTACAGCATAGAAGGCAGGGTTACTACCAACTGAGCTGTAAGACCAGTCAGTCACGTACACAAGATACAGTAACAAAATATTTCTCCGAAAAACTTTATTAAAAATTTAATACGCTCTATACCCCTCGTATGCTATGAAAGCCAACAGCTTTCGGCTCGTAATACCGAGCAATATCAATACTGGAAGTCGAACCTGAGAAATGAGCGTCGCCTCCACGAACCCCCAAAGTGGGAGGTGAGAATTTTAAAGATAGAAGCGAAAGTGCTCCCTTGAATACGGACATGGTGCTTCCAGGATACATATTTCATAGTTAATTTATTCATAAGTTACAAGTCCAAGTGAAAAAGTTACTGGCCTCACGGCTCAGTTGGTAGTTTCCCTGCCTTCCATGCTGTAGGTCGTGGGTTCGATTCCCACCCAGGACAAATATTTGTATGCCGACGATGTTTGTTCTGTCTGGGTGTCAATATGTATTATATGTATGCATTTACAAATAAAGTAGATAGGCGTTATATTGTCTGGTTCCAATGACACAAGCTATGCTTAGCTTACTTTGGGGCTAGATAGCGCTGTGTGAAATGTCCACCGATATTTATTTATTAATTAATAAATCGAAATAATGTAAAAATCCGAATATTAACATCCAAGAAATAAATTAATCAGGTAATAATATTATAAAATATTAAATGTTATTAAACATATAGGTTAAATGTTAAAAATGTAATAAATTTTACAATTTAAATAAGCAATTCATTGAAAGATTAAGTTAATTAAATTAATTAATTAAATACTCCGACAGGGGACTACCATTATGTTATTTTTGATCTCGTAATAGGTACGTGTTTTTTGTTTCATTCTGTTACGTAACGAGCAGATGGCCCACACCGCACGCCCCTTTCGTGTCCCAGAATAGGACTCCCCTGTATTACAGATTCCGTTCTACATTTCAACGCTAGAGTTAGGAGGCAGGTGGCAATATTATTGTGAAGTTACTGCAATAGACAGCTATCAGTGAGCATCACAGTTGGCTTCGGTCATTATTGGTTAGGCGGGAAGCGAAATATTTGTTTCGAATCGGCGGATGGGGGAATGCAGCTAAAGTTGCCTCTATTAATTAAACACGGAGAAAATGCCGATGAGATTACGAAATAACTAACATTTAGGTATATATCAAATAGCTCATTTAACAAATTGACATCCGGAGTTTAGATCTTAGTATTTGACATTACGAAATTATTACTATTTCATAGCTTTATACATATTTCTTAGACTATGTTAGCACATTCAGGAAATCAAAATAATCTTTACATAGTATAAAACAAAGTCGCTTCCGCTTTCTGTACGCTTAGATCTTTTAAAATACGCAACGAATTTTAATGCAGTTTCCAGCAATAGATAGAGTGGTTCAAGAGGAAGAGAGGAGGAGGTTTATACGTATATTTTAATATTGTTTTATGTAAATTTGTTGAAATATGAAGATATTTGTTCAAGATGTCGGAAAACTCAAGCCGACTGAGAACATTAATCGAAAATGTCTTATTCTTTTGAAATATGTATAACAAATGTGTGATGGAATTGTTCCTCTTTATTAGGACTACTACAAAAAAGCCTGCGATGGCTTATGAGCTTGGACATTGCAGCCGTGCGAAACCGGGGCGGTTCGCTATTACTTAATAAAAATTTATGTCAAAGAGAAATCTATAATCAATATAAAAGCAAAAAAGTAAACATAAAACTTTGTTATTTAAATTTCAAAAGGTATTAATAACAATAATAACAAATTAAATGAGATACCACCACACCAGCTAAGTTTGGAGTGGTAGATTAACATCCCATCACGAGATTAGATACCGCTAAGTAGGTTTGCAGCCGCAAACTAAATACTCTGTCTGAAGCTCTTTACTTGAAGGTATACCACGCGTGTTAGATTGCAAACAAGCGAACCGTGCATTCCTTATCTGTGTCTCTGCCACTCACAGTCAGGAAATGAGATTTTTGTCTGCCTACCCCCCGAATGGAAAGAACCCATTTAGCGTGGGCTTGCTTAACAGGCATTCAATTTAAAAGAATAATGGAGTGTTTTTAATTTTAAACTGTTCGTTTGGAAAGCAACTATAATGAATATTATATTAATATAATACATATATAATATGAATATCAGGAATATTGATTTTTTTGGGTTATAAGTTATATCGTATATATATAAATTATAGATGTAATATCCCCGTCTCGGGTTGATGGACGCAACGCAATGCTACTTAGTTCAACTCGTACTTTGGTGGAGAGGACTTGAGTCGTATTGTTGTGTATGGGTAGCGGTTACCACTTAACATCAGGTGGGCCTTCAGCTCGTTCAGCCACCCGCATCGCATTTTTTTTTTTATTTGTACCGAAACGTTTAAGATTTTATTTTATTTTACTTTACATTTATATATGTTGGTTTGTCTTAAACTACATTAGTAGGAACTTCCTGAAAAACACCACGGTCTCATTCATACAAATAATATTAGGCCATTGTTATATTCAGTAACATTTTCATCCGACATCAGATTATGTTGAGTGTATTGAAACTAAACACGCATTCAGGACATGCAATTTAATTAGTAGTTAATTGGACGATAATTTTGAACGGATTTATTGTGCAGTTTTGTTAATTCCATGTAATATAATGTCGATATTAATTAGAATAATTTATATTTTATTAATTACATATATATATTTGTGTGTGTATATTTATGTATTTATAGTTGTGTTAAGTAACTAATTATCTATACATCTATACAAATAAATAAAATTGGAGTATCTGTTTGTAATATTAAAATAACCGGTTTTTACTAAGTGCATATGGATGTATACACGGTACATATACCAAAACAACTTTTTTTTCAATTTTTGTCTGTCTGTCTGTTTGTACCGGCTTATCTCCGAAATGGGTAGACCGATTTTAACGGGACTTTCACTGGCATAGCTGATGTAACAAGGGGGTGCGTGATAAAACCGAATTCCATGCGGACGAAGTCGCGGGCAACAGCTAGTATGTAAATATATATATCTGAGCGACCTCTATATTAAAAATTGTTCATCCATTTATATTTGTAACCGCTCCAAATACTACTGAAAGTATATTTTATACAAAATAGATCCATAATTAAGTAAAAAAAAATACTTTCTTAGTACTTATTTCATAAGTTAGCTTTCAGTGTTTCTACCATAATTTAAAATACAAAATTGTGACAACACAAAGGGGCGCTATAAAAGATTGTGCGCTCATTTACCTGCTCTTAGCTTCTGCGAGATTCTTTGATCTTGACGTAAGTGGCTGCGTGGGGCTGCGTCAGCCCACTGTCGGAAATCACTGTAATGGATGGGGCTGCTATGTAGGGCTGTCAAATTCACTTTTACTAGGGAAAATTTGAGTGAGGATATCCAAAGAAAAAAATCTTAAAATGTAATCATACATTTAATAATTGACTGGCTTCACAGCTCAGTAACCCTGCCTTCTGCGCTGTAGGTCCTGTGTTCGATTTCCGCCCAGGACAAATCTGTGACCAACATAGATGTTTGTTCTGTGTCTGGCTATTAATATGTATCAGGTATATGTATGTTTAAAAAGAACAGTTGTCTGTTTCCCATGATACAAGCTATGCTTAGCTTAATTTGGGGCTAGATGGCACTGTGTGAAATGTACAATATTATTATTATTATACCATTTTGACTGTGCTTTCGTTTATTCTGGACTGAAAATTATACAATATTTATTTTGTGGCAACCCTACTCGACTGTGTCTGCGGCTAATAGATATCCATTACTGGGCACTTGTCCCTGAGTCAAGCACGCAATGTATTGCCATCGGGAAACATCCAAGTAATTCGGGTTTGCTTTTAAGCTCTTTCGGTGAAAAATGGTTCTAATCTAAAAGAAAATCTGTGTTAAGATTGCGAAATTATTTGGATCAAAACGTTTGAATACTAATGGTTAATGGCGGATGGAAAGTCAGTTTAAGTAATTTAGAGTAGAATAAGACTTCTGTCGCTCTCTCGACTGGCCTCACAGCTCAGTTGGTAGGAACCCTGCTTTCTGCACTGTAAGTCGTGGGTTCAATTCCCACCCAGGACCAACATTTGTGTGACGAACATAGATGTTTGTTCTGTGTATGACTGTTAATATGTATATATGTATGTATTTAAAAAAGTATGTAAGTATTATATCAGTTGTCTGGTTCCCATGATACAAGCTATGCTTAGCTTACTTTGGGACTAGATGGGCGTTGTGTCAAACGTCCACCAATATATATTAAATTTTTAAACTTTTTAAATACATAAATATATGCTACATATCAACACCCAGACACAGAACAAACATCTATGTTCGTTACAGAAATTTTTGCGTCGAACTTCGCAAGTTTCATTCCCAATAGGAGTTTACATCGCAAAGCGCTTTTTTACTAGCCATACTAACACCACCTGTCATGATATTATGGCTTGAAAATATGAATGTTATTCTGTTAAATTCTACGAAGTAGTTCTTTAAAGAAAGATATGTTAACAAAATACCATATAGGTGACTTGGTGACTTGTAACACAGGTTTTATATAAACATATCGCAGACAACAGTCTCTATACTCTACTAAACAGGTTTTTACACTCGTTCTGCATTATTACTTAACGAAAAAGGACCAGTTAATAACGTACTTAATCCGTAAATTGAAGCGACCACATATTTGGAAAACAGTAGAACGCTTTTAGCTAATCGGGTTTAGACGCCAGGTTTGTTTCAATGTAACATTATTTTAACGCTTGGCCTGTCTTTTCCAACAATATCTAAAAAGTGCCAAGTTCTTCCAGGGAAGTACTGCCACCGTACCATTTCTGTTGCCAAGCAGTTATGCATTCGTTTTATTGTTCCGGATTTAAAGGTGAGTTCGCCGGTGAAATTACAGGCATATGAGAATGCAAATAAATGAATTATGAGACATTCCACCTTCAGGTCTCAGAGAACCTAACGGGCGCATGCGATGCGACTGGGGTCTTGAACTTAAATAGGGGAGGACCCAAGTCGTTATTGCTTGTTTTGGGCGAGGTTATAACTTAACACCAAGTGGACTGGTCTTTCGTTATCATCGTTAGGTTGTGTCATTAGCCCTCTAGAACAAGTGTGCAGTGCAACTTAAAGGCACTTTTCGTGCACTTGACACGTGTTCGAATTTTTAAGTCTAGAACTGGTTTCCACCATGTTATTTTTGTTTTGTGAACAATTCCCATAGCGCCATCTAGCCCAAAACTAAACATAGTTTTAACTATGGGAAACAGACAACTGACAGAATACATATATATTTTTTGTACCTAAATACATACCTTATAATACATATTAGCACCCAGACACAACAAACATCTATATACGTCACACAAATGTTTGTCCTGGGTGGCAATCGAACCCACGACCTACAGGCAGAAGGCAGAGTTATACCAACTGAGCTGTGAGGCCTGTTTCCTTGTTTTGAGAACGTGGTATTCCGCACAAGAACATGTCAAGAGAATAAACTCATCGGTGCACATTAGGATACGAACCAGCGACCTCCGGACCGATGGTATATTTTCTGTACGGTAAGCGATGTAATTTGTCTTTTCATCGCAAACCATACCATAAATCCGAAATCCCCCAAAAAGGCCGATGCGTGCCGTTCGACCGGAAATAGTAGCGGGCTGTATTTACAACTTCCGGCGGGCGGCGGAAACCAATTAATAACTTTTATTGCCTTCGGTGTTGCCGGACAATTAGTAAGGCCATAAAAATCTTTACGCCTGATCGGGAACGAGTTGATCGCGTTCATCTCACAAACCGCATTTGGTGGGATTTTGTTTCATTTTGATTTCATTGAGCCTTCTTTAGTTCTAAAGGTTTTTATTATCATTAATATCTGAATAATAGATTTCGTTTCTTTTAGAATGCCACGGCTCGGAAGACGCACTAATTCATGCACACAGCCCATAACAACATAATAATCCAAACTTAATGAGAAACATAAGGCTAATAACAGGTCCTCACAGCTAGCATTATGTTAGTTATATAAACATGCAACAGTACAAGCTTACACAATATAAAGATAGACAGTTTAAAACACATTACGAGCACACACCACACACACGTTTCACAAATTCATAATAAGGGGGTTTTCGGGCACGCCATATTAGAAAATCCCTCACTAAAAAACTACTATATCATACATTATAATTAAATGCATACCTATGCAAAATTTTTCGGTAGAAAATATCACGGGCATTCATATACCTAAAGCGTTTAAACAAGAAAATATGATGTGATATGATATGATCTTCTAACAACAATAAGAAGTACAGCCATAATATGAATTATGCAGGAACGTATGAATTAACTGCTGTGAACTGAAGATGCAAGGCTCGGCAGTAAAAAAGTAAAAAGTAACATAAACTACATACATGACTGCTCTCATAGCTCAGTTGGTGCCCTGCCTTCTGCGCTGTAAATCGTGGGTTCGATTCCCACCATCACACAAACATTTGTGTGACGAATGATGTTTTTTCTGTGTTAATGTGTATGTATTTACAGAAAAGTATTTAAGTACTATATCAGTTTTCTGGTTTCCATGATTCCGCGGGCTGATGGCAGGCGATGTACGAAACATTTACGATGTCTTATAAAAAAGTTGGTAGGTTACCTTAAATACAATATTTTAATTATTTTTAAAACAAACACCAGTTCGTTGGGGATTTGAATCAGCGACCTCCAGATTGATACTCGAAGTTTAACATACTTCATTAAATAGTGTAAGACAATGTCGATTTCTGCCTCTGTTTCTCCGCAACCACGCAACGGATTTTGATAAGGTTTGAACTGATAGAAAGGATGCAAAAAAAACGAAGGTTTGTGTTTATAATTTGTGATTTATCTGCATCCGTGCGGAGTCAGGGCAGTCACTAGTGAAGGAATAAACAAGGAAAATCCATTCTTCATATGCGTATGTGACTCTGTTTCCACGGTAGTCAATACAAAGAGCCTGTAAATAGATTCGGCGTAGCTAGGGTTGCCAAGTCGTAAAACCGAAAAGCCGGACAGACCAGCTAGTTTAGCCGGACATTTAGCTAAAAATGTCGATACGACAGTTTTTTTAAATTAAACTTGACTTTTTCATCATATATCAAACCATAATCATTTTACTTTTTAATCTTCTTAAATTCTAATGAAACAGTAATATAATCGAATGAATAAGTCTTCTTTATACCAACATATAAGAAATGTAAAGAAACTGGCCAAATTTAAAAAGCCTAACAAAAGCCAAAAACCAACTATCGTATCTCCCGGGTAGTGCGAAAGGAGCAACCCAAAGTAGCAGTAGAACTTGTGCCAAGTTCGCCCGGAGAAGTACTGCCACCACACCTGGTAATCTGCCGCCAAGCTGTGATGCACTCGTGTTGCTGTGTTCCGGTTGAAGGGAGTGGGTGCCGGTGAAATCGCAGGCGCATGAGATGTAACATCCCCGTCTCGGGGTGATGGACGCAACACAATGCGACTTGAGTCATCTCATACTTTGGTGGAAAGGGCTTGATTCGTATTGTTGTTGTCCATGGGTGGGGCGGTTACCACTTAATATCAGGCGGGCTATCAGCTCGTTCTACCACCTAAATGTCATTAAAAAAACACTAATTTGGCCGGATACGTAGCCTGACTGTGTCCGGCTTTATCCGGATGCCTGTCAACGCTAGGCGTAGCTACCCCGAACTCTGCACCGTGCCCCCTCATCCAATTACAGCACACTCACATTCTTCACCTCCAATAACCCACTTTCGGAGACGCAAGTGTCTGTGAGACCGGGTTTTTGGATATTTGTGTAATACAGTGTAAACTCTATATAGCGACACCTAAGACTGCGCATTTGACGGTGTTATTGAGAGCTGTCGTTTTACGGCGAGAAGAATAATCATTATAATTTTACTATTATAATGGGCCTCGTAGCTCAGTTGGTAGTAACCCTGCCTTCTACGCTGTAGTTCGTGAGTTCGATTACCACCCAGGACCAACATTTCTGTGACTAACATAGATGTATATGTTTTTTCTGTATCTAGGTGTTAATATGTATTATATGTATGTATTTACAAAAAAAACACAGTACCTATTTAAGTATATCAGTTGTCTGGTTCCCATGATACAAGCTATTAATTTAGCTTACTTTGTGGCTAGATGGCAATGTGTGAAATTTCCACCAATATTTATTTAATATGTATTTACTAATTAAATATAAAATTCACGTGCAACAAATAATTTATAACATTATGATAACGTTTAAACCATGCATAGCAACCTAACGACAGTTTAGCAGACGAGGCGAACATGTGGAACGGAATAAAAACAAACATAACTTTCTTAGAATCTTCTATATAAATGTTATGCTGGGTGGGAATCGAACCCACAACCTACAAGGCAGAGTTACTACCAACTGAGCTGTGAAGTCAGTTAACTGACAGTTCCATAGCCTAGTTTATAACATCAGTGTTAGATATAACATAAATCTCTGTTAATAGCCTCAGCGGCATTCCATTAATTGGTCTGTGGAGCCAACGGTAACCAGAAACAGTTCCACAAGACATTCGTGTCCGTCATCTAATCAAAGAGAGCGTGGTGGTCTAGTAGTGTTTCGTTCCAAATAAACTATTTGTATTTGTAAATACTGATATTATTATATATTAAGATTCATTATCATGAGATCGATAGTTTAAGAGCTATTACTAGACCAAAATAAAAAAAACTACTAATGCGCATTCTTACACTCCTGGTCCTATCAACGTTACCGCGTAACATCAAGTGGGCCATCTGCTCACTGAACATAAGGCGAGACTAGTAACGTTTTCACAAAAAAAAATGGTAACACTGAAATGGCCGCAGCATCTCACAAGGACCCTTCAAAGACTTGAGAACTAAAAGAAAACTTAACGAAACTAGACAGCATTCCCCTCACGCACGCGTTACGAACTTACCCGGCGTTCACACCAATAGGACTTAGGACATCGGCAGGATAGGTCAGATGTTCTATGCTCAGATCTAAGCACTAGTCTATGTGTAAGACCTAAATATAATTATGTTGGTGGACATTTCACACAGCGCCATCTAACCTAAGTAAGCTAAGCATAGCTTGTATCATGGGAACCAGACAGGTGATATAATACTTATATACTTTTTGGAAATACATTTTATACATATTAACTTTAAAAGCAGTAGAACTCACGCCAAGTTCGTCAGGGAAAGTGCTGCCACCATGGCCATTTCTGCCAACCAGTAACGCATTCGCGTCACTGTGTTCAGTGGTAATCTCTCCCCATAACAACCGATGCAACTTGGGTTCTCCCCTACTAGGTACGACAAGACCAAAGTCGCATCACATGCGCCCGTAACTCTGAGACGTGTAGGTGGAATGTCTCATGTGTCTGTAATTTCACCGACAACCAAACTTTTCAATCCAGAACACTGTAAGGCGAATGCGCTACGACTTTGCGGCAGAAATGGGCATGGTGGCAGTACTTTCCCAGACGAAGAGCGTGAGTTCTGCTGTTCTTAAAGTAGCCAGTAGGCTTACCCGTCACCAGCGGTGTGCACGCAGCCTTACACTATGTACACGTAGGTAGGTATGTGCCATCTCAGAACGTACAGAACTTTTCTAATTAACAGTGGTCGAAGTTTTTTCGTTATCGGGGAGATTGGCTTTTGTTTTACTTTTAATGCTATCTGTGGCTTGGAGGGGTCTTTAGGTGCGCCCTCTGCAGTTATATTAGGTAAGATTTCAGCTAACATATTAATTAGCTGACCAATACCTGCAGTGTTCGTGCGAAATGCCACCATGCCCATTTCTGCCGAAAAGTCGTAGAACATTCGCACTGTTTGATTGGCCTCTGCCTTCCGAGGTGAAAGTAGTGGATTCGATTCCCACCTAGGACAAACATAGCTATTGTCTGAGTTACAAAATATTTATAGGAGTGTATTTAAAAAATATGAGTAATCGTATTATACGAATATTTAAAATAATATGATAATAAAGTAAAAATAAAGTTATGTTTTTTAGCGAGGGAATTTCAAAATTCAAAGAATCTTTGCACCTTTATTCTAGATCAATTGTCATTTATTCAAATTAGATACAAACTTCGTAATTTGATTATAATGTCTAGGTAATATAATATAATATAATATAATACACATCTAACGAACAAGTAGACATATTCAAGTAGGTACATAAGACACATCGAGACTTGAGTTACATTCCATTAGTTAGAGCCAGTTCAGATGGTAGCGTGATGGCGATATGCCGAAGCACGTTACTATTCGTAACCGCTTGTCGACTGAATCTCCAATGGAGCGTCTTCGTACTACCATCTAAATTAGTCTTTAGGTGTACGAATTAATATCTTAATTCTTATTGTTGTTATATTTATTTACATTTATGTTGTTTCAATCACTCTTAATGTTAATCTTACATGTAGTTTTGGTATCAAAGGCCCATATTTTCTGACTCTAAAATGATTCCAAAAATGGTAAAAGTTCATTTCGTACAGGCGAACCAGGTAACTCAGTCATCTCCTGCGACGTGACTTGGGCTGAAGATCTACTCCAAGGCAGAACCTCTTAACTATGTAATAAGTGACCTGCCTACAAACCATTGGATTAACCCTTTATGAGGTGGAATTTACCAAAATAGCTGTATTTCTGCCACGAAGCAGCCTTACAAAAAACATCACTTTTTTTTAAGTAATTTAGTTATATTATGATATCAATTAGAGGTATATTTTAATTAAATTATTATGTAATTTTAATTTAAGTAATAAATACACAATATAATAAATAAACATTACACGATATTATATAGGTGTTTCTTCCTCGAAAAAATGCTTGGGCAAAATGACGATGAGTGATACATACGTGTATCCTTCTTACTGAGTTATCTGGTTAACCTGTAGAAATCCTCGACCTTTCACTTACACACCTTTTAAGTACTAAATAACATCCAGTCCATACTACACAAAGGTTAGCTGGAAGAAAATGCTATTTAGCATCAAGTTCGCCTATGTACTTGTTTTTACCTTGTGGAATAAAGAATTTTCTATCTAAATAAATTTACTTTTTAGCATACACAGGTAATAGTTAATAACAACACGACACTAATAATAATCAGAAGTGAGTAATATTTGGAAATAATAAATGTATTTAATGATTATGTATACAGTACAGCAGCTACTTAACTCGGGATCAAAATTGAATTATGTAATGTACTAGTCGAAGAAGTTATATAAAAAATTCATTGAAATATCTTAAGTTATCCTAAATATAATTATATCAATGCTCTTTTCCTATATATAAATGAATAATGGGAAAAAAATGCCCGCTGTCATATGACTTGTCATAATTCTTTTGCAATTCGTCACGTTTTTAAAGGCATTCTTATTTTCTCCGCTGGGAACGGAAGTCATTCCTACAATAGCTTATAATAACAACAATATTCTTTAACTTTCTTTTTAATAAGGAGCAGAAAAGACACTTTGAACAGAATCGATACCACTTAAGTCTTTGCCACCTACCCACAAAAACGAAAATTATGAAGAGCTCTTATATAAAAAGAATAAGGTAAAACGTTCACTTAAAATAAACAATACTTAGTTTTGACAGAAATAATAATGCTTAATTAATATGTAATTAATAACAAATAATGGTAATACATCGTCGAGTCTATACATTTAATTCATTTTAAATTATATCACCACTGTATGGAAAGACATTTGGAAGCTCATTCTATAGAATAATATAGAAATTTAATGAAACAATCATTACATGAAACTATTAATTACCCACAAAAAAAAGTGCAGTGTGTTATGGTATAGGTTTTAAAATGGTCACGGTCACTCTCTATAGCGTCTAAAATATAAAAATTGATTGTACCTATTGGGTACCGCATAACCTAAGAACAGAAACAATTACGTTAACAGCAATGAGATACAAATTTTACGAGAACATTTCTAAGTTAGCAGCTTAAATTTTAGACGAAACTAGCAGAATTTCATAAAACTTCCATATCTGACACCTCACATGACGAAGGCGGGCATTCTAGGCCACTTCTAGACACTTTATCACAAACCAGAACACAAAATTACATACAACATTAATAATAAACGTAACGTTAAACTTATTACACATGCCAAATTTTATACAAAAAAGTAACTAAGCCATCACAGTACTGCTTGTCTAGACGAGGGCACGTAACTGCCTAAACGTCACCATCATTCCTTAAAATGAGAGTTCCATCACGTCAGCACCTTTCCTTGAAATGAGGGTTCCACCATCTCCTAAAGTCTTGGTACACTGACTCTTGGGTTCTCCGTTCATCGTTCAGCGTCGCGCAGAGCCTGCACACGTTCTCCCTCATCGATGGGTCACTGAAGGTCATATGCCCCTTCCACCTGAAGAACTGCTGGTAGAGCTTTGGAGCGTTCATCGCCCGATCCATGACAGAAGCTAATTCAAAGGCGCTGAACTTCCTTGCGTCCAAGTAGCTGCCTGGTGGCAGAAATCTGAAAGAAAGGACTTATAAAATCATTGCGCAAAAAGATGCAGCAGAGTTCTGGGCACAGTTCATCCTGAGAAGTATTGGAAATGTAACTATATGCCATTATCTACATTCTAATAGTAGAAAAACTTATACCAAGTTCAGCTGGGTAAGTTCTGCCATAATTCCTATTTCTGCCGCCAAGCAGTGATGCATTCGCTTTATTGAGCAAGTAATAGTACTGTGCGTAACTAGTGGTACATACCCAAAGTAATAAACTAAATGTATCATAGATTTTATTACTCAAATTGTTACAACGATCGTGATAGTGAAAAAAAGGAATACTTCTTTTAGGTGTTTCGTGTCCTTTCTTCCCCATGAATGGTCAGATAGGGTGTGAACAGGTGTAAGATAAACTTAGCAATAAGTACGCGTGGCCTTATGTTTTGAATATTACTTATTGACGTTTCTAATCCATTTCTTTATGAACAGAACAAACATCTATGTTCGTCACACGGATGTCTGTACTGGGTGGAAATCAAAACCACGACGTACAGCGCAGAAAGCAGTTCCAACTGAGCTGTGAATAACTGGAAACATAACCTTGCCACTCAAAAACCTGTCTCGATGAGATGTCACAATATAATATTTGTTAATGCATCAAACTAACTCACCTGGTGTAGTTAGCACCGCCGTAGACGATAGGCACAACGTCATGCTGCACAGCAGTCAACATTTTCTCTGTCACGTAATCATCAGCAAAGGAGTTCTCCAGCGAGAGGTAAAAGAAGTATTTTTGTTTCAGTAACAAATCGCAAGCGTTCTTCTTGGTCCTGGGACAAGTCAACGGGCCACAAGATCCGTACACGTCCACTGTATGTCCATAAGGCTCCAAGGCTTTTTGCAAACGCTGCACCAGATCTTTCCTGCCGCTTCTACTCGAACAGTGCGACACAAACCAGGCGGCTGCTTTAGATTTGTTTCCTAATTGTTCCATGTACTCATTGCTAACTTCAGGCAAGTCCGTCGGCCATTTCACATCAATCTTAGGCGCGATTACTTCCCCGTCCCTGTTTTTTACCATTATGTAAGGAAATGGTATGTCTGAGTCAAGTCTGTACGTTGCTGTCCAGTTGAAGAAGCCATCAAAACGTTTTTGGCATACGGGGTAGTTGTCAGCGGATTCCATGTTGAAGAAAATAAACTTTTGCCGCGTTGAGCGGTTCTTGGGCAGGTCTTTAATTCTCATGTTTCTACCGTTGAAAGCGATGGCGTCAAACTTTGATGTGTCACCACCGAAAAAATTCCTGTCGCTAGTGACGTAGCAGTTTATAACCGAACAATTGTTTTGGAGGAACGCGCGCTGGCCTTTCCCGAAGTAGTAAAAAGGCGCAAACTCTCTAGGTGTCCAGAACAAGATATACTTGAGCTCTTTAGGCAGTCTGCTCGTTTTGCGGTAGACATCCGAATAGCGGTGGTCTCTCTCAACGTTTTTGATAGCTTCTTGGATTAAGCTTTCATTGACAACTGGTTCCTCGGGGAGTTTAACCAGCTGTAACCATATTAAGGTAGTGATGAAGCTTAAAGAGGTGACAAGGAGGAGATAACGAGCTGAGAGCATGTGCTTTAGGGTTAGGTAGAAGCGGGCGGTCTGACGAGCGCACCGTGGCATCTCTGCGGCGTCATGTTCGGTGACAGTCGCGGCAGACAGGCTTTAAGCATATCGGCGTCTTTGTAGGGATGTTACGGATGGTATCTGGAATTAAAAAAAGATTATTTATTGGATATTAGCGCAACATCAATTAAGCGACAGGCATACCTCAGTTAGGCCTCACAGCGCACTTAGTAGTAACTCAGTTTTCTGCGCTGTAGGCCGTGGGTTCGATTCCTACCCAGGACAAACATTTGTGTGAAGAATATAGCTGTTTGTTCTGTGTCTGAGTGTTGATATGTATTATATGTATGTGTTAACAAAAAGAAGTATATATGTATTCTATGAGTTGTCAGGTTCCCATGACACAAGTTATGCTTAGCTTACTTTGGGGCTAGATGGCGCTGAGTTAAATGTCCACCAATATTTATTTATTTATTTACACCTAGGCACGGAATGCCTAGGTACCCCTATCGCTGGTTTGACCTGGTTAAATAGGTACCTACGACTAATGTTGTTAGATGCGGGGTTCTGTAAAACATCACAGTTTGAATAACAGTGTGGAAAGATAACACTGACTGTGATGCGGAGAGCGTTGTGGCCTAGTGGTACTGACCCCGAGTTTCAATCCGCAGGTCGCTGGTTCAAATCTCGACGTGCACCTATGAGTTTTCGCTCGAAAGATTTATGTGTGCGTACCACGTTCTCCAAACGGTGAAGGAAAAACATCGTGAGGAAGCCGACATTTCCTAGAACTAAAAATTCGAAGACATGTGTCAAGTACACGAAAGGAACCTTTTTGAGGCGCACTTAAAATCCTTTCACACTGGTTCGAGAGAACCAGTGACTACATTAGAATAGAACTGACTTTGATTTCGTTCAAAGTTGTATCTTATTTATTGAAACTGCTAAAGAAAAACCGGAGTTCCCGAGAATAACAAAGAATACAATAGATAGATAAAAAAGTTCCTGAGCGTGTCAAAACAATAAGGAAAAGTATTTTTAGGACCTACATTATAGCGTCTAACAAAATAGTAAGTGGTTTAAGCTTGTGTGAAGGTGCCCTTAAATGGAGAACAATGTTATGATAATGTACGAGTTGGTCTTTAACGAAAAATTATCGATCCCAGAAAAACATACATATTTATTTCAGCTAATGATCAAAAATGTTTGTTACATAAATAATTATTTTGCGCAGCAAAACGAGAAAAAATCGACTTCATCGCCTACGAACGAGAATTCCTCATTATTTCGTAAATGGACGAAATTTTTCAGTTTTTTTTTTTCAAACCATGTTACAGAACCTATTTTGATGAAATTTCTATGGCACCAATCAGAAAACATATCCTTTCACATAAAAAAAAGCATATTTTTCAAATTGGTTCGCACAATATGATGGAGTTAGTTGGATTTTGAATTCGAAGTTGGATTTTGATTTTATAATAAACACTGTTTTACAAATAACCCTTTATCTTGGTGCTTACGCTATATTGAATTGCATCTGCCTTTACGTATTCAGCTCGTAAAATAAAAGCGGTTTGAGAAATAGACACGATCTTGCTCTGTATTGGATTTAGAAAGACGTCCAGGGAATTGGTCGTCTCAAAAACCAAACTTGCGTCGACTTTAGCGGAATCGTTAAAGTTCATTTGCAGAGCCCAAATATAAAATTGGCCAGAGATGCCGAACATTTCTTGTTCTGGTGAAGTACTGACACCATTTCCTCTGCCAAATATTAATGCATTCGCGTTACAATATTTGGTTTGAAAGGTGTGGTTCTGCGTTAAATTACAGGCTCATGAGAAATTCCAAATTCACGTCTTAGAGTTACGGGTGCTAACGACGCGACTTGATACTTGTTCTACGCCGTATTGCTCGTTATGGGTGTTATGGTGTGAGGTTACCACTTAACACCAGCGGGGTCATTTGCTCGTTTCATAACTTCACACTACTTCATATAAAGTCACAGCCAAAAACCTTAGAACTCATAAAGAAAATTACTTGGTTACTTCAATAATATTCAAAACATAAGATCACGCATACCTATCGATACGTTTGACGCCTGTTCAAAACCTAACCGACCCTCCATGAGGAAGAACAGCCAAGAAACCCCTAAAGAAGTAATCATAGTAGTATAGTAGTAATAATTCCTATTGGTATTTATTTTGTAACTGTAATGTGTTTTCTGAAATTAATGGATATAATAATAATAAAGGCTATTTTTTCGCTAATAACTAGGTTGGCTAGGCTGAGTAACATGGTCACACTACGTCTCTACATCCTTCCATTACTGCGTCCCTCGCCATAATCGGGTGTGGCTAATCAGTGTGTACACAACGTTATCTAACGCGTCCGTTCTGCCACGGATGTTTAGTCACACGATAACACAGCGTTTCTGCTTATTGCAATATTCGTTGCCTATTTATATCATTATTTTAAATGAATGTACAATTTTGTAGCAGTAGAACTTGTGCTTAGTTCGCCCGGAGAAGTACTGCCACCACACCTGGTAATCTGCCACCAAACAGTGATGCACTCGTGTAGCTGTGTTCCGGTGGAAGGGAGTGGGTGCCGATGAGATTTCAGGCGCATGAGACGTAAAATCTCCGTCTCTGGGTGATGGACGCAACGCAATGCGACTTAAGTTATCTTGTACTTTGGTGGAGAGGACTCGAGTCGTATTGCTGTTATCCATGGGCTGCGGTTAGCACTTAACATCAGGTAATTTGTCATTACCAATCAAACACGAATGAATGTATATTAAAATACTCTTAAATTGACCGCATATTATTTCATGGATCTATTTCATCAACGTAATTTGGCATACCTAATGCAAAATTATTATAGGATCAGAAATATAAGTAACAAATATTGCAACATACCCATTTCAAGCAATCCAACAAAATTACGCAAACAATACACAAAACGGCCACGACAGCATTATAACTTCGCAGTAGTTTATTTCATTGGTCATTCAATTAGTAAATGATTACTTATTAATAAAATCTACAATCACAACCACTGTAAATTTTCAAACGACAAATATTTTATGATTTATCGAGAACTTTAGCAAAGGGGAACAGTTTCAGAACAGCGAATAAAAAAAAACATATCACAGCGTATAAAAACAAATTCAAAATCCCAATCACTGCTCTGAATTTGAAATGACAATAATTAAAAAAAAACTGATTCGAATTTCGAATTTAAACCGCTAGCCTTAGGAAAAAGTGCTCGTTGTCCAAAAAGTTACACGAAAATAGGTTTGTTGTGACACATGTGGCGCACTGAAAGCAGTTGATTATGAAATAATTAATCGGCTTATTTACATTGGTAGTCACTTGACCCGCTACACATGTGTTTAGTCCAACAAGCCACACAGTAATACCCTGTACGATAGCGAGTGAAATACCAAGTAATAATGTTTACATACGATACATAATGGTTTATACAGCCTATATACGTAGGTACCTACTTTGTTTTATGTTCGATTGTTTCGAAACTCAACAACGGTTTTAAATTATCAACATTGGTATTAAAATTACATAAACACCTACATATTATGTGCACTGGATCTTTCCTCGCACAGTCACATTTATGAAACGCAAACTCTTTGTTTTTTCGTATTCCACTGTATGTTATAAATGGATTACTCTTACATTCCAAATTTCACTTTGTGTCAACGGTCTCTTACTCGTAGAAATGTTTCGATAACATTCGACTGTCCAGCGCCGGATTATTTGAATACATTTTTCCCTTTCTATCGCCCAGAAATATCTTGTCGTTCTGAATGCGGGTTACCTTATTTATACCTAATAGGTATAGCCCATAGGTACGGTAAATAATAACATGTTAGTAAGCAAGGGTGTGGTAAAGAAATAAATCGAACCGTTTGTTGACGATTAAGAAATTCAATCGTACGAATAATCGATTATATAGGTAATCAGCACGAAAATCTTTATTGATGTTGTGTTTCCGTTGATGCAAAACGAATGTTTGTTAGTTGAAAATTTCATAATTTACCAGCCTTATGCAAAATATTTTGTAAACAGTGTAATACATTCAAAATATGGAATGTACGAATTCCGTACGAACGGGTAGAGCCTTACTGCCCCTTATCAAAACCCTTCTATACTGTACGAATGTTTTACAACATGCGTCGAGTACAGCCGAGTGGAAAAATAATCTACTGACCATCGTCTGATTTATAAATAAAACTCGTATTTAATTATCTGTGTGATACCGTGCATTAAAAGTGAAAGTTAACTGGACGTAAGAATTTGCGCTCGGACCATTTGAGGCGTCCAAGCTATGGTACCTACTTACATAATAACGTATGAAAATCTGTTATATTATTTCTTATATAGAACGTATACATATTATGTAAACTGCCACCAACAGGCTCTCATGCTCTCGCAACAGGGACCTACACTCGGTATAACTCGTATCATTAAATCATAGGAGAGCTTACACATTTTTTATAAATATGTATGGTATACTGACTAGCAACTACATAAGCCTTTATCCATGCTGGACTTCAAAATTATGATTAGGTAATATATAAAATCAGAGTTTATGTTAAAAGAAAAAAAAAACTACAAAACCGGCAAAATTATGCAATGCAATAGCAGATGTTTTGCAGACGTTCATTACATCAATACAGTAATTCTTCGGTCATATTAGCAACCTTAACCCAACGGAATAAAAAACGCAGTACACACCTTTCGCCGCGCCGAACAACCGACCAAAACCGAAATCCTCCGCCAAAGCACTGTCACTTTCAAAACACGAACTTCTCAATTTAGATGCGAATCGCGCATGCGCGGTACAGAACACAGATCGTATTGCAATCGAAATTATTAGTTAACTGAAAGTTCGCGTGTTAAATGTTTGTTTAAATTCGAGATTGCGTTGATAATATTTGTTTATTGTGTGTAATAAGCGTGCGGTAATGCGAGGAGTGTGACAGTGGCATCCGAATGGCACGGCGCACGCTCCGACACTGTTCCTTCCCGCGTCAAGGTCATTGGAAAATGGACGATGGAGAGAGTGACTCACCTAGTTTGATTTATGGTTGCACCTCCGTAATCATGTTTGATCAATAAAATTGTAGTGTTAAGTAAACAAAAAAATTATATACAGTGAACGTTGTGTGATTTAGTGTTATTTGTAATGGGTGAACTGAATAACCAACTTGACTGCTTATCGATCGTAGCCTAAAATATAGGTCACTGCCCTTTGTTCGTAGACTGTAGACAAGGTGCGATTTGAGACGATGTAGGGAGTGATTTAGTTTAGTTTCCATCGAATGTGATGGATATTAAATCGTGTACTTAAAAACTGGGTTTGCGATGATAATATACTTTCCGGAGATTTAATCTAGAGATATCTTAAGTAATGAAATAAATAAAAAGCAATATTGCCCTCTGCTAAGGTAAGGTTGCATTGGTGCGCATTGTAATTAGGTCCGAAGACAATTGTAGTCATCGGCATAGACGACTATTTGTTTGAAAATATTGCAGCACTATAAAAGGCATTCGATGGCGAAAAAGGCGCCATAGATACCTACAAGCCATAAATTTTTAAATTTTTATAAGACATTTATCAGTGCTTCATACTTTATAATGTTACCTGCATAGGTACCTATTGATTAAATATTTATACTATATCGTGAAGCCCTAACCGAGAAAACTGCACATTCCCACTGACCCTGCCGGTGGGGTCTAAGAAACCCCGCATTCGCCCGCTCTGGGCGCATCTAACCCATTTCCGATTCGCGACGAACCAATCTGATTTCTTACCTAAGTGGTGCTCTTAGTATTGTGTTTAAATATTTTTTACTGGTTGAGAGCCCTCCGCTCTCACCAATAGCCCGCTTAAACGCTGTCAAGGCACACACGCTATTCGAGGTTGGACGAGAAGTTCGAGGCAGCTAATCTAAACGCACTTCGATCACACTAAATGCACACAAGAAGCGAGCAGTAAAGTCAATTAAGTTAATATTAAATCGTTTAGGTCACGCAACGCAGCTCGTCCATTACTCATAAAGTTGGTGACGTATAATGTACCAAGTCAATGTACTTAAGAGTCCGCGTTTTCAATGCAAGGGCACCGGGTTATTCTTGAGTTATGAGAGTGAAATGGATGGAAGGATTCGCCACTTGAAGTGAATCCTTAAAATGCCGAAAATCTATGTAAATAAAAATCAATCACCGAAATGTTTGTACGCGCATAACTTCCAAACGACTGCACCAAATTGGATAAATCTTTTATGTGTTCGTTATTGTCAGGAGAAGGTTTGTATGAAATAAATATTAAAAAATAATAACAAATATTTAAAATATTAGTAAAATAAAAATCTTAAACTTTAAACAGTATTGACGGGAAAAAAAATATGGCGGTACGAAGTTCGCCGGGACAGCTTAAACTAAAATAAACTATAAAAAAAAACGTAATTAGTTCAAGTATAGTGTACTTGTTACCTTTTGTTAGCTAAGTCACGTTGTTAATTTTAACACTAAGTCAATGCATAAAGGTTTATTTATTATTATCGGACTGGCCTCACAGCTTAGTTGGTGGTAACCCTGCCTTCTACGCTGTAGGTCGTGGGTTCGATTCCCACCCAGGACAAACATTTGTGTGACGAATATAGATGTTTGTTCTGTGTCTGGGTGTTAATATGTATTATATGTATTTATTTACAGGTTCCCATAGTACAAGCTATGCTTAGTTTGGGGCTAGATGGCGCTGTTTGAATTGTCCACCAATATAAATACATATACCAATATAAATACAATATAAATATATATTTCATAATGATGCGTGTTTCTCAGTCGCGCATTGGAACTGAGGCGCATCAGTTTATTTTCAGTTGCTGAATAGGCGACCGCAGCGCTGGAGATCCAAAATGCCTACCATTTCGGCGGAATAATAGGACGTGGCTTTGCTATCAGTCAGTCTTTTTATTCCACTGAGAGGGTCGACAGTCATCATCAGTTGCTGAAGACATTCAGTGAAAAACACTATTTTAACGGTTTTGGCGAAAAATGCTTCCAAGTCTCAAATTGGTATCGACAAATTTCGTGTAAGCTGCAGGATAAGAATATATGTATACAATGGGATAACTATATTTTGGTCTTTTACAGATAACAGAATTTGCTGCCACCTACCATTAGAACTGTATTCCGGCGATGATTTTCACCGAGTAAAATTTTGTTAATTTCATATAGCGCCATCTAGCCCCAAAGTAAGATTGATATAATAGTTGTATACTTTTTTAGTAAATACATAACTATAATACATATTAACATCCAGAAGAACAAACGTCTGTGTTCGTCACAGAAATATTTATCCTGGGTGGGAATGGAACCCACGACCTGCAGCGCAGAAGGCAGTTCTACCAACTGAGCTGTGAGGCCATTGAAATGATTCATTGATTTATATCTATTTCAATTTGTTATTTAAACTTTCATACATTTTATATATGTAAGGGAAAATCCCGCGTTTAAACTTCACAATAAAGAATGTTAATATTACACAAACTAAAAAGTTTGTTAGAGAAAATGGTTGCACACTAAAATTGCAAACATTAGAAATACCGCAAAACATTAGACCACAATATAACTCCAACGTTCCCAATCCACAATCACAAAGAACTCTGGTTATAATAGGCGAGATAAATACAAGAAATAATAATAAAAATATGAAGCCTTTTGTACAATGGATGTTATGACTGAGAGTGATAATACACAGTTTGGCTGATGCGAGGTATGAACTTTCAGATATGTAAGTAAGCTTTATTCCCATTGTACGTCACACGATCCGCCGATATAAATAATGCGTATTATTAGTTAGGTATTTTATCAGATCTGTTTCTGCTCATACAAGTTAGAAGCTACAAAGTATACTTGAGGCTAGATTACGCTAGATTATTTCTAATAGCTATCAAAATCGCAAAAGTTTAAAAAAATATAAAAGCAATTTAGTATGGCGGCCATTTGTGGAGACAAACGGAAATACTTTTACGAGCAACTATCGATTGTCGTACTGAAATAATAAGAAGAAAGATTTATGTACAACTGTGATTACACTATACAGACATAACAAGATGAAAGAGAGAGAGGCTGAGGACTAGGTAGTGATAATAATAGTATGAACGTACATATTATCAGTTTGCCTTCTGCCAAATTACAGCTCCGTTGAGAAAGGTGAAGGGAATTTAAATTCGATTGTGATTCACAATGGAACAGGAAAATTGTCTTCAGATCTTTGTTGGTTTAAAAATATAAAGATAAGTTTTTTTTATAAACGGTTAAGGAATTCATTATACTTAATTTATTCAATACAAAGGATATAAATATATATTGGTAATTCTGATACGATTTATTTTGTTTATTGTTAAGCATATAACGGGATGAGTCTGCGAATTCATTCCCAAAAATTTATTTATTATTTATCACACATGAATGAATAAACTATACTAATAACAGCCAGACACACGCACACAAACATAAATTTGGTTATACCTATGAAGATTTACTTTCTATACCGTCCGTCTGTATATAGAGGACAGTCTTAGAAACTACTGAAGGTTTTGATTTCAGTACGGTTTTCACCAAAAGATAGATCGATTCAAGATTGTTCTTGTATAATTTAAGTTCTGTTGCCCGAACGTGAAAATAAAATAACAACCACATCTCACAAACTGGATCACAGTAAATGCATTTACGTACTACGCACATATTTTGTGACCAGAATTATGCAATTTTCTGAAACCCAACAAATTAACGGATTTTCTAAAATTGAAATTCAGCCCGTGACGTATGAATTTCGCAGCTTCCGTTGCGGTGACAGCGCGCGCCGGAAACGCCACGATGGCCGCTTCCGGCGCCACTGTCGCCATTCGTCACTTCCTGTCTGTTCGACCCGTGATTGACATAAATACTTTTTGGAACATTTTCAGTTATATAAGCTATCAGGTTTTCCGTTAAAGCCTATTACTAAATGATGTTTACATAAATAAGAATACTGGACCATATCACTGCTCTCCCCAGTAGTTTCAAAGAACAGTGTATGAGTTGTTAGGGAGATGCTTTGAAAAACAGTGAACACAACCAAATCTTTCAGTTTAGCCTGAGTAAGAGTTATTCAAAAAATTTCACATTTTCGTAATAACAACGCAGTACCCACATCAATTGAAAAGGATTACAGATGTTATCTGAAGTGGGATGTCCATAATCTGCAAAAGTGCGGTCTCTGCTGACTCCGCGTAGACCGGTGTTGCCAGCGCAAAATGCTTTCTTGTAAATAATCTAGAGATATAACTCATTCAGTACATAGATAGATTACACTTTATTGCTCAGCAAATCAAAATAACAACGACCATACAAGTGTGAAACAATGATGCCCATGATGCTGAAAATGATAAAGGTGCTGTCGCTATAAAGCAATCTCAAAGAAAAAACATCTACAAAAAGACAACGTAACGATAAAGCATTATCTGCCAGTCAATCTTACAGATAGAAAAACAATTTTGGCTTGCTATCAAATTACTACCTATCCAAACAAAAACAGAAAAAAAAGAAAAATTGTAACTAATTTAAAAAAATTAGTTTCCCATAAATAGGGGAAAACTGAGAAGTTGGTAACTATGTGCACAACAATAAATCTACGGATAATCCCCGGCGGGCTGACTCGGCCCAGTCGAGGCTTTGTACTGACCAGTGACGTCACAAGCGGATCGGTCACGGTACGACGAAGCTACAATCGAATTGAGCTTTTGCGATTAATTCAGTACAAGGGAGCGACAAAAAGTCCAGCGTCTCGTGTTACAAGATGACTGTGATAGAAAGAAAGAAAGAAAAAAAATATGAGCCGTCACGGGACGCCTGGCAGATGTGAAACATCGACATTATTTTGTAAAAGTAATATACAACGCATGCCGTGGCGACGCGTCGCCACGCCAGAAATCGGTTTTACGTGCGGCTATAGATGTTTCACATCAAAAATAATTTACTTACTACAAACTGTACACAACACCGATTACATACTTATGTAACTAGGAGAAATTAAACAAAAAAAATGCCTACGCGGTTTGCTGCCGTGTACATTGCTTGCGAAAAAAGCTCTGTGTTCAGCATGTGCTGAGGACACATGATCCCCAGCGCTGATTTTCAGCACTGGCTTAAGTGAAATCACGGAAATTGAAGAGGTAAGGATCTAAGGAATATACAAGTGTGATTTTGAAGGTATTGATACAAGCTTAGTAATAATAATACTCTTAAGACATTCACACAGAGCCATCTAGCCTCGAACTCTAAGAATAGCTTGTACCATAAGAACCAGCAACTGATAAAACATATATACATATAATATTTATTTATGCTTACTTTTATCCTATAATCAATTCTACCATATTATATAAATGTTTTCCCCATATTTATATATACCTATTATATATACAGGGTTACAGGAAAAGTCGTGCTAGATCCGTTAAGGGCGTGGAGTACCCATCATTTCTGACTTATTTCACTATGAAACACCCTACCCTAAACTTAACCCTTTTCGAGATATTCGACTTTTAATTTTTTATTGAATAATGCCGATTTTTAGGCTACGAAATTTATTTTTGTTTATTTTGTGTATCTTATTATTATTATTATTGCATTTTTACATGTGTAATAAGATGCTTTAGGACATCAATCATTAAAATAGTGCATAAGTTAATTGAATAGACCGTAGTAGACAAGTGAAAGTAAAAAAATAAAAAATATATTAGCAAGCTTATTTTTCTCTAAGGGATATCTAAAAAAAATATTATGACACTTGTTCGGCAGATATTTTTTAAAATATCTACGTTTCATCAGCTATCTAACGAGGTATAATAATCTAGGGTTTTATTCAAATGCATTGGAAAAAAATTAGTTTCATAGGCGACAGTGGAGAAGAAAATTTATACTTAGCCCTAAAAAGTAAAATAAAACATTAGGTATGCATGAAATGTCATTTATTAAAGGTTTTCACACAACTTTTTCTTATTCTACAGTTCATGTTCAACATGGCCGCCTCTATTTCTGAAACATTGTCGCATCCTTCTACGGAGACCAGTCTTCACTACTCCAGTGGTCAACGTGGTCCTCATTTTATTTGCTGCATCCACAATCCTTTCTCTTAAGTCTTCCACAGACAAAACTGGATTCGGCTCGCTGTACACAAGACTTTTCATGCACCCCCATACATGAAAATCCATGGGAGTTAGGTCCGGACTTCTTGCTGGCCATGGCAACGGCCCACCTCGTCCTATCCATTTGTTTGGATAATTTGTGTCCAGCCAGTCTCTGACACTTCTCCTGAAATGGGCAGGGCAGCCATCGTGTTGGAACCACATGTCCCTGATCAGGTTGAGTGGCAGATCATCCAGCAAATCACTCAAGTCTGCTCTCAGGAAATTTTCGTAGCTTTCCCCATTTAGATTATCCGGGAGAAAGTAAGGTCCAATCAAATGATTAGAGATAATGCCCATCCACACATTCACGCTGAATCTTCGTTGGGACCCTTTCACTCTTTTCTTATTGGGATTCCTTAGTTCTTTTGGGGCCCAGTAATGGACGTTGTGATAGTTGGTTATGCCATCTTTATCAAATTTGGACTCATCCGTCCACAAGATATTTCTTAGAAAATCTGGGTCTTCTACGTCAGCATTTAGCATAAATCTGCAAAAGTCCAATCTTCTCGCGGGGTCTCCTTCTTCAATAACGTGTACCGGCGTGTAATGGTACGGGTATAGGCCAGCAGTATGCACTGTAAACCACACTCTCCATTGCGAAAGTCCCAGATCACGGGCAACAATATTAGTGGAAGTAGTCGGATCCGCTCGAAAGCGTTGCACTATCTCATTGTCCTGTTCTTCGTCGTCAATTCGTGGTCTTCCCATGTCTGTATTTCGTCTCAAAACAGAGCCAGTTTCTTTAAGTCTTCGATAAACTCTGTCAAAACAGGCCACATCCGGCACTCGACGACCGGGGTAGCGAGTTATGTATTCGTTACGAGCTTGCGCAGACACACAATCGCAGTATCCGTAACAAATAAGCATATCAGCATATTCCTCAGGTGTGTAGGACGTCATCTTCAACACATATATCACAGTATCACAGGTACAAATCAGAGTCCGGTTAACAAGCACAGTAGTCACAAATCAGAAGAAATAGTCCAGAATCACAGCCAAGTCGAGAAAAAGAGCAAAACGATATCACATCTACTATGTACGAAGCACAAAAGCAGACTGACAACCAAAACAATACCCCCTGTTGTATTCCCAGCTCTAACCGGTCTCTACACTTTTTCTTTCATTCGCACCTACATAAATCGTCACTTGTCTCGCTCTCTCGGTGCGTCTTAACTTGAAGGAAAATAGGCGCGGGACCGTTAGAACTGCTACCTGGAGCGTCCCAACTACTTTTTTCCACGAAATGTAATACAAACCCTAGATTGTTAGACCTCGTTAGATAGCTGATGAAACGTAGATATTTTAAAAAATATCTGCCGAACAAGTGTCATAATATTTTTTTTAGATATCCCTTAGAGAAAAATAAGCTTGCTAATATATTTTTTATTTTTTTACTTTCACTTGTCTACTACGGTCTATTCAATTAACTTATGCACTATTTTAATGATTGATGTCCTAAAGCATCTTATTACACATGTAAAAATGCAATAATAATAATAATAAGATACACAAAATAAACAAAAATAAATTTCGTAGCCTAAAAATCGGCATTATACAATAAAAAATTAAAAGTCGAATATCTCGAAAAGGGTTAAGTTTAGGGTAGGGTGTTTCATAGTGAAATAAGTCAGAAATGATGGGTACTCCACGCCCTTAACGGATCTAGCACGACTTTTCCTGTAACCCTGTATATATACACCCATATATAATATATATATTATACATATTTATATATTTCCTATAATATTATAATTCATCCGAGGCGTCTAAATTCCTTAGTTAATCTCACGGATACCCACGATACAGACATATATCTAGTGTGGGTATCAACGGAAACTGGAACGTGATTCTCGCCAGCAATGTATCACATTTAAGTAGTATAGTATATAAATCTAAGTATGTACATCATAAGTAAATTTAGACTTGTTACTTACTATACTTAAACCAATCTGTCTTTCTTTTTTTTTTTTTGCTGTAAATAAATAATTTTCATTTTCATTTTCATTTTCATACTTTTTTTTTTGTAAATACAAATAATAACATTTTAACACCCAGACACAGAACAAACATCTGTATTCGTTGTGACGAACACAAATGTTTGTCCTGGGTGGCAATCGAACCCACGACCTACGGCGCAGAAGGCAAAGTTACTACCAGCTAAGCTAAGGCCTGTAATAGAAGTAGAACTTTTGCCACATCCGGGAAATTACTGGCACCATACCCATTTCTGCTGCCAAGCAGTGATGCATTCGCATTACAAGGTTCCGGTTTGAAAGGTCAGCTAACCTCAGATAATTTACTTATACGACCATCATTAGCCCACATATTCAAACTACAAACTATCCCAGCAGTAATGTTAGTCGGTATCTGTAGCTATCCAGTGTAGATAAGGATAATTGCCTCCCCCGAGAACGGAGGTTTATCTCACCCAAGCTCAGAATAACAGGATAATACTAATAAGGGCTTTTTATGCTAACGAAGAAACAGTAATCTTATTGAATGTTAAAAATATGTTATTGCTTGGCGGCAGGAATGGGCATGGTGGCTGTACTTCCTTAGATGAAGTTGGCGTGAGTTCTACTGCTCTTAAAAGTTATGCAGGGTTCTCTCGTATTCTTCCTCAGTACCCGAAATATTAAACACGATAAGTACAGCGTACGCCGGCCATGTTATGATATAAATTATTGAAAAGTCTCGCAGTAAAAGGGGGCTGAAGGGGTGCGGGGTGGCGACATATTGCGCGAATAGACGAAGTTCTGAATAAACTGCTTGTAACTGTATGTCTGTGCAGAATGGGATGTCCTTTGTGCTAACTCGGTTTGTCATGTGAACAATTCATGGGATGCAATATTTATTCAGCTTTATTTCATTTTGTTTAACTTACAAACTTAAGTTATTTTATTTACAAGGTTGTTGGTTTGATGAATCAGAAACTCTTCTTTTAAGTTTCTAGAAACCTGTATTAGAAGAGACATCTCATTTCTGTGGTCTATGAAACCTCTATTAAGACACCTAATTTTTCTGTGGTCTATACATGGTTACACTTGTAAATCCTATAATATGGATGATAAGGTAGATGTTTTGTAGATTTGTAGAAGTAAGATGGGTCCTAATTTTTTTATACTATATTTATATATCTATACTCCTATATTTTAAAATATAATACTTCTAAGTTTCTAAAAAAAGCGGTCACTACTGCGATCGAGGTTTTTTAGAATATCTCCTTCTCGCTTGCAATTTAAAGGACATATTATACAAACCAAAAATTCGAAGACGTGTGTCAAATGCACAAAAGGAGCCTCTTTGAGGCGCACTTTAATCCTTTCACACTGGTTCTAGAGAGCTAAGGATACTCAGCACGTGCTCTATCAGTGATGTCGCATATTACACTTATTACATTATAACACTGGGCTCAGTTTCTTACTGAGATAAGTCTATGTATATGGATTATGCGCTGTATATGCACATCTATTTACCTTTTCATTTTATAGTCGCTAGCTATTTTAATTGCCCTAAACTGAATCTGACTCGACAGACCAACACTTCCATATACAATTTTCAGTAACACTCGCCTGGCTTTGTAAGCTGAAGCCCCACAAATGTTGGAGTTATTGCCTTCAGAGGCATAGAAGTATATCCGTAGAGAACTTTCAAAGGGCTTGTGTTTAAATTCAACTATAAAACGATACGTTGTAATAATAGATCTGTTTTATCTGAGATTTATTTATTTATTGATGTAAGTTAGGTAACACAGTATTAGATAGTAATTTACATATATATAGTGTTTTCAGCGTTGGTCGCAGAAGTTCTGCTACCATACACATTTCCACCACCAAGCTGAAGTTCACTCGAATAGCGACTGTGCTGTTAGAATGGAGTGAGTGCCAGTTAAAATACAGACACATGGAACTCACAACGCGATGCGACATTTCCTGTTGCTATGGGCAGATAATATTGATTAGTATCAGGGGTGCCATCTGCTTGTTACAATGATACATCTCATAAAAAAAACGAATTTCCAACTAAATAAAAATAACAGAAGATACTCAGCGATCGCCTCAGAGAACGAAGTAACGCCCTGATATCTCAATCCTCACCGATCTCCATCCATCTCCGATCCGCCCAGCATCATCAAGCAATGTCCATTCCCGAGAAGAAACCCATAAGTAACACACGAGGCAGGGTGGAACGCCACCGCGTTATTTATGCACGCGCCCTTACGCGGGATCACCTCACTGTGAACTGATTGAATTCGCTGCCAGCGGGCGTGGTGATAAGCGGAGCGATACATTTTCACAACAAAAAATACAACTCTTAGTTTATTGTCACAAAAAACAGTTTTCAAAATTATCAACGCCATTCGGTTGCGAACGCAATTTTGACCCATACTTATGAAATAAGAGTTTGTAAAAAATAATCACTTTTTTTTTATTATTTGTTGTGGAGTAATCAAAATGGTCCACCTGATGTTAAGCGGTAACCTCTGTCCATAACCAAAACAAATGTACGTCTTGGGTGCTCCCTTACTTAGGTATGAGAAAATTCTACATCACAAAACAAAGACACAATCCTTTAGCGGTTTTTTAGCTGTTCTTGATGGAGAGTCGGGTAGGATTTGAACAGGCGTCAAACTTAGCGATGAGTATGCGTGACCTTATGTTTTGAATGTTATTGACATTCCCAAACCATTACTTTATGAATTCTATGGAAATAAAGTTTTATACTTTGACATCTAATTCCCATTCAATTGTGATATATATAACGCTGCAAAGTGAAGTTGGAACTTGGCATGTACACACTAGTAGTAATACTAATTAGAAGTAATTAGCCTTTATTTCGCGTAGTCGTAATCATGTGATAGTTAAACACCTATCAAGCCATGACCTACTTGAAGGACAGTTCTGAAGAGTTCTAGAAATTGCTGGCATCAATAGCACAACCATCCTTTACAGTTTAAAAAATAATAATACAATAATAATCTTTTATATCTTTTATTCTCTCGAAAAATATGTTTATTTAAAAACAAGATGCCGATAAATAAATATGTATTGGTGGTCAACTCACATAGTGCCGTCTAGCCCCCAAACTAAGCATAACTTATAACTACTATACTTATAACTATATACTACGGGAACAGCCAACTGATGGATTACTTATATCCTTTTTTTGTAAATACATACATATAAACATCCAGACGGAACAAACGTCACACAAATATTTCTCCTGGGCCGAAATCGAACCCACGACTCTACATCGCAGAAGGCAGAGTTACTACTGAGCTGTGCTTGAAATCAGGCGATTTATCGTTACACAATACTTTCGCAAATATATTTAACATTTCGTTACTCCGTTACCGCTACGCCCGTAGCGCTTTCTGTCAGGCCGTAGCTACATTATTCAGCTGCCCCACACACAGGGAACTTTTGTTTGGGACTCGTTATTGCTCGCCGAGTGTGATAAAGTATGCATCTTAAAATAAAGAAATGCAGAGATCAATACCAAATAAAATACTTTTAATATTAAGTGAATCTTAAACTTGACCAGTACTACTACTGGAGTCACTCGATCTATCGAATCAATGTGGTGAAATGATTTTAAGTGCACCTCCTTATATGGGCTCCTTTCGTGCACTTTACTGAATCTATTGGCTCGACCACATATGGGTTTCACGTTCAAATTCCTCACAATAATTTATCAAGTAAAAATACTCATTGGTGCACGTCGGAATTTGAACCAGCGACCACGGGGCCAGTACCACTAGGCCACCACGCTCTCATCATCATGTCTCACCTCACTTGACCAGTAATAACGTAGCACGATATGTAGACCGTCTACGGCGACTGTGAAGATCCTAGAAGGTCTTAACTATTTCCCATATAGATAGAATAACATTTTAAAATGAATAAACATTTTCTAGCCTCAAAGGTTTGCTGGAAGAAAACTCTTTTTAGGGTTAAGCTCGCCTTTGTACATGTCTTTTCTATAAGTTAATTTGTACTATATATTTTTGTGTGTACAATAAAGAATAAAGAATAAATAACAAGAATTTGAATTTATTTGACGTTTTTAATTGAGGAGCTTGATGTAATTCCATTTATAATTACCCATTTCCAACATCAAGTAATTAAATAATATAACAATAAGTAAACAATTCATTTTTGATATCGTGTCTACGTGTAACATGTTCCACCAAAGTAAAATAAACCTAAAAGATTTCGTGCCGTCGCTTCCTGAAGGGAAAGTAAGTAATTGAGCTTGCGTAGTAAGCAGCGCAGCGAGCAGGTAAGTCGTCGAGATACGCCCCAAATTGGACGTAAGGCCAGACAAATGATCGCTGGAAACAATACACTTACCGTGATCGATCGGAATGTGCATACGAGGTAATGCTTGACAGGCTATGCATTATGTAGATGACGTACCTACGGGTAGAAGTTTATTATGTAATAAAGATACAGAACGAGCATATGGCCCATGTAGTGTTTAGTGGTAACCTCTGCCCGTAACAATCAATATGAATTTGGGTCCTCCTCTACTTAGGTAAGACAAGATCCAAGTCGCATCGTATTGCACCCGTAACCTAAGTTGTAGTCTCATTGTGTGTTTGGCACCTTTCACCACGAATTCCAATAAAAGTGTTTCGGATACCGAACTGTTTCTAAACTACTGTACCTAATAGCAGCTTGACAGAAGTTCCGTACTACATATGAGGTGTCAAGGTAGCCGGGTGCTTTTTATTGCGGAACCCCGATAACTTGTCGTTTATAGGGTAGACAGGGTTGTGAATCGAAGTTGGGATTTCAACCCTTGAATGTAAATCCAAGTTTTATTTGATAACAATAAAACTCCTGATGATATTGTAATAGCAATGCAAACCGGCGTGTAATTAACGTTTGCTTAAGGCTCAGTTCTTAATTGACAACTCCCTTTTTACATAATTATCGAACTATTATCGACTAGATTTCTATTAAAAGATATTGAAAGAAATATCTTGAAAGGAAGCTATGTTTAGTTAGGTAATATTTATGTAATTACTCTAGTAATCTACTTGGTATGAAGACTGACTTACGTTGAAAAGGGAACTTTATATTTTCTTTACATTCAATACCTATAGCAAGCAAGGGTTATAATGAGCAGGTCTGTCCTGTTTTTGGAATCCTCTGGGCAGACAGCAGGCTTCCGAAATGCTTTGACGACTACTGTAGCCTGGATCTAGGCCCTACGAAACATGCAAGCGGTCAGTTATCAATATTGTTATTTTACCCCATCACTACTGTTATTCGTAACATGCTGACGGGTGGAGGGTACCTACTGTAGCGTATATAACTTGTTTTATTTGAATATTTTATTGTTCTCGCCCGAACAAATCACCAATAAAGGATTGACTGTTTCATTAGTAAACGTAAAAACAAATCAACGCAGTTTGCTACACTGTGATTCGTAACTAAAATAAATAAATATTGGTGGACATTTCATCGCCATCTAGCCCCAAACTAAGGGTAGCTTGTACTATGGGAACCAGATGACTGATAGAATACATATTTATATAGAATACATACATATTAACAACCAGAAATAGAATAAACATCAATGCTCGTCACACAAACGTTTGTCCTGGATGAAAATCGAACCCACGACCTATACAGCTCAGAACAACCAATTACAAAGGCAATTGATACCAATTGAGCTGTAAGGCCAGTCGAGTAAAGTCTAATAATGTTTAAATAGAAACATGCATGTTATTAGTTAGTAAATTTGCGATTGTTTGCAAAATCAACAAATATTGAATACCAATCTATTTGGATTCTTATTGCACATTCCAAGCCTTGTTGTTCTACTAAAATGATAATATTAGCTATACAACCTATTCGAGAGAAGCAAATGGCTCATTATAAACACGATCCAAACAGGATTACGGCCAAAGCTGCAGTAATCCCCATTTGCAGGCGAGTATCACGAACTTGACTTTGCGATAAGCGGGCGACATACCAACATGAGGTATACTGACTTTAAACACATCTTTAAACTAAAATTGGCACCCAACATGGAACGAAGGTCGATTTAAAGAATATTAATTTTTCTCAAAAAATAAATACATTTCACTTATAGAGAAAACTTAAGATCTAACATTATAATCTAAAGTGAGCGTGCGGTTTCAAATAATTCGACTTCATTAATTTGTGTATTATACTTATAATGCAATAATTAGTTGTTAGTTGTTAGTAAAAAACAGTTTACCTACATAAAACACGCAATTATCGACACATTCTTGAATAGGGTAGCACGGACAAAGAGACGGCCGTTTTAGCGATCCGTCGACATTAGCAGCGATATCACTTGAGTCACAACAAAACTAGGTGCACCACGTAACCCTAGTTAATTTTAATGTGAAAAGTAGTTAAAAGTTTAAAATTAAATGAAAATTAAGCACTCGTTAATAGACTTAAATTGAAGTTTTGAAATGATTGATTTGATTAATCATTATATAAATATCCGAGCGGAATTCTATTGGATATATTTTTGTGTACCAATTAAATAATTTAATAAGATTACTATGTCATTTAATATTTTTACTACTCTGTACACTATGACTATTGACAGAAGACCCCTTTGTAAGCAAGTATAGCTATTCGTAAGATGCCATAGTGCGACGCTAAAATTATTTAAAATTCTTCAATACTTTTTTATATTAGAGCAATCACGTGCACAGATAAAATATTCCACGTGCACCGAGCTGGAATTGCATTCGGTTGCGAAACACATTTATTCGTTTCACATCACTATTTGAGCCACGTAAATGTGCTAAGGGTTCCCGTTCCCCCGGAGAGCTCCTTTCAAATGGTTCACTTGCGCTAAAGAGTCTGAGCTAGTGAATTGTATAGAATATTAAAGGAAGAGATAACAGCAATGGGTTCAGCATGAGTATAGATTTAGTACAACCGATAAGTATTAATCATAACAGCATCAAATGATTAATACAGATGAAATAATCATGAACGAGTTAATTATTTTTATAAATTAATTATTATGAATGTGTACGTTAAAAGCAGTAGAACCCACATCAATTTCGTCCGGGGATGTACTGCCACCATGCCCATTTCTGTCGCCAAGCAGTAACGCATTCGCGTTACTGTGTTCTGGTTTGAAAGGTGTCGTTGCCGGCAAATTACAGGCACACGAGACATTCCTCCTTCATTCCTTTCACCTTCACGTCTTAAGAGTCACGGGAGCATACGATGCGACTTGGGTTTTCTTGTACTTAAGTAAGGATTGATGGCCTATCTGGAATGGATTTGTATGGATTTTTTTGGACATTTCCCTCAGCGCCATCTAACCCCAAACTAAGCATAGCTTGTACTATAGGAAACAGACAACTGATAGAATTCATTTCTTTTTTGTAAGTACATTCATAAAGTAAATATTGACACAGAACAAACATCTATATTCCTCACACAAATGTTTGTGCTGGGTGGGAATCGAACCCACTACCTCCAGCGCAGAAGGCAGAGTTACTACCAACTGACTGGTAAGGCCTGTCAACATTAGGCCACCAGCAGTTCTAATTAGCAGTTTTATCCCTATGATCTAATGAAATCTGTTACAATAATATTATATATTTTTAATTACCATCATTTTTGACTTGGTTATTGTTTTTGACTTTATATTTTTTTCTGTATTATTTTTTCATAATTATTGCATGTCATGTAATGACAGAGTTTGTGGAACTATTTTACGTAACTTTAAGATCTTGTACTTACATACTACCAGGCGTTATGCAAATAAATGATTCTGATTCTGATTAGGCATATTCATAATAAATATATAAAGGGCCTGCGTTTTTGACATGCCACAAGAAACTAAACACCCGCAGTTTTGACATGCCACAAGCAACTAAACACCCGCAGTATGGTAATTAGACGCCAAGGTGCTCATTATCTGAGGGAAAGTGTCACCATTACCATCACAAAGGAGTCATGGTAATGAGGGTCTGCTGCTGAGTGTTTTTATTTATATTGATGAGAATCGCATTGTCTGTGCGGATTCAATATTTAGATGGGGCTACAATTATGATGGATGTTTCTTCTGGCTCGAAGAGTACTTCGACTGATCATTCATGTTTAATGGATGAAGATTAATCGGGATTACTGAAGAGTTTCCATGGATTTGCATTCAAGATTGAAGTAGTATTTTTAAAGTGTATTTCATTTTTAGAGTGTTGTGCCGTTCAAAGGACTGGACTATGTTACTAAGCCTACTCGATTCTATTATACATACCATTTATACCATACTGTTATATATAATATATACTAGATACTATTAATTTATTAACACCTCTGATATAAGTTAGACGGATCGGCGTTGTCTGTATGTATGTAGGAAAATTACTTGTCTCATGATAAAAAAAAATGATAATTGTATAGTTGACTCAATTGCTAAAATTTAAAATTTTATAATATAATTTTCCAAGTAGGGGACGACCCAATTCGTATTGCTATTCTTCTCGTTGCGTGACTTAATCACAAAAAAAAATGTTCGGGATTGGTATCGGGACTCTTAGGATATATATATATAATTGGTATTCTACCATATGAGCTTAAGTTCGCGTCCATTTTTATCTATGAGAGTAATACCAAATACCAGGTGTCATACGGATTTTAATAATCGCAGCACACGTCGGCGTCGGTCACTTCAGGCTATTCACAGGTCAAGTTGAAAAGGAACAGCTGCAGAACGTGATTAGAATTTCAACCTTTGACAGGCTTCACAGCTCAGTTGGTAGTAACCTTGCCTTCTATGCTGTAGGTCGTGGGTTCAATTCCCACTCAGGACAAACATTTATATGACGAATATAAATGTTTGTTCTGTGTCTGGGTGTCAATATATATTATATGCACGTATTTACAACAAAAAGGATATAAGTATTATATCAGTTGCCTGGTTCCCATGATACAAGCTATGCTTAGCTTACTTTCGGGCTAGATGGTGCTGTGTGAAATGTCCACCAATATTTATTTATTTATTTATAAAACCTGTCTAACCTTCGATGGCGGGCTTTCATACTATCCGTTTAGATAGAACCTTCCAATCGGCTCTACTTACTACTACTACTACTACTACTACTAATCTTGGCACTAGCTCACTCGAAATTGTGTGGTGAAAGAACAGAATAGAATAATTATTTTTTTGAAAAGAAAATCACATAAAAGGATTATTATATTTTAAGAGCACTAGAACTCACGCCATGTGCCATCGTCCGGGGAAGTACTGCCATCATGCCCATTTCTGCCGCCAAGCATTCGCGTTACTGTGTACCAGTTTGAAAGGTGTGGTCGCCGGTGAAATGACAGGCACATGAGACATGCCACCACGTCTCAGAGTCACGGGCGTATACGATGCGTCTTGGGTCTTATCGTACCTAGTAGGGGAGGACCCAAATCACATCGGTTGTTATGGACCGAGGTTACCACTTAACACCAGGTGGGCCGTCGGCTCGAACCGCAACGATATCACATAAAAAAGGCAAAAAAAAAAACTGTTTCTTGTCGCAGATTGCAACCACACCTGCTTGGCCGCTGAAATGGGCATGCCAATACTGTGATGCTTGAAATAAATAAATAAAATATCTAAAACAGTAAGTATATCCCCAAACAGGGCGGCCGAGGAGTCATTAGCAAAGCCAGCGACAGAGATGTGACCCTCGAGCCGTTTCAGACATCGTAAACAGTCTCGTTTACATGGCAAAGGAGACGAGTGCTGTTAGGACATGATTATCTTACGTCGATGGGTTTACCATTGAAACTCGAAACGATTCCGAACTCGATGATACTGTTTTAGAGTTAAAGTTAAACTGTTTTAAAGCTGAGTATAAAACTATTGGACGATTAACTGCTTGAATTTGTAATGCTTGGTTTCGCCTTTAGGTTGGAAGAAAACAAAGTCGTTATCCGTGAAAAAGTCGATATTTATATCTTGTGACATTATAAAAAGGCAGTATTGTTTATTACTAACCATTTACTTATTAATCTTGTATCATGGGAACCAGACAACTGATATAATACTTATATCCTTTTTTTCCTGCGCTGTACGCAGTGGGTTCAATTCCCACCCAGGATAATTATTTGTTTGACGAATATAGATGTTTGTTCTGTGTCTGTGTGTTGATATGTATTAAATGTATGTATTTACAAAAAATAGTATATATTTATGTATTCTATCAGTTGCCTGATGCCCATAGAACAAGCTATGCTTAGTTTGGTGCTAGATGTCGCTATGTGAATTGTCTACCAATATTATATTATCTATACAAATATATAAAATTGGAGTGTCTGTTTGTAATATTAAAATAACCACTTTTTACTAAGTGCATATGGATGTATTTTAGTATATTTACACGGTACATATACCAAAACATTTTTTTTTACAAGATTTGTCTGTCTGTCTGTTTGTTCCGGCTAATCTCTGAAATGGCTTGACCGATTTTGACAGGACTTTCACTGGCAGATAGCTGATGTAACAAGGAGTAACTTAGGCTACTTTTCCGAGGGGTTAAATAGGGGTGTGTGATAAAACCGAATTCCACGCGGACGAAGTCGCGGGCAATAGCTAGTATTAAATAAATACTCTCAGTGAGTCACTGATTGACGTAGTAAGGGCTCGGAACACGGGTAATGACGCGTTGAGTTTATGTAGAACCGGCTTAATCTGCTCACAGTTCAGAACGTGCATAAAAATATAATTTGTAACTGAATTAAATTGTTTGTGAATCGTTTCGGGTCATATACATGGATCCTGAAGATGTTAAGAATACCAGCGCCAAGTACCCGTGTTTTATGTTGTGGAACAAGTATTACAAACTACCTCTATACAAATAAATAGAATTGAAGAGTGAGACAACAGCAATACGACTGAAGTCTTCCCCACCAAAATACGAGATGACTCAAGTCGCATTGCGTTGCGTCATCACCACGAGACGGAGACGTTACGTCCCATGCGCCTGCAATTTCACCGGCACCCACTCCCTTCCACCGGAACACAGCAACACAAGTGCATCACTGTTTGGCGGCAGATTACCAGGTGTGGTGGCAGTACTTCTCCGGGCGAACTTGGCACAAGTTCTACTGATACTAAATTTGTATAGTTTATTGTTAAAGTAATCAGCATTATCTGTATAAAAATGCAAGTAAAATTCCTAGGAAAAATCTAAAACAGCAAGAGCGCATAACCGTGTACTAATTTGAAGGGTTTAGGTATCGGTGAAATTACAGACACATGAGAAGTAGTCTTCAATTTTTTGGTAGGATAAAACATGTACTGTTGTTATTGGCGTGTAGATATTTGTATTTAATTACTCTTATGTCGGTTAAGCGGTTAAGAGATTAAGGTCACAGGATAATTCTCATTAGAACAACAAGTAGATATGTCGTGGCGCAATAATTTTTTACACCTTACAGGATAAAAGGTTTAAAGTTTGCTGGAAGAGAACTCTTTTTAGGGTTAAGCTCGCCATTTCACATGTATTACTTATGAATTTTATGTATTATGTTTTCTGTATATAGTAAAGAATAAAAAATTGTATTTTGACGTTAAATAAATGTTTAAAATTAAGTAACTATATGAAATAAAAGGTTTTTTTAGCCACTTTGCCTCATTATCACAACGTAGTAATCGACTGTATGGTACCTAGCACCACAATAAGCATACAGTTACAATTGCGTGGTCCAATCCAGTTTGGTTAGGTAAGTGAAATAGTGGAGTATATGCAAAGTTTATTTCCCAACTTGACACAGCGATTCTCTTCCAACACGTTAAGTAAAAGAAATAGTCTCGTTAGTGGTTTTGTCGGGATCCATTGATGTAACGAGCAGTTGGCCCACCTGGCGTCAAGAGAGATCCATTACCCGTAACAGCGACAAAATATCTTCAGTCCTCATGGCAATGCAAAAGTCTCTAGACTTGAAGATAGTGCGTCTATAAAATAGGATTATTATTATTATTCTTAATACTAAAGATTAGAGCCGGACGATAATGAAACACACATTATTATTTCAAATTTTCGACATAAAAATATGTTCTTTGTATATTTTAACAATTAATTATCTTCATGTCATCATCTTAATCATCTTAATCATTTTATTCATAAGTAAGTAATACACAAACAGATTTATAGTTATTGAAAATATTATAATAATGTAATGGACTAGCTGCACGATTATCAAACAATGGACTACTCGTAAATATAAACGAATCTAATTCTTATTTACATATAATTGTACAAATCACGATTGTTGCGTTTCGCACACAATTTAGTCTTGAAATCATCACGCAATATCGTTCGAACAGTTCACTTCACAACCAAAACGGATTCACACCGTAGTCCTCCATAATCATGTCGCTCGCTTTCTCACCTATCATCATCACAGCCGCGTTGGGATTCCCGCTGCTGATCTCAGGCATGATCGACGCATCTGCAACCCTCAGTCTCCCAACACCGTGGACCCTCAGGCGCTCGTTTACCACTCCATCCGGGCCCATCTTACACGTGCCTACTGGATGAAGCATGGAGCTAACGGTCGACCTGGCGTAACACTCCCAATACTCATCAGAAGCCCAGGGTATTCCTTCACAACCGGGCACATCTAATTTGACCAAATAGCCACCGACTTTGTTGAAATATGTCGTGTTTTCCATGTGACGAATGTATTTGATCCCCTCCCTCAACATCATCGAGTCCGACCTGTGTCTGAAATAACCCATTTCTATTACCGGATCATGTAACGGATCAGCGCTCTTCAGGGTCACACTTCCTTTTGATTTCGGATGCATTAAGAGCAAAGATGTCATGTCTAACTCTCTCAAGTTGTTATGCTTCGCTAAAGAAGTGCAAACACGTTCTTTGAAGCCATAAGTTTTGCAGCCGAAATATGTAAGGAGTGATGCTGTAGCCCCGATGTAAATGTTGAACGTTTGGAACTGGGGTCTGTCGATAGGATCACTGCTTGGGATATAATTGAGTCTGAAGAAACTGCTTTGGAATGGTGTGGGGAATTCATCCAGTTGCGTTGGTGCAAGGAGATTGGTGAACGCAGATTTGATGCCCTTTTTCCCGGCAAATATAAGAGGGACGAATGGATGGTCCTGCATTTGCTGACCTACTGGAAGATTCACTAGTGGAGGGATTCCAAATTTGAGCAGTTCTTCTTGGGGTCCAATCCCAGATAGCATCAGCAGTTTCGGAGAATCAATGGTCCCTGCCGAGACAATAACTTCTGATCTAGCGTATACGTTTACCTTCTCTCCCTTACTGTTGATCACTTCTACACCAAACGCCTGCAATACAGTAGGATCAAGAAGAACCTTCGTTGCTCTTGTGTACTGTGCCACGTAAAGATTCGGTGGAGTATTTCGTAAATATGCTTCAGCCGTACTTGACCTTCGGCCGTTGGCAAATGTGAATTGCGGTCGAGCGGCTCCAAATATTTCCGGACCGTTGTTCTCCAGGACAGGCGGTATGTTCAGCTGGCCGTACGACTTCAGCCTGATTCGGTTAACCTCAGCATATGCAGCGTTATCATCAGGCCTAGACACTTTAACGGGTCCTTGCGTAGAATGTAGATCAGCATTTTGTGGTCTTGAAAATACAGACGGATCGGTATTGTTTTCGAACTTCTTGAAGTAAGGAAGAACTTCGGACCAGGACCAGCCTGGTGCTGTTTGGCTCCAGTCATCGTAATCTCTGGGCACACCTCGGGAATAAACTAAGTAGTTGGTGGAGGAGCATCCTCCCAGTACTTTTCCTCTATTCATGGTGATTCGACGTCCTTCGTGGGCCATTCCAACGCCTTCGTCTAATAAGGCAGGATAGGCATAGTCATACTCTGTCTTGCCAAGTGTTACAAATAGACTTGGAATCTGGAATAGAAAAAAGGAATTGTTATAATTCAAAACAGGGCTGACATTGGCTGATATGTGATCCAGGAATGGCTGCCTGGGCACTGCGGCGTGCTCGGGCATGCGGAGTCGTTGGGGCCTCACGATTGAGCACCGGTGCGTACCATTGGAGTTCACGGAACTCCTCGAAGGCTAAAAGACTGTTTTATGTGATAACAGCAGACTCTCTAAACTACGACATTGCTCATACAACATGTGTCTCTGGAGAGGCTGGTACGCAGTACTACTAGTAATTTTCATATAAAAAGAAACGGTTTCACAAATAAAATCAATTTGGTGTTCTTATTTTAGCTTTGTGCGATAATTTCAAAGGTGTGATGGATAAAATACATTTTTGCCATCTTGCAAAGGCTTATATTTTTTTTTTACATAATATCGTTTTTAAGTTACGGAAAGATCTAAGACCACTTTGGACGTTACCATCCTAATATTAAGCAGTAACCTCTTTCCATAATAAAAGCAATATGTCTTGGAATTCCTCGTACTTAGGTATGAGATAACCCACATCGCATTATACTTCGCATAAACTTTGGGACTTAAGGTATAATGTGTTATGTGCCGGTTATTTCACCGAGAACTGTGTTTCTGCTTGGCGGCATAAATAGGTACGATGACAGTACTTCCCTAGAAGAAATAAGCTCAATTTCTTCTGTCTTAAAGTCACTGCCACGTAGCCAAATTGATGACACTTAGCAACATAGAGTATGACTGAGCCTATCCCACCTTATTTGCCGAAGGCATCAGAATGTATCATAAAGGACATGAAGTTAGCATTAATAGAGGAAGAGTACTCGGAGGAAGTTCATCCATCAACTTCTTAGATTATTTTCGAGGCCACATCCAGAGATGCCCCTAAACTATGTTAATGGTAATCCTGGTTCCAATGGGATAGATCCAAGGTACAATACTCTACATAACTCTCTAAGAAAATGTTTGTACGACTATAAAGCTAGAACGCTGACGCTCTCGGGTCAAAACTTCGAACCAGGTCAAATTAGTTATCGTGAGTTCGATTCCCAGGACAAACAGAATGAACAGAAATATCCGTTTTGTGACTGGGAATTAATATTCATGTAAATATTATGTATATCAAAGAGTAATACGAAAGTATTCTATCAATTATCTAGTCCAATAGTACAAACTATGACAGTTTGGGGCTAGACGTCGCTATGTGAAATGTCCACAAATATGTATATCTACATTATGTCACACTCACAATACTGTTAGGTGGAGGTTCTCCTCCAGCTTCGATGAGTAGCACTCGCCAGGCAGCCACCTGACTGAGTCGCGCGGCTATGATTGCGCCCGCAGACCCCGCCCCGACCACGATGAAATCAAAAGTGTCTCCATCTATTGGTATGAAGTTTTATTAATACAAACCTTACATTAATTATCTTCTTCTTAAAATTTTAACTATTTTTAAGTAACCTATGAGCTAAAAGTTTGAAAGACCAGTCATGGTCAAAAACTTAATTTCCATAGTATTCAAGGAAAATGGCTTGGAAACGTCAATAATATTCAAAACATAAGGTCACGCATACTTATCTCTAGTTTATCGCCTGTTCAAATCCTATGAGATATGAGCCGTTTTACCCAACCTATGTTATCTGGTTAATTCAAGCGTGTATCACCACTGATTTCCAAAGTAATTCTTGTAACCTCTTACCTTTTATATTATAGTCCTCAGGCCAACCCACGTTAACCAGAATTTGTGAGATCGCAAGCGCAGACAGCAATGTTCTCACGAGAATGGAAGACCCGGAGTTCTGAAGGACCTTCAGGAACTCAGTCACTATCACGTTTAGTGTGACCATCTTGTCTCGCCGGCTCACGAGACAACAAGCCAATCCTTCGGGCTCAAGAACTTGTTTCTATTTTGTCGCTACTGATCACTGATTACTGAATTGGCTAATCTGTTCTCTAAACGAAGTCATGTTCTCGAACCGTCTAGAATTTTTAAAAGAAGACCAGTTAAATATGTCAAAATTATGTAAAAATATCGTATGTCATCCAAGTGCGATGAAGTCGGTTTTTTCGTTTTACTGCGCTGAGTAATTTTTTTTTATGTGATGAGGGTGATAGGGCGAGCTGACGGCTCACCTGATGTTAAGTGGCAACTGCAATGTTCTCGAGCCGACTAGAATTTTCAAAATAAGACTAGTTATCGAAGTATGTAGGTAGAATGAAATAAATATTTAAATTATGTAAAAAAAATGACATACAAGTACGAGATAACAACTAATCATTCTCGTTCACTGGCAACGAAGTCGGTTTTTCCGTTTTGCTGCGCAAAGTAACTTAGTATCGTTTATTGCAATTACATGGATCAGGAGTAATGAGAATAAATATTGTTTGGTCACTTACTTTACACTGTCTACATTTGGATGGGAAATCATCGTTTAAAGCTTCTGAAGTCTTATAACCGCCACTGAGCCTTATCATAGGTCTTCTTGCGACGCAAACTCCGACCACAGGGTTTCTTGAAAACTATTAGCTTGCCTGCTAATATTTACTTTTAGTCAGCACTGCTCCGATCATTATTGATCTAGAGATAACTAGAACGCAGTAACGATCCTATTCTGAAAATATAAATATGAATGAATTAAACAAAATAATACAAATAATAATCGTCGACAACTTATGTCAAGCATTTGCCGCTTGTGTAATTAATTTAGACTGTTATTGTTAATGCTAATTTATATTTGTGTTTTTTTTTTGTAATATATTTAAGTTCACAAGTTTCCTAAACTGTACTACCTCATGGTGGAAACTTCACTGGTTTCTGTGTTATTTATTAGTTATAAGTAAGCTAACATAATTTATGTACTGTATGTTTCCCGAATAAAGCAAAATAAATTAAAAAATAAAATAAATTTCTTAATAATAATGAATATCCAACCGAACATTTGGTTGTTTAAATTCCAGTAAATGAGGTAATTCATTTCGTTTGAGCTTTCCTGTGAACAAATCCGCTTTCATCAGGCCGTCAAAACGTTTTAATCGAAACATATTTCGTTTCTGTTTCTTAACTGTATAAATTATTGGAAGAAAGTGTTAGCCGAGTAATAATGGCAGCGACAAGCTCACCTCTTGTCACGTCTAGTTCACGATAGTGGCCCACATATGGAACTATAATATCCGGCAGCCAGCACCCATCATATACCCACCAAATGACCAACAACAGTCCCTATAAGTATCTAACAACTATTGTCGTGATTCTAGGAGAAACGTGGATCTGTGTTGGCATTTTTTATTATATATAGATATAAAATTGTTTTTTGCACAAGAAAAACAAGTACAAAGGCGAACTTAATGCTAATTAGTATTTTCTTCCAGCTAACCTTTGCGAAGTGTGGAGTGGATTTTGTAGTGCATTTATGTCAAGAATAATTTAGATTCATTTACAAACAAATATATTTCATAATTCGATCGTTTTGTGTCTTAATTCATTTAAATGAATTTATTCCAATAAAACAATTACCGTGTTATACGGATATATCTGAATTAGCTACACATAAAAACAATGCAGATCGAATACATCGTAATAAAAATGAAAGAGCACGAAATAAAATAATTTATAATTTAACATATTATGTCAAAGCATCATAGATACGGAATTAATGGGTTATATTACAACTACCTATCAAATGTGTTATAAGGACATTGTATATGTTTACCTAACTTTAATATATGTTAACGGGCACATACTATTTTAAATTTATAATTTTACATCATTTATATTGATAAAATGTACCTATAAGTTTGAGAGATCTATAAATTCTTACGTGTTTCAATTCAAGCCGTGTTATGCATATTCTAGGAAAGGTCAAGGGCTAGACACGAATGGAATATTTTGTTCGAAAAGTGAAGGATTTAAACAATATATGATAACAATCCTTGGTGTATTCCATATTCGCATTGTGACGTATTTATATTATTATTTATTCAAATATAACTGGAATGCAAGTGTTCAATTCGCATGTGAATAAGTATCTATGTATGTGTAAGGCTTATGGAGAGGGCGTTTTAACATATAATATTAAGGATTTTGTATGCAAACTGTACTTTGTTTTCTTAGGTAAATATGCTTTTTGTATCACTTTAATATCATTATTATTTTAATACATGATTATAATTATTTTTACAATATGGAGTTGATATATCTAACTAAATTATATTAGCTTTAATTGCTACAAATGACCTGTAAACTGACATTTATTAAATTGTTTATTCTTTTTTATATTGATCCTTCAGGAGCAGAGTTTGCAAAGAATGTCTTTTTATGTGAAAAAGTTATGGAAAGAGCAGATGGCCCACTTGTTGTTAAGCAGTAACCTCTGTCCGTAGCAAATTTATAAGATTTGGGTCCTCCCCTACTTAGGTCAACAAGGCCTAAGTCGCAAGGTGTGCGCCCGTAACTCTGTGCGGGAAGTTGGAATGGCACAGATGCCTGTCTGTGCCTGAAATGAATGGTTGAATATTGACATGATATTTTCATAACAACAGATTATTTAACGAAGTTTTAAGTGTAACAGATTTGAAAGTTAAATTTACATTGAATCTTTGAATCCCTACACGTGTCCCCTCGGTGGTGCGAAAGGAGCAACTCAAAGCAGCAGTAGAACTTGTGCTAAGTTCGCCCGGAGAAGTACTGCCACCAGTACCTGGTAAACTGCCGCCAAGTAGTGATGCACTCGTGTTGCTGTTTCGGTGGAAGGGAGTGGGTGCAGGTGAAATTGCAGGCGCATGAGGACGCAATGCAATGCGACTTGAGTCATCTCGTACTTTGAGTCGTATTGCTGTTGTCCATGGGCAGCGGTTACCACTTAACATCAGGTGGGCCGTCGGCTCGTACCTACAACCGAATCACATAAAAAAAATATGATATCATATCTATGAATATGCATACATAGCACGTCTGATTTTATTATTAACAGTGCACACACAAAATTAAGGAAATACATAACCAAACAAAAAACCAGACGACTGCGCTTAAGTCGGAGGTTTTTGAAAATACCTACTCACACCGGATTAAAGGTCTAAAGGATTTCGATTTGCATTACATTTGTTTGGTGTTTGCTTTAAGCCTGTTAACACGTTTCTCTATTAATTATGGTATATATAATTACAGTATGTAATATTTACTAAGATATTTTGTTAGTGATCAGTTGTTATTTAGGCAAACTATTACCATTTGAAACTTGTAAAGTTAAGAAGACGATATAATAATTAGTACAACAATTTATACTATAACATTTACGAAAATAAAACAAATATAAAATGATTTCTTTTGAAGCAGAGTGTATTTAATTTAATAATAAATACTTAATTAAACATACTAAAATAACTTTAGTTAAATTTTATCACAATGAACCAAATTAGTTAAAATTTTAGTCTACTAGAAATTAAACGTTAAGTCGCCGTGTAACTTCAGCTCTGAAGTCGTATAATTAACTTCTCGTTCTAATCCTACTAATATTATAAACGAAAGTTTGTATGTATGTTTGTTACTCTTTCACGCAAAAATGGCTTAATGGACTTAGATGAAATTTGGTACCAAGATAGCTTATATCCTGGATTAACACATAGGGTACTTTGCTCCAGGAAAAGTGCAGTGTTCCCATTGGATTACTTAGCCACTGCGGGTAACACCGCGGGGCGCAGCTAGTTATTATATAAATATATATACTGTAGATTGGTTGGGATGATACTTACAGGAAAATCAATGAACACCTCAGTCACTCAAAACAAGCGCACACCTTCAGTTCACGAATAAAAATGATAAAATATATCTCACAAAACACCTTTAACAGATTTTGCCTCGTTCAAACTGACTCAAAATGACTCATACATACATAATTAGGTATAATTAAAATGCATCAATTGAAAAACTCGTCACACACACAAGATAATAGAGCTATATTATGTTCTCAACTACAATCCACAAGTTATTTTTGGTGTATAGTATAATACTAGGTGGTGCCCGCAACTTCCTCCACGTAAAATTAGCACTTCGATTAGCCTATTTTTTTCTCTAAGATTTCATCAATCTTCATAGAAAGGTACTTTAAAGAAAATTAAATCATCCCTAATTAACTTGATTAGTCAAAAATGCAGTTTTTTTTTATTTCTTACCATTAGATAATAAAAAATCAACCAAACTTGAACCCGAAACTAAAAGTATGATAAGTTTTGTATCCCTTACTTGAAATCTGATTAATTACCCTTACGAATTTTCATCCCCTATTTCACCCCTTTAGATTTAATTTCGCGACAAAAAGTAGCCTATACCTTCTCCAAGGTCTAGTCTATCTCAATAACAAAATTCATCAAAATTGGTCGTTTAGGCGTGAATATGTAACAGACAGACAGATTTAATTTCGCATTTATAATATTAGCATGGGTAGGTGAGACATTTGAAGGTTGGAGTTCAAGGCTGTACTCACCACGGCAGCGAGCGGATCGGTGAACGGGATGGAAGCGGCTGTGGGAATTACACTCATTGATTTTTCAACGTTTCCATTTTTTTTTTTATGTAACGGAACGTGCCGACGGCACACCTGGTGTTAAGTGGTAACCTTTGCCCATAACACCAATGCGACTTGGGTCCTCCCCTACCAGGTACGACAAGACCCAAGTCGCACACGTATGCGCCCGTAACTGTGAGATTTGGAATGACGTGTAGGTGGAATGTCTCATGTGCCTGTAATTTCAAAAACTTTCAAATCGGAACACAGTAACGTGAATGCGTTGCTGCTTGGCGGCAGAAATGGGCATGGTGGCAGTACTTCCCCGGACGAACTTGGCGAGAGTTCTACAGCTCTTGGAAAAAAAAATCTAAATAGTATCTCTATTTCTCCGCTTACTTCTAAACCATGCAACGGAGTTTGATAGGTAAGGTTTCACTAGTAGAAAGAGCGATAAATCAGGAAAGTGTGTGTATAATTTGTAACTTAATTGCACCCATGCGAAGCCAGGGCGGGCCGCTAGTAAGATTATATTCTGTCAGCAGAATTCGTGCCGAGTTTTCCAGGATACCAGGCACGGTTTATGACCTTTGTCATTGACACGGAATAGTCAGTATTAGGTATATACCATATATCTATTATGTACCATATATTTTTCGTTTGTATGTACATACTGTCATAATATTGCAATAACTTAAGTTTTAAGCTCTAATTATTTCAATAAGACCCAAATGTATACTTAGTTATGCAATAAAATATCTTGCATGTTGTATAGCTCGCTATGAAAAGTTCAGGTATAATTCGTTACTAGTTGTTGCCCGCGACTTCGTCAGCATAGAATTCGATTATATCACGCACCCCTATTTTAACCCTCGGAAAAGTAGCCTAAGTTACTCCTTGTTACATCAGCTATCTGCCAGTGAAAGTCCCGTCAAAATAGACAGACAAACAGACAAATAGACAGACAGAGAAAATTTTTAAAAAATGTTGTTTTGGATTGTGTACCGTATATACATCCATATGCACTTAGTAAAAAGCGGTTATTTTAATATTACAACAGGCACTCCAATTTTCTTTATTTGTATAGATATTAGACCATCGTTTTCTTTTCTATGCGTATAATGTTCTGCTACCCGTGCCAAGACCGGGCGGGTCGCTAGTATCTAATATAAAGTTTTCTTTTTTCTCTCTTTATCTCCTCCTGCCTGACTCTATCTCCCCCTCATACTGACTCTAAAACAGGGTCACAAGATCGCGGGTCCGTGGGCTGGAATCAGACATGATACTACTATGTACTACCTAATTTTTTATTTGGTGACGGTCCACCTACATAATAAATACATATTGATGGACATATCAATGTAAATAACTCTGCCTTCCGAGCTGTGTAGGTCGTGGGTTCGATTCCCACCCAGAACAAACGTTTGTGTGACGAGTACCTACTGATGTTTGTTCCGTGTGTGGTTGTTAATATCTATGTATACGTATGTATTTACATTAATATGTATTCTATCAGTCATCTGGTTCCCATAGTACAAGCTACGCTTAGTTTGGGGCTAGATGGCAATGTGTGAAATTTCCGCCAATATTTATTATTATTATTTTAAATACTTACATACATACATACACAATACTTACATATTAACACCCAAACAAAAACAACAAACATATTCGTCACACAAAAGTTTGTTCTTGGTGGTAATCGAACCCACGATCTACAGAGGCAGAGTACTAACAGCATGTTAACTGCAGTATTATGTATATGATCGCAATCTCAGTCGCGCGAGGCTGCGCGGTTAGTGATTAACAAAACCATGAACCAATTAGGTCTCAGCTCAACGAAGCTACCTGTTACAGGTAAAGATTACTTATCGTACGGTAGGCTTTATGTAGACTTACCCAGGTAGGTAATTGTAGGTCAGGCTGTAGGTTAGATGTGTTTTTTTTTTGTAATTGAAGTCAGGGCCCACTTGATGTTAAGTGGTAACCGCCGCCCATAGACAACAGCAATACGACTCAAGTCCTCTCCATAGTACGAGATGACTCAAGTCGCATTGCGTTGCGTCACCTCGAGACGCGGATGTTACGTCTTATGCGCCTGCAATTTCACCGGCACCCACTCCCTTCCACCGGAACACAGCAAACCGAGTGCATCACTGCTTGGCGGCAGATTACCAGGTGTGGTGGCAGTACTTCTCCGGGCGAACTTAGCACAAGTTCTACTGCTACTTTGGGTTACTCCTTTTGCACCACCCGGGAGACACGTGTATGGATTCAAAGGGTCGCATACGGATGCGACCAACTTGGTACAATATTGAAGGTAGAATATTGAAATTTGCAATGAAAATTGTAGCTGTACTAGCTCAAAAAACATATCATTACAATTCAGGTTTCAAGTTACCGCGCGCTACCTTTAAGTTGCAACTTGTGTGTTTCCGAGCGACGTTTTCGTATATATCCATTTAGTAAATAATTTCTCTGAAATAACTTGAAAACTCGACTGAACTGGGTTACGAGAGCGATAAGGGAATTTATTGTCTTAATCTCTGTACAAATGGAAGCATTGTTAGTTATTCGTTGTAATGTAAATAAAAGCCTCCTTTGAGACTTTAATTGTTGTTTTGGTAAACACTGAAAATTACGTATTCTGGCTTTTAAATTTTTATGGCGCTTCAACTACTAGTTTTCAGAAAATGGTGGTATGGACACTCGCAAAAAGATTAGAAAAGTGTAAATAATGACTGGGCTCAGCTAACTTGGTAGTAACCCTGCCTTCTGGTTGTGGGTTTGATTCCTACCCAGGACAAACACTTGTGTGACGAACATATATGTTTGTTCTGTGTCTGGGTGTTGATATGTATTCTATGTATGTGTAAAAAAAGTACAGTAAAAGTATTATATCAGTTGTCTGGTTCCCGTGATACAAGCTATGCTTAGCTTACTTTGCTAAATGACGCTGTGCGAAATGTCAAGCAATATTTATTACTATTATTAATATAAAACAATTGTTAATTGTAAACATAAATCGTAAACCCCGGAGTCCTATTCCCGGCCCGATACCACTAGTCGCAAGTGATCAATAGTTATTATCCGCTTATTAAGAACAAGTTTTGTATAAATAGCGCATATTTTATCATTTTATGAATATCGTTCTTATTTGGCAGAAAGTGTAAACAGAGTGCAGTATCACCGGCAAGGTACTGAACTGAGAACCCTCAATTTGACAGCCTTTATGACTACCAACATAGTGAAACCGTAGCCAAATGAAGTCACGTATTTTAAATTTAAAAGTAATAATGTTTATACTTACGAAACGGAACAAAACACAGTATTATTTAATTATTGTTAAATAATTAATAAACTAGTTATCCATTAAAATAATTTTTCACTTTTTCACACACAATGCGGCTAATTCCTACTTTGGCTTGAACTAGACAACAAATGAAGCAGTGAACTAGTAAATGAATAAAAAATCCTAAATAGGATTGATATGTCCATGCAGTTGAAATAAATTAGGATTTTTAAGCTAACTGAGAGCCTGGTGTGGTACAGATCCCGAGTTTGATGCGAAAACCGCTAGTTCGAATCCTGACGTGAACCAGAGTTTTTTCACTTGATGAATTTACACCACGTACCTTCTCAAAACGGTGTGAAGGCAAACATCGTGAGGAAACCGACATGTTCTAGGACCAATTAATTCCAAGACATTTTATTTATTTATTTATTAAAGCAATATATACTGATACAAGTTAGACAACCTAACACAATTCGTTGACATTGCTGGTGCATTCGTATAGTGGACCGTCAGTTGCAGATTTTATTTAGGCATAGAGTAGTTCGGAGGACACTTCTCGGCGTGACACGTGTCCCAGTAAATATAAGATAGTTGCAATATAAATGGACACGCTGTCTACAGCTAAAAGTATGTTAAGATAAATAAATGTCCTAAAAATTATTTAAACATGGACAGCATAGTGCGGTGCGGCTACTAGGATCGTTGGCATTGGCCGAGCGCATAGAATGATTATTAATCATTTAAATTAAGTTCATAAGTATTAGGTAATATCCATTAAAAATGTTATTGACTATAGTTGCTGTTTGCCGAAGATTCCATTGTGAGCGTTTGCGCGACTAAATCCAAAAGCTCTCTACCTACGAAGCCTGGTTCGAATAAACTCGTGTCAAGAGTAGTAGTGCATCAGTGTATTGGTGCAATCAATGCATTTTCATAGTGGCGATCCACTATGAAATAATTATTGAGTGTGGTTTGTATGATTTTATGTGAATTAATGTCCTACCAAGAGAAAGTAATAAGAACCAAATACTATATAATATATCACTACATGGCTAAATACGAAAAAACCGTCACACTCAGCGACAACAATATAAACAGTGATGCCAACAAAGAACAAAGCTAGACCTAGCCCTTTTCTAGCATATTCATTCCTCAGGTATTTACCCCTAGCCCGTAGTGAGGTTTGTTATTATTGCTTGTCAAGAACATTACCTAATGAAAGTCGTTTAGTATAAAATTAGCTTTTATTCTATTGCTTTGTGATTTTATCCAACAATATCCTTTTAAAGTACTCAGCAGGTACCAATTAACCAATCAGTATTAAAAAACGATTTGACAGCTTCGTTGGTCAGTTAGTCCGAGAGAAAACGCGAGTTGAAATCCCGGCATACATTTGAGGGTCTGTTATAGAAGTCTGTTCGTCAGGTCTTAGTTGTTTGTGTTCTGCATCTATCTGTGTCCATGACCCCTGCGACAGAGCATGCTGGTGCAAGTGTATAAATAATTGTTTCTTATCTGTAAGTATTGTTTACCGATCACAGCGATGCCTAGTATAAGTGTGTAATTGTTTTATTTTCCGAGCTCTGTTCTTATAGATAACATAAAATCTTTTATTTTATTTGATTTTGCCCAAAACTCTGACACCGTGTTGGTGTTGCCAACACTGTCAAAATACGTATTTTGTATATTTAGATAATCTGTGGACTCTGTGTAAAGATGAGTTAATACCGATATTTTACAATATCACTGATACCAGTATATTCATTGAGAAGTATTATAATACCTAAACTAATATTGGATATCACTGATATTCATGATATTGGTGGCTATACCTAATACTATGAATACCCATACACCTTAATATTATTATCACGTTTATTGTGAAATTAATATTAATGCCTATTATGTATGCCTTTCATGAATCTATCGGATTTGGTCGAATTATTGGAATCAATAAAAAAAAACGATCAAACACTTTTAGGTAGTTAAATAAAAGTTTACAAAAAAATGTGGGTGTAAACAATTATTCAATCAATTTATTACAATAAATAAAGAAAAATGTAATAGGCATAACATAAAACATAGTAAGTAAAATGTAATGTAAATTATGTAAGTAAGTCAATGATATTTTTTTATTAACATGTTTGTCTGAAGTAAGTTGCATTTAAAATATCCCGCCGGCCCAACCACTCAAGCGTCCACCCCGCGCAAACGACACTCGCTTCGCTTCACCTGTCCGCGCATTAAACGTCACATTCGTTTTCTACAACCGCGCGAGTAGTCTACAAAAACGATTAGGTACTACTGAGAAACTACTGTAGCCACAGTTGATTAAAAAATACTCCCGAAAAGTTCAAAGAATCGAAAATCTAATGAACTTCAAAATAAATTACTTAGATTGATGACAAAAGAAGAAAATAAAGCTTAACGTTGGGGATATTCGAAAAAAATGTCGTGTATCCTTATTGTTTCGAGTTTTACAAGAAAATATGAAAGTTAATAGGAAAAAGGTTCTCCTTCTTATCTCCATGAGCGTTTTGATTTCCTTGTCCCTCGTAGTAAGCCATGTCGGTCATCTGTGTCACTTCTTCTTAAAATCCCCTCTCATTCTTCTAGTAGGTATGGTGGTTCCTTCACCGTAGAAGCAGCTCGGCTATGGAATAGCCTTCCACATGTAATCCAAGACAGTCCATCGCTTGGTATATTTAAAAGAAAAGTTAAAGAGCACTTTCTCAACATGTAATTATTATATATATTATATTATATATATATATATATATATATATATATATATATATATATATATATATATATATATATATATATATATATATATATATTAATTTATTAACATTATGTATATTGATATTGTATTTATGTATTTATTTGTATATAAAATATATATTATTTTGTGTAAGTAACACATCATACCCACCTTTTGTTAACAAACGTTTTCTAGCCTCAAAGGTTTGCTGGAAGAAAACTCTTTTTAGGGTTAAGCTCGCCTTTGTACATATTTTTTATATATGTTAATTTATGTTTATTTTTACTGTGTACAATAAAGAATAAAGAATAAAGAATAATTCTTTTATGTAACAGAGTACACGATATGCCCTTTAAAATGATATCAGAATCTCAGTATAAATATTAAGCTTTCTCACAAAAAAACAAATATAGAAGTACTTCCCGCCGGGTCAAGAGGCCTCGGGCGACGTAACCATCCATCCATTCATCCATCAGACGCATCTCAGTATATTTCGTTTGTTGAATGGTCTAGATGTAATGATAGTGAAGCATTATCTTATATTTAGCATTTATTTTTACAAAGATACTATTATAAATTTTCAACAACGTACAATCACAATCAATTATAGCGTCGAGATCATGTAACTTTTCGGACCAAATTATTCTATGAAAACCTTTCGGGATCGTCGTCATTATACATAATTATTTCGAACATAAAATATCTTCACGATTAATTTAATGTACCATGTTCATTACAAATATCGCAAAGAAACAAAAAAAATACTTCATTTTAGTTCGATCACAAATTCACAAACAAGAATGGCGAACCGTCACTTTAACTTTTTTTTTCTAAATATTTTGTTCCTGGACAGGTACTATTCACTCTCACGGATGCCAAATTTAATATATTGCCATCTAGTAATTTCCCCTTGAACTATTAACAACTGATTGAGGCGCTGTACGCGCCTACATGACAAAATATGTCTAATGCAAAATAGTCCTTAAGCAATGCACAAAAGACTCACTTTCCCTACGTAACTATTTGTCTCGCTTGTTCTGATCACGTATCACATATTAGCGAATCAGAGTGAGGCATAATTTACACGAAGCCCGCCGACAGATATATCAGCCAATGAATAGTGAATATGGTAGAATACTGATATTATACGACCGATATTAAACGCCCGCTAATATGGTAGAGTGAATATTAAGTATTAGCATACCAGATTTCGTGGGATTACTGATACATGAATACACGACATATCACTGATATCTTAGCGAATACTAATATATCGGACTCACCCTTAACTCTGTGGTATTTCACGTAAACGCTGTTCTTGTGTTGTGATGATTTTCGTGTAAATAAATATTAGAATTTTTTTAGGCTGATATTTCGGGCCGTATATTGATACAGAAATTATTTATATTTCCGTGTTACTTATGGATCTATCAGACCAAATACAGAACTTGTCTATATCGTAAGTAAATTACCATTATTGTTAAGAGGTTATGTTTACCTTTTCGTAAGTACAAGTTATTTTCAGAGAAAACTCTAGAAATGGAAATGACGGCGTTCAGAAGAAACGAGACGGTTACATCAACTGGCAGGAGTATTTCATGGCCACAGCGTTCCTGGCCGCCAAGCGGAGTAAAGACCCCAGCTACCAAGTCGGAGCTTGTATCGTTAACAAAGATAACGTCATAGTCGGTATTGGGTGAGTACACATTTCTATGTGATACAAGTCACGGAACGATCATACAGCACGCGTGGTTTTATTCTTATCTCTGTATCAGCAGTACAACTGAGGACCCTCTGAGGTGCACTGTAATCCTTTCAACATACTGGTTTGAGAAGATTGAAGATTAGTATAGTTTATTTTAATTTAAACTGTATCCTATAAATACAAATACAAATAGTTTATTTGGATCGAATACAATGAATACATTTAACAATAAGGAATGATGACTACTGCAAAAGCTAGAATAACTACCTAAATAGAAACTAAATAGTATAGTAGTAGTAGAATTACAACCATGTGTGGGGACCCGTGTCTACATGCATCGCCATCGGTAACCTGAAACTTGAATATGGAACCGATGTGACCAATACCCATCAATCTAAAACAGTAATATAAGCGTGCCTTACTGCTTGGTGTTAGAATCAAATAGATTGTGAATACTTCCCCACCGATGAACTCTGTGCAGTGTTTTATTCCTCCATATACAAATGAAACACATATTTAATAGTTATGTTGGTAATTATTTCAGATACAATGGTATGCCTAACGGATGTGATGATGATGAATTTCCATGGGGCAAAAATACTCCATCACCCTTGGACAGCAAATTTCTCTATGGTGAGTTTTTGTTGTCATTATTGTGATGGAAGAATGGATGGCCTCTAATACAATAATATCTTCAGACAATACAAAACAGCAACATCTTCGGAATAAAAGAAATAAATAGTGGTGGACATTTCACACAGCGCCATCTAGCCCCAAAGTAGTCTAAGCATATCTTGTCATCGGAGTCAGACAACTGATATAATTAATTTTTGGTATTACATATTATCTTGGGTGGGAATCGAACTCACTTCTACAGCGCAGAAGGTAGAGTAACTACCAACTGAGCTATGAGGCCATTAAAAAGTTTGTAATCACCCTACTGAATATCTCAAGATCATTGTACATACATCATTGTAAAAATGTATTAGTATTATGTTTATCATAACTTTTTTGTTGTTTCAGTATGTCACGCAGAAATGAATGCAATACTCAACAAGAACTCGGCAAATGTCAAAAACTGCACCATGTACGTTGGCTTGTTTCCTTGCAACGAGTGTACAAAGATGATCATCCAGTCTGGTATTACCGAGGTTGTGTATTTATCAGATAAAAGTGCACACAAACCTATATACATCGCTTCTAAGAAAATGCTGGATGCTGCTGGTGTTAGATACTGGTTGGTATTTATTTATTTATTGGGAAAACAACAGCATTGGTATTGTCATATTACTTGATTCTGGATAGAGTATAGTGACTAGTACAGAGTAGTATGGACTCTTGACTTCCAGTACTGAGGCTTTTCTCATAAAAAATTGTACAGAATATCACATTCTCAAAATGGTTAAGAAAGTACAAACTGAGGAAACTGAATGTCATGCCAAAGCCAAATATATATGTAATAGATAATATTACACAAATAGATACTTCCGATTGAAACTTGGCAAAATAAAGTTAGCCCCGGTTAGGCCCATAGCGGTGTATAAAAACTTTTCCTATGTTAACTGCATCATCAAGGTTGAAACATACACTGGAACATCCAAAACCTGAGTCCAACAGAGTACTCATCCTTCTACAATATCTAAGTTATTTTTAATTTTGTATATGTGTAGACTATAATTAATAAATAAAAAATTTAATCATGAACTTAGCTAACAATTCTATTTTAGGCAATTGAAACCAAAACAGAGCAAAATTGAGATCGACTTTGGAGATATTAACTGGGACCAAATGAGCCCTAGCAAGTGACACAACACAGACAGATGGACTAAATATTGCTAGTTTTTAATATACTAACTCATTTTTAATTATGATTAATACCCAGTGATGGTAAGTTTGATATTATGTAAATATAACATAATAATAATAACATAATAACATTTTATGATACATTTTACCAAGATAATGGTTATGATTTTATAATTTATTACTTTACATTTTTTTTAATTTTTTCGATTTTTTTATATAGCATTGTTTTTAATGTGTGTCAAATTAATAAGACTACAAGAAGCTTAAGGCGAAAATCATAATAATTTCTTAATAGAATAATAGTATTTATTTGTTGTAAGTAAATAAATATATAATTAAGACTACATGGAACACAAGTACACAAACTTTGTCTCATAAAATAGTGGCAGCCATTACTTTTTGAATAGCTTACTCGAATGTCATTAATAGTCCTCGATAATTGTTATTATATTTATGGATTTTTTATATTTATTCCTGTTGGAATCTGAAGATAATTTCAACACCCAGGTACTCTTGCTGACACTAGAATTGGAATTGAAGTTGAAATCTACTTTCTGCCTAGTTTTGGCAAAATGTCTAACTGAATCAATGAAAGAGACAAGATCATGATCTGATTCAATTCTAATTCACGCCGAGAGTCGCTAACCCACTGAACCAAGTGTAGTTAGATAATTATTCTAATTAAATATAATATATCTAGATTAAAATAAAACAGAAATCCTGAGTTTATAAAATAATATTTTATTACTTTATGTACATAAGGACAGGGGTATACCAACCTGATCACACAAGTTCAAACGCTATCAAACATAGCTGTTTACAAATTAGTTAAAACATGTGTGTAAATTAAAACAGACCTCATTGAAAAAGAACAATATTACAGTACACTTGTCTTATTTTATGGTCAAAAACTTTGTTTTTTTGTAACTTCACTATGTAACAATGTTTGGTGCTACATCGTATTTTTTTTTGACATACCATCTCGAATGTAACAGTCAATTATAATTTTGTTGAATGATAAATGAATTTCATCAAATAAAATTAACGTAACGTTAAAATTCCGTATGAAATAATGCAAAAAAATAAATAATAATATTGCATTCGATTCGACATGTCTGAGACAGTCAAGAAACTGAGTAAAATGTCTTAACCCCCGTTTACACTACCTGTAAAACATGTATATAATGTATACAAAATCTGTCTAAAACTTTAAATCTTGAAACAGTTGTTGAACAGGTTCGATGTGAGCGGTGGTAATAAAGAACAACAAATCAGTCGCAGACTTAATGTGAAAATAAAACACTTGTTAATTCTGGTTGGTAACATGTTTGTGGAACAAATCATGTCTTTGATCAAAATGTTTTTTTACAAGTATTATGTAAGTTTTGATAAAAGCAATGTGCAACTTGTATGTGGGTGTAAACAAGGGGTTTATATACTTGTATCATTTTTAAAATCAAATAATTCAGTAACAATTGTTTCCCTATAATATTATTATTACAATTACTGATAGTAAGTAATGGATGCATCTTATTCGATGACAAATTAAATTGACTTTTGAACTTTAATTTGTTTCATTTTAATTGATACTGATTGACCAACACCTAATATCAATTTTTGCTAAGATTTCAGTCAAGAACATGTTTCACTGGTGTATGTATACACCATTCGATAAAACAAAATCAAAGCTAATATATAATCAACATGTTTCGAAACATACAAGGTACGTGCAATACCGTTTTGGGGTATTCAATTACACAATTTATTGTCCAAACTTTACACATATCTACAAAAAAACTAAAGAAAATCAACAAAAAAAAAAGTGAGTCACAAACAAACCAACTTTTACAAACACAGACGCAGAGAATCAATGTAACAATATATTACAAAAGAAACTTACACATTAATTATTTACAAAGCGTGCGCACCCCGGCAGAGAGTATGCGTTACCAAACGAATATATTTCACAATCGAACCATTAAGTTTATTATATTCTAATTGTTATGTCCTATTTTACAAACTGATGAACACTTGAGGCCACACTTGGTGTTAATTTATTTTATGAATAATAACAGGTCGGTTATTGATGTGTATACATATATATTGTGAGTTTGTTCGGAACGACACGAGTAAGATGAGTCCATTTAGACTAAATATATCAAGGCTTGTTGGTATAAGATCAAATCATGCAGTCAGCATTCTGGATTATAAAAGTATGTAATGGGAAACAGTCAGATGAGTTTTTTTTCAGTGAGCGCGTACTAACCACACCTATGGTCTAACTTTATTGGTGCACGATCGTATTCGTACCGTACCTACAATATAACTTTATACTACATAGTAAGGGGCACAATGGGCGGTCTTATCGCTAAAAGCTATCTCTTCCAAACGACCTTTGGGAATGCAGACAACTACTTATATCGTATATCCATTCAATCATTGTATTGTTGGGGTCTCAAATTGGCGATGTATTTAAGACTGCCCTTACTTTACTGTGACTGTGTAGAGTGAGCTGGCGAGTCCAGCCAGTATTAACGCAACGAAAAATGGCTAAACAGTTAGCGTAATTAAACAGAAAAAAGGGAAGTCTGTTAGATCTGCACATATAAAATAACCCAAATATTGCATTATGTTAGTTACCTAGAGTTTCTCACTAATATTGCTTGTTCATCTCACTAATTTTGATATATCACCTATTTTGATACAATATAATACTTAGTAGTAAAAAAAGATATATATAATAAGGATAAGGCATTTGAAAGTGGCAGTAAGTCTTAAAAACATGTCCAAACAACACACTATCCTACTCATATGTGTTGGTTAGTACGCGCGTACAATTCATTACGTTACATTGCATCGTGTAGTATATAAACGAGTACTTTACTATTATTGTTATAGATACATCACCCTTTCAACTTTACATCAAGCAGAAAAAATAAAGTTAGAAAATATAATTGCTAATTGGCTGAGATTGTGTAGAGTCCATTCCACAAAATAAGCCCTTTGGCTGTGGCGCTAGTGTCTACGTGAAAGCACATTATTCCAAATTAGTTCCTGGTTCCGCCACGGGACTTAATTCGAGCAAAGTCTAGCAATGGCGGTATTATGTTGGCAACAAATTTTACTGTGGATTTGCACAGAAAACATTAAACATGTAAATGTTACTCCATTTGTCGTACGAAAAGTATCTTACAACTTATTTTGTCACGGCGTTCCCACAGTTATCTATTCTTGTCCTGAAACTCGACAAAGACATTATTATCCAATTAAGTCAGAAAGCATGTTTCGAAACATTACAAACAAGTGTTGTGAATGTTTTAAAACTTGCTTCGACACATTTTGACTATTTAATTAGTTGTAACATTGAGTACACGATTCGATGGAAAACAAGAGTTTCACACGTTTTATTGCAAATGTTTCGTCAGTGCAAACTTACGGTAACGATCAACTTTCTTATTAATGAGTCAGACAGACACATCTTTTGAACCAAGGACCTTTTTTTTTCAAAAGTAAAAACCGATTTTCGACTGTCTCTTTCACTTAATAAGCAGCTGATCTGAGATAATATAAAATAGCTAAATATTGTTTAAAATATTTCTACTTGTGTAATCAAACCACTTTTGTAGCCAGAAAAACATAATAATCTGAAACAGACCTTAAAACGTGTGCCACACATAGCCCACGTAAAATGCTGTTAAAATAAAACTACCTTTATCTATCACTGATATTACTGTTTAACATTATTCACTGTAATAACTGTGATACAAATGATATATACGAGACGTAAGCAACATTTTCACTCGCATTTAAGTCCATTCGAGACAAATATAATAGCACAATAGCACAGCAACCGATCACCCATCTAACTGTATTTGTGACGATTGGTAGGAATCAAACCTAGTTACTAAACCAACGTATAGTATGATTTTTGCCAGATTCACATTCACACAGCCATGTCGTAAGAATTAATTTATCAGAAATAATAGTTTGATCTCAATTTCCACTACAGAATTCAGAGAAATGTGGAGTTTACTTATTAAAACTGATTTCATTTGAAGCCCCCGCTACGAAAATGTTATAGGTAGTCAAATCGAGCGTTAACAAAATGCGCTATGTTTTTAAGAACAAAAGAGCAAACTCCTGTCGTGCGTCGAAACTCAAACGCACATATTTTCTGATTAAGTTACGAAACGGCTAACATCTCCCATCTAAGCGGTAACCTCTGACCATAACATAAACCATACGTCTTTGGGTCCTCCCCTACGTAGGTATTGGAAGATAGCTTCGCATTGTATTGAGCCTGTAACTTTGAGACGTGAAGATGTAATGTCTCATGTGCCCGTAATTTCAACAACCACACCTTTCATACCGGAACTCAATAATGCGGTACTGCTTGGTGGCAGATTCAATAGAGCAGCGAAGAGTTAACAAATACAAATTGATATAAAATAAACCACTCCAGATCGGGGAACGAAGTATAACGAATCTTTTGCTACTGGTCGGCACAAATATTCAATGCGCCTACAAACTACACGTACACTGAACCAATGTCTCCGTGCATATGTAGCTTCTGTACTAATGTTTGGCGAGTGAGGTGTAATAAGCGCAATCAGGCGGTTACATCGCCATAGGACTTCGGTCACGGGTCGGCACGTCCTAACGTGAGTCTGTGGCGTAAAAGTACAAGTGATAGGTTGAGTCATTTTGAAATTGAGAAATTTTATATAAAATCGAGTTTAAAACAATAATATTATATCAGATTCTATTCTTGTGTCGCGTAACTAGATGATTTGTGTACAAAGAAAATAAGAAAAAATGGCTTATTGCAAACGAATAACCAATGTCTGATATTTTATTATTTGTATTTTATCATAAATATCAGAATTGAAATCAAATATATATGACATCAACAAAACTCACTTTACAATTTAAAAATTCTTTAAAATATCTGTAAAATTATTTTCATAAATAACCTTGATTTCAATTCTAATAGGTATCGTTCATACGGCCATTAGTAAATCCGGCTATTGGATCTCTCTGTCTCGCATTATACGTGCGACTGAGAGGTACATCATCCTATAATATTCCTTCAGTTCTATCAGAAAATCGTAACTACCCGCAAAGTTTCACTCACTTACGATGGGCACACTTTGACAATTGTTATCTACGCATTTGATATTATTCTCCCCTAATTAGTTACGGGACTGTAGATAATAGTGAGCGTCTGCATTATGTATCTTAACATTTCACAGTACAGTCGACAAGGGCCTGCCTAATTTAAAACCCATAAAAGTCAGGTTAGCAAATATTTACAAGCCAGTATAAAAACAAGCACAATTAACGTATATAAAGATGAGAGACGGCGCACAGCGCTATGTTTATTCTCAAAATAAAAAAATGCTGTTAATGCTTTTAAAATTCAAGATGCCAAGGTCCCCCCCCCCCCCCCCCTTTACCTGAGGTATATATTAACCGTTGATAATTAATCCCCCGAAACACCAATACAAATGACAGCAGTCACGATCTCCCAACAGAACCGACCGTACCAACCGCTCAGTTGTTCTCGACTGTCTCTTTAGGTTGTAGCGGAGTGTTATCCTCGGTGTTGTCGATCTCTTCGAACTCCTTGGGCGGCGCGGGCGGCTTGAACGCGATGGCGTACGGATAGCGGGCGGTGCACGACGCCACGTACTGTTCTATCTGTTTCTCGCATGGACCGAAGTCGCCCTCCTTGAGACTCCATAACACGTCCACGCACCCCTGGAACATGACGATTTGTGTTTTTAATAACAGTATTCCAGATATCGCACGGATTAGATCGTGTTGGTACAAGGTTTTTGTCCTGATTTTGAATGCATTAGGCTTAAGTTGTAATACCGAAGACGTACCGAAGCGTATAAGGTTTTTGTGGACATTTCACACAGCGCCATCTAGCTCCAAAGAAAGCTATGCATAGCTTGTAACATGGAAATCAGACAACAGATATAATATTTATACATACCACCAGTGAACCAGTGACTTGACTAGTAGTATTGGCATAATACTTATATTTTGTTTTGTAAATAAGTACATATTAAACACAGACATACAAGAAACATATATGTTCGTCACACAAATGTTTGTCATGGGTGGGAATCGAACCCACAACTACAGCGCACAAGGCAAGGTAACTGCTATGAGGCGTGAGGCTAGTCAATTGTCTTCTTATTCTTAGTTGATGGCTACAGAGGCTATTAGTTAATAGTCAGCGCGGTGCGTATGAGAACATACCTGTATGGTGAGGTCGGGGAAGTGCAGCGAGGTGATAAGTTTGAGCGCCTCGCTGGTGCGCTCCGGCACGAGCCTGCAGAGCGCACGCGCGCCCCACAGCGCCGCCGACTGCGACACCTGCGCCGGACCCGAGACGAACTGTTCGGCGATTTGCAGCTCGGTACGACCGTCCACCATCTGATAACACGACCACAACAATCATTTAAGGCTGAACAAACATTCTCGAGCACTGTTTTCTTCCTGTACCCTGAATTGACAGTTTCTTCTCATAACAATGTGGCATTTAACTCAAGAAAAGATTGTCGAATTCCCTCTCGGCTGTAATTCTTGCCACGACATTTACAGATTAGATTATGGTCATCGGTCAAGTCGATCACTCTTGAGTTAAGCTCGTTCAAATTGAGACCCCTTCAAAAATCCTCATACTCCACTGCTTCCACTTTTATAATGCGGACGGCCCAATAGTGGAACTCCTTGCTTGCGTCCTTGTTTCCTGAAACCTATAATCTGGAAGTCTTCAAGAGGAGAGTGAAGATATTCCTTCTAGGCAAGCATGCTTCATCGTAGACCACATCGTCGCTTAACATCAGGTGAGATTGCGGTCAAATGCTTGCCTATCGCAAACAAAAAAAACTCAAAAGCTTTGACAAATAGTCGACATAAAACCCAGAACGAGTCGAATCGCTTTCAGTAAAGGACTAGCACGTAATGGATGCAGCTGCGCAGTTAAGCTGATGAAGAGTGGTATACTCACAGACTTCATCTCCTTGTCGATGACGGCGGCAACGTCGGGATGAAGAGTTGACTTGGCGTCGCTCAGCCACCGGAGACAGCGCAGCAAGCAGTCGTGCAGGTGTGGGTTGGCGCTGTCCAGTCGCCACGCGCGCTTCAAGCTCTGCAGCATCAGCAGGGGCCGATCTGAATACGAGAGTAAACGTGAGCTGAGAACGGTACCAGGTCTTCAATGTACCAAACGGAAAACGGTCCTAATCTCCAGAACTGAGCGCGAAACCTGTGTTCCGTTTTGAAAGGTGTGGTGGCCGGTGAAATTACAGACACATGAGACATTCCACCTACACGTCTCAGAGTTACTGGCGCATGCGATGCGACTTGGGTGTTGTCGTACCTAGTAGGGATGGAGGGAAGTCGCGTCGCATGTTATGGGCAGAAATTAACATAAAAAAGCGAGATCAACTCGTATTGGTTCAGCTCAACTTACATCGAACATCAGACAAAAAGTTTATACCCACTGAATTATTTCTTAAAGAACTTCTTACTTATAAAATCACTCTTGCAGCTGTCTGTTAAGTCAGACCTTCCATGTGCAAAAAAAACAAGAAACCTCTAAACGACGAATAACTTATTTTCGCGAGCATGATCCTTTCTACATTCAGGAACTGAAATCTTTACATTTTACTAAAGGTATATTACACATATAGGTTTTGGGGGCCCACGGTGCTAAAGGAGCAACCCAAAGTAGCAGTTAAACCTGTGCTAAATTCGCCCGGAGAAGTACTGCCACCACTGCCGCCAAGCAGTGATGCACTCGTGTTGCTGTGTTCCGGTGTAAACGGAGTGGGTGCAGGCGCATGAGACGTAATATCCCCGTCTCAGGGTGATGGACGCAAGCAATGCGACTTGAGTCATCTCGTACTTTGGTGCAGAGGACTTGAGTCGTATTGTTGTTGTCTATGGGTAGCGGTTACCACTTCACATCAGGTGGGCCGAAAGACGTTTGTCTTTCGGCCCACCTACTTATTACTACAAATGTTTATTTGTTTGACGAACGTAGGTGTTTCTTGTGTCTAGATGTTGTTATGTATAATATGTATGTATTAAAAAAAAAATAAGTATTTAAGTATTATATCAGTTGTCTCGTTCCCATGGTACAAGCTGCTTTCTGTGGGAATCTAGATGGTGCTGTGTGAAATGTCCACTAATATTTATTTATTTATTTTTACCTTTCCTAATATAAATTTCGAAGGCCATTAAATGTGTGTCTATTCTATCCGCTGCGAGTGTCTTCAGTGGTTGTAGGAACTTCAGTGCTTGTTCTAACGGATCTTCCACCTGGAAATGAGAAGCGCACAAATTACTAAGTAATACTATTAATCGTGACCTAGAGCTCCCGAAACAAATGTGGTGAAGGGATTGAAGAGGACTGAAAGAGGCTTCTTTCTTGCACTTGACACCGACAGAAGTGTTCGACTTATTGGTTGTAGGAAATGCCGGTTTCCGTACGATGTTTTCCTTCACCTTTTGGACAACGTGTAATGCGCGCATTTTTTTTTTATGTGCAAAACTCTTCAAGTCACGGTTTGAACCAGCGAGACCGGATTGAATCTCGGAGCTGGGACCATGTATTTATTGAGAGTTATTGAAGTCTCGCTACATTGTATCGTTGTATATTTACCCAGCAGTCACGGTTAACAATCAAGTCCGGGTCGCAATAACGACTGAACTTAGTATTGATTCTAAATGCGTAACATCACCGAGAAAACAATATAGTGAAAATAAATAAGCTTTACGATTGTTTATAATCGTGCATGACGAGAATCGTGACTGTCCAATGACATAACAAACAATTTTACATATCATGCCGACAGACAGTCGCCCCAAGCGATCACATAGTACAACTTATTTGAAGCAGCTCAATTATAAGTGGTGGTCCGTGGTCGGTAATGCCCTAACTAGGGTCCCGGGTTCGATTCCCACCAATCTTTGTGGTCAGCAAAAAGCTGTTCTCAGGCACTGAAGTGTTGTATATGTCTGTTCATGCCATTCTCGACCAGGGCACGTCCTAGTGAAAGATTGTGTAATCGTTAGGAATAACTTTGCTGATGTATATCCGACACAAGGTTTTAATTATATACCTACGCTATCCGCTGTAGTAATGATCACTTGTGGGCGCCCTCCTAGACACAGCTGTTCATACATATAATTTGTTCATTTAGAAGTAAACTCAAACTTCGTATGATATTTTAATAGACTTCAATGAGTTTTAAGAAATACCAGTTTACAGAAGTATCCGCTAAATTCCATCTAATTGTATTTTTGATCATAATAAATACTAGCTGTTGCCCGCGACTTTGTCCGCGTGGAATTCGGTTTTATCACGCACCCCTATTTTATCCCTCAGAAAAGTAGCCTAAGTTACTCCTTGTTACATCAGCTATCTGCCAGTGAAAGTCCCGTCAAAATCGGTCCAGCCGTTTCGGAGATTAGCCGGAACAAACAGACAGCCAGACAAAAATTGAAAAAAAAAATGTTTTGGTATATGTACCGTATATACATCCATATGCACTTAGTCAAAAGCGGTTATTTTAATATTACAAAGAGACACTACAATTTTATTTATTTGAAATGATGTAAAATTTTGACTGAATAGGTGGTAGGCGCTTTAAATTAAATTGATATCGGAACGCAACGCTGCATTCTTGATTCACTACGTCCGAGAGTATCGAATTACATACAGTCACATTGTCACTTGACATCTGGCAGTTATTAAAATGTCTGCCTTGCTATGCGTCTAATCATTCTATTTCCTCAATAATATGGGTCATATCACTTCCTAGGAACTGGAGGAAGTAGGCACAATGATAGTTCATTACACGTTCAGTATTAATAGCAATGCATTAACGTAGTTATGGCGTTCAAATACAAATTCATTTCCGCGACATAATGGACGCTAATTGCTAATTCAGAGTCAATTTTGTAATATGTAGTAAGTCAAAGGTTTTATTTGTTTAGTGTCGTAATAATAAACTTGGGCGATTTAAGAAGCATATAAAAATACAAAAAAGTACTTGCAAGGTCTTTGAACTGGCATCTCAGGTTGATGAACTGAATACAATGCCACTTAGGTTATAGGTCACTTATCGAACGGATCTGGCCTTTCAATGTATTATCGTAAACATTCTCTCACAGAGATGAAATGATATGATATGATGAGGATGACTGTAAAACGTTGATTATCGGCTTTACAAAAGGGTGTTGAACATGTAAAGTCGTGACTGCTTTATTGTAAAATTTTTGTTGTATGGTATGCATGGAATAAAAAAATATGCAAGTAACTATCGAACAACTAACAAATTCAATAAGTAGGTGTTATCTTTTTGTGCTGGGTTCTTCCGGAATGTACTACCGTCATAGGTACCAATCTGCCGCCCAATAGTTATTGTACTTATATTAGAACAGCGCCCGTGATATTACCATATACCATGAAACGTACCATCTTCATGTCTAAAGGTGACGGCCGTAATGCGATGCGACTGGAGCTTTCTTAATTAGTGGAAAACTTAAATCCTGTTGCTGGTGTTATGGACAGGAGATAACATCAGTTGGGCTATCTGCTCGTCCCGCCCATTTAATAAAGAATTGTTCTAAATACATTTACAACAGGTAGTGTGAATTTACAACATATAGTGTGGATTTACAAAAGGTAGTGTGTATTTACAACATGTAGTGTGGATTTACAAAAGGTAGTGTGTATTTACAATAGGTAGTGTGGATTTACAATAGGTAGTGTGGATTTACAAAAGGTAGTGTGTATTTACAACAGGTAGTGTGGATTTACACCAGGTAGTGTGGATTTACAACAGGTAGTGTGGATTTACACCAGGTAGTGTGGATTTACACCAGGTAGTGTGGATTTACAACAGGTGGTGTGGAAGCACTCACCCTAGCTAATTTGTCAGGTATGAGCTCGTCGAGTTGCGGCGCCTCAGGGTCCCCGTTCTCCGCCTGCGCCCTCGCCTTGTGGTGCTGTTCCCGTTTCACCTGTAACCAGGGGAGGGGTGGCCTGTCAGCATTCCTACTCTCCACTTTCTGTACTTCAAACACTGACCATTGAAATCGGTGATGGAATTTAAATATTCAAGGTATCAACGCAACCATTAGAGAATCAACGTCAACGTCAATCCGCCAGATTAAATGATGTTAAATGATATGAAACGGCTAGCAGTTTTGTAAAACGGCAAATTTACAATTTGGCTGCAACATATAACTGATATGTAGCTGATATATATATTTTTAATAATCATTATCATTCAAACCTGTAACAACCGAATGTTAGTATAGGCATTCCTTTTATGATTGCCAGTCATCTATACACCTCAAAGTAATAACTATCAAATAACCTAATGAAGTTCGTCTTCTTAGTTTGATGGCCTTCAGAGAGTATTTGAGCCAATGTGTAAATGAAGGCCATGGACAGTTTTCTAGCTAACAGAACATAAAAAAATGGGTCCGCCCCGCGACTGTAGTTTAAGTCTTAAGTACCATGACATTTGTCATAACGATTTTTGTTAACGCTCGATTTTACTACCCACCAAATTTTCATACCTTTGGGGTCTTTAAATGAAATCGATTCTTAAGGAGTTAACTTCAAAAATAAACGAAATGACAAATAGTACGTTTACAGCTGTCTAAAATGACGGAATAGTGTTCATTATTGTGCATGTAATTTTTTAATTTTGCTTAAAATGTTAGATTTGTAGTTAGTTACTCAAAATTATTTTATTTCATACCATCTTCACCTTTTATTATAATGGCACTCTTGTTTTACCTTTTATTCTGTCCCATATAATTTTATTGGTATTAATTGTGTTGGTGATCTGTTTAATAAATAAATAGTCAAATAAATAAATATAAATATCTTCTCAATAAAATGTCACCTGTACTTGTGCTTGCAGTGCGCTCTCCTGCTCTGCTTTACGTTTGGCTTTTCTCTGTTTGTTCCTAAGTTTCTTCAGTTCTGACGGCGCCAAGTTTTCTGTGGACAAATAAAAACTTACTTCAGACATCACGCGGTTATAGAGCCATATATTATTTCAATTAAGTCTGCAGAACGAGATGTTCTGTAGACCATCTCGTCACTTTTTGATCGGGATAATTATGCAGGACATCGCATTAGCTTTAGATCTGAATATGAGAATGATCATCTTTCATCAGGAAGGTCATCGGATTCTTTACAAATTTAGTCACTCGATACAATGGCCCAACATATTCCACAGGGCAACATCCCACAACATTGTATGCCCGTATCAAGATTAAAATAATGTTCAAGCAAAGCAGATTTAATTAATAACATTCATTTTGTATATAACGAACGTCTTCAATTCGTAAGAAACCTTACACTTATTAAAATAATTCCACACAACATGGAAGTTTTAAACCTCTCGCAAACATAACGAATAAACGAATAAATCACACTAATATTATAAATGAGAAAGTATTGTTGTTTGTAAGGATGGATGGATATATCTTTGTTAGTCTTTGGATCCAGAACTGCTGAAGCCATTTTCTTTTGGTTGAAGTTTTCAACATTTACATAGATAATTGACTTAACATAACACAAGATACTTTTATCGAGGTACACGGGCGAAGTCGCAGGCAGAAGTTGGTATCATATAAAATAAAGTAGATTAAAAACCAAGGTTACAACAGAAAGGAGACCAAAAATGAGACACCCATAAAGCAAATTGAGTCAGGGCTGTAACTAGGAGAGAACTTTATTAGCGCTTTTATTAATTATTCCTGAGGAGTGTGGTTGTGAGAACATTGCAAAGTAAACAATGAGGTTTTTTCTTATGAAAAGTTTGTAATTTGACAATAAACTCACACTTCTGCATGATCAGTTCTTATATATGTGAGATTATAACAATTATATGCTGTTATACCCGAGCTGTACACAGAAACGCGTCAACGTCAATTGTTGACTTTCGCAAAACCTAGAACAAGCGCAACGGACAAGGAACCGCTTACGTAACATACTCCGGTCGAACAGTGGCCAATACCTGAATACCCGACAATAATCACTCGACAAATAATTCTATAGCCCCGAGGTTTAGGAGGTTCGTCCATAGTATGAGATTATAACTTGCTCTCTTGAATACACAATTTAGTAATAGTATGTTTATTCCTCCATACCGCTGATGGTATGTAAACATTGCGTTAGCGTTATTCTTTAAGGTACCGTACAAGAATACAGATATTTTTTTGAATCTATAAATATAGATTTCCATGATTAAAATAAACAATTTAAAAATAAATCAATTCTTATAATATAGCAAGACACTATCGCGACATGACTTTAAACGTAGTGGAGAAATTTCTAAGTAAATTATCTTTTAAAAAGTAAACATATTTCCTACACCAATAATAAAGAAGCATATATATATTAAATAAGTAGGTACAGTACATAACGTTCTTTAGCTTCCTCACTACGCTAAGCCTGTATCAAGGGGGCAGAAATTCATTCTTTTATTTTACATACACCAAAAACAGTTTGCGTAGAATTTGTTTAAAGAGGTACCTACTACTAGTAAACATAACATATTATTTCAAAAAGCAGTAGTAATAATTTTACTGTTGTGAATGAAGGCCCAAGAGATTATCAACTTTCTCGGTAACGGACTGAAGGTGACAAAGCAAAGGGAACGGCGCAAAGAAATGCTACCCTAATCGAACTATATGCCCTTTAGGTAACGGCGTACCAGTAGGTATAAGTTCCGGCCCTGACAGCCTCCGCGCAGGCCCAATTCCGCCGGTAATCGGAGTGCGTTGACGTTGACACAATTCGAGTAATTTACGTAATCACTCGTAATCAAACAGGTGATCGTTAATGACCGCCTTATTAAAATTCACAAGCTCCGATTGGAGGCCTATAAACATGACATTGGTATTTTTTTAGTCACATAATCAGCACCAAAATAAAAGAATTTATGTATCTTTAGTCAAACAAATAGTTTTATTTGTGATTCAAAGTCCATTATCAAAGGATTGGATTGGTTATCATGGCATCTTTAGAAATATATTCAAAAAGTATGGTAAGGTTTTGTGCATCCAGTTTTGCTTTCGTTCCTAATGTGAAGTATTATCTATATCACACTGCCGTCCTTTAACTAAAAGGCCGTTAAGCCCAAATTGTTGTTTTTGAGATATGTTCAGAAGAATTATTTTTAATTCCTTTTAAATCCTTCACTTAACGGCCAACAATTTCTTTTTATATCTCCGGAACTAATTATAATTTACAAACGTTTCTTAGAAAGAAAGATAGAGAATTTTGAACTGTATCGCTTCCTATTAAAAAGTCTAAATTGACCTTTTGAAGATTAACGGCTTTCTAGTTAAAGGACGGCAGCACAGTAATCGTTACGTCTTATTTTTTCGCAAGTAATATAATCACTCTTTATTAAGCTAATTAAGGGGGGCGCACACGAGCCGTCAGATCGCGCACAGATAGCGGGTAATGTATTGGAGCGTGTGTTGTACTGTACGCCCGCGCCGCGCCGTGACACAGGATCGTGCCTCGACAAGCGTGCGCCTGACATGACGTACGATTGATGACATACATGTCCGAGACATGGATATTTGACAACCGTGTCCTATTTGTACATTAACATGGCATGATTAAATTCTATCCAATATTTTTTTTTATGCTTTATGGTTGCGGAACGAGCCGACGACGCCACCTGGTGTTAAGTGGTAACCTCTGCCCATAACAACCGATGCGACTTGGGTCCTCCCCTACTAGGTACGAAAATACCCAAGTCGCATCGTATGCGCCCGTAACTGTGAGACGTGAAGGTGGAATGTCTCATGTGCCTGTAATTTCATAAATAATTTCATTTAAATACAGTTTCTGAAACTTTAGGTCTGTAGTAGTTATCTGTATGTATTAGCGGAGTTTGTTAGCAGAAGGTATTACATATCAAAGAAAAAGGGGACCGCTAAAAACGGTCCTTTAAACAGTGTGTGTGAAGGTTCTACTGTCTTGTCGCATAACCAACCAAAGACTGCAGATTATTAAGATGGTCGTTTTGACATAATATGCACGGACAATTGTAACAAACGAAACCGCAGGGCAAATTGCTGTCGGCAATTACTTTGCAGGTGCATTCAGGCAAGTCTCTTGTTGTTGTGGTTATCATTAATTTACTCCCAATAATGTTGGCAATGCAACTGGATATTCAGATAAAAACTAAAAATATTCATCGCCATGTTAAGACTGCAAGATTTAGACCAGAGATAACCAATAAAATTAAACCCAATTTGGAAAGTAGCTAACTATACGTGTATAATAAATAATAAACCAATGGTTAGACCATAACTTCAACCATAAATATATGCTTTTATGCAGAGCCATATTCATAAACAATTCAGGGCCCATCACAAGGGTTTGCTGCCGAGGATCTCCAAATATCTGTACGATTTATTGGCGATTCTGAACTTTGCTAATTAAATCATAACAGAGTAAAGACCTGACACGAAGGCTTCTACTCTTTATCAACGAGGATGCTGGAAAAGTAGGTATCTGTTTTGATTGTCATTTACTTATAAATTAACTAATAAAGAAAATGAGTGCGCTTAGCAAGGAAGTATTACGTAACAGTTTTGACAAAACAATTTGTTTAAAAATATTCTTAAATATTATTAGGTAAGGTTAAAATGACTTTTTTGTATTAATATTTGTATTGTATTATTTATATGCGCCACAATTGTTTTTCTACCTGACTGGTTGACTGGTAGAAAATGCATTTGCATTAAGTCCGCCTTTTGTACATTGTTTTTTGTGTGTGCAATAAAGTATTAAATAAATAAATCAAATATTATAAATTATGCACATAAATCTTCTTCATTTATCGATATTATATATTTATTATATTTGTATTAGTGAAAACCGTATCAAAATCCGTTGCATGGTTTAAAATAAGCGAAGAATGAGACATTGGCAGATGCCATATGCACAAGTTTTAATCAATCCTATAGACAAGAGTTAATGTATCAGGACTAAAAAGAGTGAAGATTTTAGTAGAACCCCTAATTATTCCGTAATGCATTCGTGCATTTGTGCATGCACGAAGCATGTTTGTGAATACGGCACAACTGCAACATATCAGAATATCATTCATACGGTACCCGGTCAAGGTGAGACAATGTTATTCAAAAAACAATTTGATACAAATAGTAGCAAACAATTGTCCCGTGCACAGATACCAAACAATGGGCGGTTTCATTAGGGCCACTGACCATAGAGCATTATTGAAGTTGCGAAATATCACTTGCGACACAGCGCCTGCGCCGGCGCACGCCTTGTATCAACCGGTAAATGGGGTGGTGGAAATAATGCTGTGCTTTATGGAACACGATTTAAAAATTATCCATGTACTACATTCTGAACATAATAAAATTATAAGATTTAGTTTTAACAGGTGCCCGAGTTAAATACTGACAATCTGGGATTGTCCTAAAACTCTTGTGTTTCTGTCATTGTATTAAGAAATGAACGACTCACAGTTATCTAAAATTGCAGATTTGTAATGTCAAAATAACAGCTTTTCACTAAATAATTTCTCTCTGTTTGTCAGTCTGTCGGCTAGTCTCTGGTCGGCTAGTGACTTTCACTGGCAGATAGCTGATGTTATAAGGAGTAAGTTAGGTTACTTTTCCGAGGGGGAAAATACGTTAGGGCAAAAGCTAGTATTAAATATTTGCTTACAGAACACAAAACAACAAGATAATGATAAAAAAACACAATATTAAAATTTGCCATCCAGGCAAAATACATAGAGCCTGGTATGATCCATCTATAAGGTCAGGTATCGACGTCGAATGCCATGATGAAGTAATGTAAAAAGATGCGATGCGAAAATAAAGATAAAGATAAAGATAAAGACTGCTATCATGGCCGCTACGGTAACGGACGTTATATGCCAAATAAGTAAACCATAAAAATATAATGAGTGGCCTAATGGTGGATATAATAAAATAATAGGACATAACATAAGCCGGATATGAAGAAATAATATTAAATGTTAAAATATGATCAAATAAAATTTTACAATTCTAAATGTCTGTCAATCAAGCGGAAGAGCAATTTATAAGCAAACTTTTGGATAAGGTCAAGGCGAGGTCGAAAATAAGAAATCAAAACAAGGAAACGTTTCTAGGTATTGTGTATTTGAACTGTAATGCTATTGCAATGCCGGTCATGACATTAGGCATTGAATTCGTGCAACAAAGGAAAAGTGACGACCGAAAAGCCACTATTTAATAAATAAAATCATAAATAAGGAAAGAGTAAATTGGCGAACCAATTAGTAAATGTGAAACAAAGAATATTTTCTAAATACTTCAATTGTTTACTGAAAAATGAAAAGGCGTTTGTTTTTCCATATGTGTATAATACAACAAAGAGGCAATATGATCTTTTACATACGGATTACACATTTGCATACATATCGTTTTTACATTGGTGGAGATTTCACACAGCGCCACCTAGCCTCAAAGTAAGCTAAACATAGCTTGTATCATAGGAACCAGACGACTGTTATGATACTTATGTACTTTTTGGAAATACACACATATTATAAAAATGTTTGTCTTCGCTGAGAATCGAACCCACGACCTACAGCGCTGAAGGCACGGTTACTACAACGAGACAAAGAGAGACTTGTCAAGAGATACCCCTAACCAAACAATATATCCAAACTAATTCACAAAGAGGGCTTCAATAGCGAAAATCTTGTAATAGCGAAAGCGAAATTACAAACGAAGTGTTCAAGTATTGACTCTTAGTTGAAAAAAAGTAAGTTTAAAGTTACTTAGAACAAATATCAGAACTATAGGTAGGTATTTGTAATTATAAAAAGAAAAAAAAATGTAGCTCACTCAACTAAAGAATGAATAAATATCGACTCAGTGCTAGACGAATCAGTATAACACAGCAAACAGTATTTATTAACGTTCCGTATCCGTGCTAACTTGTATGAAATACATAAACACATAGTAAATGAAATAGATTAAATATGGTCTGATATCCTGCTCGAATATCGAAATCTGTGCATGTAAATTATTAGAGAACGGTGCGCCCGCGCCGCGAGTTCAAGCCATGAAAACGTTGCGCTGTTATATCCGGCACACCCATTCGCATTCTGCAGTCCAGTCTAGTTTATACTGGACCGTTATTAAATTATTAAGAAATGCCAATAAAACTTCGAAACTAGCAAGGATCACGTATCAATACAGCGATTTATATTAAACTAGTGACTTGCCCTGCCTTCGCTCGGGGGCAATTAACAATAAAGAAAGTGAGTTTGTTGATGAAAAACCGTCAAAGATCATTTTGTAAAAAATATTTATAACTTATATTTCAAACCTTCCTCGTTTAACGCTCTTTCTTTAGTGAAAACCTTAGTAGTAAGCGGATACTTTATACTATTTAGAACAGAAGAAGAAGGTGACAGCTTACAGTTACCGTTTAAAGAATAAAAGAAGTAGTGAAAAGGGTTTTAGTGGCTTTGATCTGAAACGAAATAATAGATATGCTTGTGGGAGCATAGTAGGCATTACACACTATTATTGAAATGGAGGCAAGGACATTCTTTAGACACTGTAACTGTGTCAATTTTTCTATAGAAATATTCCAAATAAACCGTTAAACCATTAAGCTGTTCAAAGAAGCTAATATTTATTCCTTGAGCATATGTATTTGGAATGATGTGCGTGAATGTAAATTATCACGCGTCTGAACATTCAATTGTCTTGAGACCTTGGTATCGGTCGACTATAATATTTTGAACTTGTCATTGTCAGTATAAGCTTTCGAACCACCTATATACCTAATCGTTGCATCATCGAACAATTTAGCTCCTTATAAGGTTGTTTAGAGAATATCAATACAAGAAATAACTTTATTATGAATAAGGTAGCCGACAGCCTCTTGTACTTTGATATTGTCTCTGGGTTGGGCCTGTATGTACTTGATTCCTATGCTATCCGTCTTTGTGTTCCATTTGAAGATTAATATCCATATAACGCTAGAATAATAAACGGAATGGTACATTAATGCCTTTTAAACAAAAATGCACAATAGCTTCAGGACCAAGGGTACGTACAATTTGAATATGAAAGCTTTAAACATAAGTTTGAAAGCCAAGGTTTAAAGGCAAAGTGTTGCATCGTAAATCTTTTGCAGGTAACATTAATGAAGTTTATGGAATCATAAACTTGTAAACGTTATAAATAACAGTTTATTCAATTATACGGAACGTCACGTGGTGGGCTATCAGCCATCGCGGGGCGGCACGCACGTGGGACTATCACGCAAAACAAATTCAGACCAATTAAGTCGTCAAAAACGTACAAACAAAATTACGGGCCAATCTCAGAGAAATCTCGGAACTTTGTACATTGAGAAGAGATGTAAGGAGCAAGAATATGCATTGATATAAGTTTTCTGATAAAAACTGTCTCGACTCAACCGTCTATATATTTGTGACACTGGTTGGTGTTCACACAGCGTCATCTAGCTTAAACTAAGTATAGCTTGTGCTTCGGGAACTAGATAACTTAAATAATTCTTACATACATACATACACAGAATAAACAGCTGTTCGTTTGTCACTAAAATACATATACAGGCGTCAGATTTTCCAAAAGCAAGCCATTTTTAAAGTAATTAATAACTACGACAACTCATTAGCCATATCTTTCGTTTGTGCATGTAATCCCTAGATTATGCAATTCATATTATCAACATTCTTCATAATCCATGATGCCTAACTCCGTAAGACACGTCGCAGTGCACACACAAATTGGTGCTCCAATTTTGGAGTTTCGCAAAATAATGAGCAAGCGACCGTGGAGGTTGTGCGCGAGACGCGAGGGTCGAGGGAGGTCGCAGATATAATTAAAACCAAAATTGGACACTAAAATGAAAGACAATGAGCAGACCGCCAGTACAACAAAATGAAACAAATCGCTGTGTGGGAACCATAATCTTACTTCGAACTAAAATCGAGATAGATTAAAGTTTATTCGGGTAGGTTTAAGGTTTTTTATGTTTATAGGTTTTATATGTTTATTTAGACACCGGAAGTCACTGTGAAAAACCTCTTACAACTCCTAAAGCCTGAATTTCCAAGTGTTCAGTCAATATCGCCGTCTTGTGATTTGAAATGGACCAAATTATAATAATTTATCGTACTTACAAACGAGAAGAATTCAGAACAATAGTATTTTTATAATACGTTAACTAACCAAATATGTATGTAGGTAAGTGCTAAATAATTTTCTTGTAACATTTACGATTTCCCGTATCGTAAGATTGCGAATGAGTCACTGACCGATGTAAACAGCAGTGACAAACATCGCAATAAGTTTTATTAGAGAAATGATGCAATCGTTACCCCCGCCGTTGTCTCCGGGAATAATAATCTACTTTACGAGACACTATTCAGCATTAACCGGAATACGAAGACGTAACGAGTTGAGTTTACGTTACGTTGCGTTACGTGCCGATTGTATATACAATTCAGCGACATAACATTACCGCGCAACACCGTAGGATATTTTAATTCGGAAAGAGTTGATATGCTTGTTCCAACGAGCCAACAAGGCAAAGAACGGACGTTAAAACAGAAAAACGAAATACTGTGAATAAATATTATATTACAATATGTATAAAATTGAAACATTTATGGATTAGATATAGATATATAAACATAGATGTTTGTGCTGTGTCTGGATGTTAATATGTATTACATTACAAAAAAAGTATATAAGTATTATATCAGTTGTCTGGTTCCCATGATACAAGCTATGCTTAGCTTATTTTGGGGCCAGATGGCGCTGTGTGAAATGTCCACCGATATTCATTTATTTATTATTTATTTATTTAAAGAACTTGTATGAGAACTAATTGGGACTCTAAATCCAAATTCAACCATATCAAACAGTTTATTTTTAGTATTTTCTTGGATAAGTTTATCTTATCAGTCTCTGTTTACATATTTGTCTTACGCTATACAATTAGCAGGAATTTTCTGGCTGTAGAGTAAACTGTGGAAAGTGTCCGAGCCCAGTAGCCCTGACGGAGCCCTGCACGTTTCGCAACTAGCCCTGAATCGGCGGCGGCGGCGGCGGCTGGCAAACGTGCGCTCGCGCAGGTTATACCACTTTATGATTTGTTACTTATTTAAACTGTTACGCGAATGTCGAGCGCCCGAATAGCAATTGGAGTTGATGTTTAATTTTAATATACGACATACTTGTTTCTAATTTGATGAATATTTTATTAGAACTTGGGTCAAATCATACGAAAATTGCTCATCAAATTTGTTTCGATGGGCCCATACACATATTTACAAGAAATAAAAGGTTACCTATATATCACTATGATCTTTATACAGAAACAAATTTCAACATAATCTGAATTTAGTATTAAACTATGCTAAACATTTTTTTAGGTCAATAGTACCCTTAACGGAAGGGAGGCATAATTTTACGAGTGAAGCGAGGGCAACATATCAGGACCATAGCGGTCTACCTACTCCTAAGGAAAACAGGCGTTGTTAAATGTGTCTCTTAAGATAAAGACATTTGCATAAACATGTGTAGTTTAGATAGTAGTATGTGTGAAGATTTATAGTAACAACATATTTTACCAATAGTGGTGTGTAAAATTTGAAACGGAGGCAAGCCAGAACATTGTATCTAGTTATGAATTATGCCGTTATAGATAAGATATAGATAAACCGATCGCTCCCTAATACACAGCACGCAATGCTTGTGACAACGACAATGCAATGCGTCTCACACGTAGATATTATCGAAATTGTTCACAAAGGTATTCAAAGATTATTCACATAGCTGTTTTACAAATGTATTCGCATTGTAGTTGATATCAAAACTGGGTCGCCTCGTAACTTCTATTTGAATACAATGACCGTTAAACATGTTGTTTTCGATGAGCTTGAGACAAATAACCATTTGTTTATTGGTCGTTGTGCATAAACAAGTCATGAATCGATGGTCTACTTACACACAAGATATAAAGCATTACCTACTCGCCAATATCATGAACTGAAGTATCGTATGAACAGCACACACATTTGTTTCTTAGAAGTAATGGTTGCGTTAGAAAACAACCCTATAATAGTTAGTGGAAGAATTTCATTTATAACTCGATTAGGGCAGTGCTGTCTGGGCTAATCTTTACCTCGACTCTTTCTAGATCATTGAGATCTTTCTACATCTATACACTGGTTTATACCTGCGTCTACCTCTGCCATTACTATAAAATGCAGGCTACACTGTAACATCTAAAACAATTAAGTAATAATCATAGAAATCCTCAAACATTCTTTGTTTTATTTAATTAAAATTTTATTAGACGATGGAGTCACCGTAACTTGGTAGTAACTCTGCCTACGAGTCCTGGGTTCGAACATCGGTCGAGGAAGGCAAACATTAACTTGCCGATGATGAAATTCTCGATACATGCCAGCTGCGACACAGGAATCCTTATGCTGGGTATGAGTGTGACGTGTGTAAACGTTTGGTGTCTAATAAATCAAAATTCATATTGCAAAGTTAATTACGACACTACTGCCAATTTACCATATTTTATTTTACTTTTAAAAGCAAAGAGCTTTGCAGCTGAATTAAACTACTTAGTGGAGTAAACGTCAGGCCTTTACATAAAACGTCCATTATGTGCGAGTGCGGTAAACGGACCATGTTAAATTACTAGATTTTAGCACGCATTTAAACTTGTAATCAACGAGACGATTACTTCAATCATGTATTTAACAGGTCGGTTAAACACATCGCCGCAAATTAATCTCACCGCAATTATATCTGGAAACTAATGTGCACTGCAAAAGGTGCTTTCAGATTCGATAAAGAAACGGTATTTCCAGACGATCTAGTATGTAAAGCGGATCATATTTCCCTTCTTGAAAAAGAAGGAAAAAGTTGTACGTATTTCCACTCGGATAAAGCAATTACTGACCGGAATAGGTGTGTATGGAGCCTATTACGTTGCATAAATATTTGTTACTTTAGTCGCCTTGAAACTTTATAATAAATAAAAACTTTCCTACAGAGCTACATAATAAATACAAAAATTATATTTTTCAAATGGAATGATCCGCATAATTTCGTAATAAATCGCGATCATTAGTCACAAACAAAATATCGATAAAAACCTATCGATATCGGTCTACTATACAGGCTGTTTGTTTTCTAGTCTGTGTGGAGATATTATGAACTATCAAATTCACAGTCCTGGAGAAAACCGCCGAATTTTATGGACAATACACACATGTACTTTTATTTAAGAAGGTGTAACTTTTTGTAAGGTGAAATATTAACTCAACTACACATTTTTATACATTTAATTTTTTATCATTTTACGAACTATGTATCAATCTCAAGTTGCTAAATGTTTTCGAAAATATTTTAATAATTAATATGTTGGAAGTGGCCACGCACCATTTTCGTTGTGAGCACAGTTGGGGGTCGATTACATAACTATTGATTAATTCAGCTTCTTTTTGTTTTCAACGATAAATATAAACGGATTGAAACAAAAATTATGTAATCAATCCACTGAATTCGCTTGTTAAATAAACAAACTTTAAAAAAATAACTATTTTGCCTTTTCCGTAATGTGCTTTTGTTTAAAAACTGCTTTTTGATTGAAGATTGTTTTTCACAATGGTCAGAAATAATGTCATAGGCAATAATGTCTGGCAAATTGTTCGTAATCTGACGTATTACTTAAATAATTAAAAACTTTTTTTAGGAGTTTACTCCTTAAGAATAGCTTTCATTTAAAGCCCCTGGTACGAAAATCTGATAGGTAGTAAAATGAGCTCAGAACATATAGCGTTATGTATTTTAAAACAAACGAGTACATCACTACAAGAGTACATTAAAATGTCACTTTTATTTTCACTGAAATTGACTCCATTGATCATAACAGCATTTTCCTACTTTATCAATAGTTTAATTTATCCATACTATGAAAGACTATAAAAAAATAATCACCGTGATAGCCGATAAACAGTTTGTGATTTTAAAATACAGAAATGGCTGTGTTTAGTTTTGTGTTACATATACGGCACCTGCAAAATGAACGGTGCGCATTATATTATATTAAAAAACATATATTGTGTTCTGTTGAGAATTTATCGGGTCGGCGACTCTGTGGTCTACACTAAGGAATGTCTCAAGGTATTTTGTTCAGGTGTTTCGCAAATACGCCACGTATATACACAGTGATGCGTTCGGATATAAAGTCATTAAAATGTTATAAAAGAGTGCTAATACTCTGTAGCAACTGCAGCAATAAATGTTAAACCAATGAGTTTAGACAGTTGTACCGAGTTCCAGTTGCACGATGCGTTCAACAAACTAAAGTCAAAGTCAAAAACTTTATTTCCATGGAATTCATAGAGAATTGGCTTGGAAACGTCAATAGACTATACATGTATATCCTCGTTTTCCATTGTTTCTTTGATTCCAGATAATTTTTGTCGTTAGTGATCAGTCAGTGGTAGCAGAAACGCCCATTATTGACACTTCTCGAATGTTCTGCCCGGTGCGTGCCGGGACATAGTGAGCACGCAAATATGTCTTAGACTTTAGACCATAACCCTTGAAAAATAAAGTTAGAGAAAATACTCGACAAGCTTTCAAATGAAGTATTGCATTTGACATAACAGATATTTTGAAGATATTTTTCTAAGGCAATGTTAATACAAACAGAGCATCTGAAATTCCTTCAGATCACAATAAAAACAAAACTCTTGTTAATCAATGTTAAATTGTTTACACTCCCAACCGTAACCAAGAGTAGTAGAACTCACGCCAAATTCGTCCGGGGAAGTACTGCCACCATGCCCATTTCTGCCGCCAAGCAGTATCGCGTTCGCGTTACCGTGTTCCGGTTGAAAGGTGTGGTTGCCCGTGAAATTACACAGCACACGAGACATTCCACCTACAAGTCTCAGAGTTACGGGCGCATACGATGCGACTTGGGTCTTGTAGTACCTATTAGAAGGACCCAAGTCGCATCGCTTGTTATGGGCAGAGGTTACCACTTAACACAAGGTGGGCCACCGGCTCGTTCCATAACTGTATCACATAAAAAAAGCCTTCTCTACAATGTGATTGGAGCGGACGCAGGCGCGGGCGCAGGTGTTCGCTTTCACAATGCGCCGGCGCAGCGCGCGAATGTCATCAATCTCAACCGCATTACTAATGAGCTCGATACAATGGAACGGATAACTGGTTATAGTTTTATCTGCAAAGAACTGAGTACAGACGTATCGTTAGTATGATGTTTAAGTAAGGGACAAGAAAAGTGCAACCAAGCAAGGCGCGAAATGATAAGACGGAGTTTTGAAATATTTTGCTAATATTATTGTGTCACCCTGTACCTATATTATTCTTCTTAAATTTTGTTTACGATAAAAATGTAAATACAGCTCAATATTCGAGATAGCCATGATTTACTTGTGATGTCGTTTTGCTGGTATTCGCCAACATTTTCGTGTTATCTTTAGATGATCTACAATCTACAGCCGGGTCACAGAATCTTATCTACTGAGCTTAGGTTCCACAATATATAGCGCAGTTGGCAAGATTTACTATCCAAAGCCAGATATGTCACAAATTTGGCCGTACGAATAGAGGCTGCGTTAGCCCGTGGAATTCGTGATATGTCGATCGCATTTCAGTTAAGTGTTGGTATTAGATATTGATCGTGCTTTGCGGAATATTTTAATAAGAAACTACTATTCTAAACAGTTTGTAGATTCAAACAGAGTTTATTTTCTATATATATGATTTTAACGTATTATACTGAAACTGATTGATTTATACTGTAAATATATCCAAAATACTCTAAGAGTTACTTGTAAAAGTGAAAATCCGAGTGAAAAGAAAGTTATCATGAGGCTACCGTTGGTACTGAAGGAAAGTGGGCTTTACGACTTGGACAACATCCAAGAATTATAAGGAAAGCGATTAAGATTATACAATCAGAAAAATAATATTACAGTTAAATGGCATATAAAATGTACTTAAACTAGATACATTCTAATCGCGTGATCAATAAAAAAAATAACTGATCACGACAAAGTCAGAGTTTGTGCGCATACCGGCACAACAACAAGGATATTATGAGCCGCATTTCGCATGCAAGCCCGCATATTTATTGACGCTTACAAATCTAGACAATATTCACTTAAAGCTATCATTATACACGCGTAAGCACCATGAATGTTTTCCTGTTGGCAATGGTCCAGCATAACTTTGCGCGGACAGTTCGAGAGGAGTTCGTAGAAGGCCGGAGCTTGTTGCATTCATAAACGAATAAATTGACTGCTCGTGATCCTATAGAGGGTAATTTCTTTTTAAACTGGATGATACGCGCATCCTCCTGTAGCATCATCTCAATTGAGGGTAATTGTTGAATTTAAAACACTATTGTTTCCATTCAAACCACACAGGTCACATCGGCACTCAATAATTATAATTTAAATTCATATATAGCAATAGTTATAGCGACTGAATCAAGTACCGATTATGTTGGTAAACTAATAGACGTCCATATTATGTTTCATATGGAACAAACGAGACGTCATTAATAATTATAGATTTGCGAAATAAATATATGTCTTAGTACTATATATGATATAAATAATAGAAATTATAAACACTGGTAGACATTTCACACAGCACTATCTAGCCCCAAAGTAAGCTAAGCTTGTTTCATCTGATATCATACATAATTTTTTTTTTTGTAAATTCAGACATATAATACATATTGACATCCAGACATAGAACAAACATCTATATTTGTCACATAAATGTTTGTCCTGAGTAGGAATCGAACCCAAGACCTACAGCATGGAAGGCAGGGTTACTACCAACTGAGCTGTGATACACAATGAAATGTAATAAAACATATCAATTTAAGATTAAAACTAATCTAAATAAATATATCAAAGAAAAACTAGGCTACATTGCTGTCAAAATAATCGTGAGAGAATATGCTACAATCCGGTATGCGGATTAAGTCACATTGTTAAGGGACCGCCAGATGTGACGTAACTGTTTGTGAAAGTGTTAATATTAGTTTTGATGTCTGTTAACCGCAAATTTCAAATTATAAATGCGCAACACGACACTATCGTTCTCATCTTCGTTTGCGAGCGACGCACGCGTTTAAGCTTTAAAACGTGTTACTTTTAAATCAGTCATGTGATGACACAGAGATGAAAATATGTGACGACGTAATGACGAGAATTACGTATGATTACGTATGAAATCCTTCCGCCCAATTTATTTATATCCTACTAATTATAAACGTGAAAGTTTGTACGGATGTTTGTTACTCTTTCACGCTCAAACGGCTGAATGGATTTGGATAAAATTTGGTCCAAGATAGCTTATATCCTGGATTGACACATAGGTTACTTTGATCCCGGAAAAGTGCAGTGTTTCCGTGGGATTACTTATTCACCGCGGGTAACACCGCGGGGCGCAGCTTTTTATTTTATATTAGTTTCGATCATGTTCTGTTGTTGTTCCATTTTTGTAGTTGTTGTTTTATTTTTAATGCTATGTCTCATTTCGTACGTGACGTCCGATATATGGTTCCGACGGAAGACCAGCGTTGTGGTAGCCTGCGGCTATTACAACATAATGTTGAGTCGGACGCCATCTTGTTACTTTAAGTTTCATTAATGTACTAACGCTATAACTATTAGTTTAAGGACCTACCTATTTTAAATGGTAAAAAGTTTAAATGGTTAAATAGTGTGGTCATTATAATTGTTACAAACTAGACTGTATCTTAATAGCTACAATAAATATTTTCTGATTCTGATTCTGAAATAAGGATTTTCTTTCTTTCTTCCAATCGGTTCTTGGGAATGACACATCGAAATGGCTCTTTATTATTGTTTACGGTATATACTTTTACGACACAAAAATTTTAGTAATATCAATTTTGCGATGAAATCATCAAAGGACGGAAGTATTCATACTAGTTTAACTGTGTGTCTAGTGACTAAATGGTATTTTCTAGCACAATATTACCAAACGTAGGCAACTACGTAGCTGTATTGTAGATACAACTTAATTTGGACGTTTGGACGGGGAAAGCAAGAACAGAAATTGTCTACTAAATGGTTTTGTCAGCCGCAATGTTGGCAAACTACCTTGTTTGGAACAGATATGCCGTGAGTTTAACTGGTGCTATTAGTCGTTGCTACAACGACGACAAATGGGTCGTAAAGTAGCCGCCGCGCCGTTTTCTTTCATATCGCCGACGCCGACGGCTCACATTTGGCTTGCACTCGTGGTACGATAAATACGCTATAAGTGAATATTGGTAACATTTGTGTGTAGGGAATAATGGTTTTATTAGTGTTTTACTTTAATATTACATCATTTTTCAGTTAGTGGTTTAAACGGCCTCTTAATTCTGAAGTCTCTTAATGTTCTGTTCCCATTAAGTAGAGACAGATTTTTTATAATGTTGATGAAGGTAGATTTTTGTATTTATTGTATTATACGACCAAAAAAAATGAAGAACATTGCTATATCAACGTATAAATTAACGAATACAGTTCGGTCGAATTTAGAGAAACATTGAACGTTCAAAATTATAACTATAATTAAAATGTTTCTTTTTTTTATTGTATTTTTGTGTTGCAACACGCCTATTACATATGAATGACGAATATGAACACAATAAAATGTTTCAGGATCGAAATATAATCGACTTCATAATAACATTGGCAGTCACTTGAAATGAAAGTCGTGACACCGCGAAGGGCAAAACCATGACTAAAATATTGCGTCAATTATGCGTATCTGGGCCTGGGCTGCTGACGCCCCTTCAAATTATGCAGAGCAGGGAAACAGCTACATAATCTACCGTAATCTGTAATTAGATTTATCCTTGGCAGCGTAAAGGGTAATAATTAAGGGTATACATGTTTTTTCTTTGACCGGAGATTTTTTTGTAACTATAGTATTGTTAGCAAATCACAATGGTAACTAAAAAAAAATATAAGTTTATTGTAAGCTCCTTCACAAATTTGCCATGGTTGAAAAGGTTGAGTTGTGAGCACTAATTAATATAACGGCCAAATTGTAAATTCAGTTACGAAATAAACAGACAAGTTACATCAAAGTCACGTAAGTTATTAACGAGGATTGCATTGTAATGTATACTTAGACCGGGGAAGTACTGCCACCATGCCCGTTTCTGCCGCCAAGCAGTAACACATTCGCGTTACTGTGTTCCGGTTTGAAAGGTGTGGTTGCCGGTGATATTACAGGCACATGAGACATTCCACCTACACGTCTCAGAGTTACGGGCGCATACGGTGCGACTTGGGTCTGTCATAGCTGGTAGGGGACGGACCCAAGTCGCATCGGTTTTTATAGGCAGAGGTACTTAACACCAGGTGGGCCATCGGCTAGTTGCGTAACTGCATAAAAAAACCGGGCATACTACGAAATCCCTTTTTTTTAGAACGCCCAATCATACAGCAATCGAAAATTCTCAAAACCCCCAATAGAGTCACGTATGTAAACATCACGATTAGCATCTGGCGGTACTGTACATCCGCGATCGATGTAACAATTCGTATGCGACGCCCGTACTCATACACATACACGACGGACGCACAAACATTATCGAGAAAAACCCACTCGATTCCCTTGTATGACATCGGAGCGGAGGAATGATGAGTGCGGCGCGGCGTGCGGTGACGCAGAGGCTAGGTTTGTAGAGGCATGATCAGTATTCCGTTTTCGTACGAAATCTCCGAAGGCAGATGTCAGTTTGGCTATTTTTAATCGATTACACATATATAAACATTAATACGAAAAGGTACTTGATAGTGCTATTTTTGAAAGTGCCATACACGACAGAGTTGCTCTCTTTCATCTTCCTAATTCTAAAGGATAGTATGAAATATATAAATAAATAAATATTGGTGGATATTTCACACAGCGCCATCTAGCCCCGAAGTAAGCACAGCTTGTATCGTGGGAACCAGACAACTGATATAATACTAACTTTTTTTTGGGTAAATACATATTTATAATACATATCATATCATATAACACCCATACACAGAACAAACACATACGTGCGTCACACAAATGTTTGTCCCGGGTGGGAACCGATCCCACGACCTACAGCGCAGAAGGCAGGGTTACTACCAACTGAGCTATGAGGCCTGAAAGCGCAACAGGTTGCATTTTATCTCAGAAGATCTGCCAACGATAGGCAATAAGTATATCAGAGTAGGATTATTATTAATACCAAAATTAAGTAAACTGAAAAGGTATTTCTTCTTTCGTAGTTTTTAAGTAGCAGTAGAACTTATGCCAAGTTCGTCAGGTAAAGTACTGCCACGATCCCCATATCCGCATTGTAATGTATACTTAGACCGGGGAAGTACTGCCACCATGCCCGTTTCTGCCGTCAAGCAGTGATGCATTCGCATTACTGTGTCCCAGTTTGAAAGGTGTGGTTGCCGGTGAAATTACAGGCACGTGGACATTCCACCTTCACGTCTTAGAATCACGGGCGCATACCATGCGACTTGGTTGGGTCTAGTCGTACCTAGGGAGGAGAGGATCCCAGTCACATTGCTTGTTCTTGGCAGAGGTTACTAGTTAACACCAGGTGGGCCACCTGCTCGTTCGATGACTTTATCTCATAAAAAAAACTTCAAGGACGCAGGTTTACGACACTATTTATATTGGCACATGTAGTATAGGTGGTAGCGCGGGTGTGTGGGCGACACGCACGCGGCATGCATCACCACGACCTCACATCGGAACGGATCACAATCCGTGGCGTAGCGCGTTGGCGTGACGTAGGCCGTTACAGACGATACGTTAACCTTTGTGCAGAAACCGTGGAGGTGGATCATTTATCTGTTAACTTTGAATGGGAGTCACCCGACAACCCTGCCAGTCTTCTGTGAAGATTGAGAAAATTATGCTCACAATTTTGAAAGTCAAAAATTTTATTTCCACAAAATTCATATAGATATGAAGGAAACGTCAATAATATTCAAAACATAAGTTCACGCGTACTTATCACTAAGTTTGACGCCTGTTCAAACCCTATCCGATCCTCCATGGGGAAGAACAGCAGGAAACCCTTTAATGGGGGGGAACGAAAGGTCAATATAAAAAAACAGATTTAAAAGTGAGATTTTGGAGTATTTTATTGTTTACATGAAGTAATTTGAAGATGAGGGAAATGCCATCGAAAGGTTCACGATTACGTGCGGATGAATTGCTTTGACACGTTACGTGATGAAAAAGTAAATACTAAAATAATAAAAGCTAAATGTTATGTTATAATAATGATAATTTATTGAATGATGACTATGTAAACGCAATAATGCCGTAGCTAATCGGGGACCCCAGAAGCCGTAATGACGTCATGCAAATGCGGATTTACTCAAGAATTGAATTTGAATTTCCACGGCGAAAAGCTATCGCTTAATTATTATGTGAACTTCTAGAAAGATAAAACCAAAAAAAAAAAAAAAACCACGCTTCACTGTGGCTTAGTCTGATATTAATTAGCTTAGAATTTCCCGTTTTCGTGGGAACTTCGGGATAATAATATATAAATAATTAAAATAAATATTTGTGGACATTTTACACAGCGTTACCTAGCCTCAAACCAAGCATAGTTTGTAGTATGGGAGAGACAGGTGATAGAATACATATTTACTTTTTTGTAAATGTATGTATTTATAATATACATATATTATTAATATTCACAAAAAGAGTACAAATATCTATGTCTGTCACTCAAATGTTTGTACTGAATGCTCGTATCGAAAAATCACTATTTTAAAGAATTGCAACGTTATGTACAGATTTCAAGTAGATCAACTACATTTCAAGTTTTGAGGAGACAGACTAAACTTTGACAGTGTCAAAATTTTGAGTTTTGTTGTGCGCTATGCGCATTGAGAGTCGCTTGAATCGAAAATGAATTGTCAATATGACCACTGCAGGCGATTGCTCGCAATATGAAGGATTTAAGATGGTTGTTGTGTAACATCAAAGAATCCGAACAGTGTATAAACTACGGACTTCGTGCGGTACTTCCAGTGGTCTGGAAATAGCAGTTAGTTCACATCCACTAAACTTTAACCTAACGAGGTTCCCAAAATGCAGTTCAGTGTGCTGGTTATCGGCAAGGTAACATCTGTCTGGAGTCAACATTACCGAGGATACTAGGTAATGTGGAGAGGCGAAACACGTGGCGAATTACACTATCGAGGATTTTCAGCCGCTGCAGACCAGAGCATACCTTTCTTAAGTCTATATCAGAAATGCGGTCCACGAAATTACATTTTGGCCAAACTCCTTAGGCAAGCGGAGGTGAAATTACTTAATAACTTCCATTTCCAAAGCAGTATACCTAAATACTGCACAAAACATATTGTACAAAGAAACGTCACAGCATACCATAATGATGACGGCTGAAGAATGACAGACAAATAAAATATTTAAGTAGTAAGCACACAACTGAGTCACAGCTACTAATAGCTCGGAGAAAAAATTGCGCTTGACCACTTATGACTAATTTTAGATCCTATATAATTGCACGAATAACAATGGCGATAATTCAAAAAGTGTAAGCTCTACACAAAAGGGCCAGCGACCCGGACGCGTATTTAAAGGAACTCGTTTATCCCGGATATACAAATACCACTTTGCATCATTATAAAAACGGAACAGAATGATATGAAAAACCCAAGATTGATGAATTTAATTCCACGAATGCAATAAATGTAAATCAATTTACAATATTCAATTGCATCAACATATAAATTGATTTGCTGTTGAATGAATAAGAATGGTTGGTTCAATCATGTATGATTTATCAATGAAACATTTTCTTCTAAACGATTTCTGTGAAAAACGTCATTCCAGGATAGAATGCATCAGAAATACGTTGCCCATAAATAGAGCGGCACATGTTGAAATATTATTATGTGCATAATTACTGACAGGGATAAAGGTCTCGAAAGAATCAATAGATTTTAATCGATATACGAATAATTCAAGATTCAATGTTGTTCAACAAGAAATAATTTCCACAACCCCGAGTCTTAAATGTGCTGCAACAATTAATATGCAATAATGAGTTCGAGGAAATACTATGATTGCATGCAAAGAATGGGACATTAGACATGGCCTGTCGTCTTCTGGAGATGATCTGTGACCCTCTGTGGGAACGAATAAATCTAACACTGACAAGGACAAAAAGCTGACATCGACAAAGAAGGTACTGTTATTGTGTGAAATAGAAAATGGTTTTTCCATCGTCGATGTGATCACAAATTTGCATAAAAATTGTTTACAATGCATTCGTTTTAAAAAATAGTTTATGAATAGGGAAATACAGAGATATGAACGAGTATTTTCATTTTGTTTACCAACAAGCGCCGTTTGCGTGAATCACAGCTGCATACAGCCTTATCGGGAGTTCATCCGTAACCCACACGCATCTATCTGCACACGCCACGTTCCACGTATGCCAATGGAAATGAAAATGCAAATTACTCCAACTATATTGATAAAACTTATGTATAAAAAAATCTTGAGTTCTTCTATGTCTATTCAATTGTCTGTTCTTCCCCTTGGAGGGTCGGATAGGGTTTGAACAGGCGTCAAACTTAGCTTCTATGTCTATTCAATTGTCTGTTCTTCCCCTTGGAGGGTCGGATAGGGTTTGAACAGGCGTCAAACTTAGCGATAAGTAAGCGTGAACCTTATGTTTTGAATATTATTGACGTTTCCAAGCCATTTCTTTATGAATTCTATAGAAATAAAGTTTTAGACTGAGTGTCATGACCACTGATGGGGGCGTTTAATGGGCCCGTTTAGAACAATTCGGACTAGCAGATAGCTCACCTGACGTTAAGCACATAACAGCATTACAAAGTCCTCTCGCATTACCACTCGCATTTTTTGTACCTCAATATTTTGTGTTTTCTATTTTATTGGTGTAATGTGCAATAAAGTGTTTATCTATCTATCTATCTACCACATAAGAGGAACCAAGGCGCATCGTAATTGTGTGCTTTCATTCTAAGACAAGAAGTGTCATAAATCAAGTTCATATAAAAGTGTCATCTAAACATAACATACAAAGCACAAATACAAACCAATCGCGTTAGAAACTTGTGAACATGATTGCAACTTTACGAGAATATTAAGGCTTCCTGTCTTTTTCAAGTTTGACTAACGGTATGTCAGGTGCCTATGTTCTGATATGGTGAAATGATGCGATCGTGTGGTGGTTTTCGTGCCATAAATATTTAGTAGACGTGTTTACCAGGTAACAAACCAATTCTATGGTCGATGACACTTGAAGGGCGTCATCGCTCGAGGTAAAGCTTTGTGTGTTAGACGACGTAGACGTGACAAGCGGTGAGTTTATCGCCGGTATTGTTTTCCCACGAACAATTTAAAGAGTTTCTTCCGGTAAATCACTGCTCGAAAATCCGAAAGCCAATTCCAACAGGTATGGCCGTGATATGCGTTAAACATTTATATATTTTGGAAAACGACGTAACGTTACTTGTAAAGTGAAAATAATCTTAAGGGCACTGAATATGTCACGGCATGCTTGTAAATATCATTGTCATTGGTAAGGTGTAGTTGCCAATGACATTACAGGCACATGAGACTCTCAACCTTTACGTCTCAGAGTTACGGGCGCATACGATGCCACTTGGGTCTTACCTAGGTAGGGGAAGACCCGAGTCATATTGTTAGTTAAAGGCAGAACCACTTAACACCAGGTGGGCCACCTCCCCGTCCCGTAAATTTATCACACATAAATATGCGTTGTTACAAATAAAAAGAGCCGTTAAAATAGTTTATAATTTTGGGCCCAATGAGCAACGGTTTAATTGCATATTAACCATGAATTAAACATTCAGCCTTGTCAAAAACACGTCGTATAACATATAATTAAACACATAGTCGATCAATGTTGAGGAACCGTTTATATATAAAGTTTAATTGGCAATCACAGTGTTTATTAGTTGTTATACATTGTGGTGTATAATTATCACATCACAATACTAACTAAATGATCCTTCCACTGATGATGATTGAAACAATGACAAAACCAGCAATTTACTATATTTACTACTATATTTATATATAAATTTGAACCTTAAACTTTTTAAAGAGTATTTTGTAATAAGCATGTATATGTTTGCTTACTTCAAATGCTTAAATCTCGAGAAAATCTTATATACGCAAACTTTTCAAACAACGGAAACTTTTAAATTGATAAAATCTAGTTACAGTTCTTGCTATGGATGTTGGCTACTGTGAACGTAGTAAAGCGATAATATTTTTATAGATTTTCATTAATTTTTAAATGTTCGATATAAACGAAGAACAAAGCTATTTAGGTATTTATTACTCGTTAGATAATTATCGCTTGCATTGTCACGCGTATCGTTTCTATGTTCTACATTGATACCTTTATTTTCATGTTGCAAACGATAACAACAAAATTATGATCTCCTGAATCGCCTGAAACACAGGATTGCCTAGTTCAGGCTCTCGTGTTATATATACCTATGTTTAAATAAGTTTTACGATTTGTTACATTCACCATGTTTTATTTGAATAAATTTATTATTATTATATTGGCGATAGCGCATTGCTTAAGTTAGTTATTCTATTCGAGTCACTGGTTCTCTCGAACCAGTGTGGTGAAAGCATTTTAAGTGCGCCTCGAAGAGGCTCCTTTTGTGCACTTGACACATGTCTTCGAATTCTTAGTTCTAGGACATGTCAGTTTTCTCACGATGTTTTCCTTCACCGTTTTGAGAACGCGGTATTGCGACATAAATCTTTCAATCAAAAAACTTATAGGTGCACGTCGGGATTTGAACTGGCGACCTCCGGTTTGAAACTCGGGGTCAGTACCACTAGACCACCACGCTCTTAGTTCGTTATGAAAAGTCTACTAGCAGATTGTTGAAGATCAATGAAAATTGTTAATCCGAAATTTTCAACATATCACAGCTGCATTTCGAATCTTTTTAAGTGTAGTTTTGATTGACTGCAAATCCATTTGTAGCGATTTTATCATGTAGTCGGGGTGAATCAGAAAACAGCAGGTGACACTTGGCAGTTTACCCATTCATTATCCGAATACATTAATAATGAGTTGCGTTCGCGCATTTCAAGCATAACATGTATTAATCTCGGAAGATAAAACGGAGCTTGTGTATTCCATCGCGGAATATCTCTTGGCATGCGAGACTGCCGGCTCTCCACGGGCACATCCGCCTCTGGCTACATACATGGTCTACCTACATACATACATACGGTTACTAATATTAATAATATAACATACACAACTGAGCTGTGTCATACATTATACACTTATGAACTCGGCGGTACAGAGTACATAGAATGGGTACGATATCTACCCCGAAAGTGTTGGATGGTCATGATTGGAATATTCTCGAGCGAGGATTGGCTGTCACCAGATTTTTTATTGATTAGCTCCTAGCTCCTAGTGTCAGGGTACCTAGCGCGAGGACCAACGCCGCTGGGGCCGCGGAAGAGTACTTCGGCGTAGCTCTGGAGCTACGCCGAAGTACTCTTCCCAGCAGGGGCCCCAGCGGCCTCTGGTGCTGGCACCAGGCGTGGACGAGGAACACTTTGTTTTAGGACACGGGAGTTCAGCTCGTTTCTACACCCCGCCACAGACGGGTACATACATGGGTTTCCCTAGTAAAAAAGGTGCTAACTTTGCTATGAACCGTCGGATCCTTCAGTAACTATATCACATAACAAAAAAAATAAGACTAACTCAACAATGAAAACAAACTTTAATTTGACATAATATGTGTGCATTTAATGCGCCATAGGACTTTTCCAGCACATTTAATTCTCACAAACATATACATAAATTTGTGTATATAAATGTTGATTTCTTGATCTTGGAATATGACATTTGATTTAGTGACAAGTTTCACATCTGCGTTAATGATTTACTACAAGAATCATATGACATGGAATGCGATGGTTGGCCATGATCTCGGTGACCTGTTTCTGTAATTTAATGATTCGGTTAATAATAAATACTATTTGCTGTACATTGTCAATGTGTAAATTCCATATAATAGAGCATAGTATAGAAAGGAACACAGTAAGTGAAGTCGGTAACTTCGCTCCAATTAAGGGGCACTGTTGTACATAACAATGATCCAAGATTCATAAAATACTTTATGATCATCCAGTAAATGTTAAAGGACTTAAGAGGCAATCTATGAATAATCAGGGGCGTCCAATTCAGCTTTAGTCAAATTATAGGAAAGGTGCTTAACTAATATTTGCCTATTTAAATTTCATTTTACTATGCTAAATCAGGAAAACATTTTGGTGGACATTTCATACAGCGCCATCTAGCCCCAAAGTAAGCTAAGCATAGCTTGTATCATGGGAACCAGACAACTGTTAGAATACTTTTAAATGTTTTTTGTATATACATTCATATAATACATATTAACACCCAAACACAGAACAAACTTCTATGTTCGTCACACAAATGTTTTGTCCTGGGTTGGAATCGAACCCACGACCTACAGCGCAGAACGCAGGGTTACTACCAAGTGAGCTGTGATGAGAAAGGCTAGGGATGGGACTGATATACAAAGAACGCATCGAAGCTACGAAACACATATTTTATCAAAAGTCGCCATACTGGTTGACTGTTAGACCGTTGTCCAAAGGACTAGAGGTCATCACGATCCAGCTTGACGGAATAATGGATTCTCTACCGCAATTAACGTCTGGCGGCATGACCAGGATTGAGTTTAAAAGTCTGCTTACATTATGCTAATTCTGAAGCCTAGACATATTAAAGCGAAGGTTTAATTAATTATTCAAATTAAAATAAATGGCAAGGGAGTCCATAATGCATCAGCAAATATAACGTAAATTAATAAATATTGGTCGATATTTCACACAGCCTAGATTGTACTATAGGAATCAGATGATTGAAAGAATGTTATATACTTTTGGCAACTACATACATAATAACACATCATTAAATAATACATATCAACACCCAGGTGCAGAACAAACATCTATGTTCGTAACATCTAAGTTTATTAATGATAACCACCTTCTCATCAGACGAAAATAGACAATCTGGAGGCCCAAGTTGCTCGCGTCCGTAAGTGATTACCCTTTGAATCCCTACACGTGTCCCCCGGGTGGTGCGAAAGAAGCAACCCAAAGTAGCAGTAGAACTTGTGCCAAGTTCGCCCGGAGAAGTACTGCCACCACACCTGGTAATCTGCCGCCAAGCAGTAATGCACTCGTGTTGCTGTGTTCCGGTGGAAGGGAGTGGGTGCCAGTATAATTGCAGGCGCATGAGACGTAACATCCCCGTCTCGGGGTGATGGACGCAACGCAATACGACTTAGTTCATCTCATACTTTGGTGGAGAGGACTCGAGTCGTATTGTTGTTGTCTATTAGCGGTTACCATCATCAGGTGGGCCGTCAGCACGTTCCACCTACCGAATCACATAAAAAAAGACAAGCCATGAAGCCATGTCCGGTGAACAGAAACACCCACAAAGCTAATAGCTAAAGCATTTTTCATTATCAGATGAAAACACTGATACTGATACAGATACTGATTGTGATATGCGCACGAATGGAAACAGTAATTTGAATAAAGACCTTAATGAATGCGCGGATTATATTATAGCAGGCACCTTGACACAATCGATTGTCCGCCATCATGTAAACCTTGCGCCTAACTAAATTAACTACACATACAATGTGTAAGGACAAATCGATTCTTGTACGCAGTTAAAAACACATAAATGTCTTTTAATACGGACATACAACGAATTTGCGTGACGTTTACGTTTTTTTATGTAATACAGTTACGGAACGAGCTGACGGCCCACCTGGTGTTAAGTGGTAACCTCGGCCCATAACAACCGATGCGACTTGGGTCCTCCCCTACTAGGTACGACGAGACCCAAGTCGCATCGTATTCGCCCGTAACTCTGAGAAGTGTAGGTGTAATGCCCCATGTGCCTGTAATTTCACCGGCAACCACACCCTTCAAACCGGAACACAGTAACGCGAACGCATTACTGCTTGGCGGCAGAAATGGGCAAAACATTGTACGATAATGTAAAATGTAATCGTAAAAGTCATCCATTTGGCTTAATAAAGCATGTTTAATAAAACTATATAAAAGGACATAACTATATGGACGCTATAAACTCCATATTTTATTTGACAATGTATATTTATCTTTATAACTTCGGTAATTCGTAATATTTCTCTAGTTAAATGCTACTTTAGTAATATGCAAGAATGTTAAAAATAGGAAACATATTTCACTCAAGTATCAGCTGTCCGACCCATACTAAATACTTAACCACTGGTTGAAATGCGTCTCACAAAACGATTCCATTGTCTATATAATCATTTGTAAAATAAACAATACTTTTGAGTGGATTCACTCGGAAAAACGCAGCATATTAATTATGCAATTATTTTTTAATTTGAACTGATAAAAACTATGATACGTGTACTTATATGGTGACTGAACAATGAAGTCTGATTACAATTACAGGGCAATCAATTAATTTTATCTAATTGATTTTATCAAGTTGATAGATAGAAAACTGAAAAAAAAAATGTTCTAGTTAACTGTTATGATCACTGATTATTATTAAGCGAACGTAGTCATACAAAGCCTCTTCGACCACATTTTTTTTATGTCATTGTAATGACGGAACGAGCTGACGGCCCACCTGATGTTAAGTGGTAACCGCCGCCCATAGAGAACAGCAATACCATTCGAGTCCTCCCCATAGTACGAGATACTCAAGTCGCACTGCTGCACTGCACTGATGGTCATTTCAAACAGCGCTCTTCTGTCTACCCCCCGATTAAGGATAGCTTGTACTATGGGAACCAGACAACTACAGAATACTTTTTGTAAATACATACATATATATTTTTATATATTAACTTCCAGACACAGAACTAACATTTCACAACGTTTGTCCTAGGTGGGGGGATCGAACTACAGCACAGAAGGCAGAGTTTGTTACCCAATTAGAAGTGAAGCGTTATGTCGCAAGTAGCAAAGACACATAACCACACAATGAAACTAACTTCATGCTCTTCACACATTTGGCTACGGTGCCGTCAATACGATTGTTAAAATACATTTTTATGTTGAGAAATGGAATAATTTACAACTGCTACACTTCTGTTACGTAACCCAACAATGCAGCATAATAACACGCAATGGAATCATTACATTAGAAAACATGTCTTGCAAACAGGACGATCTGGAAAAGTAATTAAACAAAACATGTTGGGCGAACCAATGTGCAATATAGCTATTGTTTTAGGAGAAATATTTCACAGAGTAATTAGCTAAAGAGAGTGGCACGTTACTATTAAATTGATCCCAGTATATCTATTACCTACAATGGTCTTATCTGTATATTGGAAACTTATTTACTCTTGAATTGATCGTATTGTATAAAAAATCAAAATATCACTTTATGTTTGAAGCAAAATATTGGACAAACAAAGAAGTAATGGTCGTCCGCATACTTATTCAAAATACTTAGACAGTTCCATAGCTAAGTTGTCTCTTGTCGTGGAGTTTACCTTACATAGTTATTATTTATTATAATTATATAATGTAATACATAAGTAATGTGTAGGTCCATGCATGTCCTGTGATACCTGATATTCCCAGAGCAGGGGTACATAGAATACGTAGATTCTAACGCGACCACACTTCACCGCGGCTCAATCTGATACTAATTAACTTGGAATTTCCCGTTCTCGAGACAACTTCAGGATAAAAGGATATAAAAACAGTCTTACTTAAAAATACAACGTTGTACAAAAAATAAAAGTCAATCTATAGACTACTTACTATCCGAGTATAGCGGACATATGGAGGCAAAATTTTTGTAAACAAAGATTTCAATACACGTCAGGTCAATACATTCTTTTACTTTCATAAATTCAAGATGTAAGAAAAAGGCTATTGGCAAAAACCTATTTAGTATTCAGCATACAATTAGCGGAGTAAAAGTGACAGTGAGACTAAACAATGAGTGGAAAAAACTTTCTTCTCACGTTAATAAAAGCGTGAAAGCTTAGTAATGGCGGTCACAGTGAGACAAACATGAATTAGTGAGGAAATTAGCGACTATTACATACATGTACAAGGCAACTCGACTACCGAGTGAGTCAGAAACTGTAAAATTACCCCGAGAGGGGTATTTTTTGTGGAACAACCTTTATTCTGCTGCTTACTTTGATTTTCCGGTCTTTATCTACCTTATGTATATATCTACAGTTATCCTTTTAAACAAATATATTTCTTCAGAATTCATTTAGTAGTTACTATCGATTAAATAGCAAAGTTGTCTCAACTGTAAGAATCAATTAAACAAACCCTGTCAATTTTAAGAGAAAATAACACACCTCACTCTTCATATTAGACGCATTGCATCTAGCGTTAGGATAATCCATTTCGGGGTAATAAGCAAAATTTTACTCATCATGTAGGTATAAAAAAATACACAAACGTAGAACAAACATAATTTGGGTGTGAAACATTGTGTAACCATTCTGACGGAACTCAGTAATTTAAAATGCTTCGGTCGTTCACCTTTGGGATGAAAATAATGAAAACTCATTAAATTTAATGCACCCAATGTGTCAAAAGTACATAAGTTGTGAGATGTAATCGATAAGAATGTTACAGTCATATGTTTGCAACACACGCAAACCATTCGCAAAAACATGTTTTAGCCAACAGCAACAGGTCACATCAAATGTTACCAAATCCTGAAAATCCTGATTATTATCAATCAGTACTTTTTCGTACTTAAAATCGAGTCCACCATACACTTAGCGCGAAGTATACAAACAACATTCGTAATAACATTATCGTGCAGGACAAAAAAAAAGCGTAACCTTTTAATTAGAATTATGAAGGAATTGTTGTTCGTCCAACTTGTTATGCAACAAGTGTCTCGTCACCGATTGACAGACGTCACTAGTTAAACTGTATGCAGTATGAAGGTAATGATAGTTAAAGACCTTCCACAACTGACATGTTTTCCATTGTGTAGGGACCAGTTTTTATATATCACTAGCTCCTGCACGCGGCTTCGCCCACGTCTTATTTCAGTTCAACTATGTTCAAGATTTCAGTCAAATCGGCTATGTAGTTAGGGTTAAGGAACGAACACATGGCCCTTCTAATGTTAATAAAAATAATTATTTATTGGAAAGACACATGTAATACTTAATACTGTACTTTGCGACAATTGCTTTGTATCCAATAGGCGGTCTTATCGTAGTATACGATCTCTTCCAGACTACCTTAAACTAAAATAAAAGTTACTTAATACTAATGCAAAAACTATGCTCTAATAAGGCTCTGACCACAATAAAGCTCTCCCACTAATGGTAACCCGAGTCGCATCTTAGCTGTAACTTCGAAACGTCAAGGTGTAATGGTCAAGAGCCTGTAATTATACCGGCAACCGCACATTTTAAACGAGAACAAGCAGCAATGCGTTACAGCTTGCAACAGAAATAGGGATGTAACACTTCGCCGGACGAACATGTAAAAAAGTTTGCGATCTGTGAATGTGTGAAAGAGTAACACACAGTCATACAGACAAACTAATATTTTATAATATTAGTGTGATGCGATAGTATGTGGGTAATATCACGCGAACCTTGTGACGATTGTTTACGTAAACAATATCACATAATGGGAACAGGCCGTGGTGAATGACACGACTTAGAAATTTGCAGGAATGCATCAGTGACGTAGAGGCGAGGGCAATGCAACCACAGGCGACATACTCGTAAGCCGTCAGAATGGACGTGACGAATTTTGGATTCCCCTAAGGTCGCAAGTTCTTAAATAGGTAACAATAGTTCAATGATTAACTGAATCAAACTGAATAATAGTGCAAGAATGTGCACTAGCCCCCACACTAGGATTCCTTGTGTTGTGGATGGCTAGCTCCTTCCAGAAGTAACAGAAGTAAAGTAGATTACAATAAAATAATAAAAAATGACGTGTGGCACTCGGAGACTGCCGCGGTAAAGCTATTGCGCGTGATATTTCAAAAAGTCATTAAAAGTTCTGGTATTTATCGATAGATGGAAAAACTAAAAAGTATCACCGCTGTGCCGGTCGGAGTGGGGGGTGTTAGGTTTTTTTCGTTACGGAATTTCTGGATTCGGTCTCCACGCTCAAGGCCCGCGATAGAAGCTATGCAATAGCTTAATAATAATATTCTGTTTGTATCCATGGTAACAATTACTATGAGCAGAAGAACTTATGCCAAGTTGACGTAAGCAGGTAGGTAAGTAATTCGCGTTACTGTGCTCCGAGTTCTTACGGACCGAGCAGATGGCCCAGCTCATGTTAAGTGTTAACCTCTGCCCATAACAAGCAATACGAATTGAGTCCTCTCCTACTTAGGTATCAGTACTTAGGCGCATCGTATGCGCCCGTAACTCTGAGACGTGAAGGTGGAATTCTCATTCCCCTGTAAATTCACCGGCAACCACACCTTTCAAACCGAAACCCAATAATGAGAATATGTAACTGCTTGGTGGCAGAAACAGGTGGCAGTACTTTCCCGTATGAACTTGGCATAAGTATCTATGTTCTACCGCCTGTAAAAACAGTAGAAGTTGTGCCAAGCTCGTTATTTTCTTTATCATCATAACCATATCTTTCTTTAACGCTACCATGGCGTTCGTACTGAGAAACCAAGTTATAACTACCGCATGATGAATGTAACATTTTTGTTTTACGTTAATACTTTCAGCATATATTATTTCATCAAATATTTGCGCAGTTATTTATTAAGGCTCTATTACCAGTGCCGGTAAAATTTCTACATACATTGTATATGTTACCGGCATTCTCTACGATCTGGTATTCTATAGAATACCTTAAACGTTCAGGCCATGTGTGAAATATAATTCCATACATCGCCCGAAAAATATGCTTAAACAATTATGAAATAAAGTATACTTTGTAAATAGTACACTTACGGTTGAAGAAGTGTATAATAAAAGCAGTTAGGTAAAGAAAATATATTATAATTCTCATACTAAAAAACGGCGAGCATTATATGAATAAATAATAAATAAATACATATTGATGAACCTTCACACAGCGCCATCTAGCCCCTAAGAAAGCTAAGTAAACAGCTTGTATCGGGACGCGGATAACTGATAATTATAATACTTAAATAGGTTTTTTTGTAAATAATGCATATAATACATATCAACACCCAGACACAGAACAAACACCTATGTTCATCAAACAAATATTTTTCCCGGGTGGGAATCGAATCCACGACCTACAGCGCCGAAGGCAGGGTTACTACCAACTGAGCTGTGAGGCCAGGCATTTTGATAAATGACGGCTTTTCATATATTGCCGGTAACACATACAAGTCGTACGGCCGGGCGAATATCGTGTGAAAACATCTCAATGTCCCGATAGTGATATCAACTACCAGCGCCATTGTATTGTATGCAAACGTATTAAACCACAATCATTGGCTGCGTGCTGAGACGCACATGCACTAACACAGACAAAAAGTTCATTAGCATGTTTTTAAACCTGTTCAATAGTGGATAATGATTACGTATATATTAATCGTATTGCTGTTGTCCATGGGCGGCGGTTACCACTCAACATCAGGTGGGCCGTCAGCTCGTTCTATCATCCAAATGACATAAAAAAATAAAAAAACGTAACGCCCTGTACACTTTTAGGACTGGACGTAACAAGTGAGCTGACAGGCTGTCTTGTTTTGTGCTTTTCAGTACCAAGTCAGTCACCTAGAGACGCCTGTAACACTGTGCTAAAAATATTTTTCGCAATATTTTTAATTTGTGTGTATTGTTGGGATAACCATCTAAAGGGAACTTATTTTACATATAGTCGTATATAAGAATAAGAATATTTATTTTCAAACATACATGGTAATTATGACTAAAAGATATACGTATTAATCTCATTCATAAGTCTTTCACAATTATATGAACCGAATACGAAATGTGTACGAAATGGTAGAAGCACTTTTAAACATAAAGATATCTTTATCTCCCGTGCTAGTTGGTAACTGTGTTACGGCGGGATATAACTGTGCTATAACTTAATTTTAGCTTTCATTAACCCTAGAATGATAACAATATTTTTCTATTCACCAAATATAATCATACGTCTTTCCGACGTAAATGTTTGAATATTTGAACACGTCTAAACTTATATCAGACACAGAAGCCAGCTATTAAATTTCTACCGAGTAACACCCATCGTTTCATCACGACTCGCACGTACCAATTTGATTGTAGATATTTACGATGATTACATTCTGCACTGTATGTAATTTCCGTCTGAGACATAATCAATCCATCTATCTTTCAGATATATTACTAAAGTATAAAACAATTAACAACAATTACATAGGAGCCGAAAGGTGTTTATGTTGAGAAAGCCGGTAGGTTTAAATAATGTGGGGCTGAACGGACACGACTGCAGTCGGTATATTTCTTCAAGATTGTAGCGGATACAACAGCACACTAACAGTGTGGTGATGCATTAAAATTGCGTTATTTTATACACAAATTACGGCGCAGCGCAAGCGATCAACCAACGTAAACGCTGATTAAGATGTGTCTAAAACAATTTTTAATTTTCTACATATTTGTCTCCCTGTGGGAATCAAACCTCGGTGTCATTTGAAACCATTAAATAAAATGTTACATTTATTAGTGAATGATCAATAATGGATATCGGTAAATAAATACTGACTGGTCTCACAGCTCAGATGATAGCAACACTGCCTTGTGCACTGTAGTTCGTAGGTTCGATAACCACCCAGGACAAACGTATATTTAGTTGTAATTTACAAAAAGAAAAGTTTCTTTTCAGTTATCTAGAGGTAGTTCCATAGTACGTGCTAGGCTTATATTGGGGCTAGATGGCGCCGTGTGAAATGTCTAACAATATTTAGTTATCGATATAAATTATGTTCACAATTCAATATGACCTAGACGAATGCTATTTCACAATAAATGACTTACACGGCTCATACAATTATTTATGTGTGATTAATTCTGATTTCTATATTAGTAGTTGCTCACAAGACGCATATTCGCATATGTTTTACTAATTAACTTAGACATCAAGCCATGTCCACTGCTGCACTCAATTTAATAAAATCTAGTCTAGTTTAAATAGCTATATTAAAACATGACAGTAAATAAAAGTCTGATCAAAATGACAGTTATTTACAAAGCTATGAGTTTTAGCCAATGAATTTTTTTAATATTTTTACATAATAACTACTTGTTTTCGCTGTAAGACACGAGTAGAATGCGTAATATGTTAATCAAGCTTTACAATATATCGAAGTTTCAATTATGGCTTTGGTATTGTGTCTGAGTTGTCTTCAAAGTGTGAGTGGCAACATAAGAATGTTCGAAGAATAACTTTTAATGTTTTATTTTGCTGTTTGTTTATTTAGGTCAAAATTTGCAACTGAATTTTGAACCAGTTCTCGTAGCCCGTATAGGCTGATGGTAATATTATGTTGAGCTGGATCTGATGCTGCTACCAGGACCACCCAACTCCTCAACAGCTTACGTACGAACTACACGGGCAAACAAGAATGCTGTTTACATTTTGTTCACGTTTCTAGTTTAATCTATGAAATCTAACTTGTCAGGTGTTCACGGAAACATACTAAGGAATAATTATCGACGCCAAGCTACAGTTTTTATACATACATATTAAAAACTAGATTGTTTAGCTTGAACCAACCTTTATTTGGTCCATAGCATATTTAAACATTGTGGTTTTGTTGGTTATTTATCTGTTTCTTGTTGATTAGATGTCAGCTATTACAATATTTTCATTGTACAAATAATAATAATAATATTGGTGGACATTTTACACACCTTCATCTAGCCCCAAAGAAAGCTAAGCATAGCTTGTTTCATGGGAACCAGAAAACTGATATAATACTTTTACACTTTTTTGTAAATACATGCATATTAATAAAATAAAGCTTTATCTGAATCAATATTTTTCGTGATAAGTATTTCTTTTAATGAGGATTATAATTATATATCCTGTGAGGGGCACAGGAAAAACAAAACTCGCTTAAGTGCACCATTACAGTCCAAATCAATTATTCTAAACACCAAGTTGATTTCATCTAATGGGTACCAATCAAATTAACCGGTCAAGCAGAATCCGACGACTTTAATTTTGTTCTATTTACAGAATGTTTAAGTTGATTAGCTCGGTCATAAAATTGGGATTACAATCAAATCAAATTATAAAGCCGGGTCACACTGTATGTTTCACGAATAGTACACGAATTTATAATATAGAGTTAGCCCAGTGTAGTTAATAACACAGTATGCAACGCTTGAAATAGAGTACAATCTAGAGGTATACAAATAAATAAAATTGGAGTATCTGTTTGTAATATAAAAAAAAAAACACTTTTTACTAAGTGCATATGGATGTATACACGTTAGATATACCAAAACAACATTTTTTTTTTTCAATTTTGTCTGTCTGTCTGTTTATTCCGGTTAATCTCTGAAATGGCTGGACCGATTTTGACGGGACTTTCACTGGCAGATAGCTGATATAACAAGGAGTAACTTAGGCTACTTTTCCGAGGGGTAAAATAGGGGAGCGTGATAAAACTGAATTCCACGCGGACGAAGTCCCGGGCAACAGCTAGTTGATTATAATTATTATAACTCAAGCCACCAAACCACATCACTAAAGAAAACATCGTGAAGTAGGTAAACATTGCGTTCAATTCCTTTAACCAATAAATTCAGTAGTGTAATTTATACCGCACTGGACTATCGTGCTTAATCTTGTCTATCTAGTCTCGCTTATAGAGAGTATACTGTGTCCTGAAGTGGAAACCCAAAAGTCAGTAACATCAGGTACGAAAATCAGCTTTATCTAAGCAATTTCCAAAGTTGATGAATTGCAAGGTGACATTCGAACCATTTATGTCGTTAAATGCTTTGTTGACAAACAGATATAAAAAACTAGAAGCGATCTACATTGGTAGTTCGGCAGAAAACCTATTAACTTTCCGTCAAAATCATAAACAAGCCCAAGATTTATGAGGTTGCATTTTTATTTAATGTCCGTTTTTTTAATTGCTTGCCTAGGTTTTTTTAGCTGAATAAGTTTTGGAACGAGTAAAATTACCAACCTGATGTTAAGTTATAACCTCTGCCCATAACAACAGCAAAACGTCTTGGGTCGTCCTCTACTTAGGTATGGAAAGACCCTAGTCACATTCTATTGCGTCCGTAACTTTTGAGTCTGGCAACGGAACGGAATACAGCACGCAAATGCATTATACTGCTTGGCGGCAGAAACAGGTATAGTGGCAGTACTTCTCCGGACAAACTTGGCATAACCTCTACAGCTAGTCATTCCACAAGGAAACAATCGTGAGATGTGGTGATCTCAACTCTGCCATTACTTTCCACGAATCGCTCGGCCATTATTATTACAGGTTATCACAAATAATAGAAGACCACAAAGATCATGGACCTGGGGCGTTTCAAGTGTCAAAAAGTCTAGACAGTGACGAGTAAACTCAGAACAATAGTAAACTGACTTTTCTAAGTAATTAAGTAATTTGACTATTTTGAGACATACGCGACCTACTTCTGAAGCTGTTAAGAGCTTTCGAACAAGAAGTAAAATCTTTAAACTGTTACTGGTAAGCGAAATACTGTTAATATTTTTGTCTGTACAACGTAACACGCGTTCTGGTGGGCAATTTTCTTCCGATTGAAGTTTGGGTAAATATCAAACGGTCCTCAAAGCTTCATCTGTTTCTAAACAAGATCACGCTACCTACTTGCCCCTTAGCAAAAACAGGGCTACTGCATCGCACGGTATACACACCATAAAGTCACCCAGACATCACCTAAATTGGAGTTCAGACCACTATCACTTTCGAACGAGCCTTGACTGTGACAGTCCGGACACCACTACTTACTGAATCACCGGTATAACGCACATTTACTTTCCTACCATAAACGGCATTTGAAATTGAAAAAACTTCATTTTAAATTAAATAAAGTATTGGTGGACATTTCACACAGCGCCATCTAGCCCCAAAGTAAGCTAATCATAGCTTGTATCATGGAAACCAGACAACTGATATTATACTTCTACACTTTTTTTTGTAAATACATATTAACACACAGACACAGACCAGACACCTACGTTCATCACACAAATGTTTGTCCTGCGTGGGAATCGAACCCAAGACTTACAGCGCAGAAGGCAGGGTTACTAACTGATGAGGTCAGTCAATATTATGCTTGCTATACTAGAATAACAAGTGTAGACAACAGGTTGTAGGTCCACTCTCACATTATGAGAGTGGTTCTGTGTTAGGACAATATTGCAATAAACGATATACATTTCGATGCCAGTGGACTAACAAAGACTATAATGATGATGGCTTTTGTGATTATTCTATTTCGATTCTGTGATTGCTGTAACAACAATTCAGACTGGGGCTATACGAATATTTCAACCTGATGTCTATAAGAGATTATCCTGGTTATATTAAGCTCGGTCTTGGCAAGCCGCTAGTTTATTACCAGTCAGTATGTAGAGTATTTGGGGAGAGACAGGATAATGAGAGTATTAGCTGAGACGTAAAACTTCCTATTATTAAAATAATTTGACATGCAAGATAATTGTAAATTATTTTGACTAAGCACTTAAGTAAAACTATATATTGATTAAGTAAAGGAAACAATAAGTCAGTACAACAAAAGTTAAATCCGTTCCTTAAGTCATTAATCACAGTTTTACTTTATCACAATGCCCCTAACCATTCATATACTTAAGGTTACACGGATGTATGTCAGTGTGTCTACAAATTAACCCCTCCATGAATACTGTACTTTGTAATTTACAGTATTCATAGGCAATATGTTTTACGTGTCCCCATGCAGTTTAATTAGCTAAAATATGGTAATGATATAATTTTTCTATAACTTACCAATAAATTCGGCAAAATGTTATGAACTTACCTGAAAATAAAACATACAATGTTACAATTGGCAGCATTTAAAATTTGGTCCACAATAAACATTATACAAAAAGTATTCATATTTATAGAATATAAATATGACATGTCCTAATACAGTTTACACAGTTTGAAACCTTATTTTATTACGATGAAACGAGCCGAGATTGTTGTACCATGATATCAGGCAAGACATTTGATCAAAGGGCCATAAAAAAAGGAAGCCCTCCATTAGGGGTTTCTTGACTGTTCTACCCCATGGAGGGTCGGACAGGCTTTGAACAGGCGTCAAATAGCGATAAGTACGGGTGACCTTATGTTTTGAATATTATTGACGTTTCTACTACTACTTGGCGGAAGAAAAGGTAACGTATGAAGGTAGTAGGTACGCCTACCGGACGTGTACCAATGATCCGGCGCAGACAAAGTCACGGGCTGCTACTAACCACAATAATATGTCTCTGTGGTGCATAAGACAAAGGCCAAGCTTTCGTAACCTTGCGCCGCCTGCCTAGAGCTATGAATCATGTTGTTTCGGATAAATAGAAGCCGCGCCTTCGCTGCCAAAATATCTCAAGTCCTTTTCGTGATAGACAATGAGCAAAAAAGGTTTCTCAATGTCACTGTGCTTAGGATAGAGCCCACCCACCAACAGTGCATTTCGCAAACATTCTTCCAGTTATAATAAATCTGGTTTATGCAAACGGCTAAACTCCGATTTTGGAATACTTATGTCGTATGTTTTGCTAAAATATGATTTATACATTAATCAGAACACATAATAAGTATATAAGTATATAAAAATTGGTGGACGATTACATAACGACATCTAGCCCCAAAATAAGCATGATAACAATTAGATATTAACATGAATATTCTTGATAAAAAATACATTTATTAACAAGCTTTTCTTAAATTTGTAGAATAATCTTGCAATGTCAATAAAGATGTGTAAAATTTATCGGTTGGGCGTTGGACCCACACACAGTAGACATATGAAGTTGAATAAGTTTATAAATATGGTACCAACATCTTTAAAATCACAAATAAGACTCGGCTAATTATGCGCTCGAAATTATGTATAACTGTGCTAAATGATAATTAACCAGTGAGCTGTAACACTTTCTACGGTAATTTAGATCTGTGTTACTGTTAGTTGTCCCAAACAAAAGTAAAATGTGTATATATGTAATGTATATACAAAACAAACGGACTATTGGAATGTGAACACTGGGCACGGCGCAAATCAGTTGAATATGTCGACACTGACGAGAGATTATCTGATCAGATTATTCAACCATGAAATATAGAGTACACATTCCAACATTCTTACGATGGTAAAAATAAATATTAATAACTTTTATTAGAATAATAATACCTTATATTAATACTATTAACATTAATTTCTAATATTTGTCAAATATACTTACGATATGATGCTTAGCCTAGCCTATAATATAGGCCTTGTAGGTAACTATAGGTAACGTACTAACCTATGTAAAATAACGAAAAATTTCGAATATGCTCATTCTTACGTAGATAAATAGGAAACTATTGAACACAAACAAATACATAGAAATAAAAGGTTAAAAGGTAATAATTATTATAAAACGTAATTATTACGAAACGAGGGCAAAAGAATGTTTTTTATCAGTTTATTATAATAAATTACTCGATGACACATATTATAATTACGTATTCACACAATTAACTTACCCTCATTAATACAGCAAACGATTCTTACGATCAATTAAAAACATTTCTCATACCGAGAAACTGATAGCAGCTGTGTCAACTCATATTACGAAGTAAACATCTTCAATTTTGGAAAGCAAGTACGCATTTAGAATCAAAATAGATTTCAATATGGAACCGTTGCCAGATTTCACATAACCAACAGTCCCGAATAAGCAAGTACTTCTCAAGGATTTATCAATGCGGCCGAACTCGATTCGGAGACATTAATAGGGGAAGTGAAAGGAAGATCTTTTTATGGAATGCGATGAACCGGCATTTGGCAGAATGTTGATTCTGTATATTTATGGAATAGATAATTTGGCATTTCAGTTCGTCGCTTTTATATATGTATTCGTACATAACGATGTTTATTTGTCATGCTTATTCAATCTTTAGACATATAGGAATCCTTACAGCGCCAGAGGCCAACAGCAGCCAGATAATTTGATTAGGAAGAGTGATACCGTCATCAACCGGCCGCAAGAGTCTCGTTGGTTGCTGCAGGATGTACCGAATTGGAGTATATAAGAATAAGAATATTTATTTTCAAACTTACATTGTAATTATAACTAAAAGATATAAGTATTAATCTCATTCATAAGTCTATCACAATTATATAAACCGAATACGAAATGTGGGTAGAAGCACTTTTAAACATAAAGATATCTTTATCACCCGTGCTAGTTGGTAACTGTGTTACGGCGGGGTAAACGATTCTCGTCCCATACAAATACGGACTATTTCAGGTTGCATTGCGGCCGCTTGAACCAAACAACAGTTGCATTGTGCCTGTACACCCCGAAAATACCAAAAATAATTCATAGCCCCGAATGCAGAGAATCACTCTAATTCACATAATAATATATTAAGTGAACTTTGTAAAACAAATATATTAATAAGTCGAATAGTTTCGCAAGTAAGCCCGCCCCGAACGATAATTGGTCGTTCTGTAGTCAGTACCCTAAACAAGGATTACGAAACTGTAAACAGTTGCATAATTACTTGAAGTGACTACCTGGGTGAATGGAAACAAATACGTTAGACTGTTTAAAACCAGCCACAATCTGCGGAATACTTTTAATTGAAACTAGATTAATTTGTAATGGTGATTTGTAACAAACACACGAACAAGCAATTAATGAATTCGTCCCGAGCATAGATTAAAACGTGGACAAATTAAGAAATCCTATACACAGTTTATCATAAACGGCCCATTCAGAGTCCGTACACACGCAAATAAAAGAGGACGATGTAAACAAAATACCGTAACATTGCAAATGAATTCATCACGAATAACGTTTTTAGTAGGCCAACAACTGCCGTCGAACCGTCAGTCACGTAAGTCCAATGCGTTTCTGGCCTATTTCTCATGTTTTGCATCATTCTTAGGCCGTATAAGGCTAGAGTTGTGACCTTAGGGGAGTGATGTAGAGCGGTCTGTGACGCAAACTCGACAATGTCTGAGATATCTGTATAATGGGCACTGTAGACGCCCACGCGGAGTACGTTCCACTCCTAATTTGGTAACAAACACACAAAACCGATGTGATTTGTTATCAAATTCAACAGCTACATGAGCTTTAATGTTTTCGTAGCATTAAACTTTACGAGTGTTGTACATCAAGTGTTTGGTTTGTTAACAAAAACATCGTTGATGTTCAGGGGAGAAGTATAAAAACAAACACAGGAAAGCCTATTTTATTTATTTTTGGGGACCTAAAAGTTAGTAAATGTATCTTCACAGGTCCCAAAAAAGCGTGGGGGCCCAGTGGTACACACCCCGAGTCTGGAGGTCGTTGGCCCAAATTCAAAAAAGGTGCAAGGTGTTTATCGCTTGAAAAAGATGCGCGTAATGCAGTTCTCTAAAGCGTGATAGCGGACGGTGCTCGGGAAGTAAGTCTGAATGTTTGAAACGTCATCAGGAACAATAAAGGGTACGTAGTACAGAGCCATATATTCACCTGGCAACGAAAGTTGCGACTATTACATATTATATTTGACTGGCCTTATAGCTCAGTTGGTAGTAACACTGCCTTCTGAGCTATAGGTCGTGGTATCGATTCCCACCTAGGACAAACATTTTCGTGACGAACATAGATGTTTGTTCTGTGCCTAGATGTTAATATGTATGATATGTATGTACTTACAAAAAAACTGTATATAAGTATTAAGTCAGTTGTCTGGTTCCCATGATACAAGCTACGATTAGCTTACTTTGGGGCTAGATGGCGCTGTGTGAAATGTCCACCAATATAATTATTATTATTATCGGTAGGTGCATTCTCGATAAACATCCCGTCAGTGTAATGGCATGCTTCCCGTTTTCTGGCGACACACGAGCCGTGTAGCAATTTGTCCCGTGTCTGTGGACAGGCGCCACTTATCTTGTAACGGTACATTTGCAGGAAAATTAAATGCACCGCCAGACATTGCATTACTCAAACACCGATCTCTGTAATGTTGCAGCCAGTTGTGCTATTCTTTCTATTCTATTCGAGTCACTGGTTCTCTCGAACCGGTGTGGTGAAAGGATTTTAAATGCGCCCTCAAAGAGGCTCCCTTTCGTGCACTTGAAACATGTCTTCGGATTTTTAGTTCTAGGACATGTCGGTTTCCTCACGATGTTTCCTTCACCTTTTTGAGAACGGGGTATAGCTCACATTAATTTTTCAATCGAAAAACTTATAGCACGTCGGGATTTGAACCGGCGACCCCCGGATTGAAACTCGGGGTCAGTACCACTAGTACCGCCACGCTCTCGACAGTTGTGCTTGAATATGATTACGAGTTAGCGATGGAATTTAACGAAGAGCCTCCGAGAAGGTCAATAGATTCTATAACAGTCGAAGACTAAATATAGTGAACTTGTTTATTTTAATAAGATAAATATGAATACGGCATATGGTCAAACTGTTAATTGCTTAAATTTTTGAAAAACATCTCCATAAATTCTAATGAAGGGAATGTGGAGTTTTATTGTCATCAATTAGTACAATATAATAGTCAATATATGGCTCCGTAGCTAATTTGATTGCAAATGAAGATATTTTGATTGGTTGATTACACTGCCTCCATAGCGAGAGGTTCTAAGTTCAATCCCCGGCCTGGGAAATATTTGTGAATGTGCATAAAGCTTAAAGTTAATCCTGGTGTTATAAATAAATATAAATATTGGTGGACATTTCGCATAGCGCCATCTGGCCTTAGACTAAGCAGATCTTGTAATATATAGAATATTCACATATTTTTTATTGGGTATATACAAACGAGTATAAATACACAATAAAACCCATAAGTAATATGTTTTCGTCATTCATATTTATGTTCATCTTGGGTGGGAATCGAACCCTACAGCGCCACTTATACTTCATTGTTTTGTGTGTTCATATGTTTGTGTCGTGTATTGATCTATCAAAGCCTACTACCAAACCGATATGAGAATATAATCCTACAAATTTTGTTTTATTAACGTTGCACCTGAGCCACTGCATTTGCTAATACAACCGCGTTATGCAACTAAGCAGAGGGGTCGTAAAGATCAAGATCATTAACATCGCGACGGTGACCAGACGATGTTTCAAAATCGCGGGCCACGTCGAGAGAAGGCCTGCGCGGGCGCATCCCACCGGTCAAGTTCACGGAGTCACAGTCACTGTTGCGCATCTAATGTGGTTCAGTACACGGTTATTGGGTAAACCACACTGGCGTTACGGAATTGAACGTAACGGTTGCCCGCTTCTGAGGACGGACTAATGTGCAACTACCGAGGAAACTGTTGCATGATTATTTCCAAGGGGGGCCAAGTTGCTCGCGTCCGTAAGTGATTATCCTTGAATCCCTACACGTGTCCCCCGGGTGGTGCGAAAGGAGCAACGAGAAGTACTGCCACCACACCTGGTAATCCGCCGCCAAGCAGTGATGCACTCGTATTGCTGTGTTCCGGTGGAAGGGAGTGGGTGCCGGTAAAACTGCAGCCGCATGGGACGTAAAATCCCCGTCTCGGGGTGATGGACGCAACGCAATGCGACTTAGGTCATCTCGTACTTTGGTGGAGAAGTTGAGTCGTATTATTGTTATATGGGCGGCGGTTACCACTTAACATCAGGTGGGCCGTCAGCTCGATCAGCAGAATGACATAAAAAGAAAGTGTAAAATTATTTATATTGTTTTTGTCTTGTATTGTATTGGTATGAAATTCACGCTTTATTATTATTATTAATCATAATAATAATAATAGCTGTTTATGAAACTGGTATGTCGGTCTCCATAAAGAATACTTTAATAATTGATGACCAGGTCAATGGATTCTGCGGTCAACAGAGCGAGTCGCAGATACAGTATGAACTTGACCTGATGATTCTCTGTCCGGCCTTGCAAACGGTGCTGAGAACTAAAGGTATGATTAATTCGTGTTCACGAAGACTTGGGGATATTATAAAGAGACGGGGAGTCAAACTAATTGGGTCTTTCACAATTATTATTGAAAATAAACTGAATAATTAGGTTATGTAATCGACCCCCAGTTCTCAATACTCTGAAAAGATCATTAACAACATAAAACAATCGATAGTGCTATTTTTTATGCAAATGTCATTTCAAACTTGTAGTAACCACGCAGTCCATACCGAAAGATAGGTATAATATTTATATCAATTTGTGGAATGTATACCTAAATGGGGATAACACGACCAGACTATTATGTAAATTGAATGTCTATGATGTAACAACCGTCGTACCTTCTTGAACATAAACAAACATTTTAATATAATTGTGGTTATGAAATAAATCGCAAGTACTATTGTTTTTACAATTAGTTAAAAAAATCTTGACAAACCAAATGTAGTCTGAACATGAACAGCCTGTAAGAATGGTATAGTTAAGTAAAGATGCATGTTTGATGCAAGATGCATTTTGACGTTGATGATCCTAAAATTCAAGGAGAAACACTTACTGCCACCGAGCTTACTCGCAATTTCAGAGACTATACTGTGACCAAGTTGAGAAATTAGCCAAATGCATACTTCGAAGATTCTAGGCCATATGACACCTTATTAATAATAAAGAAGCTAAATAACTTAGTATCATCAAAGTTTTTACTTTGTTCCACCGCTAGATTTCAGGTTTGTATATGTACATACATATAATATAGCAATCAGATATATAATTTATAAATTATATATCGATTTATTAATCACACAAATATTATTAGCGGGTGGAAATCGACCTGACGACCTGAGCTGCGAGGCCAGTCATTTGAACTTTATTATTGTTGACCACAAATTTTCGACCAATGATATAACCACAAAATGATTTGAAATCTAACACTAATAAGTATAGCTTGAAGTTCAAGTTCTGTTGTCCATTCGAACAATCGTGCTTCACGTTCGTGTACCTAACAGAACTGACATGCGACAATGACCTCGAAATTTCAAAGTATTAGTAGATTATATCATATTTATTCACGAGCTCTGTGGCCCACAAAAACTAATTGGAGGCCTCGATTTCTCTAATGCGTTCATAATTTAATGATACACCCAGGTATCTTTGTGCGGACATATGTATTAAGAGACTAAAGATATATAGTTTTTAGTCGAGATACAACTTTGTGGCAAAGTTTATAGTACTAATAAAATTCAGTCACTGGTTTACTAAGAGTGTGGTGAAAGGATTTACGCGTCTCTTTGAGCTGCGTTTCATGCACTTGACACATATCTTCGAATTTTCAGTTCTAGGACATGCCGGTTTCCTCACGATGTTTTCCTTCACCGTTCTGAGAACGTGGTATTGCGTACATCAATTTATCAAGTGATAAAACTTTTTGTGCTCGGGATTTGAACCAGCGACCTCCGGATTGAAACTCAAAGTCAATCAGCACCACTGGGTTACCCACGGTCTCCAGAGTTTATGGTAACCCCAGGTGGTAATGGAGGAGTGGCGCTGTATCAAAAAACACCCGTTTACAGCTTTCCTAGTACATTTTCTTGTCCAACTCTTCGTGTTCTTGGCAATTTTTCCACATAGCAGCTAACAAGTACGTCGGCCAGGTAATACAGTTCGCCTCATTTCATCACATAATAATTGAGCAGTCTAGGCACCACTATATTTTCCTCACTTTGTAATACTTGATAAGTATCGATACCGTGCAATTTACAAACGCGGGTTTTCTTATAACACTTGTTATTTTGCAATCGTTGTGACAGGCACTTGATAGGAAATGTATTATTTGCCCGGAAAGTGAAATATATGAAAATATTTAGACATGATATCGATCGAATCAATAAAATATGGCATGGACATCAACTGAAATGCACACATAAAAGTCCTGAGTAAGCTTTCGGTCCAAAGCACGAGTGTTTGTACCGGGCGGGAATCAAACCCAGGACAGCTTTGCATGCAGTGTCTATCTACTTAGCCATGGAGGTATCATAGTACATACTTGTGATAAAACTCGAAATGTCAACATTGTACAGTTTCGAACAAAAACCGTATAAAACAAATCGACTGCACACACGGATGCTTGTTTTCTTCACTTGAGGTAAAAACTGGCACTAAATTATAAATTAAGCATTTGTACGATCAATCAAAGCAGCGTTTACACATTTGAGACGAACATAGTCAGATATAACAGACAAAGAATAATGATGACCCAACATCATTACGAGAAAAATTACATAAGATTATCTAAATCGGGTTTTGTAGAGGGCAATAAATAACAAGAGTGGTATGCGATAATTAAAAACAAAAAAACGCAAAAATTTAAATTAACTGGTATATTTGAAAATGTAGAGGCAAAAAACTGAATCAGACATTATTTTCTGCAAAGACTATTTTACAAAGGTGATAATTAATTACTGTTTCCATCTGAAGGTGAATTGTTGTAATCTATTTATAACTAGGGATCTATCGCGACTTCGCACGGTCATTAGGTAACTTGTAAATGACAAACCTTCCTCGTGGACCAGTCTATTTATGATGAGAGCGTGGTGGACTAGTGGTACTGACCCCGAGTTTCAATCCAGAGGTCACCGGTTAAAATCCCGAAATGCACCTTTGAGTTTTTCAATTGAAATATTTATGTGCGCAATACCACGTTCTCAAAACGTTGAAGGATAACATCGTGAGGAAACCGACATGTCCAAACCTGAAAATTCGAAGACATGTGTCAAGTGCACGAAAGGAGTCTCTTTGAGGCGCATTTCAAATCCTTTCACCACACTGGTTCGAGAGAACCAGTGACTCGAATAGATAGATAGTCCATTTATTTGAAAACTTCATCATAAATCCCTACGTTTGTTTCTGAGATTAGCCTACATAGAAAGACCGAGATGAGAAGGAATTAAATTATAATATTTATTCGTAATAACTATTTGCAGATATTCTTGACTTATATAACATTGAATCAATCATCAAATTGCTTATGTGATATTCATCTCCACAATAAGACATTTCATCTACATAGACGTAATAAAAAATTTATAGGTGAATATATCCATTAACGAAATTGTACCGGATGTCTACAATTCACCGATAATTGGCTGTTAAATATACCTGTCTAAAATCTAGACACAGAAAATAGAAGCCATTTTGTAGCTTTTATTATGTTCAAAAACTTTTGCGTGGGCAATACTTACAAATGTGGCAGAAAGCTATACATTTTCTTCTTAATGTGGTTTCGCATTTAAATTCCATGTATAATTGGCCGCTAGTGCCTGAAGCTTGCCAGTTTTAACGAGCGAGGCATCAACCCTTTTGGGTTGTAGAGATTTTCAAACGGCCCGAAAGGTTTTCTATATTTTGTAGAACGCTACAAGCTGAGGCGGACATTTTTGCAAGCACTCGATTATAAATTTCAAGCTACAAGTCATCACGCTACAGCTTGATGACTTGTAGCTTGTGCAGCTGTCTACAGCCGACTACGGCCACATCACACGGTCTACATTGGGAACTAGATCACGAGTGAGGCTATCGAGAATTTTCGGTTACCAAAATGTCACAAGAGTTGTATTTTGCACGGTGACATATCAGCTAATCTAATAATCAGAACTATTTAAAGCATCAATTGACAATTAGCGCGATATGTTCTTCGTGTATCAACATGTGGGAAGTCACGGGAAAGTGGAAAGTGGACGGGTGCTCATTGTCAGTGGCGATGCAGTCCCATTGTATGATATATTCCCATGTGAAAACTCTCGCGGTTGAAAATCTGATATGAATCGTGTAAATTAAATTATTAAACGCCCTCTAATCTAGATATTAACTCTCTTATCACACAGGTGATTTATCTTAAGTAACCATTTTCGAAAAGCTTATTTCAAGAGTATGTTTCTTTACTTATACGCAACCTTTACTAATGATGATATCCTTAGAATTCTGCTGTCGGCCGGCATGTTTTCACTTACTTTTCTTTAGCCGTGGAGAAAAATATACTGCCTCACGTTTTTTAATCAAATAAGTTTACATTTGCCAATTCAAGCAAACTCTCAAAACCAAAAATGAAATATCAGATAATAACTGTAACTACAGCTCAAACAAAATCATAAAACAAGTTTGACTACTGATTGGAGAGACGTAAATGGTAATCAATATATTTTGTAGGAAAATCACGTAGCCAGTTAACCACAAAATCAAAGCCAAATTACCATGTTAAATGTCTTTGGAAATTTATTGAAACAGTAATCGTCATGAACAAACAGACACTTTTTTTATATATCTATAAAAATATTAATAATTAGAAATATTGGTGGACATTTCACACAACGCCATCTAGCTTCCAAAGAAAGTTAAGCATAGCTTGTATCATGGGAACCAGACAACTGATATAATAATTATATACTTTTTTTGTAAACAAATAACCCAGACACAGAACAAACATCTACGTTCGTCACACAAATATTTGTCCTGGGTGGGAATCGATCTCACGACCTACAGCGCAGAAGGCAGGGTTATTACCAACTGAGCTGTGATGGCAGCCAAAGTGCAGGTCTATTTCTTAAAACTTTTCAGGCACTTTCGCCGGCAGTTAAATAGGTGTGAAAATCGTCTGCCTAACTTATTTCTACCTGATGCATCAAATAGTGAATATAATATGAAACAAAATAAAATACGTAAAAATACGTTTATACTCTTACCTGTATGTAACACAATAATTAAAATAAAGTATAAAATCGGTTGACCTAATCGCTTTAAGCAATTTCTTCAAGATAACATTGGATTGTATAAAAAATATATTGGGCGGCGATGTTAAAAATTTAAAATAGATGACACTGTTCTTGAATTTATAACATGGACTCAAATAACATACATACGCATACATACAGTAAACTATACCAAGCAAGGTTTTGATGAAACTCTTAATATCACATCAGAGCAATTCGTCCCAAAGTTCAATTAAAACTTGTGATGAAACCAAATGGGTAAATAAACATCGTTTGGCTTAAATATTCATAAGGTTATTTTCGTGTTAATTAGAAGTGTTATTCAAACGATGACAATTAGCTATTCGATGATCTATAACTTGATCAAAAATACTCCAGTTTTTAAATGTCATACTAAAGTTTATACTTTTTAATCGGTTTGTGCACTTTGATAACTGCGTAGGAGTTGTTGTTTATTAAGTCGGGCTGTTAAACTTGTTTCTAAATTAAATAAAAACTTAACATGGATCAACTTTAGGCAAGTTTATTAATCAAAATAAAAAAAAAACAGCTTTTATCATAATAAACATGAAACCCCCTGCGGATCTCTTCGTTTCCATAAAAAGTCCACTTTAGCACTATTTTCTTTGTTTTTTTTTAGTTATGCTAATACAGTAGTTGTCCGTCCGCAGAAATATCACAATTATTAACGACATATTTATAGCCGGCCGACATTAATCACATTAAAAGATTACCACTATAATGTGTTTTTACCATAATGGTAACGTTCGCGGTCGAGATTCCGAATTTTATGTCGACTGGCGCCATAGAGCCGGGTCCGCCATAACGGAATCAAAATTCGAACAGATAAGGTGTAAATTCGGGTGTTTTGCGTTTGCATGGCGACAGTGTATCGTGTCATCTGCCATCGAAGGTTGTCGTAACTGGTTCTTGTTTGCGTGCCCCCCGAGTGGGAATTCCACGGTATTCGGCGTCCTCGCGAGGAATGCGGAGATGACCGCGTATTTCGGCTGGCGGCTGCGATTAACATAATGCCGGCAACGGCGGCGGCGAGTCGCCACCCGGTGATTGACGCACATCATTATAATAATATGTTTGATTCACTCGTGTGATACTTTATCAGTGTCAATGCCGCACATTTTTACGATTCATTTGATATATTCACGCATTTTTGGAAGGCGGATGCAGAGAATATCACGTTTCTATTCGAAAAATGCTTCACGGTCCGCTTATGCGGAAATATGTCCATGCCTGGAGTACCTTACATCAACCTGTATATTGTCTACGAATGCACTCATATTTGTACTGATTTTAGAGTCTCGTCCACTGTCAAGCAGTCACTCAAAAATGCGTACTGCACTGCGCAGCAATGTCCATGATCGGCTATAAAGTTATCTAAACAAACAACAGCCTTAAGATGTAGAAGGGCTTATCAACTACCTTACTGAGCTTCATCGGCCAAGGTTTATGTTACGATGAATTGCTCCTTCCAGCTTATGATGACGAAATAATATCACTCAACATCCGAAGGCTCCAAGATTTGTCACGCCGCCTCCTCAACACGTGGTCGATGATTCAGTGACGGCGCTGACAGTACCGTGATCGTACAGTTATCCTACGTAGCCTAGATGCTCACGTGACCATAGCCGTGAAGGTCGCAAGGTCAGCAGATCATCATGTTTCCATACATCACTCGGAACGTGACTCGAAATTGTGAACGAATACGACAACTCGATTATGTTAATACTAGTAAAATTTCGAATCAAGGATCTTACTATTTTGTAGGTTGTAAATAGTTATGCCTGATTTTATCCAGGCATCTGGAGATTTGTGTTCGCAAATGTTTTACGAAGTTATGCTTTACAGAAAGCAGCAGACAACAAGGTGAAAGATGAAATTCCACTCGTAATCTTTCATGAGTGTAACGATATTATGAGTGTGATTAATTAATCGGATATTAGGAACAAAGGTCAATGATATTATTGTGGCTGCCACAGTGTGGAGTGGTGTATGGCATCAAGTGATGATGGGAGCCCATAGAGACATGTGAGAAAATATTTATGAACCAGCTGAACAAATATTGCTCAACAATATTTACACACGATTTGAGGATAACTTGGATCCTGGTATAACGGGATGTGTGTTCCAAGGTCCGTACGTAAACATACTTCAACATGAAAGTCGGCGTCATTCAGTTTGGACCTGCTGATGCGTTAGGGTAAATATTACGATGTTTTCCTTCACCGTTAGGTTCCATTGCGGTTTTAAATGTATTTCCTTGGCAAACAAAACGGTAATAAGTCAAAATCCTTGGCTTACATTTAAACTGAAGTTATGTAAATTGATTTACCAGTTATTGAGCACCGCGTCTATTATTAAAACGTTTAATGAGCTTAATTCCGAAAAAGCCGGTTAATTCTTGCAAGGTTTAGAAAAACATTTGTTAGGTTTTAATTACTTTTGATATTAAAACTTTAGTTTATTCGTGGAAATAAGTGACGGAATAGTTGGACAGCATGTCATTTTAGGTAGGAAATTTTCGTCTTAATAGTTTTTAAACGAGGCACTTTGAGCACCGATATTTAAGCATGGTGCATTTTCTCACCATGCTTAAAGTCGGTGCTCAAATAGTGATAAGATCTGTGTGTTTCGAATATTTGTAAAAAATGGAAAAACAAGGAAAAATTGAAAAAATTAACATGCCCACAACTTATTTAAACACTGTAGTCAAGAGCACGACTTTTTAGGAAGTTATTTTCTACTCATCGTTTTCAAACGAGGCATTATATAGATAAATTTGAGAACGATATCTTATAGGATAAGTTTAGATAGGACTATGGTCGATTAATAGCGAAATAAGATCGGTGTTCAAAGTAGAATACAACTTTTGAACATTACAGACCAGTCTCAAGACTTTGTAATTATGGAATGTAAAAGAAGTTTGGTATGCCTTCCCTTACCATATAATGCACTCCGTACATATAATGTATTCCGAGAAACGAAATCAGAAATAACTAAATGAGCTTCAAGTTTTCATGGAAGTTGTGATTTGTAACATAGTTTCAAAGTGCAGTCGTAATTACCACGTGTTCGAATCATTCGCCAGTTGAGAGAAGGTCAGGGCAGTGGATGATGGAAGGTATAAATAGAGCAGTAGCCACATGATTATAGCATTTCAAGCTTTACACTGTGTCATTTCCTGTACTTGAAGTTTGCGTGTCAAAGTATATACCATTTGGAAGCGTGTACCGTGAAGGTTGAACGGGCAACGAGGTAAATGCACCTGCGGACTCGTTCGTAACCAATTAAAATATATCAGCAGCGGATGTCGACAGTATAAAACCCTTTCCCTTAGCGTTTCTGCCATACCACTTTCTATGCGGGAATTGGACTGCGCTGTACTACAGATGTTAGTTCAAATCATTGAGATTGTATTACTTAATTAAAAATGGTGTACATTAAATACACCATATACATAAATTATATACACAAATTTTCCTCGTTTATAGCTCTTTCTACTAGTGAGAACCATAACAAAATCAGTTACATGGTTTAGGTGAAGTAAGCGGAGAAACATACAGAGGTAAATAGCGATATTTTCTTTATATTATTTAGTGAAGAATGTTAGGTATAGCAGCTTATCACAAGTTTTTTATTAAACTTGTAATTTATGTTTGTAAATCTAACAACTGAATTTTAAAGGAATTCCCTCCAACCTTTTGATCTGAAATTTGGAACACAAGTGTTACTTCAATGACAATACAATAATATGTTAACATAGAGGCGGTCTCATGATGGAGCCAGGAGGTGGGCCCAGGAACTCCTCAAATTCTCAACATAACTCCGTCGTATTTGGACTCGTTGGATTTACTTGACAAGTGCTGTACCCTCGGTGGTGTCCAGGGTATGATTGTAAAAGCTCGTTTTAAAAAATGAATTTGTCTACAGAAACTCTATTTGATATCAGTTTGTGATCGTAACTGCGAACTATCAGAATATATCAAGTGTTTGTAGTAGTTCTAGTGTTAGATATATGTCTAGTGCTAGCGTTGCGCAATACCAATATCAGGTGGCATCTATTTTAGATTATTTGGCTCATTCGCGCTCGCTGGCAATCGGTTGTGCCACAGCCGCTCTTCCTGTTGACTCACACATCTTGGATAGAAAGTTTCGGTCGCTGCTCAAGTTATAGTAAGTTGCTGTGATGTTATGGAGACATGAACAAAACCTATTTTAATAGTGTAGTCTCCAGGAACATTACTTAAATCCAAGCTTAGGTATATTCGATATCAAAGTGAAATAAAAGCTTAAAGCCAAGAGGTTAAATAAAATCTTGCAAATTCTCAGCGTTAAATTACGCATTTACGATAAAGGAAAACCTTGAGTGTATCTGGCCTCAGATCAGTAGGTAGTAACCTACCTCTGCCTTCTGCGCTGTAGGTTGTGGATTTGATTCCCATCGAGGACAAATATTTGTGTGACTAACTCTACAATTTTGACTATAGATATTTGTCCAGTGTCTGGGTGTTAATATGTATATATTTACAAAACAAGGATAAAAGTATTCTAATAAAACCTATGCTTAATTTGGGGTTAGGTAGAGTTGCGTGCGGTGTCCACCATTATTTATTTATTTACTTATCTAAGATAATTTGTACCCAGAAACATATAACAAGTACCAAACTGAATTGAAATAGTTATAAGCCCATGCTAGTAGGGAGTGTCTCTGAAGTGTGACCATACCTGTGAAAGGAACTGTAATATTATTAATACAGTAACACAGTTATATTATATATATTGGCCATATTATATAATTATTAATTGGTTGGTCACCATGAACAAGATTTTGTTAAGTGCCCATTTTACACACTTAACTGCTTATGTAACGTACAAAGATAACAAGGCATTTTATGAGCACCAGATCACACGCACATAAACTTCAACCAAGTTTACAGCCCGAACAAAATTCGAAATAAAAATACCTCACTAAAAACGAAACATTCCTGAACAAAGTTCTGTTATTCGAATAGCCAGCTCGTATTAAAATGATAAAATGTGCGCGGCTCGCGTAATACTGGCAGCTTATGGAGGATGCTATAAATTCGCGAATGGCAAAAAAAAAAAGCGAAAAAAGGCGCCAAGGCATCCGTCGCGTCGGCGGGTCCCGCCTGGATCCGCATTCATCCCACTCGTTTCAGTTTTATACAGTTATAGCTTAGGAGACAATGGGGATATTTTTTCGTTATGATGTATTTAAATGGCCATGAACTGCAAAATATATCACACTAACACAGTTCTAAGAAAAACTACTTCATTATCACAGTTAATTTTGAGGTATACATACTAGATACTTATATCCTATGCGCTAGCAAGGTTCACGTTGTAAGTACGTAGTGAGTGATTTCTTGTCCTAGCTAGGTTTCTGTTACCTACCTGTTTTTGAGAGAAAATAAATTAGATAATTATTATTTAGTATTGTTATTATTTATGAACTAGCGTTAGTTGTACGGAAGTAACGAGTTCCTTCTCTTATAAACAAGTGGAATAAAAACTTGGAACTCGTTTAACAAAATATACTCGGTTCTTAGATGTTTGTTCCGTGTCTGGGTGTTAAATATGTTACAAAAAGTATGTTTTTACATAAAATAAGTATTATATCAGTTAGGTAGGTATCTAGTTCCCATTGTAAAAGTTATGCTCAGTTTGGGACTAGATGGCGCTGTGTGTAATGTTTGCCAATATTCATTTAACGCATGACACAAACCATGGGCTCCTAAGCTAATAGTTTTAGGACCGCGCCGCGGTTCGAAGTTCCCAGCGGCAGCGGTGCGACGACCTTGGCGCTTTCGGCCGTTACGAACGACTCGCAAGGGCAAACGGAGGAAAGTAACGCCGATTCGCAATTCAAACGCATTTCTTATGAGATTCCTTATTATTGTTACGTGAGTTCTCTTTCTCGCTGAAAAGCGAATGCGATTCGAGGAGCGGAAATATGGATCTAATATCGATATTTGATAATGAGAGTGACAGCCAAGTGATAAGAGCGTGGTGGCTAAGTGACTCAATCGAGAGGTAGCTGATTCATTCCACATGTGGATTTTTTGCTCGAAAACGTAACACGCACCACGATATCGAAATTGTGGAAGAATACATCGCGACGAAACAGGCATGTCTCGAAATGTATTACTTTTATTACCAAAACTAGGAAGGGGTACAGTCAGACAAATAAAACATGCCAGCTTGCATGCATCACCAATTATATTAGCTTATTTTAAATTTACCACCGTATAGTATAGTCAAACACACGTTTTATCTAACGTGTGACCGTCTAGTACCCTACGATATTCAAGACTCCTTCACTCAAGTGGTACTTTTGCAAGAACATTCAAATCAACTTAATAACGGTATCCGTATCCAATAAAAGGCACAATACATAATAATAAGCAAAAAACAGATATTAGTTTAATGTTTGCATTAACTATGAAAGGCAACGAAGAATAACTAGACACAGGTAAGTAAGTAAGCACCCTTTAATCATCGTTTAGCTACACAGATCTTTGCGCGGGAGTGGGAGTAATCTGTAATGATAGCGCGTCTAAATCATGATTAGAGACACCGTTATCGATGATTTGTAAATCAAATTCGTAATGAACTATTATTAGTCAAGCAAAATTATGTGGAACGGTTGAGATGTGAGTAAGGCTCTTTGTCTTGTGAGTGTGACCATGAACGTTTGGGTGAAGTCATGCCTGAAGGAACCGTCAATCGTTTATGTTACTGAGACGTATCAGTGCTCATAACAGCAATAAGACTTTCATCTGAATGTTAATATGTATTATAAAAAAGGTATATATGTATTTTATCAGTTGTCTGGTTCAAATAGTACAAGCTATGCTTAGTTTGGGGCTAGATGGCGCTGTGTGATTGATCACCAATATTATTATTATCATCTTCTCCTATTTAAGTATGGGATCACCTAAGAAGCAGGGCAGCGGTCCTTTCAGGCTGAGACATGAAATTGGTCACATGTTCCTGTAATTTCACTCGCACACACCATTTAAACCTTGACTGGCATCAATGCTCAGTTAGTAGTGCTTCCGATTTATGCGCTTTACCTGACGGGACGAGCTGACGGCCAGTGGTAACCGCCTTTTTATTTAGGAGGTATGTCAGGATCATAGCAGGTGGAAAACCGTTATCTCTGCCTACCCCGCCCAGAAACAGGCGTGATTTTATGTATGTATGTATTATTCCAGAGCATCACCTACCTACGGTTAATGTTTTAGTTTTTTCATAAAGGAGTTAAACAACTTCCACAGTTGCGATATTAATATGTTTGAGAATTCCAGTAGTACTGGATAAATAGTGTGGTAAAAGAATTCCAATGCACCTCAAAGAGGCACCTTTCGTGCAATTAACACATGTCTTCGAATGATTGGTTCTAGGACATGTCTATTTCCTCAAGATGTTTTCCTTCACAGGTTTTTTTTGCGCATATCCATTATTCAAACGTAAAAACTCATTGTTGCACGTCGGGATTATAACCAGTGACCTCCTGATTTAAACTGAGTAGATACAGCTCATCATAAGACGGGCAATTTGTTACTTTATCACGTAGAAAAACAAAGTTTTAATAACGGCCGCGAAAAACCAACGATATAAAGTGTCTAAAGCTAAATGCATAAAACATATTTTTAATATAAGTCTATTCGAAATCATAAATATTATAACGTATGGATTGATTGAATTCGACAAGTGTCATTGAACTAAATTATAGCGAAATAAAATGATATAAAAACGTAATACTGGCTATGTAATTTTCTGGTCATATGAACCATATTCTATATGTTGTGTAGAGAGTTTATGTTATACTATTTCTAGAATAATCGCCGGGACTCGTTGGTAATTCTCTTGGTATAAGATCCTAGCTGTAGGATTATTTAGGAATGAGTAAATGGAAAAAAGTTTGGTTGAGCTATTCGTGAGAAAATAATGGCGGCGTTCCCACGATAGTGTTAACCCACAAGGGGAAAATTGGCTCACTGAAGCTCTGCCTTTCCCTTCGGGGATAAAGGCGTGATCCTATGTTTATATTCTAGAATAATACATTTATATTAGAACATGGTTAATGGTAAGTAATGTATACAAATAAATAAAATTGGAGTGTCTGTTTGTAATATTAAAATAACCGATTTTTACTAAGTGCATGTGGATGTATACACGGTACATATACTAAAACCTCATTTTTTTTTAATTTTTGTCTGTCTGTCTGTTTGTTCCGGCTAATCTCTGAAATGGCTGGAGACATTTTGACGGGACTTTCACTGGCAGATAGCTGATGTAACAAGGAGTAACTTAGGCTACTTTTCCGTGGAGGAAAAAATAGGGGTGCGTGATAAAACCGAATTCCACGCGGACGAAGTCGCGGGCAAGCTAGTAAGTAAATATAACTAAATAAATAATAGTTATAACATGTGCATTTGGAACAACATTATGTAATGCAATAAAGTATTAAAATCACAGATACATTTATTACAACTATACACTAAAACATTCATCTAAATGTCGGGTCCCAAAATAATATTTATTAATAACACTTATCTAAGATGAAAAATTGGCATCTAATTGCAAAACCATAAATCGTTAGCCATAAATTACCTAACACGTAGAAGGCGAAAAAAATAAACAAAAAGTTACAATAAGTTACAGACCTTATTGTATTTATTATGATATCGTTATATGGTTCTCTAAAATCTATTTAGTTAGTAGGACAGATAGATAATATCAAAAAAAGGGGGAAAAACATTCGACACAGGAAATGTCTACTTATGTAATTGTCAATGTTACAAAATGTTGTAGATACAACAAACTATCATAATGCTTTTATTAAGACATTTAAACTAGAGCCCTAAAACTTTAAGCGTGTTGCATAAGCAACACGAAAAGAAATGCATTTTGGAAATTCGAGCCCAACGGAGAGAGTAAAATAGACTTTCAGTGTAGTAACCTATAATATAATAATAACAATATTGGTGGACATTTCGCACAGCGCCATCTAGCCCCAAACTAAGGATAATTGTGTGAAAATGGGAACCATACAACTGATAGAATACAAATATACTTTTTTTTGTAAATACACACTATTAACACCCAGACACAGAACAAACATCAATGCTCGCCACACAAACGTTTGTCCCGGGTGGGAATCGAACCCACGACCTACAGCTCAGAAGGCAAAGTTACTAGCAAATCAGTTGTGAGGCCTTTCAAATGGCCTTTCTATGAATATTAAGTTTGTGTTTCTACATAACAAAACTAATTACATATAAAATTATTACCAAATATCATAAAATAACGCTCGTAATAACAACAAAGGACACAAACGAAATATTCGTTCAGACCTTAGCCATAAAAACTGAACGGGTGAACGTTTTGTGAAACGTATAGTAAAATATTTAGTTACGATTATTGAGCAAGAGGCAACGGACCATGTCGTTTACAAAACGGAAACTCGAAGAAAATAATATAAAAGTTTCTTAATATATTTTAGGTAATGAAATATGAGCAAAAAGGGTCCGGGTGTCGCTAACACCCACAACAAAACGGATCCTGGTGTGGGGTCAGGATTTGATATAGCTGTAAAAATAATAAGTGGAAAGTAAAATATGTCTGAATCTGATATATAAAACAAAAGCTAAGAAAGTTAAAAAGCTAAATAATTTTAAGCAAAATATTAAGCAGTCAAACATATGCCTAATTCGGGGAATTACTGCCACCATACCCATTTCTGGTATAAGACATTAAGCGTTATGTGTTCGGTTTAAAAGGTGCGGTTGTCTGTGAAATGGGTCTTCTTGTACCTACGTATTTAGGGGATGACCCAAGACTTTTTGATTTAAATGGGCAGAGGCACTCAACCCCTGAGCCATCTGCTCGTTGCGTGATATAATCACATATAAGAACTAAACATATCGAGTAGCGAAATAATAATAGAAAGACAAAATGAGGAAACTGGCAGGTCGAAACCAGTAACCCTGGAACGAGAAAATAATTTACAGTCACGTAGGTAAGACATTCAATCAGTTATTCTCAAGCTTCCACAGTAACGATCGTTAGGGTCGACTTCTCCTGCTACTAACGTAGTAGGACAATAAAGAGGAATTATTGGGTACTAGAATATACAAAAATGCTGCTGAACACATGATATGGGGTATAAAGGGCGGTCTTACCGCTAAAAGCGATCTCTTTCAAGCAACCTTTGGTGGGCATTAACTAGATTGATTAAGATATACAGTCTCTATCTCGTAGTCAGTACTCTACTTGAGTATGAGATCAACTAGTTAAGACTCCGTGAATAACGTTACAAACTGATCAGCACTGTTACTTGTTGTAGTGATAATTTAATTGCGCAATGAAGCATACTTGTTAACAAGTGGAAATGTGCTAAAAGATCTGCCAAAAACCGCCTAATTAGAACAAGGCTTAGTTGCAACATCCCCTGAGAACATGCATCTCAACAATTGAATATGTATGATGGTTAGAATAATTTACAAATTTCAATATGTATGTATTCTATTATTTTTATCGGACGAAATGTTACAATGGATTTGAAGTTGAAGTATATAGTATAGTATACTAGTAATAGTATATGTAGTAAGTTACGGAAGTTATAAATGTTAATATTAATAACCTTTCTATCACACAATACACGACATCCTTATTTTTCTGTTTACCGAAATTCGTGCATCCGAATGGAAGGATTAAGTATTTGATTAATTATGGTTTGTTAATTATTTATCTTTGTGTAAATTGGCTGGAATATGACGATGATTGTTGAAGATGTCGGTAAAAATCATGCCCACTGATTGCTTTGCTGGCGTGCGCCGCGTAGGCAATCCAATAGTGTTATATATCCTTTTTAAATGCATTAACCCATCGTTTTCTTCTTTTTAGGCGCATAAACTCTGCTACCCGTACGAAGCCAGGGCGGGTCACTAGTTTTATATATAAATCTATTTCTATATTTTGAGTGTTAATATATATATGTGTAATTTCAACAGATCAAGTCACGTGCACGTGTGAACTTTATACATCTGTACCGAAATTCAATATGGAATCATGAATATTCCATTACATAATAATAAACGGATCGAGTCGATTTTGTGCGTACGGCGCTGGCGCCTATCTGAATATTGGAGGCCTTACCACTGTTCCCCGGTAGTGTGCGACAAAATCGAAGACCCGTGTTGAAATAGATTATACAGTTAAATATTCCTGATAATAATACATAGAAAAACCTTCGGTTTTAGGTAATTCTGTAATCAAAACAATAAAAACACGTTTGGGTAAAAATAAGCATAGAGTGAAACTTATAGTACCTCTTCCATTTATTTACCTTATTCGTCAGGGAAAATAGAAATAAACAATACTAATAGAATGTTTACGACCAGCGCTTGCTGTTATGAGCAAACCGCACTGGTATCAATTTGACTACTACCGAGAATAATAAATAGCCTCTCAATTTTTGAGGGAAATGTCAATGACACCGCCTATGCGTAAGACGATTCAAATACGATTTCTCAAGAAGCCATGACACTGATGCTATAACGGGACTATGATATGATCATCATCATTCAAGACAAACTAATAATTCTACAAAACGATAAAACGTAAATTACAATGATAAATTAAGAGACAAATGAAAACTAAGCGACGCATGTCACGATATAGAAATAAACACACATCCAATAACACCCAATATATTTACGACTAAAAATAAAATTTTATATGTTTGTACTGTATGTGGCATCATGGTGTGAAATGCATTTATAGCTCATATTCAGCTATCGTTTTCGATCATTCAATTTTCACCATCAATAACTCTTCCGAAGTAATTTCGACGATTTCTGCAACTTCAGTGGTCAAACAACTTCTAATGTTAATTTCAAGTTCAAGTCAATAGAGAAATGGCTTGGAAACGTCAACAATTAATATTCAAAATACAATTTCACGCGTACTTATCGCTAGACGCCTGTTCAAACTATCCGACGCTCCGTGGCGAAGAAGACTACAAACATCAGTTCGAACTCAAGACGATACAAAATTCAAATGAACAAGATCTCGAAGTTGAACATACAAATGGTAGGGTCACCGAAGTTATGAAGTGGTCAAACGGTCAAAACAGGCGGCGAGCGCCGCCGTGTCGCGGAATGTGGTACGGACGCGGCGACCGCCTAATCCGAACACGATTCGGGGAAAAAACCAACACAATTAAATGAAAATAACAAATGGCAGAGTGGCCATGCAGCCACGAACGATGATGTTGTGTATCGAATACCGCGCGTGATGTATACTACACCGTACACGGAATGTGACCGTAATAGGATCTATGATATCAAGGAGATAGTATGTGATAACGGTGATCTAGAGAACTCATTCAGTGTTTTGTATAACGTGGAATGTGACCATAATGAGAATCACGAAGAAATTTTAATAGATACACTCATATGACAGTAAGTATTGAATTTATATTCCATACGATCATAAAGATAAGAAGAGTAGACACTTGAAATCCATCATTTAAAATACGTGTGTGAAAAAGAAGTTCCTAACATAAATAACGAGAAATGATTGGGATTTCCCCAAATCAGAGGTTCAAAAACGCTAACAAAAAAAATAATCGCATTCCTTGCATCGTTTGTAAAACCCAAGGTTTTCCCCCGTTTGTATCTTTTTGCCAAAGGTCTAAATTGCCACACCGAACCCCTAACCCAAATTCGTAAGAATGCATTAAACATCTTTTTTGCCGGTTCATTATCGAGGACATCGGCATTCGGGCCATCTGCGACAAAATAAAATGAAAAACGGAGCGCGTCGAGCCTTCTAGAAGATGCACAATATAAAATTTGGACACGGCAAAACGACCATTGAAAAACTAGATCCGGGATCCAGATGGTAAACAAACGATGCGGGTGATAAGCCGGCGGCGGCGGGCGGCGGCGGCGGCGCGGGCGGCGGCCAGATATTATGGTAATACATCGGTCGACCTTCCGAGGACACGCCGGTGTCGATGACTCGTGTCGGACACTTGCGCAACCGCACCATCTCGCCACTGCGCGGACTAAACGGAAGGCTACCAACAAATAGTTTGATGAACTTACGATATTACCGTTGCCTATTCCGGATGTTACCGTTCACCATATCACGGTCACAGACGACATCTAATTGAACACAAATATTTAGGAAAAAATTAAAAAATAGGATATTTATGTAAAAAAAATATATTACATATTATGGATATTTATTTTGTCAAGGTTGTCTGTAAGAGATCGCTTTATAGCGATAAGACCGCCCATTGTTTCCTTTTGTATATTGTTACTGATTTTTGTTATTTTAATTTTGTAAGCAATAAAGTGTCATCTATCTATTTATGTTATGGTTGTATGCCGATTCAATGCAACCGATATCTCATTTAGATTGTTGATGAAAATATATTTTAGAATAGCATTTTTAAATACCATGCCAATGATCTATGAGTACTTTGGAATGTAATTTTTCGTGTTTTGTCTATACTAGTACTCTCGAGTTTTTGTTCTGAGTACATACATAATGAGTGTTGTGGTACCACAGTACGTTGTTTTTCATGCTCACGACATAGGGAATCCCAGCGTAAGGTCAAAAGCATATATTTCTTTGCTCGTAAATAATAGTAATGTAGTTATCGTCGATCGCGAACACATATTCTACCAAGAGGACAATTTAATTACTGATTAACATATAGATGAACAACAGACATACATCTCTGCATACAATAAATAAAATCTTTCAAATATTGAATGCACTAAAAGCGAAATCTGATATTGTACGTTCACTGCCAGAACTAACCGCGCGGCTTAACCGCAAGGATTAACTCAGTAAGATGTTAAGGTAAAACCAATGAGTAACTTGACGCTTTCTAGTTATTATACGATATACGTTTATGCGGATAAATGACGGAAGCCCTCAGATATCTCACGATTGACTCAGTGTTAACGTCACAGAGACTTTGAACTATCGTTACCACTGCAAGTGGATTGCCCGAAATCCAAATTTCCGCCAATGAAGTTTTTCATTAGTGCTCATAAAATTGTAGTGTATGTTTGTAATATTAAAATAACAGCTTTTTACTACGTGCATATGTATGTATACACGGTACATATACCAAAACATTTTTTTTTACAATTTTTGTCTCTTTGTTTGTTTCGGCTAATCTCTGAAATGGCTGGACCGATTTTGACGGGAATTTCACTGGTAGATAGCTGATGTAACAAAGAGTACCTTAGGCTACGTTTCCGAGTAAAATAGGGGTGCGTGATAAAACCGGCGGACGAAGTCGCGGGCAACAGCTAGTTATTTATATATTGACCCGCATTAACAACCATCAAGGTACATATCCTTATTAGCTTCTCCAGTTGTTTCGATATCGTCAACAAAACGTGCCGCCACCAATCCTAACATTTCCGTCACATCAAGTTCCATTATGTTACACGATGCATCCCAACGGACGGTCAACGTACATCCGCTTACTTAGGGTTCTCCCATCAATTGAATCCGAATAGCATTAGATATTATAATCGTGTACGTCGCGGCGCGTCACTCGTCACCAGGCGATGCGTCGCCTGTGTGTGACTGTGAGCCGCTAGTGTGCGTGGGCGGTGCGCACGCGCACGCGCTACGCCGGCGCGGCGTATTTACACCGGCGATCCCTTCCACCGCGAGCACTCATGCGCCGCGCGACCTGCGGAACACACGTACCCCACCAGTGACCGACGCGGTGACCCTCGGGACCCGACACGACCACGCATTCCAACACCGAGCGACGACCGCGACTGACACCACACAATATTGACCAGCATGTGCCAGTGATCGGACTCCAGTGAACATTAGTGAAGTGACTCTAGCACTGTGATGTGCGACTGAACGTGATGAACAAGTGTGAACACAGCCGCAGCCTCAACCGTTTATCAGCAAATGTAAGCTTGTGTTTTGTTTATGTGTCAGTAGACGCCAAGACAATGGTGAATAGGTTACGTCCAGTCCCCCCGACCCAGATCCCACGGGCTAGCCGAGACGGGCACCACCGGAGACAATGCTGTCAGTATCGCGACACAAATATTAAACTTAAAAGTTTCACAGAGCTCAGCCTTCGACATAAAACTCAATGACGTTGGGTAAAGAAACACCTGTGAGAAAATGCAAACAAAAGTGTGTGTTTCGGAAGGTTTTGATATTGTAATAAGCGTGCTCTACGTTAAAATGTTGCTTCACATGAACATTAAGTATGCGACCGTATTAAGCGATCGTCATATTATATGGATCGTCAATGAAGCGGTTTAGATTTATAATCACGAGTTTGTTAATAATCCAAAAACTAAATATTGTAAATAACAAACATCGTTGAAACATTTCCGTAAATAAAAGCAATTAAATTACCGTTATACATAAAAGAGGCGGTGATCAAATGAACGATAGATCAAAGCAGTTTACAACACGTTTATAATAACGGAGAACAATAAGCGATATTTACTTAAATTGCAATAATGTTTTCAGTTGAACATAATGGCATACCTGCTGATGCACAAGAAACACAATCCTTGCTTAATTGAATTGCCTCACAGCGAAGGTACTAAACCTTTGAATGCAAGAAGGTATTAGTCATGCAACAAAGGGACAATACTGTTTAATATATTGATTAAAATATTTAGAAATAATTTTAAAATATTTCGGGAATTCCTAAAAATACCTGAACATAACGATTATCACGAATTCAGTTTTACAGTCAGATCAAAGTGAAAATATTTCGCGTCTCTGGTGCCACATATAACGGAATCCCAGTTGGACCTAAATACGTGTTCAAAATGTTAAATTATCGCGATTACGTGCCGCTACTTAATATACGATTGACTAAAACAAACTGGTTCTACTCGAAGTTATATCACGTACTGGCTAATAGCTCTTCAATGAAGGACGTAATCTATTTAAAAAAAGAAGTGTCGTTTGACGTCACGAGTCACGGTGACCGAACTGAATTTCCACAGGCGTAAAAACATGTTGTTAACTTGAACTTTGCAGGCGATAAAAGCGTATGATATAGAAACTTGTTTTTTCAAATAAACAATACTGCATCATAGAAAATCATTACAAATCCATTCCATCATAGTCGCTTTGAAAGTCCAACATTTATATCGTATACATATGACCAATATGATATAACAATATACGAACGTTATCTCATACGGACAGTCCGAACGCTACGATTCGACACGAACTATTTAAGACACAAAGTCTTAAACTTCTCATCCGGATAATATAACCGTGCGAAATATTCAAATGTTCAATTATGTACACGGACAATAAAACATAACAAGTCGTATATAAATTTTTCATGTCCATGAGTACGGAACAAGTTAAATGCGTGGAAAATGATATCAGCACAATAACATTTAGATTAGAATCTCGGGCCTACATAACGACCTTGTTGAGACTATAAATTCTGCATAGGAAATATTAACGATAAAGAACTGAAACATACTAGTTTACGAGTTCACTTTCTAAGTAATAAAGTGTGTTATATACACAGAAGTGGCATTCACAAACCTGATAGTACGACTTTTTAGTAGAAAGTAAAATTTACAGCTATAAATACTAGCCTAGAAACGCAATGATACAAATTTAAGTTTGACTGGCAACTTCGCAAGTAACCAACTTTGAATTTTAAAATTTAAATTTACTGGATCGATTACAATATCAGTACCTATTAATGAAAGATTATTTTAAACGTAATGATGATAAACACTTAGGTTTTTGCGACATTTTCAATAAAAACACCGTGAGAAACAAACATCGTATCGAAATAATAATAATTCAAATAGAAACTAGCTCAATTTGCATATCTATCGACGTATTGCAAACGTATCCTGTTATACAATGACATAACTTCATGATATACTTTGTACCTATCTTAAACACGAAACATATTTTAATGAAAATTAAATTAATGGCTTTGTACATTCATCGACATTATGAAGGCACATCTTCATTAACTTTCCAAGAATGCTGTTTATCGAAAGTGTACTTTGCAAGTGTAGGTTATCGAAAGTAAATGCAAGCTATCAGAGCTGTGCAAGTCTAAGAATAAACTCAATAATCACAGTGTTTGAATCAAGGCGATTTCTGCTTTCTTAATATACAGATATTCCGTCTAAGATTGCAGTATTTACAATTTATTTTGAAAGCAATGGTTTTAAACTTAAGGGATAATAGTTTAAACTTTCACATGCCAGTATCAACATTCAAATGCATGCCGGTATTTAAAAGCATATATGTAGTTTGTAATTCTTCACGAAGGGTATAATGTAAGATGGTGGACAAAGTCTATATCCAATTACCGAGTGGTTCACCTTTAACACCCTCGGAATGTCAAACAAGCATTCGCATCTCAACACACCTTGACCTTCCTGAATCATCTCTGTGATTCATTTCATCGGACATTTCTATTTTGATTGAGCGTGACATCCGGAATGGAGCTTCAAATCTTACTAATTTTAGATCTAATCAAAAACCACTGTTCATAGGTGATACTATACGTACACAACACATATGTTTCCAGGTAAACGAGAACGATTTAGATAATAATGATAATATAAACACACGGTTACGTCATGCCGGCCATCGGGTACGTCGACAAAAAACCGTATCCGGCTTGGTCAGATGAAAACTCCGCGAACAGCAAAAAAGGAGCACTTGAGTTAGGAATGAGCACTGGGGATTTCGTCGTATAGAGAGTAGAGAACATTAAGGAAAATGATTTGTTTTACTCGTGTGGCGAGCCGATTTTCGCGAACATCGGGATAAACAATAGAAGCTCTCAGCGATTAGTTGCGCCCACACATCGTCAGCTCGAACGTAGTCGCCGTGACGAACAACATTCGTCGTAAGCAATAACAACCCCGCGCAAAACAATACCACCTTGAAAATAATAGGTTAGGATAATCTTTTAGATAGCGAAGCGATCGCCAGCGCAACAGTTTGAAATATTACAAAATTAACTATTTAAATATTCAGCTTTTCCCCGCACGACTTTGGGCGAAGGACTCGGGCGCAATCTAAGGTTGCCTATTATCCGCCACGCTCCGAAAAACATCAAAAGGTAACGGCAAAACGGCGGAAAAATTTTGAAACGTGTTTCGTAAGAGACGCCTCGTATTAAACAATACAGAACTAATGGAGACGATTATCTAGCCGAAATCAGCTAATTGGTTGGCGCACGCGCGGTCGAGCGCGATGCTACCGCCCTCGGCTGTCTGTCAACTACGGCACGCGGTCTCACTTACCTAGATAGCAGCACTGATAGTTCCTTACCTGTAACAAGACGGAGCCGGGTTAATTCGATCGTAAAATAAGATTAAAAAGTCAACGAGATTAACAAAAAAGATCTCACGTACCTAAGCTTCATTATTTTCGAAACAATTACGAAAGAAAAGTCAAATTATACTGCAATCGCGATGACATGTGAACGGTTGCTATTACATGAATGGATGCGAACGAAACATAGGACCACTCTGTGAAATTACGAAACAAAGAAAGCGTCTAAGAAATGAAAGTTTGTAACAAAATCACATCACGTACTGATAAGTCTAAAGAGGCTTCTTGCATTTTTAAGGCAATATGTTCATTAATATTCAGAGCCACGGAAAAACATATCTGTAGAAGCGCGTAACATTGCCTACCCAACACAGTCAACTTGTAAAATTACAAAGTAATATTGCGTATGATAAATTCAATTCTAAAATGTCGTTTCTTCGTTCACTTTCATCTATATCAATAAAAATGAATGAATCTCCTACAAATTGATCATTATTATATCTTAGTTACAGAGTTAACATTTAAATATTATCTATACTTAATGTATACGGATCAAGTTTTGCTCGCTTCCTACATATCTCAAGGTCCCTAGAAGATTTTCATGGAAATAATGGATAAAACACGACATCTTTGATTATACGGAGCGATCTGAGACAGTTTCTACACGCGGAAGCTTCGCATATATCATGCGAAGGTTGCCATTCAAGGGTGGGATTATCATTGTATGAATAAACTGAGCTGTTTATCGATTTGTAGAAAAAAATCTTAGACATAAATCATAAATCTAGTCACAATGGACCATATGACTGTTAGAAATATTCCACACAATGGCCCCCAGACGACGCGTGCGCAAGACACGATCACCGGTCACGACTCCGACAAGTAGATCAATTTTTAACGACCTCTAAATTCCAGTAATAACAAAAGAATATGTTTTCGATACATGTATCTGATCTATTTAAGGCGATAAACAAAAACTATTTAATAATATTGTATGTATATGTATTGAGTAAGCTATTATGATAGGTAAAACTCTCGCAACGAGAGGTATCACAGTGTATTGTGCAAAGGCATTCAATTCAATTCTTAAATAGTTTATATTTGCACAAAAGAACACATTACGCCAACATCGTTTTAATATTCGAGATAATCTACATCAAAATTAACGAGCTCAAATGGCATTTATGAAGAATTCTGACAATAATAATGGAAGGTCGCTGTAGATGACAAAATGAAGAATATTTCATTATGCAGTGCGTAACCTGGTGACAAAATCCACTAACACAGATCTGATAACTACTTAAAAACCATAATTAAGAACAATTTGGAATTCAAAAGAATTTCGAATGAATCAAGAATAAGTTAACGCATACATGATACATTAGTTAGATAGGAAGGTAGCGGTTCTGTATACTTTTAATCAGATTGTGTTAGAATGTATGACATAACACGCGGCCATTGGATGCATGCTAGTGCATGATAAACATGTTATCGGCTAGGTAAGTTCTCAGGCAGTATAGGTATACTGTAGGATGCCACAGCCTTGACCGCGAGCGACATGTATGACTATAATTGCAAAACCATGACACTATTAACATTTCTTGGATATATCTATAGATGCCACGGCAATTAAGGCAAACGTGTAAAAGCTTTTCGCTTCAATTCATTAAAATCCGTCTAAATTGAAGATACAGACGTCTTTAGCATTATCTGAAGAGTGATGCTGTAAATGATATACTTTTAAACAATCCTAGAGTTGGGATAATAATAAAGGTGGAGACATGTATGACTATAATTGCAAAACTATGACATTAATAACATTTCTTGGATCTGTCTCGATCATCTGTCACGACATTTATGGCAAATATACAAAAACTTTTCGCATTAAATTCCAATTAAATTGAAACCACCGACGTCTTAAATGTCATCCTAAGATAGTGCAAGAGCAATCCTAGAGTTGGGATAATAAATATTACATGTTGCGCAAGAGGCACTACTATGAAGCAATAATTAAGTTTTAAAATTGAATCAAAGCTCGATCATTAATAACAAACGCAAACAAAAGATCATGATCTAGTTTAAAAAAGGTGAATGAGGCGTGCAGCTCAGCTAATGATTTGATAATGATGGGGATCACTCAGACGGCACGCGCCTTGTTTTGGCATGTGTCAGGGTTGCTACATCGACTAGTCAAAAAGTTATAACATTGAAATTTGAATTTGAATTGCAAACATTTTAAGGGATGGTGGACAATATTCTTTGAAAACCATTATATCAAGAAACGATGGTCTTTTCTATTCACATAAAAGTAACAACCCTGACGTAATGTTAGTCGTAATGATGCATGCGCGAACTCGCCATTATCATTACCATCTGGTTAGCTCCACTAGGCTCATTCTGTGATTAATTGCTACCAGATTATTTCGGAACATAATCATAAAACCACAGTTAATCGTCGTAAAGCTTTACAGTATAGTAGTAATGGGCGTAGTTTATCCGCTCGAGGGTCCCAATGTCATTATGTATACCAATTTACATCGATTTCGAAACGTATCGAGGGTTAAGACAAGTCAATGTGCGGTCCATATATGTACGCTTTATTGATTGGTTCCAAATCATTATTATACATTGCGCAATTTCTATGAAATGAACGGACAGTTAGGTGTGGTCGACAGTTATGTCGCCACTAGCAATAAATAAATGCTACTTAGTTTTCCGTCATGTCGCGAACTCAAGGAGATTAACGCATGTAATTTACAGACATACACAGTAAGTTGATGTATGTAAACACGCATTAGGCACTAAAGTACCGGTGGAAAGCGTGAACGAAGCGTATCCTAGTGTTAAGAGCGTGGCGCAGACAACAAAGACCGATGGAAAGTTACTCGACTGCATGAATACAAATAGGCGACAATGCATCACCCGGGAGAATTTCCCAACGCTGTCACAGTGAAACTAACTATAACGCAAAGAAAGATTCTAGATCCCTTGATCGAAAACGATTTGTCGCACACAACGAATTTAGTGGCGCAAGGTTGCATTGTCGAAAGTCAACGTGACACTAGCACCACTAGTTGGTAAATCATTTCACGTTTTGTGGTGACCGCAAAAAAATCGGGCACCTTGCCGCGGCGAGGTCGACCGTTGTCTTTGGTCTCCATCGCTCATATATAATTAGTGGCAGTGCGTTTGTACAAATTAAACTGTAGAACAATCGCGACAAATTTTTGTGAAGGTTAACTACTAGATATGGAAAGGCTGCTGTCGAGATGCGCTCGCAAATGCCAAGAGATTCGCAATGAACTTTAAAGCTCGCTGTTCATATATTGCAAAGTTGCAGCAGTAAATACCTTTCAAACTCTGTACTTTGAGCGTTTCATGATATATGTCATGTGAAACCTACTGTGTGCAACTGCTGTTCAATGAAGCACGACGTAATACCGACAAAGGTAGCAAATCAGTACAAATAAATTGAATCAAGGCCAACCACAGAATCTAATGAGCCAAATGGCATATTTTCTTCACCATGCATTCGATTAATTTAATTTGAATAATCAACTTATCATTGTAACCGCACAAATAACAAAATTGCAAAGCCCCCGCGAAAAGGCCACAGTGACCTATCGCGGTATGTAAAAATATCCAATACAATGAAACCAATTAAAATGTCGGTCTAGCTTAAGCACGATCAGCCGCCCCATTACACTTCCAGTTCAAAATCACAATTACTGGGTGTAGTGTATTATCGAAGGCGAAATCTGGCGCGTTGGGCGACCGTGCCTTTCACGGGCCCGGCACGCCTAACGGATGCCAACCTACGGCCTGGCAACAACTAGGGCTACTGATACTCAGTGTTAAAGTACGCCTCCGAGCAATTTTAGTCCAATTAAGTGGTTTATTCCATTTTGCAAGTCTTGCCGAGTCCTATATCATTTTCCACCCACATCTATGGATAATAGAGTCCCATAATTTGGGACAGTCGTTATGCGCGTTGAAGCGCCTCGGATAAACAACTCGTGACTCAGTAGAGAATATTACGTCGTGAAGCTCGTGCCGAACGCAAATGAAAAAAAATAACCGATCATTGTTTCAAAACTCTCGCGGATTTCTATGTCATTAGCGAGCGATTGACGAGCATTTCTCTGGTGATGTTGCATCGACGCAGAGTGCCGATTAGAGATACGAGTAATAGTGGGTTCTATTTTTACGTGGATATATAGGCTTCGCGGCCTTCCTGTTCCGCGGGCTTTAATCCGCCATTCAATTTCCAATTAAACGCTTGATTCTCAATGCCAGCCGGGTCGGAGGTGGTCATTCGACTAAACTTAATAAAAGGCAGGTGGTGGCGCGCGCCGCGCCAGTGCCGAATCACTTGGCCAACGTTTTTGTCTCCGCGGTCCTTTCACTTCGTTCGCCCATGAACGCCGAAAGAACTCGTTTTATTAACAAAGAAAACCCTACTTAGATAAGTTGATCACTATGTAGTAATTTAAGATTGTGTTGTAAATGTTGTAATCAGTGCGGGTCGACTAAAGAGTGTTTTTTCCACGTTTCCAGATGGTGAGAGGGGCGGCGTTAGCGCTTCTGCTGGCGCTGGCATGGGCGTGCGAGAGCGACGCGAGCGTGCTCGTGCCCACATACGTGCTGCCGCCCGACTCGTTCGTGCGCGACCAGCGCAGCCTCGGCGCGCCGGCCGACAACAGCGCGGCCGAATCGCAGCGCACGATCAAACGCCTCGTCGGCGGACATATGAAGATCAAATACGACAAAGCGCACGGACCAAGCAAAAACTCTCTCGTTTTCGATACGAAGAGCGAAACCGGCAAGTATGAAAGTGCGGTCGCGCCGGACCAGTCGGGCGGCAACGTAGGGTGGAACCAGGGCATATGGGACGACGGCATGCTCATGTCCAGCGCCGGGGAAGGCAAAGATACTGTTAGAAATAAAGAGGTAGATGAAGACAAAAAGACACTATCGGATCAGGTGGCTGAAGGGAAATATGGTCTGATTCAAAATGAAATATTTGCCCAGTCACCCAAACGACCGGGCATTGTTAGTTACGAGCTAAATTCTGAAACGAGAACGAAAGATAACCTGCAGAGTCTCGGAGGTCTGAAGAAAGATGAAATTTGGCTCGCCGAAGATCATTTACTTGTACTAAAAGGAGGGTCATTCCCGGAACGTACGAAAGAATCAGACCAACGGCCGTGGCCGCCGATCGACGACTACCAAGCACCCAACAGGCAAGTAAAGCTTCCGCAGAGACCAAAAGTGCCTCCGCCCTTTCCGGTACGACTCTCCGACGACGGACCGCTCGTCTTCCTCACGCCGAACGGTAGTGTCCCTGCGGCCTTTTTCCCTCCCTATTTTGCGGGAGAGAGCCAAGGAGCTCTACCTCCTCCGCCATACCCCTTCGCGCCGGGAGCGCCCTACGGCCCGGGTGATAATCAGGGAAACTTTACTGCCGGGGGAGCGCCGCAACCAGGTCCTCCGTTCCCATTCCTTCCCGGGAATGCGAGCGAAGGAGCATTCCCATTCCCCGCATCCATGAACGGCTCTTTTCCAGAAGGCTTTCCACCGGGCGCCGCATTCCTACCACCACCGAGCAACCAATCAGACCTGTACGACGAAGACGACCCTTCGATTTACTATCCGCCGCCCTACAATTTTTCCTACCGCGCTGATTACAAGAATAAAGTGCCTGCGGGACCACTGGTGCCGGGTATCATCCTACCCCCACCTCCAGATTTCTTTGCTCCATTGGAGGAGAGCACTACGACTGAAAATATGAAAACAACAAGGCCTACAGTGCCAACGTACACGAGGCCGAAATCGACGACGAGACCGACGACAACGGTACTCCGCCACAAATATAAGACGAGGCCGACAACTACCGAATCGACGAGAACAACTGAAGCTCCTACCACAGAAACCAATACTCCTTACACGGATGAGCCAGCGACAACACAAAGGACTCGAAAGCCTCAAAGAATACCTTCAAGGCATCCAGTGCGCGTTCACAATCTTCCGGGGGATATTACAAGCCCGAAAACAGAGAAACCAGTTTTCAAAACCAGATCAAAAGCAACATCAAAGCCACTTTCGGTATCTGTTATTTACGATTATCCTGAACCAATTCACCAGCAGCCAATTCGGGAGCACACGCCCACTACTACTGATAAACCTTATATAGTTTACCGAGTACCTCAAAAGACCCAACATGTGGCGAATGAAGTAACTTCAACACCTGTGCCATTGAGAGCTTACTACACGAACACGCAAAATAATATTCCTACAACAAAATTACAGCCTGTGTATAATAAACCAGTCGTCAACGGCTTGGCGGATTATTACTTCTTCGATGAACAGCCAAAGACTTCACCCACGCCTACAACCTACTATGACGGCAGGAACTACTACAAAAGTGTTCCGAGTCAGCCTGCTTATACACAGCAGAATGTAAACACACAATCTGGATTCGCACCGAGCGTAGACGTATCATACGGCGCAATAGACCAGGCGGATGCTTTCTTCCTGTTCCCACAGAAGCAAGGAACCCGTACCTTGACACAAGAATACTTCAGCATACAGAAACCGAGACCTCAACCTGTTTATGTGCAACAGCCCAAACAGCGACCTGAGAACTTTTATCAGCAGATAGCTGACATACAACAGACTATTGACTTGTTCACCACAAACAGGCCCAAGTCACACGCTCACAGGCAACACACTCACAAATCCAAAGCCGTAACAGTTAGACCGGTGTATCAATTCAGCTACCAATCAAAACCTACGAGGGAACAATTGCCATTCAGAGCACCAAAATTAGATCCTGAACCATTCAGGCCGATGGTCAGTTACAGTAAGCCATTCAATGTGGAAAACGAGTTCAATGCCATCACGCCATCGGTGTCACCGGGCCATCGCCACCACTATTTATTGGAAAACGTGCAACTGACTACAGAAACGCCTACTTCCACTCGATACTATCCTAAAACGAAACTGAGGGAAGAAGAATACGACGACGTCGAAGTGGATAAACACGAGAGGCACAATACCAGAAATCAAATCCAAAACGACAGGCCGATAGCGCCGCATCACGTGACGAGACAGCACAACACGACACCTAGCCCGATCAGTCACGGATACTACACCAAACAAGACGAGAGCTACTTCGATGACATCACAAAGAACTCGTTCGATATTTTCGGAAAGAAGCTCGAAGACAACACGCACGACGTCAACGGTATCGCCGTCACCGCTCCGCTGGGTACCGTCAGAACACCCATAGATAACAACATCAATCTGCAGTACGCTTACGAGATTATCGAATCTCAAACGAACCCTCCATCGCTGGACAGGGACACATTGGTGAACGAGAGACATCCCCGGCCGCAGATCAACCCGGACAGCGAACCGGTTCACTACAACTACAACGGCGAGTTGGTTCAGCAGAAGCCGCCATCGCTCGCCGGTGACACGCTGGTCAACGACAGATTGCCACGACCGCCGGTGCATCCCGACAGCGAGTTTATCCCCATAGCGAACCCTGCGTACAGAACTCTATCTCAGTACAGAGTGCCGTCGCAAGTGCAGAGGCCGCAGTATACGGGTGAACAGTACGACTTGAACGGACCTTCGTTGGCCGGCGACACGGCCGTCAACTACAAGAGGCCGTTGCCTCAAGTGAATCCTGACGCGGAATGGATCGGACCGGTGAACGCAGCGGGCGAGGGTCGGCCGGGGTCGTTCGTATCGTACAGACTGCCCGGGGAGGGTGCACACGTGTATTTCCTGACCCCGCAAGCGGCGCAGGCGGCCCGGGATAGGTACCGGGCCCCCGGCTACGGACGGTGAAACCAAAGCTCTAGTCTGAACTGAACGTACGAGTACGTACCGTGTATATAAAGCGCAATTGTGATGTTACAGTGTCCTAAGTAGTGTAAGAGACTAGCGGGACCGCCCGCATTGCCATAATATGTAGAGTGACTTTTTAATGCGATGTTGTGAGACGGACGCTGTTTTTTTTTTATAGTTATTTATTAAATTATTGTAAGCCGTGGTGTAGTTAATTTATTTATGTCAGTATTCGAAGCGGACTGTAAGGATGTGATAAGTGTGTGTCAATGATTGTGACATTGTTATAACGAGTATAATGATGGCGACAATTTGTTGTTGTAAATTGTTATTTAAAAGAAATCATTGTGATTTTGTAAGGTATTTTTTTAAAACAAAGAATTTTTTAAATAAAATATGGAAAATGTTTATTATATCTCGGTTTTTTTATTATCCCATACTATAGGAATATTGTAACATACGAACAAAGTATAATTAGATCTTTTTCTGCATGTAGGACCGGATAGATTAAGAGTTGATTTGATGAAGAATCAATTAATAAACTAAAAATTAGTAGCATTATTTTTAAATTATTCATTGATGTTTCTGGACCAGGATGCAGATTAAAAAATAGTTTGAAAATTTAATGCTGAACAGAATACTATAAACTAATCATTTTGTTCATGGCGTCGACTTTTTTATTTTTTATGTGATTTAGCTGACGGAACGAGCTGACGGCCCACTTGATGTTAAGTGGTAACCGCCGCCCAAAAACAACAGCAATACGAGTCAAGTCCTCTCCACCAAAGTACGAGATGACTCAAAGTGCATTGTATTACGTCTATCACCCCGAGACGGGGATGGTACGTCTCATGCGCCTGCAATTTCACCAGCACCCACTAAACGAACTCTAACGTAGCTCCCGAAGCACGGTAGCGTTCAATTTTAAATACTAATTTCACACATCGTAACGACCGAAATGAACGTTGCTCGACTTAATAAGTTAAAATAAAACAGGATAAGTGGACTTATGGATAAGGATGCTGTGAGCATTTCACAATACAAATGTCAAAGCATAAGTTAGCGATGCTTCTTCATATGAGTGATGTTATGGCACGAGCAGATGGTCCACCTGATGTTAAACAGTTCAAAATGAATGCGAAAGTACGTCTGTTAGGAGATATGCATGTTTGTTAGCAGCAGATAAAAGGGGATGTAAAAGTAACACGGCATTTCCTTCCCGTGTGAACGGGCCTTAGGCTAATTTATTTATCCGTTTGCGGTTTCCTGCATTTGCCGTCTAGATTTTAGATATTATCACTCGCTTATAGGGAGCTTACTTTGTAATGTCTATGAAATGTCTATATATATTGTAGATATTTTGATAAGCAGCATATAGTCCATTCGCTCAAATAGTGGCGGGCATTGTTACCCAACGGCTTGAACGAGTTTGAACGTTATCAAAAAAATGAGTCGCACTGAAAATTAGAATAGATTTGAGGCTAATAATTTTGACTAATTCATAATAAAAATCCTACTAATATTATAAACATGAAAGTTTGTATGGATGTTTGTTACACTTTCACGCTCAAACGGCAGAATGGATGAGAATGAAATTTGGTATCAAAATAGCTTCTATCCTGTATTAACACTTAGGCTACTTTGAGCCGGAAAAGTGTAATGTTCCCGTGGGATTACTTATTCACCGCGGGTAACACCGCGGGGCGCAGCTAGTATAGTATAATGTGTGGCTGTGTGTGTGTGTGTGTATGTATATTACGTGTAGTAAAATGGGTTTGTCAACATACCTGTATCGGGTTCCGTGGTTTGTTGGACGTCTTGTAGTGGATGTGAGTACAGTCGTAAATACACTTGTATCGCCACCTGTAGACAAACATACACGTTTTTATATACATATGTATGTCCAAGACTTACGTTGCCACGATAGTGTAACCCGCACGGTGAAAAAATGGCCTACTGACTCTCTGCCTACCCCTTCGAGGATAACGACGTGAATCTATATACAGTAATAAATACACAAATATTAGTGGACATTTCACAGCGCTATCTAGCCCTGAACAAGCATGGCTTGTACTATGGAAACCAGACTACTGTCAAAAACTTATTTACTTTTGTAAATACATGACATAGGATACATTTTAACAACCACACACAGAACAAACCACCATTTTTGTCACACAAATATTTGTACTGGGTGGGACTCGAACCCACGTTCCCCCAGCGAATAAGGCAGAGTCACTGCCAACTGAGCTATGAGGTCTGTGAGGATATTATACGTCTGTATTTACAGAAAAAAGTATATAAGTACTTAGTCATCTGGTTCGCATGTTCAAGCTATGCTTAGCTACTTCGGGGCTAGATGGCGCTGCGTGAAATGTCCATCAATGTTTATTTTATTTATTATTGTTTATAGTTACTATACTGTATATCGTTTTTTTTTATTCTGTATGTAAGCCTCAAATATACATATTTTATTATTGTACGTAGTTGTGTGTGGGTGTGTGTGCATGTGTATGTGTGTGTGTGTGTGTGGTGTGTGGTGTGTGGTGTGTGGTGTGTGGTGTGTGGTGTGTGTGTGGTGTGTGGTGTGTGGTGTGTGGTGTGTGGTGTGTGGTGTGTGGTGTGTGGTGTGTGGTGTGTGGTGTGTGGTGTGTGGTGTGTGGTGTGTGGTGTGTGGTGTGTGTGTGTGTGTGCATACCTTCGCACAGCGGAAGTAGAAGGGGTGCGCGCGCAGCACGTCCTCCAGCCGCAGCAGGCCCACGTACGAGCGCAGCGTCATCTTGCGCATGCAGTACGAGTGGAAATCGAACTGGTCCTCCATTATCTCAGCGAAATGCTGAAAACGTAAAACGGTTTAGTAAATAAAACTTTTAAACAGTACAGAAAAAGGCCGATCAAATAACATCAGGTCAATAATAATATTGGTGGACAAATCACACAGCGCCATCTAGCCCCAAACTAAGCATATCTTGTACTATGGGAACCAGACAACTGACAGAATACATAAATACTTTTATTTGTAAATATATACATAATATGATACATATTCACTTTACAGATTTGTTTGCAGTTTAATGTTTCATTTCATTGTATAATATCCATTCATGACGTCTATTATAGAGCCATTAATTAGATATTAACACCCAGAAACAGAAGAAACATCTATGTTCGCCGTAGAAGTGCTATGTTTTGTCCTTACCCTGTCAATTTCGTGCGCCTTCTTTAGGGCTTCGCCCCAGAGCTGAGCGCGCTGGTACGCGGCCGCCGCCTCCGTTTGGAACCACATGCACTGCATCTCGTTCAGATTCTCCGTGGCCGCCACACCTGAAAAATATAATCAATTAAATCGGCGGTTATTTCACCAAACCCCAAAACTAGTGGGAGAATACATTAATACTTTTTAAATCTATATCCAATAAATACTAGTGGACATTTCACACAGCGCCATCTAGCCCCAAAGTAAGCTAAGCATAGCTTGTATCATGGGAGTATATGGGAAAAGTATATATATATAATAAATATATAAATAAAGAATTTATTATTATTATTATATAAGTTAGTTATATCAGTTGTCTGGTACAACTGATATAATACTTATATACTTTTTTTTTTGTAAATACATACATATTATACATATTAACACCCAGACACAGAACAAACACCAATGTTACAAATGTCACATAAATGTTTGTCCTGAGTGGGGATCGAACCCACGACCTACAGCGCAGAAGGTAGGGTAGGGTTACTAACCAACTGAGCTATAAGGCCAGTCGATTTTGTGTTACATCTATATCTATACATACAAATAAATAAAATTGGAGTGTCTGTTTGTAATATTAAAATAACCGCTTTTTACTAAGTGCATATGGACATCCATATGCACTTAGTAATAGTACTTAGGCATATTGTTTTGGTATATGTACCGTGTATACATATACACGGTACATATACCAAAACAATATTTTTTTAAATTTTTGTCTAACTGTTTGTTCCGGCTAATCTCCGGAACGGTTGGACCGATTTTAACGGGACTTTCACTGGCAGATAGCTGATGTAACAAGGAGTAACTTATGCTACTTTTCCAAGGGATAAAATAGGGGTGCGCCATAAAACCGAATTCCACGCGGACGAAGTCGCGGGCAACAGCTAGTTACAAATAAAATTATGTATAAATAAAGGAGTATATGTATTGATTGGTTGGTGATTAGTTACCTTCCCTGGTGAACTTGGCGCACATTTCCTCAGCGCGCGAGACGTGGCCCGCGCGCAGCATGTACCGCGCGCACTTGCTGTTCACGTACCGGTCCGCGGTGTCCATCGCCTGCGCCTCCTCCAGCCACTGGTACGCTGGATGGTGTGTGTGTGTGTGTGTGCATAGTTACCTTCCCTGGTGAACTTGGCGCACATCTCCTCAGCGCGCGAGACGTGGCCCGCGCGCAGCATGTACCGCGCGCACTTGCTGTTCACGTACCGGTCCGCGGTGTCCATCGCTTGCGCCTCCTCCAGCCACTGGTACGCTGGATGGTGTGTGTGTGTGTGTGTGTGTGCATAGTTACCTTCCCTGGTGAACTTGGCGCACATCTCCGCAGCGCGCGAGACGTGGCCCGCGCGCAGCATGTACCGCGCGCACTTGCTGTTCACGTACCGGTCCGCGGTGTCCATCGCCTGCGCCTCCTCCAGCCACTGGTACGCTGGATGGTGTGTGTGTGTGTGTGTGCATAGTTACCTTCCCTGGTGAACTTGGCGCACATCTCCTCAGCGCGCGAGACGTGGCCCGCGCGCAGCATGTACCGCGCGCACTTGCTGTTCACGTACCGGTCCGCGGTGTCCATCGCCTGCGCCTCCTCCAGCCACTGGTACGCTGGATGGTGTGTGTGTGTGTGTGTGTGTGTGCATAGTTACCTTCCCTGGTGAACTTGGCGCACATCTCCGCAGCGCGCGAGACGTGGCCCGCGCGCAGCATGTACCGCGCGCACTTGCTGTTCACGTACCGGTCCGCGGTGTCCATCGCCTGCGCCTCCTCCAGCCACTGGTACGCTGGATGGTGTGTGTGTGTGTGTGTGTGCATAGTTACCTTCCCTGGTGAACTTGGCGCACATCTCCTCAGCGCGCGAGACGTGGCCCGCGCGCAGCATGTACCGCGCGCACTTGCTGTTCACGTACCGGTCCGCGGTGTCCATCGCTTGCGCCTCCTCCAGCCACTGGTACGCTGGATGGTGTGTGTGTGTGTGTGTGTGTGTGTGTGTGTGTGTGTGTGTGCATAGTTACCTTCCCTGGTGAACTTGGCGCACATCTCCGCAGCGCGCGAGACGTGGCCCGCGCGCAGCATGTACCGCGCGCACTTGCTGTTCACGTACCGGTCCGCGGTGTCCATCGCCTGCGCCTCCTCCAGCCACTGGTACGCTGGATGGTGTGTGTGTGTGTGTGTGTGTGTGCATAGTTACCTTCCCTGGTGAACTTGGCGCACATCTCCGCAGCGCGCGAGACGTGGCCCGCGCGCAGCATGTACCGCGCGCACTTGCTGTTCACGTACCGGTCCGCGGTGTCCATCGCCTGCGCCTCCTCCAGCCACTGGTACGCTGGATGGTGTGTGTGTGTGTGTGTGCATAGTTACCTTCCCTGGTGAACTTGGCGCACATCTCCTCAGCGCGCGAGACGTGGCCCGCGCGCAGCATGTACCGCGCGCACTTGCTGTTCACGTACCGGTCCGCGGTGTCCATCGCTTGCGCCTCCTCCAGCCACTGGTACGCGGACACGGGCTCGCCGGCGTGCTGACAACACAACACACAACTCAACAACTCTAACTACTTCTATACAATTCATACAGGCTTGGACACGTCAATAATATTCAAAACATAAATATACTTTCTACACTAATATTCCAAAGAGGTATGGTAATGGAGTTTTTGGATTTAGGAGGTAATATATAAATACCTATAGACATTTATAATTCTGATACAGACGACTACAAATGAATAAGTAACGCCGCCGGTACATATACCAAAAAAAATTTTTATTATTTTTGTCTGTCTGTTTGTTCCGGCTAATCTCTGAAATGGCTGGACCGATTTCGACGGGACTTTCACTGACAGATAGCTGATATAACAAGGAGTAACATAGACTTTTCCTAGGGGTAAAATAGGGGGTGCGAGATAAAACCGAATTCCACGCGGACGAAGCCGCGGGCAACAGCTAGTCTAGAATAAAGCTGAACACATCTCACCTTGAATATCCTTCCCTTAACAATGTAGAGCTCTATCAGGGTAGGCGTGTGCTTGATCGCAGCGTCTATGTAGTGCAAAGCCTTATCTGTCAACCCCTTGTGGTCGTAATGCTGAGCCGCGTAGTAATACACCCACAGCAATGCACTGGCCGGTTGTTTCTCTTCGTTGGGCTCCATGGAGAATGCACCGCTCTTCGGCAGACTCTCCATGTACTGAAGGATGAGTTTCTCTATGGTTTCCGCTTTCATTTTGTCCGCGTATAGTGTGCTGAAAGTAAAGCAATCCTCGTGAGAATGGTTTCGGATAATATGCTAAGGAATGTAGTTTACTGCATTTTTTTATGTATTTAAGTTTTTTTTTTTTTTTTTTTTTTTTTTTTTATGTTATACAGTTACAGAACGAGCTGACGGCCCACCTGGTGTTAAGTGGTAACCTCGGCCCATAACAGCCGATGCGACTTGGGTCCTCCCATACTAGGTATGACAAGACCCAAGTCGCATCGTATGCGCCCGTAACTGTGAGACGTGAAGGTGGAATGTCTCATGTGCCTGTAATTTCACCGGCAACCACACCTTTCAAACCGGAACACAGTGACGCGAATGCCTTACTGCTTGGCGGCAGAAATGGGCATGGTAGCAGTACTTCCCCGGACGAACTTGGCGAGAGTTCTACTGCTATTTTTATTTTTTTTTATTCTTGATAGGCAAGCATTTTGACCGCAATCTCACCTGATGTTAAGTGACGATGTGGTCTACGATGAAGCATGCGCGCCTAGAAGGAACCTATTCATTATATATTATATATTCATTTGAAGACTTCCATATTATAGGAAGAATTATTATAGTTGTTTGCGAACGCATTCAGTCTTCTTCTTCTTCGAGTCACCGGTTTTGACGAACCAGTGTGGTGAAAGGATTTTAAGTGCGCTTCAAAGACGCTCCTTTCGTGCACTCGACACATGTCTTCGAATTTTTTTGTTGTAGTACATTTCGGTTTCCTCACGATGTTTTCGTTCACCGTTTTGAGAACGTGGTAATACGCACATAAATATTGAAAGCGAAAAATTCATAGGTGCTCGTCGGGATTCGAACTGGCGTCACCGTTACCTAAGGTCGACGAACAGCGGCGGGATGCCCTTGTGTAGGCCATGGCGGAGGTACGCGTCCACCAGTTGCAGGAACCGGGCCGGCGCCGGCGTCTCGCTCAGCTGCAGTCGGCGCGGGGCTATCGCGCGGGGGTACAGCTTCCTGGTAACATTATTATATTGTACTTACAAGGAGCGTGCTCGCGAAAAAAGGAAACCCTCCTTTAGGGGTTTCTTGTTAGTTCTTCCCATGGAGGGTCGGATAGGGTTTGAACAGGCGTCAAACTTAGCGATAAGTTACGCGTGACCTTATGTTTTGAATAATATTGACGTTTCCAAGCCATTTCTTTATGAATTCTATAGAATAAGGTTTTGGACTTTGACTTTGACTTGAGTACTAAAATATAATTAATATATATTTGTTGTTAATTTTTTTTTTGTTATAAAAAGTTTTTTCATAAAATCTTGCAGGGGTACAGCTTATTGGAAACATTCTAATATTATAATTTTGTTGTATATTCTGCGCTTTGGTTTCACTAATTAATTGTAATGTTGTTTTAGAATAATTAGAATAAATAAATTAGAAAAGAACCAGTATGTGTTTAATGTTTTTTTTTTCAACAGTTCTTTCGCGAATTAACTAGCTAAAGCCCACGACTCGCGTTAGCGTGAATCAAAGGATGAGTAATGAGACAGTTCCGAAGATGGTATTTGAAAAAGAGTGAGTTATATTTGTATAGGAATTTGATTTTTCTAAAATTCTTATCCCATTGGAACTGATTTATGGGATAAAAGTAGCCTTCATGTTATGCATAGTCTAGAACGAAATCGGTGCAAAGATTTAGCCCCATCGACACAGTATTTTTTTTACTGTTCTCACAGCTTAGATCATAGTACGTGCATTCTGCGCTGTAGGTCGTGGGTTCGAATCCCACATATGAAACTAAAAAACATTTGTGGAACGAACATAGATGTTTGTTCTGTCTGAGTTTTAATATGTACCTATTATTATGTATTTACATAAAATTTATATATAAGTATTCTATCAGACCTGGTTCAATAGTGCAACCTATGCTTAATGTGTGGTAGATGGCGCTGTCTGAAGTGTAACATTTAAAAAGCATATTAACTGATGATATTTCAGTTTTAAAGGCGTGGGCAAATTAAGTATACTCACTTATAAACTTCGAAGAATTCGACCTTTTCATCAGGCTCGGTAATTTGTTTGGCTTCTAATAATTTACCGTAATACATCACATTCTCAGGGTTTCTCTTGATCAGATCTTCATATACCGCCTCTGCCTCTTTAAATCTGGAAACAAAATATGCAAAAGGTTTTTTAGGTTACCTTTCAAGAGAGGTCCGGTTTCACTTTCCAAATAACAAATCCTACTAACTACAATTTTAGGTTTAATAGTTTTTAGAATCAATCATAAATCCGCCCCGATTTAACGGGAAATTTTAGCTTCTTAGCTTCGTTAAAAAAAACCTTGCATACATGGGATTGGCATAGCTTATATTATATACATATGTCAAAACAGTTATGAATTTGTAGTCTTGTAATGAAGTAGGATTATATATAAAGCCGCGCCATAGGTTGCTGGTTCACATCCCACCCAGGACAAAGTTTTTTGTGATGTTTTGTGATGTATTCTGTGTCTGGGTGTTTTAAAATGTGTATGTATTTACAAAAAGTATAAGTATTCTATCAGTTGTCTGGTTCCCGTAGTACAAGTTATGCTTAGTTTGGGGCTAGACAATCATCCAACCACCAACCAATAAAAAAGTATGCAGCCTCAAAATTTTGTTATCTCTTAAAGACATTGTATGTACACTCACCTCTTCAATTTCAAATAATATTCACCAGATGTCTCCTTAATTGCTAACTTGTCAAGAATTTGGCTTTCGAATTTGTGTAAGTGCTGCAGCGCTCTCTCGTACTGCCCGGACTCAGCCAGCACCATGTTTTGGTACAAAAGTAGCTCTGAGTGCTCATAGTCATATGGCCCTTTCATCTGATTGGTACGGAATGAATCCAGGATACTGTTGGCTACCTCAAAGTCTCCAAGAAGGTGGTAGCTCATGGCGAAACCAATCCATGACGCTCTTTGGGTAGGTCTCAACATGAAGAGTTGGTATCGGGTGTCCTGAAATGAATTTAAGAATTATTTATTTAATTTTATTTTTATTAGAGCACAAAGGGTTTACAATAATTGTGTAAGTAAATCATGTATGTGTAAATGTTAATCAAAATACATACACCAATCAAGCTGCCACTAATAGGTATGTTATATAAATAACAAGACAGGAATCAAAGTGAAAAAAAATATTCCCTAGATACAGAAAGAGTAATGCAACATGAAATCAATGTTATAAACTTCAATTCACAAAAAATGAAGCTTTTTGATCTATCATGGCAACAAGTTGTCCCTAAATGAGATTGAATGCATCTATATCTTCTAATGATGAAAAACTCAAAGAAATGACAACTATTTATTTTAAAAAATTGTATTGTTCTTTTAGAAAATTCCTCATTTATTAAATGAGAGGTTAGAAGATTATTTGCTGTTCATTGCAAGCACATGCTAAAAAATTGCTCAGCCACAACAAATATTATATATAGACACCGTCCCAAACTCTCAATGAGAAGATCAATGAGAAGCCTTCGAAAATATTGTATTTTAAAAAACTATCATGAAAAATATATGTTACAATATTTATATGTAATTTAAAAAATATTAAATACCTACACTTATAAATATAAGACAGCCCAAATCTGTGCTCTTCCCAACTGGGTGATTATTAATCTGTGTGAATTACAACGTTAAAAATCTAGGTTGGGACTCAAGTTACTGTGGTTCAGTTTGTGACAGAATCTCAAAATAAATTTTACGGACTTTTGTAATGGTAGAAACTCACTTTGTAACCCTCCAGATCCCTCATCTGTATCTGAAGCAAGGACAGATCTCTCAATATCTGAATATTTTCCTTCTCCCACTTAAGAGCATTCCGGTAACATTTGATTGCCTCATCATACTTTTTGTCCGAACGCTGAAGCAGTCCATAAACATGCCAGCACACCGGGGACTTGAGGTCATTACGGAGACCACGACGGACATATTCATAAGCTTCATCTTTGCGACCGAGGCAGTTTAGCGTCAAACCTTTCATAGCCAGGGTTTCTGAAATATTATAAATTAACTTACTCTATTTACCTCATTTCTTAAGTTTTATACCTAAATAATGTGACAATTAATTCCTTTGAATAACTACTAAATTAAGTCTTGAATGATAGGGTCAACAAAGATTTGAACTTTCTAGAAGTAATCTTAAATATTACTTTGAACAGACTACTGAACTAATTACTGAAATTGTCTGTATAATATAGGACACCTTTCAAGTATTATTTCACTCACCTCCATGTTCTGCAAATTTTGGGTTGCTGAGTATTTGCTTCGCAAACTTCAACCCATTTTTGTATTGTTTATGTTCGTAACAACGCTGTAAAGCAATAAAAATAATAAGAGTTTAACCTCTATTTATTATTAGACACAGAGAATTCCAGGCCTCAAACTGGTACAAGTTCTAGGGATATATTACATGAATTTGACATAGTAAATTAAAGTGCTGTAGGATGGTTTTGTAGATGGATCAATTGCAATCATAAATTCTTTATAAAACTATGTAGGTACTGAGGGCATTCTCATATAAATTCAGGATAATCACCGAGTGACAAGCCATCTAAAATCAAACCGTGTTTACACCCAAACTTACCAGGATTCTTTTGAAAAGTGCATTCTCTTTGGGGGGCAATGGATTGCTGGGTGGCATTTTGTTCCAATAAACAGAAGCCTTTTTGTATTACTTCTCTAAAAATTGAATTATTTTCTAAAAACCTCGTGGCTATAAACCAAAGAAGTCGATGAAGGATAGCTATAAGCTGTCTATGGTTCATAGAGGGAGGTCACGTGACCCTAGCAGGTTACCGTATAAGTTTTTTAATTTCTACCATGTACCTAGTAATCGGATTCAGATTGAGTTTTATGTTTAAATAGTTATTGAATAACTTGGGTCTTGTTCTTCCTGGGTAGGGGAGGACCCAAGTCAGATTAATTGTTGTAGTCAGAGGTAACCACTTAACACCAGGTGGCCATTTGCTCGTTTCGTAACTTTATTAGTGACATCAGATTATCAGTAACTGTCTTCAACCCTCATTCAATTTGGCAAAATCCCGTTTAGTTATGGCCGTTTTTTCTTAGACACTCAAAATGGCCTAATTCCATCAAAGCCCTTCTAGTTGTCATTTGTCAATGTCAAATGAACAAAAAATCTGAATCTTGTTCTTGTAAATCAAAATCCCACAAAGTACTAAAGTACCTAACCAGGTACTTATTTGTTGTTATGATTTTATAGGTAATAGAACTTGAAAGTGTTCAGTCATTTATTATATATTACAATTTATTTAGTGCTAATTGTTGCCTCCAGTTGGGACCTTAAAAATGGGCATTGAGAATATGCGTCGCTGGCCAATGTACATCGTATTTGCTATGTGCATTTTGTTAACCCTCTCACTCTTAAATAGTTGGAGTTTAGAAACAGAATTACGAGCGAAACTAGCGGCGATGGCTTCACAGATGCATGAATGTAATCGACAATCCTCCACTTGCATGGAAGAATCGCTCACGCTACTGGAACAACGCGACAGTTACCTCAGTAAGGTGAACGACTTGGAAAAGCTAAAGAATGAATTACATTCTAATATGAGTGCGCAGACGAGCAAGTTGATGAAAGCGGAGATCCAGGTTAATCATACTAGAGTGGATGTTGACCTCTGCAAGACTGAGTTGACATCACTTAAAAACCTACAAGTAAGTAAAACTGCCATGCTTGAAACATTGAGAATGGACAAGGACATGCTCACGGCTCAGTTAACAGACAAGAAAGAGAAAATTGAAATTTTAGAGAAAGAAATTGATAAATTAAAGTCTGCACTGACCACAAAGAGTGTACCGGTACCATCATCACCTTCGAAGGTTACTCCCGCAGCACAGCCCCCTAAACTCAGTTCGTCTTTGAAAGTTCACAACCCTATTAAAGAACCTATCGTTGAAAATAATGCTCAGGAAGAAATTGAAGATGTAAATGCATTCAATGATGGAGATGATTTTGATCCTAATATAAACTAGTTTTATTGTTATTTAGATATTTTAAGGCCTCTCTTCAGAGTATATAGATGATGCATTTGTAATTATGAGGCAGATTTGGCCACTTTAAGATTTGATTGCAAATGTCCTTTGTCATCAGCAATAAGCCAAGATTATTGAAATATTTTTAAATGTTAGTTACTTAGGTAAACTGATAAAAATCCTGTACTTACACTTTCTCACTCCCACACTTTAACGTAAGGCAGGAATAAAGAATGTGTGTGAAAACATCCTGTGTATGAAAGACTGGTGCCATCATGCTAAGCCTATATACTTAGGAAAAAGAGGCATCATTTACATTGTCGGGTTTAGTAATAGGTGCATTACAATAAATATGGATGATAAAAGTTATTCCCAGCAATAATGACATTCAATTAGATTAAATGGATCCAATGCATGGATTTATTGAATTATAGAGTTGATATTTAATTTTATTACAATCATTTGTGTAAATATATTGGTCACTTAACTCATTCCCCACTTAATAAACATCTCTTGCAGCTTTAAGGTTTCCACTCTCTTCAGAGTGTTTGATGATGGATTGATAGAACTAGAAATACCAATAGATGGTAGTTTTAAGAATAAGTATTGGATATAACAGTAGGGAAATTTCAAAAGGACAGTTACATATATATTAGATAACGTATATTATTGTAGGTTTGAGAGTGTGGTGGTCCAATGGTACAGACATCTAATTTCAATTCAGGGTTGCAGATTCAAATCCTGACTTGCACGAATGTGTTTTACACTTTTTTTTGGTGCTCATTAGCACTGTCTCTTAATGCTGAAGGGAAGCAGAATGTCCTGGAATCAAAAACTCGAAGACATGTGTCAGAGCCTTTCAGGCACACTAATCATTTCACCACACTGGTTCGAGAGAGTCACTGCCATGATTAGTAGTAGTAGTAGGTTTAACATCTGACTATATAGTCAAGTGATGCAGGAGCTACCCATATTAATTGAACATGTGCAATACAAGCAATGATCGAATGAATTATTTTCTATACATACTTTGTCATTTCATACAAGTCATAAGTGGATTTAGGTGTTCCTTGAGCTGTAACTGTTATTCCCTCAAATTCCAACACTAAAGTATCAGTCTTAATGTAATTTCAATATGATAAATGAATTTTAGCTCTTAAGTATGATAAATTATACAGTAGCTAAGGGTGAAATGCCATAAAGGTGCCACTCGCATGTATTTTATTAGATCTGATGTGTTTCTTGGATATAATTTACCTTGCTCAATGCAATTTGGACTTAATAATGCATTTCTATTTTCAATTAATATACTTTACATGACAATTAGCTGATATACAATGGCATTGGTGTTCATTCTATTATTTAGGCATGAAACTAGAACAATGGACTTTTTTTTATAAGAGTTGTCTTAGTAATGAGTACAGTTAAGTTTAGCGCTAGTAGAATAGACACCAATATTTATGTTAACAAACTTTTAGTAATGGATTAGCAAATGGGTTTTGTATTTTCAAAGAAATACAAAACTATGTCATTGAGAAAACGAAGAACAGATTAGGTAATTTGTCATTAATCCATATACTAAGTTTATGAATGAACTTTATTTAATCACAATTCCAGCTTATTTCAAATATTATAGAATCTGATCAAGGTAATACCAATTTGTGATATAGGTATCATTTTTAAGATTTTAATCCATATAGCATATTAAATTCACGAACATAGGCTGTTTTCAATATAATCTGTAGAAAGCTTGTGGTTTACGGTTACATTTTTATAGTATTTGATAAAGATGTTGATGGGCAAATAAACATTTTTTACAACACGTTTTGTCTTTTATGTTTAATAAACTGTACGATATGTGAAAACTACACAAAACAGTGAATATAACCTATACAAATAAATAAAATTGGAGTGTCTGTTTGTAATATTAAAATAACCGCTTTTTACTAAGTGCATATGGATGTATACACGGTACATATACCAAAACAAAATTTTTTTACAATTTTTGTCTGTCTGTTTGTTCCGGCTAATCTCTGAAATGGCTGGACCGATTTTGACGGGACTTTCACTGGCAGATAGCTGATGTAACAAGGAGTAACTAAGGCTACTTTTCCAAGGGGTAAAATAGGGGTGCGTGATAAAACCGAATTCCACGCGGACGAAGTCGCGGGCAACAGCTAGTAGGTAATACATAAGCTCATTTTGCTGGATTTTAATAAACCTACACCTTAAGAAGAAGACCAATTCTCTTCATACGAAATACACGGTTCAGTCGAATTTACATAAATATAACTACATAGTAGATAATTAAATAAGTAGAGAAGTAGTAGTAGAGAGTAAATAAGTAGAGTAAATAATTAAATAATAGGCATGTACGAATCAGCGAAGCGAGAACGCACCATCATAAGGTAAAAAGAAACTTTTTCATGAACTGTATGGTGGACTCGCAGTCAGTCTCTGGAGCCTAATCTCTCCTTCAAGAAGAAACTGAAACTTCAGTAAATACCAAGTCAATTGTAAACTCTTAATCACCTAATTAAATGTTTAATGGTACATTTATATATAATAAATTATCACACTGTGACCATTATTATACCGTGATGAAGAAATTGCGAGTAGGTATACTCCCAGCTGCGCTACCCTCTACTTCCTAATATTCAGACATCCAAACAAATGAAACTAAAAGTATATTTAAAAATTTCTTTATCTTAAACAGCTCTAGCATAATCAGAACAAAAACCTCCTCTAGCATTACTTCAGAAGTAATGTTATAAACAACATAAACTTACAATTAGTGAAAATTACATATAACTTTTAAACTGAGAAATCTCATTTACAATACATTTTGCAATTAAATACCAGCAGGGAAAGACTTGCTATGGTTGAATGTTAAAAGAAAACAATGACAGTAAAGGAACATAATTGGTTCCAATATTTTACCATTTTGTGTGTAATCAATGAATTCCATACTAACAAATTCATTCTAAAAAAACATAATAGTGTGAACACAAAAATCCATTTAAAAGTACAACTAATTCATAGAAAATAATCCTAGGTTAGTAAATCAAGTGGTCCTTATACTGGAATTACAGAAGAGATCTTACTGGGTAAACCAGCAATTTTACCTAATCAATAGGTAGCAAGAAACAAGCTATAACATAATTTACACTTTTTATTGGCAAAATTGAATAGACATGCTAATCACACCTCATCAAAATGTGTGGTAATACCATGAAATTGCAGTCCATTGTGCACCAAAATATAACCCTATTTTTAAACAATTCATAATACTCAAAGGTACAGAACGGTCAAAACGTAAACAGTGTCATAAACATAATGGCATAAAAATAATATGTTCTATACTTAGAAAAGAAAAAATTCATATCACATTGGCTAATAACAATAATTCAAGAAAGTCCATACACTGCAGAAATCAGTGAGAAGTAGAAACACTGCCATTTCAAATGATCTATGCATCATCAGTAGCAACTTCTTCAAATGCTGCAAGTAAGTTCCTTCGACACTTCGTTTCATCCGTGTACCGTAACATCCAGATGATGTACTCACCAACATTCAACGGATCTTCTGAATAACTGATTTGAACTTTGCACTTCCTCTCCCATTTCATAGATTCTGTGCTGCGACTATTTCTAGACCTCGCAAACTCAATGTAACCATTACATTCTACAGCTAATTTTGGCAGTTGAGCATTGAGCATGTCATGGGACCGATCAGAGTCTGTTCCACTGGTTGATGGAAGACAATCTCCTTGACCGACTTCCTTATTTGGTGGAGTGACCGTACTTTCTGGTAAACATTTACGTTTCGATTTCGGACCACCATCCCCTTTGCTGTTCAGTTCAGAATCATCATCAGAGAACAGCCTTTTACGTACATTGAACTGGATCTCCACATGAGTATTTTCTGTATGGTTAATTTTGCTCTTCTTTTCTTGGGACATTTCCATATCTGGACCACAGCCCTCTGCCCACTTAGGACTGTCACACTTGAAAAGGTTCCTTTTTCCAGGTCGTTCATTTATTAATATTTCTGGGGAATGTAGTGGTTTTGCCAGCATTGAGTTATCATTTCTGCAATAAATATACTATTATTTCAATTTTGATCATAGTATTCGCTCTCTTGTTGATTTACTTCTTCAATTTTGGGGGAAATTAAATGAAAGTGCAAACTAAGAAATTTACTATATTTATTTAGCAGTAAAGTCATATGACCAACCTTTGCATGTTATAATTCCTCGGTTGAACCTTTTCTATATTTTCCACAGTAGTGAAATCATGGCGAGAACATTGCATTTCATATTTCAGAAACGCTGTTATTTTCTTATGGGTTTTAACTGTACGTCCAAACCACTCTAGTACTGCATCATCAGCAAAATACAAAGAGAGATTTGAACGTTCATTATCTATCATGTGCTTGAACCAGGTGATGAAGGAACGAGCTTGCTGCAGCTCCAATGATTTGCGTGTGTTGTCTTTGACAGACTTCATTTTGTTCAATCTGGAACTGTCCCGGTTATAAGCAGAGTTTGTTGATGTGGACATGTTAGATATTCTGGAAAACAAGAAAAAATTTAACATGAGGGGAGAATTATTAACAGAGTTGTGAGACACTGGGATACAAAACAGTCTTGAAGGTCTTATAAGAATTACGCTTACATTTTTCGGAGAGTATTTCAACAACTCTCTGAGCACTCCTAGCTTCGTTTGCGAGTTCCAGGCGCAGAGCTTTCAATCGCTTTATACTCTCCTCAATGTATGCTGCGATACTCAAGTTAATTTCCAAGAGTTCCTTGTGCAGGGATATAACTTTCTTGTTGTTGCTGTATATGTCTTCTGAAATTGTGAAAAAAAAACCGTTAATAATGACAACAAACAACAGAACATTGATACTATTCGAATTTTGAAACATAACCTACCGAGACACTTTGCAGATCCCGATGCTAAGTTTTCACGGTTTAAATCGTCAGATATTATGGAATTCATTTTACAATTGCCCGGATCTTATAAACATTCATTGATTTATACACAATCGCGCTAAAGATATAAATAAATTAATTTACTACAATAATAAATGAATTTACACACAAACACGCATGCATCCCAGAAAGCGTCATCTATAAACAAAATGGCAACTGATGAACTGACTCTGACTGCACAACCTGACGTCTGACATTAGGCAGATTAGGACGCGTTCCGAATTGGGCAAACAGCACACTTGCAGCGCGCTCACAACACCCTGTCCCGAAACGTGTAGCGTTTCATCGCACAATTACATTATGGAACGCAAAATATCATGCTTTCAATTTGTCATTTTGATTACAGAAGTTGTCATCGTCAATCACCAGGACCTCATCGGAATCTTCCTCTATTGGAAGATCTAGTAACATAAGATTATTCATTTTCCAACAACATCAGCCATCCTCCTCAGATCATCCTGAGCGGTCTTCATACTGGCTGATAGGTTTTTTTTTTATATATGATGATGGTAACTTTTAACTTTTACTCCTACCTTAACTCTAACTTTTTGCGATAATAGTAATTCGGAACGAGACATCGCGCTGAAAGTGTTGCTAGTGGAATAGGAACGAGTACTATATGAACGAAATACATCTATCCAGGAGAATGTAAACATGCTAGAAATAGGATCGTCAGAATACGTCCTATGAATTGCAACCATGGAGGTAGTATGTACTTACTTCGTACAACTTAACTTCGTTAGATATTATCTCTATGATTACAACGTAGACACCACATGATGTTACCACATACAAATATTTTTATTTAATAGGGTCTATTTTCATTATCGCTACTATCATCGTAAATAATATCATTTTTGGATTTAGAACGTAATGGTTAGTTAGATGGCTTACTTATTAGAAAGCCTCCAACACTGTAAACTTAAAAGGAACAAAGTTTTATGGATTTATAATAATCCTGACCTGTTCTTAAATTTCCCGCTGATTGTCCAAGATTGGTTAAATCAGACCATAGACAACGCATTAATTACGTGAACGATTGGATAGTCGCTCGTCCGCGCTTCCTTGGTAGTGGTAATGCGCCGCACCAATCTACTGCGTTCTCGCGATCATTGACTTCGGCCATTGGTCTATCTTTTGTCAACCAATCATCGAAAATCCAGTGAAGACCCAATGTAAGTGTACAGTTTATTTTCGCGGATTATTCTGAGGAATTAGGTGTACCGGTGTTATTATAAAAATCCGTGAACTTCCCATCTTTCGAGAATTATTTTATATAATAATGACAATGATATGAAAAGCCAGCAGCCATTTTGTTTGCCTTGCAGGGCTTCGCACATATGACGTGTATATAACCTGGCCTGAAACTTGAATATATATTTCCTTATTCTAGAATCAAATTTTAACCTATTATATAGAACTACTATTTATTTACTGAGGAGGAAATTATTTTCTTGCCTAGGTTCCTAATTGTATACCATAATAAATTGTACATACAGATAAATACACATTCTAGAAAGTTTTTTTGGGCTTGAATATTCTTTCACAATCTCCTTCATTACCAAAATATCTAATTTAAAATAATGTTCTTTTATTAAAGAATAATTAATAAACTGCAATATTTTAATATGTTCACATTTCTAATCTGGATACAAAATATGGGTCTTTCAAAAACTATTTTGGAAGATTTGTTATGTTAGGTACTTTATTTAATAATTCCATAATAGATATCATTAAGATTTAAGTAAACCTTGGCATAACATTTAAAAATAAATAATTTATTAATTGCCCTAGTGCGAAGAATCACATTGTGATTTAGTATCTAATAAAAGGTTACAAGGAAATCTTGTGTCTCAGGTGAAAACCACTGTACTATTAGTATAAGATTAAAATCAATTTCAATATTTTTTGTACACACAAAATTGTATTTTTATATTACTGTAAAGATTTGAAGTTAGTACAATGCATTAATTAGCTTGAGGGCATCTTAGAAAGGATGGTTTTTGACACAACATTAAGTAGGTAACCACATCCATAGAATAAAAAAACTTTAATTGACAAGTACATACATTATTATGTGGCTTTTGTTCTTCATGTAGTCACAGGCACTAATCATTTATAATAATTGTAGATATAAAATAACTCATTTGATTACAAAGACATTTTGTATTATGTTCTGTGTGGACATTTGATGTCTACACAGGCCTAAACAAGCCTGTGTCTTGCAGGGGCAACGGGGCATTAGAAGCTGATACTTTAATAAACCCGTGGTGCCAATAAATTACTGAAATTTTCATTCTTATCATCTTCAGAGCACGATGGAGCAAGCACACATCACATCATCAGATGGCACCCAGGTGATGACCATCAACGGACAGCAACTCCAGGTTCTGCAGATGGGGAATTCCCCGCACATGATACAGGGGCCCAGCGGTCAGCAAATTGTGGTGCATGCCATTCCCTCGGCACCCACAATTCAGGTTACTATACTGCAATTTTTTATTCATGTCTATATGTTACTGATGTATCACATAATGTTGATTGTAACCACCATAAGAAAAGCACTACGAATTGGATACTACCTTACTTAGGTATGGGTATACCCAAGTCACACTGCATTGCACTTGTAAGTCTGAGATGTGGTATATGGATGGTGGTATTTCGTACCTGTAATTTCAGCAGCGCTCACACCTTTAAACCAGAACAATAATGAGAGTGGGAATTAATTTGTGGCAGTCAGATTGACTGATCTCATAATTCAGCCACTACAAACATTTAAGAATCAGACAACTTCTATAGATCTGGTGAATAAATAAATGGTTTAGAAGATTTGTCCTGTCTGTCAGGTTATAGCTCAACCCTTGTCAAGTCTACGGTCCCACGATTGTGTAACCCACATTGTGAAAAGTGGCCCACTGAGGCTTAGCATAACCGTTCGGGGATAAAGAATAGATGGTTAATTGTTGTTAAATTAAATATCCCTTTTATATGATTATATTTCTATATTTATTTATATTTATACCTATTAATGTTCTATATTGTATTGTACACGCCAACAGATTGGAACACAACAAATTCAGGTAACACACAACACTAGTAACCATTATTACTTCTTGATTAAAAATACCGTGTTGTAATACATATACGATTATAGTTATGTGCTTAACGGCTGTTCGTCTGTCCTCGGAAATTGGAACATGCTATGATGACATCCAATATAGAGCTACTATTTTGGAAACTAACATTTCCTAGGCACATCAATTCTAGGCAGTAGAACTTATGCCAAGGTCGTCCGGGGAATGTACTGGCACCATACCATTTTGTGTCGCTAAGCAGTAATCCATTCGCGTTAATGTTTTCCGATTTGAAAGCTGTGGTTGCCGGTGAAATTACAGGAACTGAGACATTCTAACTTCAGGACTTAGAATTACGGACGCACAAAATGCGACTTGGGTCTTGTTCTACCATGGGGTTGACCCAAGTAGTATTGCTTTGTTTTGGGCAGATATCCCAACTCAACACTAGGTGGGCCATCTGTTCATTCTACTCTAGTGTTTTATACTTTTGTTAGTTAATAGCTTAATCCAACAGGTGGCGACACCTGGCGGTCAGCAAATACAACAGCTCCAAGTCTTGCCAATATCTGGACTTACGCAAGGTAATGATATTACTTCTCTCTGGCTTAATGGTAGTAAACCTGCCTGCAAAGTGGATACAGGGGTACCGGGTGCGATTCCGGCTGGGACAAATATTTGTCTAGTTTTTTTTATGTGATACAGTTACGGAACGAGCCGACGGCCCACATGGTGTTAAGTGGTAACCTCGGCCCATAACAAAAGATGCGACTTGGGTCTCCCCTGCTAAGTACGATAGGACCCAAGTTGCATTGTATGCGCCCGTAACTCTGAGACGAACGACGAAAGTCTCATGTGCCTGTAATTTCACCGGCCCTTTCAAACCGGAACACAGTAACGCGAATGCGTTACTGCTTGGCGGCAGAAATGGGCATCGCGGTAGTACTTCCCCGGTCGAACTTGGCGTGTGTTCTACTGCTCTTAGTATAAGTTGGCTCTCGAGTCTTGGATGTTTGTGTCTTGTATTTATTTATTTATTTAAGTACACAAACATCAGATATATTACACAATTAAACTAAAATAGAATAACAAAAAGACAGTTCTGATACATATGACAATCTGTGCATCCGTGTCACCTGCGACACAGGACATTCTAGTGCACTATAATTGCATACATTTTGCCAGAAAATAAAGCCCAACTTCCAATCCATATTTTAACCTTTACACATATTAAAACTTGGATCAACATATTTTTTCCAAATTACATATATGTTAATAAAACATTTATGTACCAGGTGGTGGAAACAACATGCAGCCGATGCAGTTAGTGCAAACTCCAGATGGACAGACTTTCTTATACCAGCCGAGCGGGGCGCAGACCACCATTGACCAGCACCAAATACTGCACCAGCCCGCTGGTAAGGACATCTGTGTTCTCAGGAGCAAAGAATATTTGTTCAGTTCAGTTCTTCTCGTTTGGCTGTTCGTGTCTAAAACTAAAACTCTGCCAGTGTCCTAGTTTACATTCACAAGATGTTCTGTTGCTGGGTTTATTTAAAAGAGAATATGGCCAGTTTATTAAACGAAAGGTCCAGGTATTTTACAACCATAATCTATACAAATAAATAAAATTGGAGTGTATGTTTGTAATATTAAAATAACCGCTTATTACTAAGTGCATATGGATGTATACACGGTACATATACCAAACAAAATTATTAAAAATGTTTGTCTGTCTGTTTGTTCCGGCTAATCTGAAATGGCTGGACCGATTTTGACGGGACTTTCACTGGCAGATAGCTGATGTAACAAGGAGTAACTTAGGCTACTTTTCCCCAGACCCAGACTACCACCCACCAAACGGGAGGATGAATGATAAATTAGTATGGAGATTGTACTTCCCCGAACCAAACACTCAAATCCAGTTGGTTCTATGTTCTACTACTGCAAGATTTCAGTTTTTGTATTTATTTTTTATTCTTGATAGGCAAGCATTTGACCGCAATCTCACCTGATGTTAAGTGACGATGCGGTCTGCGATGAAGCAAGCTTGCCTAGAAGGAACCTATTCACTCTCCAAATAACATGTTTGTTGTAATATTTTCAGTTATAAGTTTGAACGGCAACCTGGTACAAGTTCAGCAACAGCAACCGCAGCTCATGAATCAAGCAAACATTGTCATGGTAAGTGCATCTCAAATATAAGTTGGCTGAGACAGGCTTCGTTTAAGGCATTATTGTGGGGGACACTTCAGCACTAAGTAGAATATGATCCTTTTCATATATTACCATACTTAAGCCAAACCTAACTTATTACTATTATAACTAGCCGCCTCACAGCTTTGTATTAAACAGATGTTTGTTCTATATCTGGGTGTTAACATGAACTCCATTTTTTTTTATTTACCTCCGTGTTGCCATATGTAATACAAAAAGTAATCAGATGTCTGGTTTCCATAGTACAAGCTATGCCTAGTTTGGGGCTAGATGGCGCTGTGTGAAATGTCCACCAATATTTATATATTGAAATAAATAATAATAATAAATTATTTATTCATAAAATCGACACAGAATCATCAGTAAATTAAATTAAAATCAATACATAAAAAAATGGCACTACTAAAGAAAAACTTAAGACTAATGAACAAATGTAATATCCCCAGATGGTGAACGGCACAACGGGCGGGGGCGCCGAGGCGGCCCCCTCCGGGGTGGGCGCGGGGGCAGGGGGCGCCGGGGTGGGCGCGGGGGGCGCGGGCGGGTCCGACGACGAGCCACTGCTGTACGTGAACGCGCGCCAGTACAAGCGGATACTGAAGCGGAGAATCGCGCGCGCCAAGCTACACGAAATGGGCAAAATACCCAAGGAGAGACCTGTTAGTATTCAGGCTATTAGTATACAGGCCTCACAGCTCAGTTGGTAGTCAGTCTGGCTTCTGAGCCGTGTCTGTCTGGTCGTGGGTTCGATTCCCACCTATGACAAACATTTATGTGACGAATATAGATGTTTGTTCTGTGTCTGGGTGTTTATATGTATTATACATATGTTACAAAAAAATAAGTATATTTGTATTATATCAGTTGTCTGGTTCCCATAAGCTATGTTTAGTTTGGGGCTAGATGGCGCTGTGTGAGTTGTACACCAATATTATTAAATTATATGAGTTTTAGTAGCAGTAGAACTTATGACTCGTATTCGAGTCGGTTCTCTCGAACGAGTGTGGTGAAAGGATTTTAAGTGCGCCTCAAAGAGGCTCCTTTCGTGCACCTGACATATGTCTTCGAATTTTTAGTTCTAGGTCATGTCGGTTTCCTCACGATATTTTCCTTCACCGTTTTGAGAACGTGGTATTGCGCACATAAATCTTTCATTCGAAAAACTCATAGGTGCACGTTGAGGTTTGAACCGTTGACCTTCGGATTGACACTAGGGGGTCAGTACCACTAGACCACAACGCTCTCAGGGGGAAGTACTGCCACCATACCCTTTTATGCTGCCAAGCAGTGGTGCATTCGCGTTACTGTGTTTTAAAAGTTTTAAAAGTGTGGTTACCGGAGAAATTACTAGCACATGAAACATTGCACTTCACGTCTCAGAGTAATGGGCTTCTATAATGCGACTTGTACCTAAGTAAGGGAGGACCCAAATTGTATTTCTTGTTATGGGCAGAGATTACCAATCAATCAAACAAACATTTTATTTGCTTAAAATAAGGGTAACAAAGGTCTTCAGTTCTTACTACTTAAATGGTTCCAACTTATTTCACCACAGAGGCATTCAAAAATTATATACACGATGAAAAATCAATAACAAATAATATTTACATTAAAACAAAAAAGGTCAGAGTTATAGTCAGTTATGTATAAGTAAATGTCCTTAACATCAGGTGAAAATGTATAAGCGAACTTTGATTCACATATTTATATTCCATAATGTAATTTCAGAAATATCTCCACGAGTCGAGACACAGGCATGCAATGAACAGGATAAGAGGCGACGGTGGCAGATTCCACTCGGGCAGCAGAAAGTTAGTTACAATACAATACTTTTATTCATAAAACCTTATTACACTTCAATAAACTAATACAATTAATAAAAAATAACAATATTATCCAAACAATAACATGGTATGTATAAAGTGTAAAAGTTATAATATTTATATGTCACATCTAACTTAGGCTACTTTTCCGAGGGGTAAAATAGGGGTGCGTGATAAAACCGAAATCCACGCGGACAAAGTCGCGGGGCAACTCAATAAATAAATAATGTTTTTTTTTTTTAGGAATCATAATTTGGTGGAGAAGAGCGAGCCGATTACAGATGATCAGAAGCTGATGGAAGATATCAAACCAGACACTGTATCCATCACAATCATTCAAGTGAGCTTCTGTATCCATACTTATATTATAAATGAGATAGTAACTCCGTCTGTCTGTTACCCTTTCGCGCCCAAACCACTAAACCAATTTTGATGAGTTTTGGTATAGAGGTAGATTGATATAGGCTATTTATTGTCTCGAAAATGAAACTTGAAGGGGTGAAATGGGGGATGAAAAGTGCTAAAAATTCGAAGACTAAGCCCATTTACTCTCGAATGTCTAGAGTGGCCCTAGTGTGGGAATACAATATGGCTACTGTTTTTGTTAATTTTTACTTTAGGTACGATGATTTTGTTAATGAAATCCTTCGTATGTTGCAGAAGTACGAAGATTGAAGGTTAAAAGATTATTTTAATGATTCCATGAGTCTAATCCACCTCGGTTTGTTTCAATAACTTCAGAACTCCGCTTTTCATTAATTATTAATCAATATAATCTCAGGCGGCCTCATAGCTCAGTTGATAGTGCCTTCTACACTATAGATCATGGGTTCGATTCCCGCTCTGGATAGTATTATTAATATGTTCATCCGGATATGTTTGTAATATCGTTGGTATAACATTTGTCCAGGCTGTCGGGTTATTGAGGAATTGATCATGGAAAGTGTTAGCCGAGTTATTTGTGGGAAAACAATTAAGGCGACCAGCTTACTCGTTTCCACTAACTTACCAGGTGAACAGTGGCTTACTGAAGCTGTGTCTACCCTTCCGGGGATACAGGTTTCAAGAGATATTTATTTATGTTTGATTATTTCAGGAGGAGGAATCTGAGAAGCAAGCCAACCAGTGGAGGAGACTGGCGCCGCATCAGGTACACTCCACATAGCCGAAGCGGAAACGCGCTCGCACAAACAAATGAGACTGTGATGTTGCCAAGTGGAGGGGCCCCCCGCTGTGCGGCACGCGGTGGGGCCCCACGGACAATTCCTAATGGAAATAACATCCATACTAACTATACTGTGTTGTGAAAATGGGACTCGATTCTAGAAAACTTTTTACTGTGAAATGTATTTCGGAAACAGAAGTGCGACAGATTCAAGGCTTAATGCGGTTTGACTTGGGTCTTCCTGTACGTTTGCGGGGCGAAATTTATTTGTTATGAAACAGGTCCTGTAGTGACCTAAAATAACCCAATTACACAAATAGTGTAGTGCACGAAAGGAGCCTCTTTGAGGCGCTCATTCGAGAGACGATTAGTAGTAGTACCCCAAACTGTACTGATTCATAAATGCGTTAAATATTGATTTAGAATTTTAATTGTCCGAAAGTACGTCGTAAATATTGATGCAATAATTAGATACTTTCTTAATATTTTATCATTTTATGTTCATCATGTATATTATATTATGGTTGTCATATAAAAAAAAATATTTTATTTAGTTGGCTACTCAATCAATGTGTCACCAGTTTTAATGTTATTTCAGATTTCTAGAAATATTACACACTTACCATAATTTTAAGTTAGGTTGCATTACAGGGAGGCTAAACTATATTATTTTGTTTTTGTGTATGTTAAATCACTGTTTTAAGTTTTACTAAAGTTTTAACTTTACGATTTATACCACAAAACTGTTCTGTATCTAACTTGGTACAAATGTGTATCTACGAGCTTTTTTCTTTTATGTGAAGATTGAAAAACGTTACATCGAAGCGGGGGCTAGTAGAATTAATCCAATTTAATTCATAATTATGATCTATTATCACACAATAATTTTCTGATGAACACGAATTGAGCCACAGCCCTGTTCACATCTCTGTACATCTCGAATTATGTCATTACGTTTATATATCAAATACAAATTCTTTACGGGTGGATTTACTGTGACTAATACTGAATTGATGTGAAAAGTAATCATTGAAATCGTCCATTTAATTAATTAAATTTATATTTTCTGTCTAATAACTGTTTTCCATGTTCGAGATGAACTGACTCGTGACAGCTTCCTATGAAATCTGCTCAAAGCTTAACGATTACTTGTAATTATTCAGTTTCTTACTTATGTATATTTGTACTTAAAATAGTCTTTTCTGTGGGTACCTACCGAGATATATATATTTATATATTTTGCAATATTTGTTAACGATGTAAGTATAGAGTAAGCGAATAATTCGATTGATAGTGAAATCTGTTTTTGGAAATTTAAAATAAAATCTGAAATGAACCCTCTGTTTAACTTATATGCGATTTATTCTTCAGTGAACACATTTTTCTGAAACAAATGTAATAATAAATGTCGAAACATCGATAAATGGAAAAAATCCTCATTAACCATTAAAATAATCAAACTTAAAAAATATGTGTAAGACTTTAGCAAACATGAGAAATAATCTCTATATAAAATCCCTGAGCACGATTCTGTTACGTCAACCTACAAGAACATAGATTTCGACAATTCTAGAATTTAGCCTTCTCTTGGTCTATAATAATGTAAACAGAAGTAGACGGGTGCTAATTAGTTCAGTCAGTATGGCATCAACATATTCTGTTAAAACTGAGATATGCGATAAATTGTCGGTAGATACGACCACCAGTTCGAAAGCCGACAATAAAACCAGCGTTGCAATATCAATCTCTTAATTGATATCTCTTTCCTTCCCGCCAGGATTGATCATCCATCAGGATGGAAGATCAGTGGCCATTTTTATTAAAATTATTTCTCTCGCTCTTGTGAATACAAAATCATTATAGGTCTGCCACAAACTATAGAAGATACTCTCTACATGACTACTCACTGTCGTAATATCATTTTGTTAAGAGTCGTTACACTTAAATACAAATTTAATAATATTAATCTAAGACAATAATTGCACTTTGTTTACACTTATAACTATCCCACGAGGTCCTAATTACCATGAATATTACTGATGCAATACCTAACATCTGTCCGTACATGTTATAGGTAGGTACACACTACACAAATATAGTATTTTACTTATATTTAATTATAAATTTATTAACGATGTACTTATAGAAATTATTATGATTTCTGGACTTACACACGCTAAATTCTCCACAATTGTTTGTTCGGACCATGTGAAATTAATATATATATACTAAACTATTACTAATACAATTAATAATATCAAAAGTCGAGTTATATCCAAAAGTTCATCGATCTCGCAATCGAGATATTAAATTAGTATCTAAAGCTTACACAATATCAAAAAAAGTCGAGTTATGTCCAAAAGTTCGTCGATCTCGCAAACGAGTTCTTAAATTAGTATTTAAAGTTTACAGAATAATATCGAAAAAGTCGAGTTATGTCCAAAAAAATCGATTCCGCAATCGAGATCAACCATCCGGCTTGTACTGTGCGTGTTCTCGTATGCGATGAATCTCGCTCTTGATGGCCGATATGAGAGGTATGGCGGGGTCCTCGGACGTTAGCCTGCCCTCAGCCATCAGCGCCGGGTTCACGGCGGGACCTAGGGACTGTCAAATGATCATCGTCTCGTTGTCCCATCGCTGTGTGGATAAAAGTGGGCTCTATTGAAGCAAAATACAAAATATATTTACCACACATTTTTGTAATATTAGGGGTGAAGGGTGGGGGGGAATTTCTTTAGAAGGTCAGTGACCACTATAAGTAGGTACTTAACTGCCTATTAAAAAAGTTGTGGTATATTTTAATATATGCTAATTTATAACTTCTCTTTACCTCAGGGGATTACGCGCAGTACATTGTAAACAGAATAACAAGCGAAAGATGATTGGGCTGGGAAACGTAAAAAATAAAGACGAATATTCTTACAGCTGTTATGTTTTTTGTTAAAATATAAACTCTCTAGATAAGCAAAACTATACAGCAAATAAGCGCCCTTAAAAATAAAATTCGTAATGCCTGAAAAAGGCGACAAATTCCAAAGCATTTAATTAGTTTAAAGGACATCACACAAAGAATTAAATGAAAAAAAAAAAACTAAATGTACGTGTGTGATTGAAGAAACAAATAAATGTCTTAGCTATCTATCTATCATAATAATAATAATAATAAGCATTTATTTCAGACTATAAAATGTCCATATTAGGTTAGAATACAAAATAAAACATAATGAACAATACAAAATAAAAACAAAATGAACAATACAAAATAAAAACAAACGTATAATATACATGTTGTATACCGACCTGTTGTGGTTGTGTGGTGGGACCCCACGCCTTCGAGGGCGGCTTCCCCGCGGGGCGCACGAACGAAGTCCGGGGGCGGCACCCGTCCACCGGAGCCGCCGACGATGCGGTAGCTCTACTGAAAGGTGTTTTTGAACCGACTTCAGAAATAGGAGGAGGTTCTTAATGCGATTGTATTTTTTTATTTCAATGGAATTAATAATAGTAATGTTAATTTATTTGGAACAGTAACAATATACATTTTAAATAGTAAGAGACGATGATGCTTTTAGGAGTAAATTACTGTGTCGCAAGCGTCAACGCCCACCTCCGAATAAATCAGTATTACTTTTTTTTCGTTTTTAAATCAAAATAACTGAAAAAATATGTCATCCAAGAGCGAGATAACGTGGAATCATTCTCGTTCATTGGCGATTGAGTCGATTTTCCGTTTTGCTGCGCAAAGTAATTATGTGATAAAGTGATGGAACATGCAGATGACCCACATAGTTTTAAGTGGTAACCTCTGCCCATAGCAAGCTATACTACTTGGGTCTTCCCCTACTTAGGTACACCAAGACCCAAGTCGCATCGCATGCGCCTGTAACTCTAAGACGTGAAGGTGGAATATTTCAAGTGCCTGTAATTTCATCGGCAACCACACCTGTACCACCACGCTATTACATCTACAGATAGTATTTACCTATGGTCAGCAGATCTTCCCCGCACGGTGTCCAAAGCTGTATACGGCGAGCCAGGCAAACGCACGTTATCGTTTCGGGCTTGCGCTAACTTCTTATCAGCACTGGCGTCTGAAACATGCACTAACCCTTTTAGGACTCAACTTCATCTATCATCAGTATCAATCCCTTGGACCAATTATATAGTGTTTCTTCAAAGACTATTTAGTTGCAGGCTTGAAAATATCAAAAATTTTAGTGGTGATATCTATTAAGTAGGCACGTAAGTAGTCTGGTTTAGCTAGCCCTAGGAAGTAAAGGCTCTTTTGCTTCCTAGGAATGTGACTAATTAGACCCACAACTATAAATTCATACGTCTAATTATTTACCATGTTGATGTCGCATTTTACACTTGTGACTTTTCATGTAGCTACTGCACAAGGTAGCTAAATGAAAATTCTGTATATAAAATAAATTTTCTTAAAAAGGTTCCTACGTTGAGATACAAAAAATGTGTAAAATTCTTTTTATTTATTTATATTTTTATATTTGAATAAATCTCATAATGTGCTCCATTTCGGGTTCTCCGCTAACCTTGTTTCTTATCCTCCTTACGTTCCTTCTTGTCCTTTTCCTCAACCGTGTAAGTGTTGTGCGAGTCGGGACTCGAACCCGCGCTGCCGAACAGCGTGAACGCGTCGTCCATGAGCTCGTTGAACCGCTGACGCATGCGAGAAGGCCCAGGATCTTTAGGGACGGAGGAGGTGGATTTCGCCGGACTTGTTGGCTTTGATGCTGTTCAAAATATTTGATAGATTTAAGCCTTTTTGACTAATTTACTCCATCCATCCACTTGTACCTATAAAAGTTTGGATGGAAATGGATGCGAAGAGCCTACTTAAAACCTAACCTTACTCAGCTTATTGTTTTTTTTAATGTGATTCATAGTGAACTCTAGTCTATGGTCATGATCTCAATAGACTATGGTTGATCATAATTACTGGCTGGAAAATGTATATATATCCAAGCTGGGGAAACCTTGCAAGCAAAATATCAGGCGGCAAAAAAAAAAGATAGCTAGCCAGAAAAGAGATCCTACACTCACCATCCTTTATTCTCTGACAATGTAGGTCCCATACCAACGGCCCTATCACTCCGGGATCCTTGTCTATGCTCCCGAGGCGGACCAGCTGGGACGCCATTTGTCTTCTCGGAACAACGTCTTTACTCCGATCAACCCTGGTCTTGTTTGGAGTTGATACAGGGGAATCTATGTCAAGGTGCCTGACGGAGACTGGTTCCAGGATTCTCGAAAGGGGCTCTACTATGTTTCCTCTGAAAAAAAACTTAAACTTACTTAGCAAAACTACATCTCCGAGAATATATTTATGACTGGATCAGCTTGTGACTAAAATAATAGCAGATTCGTGGTTTTATCAATTTGTGATTTAACCTTAATAAAAGTAGCCGAAGTCCCCTCCTCATAACATCAGCTATCTGCCAGTGATAGTCCCATCAAAATCGGTCCTGCTGTTTCGGAAATTTGCCGGAACAAACAGACAACAATTTTTTTTCCCTTAAAGTCTATCATAAGCATTAAGTAAAAATGTATAGATGCAGGTAGTCGAGAACAAACCTTGGGAATGAACTGACTGAAGGCATGGACAGATAGGAAGTCGGGGTAGGTGGCGCTGACGGTTGGCCACTATCTGAACTGTCCAAGCCAGCGGCTTCTAGTAGGCTGTCTGTTGTACCAACTGAAATAGACGTACAAATTACTTCGCAAGGTGCAGTTATGAGTCAATGGACAAACAAAATTGTGCGAGTCAAGTCCGACGCGCAGTAGTAAAAGTGAGACTACTGCTACTAATCGTTCACTAGGTCTCTCAAACTAGAGTGGTGAAAGTATTAAAGTGCGCCTCCAATAGGCTCCTTTCGTGCACTTGACATATATCTTCGAATTTTACGTTCCAGAACGTGTTTCCACACAATATTTTCTATCATCGTCTTGAGAATGTAGTATTGATTATATACATTTTTCATGTGCACGTCAGGAGTCAAAACAGCGACCACCACATTGAGGTCTGTTCCACTGGGCCACACCACGCTCTCCAAATGAGACTGTTATGATGTGATTTGTTACGTTTGTTACACAAGTGCTTGGTTAGATCCTTGCTACGTGAAATGCAGTATTGGATATAGGTACCTCTCTTCTTCTGTGGCATTCTTAATGCGTGAGGTTTCTTCGTTCGTCGACGCAAAGCTGATGCTACTTCTGACACCCCAGATGACGTCGTGGAGGAGCTAGAGGCACTGGCAGCTCTATAAATAGGCAACAAAGTGCTGCACGGTCTAGTTCTGCTGTACACGACGCTGATCAGCTGAAAGTAAAATTATTTGATGTGAGCTGTCATCACTATTGTGGAAAATACCGGTAACAGACGCGCAGGCACGAACAATTTGATGGGAGTAAATAAAGCAAAAGATCCGTCCAGTAACGTGTGGCAATTGATGATTTTTGCCTAAATCTTTGCAAAACAGGCATCATATCACTTCTAAAAAGTTCTACCCCTCTTTTACTGCAGTGGTACAAAACATGACAAGAAATTATAATCTCTCACCCTTCCATCCTTTTCTTCGTGCACTTGTTTAAGCTGATTTCGCTCTACTTCTCGCATGAGTTCATTTCTATAGGCGCGAAGTGATTCTGCTGACTTTATTGTCTTCTTTCTAGAAAATAACAATTGTATCAGTTGTCAAATGCATCGATTTATACAATAACTGTACCTGATAATAATTGACGGAACAAAAATGGTAGTACGTTACCGTCTCAATTTTCCATCCCTTTTGGGATATAATAGATGAAAGTAAGTGCAACATTGGAGAAACCATATCGATTAGACAAACCTATGAGCAAAACAAAGCAACGCGAACAGCACAATCAACAGGAGTATTGCAGCTGTCGCCCCGACAGCTAGAGCCCATAGCTCAGTTCCGTGTACCCCTCCGGTCTCCGCTTCTCCTTCCAGACCCTCAGCCGCTTTCAGGTACGCTGCTGGGAATATTGGAATTAATAATGTTAGATATCAGCCCTGGTATTGTAGACCACTTTACTGCACTAAGTGACTCCACTCCAGGATCCAGCCGTTTATGAAAGTGGGGAGCGGAAGAAACATGTCATGCTCCGCGCCTCTATAACGCCTCAGTTATGGTCTCAGTTATAAATGGAATCTGAAGTACTTAAAAAATCTAGTTAAGCGCTGTACAAAATTTTATAGACTTCCATGTCATTTGAGTTGACTTGAGAACCTCTTTAGATGTCAGCATAATACTCACGCTCTGCCTTAGTGGTGACGACAGCACCTAGTTCCTTAGCTACCTCGGCATCCCTGACGAGTCTCATGTCTCTAGCAGCAACAGCAGCCGGCACTGCCCTGCCACCTACGAGCACTACGTATACTATTTGAACGCTGCCCGTTTCAGTCGACTGAAAACACAAGATTAAAAGTTTGACTAAACCTCGAATTTTTTTTGCACACTGGTTGATGTATTGTGTGATATGACATTGTGAGATTCAATATAGTTTATAAGTTGACAATTTCTTTACAATTTACAATTCAATTGCCTTTTACATTTAATAAAGAAATTATGTTTTGAAATAATCTCTAATTCAGTGCAAGATTTGTGGAGAAGTATAAGTTGTTTCAGATTATTTAAAAGCATAAGTGTGCCTTATTTATATGGACGCCATTTGTGATCGTTTCAACATACCTCTGTGATGTTCTGTATGTGTACTTCGACAGGTGGCTGCTGTTCGGGCTTTATAATTTCCCTTTTGAACAAAAACGTTTCATTTCCATCCGTCTCCAATGGGATGTCTATCAAATCTTCTTTTTCGTCCAGTTCACTCTGATCGGATATTTCCCTTTTTCTAACCGTAACTGTTGGAGTAGCCAATATCCACGATCCTACTTTATCTACTTTGGTTGGTAGCATTTCAGACTTTACTGATGTGCTGCTAAAGTTATTAACTTCAAAGAATTCTACATTATCCACAGATTTGTAAGCACTGAGGGAGCTTGACAGATATGCTGTAGAGAGTATATCATTATCTAATCTAGTTTCTACTTCTTGCGAAGCAGTCGAAGAACTATCAATATCGAGGTATTTGAATGGCGTATTTGAGCTTGGACTTAATGGTGTTAAATCTTTATTGACTATAAACGAATGAACGTCGTGCTTTTTTCGTACTGTAGGTGCATCCAGTGATTTGATTATACCTAGATGTCTCTCTTGCTGTCTGAAAAAACAACAAATTTTACGAAAAATTAACAAGATTGGGTAGGTATATCAATAAATAATGTTAGGTTTTACCTTAAAAAAGCCTTCTGGTACAATCTAGCTAATCTCAACTGCAAGCTATCAGGAGTAGAACCCTGGATGACAGTGAGAAGCCAGTAGCGTCGATCTTCTGGGATCTCAGGCTCCAAACTGCCCGGGCTGACTGGTTCGCCACAGTTAAGTACGCAGTCGCCCGTTGTTCTGTCTGTCACCGCCTGTAACATTTATATTTTATTTAGGAGACATAGTCATCATCGTGAGATTACCTTACAATTCCGAAATTGCAACTCTCGTCAGATTGGTCAAACGTTCCAGATGGATTTTGATTTGTGTGATGTGGCAGATTGTCGACGCCTTCAAAGTGATATAGACAGTGTAGTGGAATGGAGCAGGCGAAATAAGCTTCAGTTTAACATCACAAAATGCTCCTTGATAACCTTCAGTCGGGCGAAATTAATTCTGCATCACAACTATAAGGTGGGTGGGGCGCTGCTCAAGCGAACTGACTCGGTGAGAGACTTAGGAGTTCACGTGGACGCGGAAATGCGGTTCCGTGTTCATATAGTCAATATTTGTAAGAAAGTGTTTCGAAATCTGGGCTTTGTCCTTCGGCGTGTAAACGGGTTCACGAATATGAATGCTGTGACGTCATTGTACAATGCGTTAGTCCGGAGTCAGTTAGAGTGCAACGCTGCAGTGTGGGCCCCGCATGAAACAAAAAATGGCCTCATGATGGAGCGTATCCAAAACAAATTCACCAGATACTTGTACTTGAAGCTTTACGGAGTCTATCCATTCTATCCATTGATGTATCCAACCTTGTTTGTAATTGGCATGGTTGGATACAACAAACTGGAAACTAGACGGGACCTGGCCCTAGCCGTTTACTTAGTAAAATTACTTCGAGGTAACATTTCTAACCCCAAATTTATTGAAGGAAATCCGATTATGCGTACCAGATGAGTTCGTGAGCCGTCGACGGAAGCCGCGGCTGTTTGAGGTACCTCGCGGTAGGACCGATATGGTGGGCAAAACGCCTTTAGCGCGCACATTGCGCACACTTAATCAGGTGGCAGATAATGTGGACATTTTTAACTGTTCCTTGAGCCACTTCGCAAAAGCCATATTGTATTTACTTTTCATATTGTTAATTTTAGACGTTGAATTGTTTGTAAATAATTTGTATTATATTTTTTCTAACTTTTAAATTTGAATTGACATGTTTATAACACTATTGCATTAGGTTAGTCCTGTAATAATAGTTGTTGAAATTAATAAATAAATAAAAATTAAATTAAATTTTTAGCAAACTTGGATGAGAGCAAAAATAATTTTAAAATCACCTCAAAAACAGCGTCGTTATGGTGGCGACAAAATCCTTTTGAAGACAAGATTTACCACCGATTAGCCTTAATCTAGAATACTTAACATTAACCTGAGGCGGGTACGAATCCAGATACACGGTGGCCAGAACTGTCGTGGTCCTGATGAGGGGTTTGGTTGGCACTGAAGGGGTGAGCATCGGGAGATCGGCCGGAGGCGGAGGCCCGTCTCCAGAGCCCGTCCAGAAGAAATCTTCCAGTCGAGGCGTGTGCTGATGCTGGTCTTGCGAAACCAGCATGTATACTGAACACAGAAGTAATTAGATAGCGTGGCACATGAAATTAAGAAAGAGAAAGAAGAGAAATTATGTCACAGAGCCTTATCGAAGCGACATGTGACGCGAAAACTGGTACCTTCTTAGCTTGCCGTCCAGCAAGGCAGTACTGCCAGTTTATTGGGCATAACTCCACCTAGTAGTAGGTAATTACACCAGTTGAGCTATCTCTAGCTCAGTTATATGTTATTTAGTAAATATTATGTAACTAGGTACATATTTTTAAAGTAAATGGTTGTAATGTCAAAAAAATGATTTACTATAGTTTTATTAATTCCTTTCAAATTTGAAATATTTATCCTAATGGTAATATTTGTGAAATTTATAATCACTTTTAATAAATAGGTACTGTTAGTGACATCAAAATGAGCTGAATTTGCGAGCGCTTGTTAGAAATGTAGTCTCATCAAAAAGCACAGATTTACATTGCCTTGCTAAATAATTTGAAAGCAACGCATAAAATAGGCTGTATATTTTCTTGCTGAATCCTATTCACTGCTACATATTGTGCCGGCCCATAAACCCATATAAATAATACGCTTGTCATACGAAGTGAAGCTACCTAACGATGGATACTCAGTGATGTGATCGGCTGAAATGAATTCAGTTACCAAGATTGATACAAAGTCAACAATCGGCTCGGTAACATCGCGTGCTCTCCCGAATAAACAGGTTACAGTTTATTGGCCCTCCCTGGATACTTTCAGAAGCCTGCAGAGCGGCGTTCGGTATATTACTGAGACTCAAGCGATTTATTGATTTTGGTGTGATTTTGTTAATTAGTGTATTCACGCCCGGAACACACGGTTGGCTGAGTGCGGGGTCCACGACACTAAACTAAACATATCATTGTGTATCTAGAAATGAAATAGCTGGTTTCGATTTGAGTAAAATATTTTGCTATTAATTAGCTACATATCCATTAAAACTTTCTGGTTTCTGGTCTAATCGGTTGACGTTAAATTAGTTTTTTAAGTAGATTATGTTTTAAGAATATTGTTTAATTAAATTATTATTTTTATAGAATTATTTATATCCTATCACTTGTACCACTCAATGATACCAACTCGTACCAGCCCCGTCCATGCTTTACGATATAAAACGCATTTCCTCAGTTGTATGGCAAAATACCTATAACTTTTAATAGATACAGGTAACTGACACAGATAATAGCCAAAAAAAACTAGTCCACAGATAAAATATGAAAGACAGTAGGTAAAGTTATTTAATAAAATGTTGCTACTACTACTACTACTAACTACTACCTACTACTTACTACTAACAGTTTTGTGAAATACCAACCTAGTAATCGGTAGATAATATCTCAATAATTTTTTTTTTTTTATGTGAAATAGTTACGAAATAGCATAGCTAGTATTAAGTGGCAACCTGTGCCCATAATAACAAGCAATACTTCATCGCATCGTATGCGCCCGTAACACAGACATCAAGGTGGAATGTCTCATGTGCCTGTAATTTCACCGGCAACCACATCTATCGAACCGGAATACAGTAACGCGATGCATAACTTGTATGACTCTATTCGGAGGTGGGGGTTGATGCTTGCGACACAGTAATTTACTCCTGCAAGAATCATCATGTATCAACGATTCTATTTAAAATGTATATTGTTACTGTTCCAAATATATAAACATTATTAATATTATTATTGTAACTGCTTGTCGGCAGAAATGGGTGAGGATTGTATTAAGTTATGCAGAAAGACCTGAAACTTAGGAAAAAAATTGAACAACCCAGTCTGAATAGCAAAATATACTTGTTCCTTCAGTGAAAAACAGGAACCATTTTGTACATTATAATACATAATGTCGACAAAATGGCGTGATGCACCGCGTGGTACCAAGCCGGGTGCGTTCCACACGAGATTATTACACAAACTATCCTATGGTCGTTATCGAGTTATTTTATGTTCTGGCCCGTAATTATTGTGCTTATAGCTATACTAATTTGACAGGAGAAAATTTGGTAGTCCTCAGACTGTCACAGTGTTGTGACCACAAGATTAGGAGTCAAGAGTCCACAATAATAGCTCACGTTACAACTTCTACGAAAATTGGAATCCCGTTTAAATGAAATTACGGAGCGGAGCCATTTTAGTCATCATTGATTTTAGAACAAATTCCGGTAGGCCTCAGACTTTCGCAGTCTTCCAACTGCAATATTAGAAGTAATTCGCAGTACCTCATGTTACAACTTCCAGGAACATTGGGAGCCGTAATAAACGAAATAACTACGCCGAGTAATTTCGGGTCGTGATTAATTTTAGAACATAGGTACATCCTCCCGTAGCCAGATTGCATGTCACCGACAAAACTCACAAAAAGGCATGTAATAGTGGTTTTACGCGGGCATGCGTCTGCGCCGCTTTTGTTACCGCCGGATGTGGAAGTAGGTACGCACGCACTAACTGCAGTTATATTATGCACCTTATTCTCTGAGTGGTAGAGTCCAAAAATATTGTTATAAGTACATTTGTACAGTACGCTCCCACTGCTTGATAGTCATATTTTCCGAGCAATAAAGTTCAAAATGGAAACATCACGTTACAAGTATGGGTGCAAATCGGCCGAGCGTGAAGCGATGACCCAGGTTTTGATTGATAATTATAATTTGATGCTTTGCTGTGGACAGGGGCTGGACGTTCTTGAAATAACATTGACTTGTCCCTCCATTACGATAGTCTCGACTAACTCTAGCTGAGTTTGCCATCTCAAATACCGATTACGATGACCAGAATTCAGTCGCCGTTTCGACGCCTTCCTTCATTCATTTTATTATTAGGCGTCCACAATGGCTGAACGTGCACTAATCGTGAAGAAATTCCATTCGCACCTTATCTTATGGATTGAAAGCGAACAGAATAATCCAATTTCAGAAATAAAAATGTCATCTCTCATTTTTCACAAACTATCATTGTTACGTAAGGTTAATTTCATAATTCATTCATCTCCTACGAATTCTTAACTCCTTATCAGGTATGTAGCCTTCAACCGAGTTACATGGTTTACTTGAGACTATGATTTGAAATTGCGTGGGACAGTTGTTTTATGTGATAATGTTACGGAACGAGCAGGTGTCCGACCTGGTGGTAAGTGGTAACCTCTGCGCCATGTCGCATGGTATGCACCCGTAAACACTGAGACGTGAATGTGGAATGTCTCAAGTGCATGTAATTTTACCGGCAACCACACCTTTGAGACCGGAACACAGTAACGCGAATGCATCAATGCTTGGCGACAGAAATGGATATTGTGGCAGTACTTCCCCGGACGAACTTGGCATAAGTTCTACTGCTACTAAAATACTGGATCCAATTAGTGTGAACGAAGTGATTACTAATGTTGCTACGTGAGATGACCACATTAGAATTCAGAATTCAGTCAAGGAAACTACGAGTACCATAATACACTAATATCCGGAAATAAAATAATATATAAAATATTGGTTAATAAATTTGAAAAAATATTGTGTGCGCTATAACTAATCTTTGCCTTCCTTGAGCTTTGGCGCAGTAGAGTAACTTGAATAATGCAAATATTTCTTTTTAATTATTGAATATGCGTTATTTTAGATTTATTGTACGTACCTAACGTAAAAAATGTTTAGTTGTGAAGTCAACATATTTATTGGTGTCATTTGTGTTCTAATAAATATTTAAAAGTGCAATCGTGCGTTTATTATTTCAGTCAAGCTCCTCACTTACTTTTATCATCATTTTCGTAGTCATCAGCAGTAATACAACTAAATAATAATACAATTAGTAAATTGTTTAATTTAATATTCAACATTCCGTTTATTTTGTACATTTCACTTCGCACGCTTGTATACACTGTTTCAATACAGCATTATCAGTAATTGAAATTATTCGTGTTGTATGTTTTTACATGACAATGGTAATTATTAGACTGACGGAACATTACGGTCATGGCATCAACTCACAATAAAAATCGGTCAAATACTGCACACACGAGTGAAGCTGATCCAAACCACTGTGCTTTTGAAATTACTTTAGCTTGCGTTGCTACGCAACGACATTGAATAACGCGCGCTTAGCCATAGACGATAAAAGTTTAAGTCGATAAACTTTTTTTTTGACTCTTTTGACAAGATATTATAAAATTAATGAAACATAAATACTTTAGAAAGGAATTTATGGTAAGGTAAGAATGTAAAAAAAATTGAAAGGAAAAATATTTGTAGTTGTGTACTTTTGTGTTTCAGGTACAATTTTTAAAAATGAAAAGAGTGTTTTAGCGTAATAAGGAGATGTATATAGATGAAAGCTATGTAAATTTGGAAGACATTTCTCTGAAGCCAAGTCATGGGTGGAATTTGGATTGTTGTACTTGTCCATATACTACACATAAGTAAACAACGAATCGTCGTGGTTTAGTGATACGGACATCGTACCTTTAATTTACTGGCTTAAAATAAAAACTGTGTACCTTAAGTTTTTAAAATGTAATATTTATTTTTGCAAATAAATGTTTCCGAACAAGTAAAGGAAGACATCGTTAACATGTGAAATCTACCATACTCGATTGGGCACTCGTAGTAGAGTTAACACTTATTCTCTCTCTCATCTCGAGAGTGTATAATTGAGAGAACTAACGTATAATTGAGAGTACAGGCAACACTCTACCAAATGTAAAGTTACCACTTTAATTACATTCTACCACATTAGAAAATTGGTACACCATGAAGTAAAAACCCTGTGTCTTAGCAGTTACTACGGGTTTTTACCGCTGGTGTTATAGATAAACATTAACATCCACCTACAGTGTATGCACTGGTGTTACCGTTTGATGAGGATTTTCATGTGTCTAGTCACTAATCAAACGACTTCTCAAAGCGTTACAGTATCATTTATCATCGACTAAAATAGCTAGTTAATTGTTCAAAAATTACATTTTAAGTAGGAGTTAGGAGTAGAAAATACTTCTACTGCTCTAAATGAGAGCGATCTCCTGCAACTGAGCATTTTCACGGCCGATGTTAATCGCTCGGGGCATGATTTCTGCACTGTACAGGCAGTTATCCCGCAGTCAATTACGAATACGAAAGCGAGTGAAAAAAAACTAGGCCCACTATTCATACATATTTTGTAAATTTGAATTCCCATTTCTTACTACGGATAAATAACGGCATTTTTTCAAAATAGTCTATCTATCTATTGTTTTAAATAAGAAGAATAATGTAAAATGCTTAGCAGTTAGAATAAACATTGCTTTCCAACTAAATAATACGTGGTAGTAGAATTTCATTTTGTTTAATAGCAACTTTGTCCTTACGCAACTAACTTCATGATTAAACTCGGTCGCTCCTCAATTCACGTGAGTTCGTCGCTTCCGCTCGTCCGTCGGGGACTTTGTGCGACGTAAGCGGGTGTGTGCGAAAATATGAAGTGAAATCGTACCTAAAAGTGTGTGAAATGTTTAGTGTTAGTTTTTAGTGTTTCAAAAAACATAATGAGTGCGAACGGTTGATCGAGTTTTGTTTATTCGGTGCACAAAGTACTGTATACAAGACACGTAACATTTTCGTTGAACGGTTTCAAAATGGCTGTGTTTTGAAGGACCCTTTGTCCGCTTTCGTATGCTTTTTTCAGCATGATAGTGGGATCATACGGTCAGCAAGTTGACTTTGGAAGGTAAGAAAACATTTTGAATATATTTATACATCGAAACATGTGAGGCAGCGAATGGAAAATTACCGATTCCCGCCTATGTTATGTGTCGCTTGATTGCTTTCTACGCAAGCGGTACGAAACGAACAATTATTTTACTACGTGTAAGTTTCTAATAACCTTTTTATTTTCGCTTTTGTGTCGCGATACGGTCGCGGCATGCATGCGGGCGTCTGATAAGTCGCATTGGTATAATTTTAACCTGGTGTTGACTTTCCTGGCGTTAGTTTTGGTGTGCCGTCCAAAGGTAAACATATGACACCGCTTATTTTTAGATTTATATTTGGATTTTTCTTATTGGAATCTTATTTTACACTATTCACGGATTGCGCTAGAGTTTTGCTCTGATATGGATGTTCGATTTGAGGTGTAGTTTTGTAAATTTTGTGTTTTTGAATTGGTTTGTTTGGAATTCTTGGAGCACTTAGTTTACTTACAACTTATTGTTTATGTATTTCATGTAGTAAAATTTACTTTTTAAAAAGATTATAAAGAAACCATTTTATCATTCTGATATACTATATTGTCTCCCTCTGCTAAGTAAAGTAAGTAATTGAAATAACTGTTGGAATGAATTCTAGTCCGGTATCTATGTGGTAATCCGTTTCAATAAATTTTAATATTCTCATTCTCCAACTACAAATAATTCAGCACTGTTGAGAAACACATGGCTAACCTGCATCATCAAAGCACATGGTGGTAAAGCTATGGGAATGACTTATGTGTGTCGAAACTTAATTATAAGTTACATAACATTCCTTGAGAAATACATATAATACATAAATATTTACCACACTTTACTCCTTAAGAATCAATTTTCAGCATACATACCCTGCGGCATGCATTTGAAGGGGAGCAAAACTGAGTGTTAAGTGAAAAGTCATTATGTTGCCCTCTACGCCAAATATTTTATTTAGAACACATGTAGAAAGATAACCATATTTTTCTATACACCAAAGATTATCTTTGTGACATAAATGTTAGTGTGCATATGCATATGGAATTTGTATATCATATGCTTGATTGTTCATTTTAATATATGCAATTAATGTAATGACGAATGGTTTAGGATGAATGAATGTTTTAATTAAACAAAACAAATTATGATGTGCACCAATTAGTATGATTTGCCTAATACCACAATGCTGAAGGAAAATGTGACTAATTCAACATGTCCTCGAACTAAAAATATGAAGACATGAGACATGAGTTTTTTTTTGGCACTACTATTAATAAAGTTAGCTTCACTGTTATCCACTAATAACCTAAATTTATCAAACAAACCTAAAAAATAATATTTATTTACTAAGTCGGATCCTAAGCTCGCACAGCCAGTCATGTACACGAAAGGTGCCCTCTTTGAGACACACTCGATCCTCTCACAACACGGTTTTGAGAGAGTAGCTATGATTAGTAGTTGTAGTATCCGCACTGCACTGGTTCAGAGAGAGCCAGTGACAATTAATACTAGTGGTAGGTATCTTGTGAAGGGTGGTGAAAGGAAAATGTTAGTTATCCCCTTTTTTATTCATTTTTATTTAAATTTATATTTTCAGACAATAAAAATCCATTAGTATAGTAACACATGATAAAATACTATTAACTTAAAACTAATGTTAGTACTTAATAACTAAAAGGGAGTTCGTCCTCTGTATGAGCTTCCAAACCAGAGGAAAATCAAATTGAGATGCAATTGCGTTTAAGTTGCTGTTGGTGCTTGTGCGAAGTGTGCTCAGCAGTGAGGCTGCTCAACAGCGTCGAAGCCATCTGTGCGCGCCTCCGCAAACATAGTGGAAGCGCTGCAGAAGCGCGGTAGCCGCAACAGCGCCCTAAACGCGTTATTGTACTGGATTCGCAGAGCATTGTAAGCCTTCTGAGTATAGTTGAACCACAGACTCGCTGAGTACAGTGATTTAGTTAGTGCAATAGGTTACTTCGAGATCCCAGCAGCGTTCACAGATGTAGCGATCACCGTTACTTGCCAGTGTCGCGTCGATCGGCACGAAAACTCGTAACGGAAACTCCTTGTGTACACGCACGCAGTAACACCTTGATATCTTCATAGCCGACCTCGGCGTAGCGGTTGGACGGACTGGCATGGGCGCGAGGGCCGCGGGCTCCGTTCTCGCGTCGTAAGAATGTTTGCATGATTTACAAATATTCATTTGGGAGTTCCTGATTAGTAAGGCTCTTGAGAAAGAAAGAAGGAAGATTGGTGATGGCTTAGTGGCACGGGCAAACTTCCAAGCTAAAGGTCGCTGGTGCAAGCGTGCCCTCGATGACTTGATCTCTTGAAAAATGAAACCATACCACCATATAAATGCCATATGAAACGGTGAAGAACACTGTTTGATGTACGCGGCATATCCTAGAACCAAACATTTCAAAACATGTGGCATCTACCAATCTGGACTGGGCTCCTGTGATATTAGAGACCATTCACTCTCGCTTGTTGATAGTGAGCCAGTGTCCCTGTAGTGGAAATGCTGGTCAAAATACCCTGTGTATGTACAATGAGGGTTTAGATATTATCTGTTACTAACGGTTAGAGTTTTTTCGGTACAATAATTGCCTAAATATCTTTGGTGGGGACGGGCGGTGAGGATTTTTGTAATTACCTGGGCTGGGCGGTGGGAATTTCGGTAATCACGCGACTATGTCTGTAATTAGGTATTCTGTAGGTGTCCGAAAAACTAGGTTTTTATTTCGTTTAGCGTTAAGTATAATCCACCTACTATAACAAAACAGTGGAAAAACTCATGTAGGTCGTTTTAAGTAGGTATTTACGCTTATTAACAATTCTGGATATATTTAAATACGATATAACAAAGTAAATTTATAACACCTAATAATGAGTCCAAAATAAATGTTTTTCAAATGTGGCGAAATATTAAGAGCAAATAACCTCTCAAGGTGAAGTAATTCTCGAAAAAATTATGTTTAAGCATATGGAATATAATGCTTAAACATTATTTTTCCGAGAAGAAGATAAATTTTGATATGTATATATATTTTCTTGGTTTATTTATTGCTATGATACCTACATTTTTCATCCACATAATTATCTTGATGGAGATTCGATCAAATTGAGAACAATTTTCGATACATACGGCTCCATTCCAAAAATGACCTAACATTTTGAATCGTGTTTGATTTCCTTATTTGCGTGTCTCATTCTCAAAGCATGGACGTGAAAGCAACGTCAATTGTTCCATTGAAAACTGATAATGGCGTGTTATTAATCTTTATAACACTTCAGGTGTGGACACGGTAATAGCAGGCAGCGTTGCTATAACCGACTTCAGGAAAAGGAGGTTTTCAATTTGGTTGTTTTTTGTTTGTTACCGTTACTCCGTTATTCATAAAACGTTTTGGAAAATTCTATTTTTATTCGAAAGGATATATTGTACATATGTACTTTCATATTGGTACCATAGAAATTTCATCAAAATCGGTTTAGTCGTTTTTAAATCAAAATAAATGGAAAAAAATATGTCAAACGACAATGAGGAATAATTTCCTTCATTGGCGATGAAGTAGATTTTTCGATTTGCTTCGCAAAGTACTTAGTTATATGTTAGGGCTGCTTTTGGGTAGTCACCTCACTAGGCAGTTGGTTAGGTACAGGGTTCTCCCAAGTGAGGGTATCGGAACACTGCACTAGGTGTCGCCCGCAGTCTTTACTTGGCATTTTAGTATGTTCGCATATCTTACAACCACCACTAACTAAACCACTTAACCACCCAGTAAGACATACAGAAATGCTATTTATTGTGATACAATTACGGTATGAGCAGATTGGCCCACCTGCTGTTAAGCGGTAACCCCTGCCCATAATAAACACTACCACTTGGATCCTCCCCTACTTAGATAAGACTCAAGTTGCATCACAATCGCACGTAACTCTGAGACTTGAATGTGGAATGTTCCACGTGGCGGTAATTACACCGGCAACCACACCTTTTAAACCGAAGCAGTAACGCGAGTGCATCAACGCTTGGTGGAAGAAATGGTATGATGGCAGTACTTCCCCGGACGAACTTTGCGTAAATTCTACTGCTCTTTCACTATGCTTTCCTCACGTTGTTTTCCGTCACTGGAAGCTCAAGCCAGCCAGGTTTCACATCCACGACATATAGCAGGACGCTCATAAGCTCGCTCCGCTCATGACTCCGTGGTCACTTCGTTGCTCTGGTAACCAGCCTCCACTTTTCGCCCGTCACGTTTTCTACATAAAGCCCCAGATTTATTCGTTGATTACAAAAAAAAAATAACCATTTGTTTACCGTAAACAGTTATATATTCGTTTAAAAAGGCATTCATGGCAAATGATGCTGAATATAAGAAAACACGACATGAGTTCGTTTCTTTAACGGGTGTCACGCGTCTCTGCCGGTAGTCAAAGTCAAAGTCAAAAACGTTATTTCCATAGAATTCATAAAGAAATAGTTCGGAAACGTCAATAATGTTCAAAACATAAGGTTACGCGGACTTATCGCTAATTTTGACGCCTGTTCAAACCCTATCCGACCCTCCATGGGAAGAACTAACAAGAAACCCCTAATGGAGGGATTCCTTTTTTCGCGAGCAAACTTTTTCGGTGGCTAAATGCAATCGCTTTTGTTTTGTAAATAATTTCTTATTTAGTGTTTGGTCGTCACGGTTTCCTGTGAAATGTACATGGTTTGAAACCGTCAAAGCTAGGTGATAGAACGAAGTTACCCAGTCAAATTTACTCTAGTTGATATGGAATGGGCAGTGTAATCTGGTTCACTGGCGCAACTAATCAACGCTTGCTTCTGAGTGCTGTACGTCGATATTTAGAGAGCGAGGTGGCCCAGTGGTGTACCCCGAGTCTCAATCCGGCGGTCATTGGTTCAAATCCTGAAAATACCAGTTTTTCTTTTCACTTGAAAAATTGGTATGCAATAGCACGTTCTGAAAACGGTGAAAGAAAACCGTCGTGTCGTAAAGACAGATTCAAAGAATTGTGTCAGGTTATGAAAGGAGCCTCTTTGAGGAGCATTTAAATCCTTCACTGGTTCGAGTGACACAATAAGTATTAGTAGTTAGAACCTTCGATTTTGGGATTCAACTCAGTGCCTTCCCACTAAAGCCACGAATAATTGGAACATTATACATAACATTATAATTCACCGTTTGGTGTGTTGCGCTAGCGCCCCCACGCGTTTCGGTTTAGAAAGTCGATGGAAACGCGATAATACTGTAATAGTTTCGGCTGCGAGTCCGCATTGTTCTCTGCCACAATAGGATTATAGGATTCAGTGTGGGGCCTATTCTCGCCTGTCCTGAGGATTGCGGACGTCAACACGTTAATTGCGTATCACTAGCTGCGTCCGCGTGGAATTCGGTTTTATTACGCACCCGTAATTTACCCATCGGATAGATAGCCCAAGTTTATGACATCACATATCAGGATGTAATGTAGAGGATACCACCTTACATCAGGTGGGCCATCAGCCCGATTCGATATATGTTCACCATCTTGTGCTCGTTTTGCTAAACGCATTTTCCACCACTTAGAGTTTGAATTAGAAAATGTATACTTTCCATCCGCACTGAAATTAGGTTGAGGGAGTTTAACAGTTCGCAGCAACGCTGGGCTGTGTGCATGTGCATTCGATGCGAATGCGCCGCCGATTTAAGGTAGGTTACGACTGCAGCGCACGCGAATAAAAAAATATAATACTATACAATAACTCTTGATTGCAAAACCACAATACATATTAGTACTTATAAAAAATATCAATTTTATGTGTACACCAAATGCGGAATTACTATGGACGGCCTTATTGCAATGAGCAATCTCTCAAAGGCGCAATTAGTATGGAAATTCTGACCTCCCTGAGGCTCGACACAAAATGAATACCCTCCATGGAAAAGGTTCTGGCCCGTTATTTAAATAAACGCCACGTTTCTACCACGCATCGTATGCGCCCGTAACTCTGGCCATATCCTCAAGTTTCTTCCAAGACCAATCTCATTTAACTATCTTTATCTTATTTAATACATATATTGCAGTATATGTGTGCCTGTAATTTCAGCGACGATCACACTATTCAATTCGGAACACAGTTATGCGTATGTGTTACTGCTTAGCGGCAGAAAGAGGTATGGCAGCAGTATAACTTGGCATTGACTTTCTGAAGTGTTATGGCTCTGTTATTTTTGTTATATTTCGTTAATTCCACGAACTCCCAGCACTTAATGACACATAAATCAACTGGCCTTCTTAAGTATTTTGCAAAACGTTACAAGGAAAGCGGCTTGCGCAATACTAAAATTGTAATGCATACGTATGAAGACGCAAGGCGAAAGGTCTCGAAATGTAAATTGGTGCAGTCGTGCGCGCGAAATATGCGCATATCAGCAATATGCGTGCGCAGTGCGCGAGATGTGCATTCGATGCGAATGCGCCGCCGATTTAAGGTAGGTTACGACTGCAGCGCACGCGAATAAAAAAATATAATACTATACAATAACTCTTGATTGCAAAACCACAATACATATTAGTACTTATAAAAAATATCAATTTTATGTGTACACCAAATGCGGAATTACTATGGACGGCCTTATTGCAATGAGCAATCTCTTCCAGACAACCTTTGTATGGAACAGAATTATGGGTAATTTATATATATATATATACACATATAATAAATAACCAGGACACATGAGGCTAGTTTCTCCAGCCTATTGCTGGTAAGCTAACAAATAAATCCTGGCTTCTCGTGAATCAGTCTATGTTTGTGAGAACCGTATTAAAATATCTGTAGTAGTTCTTGAGATTTGTTTTAGTATGAAAAAGACAGAACGAAAGTGTGGACTTTTATTGTGTAATATGTAGTGATTTAGTTTGTTCCCATATCATTTCAATAATACAACTTCTTAACAACTTTTTGTTGCGTTAAAGACTGTTAATCCCTTATTCATAATTAATTTACTTTTCGTTTGTCATTAGTAACAAATAATGCGTACATGTCATTAGCAACAACGAATTGTCTTATATGGACTGTATATTGATGCCCTTATCCCATCCAGTTACACCTTTCGCTCTTATACATGAAGATGTGCGTTTTATGTACAAATGGGAGTCTGTTCGTTCGGTCAATTCAATGAAAAAACCTCCGAACAATATTGTTTCGAAACAATATCGGAACTAAGCCAACAGTATCAGAATAAGTATTTGAAATATTCATTTTGGCAACGTTTCCATTACTGTATTATAAACTAAAATTGCACAATACCAACAAAATATCTCTCTTTAAGCTTCAAATGTGTTATTTTTGTGTCAACGTTTCCCAGCTATAGTTGATATCGATATCGATACTTAAGGAAACCGTACAATCGCTCAGATTTTATTAATAAGCGGATTTCACGTTCGACAAATTGACAGTCCTTAGTCGAGTCGGGTTTCAGCGTAAGTCTATATTGTTTTGCTTCACTCGTGTTTCCTTGTCTTTTCCACTAGTTCGCTCATATTTTGTCTTTGTAGTCCACCTAATCACGGTAATGAGATCTTTTCACTAAATAACTGTATCAAGGACATCTGAGACGGTAATTTCGGCAGAGGAAATGAGATAACTCCAGTTTCGAAAATATTTGGTAACTGAATAATAATGTGGATTTGTTATGGCTTTGAATTACAGAACGATTGATTAAAATTAACAGGTCTACAAGCATCAGACTTTTTTTACCTAATGCTGTCGTCACAATTTTGCATTACTGTTTAGAAAACCTTGATATATGTATCAAACTAGAACGTGTCCAAATGGTATATAAATATCTAAAGGATATAATGTTTATGGAGCATAAAATTCATCATGAGGACAAAAATCGAAAGCAGAGTTGCCCCTGTTTTCCCCTGTGCTCTTCAATTACTCCCCAATTTTCCTAATGAACTGTCTCAGCGTGGCAGGTCGGTACCTGTTCTGTTACTAAGGACCTCGAAGCGTCGTGTTCAGTACGTAGACATGACAGCTATAGCTATGACAGCCTCATAGTAATGGCAGCTCTTAGCAAATGAAAACACGATTTTTACGACGCTTTTTACATAATTACTTCGCAGTAAGCGAGGTATTAAAATTCTAAATGGATCAGATTTAATATAGGCAAGATCCTTTCTTTTCTTCCAGAACTGACAGCGTTTAGTGAAAGCGCTGTTTATGTTTGGAAGCATTCATATAACTCTGTAACATTATAAATTTCTCTCATGCTATACTGTGTTGAAATCCGTGGTTTGCGTTGCTATATTTGACTATATTACTGGCTTCACAGCTCAGTCGGTTAACTCTGCCTCCTACGCTGTAGGGTGTGCGTTCGATTCTCACCCAGGACATTTGTGTGCCGAGCGTAGGGATGTGTGTTATGTGTCTCTGAATCTTAATATGTATGTATTTACAAAAGAAATGTATATATGTATTCTGTCAGTTGTCTGGTACCCATAGCTGTGCTCAAATCGGGGCAAGAAAGCGCTATGTGAAATGTCCACTAATATTAATTGATTGTTTGTTGTACAGGGAATGCATGTCATGTACCCGGAGCCGCCGGCGCAATATCGCAGCAGTCACCCGCAGAGCACCCAGCCCGAATACCAGTCTGTGGTGTCGCCGACGCGACAGCCAGCCAAGAAGCGACGAGTGCTGAGCCCGTCACACACGCACCACGCGCCACCATACACTGACACCGGCTACAAGGTAATACTACTTCTATTGAAGTACTGCCACCATAGCCATTTTCGCCGCCAAGCAGTTATGCATTCGTGTCTGTTTGAATATTGTGGTTGCCGGTGAAATGACAGGCGCGTGAGACATTTCACCTTCACATCTGAGAGTACGGGCGTATACGATGTGAGTTGGGTCTTGTCGTACCTAGTTGCATTTCTTGTTATAGGCAGAGATTACCACTTATCGGCAGGTAGGCCGTATAATCTGTTCGTAAAGTATATTTTGTGTACTGTTTTTGTAATTTTTATATATTAAAAATCTTTGTATAGTTCTAGCAATGAAACTTGCAACTTTTAAGTTAGCGGTCTACCAGCGTAAACGTTTGAATATATCATTTCTGAGACATTCTGCGTCGCGCTTACATTAATTCCTCAACTCACGATGATATAAACTGCTCAGTTAGCAGTACCTACTGTACCACTGAATATATTCCGAAAATAACTTGCTTTGATAACCATAGATAACATTCGTTATCTATGGTCGCAGTCATCAGATAATCTACCTACGCTCCACCTATTTGACTCGTGTGGGATGGTTGCTAGAGATTCCACTCGGGACTGTTTCCAATCTTTTCAACTCCTAAGCTGACCTTCAGAAGTTACGTATTCCCCTGAGAAGCTACAGAAATGGACAGTCGCTGTCTACGCGTCTGGTAATGTTTGGAATTTAGGCTTAGACAAAACCTAAAGACTTCTTCGTTTTACAGTGATTTGAATGCGCGCTTTAAGTGTATTCGTATTCATTGACAGGTCGCACAGCTCAGTTGGTAGTAACTCTGCTTTCTGTAGGTTGGATTCCCACCCAGGATAAACATTTGTGTGACAAATATATATTTATTTCGGAAAATCCTCAAATGACACCGTTAACTTCGGGTGCAGGCCGCCGCGCCCGCCGCGCCGCTCGGCTAACTCGTATTTCGTATTGTCGTTCTTCTGTGACATATTTTGATGGGAGTGAGTGAGTAATCGCAAAATTTGATGATTAGTACATTCTGGCGTCAATAAAAAGTATTACGGCAAACGTAACAAATGGCATTTGGATATTAAACTTTAGTCGCGCGTCGGAACTGCCACATAATACGGGCATTTTTTTATACGATTTTATAACGCAGTTGTTATAATACGTTGTTTGATCTTGATCAGACACCTGTGATCATACAAGTACTTTCATTTCATGTGTGTTTCTTTTGTTTTGCAGTGAAAATGTGTGAACATATAACCGGTGACGTGACGGGAAAGCTAAGAATTAGCACTTTCTATGACTGTTGTTTATATACCGAAGAAAATTACACGCGCACTTTTTATATATATACTATTTAATGCGGGAAATTATTAATTTTGAAGTTCGAAGAATTAATATATTTCGGTAAATACAGTACATTTTTGCTTAACAATGCAATATTTATTACTGTTACAGAGTTCATATCCAGATTCCTCTGATACCCACACTAGAATAAATCTTTATCATATTTATTTATTTTGACTCAAAATTTAAGATAAACATTAGGCTAATAACTAATCTTCATAACTGGAATTAGGTAAGTTATATAAACAAGCGAAGTACGCATACACAATATTAATTGATACTCATACTTCAAAAATAAATTTAAAATAGTTATTGATTTAAAATTATTGAAATTTAATAATACAATAAATTACATTCCATATACCTACAGATTGTACATGTTTTATTTATTTTAAAATAACATTTTGCTCTCGCTGTTAACCTTCGATAAACGACCTGTTTTATCGTCCATATTGTGACGAACTTATCCAAATTAACGATTTCCATTCAAAGACGTCATCCACAAATTGTGAATTATCAAATTCGAGAAGCTATTATGACACGACTAGTTACCTGTGGATTCGTTGGAATATACGAATTTACGGAAATATTATGTTAAAATGTTCCGAGAACTCAGATTTGAAGGGGGTGAAATTACTTGCTAATATTAGGATGTTATCTTCAATGCACCAGTCCACATCGCCATTGTAATTTCTATCATTTATCGAAATAATTTTGGCGAATGCAGATATCAAAAGTCATATAACTAAAACATAAAAACTAAAATAAAGTTCAAAAAATCTAATTCATTTGGTTAATTTGCAATCTCGGTACGATGAATTCCCATAAATATGGTATTCCTTTCACTACCTTACGTGGAACTTCACAATAAAACGTCTCGACGAGCGCCTACGTACTGAATGGAACCAAAATATCGGAATAAAGCCTTGTATTTTCAGAGATTTGACGATTTAGTATTCAGTCCTTTTCTGTTTTATATAAATAGAAGAATATTTAGAGCTATATATAATATACATAAATTATAATTTAAATTGCCTGGAATTATTAAGTAAACTGGTACCTGTCCCGAGCACCTGTTATTTGCGCGAAACTCTCTCTCACACTCCGGTGTCCTGTTCGGCGCATGACTGAATCCTGTTATAGAACGTATGTACTCGTCGACATAATAATTATGTGTTACTTTGTAACTTTAAAAATTTGCTCGGTTTATTTTAAACGGAATATGATGGACTGATGGTATTTCTCTCTCTCTCTCACACACCGTACACTCATGCACACGCTCACTCACACACACCATACACACAATAATGGCGTTTTAGGTTTAACGAAGTTTTTTGTGTAATATGTATGGCAATGTAGCAATCTATCAATAATTTGCTATAATTTTGGAACCGATATCTTTTAATATCGTGGCAGCGTAAGCGGCAGTAAGTTGACAGCGAATCCCAATCTTAACTATTTTTAAGACAATGTAGCGAAGCTCTAATATAGATATGGCCTAGACTAGACCAGACCAAATTTCGATGATAAGTAAGTGAAAATAATATAGAATGAAACCGCTGTCATAACAATTTTTAAGGATTATTTCACCTGACGCTTCCAATAAGCACCTATGTTGGAAGTGATGAATAATGTAAGCAAGCCATGAGGATACAGGGAACCACAGAACGCACGTCTGTATAACACATGCTAGGGGGGTGGTGCCTGCTAGCGAACCGAACGAAATAAATATTTTATATTTATTCTATACTAGCTGCTGCCCGTGACTTTGTATACTATGTACCAGGGTTAAATGTAGCCTATGTGTCATTCCAAGTCTGGGTGTTATAATTTATAATATGAATGTGTTTACGAACAAAGATTATAAGTATTCTATCAGTAATCGGGTTCACTAATCAGTACAAGCTATGCTTAGTTGAGGGCTAGTTGGCTTATTTATTATTATATTATATATGGTTTATTTATTTAACATCTAAGTTTCAAATTCATCCAAATCAATCCGATAGCTTTGCCGAAAAGCAGAGTACCAAAGATCCAAATAACCAGCTTGCGGTTATACTATTAGTCGTTCATTTTAATAGGCTCCGCCTGAAAACAAGAGCATCTTGGGTACCTAAGCGGCATCAGGCATGTTGAAACGGGGACTAATATGAATGACCACACGAACAAAAAATAATAACGCTGTGTAAAAGAAAAACGTATTCATTCTTTTTCAGATATGAAGGAATGACCTTCACAAGCTGAAGTCTAAGGGATTTTATAAAACTCTGGAAATATTTTTGCAGTGGAAAAATTCCATTTTCTCAGTCAAGTCACGCACTAATTTCCCAGGAGCGCGTTGTGGTTCCAACGAATTGATATTATTAATGTGGGAGAATTGTTTGTATGTGTGCGATTGATTGCCTTTTCTTATGCAGGACCGTACAACCAGTCGGATAAAATGAATTATTAAACCATACAGCTGTTGCAAAATTTGTAACGGCCATTTAAACTTCGCAAAACCAAGTTGGTTATGAGTCTTAAATAGAGACAATTAATAAATCTTGAAAATAGCTGTATTTTGGTCTCAATTGAGAACCTAGGGATCCAATATACTGGAGATTATTTCCTAATGGTAATGCACAATACAATTTCTTACATGGGCGTGACTCTTGCGCCTTGCATCAAGCGATTTCTTGTATCATAAATTTTTGTCGAATGTAGGGCTTTAAACGTCTTGTTAAAATCATTTTTTTCTCTTAAAGTATTGCAAACCTGACAATATGCAACGCCGCATCTGTCGCGAGATGTTCTTTATACCGTTAACCAGCATCTGGGGCACTTTTGAAAGTATCGCAGCGCCCGCGCCTGCCTGCGAGCAAGGCAGCGTGCTTCGCGCGCTCGTCCGCTAAACTTAGTCCTTTGGTGTGTTTGAACGCCCGAATATCTGTTTAAGATTCGGATTTTGTTTCGTTTATCACTGAGCGGGTTTTTGTTCTTGGATTTGCGCGTTCGGCCAGACCCGAGCGCCCTGCGGCGGCGGCGCCAACGTTTTCTGAACAAATTTACTTTGCAATTCTCAGAGAATTGGAATATAACCTCTAGATTTTAACTCGACTAACAGTGTTTGGCATGTTCTGTATTTCAAGCGCACTGGCTGTATCGAATCAGGCAAAAAGTGTGTGCAAAATTGCTTTTCAATTTGTTGCAAAAGTCGATTGTTTAGGTCATTGGCGTCACGTTCTAGTCTGTCTTTGAAATTGCATTGCAGCTAACCAAATACACATCGGAAGTTAATAATTCGTTGACGATTTTTGTAAGACTATGCCGCCAAATAGTTGGCTTTGTTAGAAAACTATCAGAGGAAGGCTTATATTAATAGAATTAAGGAGCTATTGAAATTTCGTATAGCTCCTAAATTCTATTAATATAAGCCTTCCTCTGATAGTTTTCTAACAAAGCCAACTATTTGGCGGCATAGAGTCTTATCCAAATCTAGGCACTAGGCATCCATACAAATATTGTCAATATGATATTAACTCTGTCTTCCTCTTTTTCACGTCTGAACCACTCTTGATGAATTTTGTTTTAGAGATAATTTGGATCTTGTAGAAGGACATGTGGTACTCGAAGTACTAATTCTACCCAGACGAAGTTACGGACGTCATCTACTATATTATAAGTATAAAAAATACAGCAGCTTATTATAAAATAAAGTTGAAACAGCTCTTTGAATTATCATCTTTTAGAAACTAGGAAGCGAAGATTCAAATTGAAACCCCTGAAAAATAGTCCAACCTGAAAGTTTGCATAACAAAGTGATTGCGCAAGTGTTTGAGTCACGTGGATGTCTAGCCCGGCCTCGTGACGCCACAACGTGAGCGCTCGGGACCGGGGAGAGTTGCGGGCTCGGTTGTTTATACCATCTGTCCCCAAACCGAATCAAGTAATGTCACATTCAATATTGTTTTGTTCCCGCAGTGTTCTATAAGGTCACTCCGTCTAATTCCAATCTATACAAATAAATAAAATTGAGAGTGTCTGTTTGTAATATTAAAATAACAGCTTTTTACTAAGTGCATATGGATGTATATACGGGTACACATACCAAAACAATTTTTTTTAACTTTTTTTGTCATGTCTGTTTGTTCCGGCTAATCTCTGAAATGACTGGACCGAGTTTGACGGGACTTTTGGCAGATAGCTGATGTAACAAGGAATAACTTAGGCTACTTTTCCGAGGGGTAAAATAGGGGTGCGTGATAAAACCGAATTCAACGCGGACTAAGTCGCGGGTAACAGCTAGTTCTAAGTATGTGGTGTTCACGAAACCAGTTCGAAGTAAATAAAAGTGATGTTAAAAAGTTACTAGTGGTTCTTTGCTGACGGGGTCAGTGATCGAGTGCCACGAAACTAAAAAGCGTGCTGCTAACTCTAACCCGCTTGTGTAAAAACGAAACAGCCTCGTTACAAAATGAGCTCTCAATGTTTTCGCCGAAACAACGGCGTAATAGTTAAATGTAGTCTCAAATATTTTTATATCAGAACCTCGCGAATAACAATTTAATCGGCGCGTTTAATTCCGTTACGTTTTCGTCCGTGTATCGCCCGCGGTTAGGTGCGAATTCGTTCGTATCTGCTCGTGACGCAATAGTGTTTGTTTACGTGGAGCGAAGTGGTATACGTACATTGCGAGCGGCCCGGCCGTTGCCAACTCGTGCTTGTGCCAAATTTGACATCACGATGATGGTTGCCGGCACGGACACTTTTTGCCAGTAATGAGAACCGGGCACCAGTACACAAATCTAAATTTTGATATGTCAACCGTGAGTTGAGGGCTGGTGGAGATTGCCAAGTGAAATTTGGGGCCGTTTGTGAATATAAATATTAAAAATAAATATTGGTGGACATTTCACACAGCGCCATCAAGCCCCTAAGTAAGTTAAGCATAGCTTGTATCATGGAAACCAGACAACTGATATAATACTTTTATACTTTTTTGTAAATACATACATAATAACACCCAGACAAAGAACAAACATCAATGTTACAAATGTCACATACATGTTTGTCCTGGGTGGGAATCGAACTCACGATCTACAGCGCAGAAGGCACGGTTACTACCAACTGAGCTATGAGGCTAGTCAATTCTTTGGCATCTTTGAATATTTGGGATGTGGTTTGTCATTAATTATTTTGGTTTTGAGGTGTTGTGAGGGTGCTACTAGGATGGAAAGACAATTGATTTGAATAAATTCCAAGATTTAATTGGCATTTTGCAGGAAATATTTCATCATGTTGTTGGTTGTTTATTCGATACTGTTGTTTTTTGACTGATTGCACAAAAGAAGTTGATCCGTATCAAGTGACAATTACCGTGGAAAAAACTGCGAAGGACGTTCGCTCCCGGATGTCGCTGAAGATTGAAACAGTATATTATTTGTATCGGGTTTCCTGTTTATTCTCATTTACTTCGAAGCCGCGGGATTTTCCGTGGAACAAGAAAATGTTCAATTTTATGTTTACTTTGCGCTACGATTAATTTATGCCTTCATTGTCTAATTCAGAGAATAAGTAAAAACGGTCGTGAAATATTTCTTGTTTTGTTTCGAATGTTTAGTAGAGAATTAAGCGGTTGGACATTTTGTTTCGGCGAGTAACTGCAAGTTTTAGCCGTGAATTCAAAGTTGCATCGCGTACGTGCAATAGAGATTTCATGATATGGTGTGATGCGATGGACGAATTGGCACCGGCGGACCATACAGGTCACTTACCTGCCTCCGCTCCTCCCCCGCCCCTCAGTTACGTAACCCGCCGCGGTGTTGCCACACTACACTGACATTGCCAAAGTTGATACCTCCATGTCGATCATGAACCGAGCTCGTTTCTCGAAACCTGTTTTTACCCAAAACTGCGCAATTGAATCGTTTTAAAAACTTTGCGTTTGTCGAGCCAAAATCCACGAAATATTGCTCCCATTATTTGGTAGCGATTAGTCAGTGTCGCAAACTTTCACCTCTGTGCACCGTAGGATATTGTATCTCCGGGTCAGAACGTTAAACTTTCACAGTTGTTACCGATATGGCTTTTGTGATCGTTTGTGCTGTCCAATCAAATGAGGGACATCAATTCTCTTGATGCAGTTAGCAACAATGTAACTTCATAAGGGTTTCTTTCCAATATAGAAGTATAAGAGAGCGACCTGACTCTTTTCCAACGATGCCAGTCGATACATTCGCAACTTGCTCTAAAGTGTGTCGTGTGATCGCGAAACCTATCTATCTTACTTACATGCTTCACGTAGTTATGAGACTGATGTATATATATATATATATATCTGTGCTCACAGATCATGATTTGTGGGCTTGCTTGTCGCTGCCTTGGTTGATTAAACCGACATTCATACGAGGCGTATGACGAATTGATGGTTTGAAGATTTCATTGTATTCTATTATGGATAAATAACAATTGGCCGATAATTAATATATACGATAAGATATTCGGTTATCTATCACATCAAGTTATTGATTGAATTATAAGGCAGTATCTATTTTTTGATACTAAATTTTGCTAGCCTAATGACGTTTGTTGCCAATTTATTAGGATCCATGTGCGTATCTGTAATAGATTTTTATTGGTTTTATTGTTTGGCTCCACAGAAGTACCTTTCAGTAGTATTTAATTAACTGTGTGATTTGCTTGCTTACAACCCAGCGTCCTATGTTTACACAATCATCGTCCATCAATGTCTACTACTAAGATTCAAACTATATCCGCTGGATATGCACATTCACTGTTATTGCTATTGCTATTTGGATACAATAAGTAAAATATAAATAAATATTGGTCGACATGTCACACAGCGCCATCTAGTGCCAAAGTAATAGCTTGTATCATGGGAACCAGACAACTGATAGAATATTATATACTTTTTTTTAAATACATACATATATACACCCAGACACAGAACACACACCTATGTTCGTAACACAAATGTTTGTCGTGGTTTGGAATCGAACCCACGACCTATAGCGCAGAAGGCAGGGTTACTAAACCCACTGAGCTATAAGGCCAGTCTACAATACACGGTACCTACGAGCATGTGTTAATTCACTGATGCAAGCGCCTATCATGTGATTCGTTAACACCCTCGATTTATCCTGTTTGGAACCATGTTGTCTATACAAAGTACAATCTGTTTGTCGCTAACTAAAATTGGATACATTTCGCACAAAGATTTCACAAGTTGTTTTCTAAAGTTGTATTAATTTAGGTTCCTTAGAACATGTTGTCATAGTGTTGTAGGCGGATGAATTGGCGAAGAATTTTTGTTTTTAAAAGCGACAACATTTGTCATAAATGTTTATTTGAATATTAAAGTTAAAGATATCTAGAAGTTTAAAATAGAAACTGAATCTGTGAGCAAGGAAATGTTCTTTATAGTTTATTAGTTAGAAGTTAATTACAAATAACCTGATACATCTGAATACGACCAGACAGTTTGCAAACAGTAATAAATTCCAATTTCCAAGTGAAGCGACGCTGCTGACATGTCGTTCAAGTAACTTGACTTATGACACCATTGTCGCGAATACATGAGCTGTTCAAGTATCATATTGTGTCGAAGTGTGTCGACTATATGAAACCGTTTGTCGTTTGTATTTTAGCTTGTACACGGCGCTGTGTTATCTATTGTGTAAATGTTAACCGTAATGCCAATAACAATATGACTGCGCCTGCGCCGGTTTGTGTATTGTCAACGAGCATAAACTGCTGTGGAGAAAGCAGCTCTTTCAATTTCACCCAAATTGTCGTTTTGGGAGTACGGTTCAACTGCTGCGCTAAATCGAAGTTTCATTTGACATAGCTGTATTTGTTTTTATATATTTTTCGTTTTTTCTTGTTTCTGTAGTGGATTTTGTAGGATCTTACCAGAGGTATATCTACGTCTAGACATTTTTTCTGAATTGTGTGCAGTTATAGTCTGTTTGTAACATTGATTTTATACAGATTGTACTCAAATTCATAAAGAATGAAAGCATAGGAACTCAAATAAACCACGTTGATTTTATGCCCATCTAACTTTCTAAATCGGTCAGGATTGAAAAGCCGTAAATTTAAAACAAACCGTCCATAAAAATGTCGACATCATCAAGTTTGATGTTGATTTTCATTTTCTCACAATATATGTGGTTATTACGTATACAAAAATAAGTTTTAACAAGAAGTTTTTAATTATTTAATTAAGTAAAGTATTTGAAATAAAATGTTAATTTTATCACTCTCGCCCACATTGTTTCGCCCACTATACGAGAAATCTTGATTTTTACTGTTTATGCTTTCAAGTTTCCAAACATTATTAAACTATTAATGATTAACTTGATTAAAATTTAATTCGTTAAAATTTTATTAGTGGACCGACCGATGATATCCAGTCATTAAAATTCTGGTTATTTAAATATTCAAAATCAAAAGCGTAAAATATGTTTTGTAGCCCAATGAAATCTAGTTTCCAAAATTCTGTGTCATCTAACATAATATGAAAGCATTACTTGATATTTGTTTGAAAACTCTTATAAATAACCAAAGCTTAAGTAGATAATAAAATAAAATCCTAAGTCCTATCAGCATGTAATTGATGATCTTCTGCCAATATACAGAACTGACTGACTGAACTGACGGCAAACAGATGTTGTAACCTCCTGTTAACTATTCCCATCAGTATTTTACTGGCGTTTGTTAGATGACGCATGGCGAGGCCGATGTTGCTGCATTGAACGAGTGCATTGCTCCCTTGAACTGACTGTCGTCTAATCTGCGACCCAACTAGAATTTTCTCTCATTTGTACACTTCTAAGATAACAAACTGTGTATGTCTAGCTAGCTAGCTTCTACTCAATTACATGTTTTCTTTCAAACACACGCCGATTGTTCTCTTCTGCCGGATCACGCCTAGCCATAGCCATCCATAGCTAAGACATCACTGTGATGCGGCTGCAATTTATGAATTAATTTCCTTGAATTATATGCATGCAAACTGAACACTGCATATAATGCAATTATATGCTAGTGTTCAGTAGAAAGCAACGCTCTGATCCTGCATTTGTTTTCGAAGTGACGATAATGTATAGAAAACAAGCTCTTGCTTTTAGTCGTAGTCAATCTATTCTATTATATTCGAGTCACTGGTTCTCTCGAAACAGTGTGGTGAAAGGACTTTAAGTGCGCCTCAAAGAGGCTCCTTCCGTGCACTTGACACATGTCTTCGAACTTTTTTAGTTCTAGGACATGTCGATTTCATACGATGTTTACCTTTACAGTTTTAAGAACGTGGTATTGCGCACATAAATCTTTCAATCGAAAAACTCATAGGTGCACGTCGGGGTTTGAACCGGGGCCCCCGGATTGAAACTCGGGATCAGTACCACAAGACCACCACGCTCTCAATAGTAGTCAGTAGTAATATCCGTATCACATAATACTCAGTAACCAGAAGCGGTTTCGAGAAAATGTACTGATATATGTTTAAATATTCATTGAAGCTTAGTCCTAAATCATCAAGGAATGATTAAGTTGTATATAGTGCGAAAAGATTTTTCTGGTTGACAAGAAATATAACCATAGAGAAAACAAATTATATGAAACCAAACGGGTACAACTCTTCAGTAAATTAAAATAAACTTACTCAAAGTGGAACCTTACAAATACCAAAGATTCCGAGGTAGTAGGCATATTTCCATCGAAATAGTTTTGTGTTTCGACATTAAGTATATGTTACCGTGTAAGTTAAAGTTAACCGACTGCATAGTTACTTATGTGAATTCGTTTAAATAATGGCGTTAATAGTGTACTCTACATTACTAGATGAAAGATGGTCATACATTAATTTTCATTAAACCTCAATATTCAGATACATTTAAAAGTTTTGATGAAATAAACATTTTAAGACTTATATATAGTTTTTTAATAAAAAAATAGTTTAATTTCAAGAAAATTTAAATTTCATACCTATAGTTTAAGAAAAGTAATATAACACCAAATAATAAATCTTCTGTTGCCAGTACTGATCCCTAAATCGTTGTTTTAAGACAAACTTACTTTAACGTAAGCTTCAACGGAAGTCATGTTATCATCTTCCCCATGGAGGGTCGGATAGGGTTTGAACAGGCGTCAAACTTAGCGATAAGTACGCGTGACCTTATGTTTTGAATATTATTGACGTTTCCAAGCAATTTCTTTATGAATTCTATGGAAATAAAGTATTTGACTTTGACTTTGACATTATTGTCGAGCACCATCATAACCTCTCCTTGTTTATCGGCTGTATTTTGTGATGTTTCTTTTCTATAATTTCCTTGAAATTGAATTAGTACAATACTTCTCAATGTACAAAGTTAGGCGTTGCACAATACCCAAATTAATTCTGGCCTTACGTTCGTAACATTACTTTAACGCTACTCATGCACCGCACCCTTACTATGTTTGTTCCATATACATACATACATCGTCATCATCATCATCATACATAATATGACTGACGATACGTGTCACGGTCGAAATATGTTTTTTTTTACAAGTGATAATAAGGCCCTCTGTAGCGATTATTTGTCAGTAGAATGTTGACCACTTCAGATTTTTTTATCAGTAGAGTGCGTTGCTAATCCACTGTTTGTCACTGTTCGACGCATTCAAGTCAAAGTCGAATACTTTATTTCCATAGAATTCATAAAGAAGTAGCTTGAAAAAGTCAATAATATTAAAAACAAATGGCATGACACAGTTTGACGCCTATTCAAAACCTATCGGACCCTCCGTGTAGAGGAACAGACAAGAAACCCGATTGCATTATCACACGATAAGAGCTAGAACTTGCGGACGAGTCACGTTCGAGATACTTAGGTAATGCTGATGACCGTATCTATTCGGCGAGGTCGTCGCCCGCCGTCAAGGCTCAGCTACAAACTGATCAAATGAGTTGGTTCCACTGACTTCATATTTTAACGCTATTTGAGTTTCAACTGAACGACAGTCATATTTACAACGGAATGGCGGACCACTCTATTTTTTTTTTAATTACGATAGCCTCACATTTGACCGCAATCTCACCTGATGTTAAGTGACGATGCGGTCTACGATGTAGCATGCGCGCTTAGAAGATACCTATTCTCTCTCCTCTTGAAGACCACCAGATTATAGTTCTCGGGAAATACAGACAGGAGTTCCACTCTTGGGCTGTCCGCATTATGAAAGTGGAAACAAAACTCTTCATACGGATGTGAGGTAATTGGACCAAGAAAGGGTGACGCGATGCTGTACGTCTGGATGTAAAGTGGTAGAATGGAAAACTAAGCATTATCACAATCCTTATCGTGCCTGTGATCCCTTATTTCATCAATCTATATAATTATAGTTTCGTCCATATGTGATACACTTATTTAATATTGTATCGCAAAATGTGAATGTTCAAATATCGTGATAAATTAGACACTGACATTTAAAAATTACTATTTATAGTAAAATCCCGCACAGTGGGTATGAATGTATGTATGGCCAAAGCATTGCCGAGTTTATCTCCCGGATTGTAAGATTTCTCCTGGCTGTCGGATTTTATGGGGAAAGAATTGCTGAAGAATGTGATGCGATGGACTCACTACTTGTCACGTCTACATTCCCATGATATTGTAACAAAAGGTGAACAGTGGCCTATTTAGGCTCTGCCTACCCTTTTGGGATAAATGCGTGATTATATGTGCCCGTAGTTTGGAAGTGATACCACTTTGGTTTCAGATCCATTTTGAGCTTGTGTTAATAGAAATAGGTAAATTAGTTCGACAACCTTGTTTAGCCACCACGTAGCGATTTACGATATGATATTATTCCGTCCAGGTTCCAAGTTCTCGCCCTGAAGTTTTATCGATCAAATATTCTAAAATGCTATCTGCATTTCACTCTCCATTATCGAATATCGAAATAAATTTTTATTTCCACCCAGCATAATACCGTCGGCGATATCTGTGACTAGACTGCGCAATTGGAAGGGAATAACCTCTGAACTAGCTTAACTCCATAGCGTCTGAACTTACGACACTGTAAAAACGGGCAATGACAGTTTTATAAGTTCTCTTCGACTCTGCTGTGGTGCACTAGTTAAAATTAGCTAGCTGGTCCTTGAGACAATACTGCCGTCCTTTAACTAGAAAGCCGTTAACCCTCAAAAGGGTAATTTTGACTTTTAGTCTTCTGACTTAGTTCTTCAGACTTATAGGAAGCGATACAGTTCAAATTATGTCTTTCTGTCTAAGAAACGTTTGTAAATTATAATTAGTTCCAGAGATACAAAAAAAATTGTAGGCCGTTAAGTGACTTATTTAAAAGGAATAAAAAAGAGTTTTCTGAACATGTCTTAAAAACTGCAATTTTGGCTTATCGGCCTTTTAGTTAAAGGGCGGCAGAATGACTAAAGGGACGTTCGGTTTGATCTGCTTATCTCCTCAATAGACAAACCCTTTTCCACTTGGCTGCGTATATTCAGTGGCTTTCGAATATCTAATTGTATGATTGGATATTCTTCAATTGTTTGATGATAGCTCTGAGGAGCATTGGTTCGTCGCGTTTTAGGCATTAGGTGATACTGTTTGTAAAATAGTTTTGGAGCCATGAATAGATTCTGTATTAGATTGTGCTGCGAATATTTGCTAAATATATAGTACGTGTAGTTAGACAGCATTGTGTGTTTCATTTTGATGCAAATATTTTATATATCATAGTTTACTTAAAATATCTATACACAGAAATAAAATTGTCTGTTTGTAATGTCAAAATAACACGTTTTTAATGCATATGGATGTATACGGTATTTATAATAAAAAAATAATTCATAAGATATTTCCGTCTTGTCTGTTTGTTCCGGCTAAGTCCCGAAACGGCTGGACCGATTTTGACAGAATTTTCACTGGTTAATTAGTAGGTACAATAAAAAATATATAAGGTCACTTATTGCAGGTGCTTAATGTATAATTAGGTTTGTCGCCTGTTCAAACTGTATCCTCCATGGAGAAAAAAAATGATTTTTAATACTAGTATTAATTACGTTCCATCCATTGAAAAAAAATATAGTTATGTTTGTAAAACGAGTGATGAACCTTTAACGAAGAGCTAATAAAATATATTGAGCCTCTGTAATATCCAACTCACAAACAACAGAAATCAGATTAAATTGATTATATTTAGTAGTAAGCTTAGTCGAGGGTACTTAAATTGATTAATTATATATTAAACTAGGCTAGACACCTAAGTATTAAAGTACACGAAAAATATAGTCCATAACTATATTTTTTAACTAACCATAGTATGTAATCGTGTATTTAAATGTATATCTATGGATCAATTGCGGTCAGAAGTCAATGATTTCATTATTATTGTATTATATTTTAATTTCAACGAAAGATAATAAATAAATTAATGTACAGAATCTTAGTTCTATATACAGGTTTGTAGCTTGATTTGGCAGTATGCGAGAGTACAGACTTTTTAAGCTGCTTACTACTGAGACACCCCAAAAGTCTGGTTGTTGATATCAAGACTCAAATTACGTCGCATTTATAATAATTCTTGTTAACCATAATAGGATCGACGTTTTGGAGTATTATTACTGTATTATATGTAGAAGGGGAACGTATCCTCAATGCATTCTTAATGTAGAGACATGATTAGGATCGGACGTTGTGGGCGAGACTCTGATTGTGTCTCTCTGTGTGATTCTTCGTATGTCAAATTATTGTTCCCAACGAGTTATTTAATAAATAACGGGCGCTCGGAACTGAATCGTTAAACGTTTTGAAGAAAACAATGTTATAATTAACTTCGTTTTTTGATAGAGTCACTCTGGATTCTTGGACTCTTGAGTCTGTAGTAAAGTTGAACTTTTTTCTTCCTCTCAATTACGTCCTGAATTTCTGATTCTCTGATCTGATCTAGGTGGAGTAGGATTCGTTATCCAGTGTAAATATGCCCATATCGGAGTTGGCTCTAGAACCACCAAGATGTGTACTTTTCCCTTATACAGCGTGTCCTGAAGCTCAACGTCAAGCGGGCTCGGGGTGAGAGGGGGGGAAAGGGTCAAACCAAAAAAATATAAAAAAAATATTCTAGTAACTAATATATCTTCAAGGTTCTCATTGACCAGTTGTAGGTAACTGTGTCGTCGATAGTAAATATTTCAGTGTCGATATTCGCTCACATCGACCAGCGACGCTATAATTATCAAATTACTAAAAATGTTACCTTCAGGCTTAATAGTGAACACAGTAATCCGACACGAACCTTGACCCAGCGCGAGCGTCATGACTCACTAATACTACTAATAGTGAATTATAGTTCCACAGGTATAGTAGCCAGTATAGTTAGTCTAGTCTAGTCTAGTCGGCCTGTGAATGACCATTACTAAATCTACCGCCGTACAAAAATTTTCTACTACTACTCCGGGTGTTCACCGAATAGTTCGCTAATTTTAAAATTTAATAAGTATGTACATATGAACTAGAATTGGATATTTGACTGGCCTCACAGCTCAGTTGGTTGAAACCACCTTGCCTTCTGCGCTATATATTATATTCTGGTCGTGGGTTCGATTCCCACCCAGGACAAATATTTGTATGACGAATATAGGTGTTCGTTCTGTGTCTGGGTGTCAATATGTATTATATGTATGTATTTACAAAAAAAGTATATATGTATAATATCAGTTGTCTGGTTCCCTTGATACAAGCTAAGCTTAGCTTACTTTCGTTCTAGATGGCGCTGTGTGAAATGTCTACCAATATTTATTTATTTATATTTATTTCACTTGTATTATAAAAATATCCCCTGTTTCAGGTAAACATTCCCTCCAGTAAACAAAACGAGCCCAGGTTAGTGATCAACGCCACAAATCATCTCGGTGAAACTATTGTCGTGCACCGCGGCCGCTGGCTATATTAGAAGCTTTCAACGTAATTAAATTTGCCTCAAGAGCTCTGTATTTAATTTATTTATTGTGCTCATAAAAATGTTCGAGGTCGTCATTCGGTTCCTATTGGAAAGTTGATTGCGCTGTGCGCGGTTTTGTTTGCAGTTCACTGTTGTTCTTGACCGTTTAAAACTGATAAAAAGGTCAAAACATATTTGTACCTTGCATATATATGTATCTTCCTTGTCTGTGGCAATTTTGAGCGCTATAATTATCCTGTAGCCATTTCTTTAATGGGTAACCATGAAATAGGCACACGAGACACTTCACCTTTATGTGCCAAATTGACTTTGGTGATATGATGTGACTTGGGTGTCTCCATACGCTAGTAGGGAAGTCCACTGCTTAACATTAAGTGGGTACCTGCTAGATTCGTCGCAAAAAAAAGATACATGGAAAATGTCTCTTGTTTCATTAATAATAACTGTCCATTCTTCCAATCAATATTCTATAGATTTTATTGTATAAATAAATAAATATGGTGGATGTTTATTCACACATTGCCATCTAGCCCCAAACTAAGAATTGCTTAACTAACTTACTTTACCTAGTTATCTATTTAACTACTTACTTTGTCTAACTTAACTAGATACTGATAGAATAGTGTAAGTAATAATTAATAATTATGTATATTTATGTGTGTAATTGTCTTAGTATTTTTCTGTTAACACATACACATTTACACCCAGAAACAGAACAAAAATCTATAAATGTTTTTCTGGGTGGGAATCGCACCTCTATAGAAATACAGAGCAGAAGGCAGAGTTACTACCAACTGAGCTGTGACACCAGTAAAGTATAAGACATCCCGCCTAACATAATTATATAAAATAAAATAAAATGGTCGGGGAACGTTGTCATGTGTGGTCTAATTGGTCCACAGACATTACTGCCCTCTATCTAATGAGTACTTTTAAGTAGACTAGACACTAAGTAAGATAATTTGCTACTTTTATTTCTGCCTGCCGTTTTCACAACGGTCTCTTTGTTGGTCGTGGGAGCGGCACACTGCTAACTTATTGGTTCATTCATTTTGTTAGAAAATGTCTGGTATTCCATTTTTTTAACCTTTAGTTACCTTCAGGTGTCTTATTTGTATAGATTATTGGAAAAATCTATTTTAAAACTGCATGTAGGTTGAAATGAAATACTGCGTCTTTCTACAATGTAGTGGATGTAGAAAAGTATCGCTTTCTACCTTCCAGTAGTGCTTAAACTGATTTTCTACACAAATCATTTGCTGGTTATCAATTTTTAATTTATATTGTGTGTATTACATTTTTGTGCAGTTTTTTTTTAAACAGCACCATTTATCTCTAAACTAAGCATAACAAGCTATGCTTAGTTTGGAGCTAAACTATGGCAACTAGTTAACTGATCGAATACTTATGTACATTTTTGTAAATACATATATATAAATATATAACAACACTCGAACGAAGAATTGTTGTTCTGGGTGGGAATCGAACCCACGCCCTGCAGCGCAGAAGGCAGAGTTACTACCAACTGAGCTGTGAGGCAGTCAAGTAGTTTCTACCACTCAGTAGAGTTAAACTTGTATTGATGTGTTCCGCTTTAAGAGAACTAGTGTAATTAAAGTATTTACGACTTGTTATAGATAATTTTTATAAGCATAGATGTCTCATATTTTTTTTGTTTGAGTTTTATTCTATTATTAGATTATAATACCAGCAATATATTTACATGGTATTTCTTTTTATCTTACGTTGTCTGTTAGAGATCGCTGTAAGCGATAAGACCACCGACTGTACATTTCTTTTGTTTTTTTGTACCTAAATATTTTGTATTTTCTGTTTTATTGGTGTAATGTGCAATAAAGTGTCTCTATCGTATCTATCTATCTATCTATCTCTAACATCAGGACCATAAACTCGATTCATCAGTATTATACTTAACAAACAGCCTTTCTGTGGTGACAATAAACTGCCGCTTTTACTTGGTAGAGACTTAATATCTGTGAATACTTATACTTATAACATTTCAAATGCGGAGCTTACAATCCACATTATATCACGTACGACCGGAATATCTTTGCCACAGAATAATAGTATCCAAGTACTGTTTAGCAACTATTGTGGTATGAATGCGGTCGTCGACATTTAATCAACACTGTACTCGAACAAAATTAAATACAGAACACATTGTGCGCCTGGTTATTATTAATAATAATATGTAAAAAAGCTGATGGACATTTCACACAGCGCCATCTAGCCCCAAAGTAAGCTAAGCATAGCTTGTATCATGAGAAACAGACAACTGATATAATACTTGTATACATTATTCTAAATAAATAAATAACACCTAGTAACAGAAGAAACATATTCGTTATACAAATGTTTGTCCTGGGTGGGAATCTAACCCACGACCTACAGCGCAGATAGCAGAGTCTCTATCAACTGAGCTGTGAGGCCAGTCAAGTATTATTCTGCCTCTCTTTGTTTTGCACTGTTGCAGACTCTTTTGGTATGAATAAATTTTGAGCACCCACATGCGATTTATCGCTATTCGCTAATATTTTTGATATCGTTGCCCGCCTCCGATAAATATAATTCCACCCCCAGATTTTCCCATAACATAATCAATGGATCCACCCTACAAGCAAATCGCAAAAATTCAAAGCAATTTCGCAGGGCGACACAAAATTTTCCATCTCAATGACAATGAACGAGAAACCGCCCTAAACATGTTTCGCTCTCGGTGAAAATAGCGTCCTCTCTAATCCGAGGTGGTACTGCTGGGCGGAAGGGGGTTGAGGCGTGACGTCACACCTCCCTCGGCCACCCCAGACCCCTATAAATAGACGCTTGAGCCCGGGACGCGGCGGCCGCTCAATGGAGCCTTGTGGGTTCTCTACGAAGACACAAACTATTTATTGCGACTGTTATGACGCATATAATACAAAGAATTGAATAAATTGATGGCATATTAGCTAAGTTTTGGCATTCGTTGTGATTCAAGATACCGTGCCCCCGCTGTATTCATAAATTTCTTTATCTTTTGTTTTGGTGCCCGGCTGAACTAAATTTTTGGGCGATCAGATAACTGTACTCATAAAATGTAAATAATTATTCTTTTATTATACATATATTTTGTTTTTACTGCCTGCCTATTTTATATTTTAGTTAATTGTTGTTGCATAATAATGGTGAAATTTCAAATTTACTATAAAAAAAAACCTATTCGATTTCGTCCAGTTTTAGTATTTAAATTACCACTGTTTGTAGTTAGTTCCCAGGATATTCTTGTCGCCCTGGCAACCGCATAAATAGCTGTCTCAGCAGGATCACAGCTGAACGGGACAGAGTAGCTTTATTGAACGGACGCCGAGGGTAGGGAGATAAAGAATGATCATTATTGGAATTCCTGTTTAGTAGTCAATACGACGAGGTTTATATTATTTTCGTTCAAAACACTGACAGCTTACTTAGTATGTTTTTGTTCGAAATATAGGATATGTTTCATTCAAGACAAAGAATCTAAAACGAAATCTGTGATAATATTGTTGTCCTAGTCTCTTTGCATGATACAACAGCAAATTCAGTAACAATCTTAGTAACAGAAAATCAAAGCAAATCATTTTATTATAAATCAACTTACATTTACAACACTTATATACTTAGTTTTTAAAGGTACATACATTAAATTAGGGTGCATACATAGAAAATCTCAAATGCCTAAACTAGGCCGGACCTGTGTCATAGGCATTATTAGTTCCTTCCGAATGTCATTCAACTTAAATTGTATAGGGTACGTTAAAAGTACAGAAATTGATATATGGATGCGCAATGTGAATAGATAAGTTAAAATTGAGTACATAAATATAATCGACAAGAAAACACCATCTATGTACGTATAATAGTCTAGTAGTCTAGTAGTCTGTTACAGGATAAATAACACAAGATATCTTAGATAAAAGAATACTCTTTATTATAAGAATGTTCATATTTGGAATATATCAGCATAATATTTGGTATTCGGTGAGAATCTCCAACCCCTACTAGACTCATTACGGTGCCTTTCGTGAAACAATGAGAAACGTCTGCGGAGGCCGTATTACATTTACTGAAAAACTCTGCAACATTATGTTGGAATGGTAATGTAGACTTTTGCTTTGTTATTCACGAGGTATTCTTTCTAACGAGTAAATAAAACATACAATTTATGTAATGTCTCTTAAGTAGATATAAATCTTGACGGATTCTCGCTGCTTGACGTGGATGCAAATATAGAATTGATACAACCCAATATTGGTGAGGCGGAGCGAGGTAATAAATCACAGAATTTACATAAGTCATGCCCTAACTTACGATAGGTCTCGGTACACCTGAGCTCATCCATCAAACGGATATATTGCTTGTTCCTTTTTTCAGACATCAAATGTGTCTCGTGTCCTGATTGATATCCTTTACGACTGTGTTGCTATGGTTTTGCAATGTGAGAAATCGGAACTAAATACACTCGTTTGGTCTTCGAGGCAATGAGGTAAAGGTGAAACCGGATTGCGCGCTTGAGATATTTATTAGGCAATATTTCGTGCTTCCGTTTGCAATGTACAAACGATTACTCGCCCCCTTCGGAACGGTCATTCAAAACTGTACAGTTCAAACAAGAATTAAAATATTTTAATATTTGCTGGTCTCGCAGCTCCGATTCCCACACAGGAATATTTTTTGAGATGAACATAAATGTTTGTTCTTTGTCTGGAAGTTGTTATTATGTATGTAAAAGAATATACAAAAAGTATTATATAAAATATACCATAAATAACAGGTAAGTCATCTAGTTCTCATACAAGCTTTGCTTAGTTTGGGGCTAGATGACCCTGTGTGAATTGTCAGACAAAACAAAAAAATACTAGTTTTATTAGAATACGTATAGTATATATTATGTAAGTAGCGGGTAATATAACAATATTATTCGCTATTTACAAAAAATATGGAATTTATATTCATAGCTATCTTATGATGTGCTTGATCTGTATGTAAATCAGTCATTTATCTATAAATGTGAATTGCTTTTAGAATATAATAATTTAGTCTGTTTTCAGACGCTCTCCTCATTATGTTCGTCGTGGATCACTTTTATACAAGAAACTTTGAAAATGTCTGATTAGTTAGTCATCATAATAGTGTCTAACCTAAATTATTTGTACAGTAGCACACCATGGTCTTGATTCTAAACAGCTTATAATTCACCTGACGATTACTCTAGTCTGAATTATATACCATCCGTAAGGTTCTCCGAGTATCCTGAAATATACTTACCTTTTCAGTAATTCCATTTGGTAGAACTTTCAACTACAAACAGACAATTTTATCTGCTTATCTCGGGCGATATGCCTGAATAAGTAATATGCTCTCTGATAACATTATCTTAGCATATGAGTGTTTTGGGTTTATATCCACGTTATCTGCCTTTTATACTATTGATAATATTGTGTTCGGTATTATCCCTAACTGCAAACACAATATAAAATTCAGTAAAATGTAGGAATTATTTCATAACAGAAGTTCAGTTTTGGGATTCCATCAACATTAGTGGATATGCTGCTGCGTCCGGGGAAGTACTGCCACCACACCTGTTACTTCCTCCTTGTGGTAGTAGTAAGCAGTGTTTCATTTCAAAGGGTGCGGTTGCCAGTGAAATTACAGGCACATACAAGGCAATCCATCATCACGTCTTAGAGCTACGGGCTCGGTACGATGCAACTTCTTCCCATATCTAAGCAATGATGGACCCAAGACGGGTTATGGGTAAGATTACCGCATAACATTCAGGTGAGCCCTCTGCTCGTTCCGTAACATAATCTCATTAAAATTACAACTGAAAACCAATTTCATCGGCGTCAAATACCAAATTAATTACAATATATTCTCGGTCGAATGATAATAGACCTTGGCTTCAAGGCTTCCTCTCTGTAATTCAAATGTTTTCAGCGAGTTTCTGGAGCGTAATCGATCAAGGCGGCACGAGGCTGGCTTGTTTCTCGAATTCGTCCTGAATAATGGAACGGGTGCCCCCCGGTTAGAGGTCGCTAATTCTGTATGAGACACGTGTAAATTTCCATGTTACCAAAACGTCGGGTGTGAGTGGAGTGCTCATTGAGTGGCTGTATCGACGCAGCCGGGCCGGGGCGGGGGGGAGGCGGGGCGGGGCGGGGGAGCCGGCCGACCTTGGCCGTGACTCCCGGCTCACCCCGGGAATAGAGCCTGCCACCATCTCAAATTGATTTTCGCTTCGCGTTTACTTTTAAGATGAACGAAAATCCGTTCGCTGTTCAAATAGCGTATTCCGCAAATATCACATCGTCGCATTGCGTTTTTTCTTTTTTCTTTTTATGATACATATTTTCATAATCCAAGGGCAGTGTAGTTTTCTGTTGATACTAAAAATAAGGAAACTCGAGTGCCATTAGCCTTGAGTGAGATTTGTTGAAAAGATGTGTGTAGTATGCGACAAGAATCAGAAGAAACAATGAACTTTTTTTTAATAAATGTCTATTCTATTCTGTTCTTGTGTCAAACAATAATATTGGCAATTTTTTTTGCAATTGTTATATTATTTATTTATATTATATCACATACATCACAAATCTGGGTCTTGCGCCATATACCTAATATCAAAAAATGACTACTACATCCCACTTGGGGATACCATTTGGTGAACCAAATTATAAGTTACATGCCATACATAACTCAAAAATTGCATTTGATAAACCTTTTTAAATTTCATAATTTAGTCCCATGTAAACTATGATATTGCTGTTATTTTTGAGTTGTTACTCACCGTCCACCTCAGGAGACCACCTGGGTGAACCGTTGAAAGTTCTTTTTTACAACGGCTCACCTCTCAGATTATTCTTGAACGCGCCTAACTTTATATTGGTGACGGTACACCTCAGAAATTTGGTACTGCCCGTTATAATATCTATGATGTATTTGCGCCAGCAAATTGACTTATTGTACAGTTAAGCTGAAAATCGACGTTCCTGAACCTATTTTGTATAATTAGCCATTCATCTCACTTTTATTATTATTAATCATATGTTTATTGTGTTATTAATTTATTTTTTAATTAAATATCACATAGTAATTACAATATTTTGCTAGCTTGGGATACAAACTCAGCATCCGCAACAAAATACAACAATAACCTAAAAACTTAAAAAAAATATACTGTAACATAAGTTTGAAAAAAAAAAAACTTATTCAACGCAATTTTTCTAAAGTGTGTCCCACCGATATTTCATTATTTAGAAGTTGTTGTTGATAGTACATTATATAATCATCATTTTCAATATACATTTTCCTTCTCTTCTTAGTTTGAAATATCACTTTGGACTCTATTTCTTTCAATTTTAACAAAAGTCTCAATATCGACGTATTTCTTTTATTCATATCTCTTTGCAACTTTGAATGAAATGCCTCTGCTACATTATTGGTTCTGTGACGTTCACCGAAAACGCACAAAATTTCCTTAAAATTTTTGAGTTTTCATAACAAGGTGGACGGTGGTAACTAAATATTTCCCCATGATCACCCAGGTGAACAAAGGTGAGCCGTTGTAAAAAAAACTTTCAACGGTTCACCCAGGTGGTATCACGAGGTGGACGGTGAGTAAGAACTCTTATTTTTGTACAGTCAGTGTCAAATAAGCATACCTGGTTTTTTCTAAAAAGCAAGCTAAACCTGCGTATGTAGGATTAGTTAAGATAAAGATAATTAAGCAAGCTGTAATAGTCTTCAGTGCACGTACAAAGACGCGAGATATATCTTATTATATCTTTTACTTTTAAAAATAGACTATATGTATTTAATTGTTCGCTATTGTATATTCTCTTATTTTATATGTTTATCTGTGGGTTACTAACGCTCGCACTGTGAAAAGTTTATTACGAAAATCATACATATTTGAATTATGGATTATTTGCCTTTGTTACAGTCAAATTTGAATTAAAATGTACCTGTAATTTTTTAAAATTTATGTAACAAAACTTCTGAAGTATGAACATTTACAGACGCTACATTCAGTAGATTTAAAATGTGGTTCATCAAATGAAATGTTTACCGAGTAGATTAGATTAGAGAAGCTTTTGATTCGGTCTTTGGTTTTATTCCATTTCTTTTACGTTTATTAAGCATTTGTTTGTTATGATTATATATAGAGGTACTCACGTCATGATTATTTCTGCTTTGTCTTCGATTCGAATTCAAGGTTTATACGATAACATTCGCAATGCATCGCTTCACAATACACATATTTACCGTAATTGTTTCAGTATCCATGTATTTGTAGACTCTGTGGATGTCGCATTATTAACATAAATAATTTAAAATATCTTAGGGTTGTATACAGGATTGGATGAGTTGGGGAAAGGTTATTTTTTATGTCATTTAGGTGATAGAACGAGGTGTAGGCCTACCTGATGTTAAGTGGTAACCGCCGCCCATGGACACTCAGGTCCTCTCCACCAATGTAAGAGATGACTTAAGTCGCATTGCGTTGCGTCCATCACTCCGAGACGGGGATGTTACGTCTCATGCGCCTGCAATTTCGCCTTATCCAAGGACGCAGTCGATATCTAATTAATTTAATAAACAGTGCTCATTGAGAGTAGGCTAATTCAATACGTAACAAATCTAGATTGGGACCAATTAAAAACATTCTAGTCAAAATTGGTATGAGTATGGTAAAATTTTTGAGGCTTGTGTCTATAGAAGTACATGTTAAACCTGCCATACTGTCAAAACTGATGGATAGTGACAGGCCTCACAGCTCAGTTGGTAGTAACCCTGCCTTCAGCGCTGTAGGTCGTGGGTTCGATTCCCACCCAGGACAAACATTTGTGTGACGAACATACATGGGTGTTTAATATGTATTTACGAAAAAAAAACATGTATTATATCAGTTGTCTGGTTTCCATGAAACAAGCTATGCTTAGCTTACTTTGGGGCTAGATGGCGCTGTGTGAAATGTCAACCAATATTTATTTATAATGGACGATACATATTCTCATGGGTGCAGAGGAAAGGATCCCTAGTAATCAAAAATTCCCAGTTCCCAATCAATAAGTCTATACTAAAACACGTTGTCATTTAGACGTCAGCGCACGCGAGGTGTCCAAAACGAAAATAGACGAAGCCGTATCTTTGTTGGAGGCCGGCGAGAATAATTATTGTACTAATAATAGTTGAATGGCGTGCGTTCGTACACATCACTGCGCGTAAAACAATCATACAATTACAACATGATGGATCCTGGCGAAGCAAATCGTCGACTTTCCAAATTATACGAAGGTGTGGTAGGAACGAGCGAATTTAGTTTACTTCGCTTGTTCCTACCACGCACCTGCGATGTGGAATGAGCTTCCATCGGCGATCCTTCCATTTGAGCTTCGATTCGATTTTTTATTAAGTGTTTTGTTTGACTCTTAATTTTGAATATATCATATATCTATACAAATAAATAAAATAGTATGTTTTTAATAATTATCGTTGACATACCTGTAACCCATTGTGTGAACTGTCCTTTCTTTTTAAAGCGTGAACTTGTTGTCTAAGAATTTTTCATTTATATTACATTATTATACCTTATTTAATAATATAATAATAAACATTACATTACATTAAAAACAATTGAGTTGTCAATAGGCCGTTTCAACGTAGTTTTAACGTAACTGTGGTTAGCTCAAATGGTCAAACATGAAAATGTAATTATCACTTCAACAGCATTAATAGTGAATTCAAATTAACAGTCAAATAAACAGTTTTACAATAATGTATTACAGTGAATAATTAAATACTGAGTTTATGTTACTACATGTGTATAGTTTTACGATGATCTTCCTTATCAAGTGGAACACGTGTCTGCAATACGCCATTATCATTCATCTATCGTTTTGACGTGTTCTTAATTACTGCCGTCAATCCTTCTGTCTTGACTTTCCAGAACAGAATGCGTTACAAAAACGTTAATAACCGTTAAGTACAACACGTGGTCCGGCAAAATCATGCATGCATCATTGCCTAGTCATCGTCATTATGAAACTTAGCGTTCGTTGCAGGTAATTGCAGCTCAATCAGCATTGTCTAACGTTTTAATTCCGCTATTCTCTCCTGGCGGCGTTCGCACATTGATAACCAAAAAAATTTACCACAATACAATTTCTAACCAGTCTGCAAGGTGCTTTTCCTCTCCGCTAAATTCAGATACATGTATGTTATTATCACACACTTATCATTGGCTCGCCCCGGGCCGGACAGAAACCGAACCGGTTACTAAGAGGTGGATCTGCACCACTATACGTTGACCTACCATATCAGCTACATACACTGACATGTTAAACAATTTAGTAACTGATTTGATTCTTCAGAGATCACACTGAGCTGGTTATAGGTATATCTCCACAAGTCTGCCTTGGTAACGAGCAAATCTGCCGTCCTTTAACTAAAATGCCGCTAAGCCCAAATTGTTGTTTTTGAGACATGTTCAGAAAACTCCTTTTAATTCCTTTTAAATGAGTCACTTAACGGCCTACCATTTTTTTTATATTTCCGGAACTAATTATAATTTATAAACGTTTCTTAGACAGAAAGATAGAGAATTTTGAACTGTATCGCTTCCTATTAAAAAGTCAAAATGGACCTTTTTGAGGGTTAACGGCTTTCTAGTTAAAGGACGGCAGAAATGCATGTAAGACAACGTTAACTATACGCGCATATGATGAGTCCAAGCCACGCCGTGCTCAACCCGTTTTAAAATTACTTGCAGCTGAAATTTTAAAGGCATCCTGTTTTTGAGGCGATGGACCGGTTTCGATGCGGTTTAAATTCGTACCAACAAAAATAACCACATTACATCGCTGACCAGCAGATATCAACCGCTGCAATTTCCAGTGCTGACCCGCCGATACGGTCTCACCACAGACTATCAGCCCGTTCACATCAACTGACCGACTATCTATCCATTCGAGTCACTGGCTATAACCTATTTCGAGAACTGTCAAACATATTACCCGCCTTTTGCAACCCACCCAAATAACATTAACAGCCGTAAACTTGTCACGTACGCTGTGTTTGCTTGAACCTTCCGGAATACACCACAATGAAGAAAACCCTAACTGAAGGTTGATTTCTAATCGTTCTGACGCCAAGCAAAACGGGATACTTTTATTGTTCTATTCTATTCTATTCGAGTCACTGCTTCTCTCGAACCAGTGTGGTGAAAGGATTTTAAGTGCGCCCTCAAAGAGGCTCCTTTCGTGCACTTGACACATGTCTTCGATTTTTCAGTTCTAGGCACATGTCGGTTTCCTCACGATGTTTTCCATCACCGTATTGAGAACGTGGTATTGCGCACATAAATCTTTCAATTGAAAAACTCATAATTGCACGTTGGGATTGGAACCGGCGACCTCCGGATTGAAACTCGGGGTCAGTACCACCAGACCACCACGCTCAACTGACCGCCAATAACTGTGGACGTGGTGTCATCGGCAATATACCACGCCGGTGATTGTGAAGCCAGTGACAAATCATTAAAATTCTGACTTGCAACACTCAAGCAGTAATCACCCATTATGCTTCCAAAAGGTGCAGTCATCAAAGTCAATGAAAGCTATTTGTAAGCTTATCCAGACTTCGTAGATTAAGAGTTATTTAGCGCTCAATATTGTATTGTCACATATAGAAACCACAACCTACTTTTGTCAAAATGCCTACTGTTTTTTAATTTTAATTTCTTGCCTAAGTTCAACTTAAAAATATTGACGGTTGAGAATTTTGACAGTTTTTCTTCATAGATTATCTAGTCTGAGTTACTCGCTACGAATACGAACCACATTGGACGAATTAGAACGCGCTTGGACATAATAAACACGCTGGATAGTTGATAGAATTGACCTTTAGAACGTTTTCAACGTCATTGCAAGTATCTGCCAGTAACAAACCTATATTTCTCGTAGTAGACAAAAGAGTATACACAGAATGTAACACATTTGCGTGCAAGTGCTCAGTTTAATAATTTATAGGACTTCCTTGTCTATTTTCCACAGTCTAGAATGTGAATCTTGGACGCTAGATACTCGTTAGATAAATTTTGCACGAAATGAAAATCTAGAGCGGTGCGAAATGATACGACTGGAATGTTCTCGTTGCTCACTGGGAATACGATACTTCTGGCTGCGGCCGTGTAATGCGCTTACTGACAGACAAAACAGGTACACTCAATGGTGGGCATTGTCATAGTTCACGATAGTTTTTTTATGTGATTCGTGTGACGGAACGAGCTGACGGCCCACCTGATGTTAAGTAGGAACCGCTGCCCATAGACAGCAACAATAAGGCTCAAGTCCTCTCCACCAAAGTATGAGATGACCTAAGTCGCGTACTTAAAATCCTTTCACCACACTGGTTCGAGAGAACATGTGACTCGAATAGAATACTTTCTGAGTCGAAAACAATTTTATTCTTGTGGAGTGTTTACGACATTACTCGTTGGTTCTGCTTATTTGGTCAACTGTTTAATCTTCAATGGGTAACGGTACGCCCACATAAGTTGGAGCCCCAATGTATTCTTTATATTCGAACATAAAACAAATACTTCCAAGCTTGGATTGTGATTTGGAGAATTTCAGACTTCAAAATTAGACAGGTGTTTTCATTAGAAAACATACTGTGCCCCGGAGAGGAAAATTTATACGGAGTGTTCCTTTAATTTGGAAAGTGCCAGCATAGATCATTAATATTGAAGAAGCATTCACAGAAATGCTTTATATTAAAAACAGATAGGAAATTTTGAACATATTTCGATTCAAAGCGCCTTCATCCTACTATTTTCTGCGTAAACTCTCATTGTTGTACAATGATTAAACCAGATTTGTTTCTTTATAGTATTTCCTTTTTTAACAATGACACCCTTTATGTTTGACACATTTTGCATCGTGACTAGAAAGTTGTGTCCATACACAAGTAACAAATTGATCCACATGAGTTAGTGGTTCGTGGCACGCCGGCCTTGGGGCTTCGGGTTATGATAAGGTCAGAGTTGACAGCATGACGAACTTATTCAGTGGTATTGTATACAGAACATTGACGTTCTTACCTCAGGTCTGAAGGTAATAATATAATATTGGTGGACGATTCACACAGCGCCATCTAGCCCCAAACTAAGCATAGCTTGTACTATGGGAATCAGACAACTGATATAATACACATATATACTTTTTTTTTGTAAATACATATAATACATATCAACAGCCAGACATTATCTTCACCACACAAATGTTTGTCCTGGGTGGGAATCGAACCAACGATCTGCAGCGCAGAAGGCAGAGTTACTACCAACTGAGCTGTGAAGCCTGTCGATTTATATTAATTATTGCTTATTATAATCCGTCAAATTTTATATTGTATTGATTCGTCTTTTCCTTACTTTCTCATTGCGCCCGCCAAGACTATGATATAACGTCTCATGTGTTTGTAATTTCACTGGCCCCACACACCGTTATAGCCGGAGCAGAGCAAAGGAAGTCTGATGAAACAATTATTATCATCGTACAACGGATAGCATGAGCGCATAAACTAGGGAAATATATCTTATTGCCCTCAGGAAGTTGATACCGGGTGTGTTTTCGTAGTTTACTTTCACACCACTCAACTCACCCGAAAGCTTCTCGACAGATCTCGCGAACATGCTAGAATTGGCGCGTACATTTGTAATGAAATGCGCATGCGTGTAAAACGCGTGTCTAAATACAGCCTTATTCTAGGAAACGCCGTGAGTACCCCCCCCCCCCCCAGTGCCGCCCTGTATGTAAACGCCTTAAATTTCCCATTGTACTAATTAACGCTTTATTGTCACATTCTATCATAACCACTACTTTGTACTAGCTTAACTGTCGCAAGTTTTACGTTTACCATTCTTCTGTTGTCACTCCATAGCGCAGATGAAAAGCAAAACGGACACTTTACTGGGAATATAACTCGTCACGATATAGTATTATAACAATCATGATGTTTTACTGGCCTCACAGCTCAGTTGGTCACTCTGCTCCTTCTGCGCTGTAGGTCGTAAGGTCAATTCCCACCCAGTACAAACAATTGTATGACGGATGTATTTGTTTGCTCTGTCTGGATGTTATTATGTATGTTGTATTTACAGAAAAAGTAGGTATATAAGTATTCTATCACTTGTCAAAGTCATTTATTTATTTATGTAGTATTATAATGCCGGCTAAGTGGGCTGTAACCATGTAAAGGCAGGGATCCTGGGCTGGTTCCCAGGCAGCTCTCATTTTGTCTAGTGAGCATAAAATTTGTGCTCAGTTTTTGGATGTGTTTGTTGTGTATCTGCGTTTGCGACACACGGAATCCTAGTGCAATGGTAGTGTGGTTAAAATAAATTAAAAGCAGTGTTTTTTAAATACAGCAAACTCGCCCTCCAAGAAACATTATTTCATAGATATAGTTTATGTATAATGAAAAACCCTCGTTTTCCGGGATAAACCTGGAGAGAAGCCGCATGAAAAAACGGGTTGTGCTTTTAAACCATTTTTCACGTCTACGTTCCCATAATAGTGTAACCCGATAGGTTATAAGTGTCCCAATGGTACTCTGCCTGTGCTGTGGCAGAAAAGGCCGTGAATATAATGTTTTATTGATGGGGCAATTGACACTGGATGATGTAACATTGTTGCTCGAGACATTGATATGAACTTCAATTTAAAAAGTTTGAGACACGAGACCGAGAGAGAAATAAAGAAAAGGAGACGAACGTTCGCTATTGTATCTATAGTCAAGTACCTTACTTGATGATAGTACATTTCAAATCAGTTGTTTTTCTATAGTAAAATATAACAAGTTGTTTTGAGGAGACGTGTGTTATTCGACAAAGAAGACATTGTTTATTTAAACGTAGTTTTGTATAGTAAATAAAACAGAGATAGCAGCAGTACTTCGTACACAGCTGGGCAGTATAATGATGAATAGTCAGAGACATTACTTTTGCGTCAATCGGTTTTTAAAGATATTATAAATATATGTTTTATTATTGGACAAATTAATGAAGAACAAGATATTCGTTTATGCGAAGTATGTAGCAGTATAAAAAACAAAATTATAATAATAGACAGTATAAACACACATACACACTTATACCAATACACACACACACACAAACACTAATGTGTGTGTATCTGTGTCTCTCAGCCAAATGCCATAGTATTACTTAAAATAATTTTTAATTGAATTAGGTTAATCCAGCTCGCCCATACATTTTATTATGGTTGGTGGTCGGCAATACAGTTAAGTGGTCTTGTTAATACTCAACGTTCGTGTACTTTAATATACTTAAGTTACCCATTAGCTTAATAGGAAATTATAACCCGCATACTGTGATTTGCAGTATTCTTTATTGATTTATTGAATGTGGAATGTTCTCTTTCATATGAGAGACCATTTTAGTTAACGAACTTAACAGAACACGTTAATAAGTTTAATTACTTCCGATTACTGTCCCATATTAGGTTATATATGGTATCCAAATATCTAGGACTAATTTTAATTCACCTATCTTTAAGTCAATCTAGTCATATGTCTCATATAATAAACGACTTCAAATTAGGTACTTCTTAAACTTACCGGCGATCGATATACATGTTGCAACACGTATGCAACGTCGTAATGAAATAGTAAAGTTATGCAATAATTCACCCATGTCTCAAAGTGAATATTAATATTAGTCTTAAATGTGACAGATGAAATGTTTGACCGCAATGTTACTTGATATTAAATGAAATGTGCGACTTACGGTATCCACTTGCTTTCGAGGAACATACTGACTGTCCTCTTGAAGGCAAATAAGTTATTCGCATTCTACCCGCGTTATGAAAGTGGAAGCAAAACGCTTCGTTCTGTTTCGAGCGATTCAACCGAGAAAGGTTGAGCGAGGCCGTACGTCTGGGTATCCTGTGGTAAAATTGAGATGGATTTCATTAAGTAGTGGATTTCCATCGCAGTACCAATAATTATAATAATAATAATATTGGTGGACATTTCACACAGCGCCATCTGGCCCCAAAGTAAGCTAAGCATAGCTTGTCATGGGAACCAGAGAACTGATATAATACTTTTTTTTTTGTAAGGACACGCATATTAACACCCAGACACAGAACAAACATCTATATTTGTCCTGGGTGGGAATCAAACCCACGACCCACAGCTCACAAGGCAGAGTTACTAATCAACTGAGCTGCGAGGCCAGTCTCGCAGTACCAATTAAAAAGTCTGCAGGTAAAATTTTCATTGGTAACAATTGTGTTATCTCGAAGCTCGCTACACTAAACCATTTTCATTAAGACCACCGTCGGCCTTTTGGATTCCCCTCGAGAATTAAATGAATTCATCCGATGCTCAACAACTTATATTCTGTTTTATTCCATTTCAGGTAATGAAGAGCTCTCGCGACGTGTATTTTGAACGGAGTCTGGGAATTTTATGAGAGGTAAATTTTTGAACAAATATTTATGCAACTTTGCTTGTTGCGTCAATCACACCTGTGCTCATCTGTACAGTAACATAACATTTGTAACGTACATAATTCTGCTTGAAAATATCAATTATCACTAGAAATAGAATTAATCGTCTTTAACATCACCAACGCTAACCCTGTCTGATAATGTTTCTAAGTTCAATATGCTAACGCCTTTTTTATATGATATTCTGGTGACGGAACGAGCTGACTGCCCACCTGATGTTAAGTGTTAACCGCCGCCCATAGACAACAGCAATACGACTCAAGTCCTCTTCGAGATGACCTAAGTCGCATTGCATAGCGTCCATCACCCCGAGACGGGGGATATTACGTCTCGTGCGCAAAGGCAATTCTTTAACTGATAAAAACTCGCACTATCCCTTATTAAAACTATATTTTAGCTCTAGCTATAATATTAAAGCCACTAATGTTAATTATGTTCAAAAATTCTCATTGAGTTCGACTAGGATAAAGGGAGCAAAGCCGCATATAAAAGCTAGTCGCCAAATAATGACATGAGCTTTACTACTTCTTTTAACGAGATTCTTATTATTGTTCTTCCTCAACTCTAGTTCCCATATAGCTCAGCACTTGACTCTGTTTATTCTGACATTTAGTTGTGGTTTTATATTCTACTCTTATTTTTGTAATTGAAGGCTGTGGTAGAATGGTAAATAAACATTTCCTTGGATAGTATTATGCTCAGATTATATCACAAGCCTTTCAAGGTCAACAACGTTGATGGAACATTGGGTTTGTTGTGACTTCACTATATCCGAGTCATTGTATCTATTTTCTACCTTACTAACAGCTCCGTGTCTTAATGTCACCTCTGAGGGTACAGGAGGGTCAAAAGTCATAATGTCAAAGTTTAACAAGAATCGTTATTGTATAATGCCACATCTGTGCCCTTGCTGAGTTTACCTTCCAGACGTTAACTTCAAATAAAAATTTCCAAATTAATACAAAGTGACATCAGAATTTAAAATCGACTTATCACCTACGCATAGTGTTCTGCTAACTATCAAGCTATTAGCTGATGATTCAAATGAATATTTCTAAGATCTCTTTGTCTCGCTCTGGGAACGATCGTTAGAGATACACGAAGCAATTTGTGAAACTATTCTTGGACATCCTCAAATTATCGCTACCAACAATGGTGCTCATAGAGACAATGGTACGAGTAGGACTGCGACACAGAAGGCATACAAGTTAGTACTGCCGACACTATTCCCAGTACAAACTATTATTTATTCCATGTGAATCGACGGTAACAAGGAAACGTGCCACTAATTGAAACAACAGTAAAGTGACTGACTCAACGGTGGGCCTCTCTAGTACTTGTCGACACTTACTAATACGCGAAAGTGTTGTAAAAGTAGTCTTTTTGCCCATTTCTGCCGCCAAGCAGTGATGCATTCGCGTTACTGTGTTCCGGTTTGAAAGGTGTGGTTGCCGGTGAAATTACAGGCAAATGAGACATTCCACCTTCACGTCTCACAGTTACGGGCGCATACGATGCGACTTGAGTCTTGTCGCATCTAGTAGGGGAGGACCCAAGCCGCATCGGTTGTTATGGGTAGAGGTTACCACTTAACACCAGGTGGGCCGTCGGCTCGTTCCGCAACTATATAACATTAAAAAAAATGTCTTAAGTGATGTGCTCTACCTAAGTCATAAGGAAACTACTAAATAGAAACTCTAAAAACTCAACATAAGTCAAAACTAATTATAAGAATTGTACAAAAGAGTTGTGAAAAGAATTAATTATTACTATTATTATTAAGTAATAACTTAAGACAAACTTTATTCCTAAAATGTTTTACATCGGGTTATCATCCTGAAATATTAGCATTTTATAGCTTAAAGTTAAATATCCATTCATACTATGTAACAGTCTAATAATCTTATCATTTTTAAATCTTTAACATTGGTTTTGTTTTTTCGAGCTTCACGTAAAAACTACAGACTAATAACTTTTATATATTTTATCTCGCAAGTACGACATCGATAGCTGGAGATATAACAGTAATGCGGACCAATTCGCGACAAAAGTTAGTTAAAAGGGAATCTATTCCAACGCACTGTTGCACTGTATGCCCTTCTACAAATAATTCAGTTAAAATTGTTGAAAACCGATTAGAAGACCTGTTAATTCAAACTCCGATAACACCAACCCCGAGTGATATTATATGGTAGCCAACCTATTTCCCTTTAAACCAAACTTAAAGCAAATTGCAAACTTCTAAAAATAAAAGCAAATTACGAACTTCTAAAACCCTCTGGGGTGGTCAAAGGTGACTTTGCAGAGCCCTTTGACATTTCCAACTTCGAGCCAAGTGAAGACTTAGAGGTTTTCGTTATAACGTTTGCAGTTCAATTTGCCGTTATTAAATTTCCAACGATTGTACGAGCGAAGTGCGAAGTCGTACAAAGCCGTTTGTCGTTACCGCGTACGATTAGCAAACTGTAATCTTGTGAGTTACGAGTATTAAAACCAGCTTAAGCAGATTTCTAGATTTTTATTTTCATAAGATACTAGCTGCGGCCCGCGGTGTTACCCGCGGTGAATAAGTAATCAACTAACACTGCACTTTTGCTCCCTGGAACCAGTGAGGTGAAAAGAGTGCGCCTTGAAGAGGCTCCTTTCGAGCGCCTGACACGTGTCTTATAATAATTTAGCTTCTACCATACGCACTCAGTTTTCCTTCACCGTTTGAGAACTCGCTATGATCTCTTTTGTACTCACGAGTCAAGTCCATAATCTGTAATAAATTTGCCGTACATAACGACATCTATTTATTTTATAAATTGCTATTATCACGTACCGTTATTCATTGTGACTTTCCATCATCATTATTTAGATAACGTTCTTCGGCATCGTGAGATGCAGAAGACAGTATACTCACTAATAATATATAGTCTTTGTGTTGTCTTTCACTTTGACTGATAGTTTTGATTTCGGACGAAATAGAAACACTTATCAGCAAATCTTTAATCTTTATCTTCTTTTGTCTATGGGCGGCGGTTATTACTTAACATCAGGTGGGCCGTCAGCTCGTTCCGTGGCATTAATTACATAAAAAAAGGCTTTTTTTTACTCTCAGTCTGACTCTGATATATTTTTGGTGTAAAAGTTAATTATGTAATACCGAAAATATGTGGTAAAATATTTATATAGAATCAAACGTAACGTAAAATGTAACTATTTTTATTGTTAATTTTTTGTACAAAGCTTCTACACACTGAAACTACTAAACTAGAATAAACTGTGACGCAGTTGGCATGAACGCACACAGACGAGCATCCAAGAACCGACAACAAACTTCATGGTCTCTCGGATGTCGGGCCCTGATTATTTGCAATTATGTTCGACGAAGACAAGCAATATTCAAAACTTCTACAATCATTGTTCTTTTATTTCTAAAGTGATTTAATATAGTGTAATCAAGACTTTATGCTTGTGTGTTATTTGGTTTAATTAATTATAATGGTCCGTAATTAATAGGCTACTTCTATAATAAGCTACTTCATGTAGCTCACTCGCGTCATATGGAGATACTAATCTATCTATCTATTCGAGTCACTGGTTCTCTCGAATGAGTGTGGTGAAAGGATTTTAAGTGCGCCTCAAAGAGGCTCCTTTCGTGCACTTGACACATGTCTTCGAATTTTCAGTTCTAGGCACATGTCGGTTTCCTCACGATGTTTTCCTTCACCGTTTTGAGAACGTGGTATTGCGCACATAAATCTTTCAATCGAAAAACTCATGTGCACGTGTGCGTGTGGTGCACGTCGGGAGTTGAATCGGCGACCTCCGGATTGAAACTAGATGTCAGTACACTAGACCACCACGCTCTCTAGGTACTAATGAATACTATAATCACAACATTATTATAGTTTCTGGCTAATGTTCAACGATGCATAATTTAGGTGGCGTGGAGTATTAAAATTATATGCTGTGTTTTGTGTTATTTTTTTTCTACTCGACGCGACTTTTAAGTA